>BRKX01000013.1:12532683-13865183 GCA_026008535.1 Perilla frutescens
CACACACACACACAGAGGCCAGAATTGCATAACATGGTTGATGCAAATAATAACACATTTCATCCTTTAGAATTTTACTAGTGATTCAGTATCTTAACATAAGCCTGTGGTTGAAAATTAATTGAAGAAAAAAAAAATCTGGGATAAAAACCACTTTTTAGAATTTTCCAGTGGCGGGAGAAAATATCTAAGCATAGTTATATAAAGGGCCATGAATAATGATAATCCAACAATAAAGGAAGAATTTGTAGCTAGGTAGCATAAATTCCATAATAGAATTAAGTTGTTTTGGATAAAAATCCTGTCTTTACAAGCAATTATAGGAACAGGGGAAGTAATTTACATAAATATATCCACATACATGATTTTGATAGGTCGCACGCCTACAATTGGAACATGTACAACTTTATTCTAAGTTTTCAACAATTTCAAGCAGTTGGATAAGAAGCTTCCATGGCAATGCCACAGATACCTTCTGCAGCTCCAATATCCCTCTCCATTCTAATGTATCCATTTTCTCCCCAGCTCGTTCCCCACGAATTCTTCACCAGCCAATACTTGGTTCCATCACTAGTTTTCCCATACCCAACAGCAGTGACACCATGGTCTAGCACGGTTCCACACTGTCCAGTGAATACTCCACTCGAGTAGAACTGGAAGTCAGAACCACTTGCATCAATGGCTACCGATACCGGTTGGTTTGCCACAGCTTTGAGCAATCCGGATTCACTGTTGGCAGGAACATCCTCGTACCCTGTGATCTTGGCAGCGTCTGATGATGCCTTCTTCGTGTTGCAAGTGCCATCGACACCCTCATAAGGGTAGTTAGATTCTGTTGTGAGGCCTTTGTTGCTAATGATATACTGAAACGCATAGTCCATTAGTCCACCATTGCACCCCTGATCTTCACTTGTGTCACAATCCACAAGTTCTTGTTCAGACAATGAAATCAAATTCCCTGTGGTCAGCTGATTGATTCCTTCAGTGGCTGCAACAGCTGAAAATGCCCAGCAACATCCTGCATTTTGGTTTTATATATACAAAATCAAACTCACAATTTATTTTTCTTGAAAATGTTAGAACACATCATTATATTTCACTTAATTACCACATTGGCCTTGATCCTTAACCGCAGTAACAGCACCCTTCTTCCTCCAGTCGATGCTAGCTGGAACTGCGGTAACATTAGCATACCTAAACGACGAAGCCTTAGGTGGGTTGGGGTGAGATCCGGTTTTATATCCATTTCTTGACGATTGAAATTCTGCATTAGTCAAATCAGCAAACTTGTTGACGGCAAGCTTGTAAGGCTGAGCATCTGCTTCATTAAACGACTCAATATACTCTACATTATCCTTGAATATTTGGAATCTCTTGGCCTTCTCAGCATCGTCTTTGTATACACGGCCATTCTCCACCATCCATTTCTCATGCCTCTCAACCATTGATGCATCAGGCGCCGTTCGTGCCGCAGCTAGAGAAGCACACAATCCCAGCACCGTCATTGCAGCAGCAAGAAGCTTCCAAGCCATAGTTTTTGCTGTTGGTTTCGTTTATACAATGAAATTAATGTGTTAGCGCTATATATATTTTAAGATGTTATAATTTATGCTTCAATTCAGAAGGGAGAGGATATTTATAGGCATAGAGAACCTTAATTAAAAATAAATCTGCATTAGAATCGACGTCCATTTCTGCGTGGGAAGCCCGGCAAATTACTTTTTCATGAAAACAAATTTAATTCATAACTCAACAATTTCGTCGACGCTCCTCTATTTAATTTTGTAATATATTATAATTCTTGGTAAGATCTTCCCCTGGCCTGCTTTTAATTAACTGCTAAAATCTGCATAAGCCGCTGCTGATATTAATTTTGTCGCAGTGTACGAATTCGAAGGATAGCGTAGCGTCCAAAATCTCAAAAAGATAGAGAAAAGAAGAAAAATATTTAGGAAGTTTTTTTTGAAGTAAAGATAAAACGTAGTGTAAGACCACCACAGTTTGCCCAAAAAGCTAAGCATAAGGCAACAACTTGTCTATTCTACTGCTCTCAATCTTCTTTTCCACGTTACTTTTTCACTCTTTACACAACTTCTCGTTAAATTATTATTATTATTATTATTATTATTAAGATAAGGAAAATGATAAAGATAATGAACCCAAAAACCATGTCAGAATCATGGTAAGGATGCATGAATATTAGTAATTTATTCTTTGGGGTAATTTTATACATAGACTTCAATTATACTAAAACTATTGAAATAAATATAATATGTTATATTTAAAAATAATTATTTATAGAGAATCACTTGTGTGTACTAGATGCATCATCAGGTGCATTGACCAGGTCAACACGTTGATCGGTTAATGCCGGAAAACGCGCGTGGACCCGGTCAACTCCAAAAAAAAAAAGAAATGCTTCAAAATTAATATCAACTGTAACACTAAAAAATATCACTCAAAAGCCCAAAAGTATCACATGTATCCTTAAAAAGTATCGGTCAAAATAAATAAATAAAAAAACCCTCAAAATCAGTATCATCCGTAATATTAAAAAGTATCACTCAAAATTCAAAAAGTGTTAGAATTTGTTTCCTGAAACAATGTGAATTATGGACGTAAATTGCAAAGTTAAATGTAATGTTGAAGCTAGTGTTACCACATTGCCTTCAACATGCAGCGGAAACGTAAATAGTACTTTGCGCACAACAAGTTTTAAATCACTCCTTACGGTGTGTGATTGCCTCAAGGAGAAATTTACTATCATAAGTGAAATAAAAACAATGTTGATGTTCTCTCGGTTCACTCACTTGACAACACTGCATAAAACATACAGAGGACTATCCTAGCTTCACTCACTCGAATAATGACTCAAAACAAACCTATCTACACACTTAGATAGATTACAACAAGTCACTCCAAATCCTAGACTCTCAAAGTTGACTATCTAACCTACACACACAACTGGAATGAAAGTCTCCAGCTGATTGGGACGCTAGGCAGATGTCGAGGAAGATGTCTTGGATTTCAGAGATGACACTAGATGCAAGATTCAGAGCTTCTCACAAACCACGGTGATAACCTGCTTGCATAAATGATTTTAAGGTCTAAGGAGACCTTAAATACTTCCTCCATCTCGGCTGAGTAGTTTCCACACGATCCTTGATGAGTTGGATGCAAAACTACCGCCTTCCACTACCCTTGCTGAACTGGACTCGAGATAACCGTCCTCTGCACTGCGTGGCACACATTCTTCAACATCGTGTAACAATGGCGGTTACTCCAGCGACCCACGTTCTCTGCAATAGTTAGTGTCTAAGACGAAGTGGGGAATATCACGTCCCTTGAAACTCGGAATAGATTCTGACCTAGTCAAAATCAAGCATAATCCACGTTTTAAATTAAAATAAAATATCTAATAAATCCCTTAAATCGTGGAAAATGATATGTGACAAAAATCACAATTTATTCAGATTAATTTAAAATAAATTAATCCAAAATACTAGGAAAGGATAAGGTTAGAGATCCGAGTGTTATACTCGGTGTGCCGAGAATGACGGACAACACTATGTATGACATTGAGTGAAATGTTATCAACGAAGTGATAACATCATCTGGAACACGTCATACTCAACAATCTCCCCCTTAAGCTTATCCTTTCTGCACAAAACATTATGCTCAATATATACATGATTAGAGCCGCAGCGGAATACGATCAAAAATATTGGAGTTCAAAAACTCCCCCTTAAGGTCTGCTCACCCTTAGGTCATTATCTGTAAAATAATATACAAGGTTAGTGGGTATAATCCCCTATACAATAGTATACAACATGGTTAGTGGGTATTTATCCCTGTACACAAAAATTAGTGGGTAATGATCCCCTATACAGAAAAATTAGTGGGTAATGATCTCCTATACAGAAAAATTGTTGAGAACATTCTCAACAAACATCACACATTTAAAAACGTGTGAACGCAATCCCAATGTTGAGACCATTCCCAACATAAATCATCACATACTATAAGTTATGTGAAAAATAGAATAACAATGTTGAAAACATTCTCGACATGAAACATCACACATTAAGATATGCATACGAAATATATAGCAAGATTATCAACTCATGCTGATGATTAAACCAAAAATATCCAAGGATATCCAATCATGGATACCCAACAACAAAACAAAACAAAATGTGTCCAAGCACACCACAACCCAACAAGGATGTAACCACATCCAAAATAAACTTGTGTCCAGCACAATACATAACCAAATTAAATTGTTTTTGATAAAGAAAATTCATATTTTCTTCTTCCCCTTAGCCTTGGCCACGGACTTTCCAGTCTTCTCCCCTTCAGCACCGACATCAACAGCATCAACATCGGCATCTACTCCTCCTTTTTGTGTAGAAAGGGTTCCCTGAAGTACTTGACGAAGCTCAACCATTGCATTGGTGAGCACTGTGCTTTGATGAATTAAGGAATCCATCTGTGAGACATAGGACTTTAAGACCTGCACAGAAATTTTCATCAAGTGTGAGGAAACACTTGCTAAATCACTTCCGGAGTGAGGAGGAGAGAGTGCACTATCTGTAGCAACATCCTGTCCAACATCCCTTGATGCAGCTGTTGAACTTCGACCAAAGATGTATGGAAGATCAATTACACGATCTTCATTTCCTTTAGGCTTGATGATAGAGATAGTTGCAGTTTCAGTAACTATCTTCTTCTTATTGGCTTCACACCTTGGTCAACTAGGAGGGCATAGATGAGACAGGGAAAAGGTAAAATTTGCAGCTGACTTCAACATGCAATCAAAGATGTATTCTCCGAGATTGAAGTGAATTTTTATGCCAAGTTTAAAGAGCAAGATGGCTTGATCAACCGTGAGGACTGAAGTGTTGGTGGTGGGTAACCAGTTACACACAATCAATTTGTGTAAAACAGAGTAGAAAAATGTGAGCTTAGAAGTGGAAATTTTGTTAGTCCACTTAGTAACCACACCACCAGTAACAGTCCCAACAACATCATCAATTAAGTCTAGGCTAATAATATCCGACTCATTACCTAGACCCAAGAATTCGTTGATCACCATAGGGTTAAAGACATAGATTTTATCTCGCATATAAACCTCCACATATTTGCTCTTAGACTTATCACCCATCTCAGGAGACACATTCACATAAAACTCAGCAATAACATCAGGTTCAAAAGATGACAGTTCAGTGACAGATTTTCAGAGACCTCTTTCTTTTAAGAAAACATCCATCCCATACTTCTTAAAACTAAGCACATCAATTTGTTTTTCAACACGAGTGGGGCGAAGAATAACAGTTTTATGAAGTGTTTTTGCATGTTGGGAGTAAAAAGTCTTACTGAAAGCGGAAGAAACATCATGTGGGGAACCTGGAGGATAGACTGGTTCAGAGTCAGTGGAATCTGCATTGTCTTTGACATCGGCTGAATGAGTGGCAGTTGGAGATACTATTTCTTTGGCTGTGCCGGAGGAGACCATTTCTTGTGAAGAGGTGGGGAAAAGATCCTTCTTCTTATGACCAGTTGTAGTGCCCTTTTTCCCTTTTCCTTTCAAAGTTTGTCCTGAAGTCGCAGGCTTGTCAGGAACATTATCCTCTGATATTGCAGAAAAGGGCTCCTCTTGTTGTTCAACATCAACTTCCACATCATCAACAACTTTGTCTGGAGAATTTTCAAGGGGGTTCTCCTCATCCTCAGACTCGTCTTTCAGTGATCTTGCTGGTTTTTCTTCAATTTTCAGTGTTCTCCTTGCCTTTTTGCTAGAACCCTCACCGGCCTCTTCTTTAACAGACCCTTTTTAGCCATGAAGTCATTTAGACTTGCGAGTAGGGCCACTCTTCTTTTTCTCGGCAAGAGCTTGAGTGTGTAGCTCTAGATCTGGGTCGATAGGATTTCCCTCTGCACCAGGACTTATGTGTTGGAGAGGAGTGGGGTTTAGCACCAATAGAGAGTCAGGAGCAGCAGTATCTTCCATAGAGACATCTGCATGTTCAGCCGGAGGAGATGAGGGTTTGTCGGACTCCGATTTTGATTCCTCTGGAGTGAGTTCGGCTGTTGCAGTGACTGCTGGAGTTGATGTGGCGGAGGTTGTAATAGTTGATGTTCCAGCAGGACCAGAGGCAGAGGATGGAGTGCCCATAGTCTTCTCGAACATTTGTTTCATCATTTCAAACATGGCAGAGATATCCTTGGGTTCAACCATTGATACACTGAAAAAGGGCTTGAAGAGGGGAGAAACCAAAAGTGGGAGATGAAGAGTCTTCGAAGGAGAGAGAGAGTGATAGAGTAAAATGTTTTCAAAAATGATTGATATATCTCTTCACCCTCAAAAATCGGAACAGACTCTGTCACATCACCCACTTTTTCTATTTTCCTTATATAAAAAATATTTAAATAAAACAGAATTAGTGGATAGGGATACACCATATCAAAATGTGTATTTATCACATCAATTCAAAAAGTGAATCTTTTATGGGTCACAAAATAGTTTCTGTTTTCCCTTTTTTTTATTTTTTTATGTATATATATAGAAAAGAATAAATAATAAAAAAAAACAAAAATATAATTCTAGATAAATTTTCTAATGATTATCGTTTCTCTGCAATTTTGATCACAACATCAGCTACAACACAGCAAACAGTGAACAAACCCAACTATAATTCACCTTATAGAATTACGGGTATTTCATTCACAAACACATACAAGGAATTTCAAGTAGCTGATTTTGTTAAATAAAAGTAGAAATACGATAATTTCATTAAGTCATCCTTGAATTATACTTAAAAGAAATGACTAACATAAATAAGTAAATAAAAGAACACGATAAACAACTGATGTTTAATAAAAAGAACTCACATTGAGTTCAACATCAGTAAACAAAATGAACTAATTAAATAGAACACATTCCAAGAGACTTTCTCAAGGCAGAAAATTCCTCGAAATCAAGAGGCTTGGTAAAAATATCTGCTGTTTGATTCTCAGTGGAGATGTATTTGATGTTAATGATCTCCTTTTCCACCAAATCTCTGATAAAGTGATGTCGAATGTCGATATGCTTAGTGCGTGAATGTTGAACAGGATTCTTGAAAATTTCAATTGCACTAGCATTATCACACAGCAGGGTTAGTGATGAGCTTGTCATGCCATAGTTTTTCAACATTTTATTCAGCCATACCAACTGAGCACAACAACTAGCAGCTGCAACATATTCCAATTCAGCTGTTGACAAGGAGATGCAATTTTGTTTCTTGCTTGACCAAGAAACCATATTGTTCCCCAAAAAGAAGCAACCACCACTTGTGCTCTGTCTATCATCAACATCACCTGCCCAGTCTGAATCACTGTATCCAATAAGGCTGGTGTTTGTATCTTTACAATACCTGATTTCAAAGTTAACAGTACCAGCAACATATCGAATTATTCTTTTGACAGCTTTCAAGTGAGATTCCTTGGGTTGAGCTTAGTATCTAGCATACTCCAACACTGAACATGATGTCAGGCCTGCTGGCGATCAAGTAGAGCAAGCTTCCAATCATTCCTCTATACATCGTTGGGTCAACATTGACTCCAACATCGTCTTTGCTCAGTTTTTCAGAGGATCCCATTGGTGTCTTCATAGGCTTAGAAGCTTCAAGTCCGAAGCGCTTGATCAGATTTTTGGCATACTTGCTTTGGGATATGAAAATCCCATCTTTGTCTTGCTTGATTTGGAGACTAAGAAAGTAGGCCAATTCGCCGACCATGCTCATCTCAAATGTGCTGCACATTGCATCAACAAACTCCCTGAGGAGATTAGAACACGTGGATCCAAACATAATATCATCAACATAAATTTGTGCAACAGTGATGTGTTTGTGGATCCTTTTGATAAACAATGTCTTATCAACCACGCCTCTTGTAAAACTAAAGTCAATTAAAAACTCGGTAAGATGAGCATACCAAGCTCTAGGAGCTTGTTTCAGCCCATACAAGGCCTTGTGAAGTTTCAGCACATGTTTTGGTTTTTCATGACATTCAAATCCTTTTGGTTGTTCAACATAGGCTTCCTTATTCAAAAAACCATTCAGGAATGCACTTTTAACATCCATTTGATGCAATGTAAACCCAATGTGGGAAGCAATGGCAAGTAGGAGACGAATAGACTCTATTCTAGCAACAGGAGCGAATGTTTCATCATAGTCTATTCCTTCTACTTGTGTATAACCTTGTGCCACTAGCCTGGCTTTGTTTCTAACCACATTCCCAGACTCATCAGTCTTGTTCTTAAATATCCATTTGGTTCCAATTACATTTTTATTTTCAGGCCTTGGAACCAATTCCCACACATTATTTCGAACAAACTGAATCAGCTCATCATGCATTGCTTCTATCCAGAATTCGTCTTTTAGAGCTTCTTTGACATTTTTAGGTTCAACACTGGATAGAAAGTATGTGATAGACACAAAGTTAATGACTGATGACATGCAAACCTGTTTGACCAATTCAGCAACATCGACTGAGCTTTTTGTTCTTGTTTTGACTCCTTGAGATCCATCACCAATGATTTGGGAATTTGGGTGATCTCTTTTGATTCTCCTTGGAGGATCACGTCTTGGTTCATGCTGAGCAAGTGGAAGATGATCATCATCACTTTCAGAGGAGGGATCTGAGTCTGGTGTTCGAGGGGATGTTGAATCATTTGCTGAGGGAGACGGAACATTGGATTTAACATCAGGACTTTCCGTGGGACTTTTGGGAGTTCCACTTTGTTCCTTATTAGCAACATCTGGTTCATGAAAGAGAAATGACACATCATCTTCCTCAGACTTAGTTGCCAGACCTGCAAGATCATCAAACACAACATTGATAGATTCCTACACAGCTTTGGTTCTTAGGTTAAGAACACGAAATGCTCTGCTGTTTTGAGCATATCCCAAGAACAATCCTTTATCACTTTTAGAGTCAAACTTTCCAAGGTAGTCTCTATCGTTCAGGATGTAGCAGACGCATCCAAACACATGGAAATATTTGAGATTTGGCTTTCTTTCTCGTAGAAGCTCATAAGGTGTCTCCTTTCTTCCTGGTCGAAGATAGACTCTTTTCCCGATGTGACAGACTGTGTTGACAGCCTCAGCCCACAGCTTCTTCGAGAGACCTTTAGCCTGTAACATTGCACATGACATTTCCTGCAGAGTTTGATTCTTTCTCTCCACTACTCCATTTTGTTCAGGAGTTTTGGGAGCTGAATACTCATGGAGTATTCCTTTCTTTTCACAAAAATCATTGAATGCAGCATTCTCAAATTCTCTTCCATGATCTGTTCTAATGCATGCAATGTTGGTGTCATATTGCAAACACATTGTCCGGCAGAATCTTTTGAAGACTTTAAATGTTTCAGTTTTTTCCTGTAGAAATTCAACCCAAGTATACCTTGAGAAATCATCAACAATGACAAGGATGAAACTCTTACCACTCATACTTTTTTTATCGACTGGACCCATGATGTCCATGTGTAAGAGTTGGAAACATCTTGTTGTTTGACATCCACCCAGACTTTTGTGAGGGATTCTGGTTTGTTTTCCCTTTTGACAAGCACCACATACAACATCGTGATCAACATTCAGTTTTGGTAGGCCGCGGACAGCATCTGACACAATCAGTTTTTTCAAATTTACCATGCTCATGTGACCGAGTTTTTGATGAATCAGCTTTATTTCATCATTTACAGTCATGTTGCACGTTTCATCTTTGTCAGCATGGTAGCAATTATCAGATGCGCGGCTTCCGAACATTATGCATTTGTCGTGTTTGTCAAATACTTCACAAGTATTTTTATCAAACTTGACATGCATACCATCATCACATAACTGACTGATGCTGATCAAGTTGGCCGTCAACCCTTCAACATGTAAGACATTCTGAAGCTTAGGAAAATGTTTGACATTTAATGTACCTTTTCCAACAATGTTTCCTTGAGCTCCTCCTCCATAACTGACTTTGCCTTTGTTTGAAGTGGTGTATTCTTCAAGGAACTCCTTATTGCCGGTCATGTGTCGAGAACATACACTGTCGAAGTACCATGTTCCGGCAATGTTAGCCTTCAGTGATGTATAAACAACACTGCATGTAACCTTCATCTTTTTAGACTTCATCGAATTCTTGTTCTTCGATGTGATCCCTGATGTTGTCCTCCCGGTTACAACATCATCATGAAACTTAAAGCAATGTGGTTTGATGTGTCCCGGCTCCTGACAATAATGGCACACATATTTTCGAACCTTTGAGCCTTTGCATTTCTTCTGAACATCATCTTCAGCATTGCTCCCTGTAGACATGTTTGGGTTGTTTTCCTTCACAAATTTCACAACATTGTGATTTGATGAATTCATGGAAACTTTGTTTGAGAATCCCAGTCCAGCTTTGTTTGTCTGTCCCAATGTTAGGGCTTCATTTAGGACATTTGTTCCTTGATTCCATTTCTGAAACGTTCTTGAGGTGCTCTCCACTTCCTTCTTTAGTTTGGTGATTTCAGCATCACTCCTGGTGAGTCTGATTTCCAGTCGCACAATCTTCTCTCTAAGACACCGATTTTCTTCCATAAGAAATTTCAGTTCTTTGGATTGAGCTGTCCATTGACTGCAAACTTCATTAACAACATTACTGAGTTCTTCAAGAGAGGCAAATGGGCGTTTTTCCTGTGGATTAACCTCTCTGAAATCAGAAGTATGTTTAAACTCATCCAGTAGAGTCATTTCATACCAATTAGTAGTGTTGGGAGAGATCTCAGTGACTTCATCTTCAATATCTGGTAGAACCTCATCTTCAATTTCACATTTTTCAACATCCAGACCATCAAGTTCATCAATACCATTCAAGGCATCAATAATCTGATCGTCTTCCTCCATGACATTGATGAACAACACCCTCTGATCTGAATCATTTTCAGTATCAGACTCATCACTGAGAACAACATTAAAATTATTTCTTTGTCTTCTTCGTGCTATTAGACATTCATTTGAATAATGTCCATACCCAGAGCATGCTCTACATTGAACTGAATCAATGTCTTTTCCAGTGTCGGCGACATCCTTCTTGACATTTGATCTTCCAGAATTTGAAGTTGATGAAGATGGAGAGTCAAACAGCCGTCGAGGTTTGAAATTTGGAGGGCTTTTCTTCATAGAACGAACCAGTGAGTTGAATTTCTTTGTCAGTAGTGCAACACTTAGATTCTCTTCCTCATTGATTTCCTGAAGACTGTCAACATCATTATGAACATCAGATGACACAGTTGTTGTCTGGAGAGCAATTCCCTTTGCGGTTGAGTTTGCTTTCTGATTTTACAGATTCATCTCAAATGTTAGTAAGATGTTGACCGCTTCACTCATACTCATGGTTTCAACATCGTGTGCTTCCTCTATTGCAGAAATTTTCATATTGAATCTTTCAGGCAGAGTTCGAAGCAACTTGCTCACCATGTTCTCATTAAAAATTAGACTTCCAAGAGCGGAAGATTGGTTTGAGATCTCACATAATTTTTCAGCATAAGATGAGATAGTTTCATCTTCAAACATGGGCAAATTTTCAAATTTTGATGTGAGTAATCTCAGTTTGGTCTTCCTTACACTAGCAGACCCTTCACAATGTTCCTGAAAAATGGTCCATGTTTGATATGCAGTAACACAATTGCAAATCATTTTGAAACATGGAACATCGACTGAAACAAAAATTGCATTCAGAGCGCGAGCATTGAAATTTGAGATTATTCTCTCATCATTTGTCCATTGAGATTCTGGAGTTAACACAAAATCTCCATTCAGACCTTCCATCCTAGGAGGGCTCCATTCTTCAATAACTGCCATCCATGCTCTTTCATCGATGGATTTGATGGAGATCTTCATTCGAGATTTCCACATGACATAGTTACCACCATTGCTATCTAGAGCAGGAGGACGACATTGATTAATTTGAATATCCATCACAGATTTCAAGCAACACCGGATCGAGTACTTAGTGTGTCAAGTACCGGCTCTTGATGCCACTTGTTAGAATTTGTTGCCTGAAACAATGTGAATTATGGACGTAAATTGCAAAGTTAAATGTAATGTTGAAGCTAGTGTTACCACATTGCCTTCAACATGCAGCGGAAACGTAAATAGTACTTTGCACACAACAAGTTTTAAATCACTCCTTACGGTGTGTGATTGTCTCAAGGCGAAATTCACTATCATAAGTGAAATAAAAACAATGCTGATGTTGTCTCGGTTCACTCCCTTGACAACACTGCATAAAACATACAGAGGACTATCCTAGCTTCACTCACTCGAATAATGACTCAAAACAAACCTATCTACACACTTAGATAGATTACAACAAGTCACTCCAAATCCTAGACTCTCAAAGTTGACTATCTAACCTACACACACAACTGGAATGAAAGTCTCCAGCTGATTGGGACGCTAGGCAGATGTCGAGGAAGATGTCTTGGATTTCAGAGATGACACTAGATGCAAGATTCAGAGCTTCTCACAAACTACGGTGATAACCTGCTTGCATAAATGATTTTAAGGTCTAAGGAGACTTTAAATACTTCCTCCATCTCGGCTGAGTAGTTTCCACACGATCCTTGATGAGTTGGATGCAAAACTACCGCCTTCCACTACCCTTGCTGAACTGGACTCGAGATAACCGTCCTCTGCACTGCGTGGCACACGTTCTTCAACATCGTGTAACAATGGCGGTTACTCCAGCGACCCATGTTCTCTGCAATGGTTAGTGTCTAAGACGAAGTGGGGAACATCACGTCCCTTGAAACTCAGAACAGATTCTGACCTAGTCAAAATCAAGTATAATCCACGTTTTAAATTAAAATAAAATATCTAATAAATCCCTTAAATCGTGGAAAATGATATGTGACAAAAATCACAATTTATTCAGATTAATTTAAAATAAATTAATCCAAAATACTAGGAAAGGATAAGGTTAGAGGTCCGAGTGTTATACTCGGTGTGCCGAGAATGACGGACAACACTATGTGCGACATTGAGTGCAATGTTATCAACGAAGTGATAACATCATCTGAAACACGTCATACTCAACAAAAAGTATTATCTGTATTCTTAAAAAGTATCACTTATTTTGCCATTTTTCTTTTTTGCAGGTTGACCGGGTCAACGCGCGTTGACCGTCTGATATAAGTTTATATACATCTAGTGCATGCTAATTATTGCCTTATTAATAATATATTATATTACTTAAATTGAGTATAGGTTATGGATATAATAGGCAAAACATATTTTGTAAGGATATACAAATATAAAAAGTGTCATAAATTTTCCAAAATTTATCATATCGATTATATCCATAATCTTCACTTAATTTAAAACTAAAAAAATTAATATAATATATTATATTTATTTCAATAGAATAGAGAATACTGCTTCATCATATCAACGAGAGGAAACAAGAAAAAATATTAATAAATAAAATCCCACAATAATACAATATGTTATATAATTAATTATATATCTACATATAATATATTATATGTTATAATTTAAATATCTATTTCAATAAAATTGTATTATTACAATGTTTAATTCATTAGCATCAATTACAATATCTATATAAATTACATTACTAATATAATTCTTTACTTATCTACATCGTCGACCATTTAATTCTTCATCAATTACATGTTCTACAAAAATCAAAATTTTCATGCATGTTACACCACAACTTATATAACCTAATTGATAAAACAAACAATAAAAATGTATTGTACGTGTTTTTCTATTCTTCATCAATTAGATCATCTACAAAAATCAACTTTTTCATGCACGGTGCACCAAGTTATATACCCGGCCAATTAATAAAACAAATAGAAAAAATGTACTTTTTTTCTACTATACTCCAACATATTTAATTCGAACTATGAGCATGGATAAACCCATAATATACGATAAGCATCATAAACATAGTAACTAAATTATAGTGTAACGATCCAGCTACCAGATTGACGGTTGTCTGCACAAATCAAACATTTCAGAGGGACACTCATTCCACCATTGCCCCACGTCAAGCACGCTTAACTTTGGAGTTCTTTTGGAATGAGCGCCAGAAAAGAAGAGCACCTTTTGGTATGAGTAGCACCAATCAAATCATTTAAACTATCATCAACTATACAGTCTCATTACTATATTGATTCATTCATATGAACCTTCGCTTAGAAATCTGACATGAGCCGCTCTTTATTCGTGCCTTGGACCGACAATCACTCTATGCTTCGGCTAGAGGCGCCCACGGTTCCAGTTCCGGCCGGTTCCGGTTTGTAACCGCCAGTTACACGGTTCCGGATGGCTGGAACAGGAACCGCACCGTGTCATGGCGGTTGCCGGTTACGGTTTTGTAACCGGAACAGCCGGTTTGGAGCGTCGGCGGTTAGTGCCGGGATTTCCAGTTTTTTTTTTGTTTTTTATTCGAACTCGAATGAATGATTGGATTTGGACGAACTACAAGTTAAAAACTAAGAAGTATGACAAATTAAACATAAGTTTATTTGAATTTTGATATTATTATATAACTTTATAATTTATATCTTACAATTTACAAGTTACAACTTTACAACTTACAAGAATATTGAGAAATGGGAATACAATTTAATTTATCAAATTACAAATCGTAAATTAATCAAACTATGAAAATATGAAATTACAATTTATAAATTTACAAGTTACAATTTAATACTAAATTACAATTTACAGTTACAACTTTACAACTTGCAACTTACAAGAATATTGAGAAATGAAAATACAATATAATTTATCAAATTACAAATCGTAAATTAATCAAACTATGAAAATATGAAATTACAATTTACAAATTTACAAGTTACAATTTAACACTAAATTACAATTTATAAACTAGAATTAACATTTAACAATTTGACTAATTTAGGGGGGGAAAAGAAATAATTAAAATTTGGGCTTGCACTTCATATGAAGCTGCCTACGTATCCCTTACCTTGGAATCAAAGCCCTCGTAGTTCATTTTACCTTTTTTCCTTAGCGAGTCTAGGATTCGAAGTCGTCGTTCCAATCATCCCCGGTTTGGCTCCCTCTTTCGGCTTCACTCTCTGAACCAACTTCAATGAGCGGGTCATCCATCAAGTCGTCCCAACGATTCTCTTGCTCTCTTAGGTCGGCTTTGGACTCGTCCTTCAACATCATTTGAGCTTCGAGGTGATCCGGTGTCAAATTTGATCTCCGTTCGTCCAACATGTAACCGGATTCACTGAAAGCTTGCTCGACCACAACCGTTGATGCCGGAACTCCAAAAATCTCCCTTGCCATAATTGCAAGTAAAGGATACCACTCTTCATTTCGGGACCACCACTTGAGAACATCTAAATTGTTGGGACCTGCATTTTCATCATCGGGGGGCACAATAGGGTCTTGCAAATACATTTCTAATTCATTTTGACTACATCTAACACTTCCTCTACTTTGGAAAAAAATTTAGAATTCTTATAAAGCACTACCACGTGAAGATGAAGTATTTAATCCCAACGAAAAAAGCACTACTAGAACTTGAAGAACAACTTGGTTGACGAGTTATACTATCACCATATTTTATTTCATATTCTCTATAAAGTGAATATATAGACTCATAAATATCTTTTTTAATTTCTTCAGCAGGTGGCACATATATATTTATACCCCCGCCATCGGGATCGGATCCTGTAAAACTCACAGTAGATAAAAATCTATAATACATATCAATCATCTCGTTAGTACCACTGAGTTTAAAAGTAGGATCCAATATTTTTGCAACCAAAAAAATATTAGGCACATGATCAAAATATTTAAGTCATTTTTTTACCATGGCTAGAATCATCTCTTGCAAATCGGGCTTATGACTACATGAATTAAATTTTGCAGCAATTAAACAACAATGATACATAAATTTACAAACAGTAGGGTAATACACACCGGATAAATCTTATGTTGCATATTGGAGAACTTGTAAAAGCTCCATTAGTTCAATACAATCATCTCAATACGAAAATAATAAAATAAATGATTCAATATGCGTAGCAAAAAAAGAACATAATAATTCACGATATTCCAAAGTTGCCATAAAAGCATTTCATAAGTAGAGTTCCACTTATTAGGCACATCTAAGTTAAAAATTTTAGCATGCACACCATTTTCCTTACAGAATTTTTCCCACCTACGTCTAACTCTAACTCTGCCATGAATATAATCAACAACATCACAAATAGGTTGAATTGAGTTATTTAATATTCTAAGTCCATCTTGAACACATAAATTTAAAATATGAGCAATACATCGAGTATGATAATATTTACCATGCAAGGTTGGATTACATGCTTGAATTAATTCTCTAATACTGGTCGTATTAGCACTCGCATTATCAAAACCAATAGGAAAATTTTATCAAACATTTTAAATTGATTGCAAATTTTAATAATAGTCTTTGCAATATTAGCAACACTATGTTGACAGTTAAATCTCCGAAAAGCAATTAAACGTTTATTCAAATTCCATGAATAATCAATCCAATGCAATGTAACAGCAATATAATGATGACGGATAAATTTATCAGACCAAATATCAAAACAAATAGCAACCCTATAAGGAATTTTACCAACAATACTTTTCAATTTCGACTTATATCTTATATGCAATCTTTCAAGGGCCCTAGTCATGGTCATTCTAGGTATTCTTTGAGCACCAAGATTATAAAGCAGCTTTCATACGACGTTCAAAATTCATGCTATCGGTAAATTGAAGTGCTAAAGATTCTTCACAAATAAAATAACACATTTGTTCCCTAGCAACTAGAAGGTCAAACCTAAAGAGTTGAGATGAGTACGGTGTACCTTCACCTTGGCTTTCGACATTTTAACTGCTTACCGGTTGGAAGTTGAGTTGCGATTGAGCTTGAGTACGCCCAAGTTTGACTTGATGATTGTTGGTGATGTTTGACCAGTACGTCCCATAGCCTCCTCCGGTGCGAAATTTGTATTGCTTCGGACAATAGTTGCAATACAAATCAAACATACCCGGTTCATTCTTCCTTGCCACCTTTCGAAAATGAATAGTGAAGAGAGTGGATTTCAGTGTCGTATTTCTTGTTGTAACGGGAACCTCCACCTCCTCGGTGTCGAGATTGATGGATGAATTTCCGCTGAAAGCACGAGATTCTTGAGATTGTTGTAATTCTTCACACTAGATCCATCTTGCCACTTTTTCGTCAACTTCCATTTGAGTAGTAGGATTGTTGTAAAAACCGCCACCACTTGGATCGTTGTAGAAACCGCCACCACTTGGATCGTTGTAGAAACCGCTATCGGCTCCGCCATAGGGATTCACATATTCTTCAAGTTGTTGTTGTTGAAATTGAGGCGATGTTGTATCAACATTATCAGAAATATGTACTCCAGAATGAGTACGACGATGACGACGTGGAGCTTCGGAACTATCAGCAATAACTTTGCCTTTACCCTTATCGGCTCGGCTACCTTGGCTAGACATGATGATTATGGATGATAGAAAATGAGTAGAAATGAAGAAATGAAAAAATCGAGTTATGAGAGTTGAGACTTGAGAACTTGAGATTGAGGATTGAGAGAGTAACTTCGTAAGATTGTAACTTGTAAGAAAACTTGAATAAGAAAATGATATTGCTATAATAGAGATAATTAGAGCATAGAGAGAGAGATTGAGAGTTTGGTGTGAGTGAAAATTGTGGAGGAGATGGGGTATTTATAGGTGAAAATTGAGGAGTGGGGGGGATTTTACAATTTGAATTTGAAAATTTTTGAAAAACCAACGGCCGAATCGCCGGTTTTGGAGCCCAAATCGTCGGTTTGTGCTTCCTAACCGGCGGTCCCATGTCACCAATCCACCTCCGTGCGTTCCTAGCCGTTGATCGAGATCACGCGGATCGTGATCTCGGCCGTTAATATATATATATATATATATATATATATATATATATATATATATATACAAACCGCCGGTTAATCGCCGAAACCGGCGGTTTGTGAAAATCCGCCACCCCAAACCGGAACCGGACCTCCATTTTACGGTTGATCGTTACGGTTTACAAACCGTAATCGTCCGTACCATCCGGAACCGGCCAAAAACCGTCTAACCGGCGGTTTGTAACAACCGGTCCGGTTAAGTTTAGGTGCCTCTAGCTTCGACCCTGGGCGTCACATGCCCACCAGCTTCCGCTTGGTTCATCCCTGAACCACACCTTACGATTCATTCATATGAACCTTCGCTAAGAAGTTTGACAGAAGCTGCTCTTTGTTCGTACCTTAGACCGGCAATCACTCCATACTTCAGCCCCGGGCATCACATGCCCATCAGCTTCCGCTTGGTTCGTCTCTGAACCACACCTTAATGCGAGAGACTCGGCTCCGATACCATTTGTAACGACCCAACTACTGGACTAACGGTTGTTCCCACAAGACAACACGAGTCTTTCCAGCGTACTTTGTCCTTACTTGCATACTCCCTAAGAAACTTCAAGCTTTAGCCCCGGGCATCACATGCCCACCAGCTTTCGCTTGGTTCATATCCCTGAATCACACCTTACCACCAGCTTTCGCTTGGTTCATCCCTGAATCACACCTTACTGCGAGAGGTTCAGCTTCGATACCATTTGTAACGACCTAGCTACCAGACTAACAGTTGTTCCCACAAACCAACACGAGTCCTTCCAGCGTACTTTGTCCTCACTCGCGCACTCCCTAAGAAAATTCAAGGGGGTCACCCATCTCACCAGTGCCCCAGGTCAAACACGCTTAACTTTGGAATTCTTGTGGAATGAGCGCCAGAAAAGAAGATGTACCTTGTGGTATGAGTAGCACCCTCAAAACAGTGAAGAAAGATGTTTTGATGAGATGTCAGAAACCAACGGAAACTAGTCAGACTGAAAGTGAAGGAAGTCTCGACGCTCTGATAAGATGTCAGAAACTAGTGGAAACTAAAGTTAAGAAAACTGAACTGAACTCAGTCAGACTGAAAGTGATCAAGAAAGTCTCGACGCTCTGATAAGATGTCAGAAACCAACGGAAACTAAAGTCAAGAAAACTGAACTGAACTCAGTCAGACTGAAAGTGAAGGAAGTCTCGACGCTCTGATAAGATGTTAGAAACCAACGGAACACCTTTACTATTCACATATTATTCTGTTTTATATATAGTTTGGATAATTTGATACTATGATTTGGTATATTTACTATACACATATTATTCTATTTTATATATAGTTTGGATCCACTGAGTGAGTAGTACTCACCCCAAAACTACTTATCTTTTCAGGTGTTGTCGCGAGTGATGCGTAGCGGGCAAGATATGATGATAGTGGTTAAGTGGTCAAGCATCATGATTAAAGATTTAATTTATTTTTTACTTTAATTTTTATGTAGTAAATGTCAATTTATATTTTTAAAACTTGCGTTGTATTTCAAGTAAAGTATTTTATTAATGAAAAATATGGATAGTGTGCATTTTTCTATTAAAAGTGAAATTGAGGCATTACATGTAGGAACACAAACATTTTTCTTCATTTTCTTTTGAAACTAAATAATTGCTACAAATTACTCACGGAGAATTAGAAAATTGCATAGTTAGAAAAAATTAATAAACTCCATTAACGAATGCGGTGGGCATAATATCAAGTCTCTACGGTGGAAAAAGGTGGAGCAGATCGAGGGTGAGGAATGCCTCAAACAACGGCATAGCGAGTAAAATATAATATTCAAGAGAAATTCAGTCAAGAGATTAACTGGCAAGAAAATTAAAAATAGTACAGTTAATGTTAAAATATAATTGGAATTTTTTTATTATATAGTTAACTAAACTATTTGTGATCACATATATGTTAGCAGCAATAATTGTTGTAATTAACAATAATATAGCATTAATTATGGTTAATTACTTAATTACACATCAATATCAAATGTTTCATTTTTTTAAAAAAAAAAAATATTCCGAAGCTTCAAAAGTAACACACATCAATACTCGACGTTTGCATATGTAACACTTTTAGCATTAGTAAAATTTTCAGCATTCCAAATAATATCGTGTATCGCTAAAAAATAAACCTACAGGATTTTCGCCTTTTTAAATGATGTAGAGATTCATTTTAATTCTACTAGACTACACAGTCATTTAACACATAATATATGTGTGTGTGTGAATTTCATGCTGATTAAAATGAAAGTTGGATTTGGTTTTGAAGTGCATATCAACCTCCAATTTTGTGATCTCCCAATTTTCATTTTAATCCGCGTGTTTTTTCTTTTTGCTTTTTTTGCTTTTATGAACAAAGTCATGTAATCTACTAGGTTTAAAATGAATTTCCACGTTATTTAAAAAAAGTAGGATGAAAATCTAAGTAGGTTTTCTGGTGATCTATGTTATTATTTGGATTTTGCGAAAAATTTCACAGATGCAGTGTTAATTTATTTGGATTGACGAAAATTTTCTCCAATACTAAAAGTGATAATCATGCAAATATTGTGTACTGATGTGTTACTTTGAAATTTTGGGACAAAATTGGAAAAAGGTGAAACATTGGGTACATTGGGCATTAATATGAAGAAATCTGTCATCTAAAAGCGAAACGTTGTGAAGATATGCACGTATAACTTCTACGAGACGACATGTATGATGTATTCGGTTGAGGTCAATTATAAGTGATGTTATCTGACATCTCAAATAATATTAATTGGCTAAAAAGTAAAAAACCATATTAATTTATTGTGTATTATTAGGCTCGTTTGTTAGATAATATGGTATAAGATCAAATATATATGTTTGACATGAGGGGCTCATTTGCTAGACAATATGGTCTAAGGTTGAATATGTTTGGCATGTGATGTTGTACTGTATAAAATATCAGTATCATGTTTGTTTTGATGTATTAAAATATATGTATTAACAATATATAGTTTGTTTAAATGTATTAAATTTTATATAAAATTTCAATTCCTAAAATATCCTTTAATTAGTTACGATACACTGTGTAAATATTTTATAATAAGATCTTTAATTAATATCTGCAAGGTCATTTTAGTCTGTAATTTTTAATAATTATGTATGGTATTATATATCCCACCTGCAGGGTATGATATGTTATACCATATAAATGCTTAACACATGTTGAGTCTTTCTTTTTAAATGTCAAGGGTAACCGCAACTGCTACCGTGGTGCGCACTGGATAAACCCCGCCCCTGTGTAATAGCCTGCAAACCTACACAGGGGAGGTAAACCACACTTGGCAGGCCAGGTGTGACAGGCTCATATCTAGTGGTGTTGGTGGTGGGTCGAACTTGAGACCTTTGGCATCAAGAATCACCATTCCACCACTAGGCCATCCCCAAGGGTACAATCATGGGTCTTATTATTGCTAGTAAACATGGCATTAGGGTGTCATAGGTATATATTACAACCTTATACTACCTAGCAAACAAGCCCGAGATGTATTTTACCACATAAAATATTAATATCATGTTTGTTTTGATGTATTAAAATATACTCCCTCCACTTTATAATGTTTGTTATTTTATGATTTTAATCTAGAATTAACAATTAATTTTTTGGACTAATATATCACTTCCTTCTATATCAAATAAAATATTATTTCCTTATATTTTCCTAATTAAAAATTTGGCAAAAATTTATCTCTTCATATATTTGTAGGGTTAAAATTGGAAGAAATTGTGTGAAAATATCTAAAATAACAAATATTTTGACACAAAATAAAACTTCTAAAATAATAATAAAAACGAAACGGATGGAGCATACATTAATAATATAGTATTTGTTTAGATGTATTAGATTCTTCATAAAATTTCAAATCCTAAAATATCTTTTAATTAGTTACCATATATTATGGGAATATTCTATAATGAGGATTTTAATTAATATCTACTATGTTATACCATATTAAATAGTTAATAATGTCGGCCTTTGTATAATCATAGACTTTAATACTGCTAGCAAACATAATATTAGGGTGTCATAACTATCTGTCATAACTTTATACTACCTTACAAACAAGCCTTTACACAAATATTCGAAATTAAAACGATCCAAAACAAATGATAACAAAATTTGAATAAGCCAACATTCCTACCAAAATTTGTAAGAATAACAGCGGTCACTAATTATACTGGTGATGGATGCAGATCAAGATATCGAGGCAGCTTAATCTCAATCATGTATTCAAGTTTGTTGAGGGATGATAGCGAAACTATGAGAGAGATTACGACTAAAGAATATCTTTTTAATTGCTACATTAGTTACATGGATAGAAAGCGAATTTAATTTTCAAGCCTCCAAAAATCAATTGAAGAGACAAAATCGTATATTGGAAAACAGAGGCGATGAAATTTAAATATCAATAAAGAGTAAACAAAACATCACTCGTTTATATTACCACTTATAATAATAAACCCCAATAGGGACAAATATAAAATTAAACTAATTAAAACACGATAATTAATATCAGAGAAAAATAAAAAATAAATAAATATTGCAACATGGAAATTATCAATTTAATTTTTAACTTAAAATATTTTTATATTTTAATTAACATTTTTTGTTAGAAGAAAAAAAATGGATTTAAATTATTAAATATATTATATTTTTTAGAATAATACACCCTAGATATTAAGTTATACTCAAATTGTACCTATTAAAATAAATAAAAGAAATTAGAAATAAAATATTATACAAATTGTGACGGATTTATTTGTGATTTTTTTTACCAAATCCTCTCATGGTTTTTAAAAGGATAAATTACAATTTAATCATGTTTAAATGTTTTAAGAAAATTAACTCAATGTTTAAATAATCACAAAACAATTCACAACATTTTCCTATTTTTGCATGAATGTGGATTAATTAACCTTAATAGCTCTTTTTAAGGAAATTTACATGTCACACTTAGGGCTGGGGAAATATACCGTCATACCGTACTTATCGTACCAGAAAAAATACCGAAATACTGAACTTTAAGGAATACCGGTATTTTCGGTAAAGTATGATACCGTACCGAGATTTTTCGGTAAGGTAACGGTATAGAATTTTAAAAACCGAGGTATACCAGCGTATACCAATACCGACGCCCGACGGTATACCGAATTTTTTAGGTATATACCGTTAATTCGGCATATACGATTGTACCGGTATATACCGCACCAAAGGTATATACCGTTGGTATGGTATATACCTCATCAACGGTAAATACCGGTATATTTGTGATATTATATAAATATGTGTGTGTGTGAATTATAGATACTTGAACTTGATATATAATACTGAGTAAATATGTTATACATTTATAAATATCTATTAAATTTACAATATCTAACCCTTATAATTAATCTTATGTTATACTTAATATATAGTAATTCTAAATATGTTCTTAATTAATACTTAGTAAATAATTATTACGATTTCTAAGTAAACGATTTACAATTTGTAATATATAGTAAGTTTATAATATTTTATACAATTTATATTAATTATAAAAACATGATTGATATATAATACTTAGTAAATATGTTATACATTTATAAATATCTTGTAAATTTACAATATCTAACAATTATAATTAATCTTATGTTATACTTAATGTATAGTAATTCTAAATATGTTCTTAGTTAATACTTAGTAAATTATATTTACGATTTCTAAGTAAACGATTTACAATTTGTAATATATAGTAAGTTTATAATATTTTATACACTTTATATTAATTATAAAAACATGATTGATATATAATACTTAGTAAATATGTTATACATTTATAAATATCTAGTAAATTTACAATATCTAACACTTATAATTAATCTTATATTATACTTAATGTATAGTAATTCTAAATATGTTCTTAATTAATACTCCCTCCGTCCCAATAGCAAGGTCCACCTTTTTATTATTTACTCTCTCTATTTTAATAGAAACTGGACCTTGCAAACGGGACGGAGGGAGTACTTAGTAAACAATTTCTAAGTAAATGATTTAATTATAAAAACATGATTGATGTAGAATACTTAGTAAATATGTTATTGGAGTTTATACAATTTTATATGATTGATATAATTAATCTTGGGGCACACTTGTGTGAGACCGTCTAACGGGTCTCTTACGTTAGACGGATTCCCACCCGACCCGACCCGGATCCGACCCGACCCAGAATATATATATTAAAAAAAAAAGCTTAATTCTCCCCTCCAACTCGCGGTGCCTAGGTTTTCTTCCAGATTGCGGCGCTCGTTCTCTTCCACCTTGCGATTCAACCACCGTTCGACTATTCAACATCGCAGATAACATCTAAATCCTAGCAGCTCGTGATTCAACTACTGGCGATTCAACCTCTGGCGATTTTTGCACGATTTAATGGATAATTTCAGAAAAGCAATTAGCGTTCCCTCCGGTGGAATTTTGGTCAATTCCGGTGAAAAAACATTAGCCACAACAGGTATGTGTTCTTAGGTTACGAGATATGTAATTTTGTTTTAATTTTTCAACAATGATTACGTATATCAAATTTTGCATTCAAACTGTTCGACAATATGTTACTAAGAACTGATTTATTGAAATTTTGATTTACTCGATAATAATGTTACAAATATCAACAGTAGTTAGTGATACCCACCGGTTGAATTTCTAGCCTTACGAAATTTCTTTGAACTTAGGTGAATAAACATCTACTACAAGTGGTAACGATATTGTAAATAGATTTTTGAAATTTTTTAGTTTCTAAGCCTTTATTTCTCAAATTGGGTGAATTATTGCTACATGTTCTATATATACATACCTTGTGTTCGATGATATGTCTATGAAAGAATTACTTTGAATTTATATACAGTAGTAATACTTCTATAGTATTCAGTAATACTTGCTATGATGATAGTAATCCTTCACTAGCTATTATTCATATTTTGCAACTGTTTCACTTGAAAACATAATTATAACTCACTCCATAGTAATAATACTTCTATGATATATAGTGATACTTTCTAACGTAATAGTAATCCTTCCCTTAAAACGTAATTATGATTCAATAGATAGTTATTTCTGCGTGAATAGATCAACAAAAGTACATATCACATGCATATATTGAATTTTGTAGACTAGTAATACTTCTATGGTATTATTTTATATTTATATGCAGTAGTAATACTTCTATGGTATTCAGTAATACTTGTTATGATGATAGTAATCATTCACTAGCTATTATTCATATTTTGCAACAGTTTCACTTAAAAACATAATTATAACTCACTCGATAGTAATAATACAGTTGGAGCGTTGAGGTTGGCCTCCTGATGAGGAGCTCGACTCGATTCGTTTGCACCCTCAAATGGGATGCCATGAGGAAGAAGTTTGAGGCCTTTCGAGCCAGTCGGGACATGTATAGGTGTGGTGCTGCTGCACAATGCCTTTGGCTCGTTAAAGAAGATGGCTTTTATTTCAGCAATAATGGGACTCATTGGATTAAAGATTTTCCATGGTTGTCATAATAATCTCTCTCTCTCTCTCTCTCTCTCTCTCTCTCTCTCTTTTTCTTATTTTTTTTTTTTGGAGATAATGAATGTGATCATAGGCTTGTTTGCCTATAAATATCAAATCTAGCTAGATGAATAAGAGGTTGGAGTTTCTTTCTTTTGCTTTTCTATTTTTCATTTTGCACTATATGCAAGTTAACTATGTTGTCTTCAACGAGTTCCAACCATTAGTCTTTGGTTTAATTTGATGACGAACTTCATTTTCTGAATTAAATTGTTAATTTCGTTTTATGAAAAATAATTATAAAGCTTAATTGGATCACCCTATATTTGCAATGAGTTTGACAACGATATCACTAAAGAATGTAAAAGTATCACTAAATAAACATAAAGTATCATTAAATAAGAATAAGTATCTCTAACTAACATAAAAGTATCAAAAAATACAGTATCACTAAAGAATGTAAAAGTATCACTAAATAAAAATAAGTATCACAAACTGATGTAAGTATCTCTAACATAAAAGTATCACTAAAAACCTGTCAAGTATCAATATTTCAAAAATGCAGTATCACTGAAGAATGTAAAAGTATCACTAAATAATGTAAAACTATCACTAAATAAACATAAAGTATCACTAAATAAGAATAAGTATCACAAACTGATGTAAGTATCTCTAACTAACATAAAAGTATCACTAAAAACCTGTGAAGTATCAATATTTCAAAAATACAGTATCACTAAAGAATGTTAAAGCATCACTAAAGAATGTTAACGCATCACTAAAGAATGTAAAAGTATCACTAAATAAACATAAAGTATCACTAAATAAGAATAAGTATCACAAACTGATGTAAGTATCACTAATGAATATAAAAGTATCACTAAAAAACTGTCAAGTATCACTATTTTAAAAATACAGTATCATTAAAAAATGTCGACTGCATATATATACTACCTAACTACAACATCTTTATCCTTCTTGCCTCTGTTCTGGAACCTTTGTATTGCAAATGCAAAAGTAGACTGTCTGAGGGGCAGAGCTAATGCAATAAGAAAAGATTTTAGACCATTCGCCAACAGCAACGATAACAGAATAGGTGAAAGCATCCAACCGTAGGATCCAAAAATCTGCATAAGCAAAGTGTTTAGCCAAGCGAATCATACTTTTGAGTTTGCAAAATCAATGAGCAAAAGATTACAGAAAACACAGTCAAAATTGAGAAGAAAAGCAAAAATGATGAAATTGAGTGCCTCCATATTCAAGCAATTATGTACATCATATGATGAATATATATGCCTAAATTTCCCTACAGCATGGACTACAAGTAATCAACTTTTAGATCAAATAAAACTAATTTTGGACTCACACACATCCCATTCTAGTTGCAAAGCATAAAATAAAAGCATCACTGTCAGCAACTAAAATCAAACACTATCATAGAATAATGCACTACATCTCAACATATTCCAACAATAATCCATCTATACAGACTACAATGCAGGTAAAACGAACATTTATTTGTGGACTAAAGAAATAAATCACTACTCTTGCCAGAAAACGAGCAAAAACCAAGAAGATATCATCACTATGATCCAAACAAAACCAATTACTAATAATGTCTCAAACAAAACAACACAAATGAAACTGAAAATCAGCCATTGATCATCATAAACCTGGAAAGGAATACAAAAAGCCCAAGTCGAAAGGCCAATCAATTAATGCAATGTTTGACAACAACAATTAAAGACTTAGAGCAATACAATGATAAATGAGACTTAAAATGTAACATAGACGACTTGAAAATAAATCTAAGCATGCACATATTGTATAATATATCCACTAATTTCAAACTTTGCAACATAAATGCATCCAATACTCCTATGGATGATTCAACAATCATCAATCAGAAAAACATTAACAAAAAACATTCATGAATCATGCCTCCAGCACAATTCATATTTGCCTCAACAATGTGAAGTATATGGATACATCTTATCATTTACAACCTAATCGAAATAAGCTCTAGTAAAGTGCAGTATCTATTGTAGATTATGTGTTTACTTGGATAGAATGATGACTTGGTGAAATTTCAAACATACAAATTTCTTAAAACTAATGGAACAGAACACTTTTCAAACTACTACAAACGACTAAAATCAAATTTCTAAATTACAAATCTGAAATCACAACATATCTCTAACCATTTTTGAAACTTCTAATTCAACGAAAAAAATAAAATCCCTAAATTACAAAAAACCCTAAATAAACTTACAGTATCAACTTCAAGTCGGCGCCGGAGATGTTGACCTCGCAGAACCGATTTAGGTTGTGACTGGAACGCCGGTGGTCGGAAAGTTGCTCACGGTGGTGGTGATCGCAAAAATTTCGCCAACAGTTGCCTCGAATGGTGCGGAAGAGAAACGATGTTGACAGTTGTGAATGGTGCAATTGTGACTAATATGGAGAATGAGTGCGGTTGTGAGGATAAACGGCGGTTACGACGGAGATTCGCCGGCAATTTTGGGGGAGGAGAGAATCGCTGGAGAGGGAGAGGAGAGAATCGCTGGAGATGGAGCGAGAGAGAGGAAGCTGGAGGGATTCAAACACGTGTTTTTTTTTAATATATATATATCGGATCAGGTCGGATCCGGGTCGGGTCAGGGGAGATCCGTCTAACGTAAGAGACCCGTTAGACGGTCTCATAAAAGTTTTTGTCATTAATCTTTTATTTTATTAGAGTTTAATTATCGTGACATGAAAATATTTATTTTATTTTGTTGAACTTTGATCGTTATTAGGGGTGTTTCATATATTTAGTAAATATATGAGATATATCGTAAGATAGTGGGATAAGGTATATCGATGTCGGTAAGGTATACCGAAATAAAGGTACGGTAAATGTATGCCATTTTTTCATACCGAACTTAAGGTATACCGAATGTTAAGGTAAGATAACGATATGAATTTTTTCTATACCGTACAAATAAGATAAGGTAAATATATGATGAAAAAAGTAAGGCATACCTTACTGTGCCACCCCTAGCCACACTCTCACAAATTTACAAACCAGTAAATCAAACTCAAACACTAAACAAATCTTAAAAGAACAATGGGAAGTAGGCGCATGCCAGTCCTTAGTGTAAATGTAGCTGCTAATTATCCTTCCATGTTGCAATGATTAATGTACTCTTTAATTAATTTATTTAGACATATTTACTAAGATTGAAATATGTTTACTGATTCTACTCTTTAATCAGTACTGTAATATTTAAGATTTTCATTAATTCTTCAAAGTACTTCTAACTATATATTCGGTACAATATTTTTTTAGTAAAGCTATAATATTGTAACAATTAGCTATGCTAAATGAAAGCTAGGTCAAACGTGAAACACACCTTCCTATTTGTTACTGAATTAGAGGACACACACGAACACACGTCTACTCTGATACTACATACACACACTATAAGAAAAATGCGATTTAGCGACTGAATTAATGAGGGATTATATTCTTTCATTAAAATACCGATAAATTAACGACGGATTAAGATTTCGATGTTTAACGATAGATTTTTCCGTCTCTAACATAACAACGAAAAATTCCTTTTGCACTTTGTTTGTACAACAGGTGTTTAATTTAATTTATAATTATTAATTAAGATTGATTATACCCAATTAGAATATGCAATTAATTTTTTCAGGAAATATTCAATTATTAACTAAAAATAAAAAATTATATATACACCCCTTAACTAATTGGATATAATCAATCCTAATAAATATTAATTAATTATTAAATTAAAATTAAATAAATAAATTAGATATTATGTGATACAGTTTTACATACGGGTTAAAATTCATATGAAGCGTGAAACCCGAATCTAAATGCAATCAAACGCCGGAAAAATTATCTAAATGCAATCAAACACCGGCAAAATTAATACAAATGTATCATTAAATTCACCCAGTCTTATAAATTTTTACACATCACACGAGTTTTATCAAATCAATAATTTTAATTTGTTGGAGCATCTACATTTGAATTGTGTGAGAGAAATGTACATAACTATGAAGGGCTTGGCGCAAAATAAGGTTGCATGGGTATGGCATGAAAGCAAGTGTGAGAATATATACGCATACAAGTTGACTCAACAAATCACCCTATTTTTGGCATTCATTTCCATTTCTCTTGCTTTTCTTCCATTCCTTTACCATCAAATTCCTCAATTTTCTCATTTTCCTCCAAGCAATCAAGCTTCCATAACCCAACAAACAATGCATCTCTTCCAACAACAAAACAAAACAAAATAAAATCAAAATAAGCTAACACCATCCTAGCTAACCAATGTCATCTTCAATGGGGGGAGATTCCGACCGGCCGCCTCCGGCCGTCAAATTCGCGCGCCGCACCAACAGCGGTCGCGTAATGAGCATGTCTCGCGATGAGGAGCTCGACTTCCCCGACACCCGAAACGACAGTAGTAAGTACACGGTGATGATGCCGGCAACTCCTGACAATCAGCCCGGAGCCTCCCCCGACAAGCCCGACGGGCCCAGCACCGGGGCCAGGTTCCGTGCGGACACGCAGCAGCGGCGCGGCCAAGACGGCGGCGGCGGAGACTCCGGCGGGAAACTGGACCGCCGAATGTCGTCGGCGTTAAAGAGCAACAACAACAAATCGATGCTTCTGAGGAGCCAAACGCAGGATTTCGACCACAATCATTGGCTTTTCGAGACGAAGGGGAAATACGGAATCGGCAACGCTTACTGGCAAGAAGGTGATTCGTTTGATCATGAAACGGGAATGAGCATGCAAGATTTCATGGACAAGCCGTGGAAACCGCTCACTAGGAAGATTAATGTGCCGCCGGAGGTAATTAGCCCTTACAGGTTAGTTAACATCTTTTTGCCTCAAAACCAATGTGGTATGTCGGAATTCTGTTGTTTTATTTCCAACCCAATTTTGAAAAGAGCCGTGGACTGTTTGGTTGAAATAAGACATCCCAATTTTTACCCTACCCCTTCCGGTAGTACCCAAGATCGAACTTCGAGACATATATACTTGTTAACATTTTTAAAGGTCAGAACATAAAATGAAAATGTAATCTTTCCCTAATTTGAATGCATGAATGAAGTTTGTCAGTTTATAATCTCCATTAATTAACCGTTTCAGGCCTATGGGAACAAATCAACAAATATATATACACACACACACACACACACTAGATCTTTCAAGATTATCTTGATATGCAAATCAACAACACTTCATCCTGCAATATAGCTAGCCTTTCCTGTAACCGAACCTTTAATTTATTTTTCATGATTTTATACAAGGAAATTAATCAGCACTCCCCCAAAATAATAGAGAAAAAGAAAAAAAATGAGTACACTGCATATGTATGGTGCTAATTATGATGTATTTTTGCGATTCGCAGAGTACTGATCGTGATCAGGATGATAATCTTGGTGTTTTTCCTAACATGGCGAATCGAAAACCCTAACTACGATGCGCTGTGGCTATGGGCTATGTCTATTGTATGCGAGCTATGGTTTGCATTTTCATGGCTGCTTGACATTCTTCCGAAGTTCAATCCAATAAACCGGTCTGCAGATTTGTCTGCGTTGCAAGAAAAGTTTGAGATGGTTTCTCCTGCCAATCCTGACGGCCGATCAGATCTTCCTGGACTTGATATCTTCATATCTACCGCTGATCCAGAGAAGGAACCTCCTCTAGTCACGGGTAACACGATTCTCTCCATTCTTGCAGTCGAATACCCGGTCGAGAAGCTCTCAATCTACATCTCAGATGATGGTGGTGCTATTCTTACATTTGAGGCCATGGCTGAAGCTGTCAAATTCGGAGAGGTAATGAATGTTCAAATGTACGTGAGTCCTGTGTTAAACCATCTGATGGGTTTATAAGTCTTTCAGTGAGTCCAATTACTCACTAGAAATATTCTTGTTATTGGTTAGTCAATGTCTTATTATAGTAGCTATTTCACATGGAAAAGAAAATGTTCCTTACTGATCAAAAACATATCCAAAAACCTCAACAAAATTACAAATATGCAATCAAACATGAGCTTGGATTCAGATAGAGTACCATTCGACCGAAGTATTAGTGATTTTTCATAAAGAAATTAACATATCTTGATGATATTATCAATGTTGTGCAACAGTTATGGGTGCCATTCTGTCGGAAGCACAACATTGAGCCAAGAAATCCAGACAGCTACTTCAGCCAGAAGACAGATCCGACGAAAGGCAAGAAGCGCCCTGATTTTGTCAAGGATAGGAGGTGGATAAAGAGGGAGTATGATGAGTTCAAGGTTAGGATCAATGGCCTTCCAGATGTTATAAAAAAACGCTGTGATTCGTACAACAAAGGCGAAGAACTCAAAGAGAAGAAGCTCGTCAAAGAAAAGAACAATGGTGTGATTCCCCCAGACCACAAGATTGAAGTCACCAAGGCAACATGGATGGCAGATGGAACTCATTGGCCAGGAACATGGTACAATACTGCACCTGATCATGCCAAGGGCGACCATGCTGGAATCATGCAGGTTCCCAAAAATCAATCATTTTGTTAGACATATATCAGATAACATAGTACTACTTATGAATATATTTTGGATCATACTTGGTTATAGATACTGAGCAAGGTGCCTGATCATGATCCTGTGATGGGAGGGCCAGATGAGACAACATTGGACTTCACTGGTATAGACACCCGACTTCCAATGTTCGCCTATGTTTCGCGTGAGAAACGAAAATCTTACGACCATAACAAGAAGGCTGGAGCCATGAATGCTCTAGTCAGAGCTTCTGCAATCCTGTCGAACGGGCCTTTCATTTTGAACTTGGATTGTGACCATTATGTCTACAACTGCATGGCTTTTAGGGAAGGCATGTGCTACATGATGGATCGAGGTGGTGATCGTATTTGCTACATACAATTCCCTCAGAGATTCGAGGGGATAGATCCTTCCGACAGATATGCTAATCACAACACAGTCTTCTTCGATGGTAAGAACTATTCATTAGGAGTTTTTGGACTATCTGCACTTGATATATATCTATATTGATTTCTTACATATGCTACAAATTCTTGTTACTAAAGGAAATATGAGAGCTCTGGATGGGCTCCAGGGTCCGGTTTATGTGGGAACTGGCTGCATGTTCAGGCGCTACGCCCTGTATGGTTTTGAACCACCACGAGCTATTGAGTATACGGGCTTTTTCGGACAAAAGAAGAAGCCAGCGAAGACTGTAGACACTCAACCCGAGGAGGAGCAGCAGCTCTCAGACCATCCAGACCTTGGACTACCCAAAAAGTTTGGGAATTCGACTATGTTTAATGAGTCCATTGCTGTAGCTGAGTATCAAGGGAGGCCGCTTGCTGATCATTTCTCTGTCAAGAATGGAAGGCCGCCCGGCGCCCTCCTCGTCCCTCGCCCCGCCATTGATGCCCCCACCGCAGCTGAGTCAATCGCAGTCATTTCATGCTGGTAATAATTCTAACATTTCACTTTACCATCAATAATTTCCTTCTGCATTATTCTTATTTCCGTTTGAGAGTGATAATAGAAGATCAATACGATGAATAATTCGTAATAACTCGAATAATTAATATTACTCAAGAATATACTAGGAGAAGAGTACATGTGATTTTTCATATCAACTAATTCTAAACTTTCTTTCACTTACATCGCATCTATATGTATACTAGACTCACACATGCCTAAAAGTAATTACAATTTAGTACTTGAAATATTAATATTGTAACAAAACTAGGCCGAGAGCCTAAATATACCAGTTAGACACGTCACTTCTCAATTGCTGAATTCAACTTCTAATGCACTCGATCACTTTCCTATATATATACCATGAAGGATAGATTCATAGATTAAATTTTAACTTGATTGATACAGGTTTGAGGATAATACAGAGTGGGGAGACAGAATAGGTTGGATTTATGGATCAGTGACAGAGGATGTTGTGACCGGCTACCGGATGCACAACCGCGGGTGGCGATCCGTCTACTGCATCACGAAGCGCGACGCCTTCAGGGGCACCGCGCCGATCAACCTCACCGACCGTCTCCACCAAGTCCTCCGGTGGGCAACCGGATCAGTCGAGATCTTCTTCTCAAAAAACAACGCCATTCTTGCAACGTCGCGCCTCAAGTTTCTGCAACGAGTAGCGTATCTCAACGTCGGTATCTACCCCTTCACCTCCCTCTTTCTCGTAGTGTACTGCATTCTTCCCGCGCTCTGCCTCTTCAGCGGCCAATTCATCGTCAAATCATTAGACGTCCAGTTCCTGTCCTACCTCTTGCTCATCACAATTTGCCTAATCTGCATCTCCCTACTCGAGGTGAAGTGGTCGGGGATAGCCCTCGAGGAATGGTGGAGAAACGAGCAGTTTTGGGTGATCGGAGGCAGCAGCGCCCATCTCGTGGCGGTGGTGCAGGGACTACTCAAGGTCATAGCCGGAATCGAGATATCGTTCACTCTGACTTCGAAAGCAGCGGGTGAAGACGAAGATGACATGTTTGCAGATCTCTACATAGTGAAATGGACTGGACTATTCATAATGCCGTTGTTCATCATGATTATCAACATCATAGCGCTCGTGATTGGGATCGCAAGAACGATTTACAGTGTGATTCCTCAATGGAATAAGCTGTTTGGAGGGGCGTTCTTCAGCTTCTGGGTGCTGGCTCATATGTATCCATTTGCAAAGGGATTGATGGGAAGAAAAGGGAAACTACCCACGATTATATATGTGTGGTCTGGCCTTATTTCGATTACGGTTTCTTTGCTGTGGATTGTGATCAGCCCTCCTGAAGGAACCACTAATACTGAGTCTTCTGAGCTTAAGTTTTGATTGATGTTAGAAATAAGGAATTGAATGTATTAATTAGAGCTCTGATTAAGTAGGTTTAGTTAGGAATTCATGTCGAGAAAAGTTTCAGAATGGAGGGGTGATCAATTTCAGCTGTCTTAAGGTGTGAATTTGTATTGATTAGAGTTGTGTGGTGTGATTTCTTGTAATGTGTTTAATCATGTGTTCAAAAGAGAAGGAAGTGTACATGTGATGCCTACACTTGTAATATGATGATTTCTTATAATCTAATTAGAAAGCTATTAATTCTGAATATTTTAAGACGTTTCTCGAACAATTTCGCCACAGCAGAGTACGTAATTCTAAATTATTCCATCAGTCTAATCATATTTATTTACATGAATCTTTGCCAACTCTTCATTTCTGTTATCAGAGAGGCATTAATCAGAAAATTTTCAGGCAGTTCTTCACTCATAACCTCAAAAAAAAAAAATGTAAAATACCTATAAAAAAAGAAAGAAATTGGTTGGGAGGGCCTAGCCCCCACCAACCCCCCGGTTCCACCGCTGGCTATTATTAACTATTATATTCACCAATTTGATTGATTCATCTGGTTAATTAGGGCTAGGGTTAGGGTTAGGATTATGTTTATGGTTAGGGCTTTCAAAAAAAGGAAAAAGGAGGATACAATCTCACGTTTTTAATCATGAAACTGTAAAATTTTATAAATTAGCAAACCATATTGCAATAGTTAGCAAATATTATTTTACGGATAGCAATTGTCTGACAAATAATTATAAAACAAACACAACTGTACATAGGTTAGTCTTCCGTTGGTATGTTTGAATTTTTTTAATATAATATTATTCCCTTGCGAATACAATATAATTAGAGTTGTCAAAACGGGCTGGGCCCGCCGGACCGGACCGGCCCGTCCCCGCCAATTTTTTAGGCGGGTAGGACTTTCATTTTTGAGCCCGTTTTTCTGGCGGGCCCAGACGGGTAAGCCCGCCGCGGGGCGGGCTTTGGCGGGTAAAGCCCGCGGCGGGGCGGGTAGCCCACCGGGCCCACATTTTTTTTTTAATGACTTTAAACTGAAACTAATTGAAACACGATAGTTGATTGGAAATTATTGAAGGGATGTTTTGTAGCTGAGCTAAGTGCAAGTAATTGAAATTAATATTGGAGTTTAATTAGTCCTACTGCACTGGTGTATGTATATACGTGCTAATTAAGTTCAGACTCTCATTTGATATTTCAAAGTGTAAATAATTGTCTCATTATCACATGACTTCATTATTCACAATTATTAATTAATTATTGATGGTTATATATATCGAACCAATGATTAAATAATTTCAATATTTTATGCTAATTCAGTAATTCTGATATGGCCAGAAATGTCTAATTAACGATGGGCTGTAATTTCATAAAGGAAGATTAAAAAAATAATAATTGTAATGAATAAATAAATCAATGTATTTTTATAGTTGAAAAGGATTTAAAATGTAGATGCAGCTGGACGTAGACCTATATAAATCAATGTCTTCTCGTTGAATTCTGTCTCTAAAATTAATAATGTATTTTTTTTTATAAAGTAACACAACTTGTTTTAAAATTGGAATTTCATAAAAAAAAAATGAAAAAGCCCGCGGGCCCGCGGGTTTTAGGCGGGGGCGGGTAGGACCCTGCTTTTTGCTTTTTCAGGCCCGCCCCTCTGGCGGGCTTCCCCGCCCCGCCCCGCCAAAAGGCGGGCTTTCCGAGCCCGCCGCCCGCCCCGCCCCGCCGGCCCGTTTTGACAACTCTAAATACAATAGCAAAAATAAATTTCGTTTGTTTGTTTACCAGAAAAAAATGAATTGTCAACTTTTGAATCATGATTCTGTAAAAAGTATTGAATTAGCAAACCTAACTGTTGTCTTTAGGAAATATTATGTTACAAAAAAAGGGAAAAGGCGGATACAATTTCACCTTTTGAATCAAGAAACCTTAAAATCTTATGAATTAGCAAACCGTATCGTAGTAGTTAGCAAAATATTATTTTACGGATAGCAATTACCTGACAAATAATTATAAAACAAACACAATTGTACGTAGGTTAGTGTTCCGTTGCTACGTTTGAATTTTTAAAATATAATATTATTCCCTTGCGAATGCAATACAATAGGAAAAACAAATTTTGTTTGTTTGTTTACCAAAAAAATTGAATTATCAACTTTTGAATCATGATTCTGTGAAAAGTATTGAATTAGCAAACATAACTGTATTCTTTAGCAAATATTATATTACAAAAAATTAAAAGAGAAAAGGCGGATACAATTTCAACTTTTGAATCAATCAACCTTAAAATTTTATAAATTAGCAAACCATATTGCAGTAATTAGCAAAAATTATAGCATATTCATAATACCACGATTCAAAAACAACAAACAATAAACCTTTATGTTATTCATAGTAATACGCATGTGACAAATCAATAATTAAATCCAAGTTCACATCCATCATCATTTTAAAAAATTAGTAAATAAATTTGAATGCTATTTAAAATTGAAATTAAAATATGAGATGTCAACTGTAATCAGATTCACAAATCAAGGACGTTTGTCGTTTAGGTAATGAACAGTTCCTAGCATCATGACATGCCCTTTCTCCACAGTTCCTACACGTTCTCAAGGGCTTATTTGATACTCTGATTGCCTTCTCTACTCGAGATGGTATACGACCGCCACCACCTTTAGTCTTCACTGATATTGGTGGATTAACGACTACTTCATCCGGACGAACGGAACCGTAGAATAACTCAAACAACTTGCTCTTTATGTTTGTCATTGATTTGGACTAAATTAGTCCAATTCATATGCATTAGCAAACATTGCTAAATTAGTTAGCAAATCACGACTTGAACTTGTAATGAAAGCACAATCATGATTTGAACTCGTCCATTGAAGTTATGAATTAACAAATCACGTTTCATTTGTTAGCCAATAATAATATTTCTAATAGCAAAAGACTGACAAATAATGAAATCACAATCACAACTTTAACCCATGCATAAAAGTTCTGAATTAGCAAATAAGTTTCATTTGTTAACAAATAATAATAGGACTGATAGCAAATGACTGACAATAATGAAATCACAATCGCAACTTCAACCCATTGCATGCATGCATAAAAGTTCTGAATTAGCAAACGAAGTTTCATTTGTTAGCAAATAATAACATGATGGATAGCAAACGACTGACAATAATGAAATCACAATCACAACTTCAATTCATGCATGCATAAAAATTCTGAATTAGCAAATGACGTTTCATTATTTAGCAAATAATATATGGCGGATAGCAACAGTCTGACAATTAATAAAATCACAAACACAACTTCAATCCATACATAAAATTTATAAATTAGCAAATCACGTATGATTGGTTAGCAAATTATAATATGGCGGATATCAAAACTCTGCAACTTGTCAGCGAACATTTTTACACAATTTCTTTCATGTCTTCTTTAGCTTTATTTATTCCTCAATCGATTAATGTACTAAATTATCCTAAAACCCGTCATATAGAAAAAACAAAAAAATAAGAAAATTATAACTCATGTTAATCGCCCCACTAATTATTATAAAAAAAAATAATTAGACAGGAAATACCTGGATTTTCCATGGATATTGCAACTTTGTATATAATATGAACAATTGACGAACAGTAAACTGAAAAAATGGTTCAAAAATGATTAAAAGTGGATCGAAGATGGCAGAACTGAATGGATTTCAACTTCCCATGAATCGGTTTCTTAAGAAGCTTTTCATGTGAATACCGAAATAAATAGAACCGTGACTGATTGAAGTGAGTGAAAAAAATCGCTGGATTCATTGTTTTTTAAAAATAAATGGAAATAGAATCCAATATTGTATGGAGATTGGAATTCTCCATGAATCGTGGGATTTTATTATGCAGAATCGTTTTAGAATTACTACTATAACCCTATCTTATTTTAATTAACAGCTAATTGCAATCTAATCCCCCATCTATAAAACCGATCATAACCATTGAAAAAATTCGATTCTATGGATGTGATTAATTCCTATTTCCTACATGGGAACAGTGTTCCTATTTGAACTCTTGTGTGTGTGTGTGTGTCTATATATATATAGGAGTGGGGTTATATAAAAACAACTCCTTGTGTGAGAAATGAGAATACATCTCACACCACACATCCATCAAAAATCAAAGGTCCAGATTTGCTGAATAAGGCGGTGGCAATTCTGTAATATCTGAAATTTTTTTCGCGCGGGGTATTAACGTAATTTGGTAATTCTTATAAAAATCGCGGAGGATTTGATAACAGATCATTATGCTAACGAAGTATTATCATCATGCTAACGAATTATTATCATCATGCTATCGAAGTATTATCATCATGCTAACGAAGCATTATAGTTATGCTAATTAAAGTTTTCAAATATTATTAGCGAAAAAATATTCTAAATATTAATTATAAACCTAATTTGATTTAATAAACCTTAATTAAATGGAAAAATCATAATTGGATGAAATAAACCTAATTAGATGAAATAAACATTGATTGGATGTGGTAAACCCTAAATGAGTTGGAACAAATCATAATAATAATATATTTGTACTACATTAGCATTATGGTTTTGCTTCATCAGCATTGCGAATACACTATGTTAGTGTTGTGAACCCATTAGTTTCTCCATTTTTTTTGGTGATTTTCTGGAAAGATGATATGAGAGACGAAGCTAGAAGAAATGGGAAGGGATGAGGTTTAGAGATAAGAGAGAAGAACAGAAAGAACTAGGAGGAAGAAACTTGAATATTTTCTCATTGCATTTTCATAGGGCAAACCTAGTATTTAAACTATTACAATACTTTGAAATAAAACATGTTACTAATTAACTAGATTGAGTCAACTTTGATTGAAATACAAAGATAATAAAAGCCCAATTGATAATTAAATAAGAGCCCACTAAGATGTTCCTTTACCCATCTAGGTTCACAACAGTTAGCATATGACCATACTATGTCAACATACTTTATAAACCATAATTGGATGGGATAAACCATAATAATCAATTAACAACTATAAACAAAAAATTAAATTTTAAAAAAATAATGATAATTAGATGGAATAAACCATAATCGAGATTAAATAAACCATAATTGAGATTTAATAAACCCTAATAAATTTATACTACGCTAGTATTATGATAATTCTTTGTTAGCACAATGAATACATTATGTTAGCATATGACAAATGCTTCGTTAGCATACGTTATCATATGTTATCATAATGCCGACGAAGAATTATTATATGCTAACGAAAGCATTTACAATCTGGGTACGTCAAAAAAATTTATTTTTTATTTTTTGTTCATATTTTTTCATCTAAACATAGCTTTTCGACATCTTAAATAAAAGAGCATGAAGAGAGCTTTAATTTGATATATTTTTTGTGTACATTGGATTAAAAATGAGCAAGTTATGGTCGGTTAAAGTTTTTAAGATTTTTTTAATTGCTGACATCATCATTTTTAATGGATTTAGTCGAAAATAGCCTTCCTTCCTTTATTTTTTGTCCTATTATTTACGAAATTGCCCCCTTAAATCTTAACCATTGGATCATTAAATTGGATGGTGTAAGATGGTATATATATATATATATATATATATATATATATATATATATATATATATATATATATAGGGAAAGGATCAAATAGGAACCAAATCCCCCCGTGAGAACCTAAGAACCAAACATATTAGCAAATTATTAGTCACATATTAGTAGTGTGTGTAATCGCTAACATATTAGCAATATGTTGCTAATATTATGATCTCGTCAAGTTAGCAAAATGAGTTTACCTCATGTTAGCAACATAATCTCTTGATGTTAGCAATATAAATCTCTCATGTTAGATTGGTTCCTAGGTTCTCACGGGGGGATTGGTTCCTATTTGAACCCATCCCTATATATATATATATATATATATATAGGATATGGATCATACGAGAATACTTTATTGGTGTGAGAAATGAGAACCCATCTTACACGATCTAATTTAATGATCTAATGGTTGAGATTTAAGGTGGCAATTTCATAAATAATAAAGAAAAAAAATAAAGGAAGGAGAGCTATTTTCGTCCAAACCCATTAAAAATGATGATGTCAGCAATTAAAAAAAATCCTAAAAACTTTAACCGACCATAACTTGCTCATTTTTAATCCAATGCACACAAAAAATATATCAAATTAAAGCTCTCTTCATGCTCTTTCATTTAAGATGTCGAAAGGCTATGTTTAGATGAAAAAATATGAATGAAAAATAAAAAAGAAAATTTTTTACACGTGCCCAGGTTGTAAATGCTTTCGTTAGCATATAATAATTCTTCGTCAGCATTATGATAACATATGATAACGTATGCTAACGAAGCATTTGTCATATGCTAACATAATGTGTTCGTTGTGCTAACGAAGAATTATCATAATGATAGCGTAGTATAAATTTATTAGGGTGTATTAAATCTCAATTATGGTTTATTTAATCTCGATTATGGTTTATTCCATCTAATTATCAGTATTTTTTAAAAATTTAATCTTTTTGTTTACAGTTATTAATTGAATATTATGATTTATCACATCCAATTATGGTTTATAACGTATGTTAACAGAGTATTGTCACATGCTAACATAGTGTATTCGCAATGCTGACGAAGCAAAATCATAATGCTAACGTAGTACAAATATATTATTACTATGATTTGTTCCAACTCATTTAGGGTTTACCACATCCAATCAATGTTTATTTCATCCAATTATGATTTTTTCATTTAATTAGGGTTTATTAAATCAAATTAGGTTTATAATTAATTTTTAGAATATTTTTTTCGTTAACAATATTGGAAAACTTTAATTAGCATAACTATAATGCTTCGTTAGCATAATGATAATACTTCGTTAGCATAACGATCTGTTTTCAAATCCTCCGTGAGTTTTATAAGAATTACCAAATTACGTTAATACCCCCGCGCGAAAAGCTTTTCAGATATTACAAAATTGTCACCGTCTTTTTCATTAAATCTGGACCTTTGATTTTTGATGGATGTGTAGTGTGAGATGTGTTCTCATTTCTCATACAAGGGGTTGTTTTTATATAACCCCACCCCTATATATATATATATAGGGGTGGGTTCAAGTAGGAACCAACCCCCCTGAAGGAACCTAGGAACCAATCAAATTCAATGATTTTGATGGCATAGCGGATAAAAAACGGTGGCATAGTTGTAAATATGTAAAATTCGAATTATAAGGTGTAATTCCAGATTTTTTTAAATAAAGTGATGACATCATCTTTTAAAAAATTCCTAAAAACTTTAAATAATCATAACTTATTCTTTTTTTTATCCAATTTACACAAAAAATATATCAAATTAAAGATTTTTTCATACTCTTTCATTTAAGATCCATAATGCATATATTTATTTGAGCAAAAATTGATGAAAAATACAAAAAACTATTTTTCACGTATATTCAACTCGTAACTGTCAGATATTTGCTAATATGATATCACAATATTGCTCATATCTTGTGTTTATGTTGCTAACATGAAATTTTTTATGCACGACTTTGAATTTTAAGTTGCTTTCATGAGAAAATAGTTAAAGTATGAGCTATATATAGTTAAGTTCATAAACAATTATAACTTTATCAATGCTTAATATTATTTTGAAAACTTATAATATTTGAGAATTTAAATCATGCTAGCATATCATTATTCACATATTAGCAATGTGTTACTAACATACTAGTAAATTAATAGTCACATATTAGCAGTGTATATATTCTCTAACATATTAGCTATATGTTGTATGTATGAATGATGTTACACATGTTACACAATATTATTTTAAATGTGGTCCAATGTTATATGTGTGGTGTTTAATACGTGTCAATTTAATATTATGATCTCGTCAAGTTAGCAATATGATTCTATCTCATGATAGCAACAAAATCTGTTGATGTTAGCAATATACATCTTTCATGTTAGCATATTAATACAACGCCAGAAAAGACAACGGTTTTAAAGTGTTGTGTATTTAATTCCGGGAATTGGGCCCAAAATCCGAAAAAACATAACAGAATTTCTAAATTACGAAAATAACCCCGCTTTCATTAAGTTCTCAAATATTACAAGTTTGCCACCTTACTTTGACTAAAACTTTGACTAAATTATGGTCATTAAATATAATCAAATCTAAGGCTAGGATTGGTTCTTAGGTTCCTTCAGGGGGAATTGGTTCCTATTTGATCCTTCCTATATATATATATATACACACACACACACATACATTGGGTTGGGTTCTAGAAGGAACCATACCCATGTGAGAATCGAGAACCAATCTCAACCATAGATCTCGCCTATTTGGACGGTTAAGATCTGTTCAGAAATTAAAAAAACGCGGTGGCATAATTGTAATAACTCTGAACTTCGCTGCCCCTGAAACTCGGCGAGGGTAAAATCGAAAATTTCAATGTATATGTGATTCACGCGTATATTTTTCAATTTAGGATTTTAGCATTGTCATTTCCTATTTTAGCACTGTCATGACTTATTTTAGCAGTCGAGAAGCTGCTTCTTTTGTCATCACAATCTTCAATTTAGTCTGCTTTTTCACCTCAAATTCATCGTTTCGAAGCAAAGACCCGCATTCCAACTCAAACCTCATCACTCGTTTCTTCAACTCATGGACATAAATGTAGTTCAACGAGGACAACATAGACTGCAGAAAATCAAGCATTTTTCCAAACTCGAAGAAGATATGAACTTAATTGGCTATAGGAGTGGATGAGGAAATATAGAGAATTAATGATCGAAATGTAGTGAGGATTGAAGCGAGCAATTCAAGAATATATATAATCGGTACTTATAGGGAAAAAAAAGATTATGGATTTATGGTGTGAATTAAATTATAATTAAGAGGTTCAATTTGTTACATAGTGCACTATAGTCTGAAATTCCTATGTTAGGCAGCGGACTAATAAATCATGCAGCACAAATCCCATGATGATTTCCTTCTGTTGCCTTTGTCCAAACTCTCTGTTAATTGGAGAGAAGGTAGAATTTCCACCATCTTCCCACTTAAGTCAATTAATAAACGTATGATGTTGTCTATTGTGCTGTTTCACATATATTATATAATTATATTTGTGCTGCACATGTGAGCTAAGGACGACGAGAAAGCAGTTCTAGTCTACGGATTGCACGATTTGGAAAAGCTAGTTTCAAGCCCGAACGAGCTGGAGGCCTTGATGAGGGTGATCACAAGGATTAGCCTTCGTGTGATGATCATAATTGATGCTGCAACAAATGTTAACTCCCCGGTTTTTGTGGATCGCTTTGTTGAAGCTCTTCTTTACTGTGGTGCCCTTTTTGACAGTTTGGAAGATTGTTTGAGGAGTAATGTTGCTGAGAGGGGAATTGTTGAGTCGAGCTTCCTCATTCCTGTGATAAGAAACGCGGTGGCAGGGAAGGGGGCAGAGAGAAAGCACAGGATTGTAGGCATCAATGCTATTTCCTAATAATAGCATTGTCATTCCCTATTTTAGCACTGTCATGACTTATTTTAGCACTAAAATTGACTCTTGTTTAGCATGGCAATTGTTTAGAATCCTATACTAACCAATAAACCAATCTTACTAACATATTCAGAAAAATGAAATTCCACCATTTTTTCTCACTTCATTTGCTATCTTCTGCTTTCACAATTTAAAATCAACATCATCTCTTAACAATACTTTTTTTCTTTCTTTCTTTTGCGAAAAGTCACAACAAACTCAATGAAGTCAACTTTTAGTATGTACTAGTTCATCGTGTTTTGGTTATTTTAATATATTTATATATATTACTTGTCTCTTGTTCCATTTTAAATTGGTCACTTCCACTAATAATAGCCACAATTATACAAATCCTTAATCAATGCGTGCTTCTTCTCTTGCACAATTTTCTCTTCAATCATTTGATTTCTGTTCAAGTCCATCAGTGCTAAAATAGTTCACAGTAGTGCTAAATTAGGATACAACAGTGCTAAAATAGTTCACAGTAGTGCTAAAGTACTGAATCAGTATCGTATGTCAAAGAGGGGTGGTATTAATGTCCACTTACCACTGCTGAGAAATGCTCTCAGCTGCAACCAAATTAAAACAAAAAAAAAAACACAAAAAAAAGATATTAAAAATATGGCAAAATTAACTATCGCTTTACAGTGGCTGTAGATTTGCTTTGGTTACTTGTTGCTCAATTCCACCAATCCTCAATTCTGTCTCATGTTCATAAAGTAATATGTGCTCCTCCCAGATTGCTCATAGAATTTTCATAGGCCGGGTGGCAGGCGAAATGAAACGAGACGAGGTTAAATACCGTGGTATGGTGCTCGCCCTGTAACCGGGTGGTTGGTTCTAATGAGATTTAGCAAGAGACCGGCTGGAAACGCCGTGCAACAACTTGACAAATCCGAGGAAACTGAGCTTCCCATCGGTGTGTCTGATCCAGTCGTGAAGCACGGCATGAACAGGAACTGAAGGGCTAAGGCCGAGTTCCTGATACAAATTAAGAATTAGTTAGTGTATTGAGAGAGAGAAAGAAAGAAATAAAGAAAATGATGTTGTGCATTGCAAGAGGCTATATCTATTACCGAAGCTAATTCCTCAATCATGATAGTCCTGTTGCCATCCTTGTTGAAGAGCTCGTAGGCGCAACAGGCGTGTTGTTCCCATCTATCGAGAGCTTCTAGCTGATACACACTCAAGGCAGCAGCGCAGAATTCTTCGAAATCCATTCTTCTATATTGGAGTGCATTCAGCTAAATTATACATAGATATAGAAAAACCAAACAGTTAGCAGCAGCAAAAGTCATAGATGATTGAGGAATCATGACACGTTTCATATATATATATATATATATATAAGGGTGGGTTAAAATGAGAACCATACCCTGTGTAGGAACTAGGAACCATTTACATCCATAGATCTCTACATTTTTAATGGTCAAGATCTATTACAGATTTTAGGGGTTAAATTGCAAAATGATAAATTTATACCAAAAGCTGAATTATAGTAAGGGTATTATTGAGAACCCCAAATATCCATTTTAAAAAAATTACAAAATAAAAAGATTCCAAAGCATTCCAAAATCGACTGTTTTAACAAACTAATCCCATTTTTAATTCCAAAGCATTTGAAAACCCTAGAAAAGCAGTTCCGCCTCTCGTCCATAGCACAACCGAGGAACGCCTGCGCCGCCGCGCCTGCATCGCCGTCACCGCGCCTACATCGCCGTGCCTATGCCGTCATCTCAACCTCTATGCCGCCGTTGTCGCGACTGCCCAGTGAGCAGTCGCGAGTCTCCATTGTCGGGTGCCGCTCCTTCACCGCCCATCGCGGCGCCTATGCTGCCGCCGCCGCTCCTGCTTCTGCGTCGCTCGTTGCTCGCCGGAACAAAGATGAAGGGGTCGAAGTCCGTTCGAACAGGTATTTAGCCCGCTATTTTTTCAAATTATTAATAGATAATTAGAGTGGTTTAATATTTTTAGCAAATTGAAAAAGAATAAATAGCATTACAATCCAGTTACATTTAAAAAGATTTGCAAATGAATATCGTGTTTTTAGCATTGTTGGTATTGGTTTAGAGCAAATTATTACGACATTATTAGCATATGTTGCAGTTGTATATATTGGTTTTAGGAAATTGATAATTTATTTTTAGCAATTTTAGATCTTGTTTATAGTAAATTATTACGATTTTATTAGCAACAATTGTGCTCTTTTCAGCCAGAAAACACCTCTATCATCTTCTTGCATCTGTATATCCTGTTTTTAGCAAATTGATATGTAACTATTAGCAATTTGTCATGTTGTTTATAGCAAAATTATCCTGTCTTTATATCAAAGAATTTATTGTTTTGCATCGAATAATTCTGATTAACATTTTATTTGAATTTTTAGTTAACAACAAGAAGGGGGGTTCTGCAAAAGAAGGAACGTCAGTTAGTCGCGCAAAAGGTAGTTTCTTTATATGTAATTGATATGTCATTATATCAAAATAATATATTGGTCTAGTGTATTATATTTTATTTAATTTTTAAAGCGAAACTAAGAAGATATAATTAGCAAATTAGTACTATATGATTAACGAATTAGTATTTTATGATTAGCAAATTTAGAGTTATCTTCCATTTGCTAGTGGGGAATACCGTCTTTATGATTGAGTTATGTGGTCTTTATGATTGATTTACGTGTCCACTGTTGGAATTTTGTCAAGAAATGTGGTGTTGTTGTCTTCATCTTGTGATATGTTGACTGTTGGTATTGTATGAATATTTGTTATTTATGTCAAATTGGGGAAGTTTATAACATATTTATATTATTTTATAGCAAATTTGGCATATATGATTAGCAAAATCGTGAGGCTGGATGATTATAGAGGTGAAGATAAACCATTTAGGCTTTGTGTCTAACAAATTATTACAATATTATTAGCAAATGTTAAAACTATGAAAATTTGCTACTTGAATTTGTGTTTTATCAACCTGATGTTCTGTTTATAGCAAATTAGTGATTTAAAATTAGTAAATTATTAAGACATGATTAGCAGATTATTGAGATAAGTAATGCTTGGTGTTGTCAGACCATTTTTTAATGTTTTCACTGATTTTGTGAAGCAAATTTTGATGTTATGAGCTGAATACTTGTGCTTTCATGTCTTTAATTTATGTTTCTGTATTTAAATACGGGAATGAATTATTGATTTCATGTATTGAATACTTGAAATTTTTATGGCTGTAGGTTGTGGTTATATGAAAATTATTTAGTTATCTGATATTGGAGTTGTATATATCATATTTAATTTATGGGTATCGTGTATTGTATCTATATGGTCAATCTTTGTTTGTCATTTTTTATTGATATATTTTAGCAAAATTACTTTTGGCATAAAATGTTTATAATGTTGTCTTTTTTTTTTCTTTTATTGTGATACAGAAGCACAATCGAGGCAGCCGACACGAGAGGATAAAAAGAGAAGCCGAGAGAATATGAATAACAGTAAGTTTATCATTCCATGGTATCCTAATAAAATAATTAACTGTTTATATCTTGCTTCCGCCCTTCAATTCCCTACTAGTTGGCCTCATGTAATATGTAATTTATTTCTTCAAATGATTTTATGTAATATAGTCAGGTGTATTAAAAAGTTTATTGATAGATAATCAACACAAATTAGGGATTTTTGGTTATGGTGTGATCGTTTTATTTGTTGATTTTGGTTTGATTGGAAATGACATCTTTAGCAAATTAGAAAGGTTATATTAGCAAACTATTAATATATATTTAGCAGATTAGATTTTCAAATATTGTTATTTATATAGACAGGTTATCTGGTTTGGTTGCATTCGTCGTTTGTAGCAAATTAGTAAGGTTTGATTAGCAAATTATTAATATATGAATAGACTGTTGTGAAGTATATGACAAATTGTGAAGGTATAATCAGCAAATTATCTCGAAATCAATAGCAAATTAGGAATATATTGTTATGGTGTAGGGGTGTATTTTTGTTCGTATCAGATATACAACATCATTATAATAGCATATTGGTATTGGTTTTTTTATTAATAGTTCAAATATGGTATTTGTTATGTTTTTAAAATTGTTAGCTTCTAACGTGATAATTTTCTTTTTTGTTTTAGCAGGTGATGATGACTGCGATCGCGAGGCTATGTCAAAGCTACGGCATAATGTGAATGTAGCTGAATGCGCTACATCAAGTCCACCTCTGCAAGCTTCTATTATAGGGCGACATATAAGGATGGACCACACAATATTGATGCCATAGTAATGAATGTTGTCTAGGTTTAATTACACGTGCTAACATTCTTCAATTATTACTTACATTGAACTGTTGTGATAAAATTATTCAGACGGTTTTATCAAATTATTATTCCAATAATAGCATGACGTGAATGTTTAAATAGCACAATTTTCATTCTTTAATATATAGTTGTTATGTTCTTTATAATAAACTAATGATACATGACATTCATTTTAAGTACAAACTAATATTTTTTTGATAACAAACTAAAATTTCCTTACATACGAACATCCTAGTTCTTGAAAATCATATTCAACCCAGTTAAAAAAATGACCATATTATCAACAGTGAAACGAATTATGTTTTCTGATAAAAGTATTATCGATGTGCTTTTAACATATATATATAATTTGCTAATTATATCAAACAAATTCGCTAAAATTAGTATATACGAGCCTTTATTAATGTAGTCGGAAAATAAAATTACTAGCTACCTCACGCATGAAAACTTATTTACAAATAACAATGTTTAAAATTTTCCAATTTGTCGTATCAGATTATTATTCATTTCCTATCAAATCATTCAATCGACTCATTATCCACTTAAACTATAATACATGTGACGTGATATAACGAGAAAATTGTAAAAATCTGATTGCATAAAATCTGCTGATCCATGTACAAATATGTGTTAATTCATGATAAATGAATTGCTAACAATAACAAAACGTAACAATGTTCATGCATTGATGTTGGAAATAATTCATTAAAAACAAAAGATAACATCAAAAAGAGACCATCCTATCATAAAAAAAAAATAAAAAATATTTTCACATAAAATATTGCCGATATGCTATTAACATATCAATAATTTGCTAATTATGCAAAATAAATTTGCTACACGTCATACATACGAGTCCCTACTGGATTCCACCAATGTCACTACGCATACAAAGAAACATTAACAGATGACACAATACTTGTATCTTGCATAATCAGACGACACCCGGTGTAATGCTAATATAAGATGGAGTAAGAAATTGTGAAAAAAAAATCTTATTTTACACAAAACAATTCGTGGCATTTTAACTTTTTTTCTTTTCTTTTTTTCTAACTTGAAAATTTCCACAACCACATACGATAAAGCATGTATCATCTATACTAAATATGAAATGCTCATTCTATGCAAACATCTCACTATCATGCAAAGCACATTGAAACCAATTAAAAAAGTCAAATTTTCACATAAAAATATTACGGATTTGCTATTAACAACACTATAGTTTGCTAATTCTGAATAAAAAATGTGCTAAACGTCAGACATACGCGTCCCTACCAGATTCTGCCCAGATCCCTACGCATACAAAGATACATTAACGTATAACACAATACATGTATCTTACATAATCAGACGATAACCGACGTGATGATAATATAAGATGGAGTAAGAACTTGCGAAAAAAAAAACTTTCTTAGTTTGCACGCAACAATTCATTGCATTTTTACTTTTTTTTTAATTACTTGAAAACTTCCACAACCAAATATGAAAAAACATCTATCATCTATAATAAATATGAAATGCCCATTCTTTGAAAATATCTCACTATGATGCAAAGCACATTGAAACCAAATTAAAAACAAATTCGAGTTTTCACATAAAAATATGCCGAGTTGCTATTAACAACTCTAGAATTTGCTATTTCCACATAAAAAATTTGCTAAATGTCAGACATACGCGTCCCTACCAGATTCCACCAATATCTCTACATCATTAATGGAGAACATAATACTTGTATTTTCCATAATCAGACGAAACCTGCAGTGAGACCGACGAAATCCAACGACTCCTTAAACCGTAACAGACCCAATCAATAAGAATTTTGAACAGATTTATGATTAATTAAAATATGAAACACCGATAGATATAACTCTGTAGAAAAAAGAGTTGAATCTATCGTCCAAAAAATTAAAAAAAAACGTCCAATCTAAAAAAAAACCGCTCAATATAATCCCACTATATATGGAACAGATATATTTACTGCAGATAATTGATATCCAATACAATGACATATATACCCTTAACTTAATATAACTCTTAAGATATTGCATTTTTGACCCCATTTTTTTTAGATTGATCTGAGCCTTAGAAAAACATTGATCCAACGCTCCATATTGGTTCCTAGTTCCTACACAAAGTATTAGTTCTCATTTGATCTATATATATATATATACTGTCATTAGCTAGAACAAACATTTTCCTCTAATTGTTTGCTTCCTGATAACCAGTGCTAAAATAGTTCACAGTAGTGCTAAATTAGGTTAGTTCACAGTAGTGCTAAAGTACTGATAGTGAAAAATTTAAAATAACAGCTTAATCAGCTTTGTCAACCTAAGTGCTAAAATAGTTCACAGTAGTGCTAAAATAGGTTACAATAGTGCTAAAATAGATCACAATAGTGCTAAAGTACATGGCAATGCTAAAATAGTTCACAGTAGTGCTAAAATAGGTTACAACAGTGCTAAAATAGATCACGGTAGTGCTAAAATACAACACTGCATTTTCTATGCTTGCTTTGGCAGGCCACAGAACCCGACCATATTCCAAATAACTTCACTGATTGATGAATATTCTTATCAATATATACATATATAGTAATTTCTATTAATATTAATGCCATGGTTTGTTCAAGATCATGTAGCATTTACGAGAGAAAGCAAGATACATAAAAGTAAAAATGGAAATTGAAATTAAGATTGAATATTTTTAAATAGACAGAACTTTGTTGACAATCTCCTGACTGAGAGTGGCAATCTGCGAATCGAGGCCTTGACAGTCTCCTCTTTCTGCTTTTCGAGACTGGCCAGCGCCTCCTGCAGCTCCGCCTCGATCTTCTTCCTCCCCTCCGCCAACTTCTCCTCCACCTCCACCTCTACCTGCGTCTCCTACTTCATTTTGTTCAACGCCGCCGATATCTCCGCTTTTTCCGCCTTCATCACGACGGCAGCCTGATCCTTCACGCTGTTCAGTTTCTCTCTGATGGCGGCGTCTCTCTCATCCATGAAGTTCCTCAGCGGTGAACGTAGCGTCGGCTTTACGATCAACTCGAATTATGAGGGAAAGATATTTCATTCCAAAAATAATAAAATTGCTAAATTACAAAAATAACCTCGGTTCATTAAAAAGTTGATAATATTACAATATTGCCACCGCGTTTTTTTAAGTATGTAGCATATCTTGGCCGTCCAAATATACTAGATCTATGGCTCATATTGGTTCTCTGTTCTCACAGGGGGTCTAGTTCTCACTTGATCTCATCTCTATATACATATATATCTATATATATATATATATATATATATCATTGCAGTGGGACCCATTATTTAAATATTTATCAATTCACCATAACCATATAAAATATTTATCCTTTTATCTCATGGACAAATTCAAATTGAAAATATAATCATCCAAACATATTTCCATTTTTCAAATTTATAACTCTAAACATTAAATCATTCATCATAACAAAATCATTATATTTTTTCAAAAATCAATACGCCTCGTAAGAGTAAATTACAGTTTTAGTCCCGTAAGAATAGGACCCAAACACTTTTAGTACCAAAATGTACAATTTTGGTCCCAAGGTAATTTTTTCTATACTTTTGGTCGCACAATTTATATTTCAATATTTTTTATCCCAAAAACTAATGGACTATATTTAACATCCATTAAATACTTACTTTGGAATCAAAATAGTACCTATTTTGATTGAAATTTTCACTACATTCTCTCTTTTTTTTTACCCTGAATTAGGCGGTGCAATCAATATTAACAAAATAGGAATATTTGGACACTGAAATAAGTATTTCACAAATGTTAAATACAATCCATTAGTTTTTGAGACAAAAAATATTGAAATATAAACTGTGAGACCAAAAATGTGGAAAAAATTAATTTGGGATCAAAATTGTAAATTTTGAAATTAAAAGTTTGACCATATCGTTACAAGACCAAAAATGTAATTTACTCTATCTTATAAATTGAAATAGAAATACTGAAAAATGAAAATTGATGTTAAAAATAAAAAAACAAACGTCGTCTAAACATTCCCAAAAATAATCTATGACTATAAAAGCAAAATTTCGTTTTCCCTCCAGTTTGGATGCTAAAATCTTCACTTGGAGGTGATTTAATATTATTTTTCATCAAATATTTCATTTCATGTCACATCAATTTCTTTTCATTTCCGTGTTTCATCGATTATGCCAGGCATACATGATCGTCATCATCAATGCATATAAAGCACGAGATATATATAATATCCAAAATTTAAGGGAAAAAAAAATCCAAATCCAAATGATTCCCTTACCCCGGCCAAATAAAACGAGAGAAAGAGGGATGAAAGAAAATTGAAACTAGAAACAACAGAAACACAGCAAGCTAGAAACTGTCTGAAAACATTGCCAAAAACTTGTCTATTGCTAATCACCTATGTATCATCTCTTTATGAGCAATTTTCTCAAGTTGCAGACCAAGAGAAAAGAACCTGTCGAGGATGGTGGAGCAAAAGGTGAATTGAAATGGTTGAGGCAACCAGTCTATAACAAATCCAGTTTTGTATAAAGCATATTTGCATCAGCATTTGAAGCCATGGCAGATGGATATCCAGACGACAAGACCTAAAAGTATCAAAATGCCAAGCACAATAAGCTTAATCTTCATATTCTCAAACCACATTTTCCTCTTCAGCTTGGTACCTTGTGCTCTAAAATCCTGTGCCTGAAATTCCCAACATAGTAACATAAATAATATGAGCTTCTTTACGACTTTTGCAACTACGCCCACAGGAAATTCAATGATGTAAATTAGGCCCTCAAAAAAATCATGCAAGTCACTATCTTTGCGTGGTACAATTGGATGTCGAAGGAACTTTTTACCTCTGCAAGAGCTTGTTGATGGCAAAGTCAATCCCATAAAGTTTAGGCAGTAAAGATTGACAGGAAAAGATTAACCAGTAAAATTTGAATACTTGAATGACATATATAAATATAGGTATAAGATTTTGATATATCAATTCTTAAGCATATAACAAATATATTATTTCTAGCCAATATCACTCACCTTAAATTTACAATCAAACATGGCTCGAAGTTTTCATAACGATGCAGAAATTCTTAACAGGAAATAATTATACTCTGCACATTACCTGCAGCTGAAACATTGAACAAGGCACCCAAGATCTGTTAAACTAACCTGTGACCTGAGATCCTCAGTTTTGTCAACAAGCAATTCAATCTTCTCCCCTCGGTCGAGAACCTAATGATCAACATAATACAGCAATATGATCAAGAAGCATGAATAAGCAACATGCCGAACAAAAAGGTTTTGGTGGCCAGAAACATCATTACCTTTTCAATATTTTCAATCATAACACCTTTAACTTCAGAAACCTGAGCCTGGACCTTAGCAAGTTGGTTCACTTCTTCAGGGTGATCGACACAATACTGCATATGCTCTTTCAGTTTGGAGCTGCAATACCATAAAGAATTTGGCAATGGGATGAATATACAAAAGCATTAACAAAAATAAAGAAACAGCACCTACCCAAATTCCTTGTTGAGGCTATTCTGGCCTGCAGTTGCAGCTTTGCCCCCTCCATATCTTTTGTTGAAATCTTCCTTAACACGCTCCAGAAAAGCAATGGGAAGTTGCCTACCAGTAGATTCCACAGCAACAACACAATAGGCTACAAACATGGCATAATAAAGGCAATGATACAGTCCAGAAACTAGAAATATGCAATTCTCGGAAATAAGACTCCACAAATATATGTATCAATACCAAAGATAATCAACAAAAATTCTACACCAGTGTATCAACATTAATTAACTTACTTATTTCAAACAAACAGTATCACAGAATAGGAACTTTAGACTTGGCCTATTCCATTCTTACATGTTAATACATCAGCAACCAATGGCTCAAGTCAAAAGCATATAATGAGTGATTTAATTTGTCAAAAAATATTCCTCTCCTAGAGGAATTGAAACTGGAATAATGACAGTGGATATATAGTTGTATGATCTCCCTGACTCTAATTATGTGTAGAGACTAGAGAGAACTCACTTTTAGTTTATCAGTCTATATAAAATTTCTATTGTCGTTGATCCATCGAAAATAAATGTTAGTGATCTATAAAAGCCATCTCCCAATACACTATTTGCAATTCATCAGAGTATTCTGCTTGAATTAACAGCAACCATTATTTTATTTTTTCCTAGAAAAAATCTTTATTAAAGATCATTAGCAATGTACCAACCAAAAACATATATATTTTTATGTGAATACTAGTACTCAATCGCAATACACCAACGCAAAGGGATTGGATGCTACACCTGATGAAATACACCACATAATCAATCTATGTGCCCATAATGCTTCTGGTTAAGTGTGATTATGTATATTACCAGACGTAGCATTCCTAAAACAGAATCCTTATGGGATCTACAACACAGCTGCAATTGTGATTGTTCCACAATATGAAGAATGGCGATTCCCTATTATAAATAACACTTCATAACCACTTATCATTCACTAACTCCAATTTACACCATATATAATCACACACATACTCATCAAAAACAGATTAGGACATGCACAAATCAACAATCAAACAAAGAATCAAAGCGAAATGACACCCAGAAACGGTGAAAAAAAAAGAAAAGAAATAATCACCCAAAATATCGAAAACTAAAAAAAATAAAAAAATTTACATACTGAATCCGTTTTCGACATGGTAATTGAAGGTGTGACCATCGCAGTTGTAAGTGAATTTGTTACTGGAAGCAGGGAGCTTCTGCAAACACTGCGAAGCGACGGAGGTGAAATTCCCTTTGAATTCAGTGTACTCTGCCAAAATCACCGTTCCTCGCGCTACGAAGCTGTAGATCAATTCTTGCTGACCCATGATTAAGTCGACGTAAAAATTGAAAACCCGAAATCCAAAGGCGCAGAAATGAGGAAAAGGGGAATTGAAAACCAGATGCAGATGAGAGAAATGGGGAGGAATGGTGTGGTGGGGATGAATTCAGATGAGAAATTTAGGGAAGAGATTGTGGGAGGGATGGAATTTTTCTATAGATGATGAAAATTGAATTGAGGAGGGAGAGAGAATTTTGCATTTTTGACCCTCAAATATGTGTTTTCAGCACATTGCCCCACTAAATCTAGAAAATGGCATTTTTTACCTTTAGGAACGAAATTTTGTCACTTTCATTTTTATTATTTTTTGAGTACGAAATGTTGTTACTTTTCTTACTTTGTTATTGGTTGAAATTAGATCATACTCCATCTGTTCTAATTATATAGTTCACATTACTATTTTGATACTCCCTCCGTTCTAATTGTATAGTCCATATTACTATTTTGATGTGTCCTAATTATATAGTTTTATAATTATAAATAGTATTAAATTTCATAATAATGTATAGATATACCTTTGTTAATTCCTGAAAATTTAAAATAATTCACTTAAATTTTTTTAAGTCATTAATTTTACATAAGAGTAATATTGAAAGTTAAACTTTAATATATTATTTTCATAAATATTTTTAATCTACATGCAAGAAAAAACTGGACTATATAATTGGCATGGAGAGAGTACCTTATTTTCCCTTGTTTGAGATTTCTAGTAAAAATATTTCCACCTCTAACTCTTCATAAACACGATAAGGTCTAATTTGCTCTTTAAATTATTTATTGAGGACCATCATGATATTTTAATTAAATTTTATCTTGTTAGACACTTAAATGTTATAGTTGAACCGAGTTTGACACAGATTTCATGATTCTAACTTACCTATAATATATGAAGAGAGAAAAATATATGGAGAGAGAAAATATTGTTATTTTTTAGGAAAATATAGATGAATTAGATTTTATGGCATGTATAAGGGATGAGTATATTTGTCCACAAAATTAATTCTTAATTCTAGATAAAAAAAACAAAACAACAAACATTTTGAAACGGAGATAGTATTACATATTTTGAACGGACAGTGTATGAATTACAAGCAACATATTCTCCATTTTACCAATTGTTGAAATAAAAATCTTCATCGCCCAAGCAAAAAATATCGTATCATTGTCACCCTTATGCCCTGCTATATATCAAATTCACTAATATAATAATATTTATTATATAAATAAAAATATTATAATTTTATAACTAATCCTAATTATTATTTATTGTTATGAATTTAATTTTAAAAAATCATATACCTTACTTATGATATAATTATCTAAAAAATAATTACAAAATCTAATTGGGTGAAATAAATCATAATTGCTAAGTGCAAGGTTAAACTAAAACATAATAAAATGAAACGGAAAAAAAATATGAAAAAAAGACTAACAAATTTAATAGCGGAACGCATAGGTTTTGGTTCAGGTGAGAAATATTTGTTGGTGTGAGAAAGGAGAAAATATTTATGTTAGTGTAATTTACTGCTTAATAGGTATAATTTTATTGCATAATTATTTTGTCCCACTTGTGCAATAAAATTATAACAATTAAGCAATAAAGTATTTAAGCAATAAAATTATGGCAATTAAGCAATAAAATATAATACGATAAACATTTTTCTCATTTTTCACACCATGATCTTTTCTCACGTGAACCCAACCCCGCATATATATATATATATATATATATATATATATATATATATATTCGAAAGCAGTCCCATCTAACATTATATTGGCACATTGCTCTAGGCTCGAATCAGTTCACCTAGAGTGCAATGTATTTCTTAAACGGAAATTCTTATATACATTTTGGGGTACTACCCAACATGTAGTACATTATTTATTAAAATTATGTGTAATTAATATTAAATAATTATTAAAATATATTACATATCGGTGTAGTACCCCAACATGTAGTTAAGAATTTTTCCTCTTAAAATAGTCCGGAAATATTGAACACTGCTAATGCGTACGTTGATGTCAAATCATTACTGTTTATTTGTAGTTTATGCAGATAGCTTTTCAACTAACAAAAACAGACATAAAAGAAATCAACATGAGAAATCAGGCACAGGGTTGTAAGGAGCACTCCCAAATGCAGCAACATCACCCGGTCGATTCATTACAATCTGTAGCCATAATTCACAAATATATATTAACAAAACAATATTTACTTGTTATCGACAAAACAATATGACATTGCCTTTCAAACATAAAAAATCGAGAGAGAGAGAGAGAGATTCTGGCATTGGGATTTTAGAATACTTGTTATCGACAACAGTCTAGTGTGTGCTTTGATTTTTCGTGATATGAAATTGCTGCCACTATTAGAAATGAATATTGACCCAATTCACCCTCATAAAAATGGCTTGTAAAGAAGGAGATACTCTCACATTTATAAAGTGGCACATGCCACAATCTATTGACAATGTGGAACATTTTTAACAGCCACTACACACAATCTAACTTAAGAGTATATTTTATATAGTAGTGTTGAAAAATAAAATCACTAATTATCTGTCACATAGAGATGTATATTTTACATTATAAATGTGCATACATTTTGCCAATTAATAGAGAAATAAAGGGCAAGACAAGCTACATTAATTACCTGATAATCTCCGGCAATACAATACTTAAATCCAGCAGCACAGTAATCAAAATAGTATTCCCAAGTCCGTATGAACTTCTCATCAAATCCAAGATCCAGAATTTGACTAACAAGAGGCAAGGTTGGAAAGTTCAAAATATAATGAGTTCAAAATGGTTAAATAGCATAACAGTTTAGGAATTTTAAAATATTTATAAGAATTAAATATGGTGCAGATAATACATTAACAGGTCCGAAGATTCTAATTATAATTAAGATTTGATTCTTTATTGTGCATATAATTCATAACATATATTAGTAAGAGAGTAATAGAAGTTTTATAGAACTTCGATATTCTCATAACAAGAATGCATGAAATTAAAGATACATATTTAAGTGCATCACTATGTTGCGTTAACGATGTCCACAAGGATATACTATGTTTGGATACAAATTATCGAGTAAGAACTAGGTTTATATAACCTCAAAATCCTATTAGACTGGCTTAGGAAATAAGCCCAAAAAAAGAAAACCCATACCAAACATAACATACACAATGAAACTTAGTGTCAGGTTCTTCAATTTTGTTTTTATCATATTTCACCTAGCTACAGCCCTCCAGGTATTTTATAATTTAAGGTTGATGATATATTACCAAAGTAAATATGGATTCTCCATACTTATTTGATGTTCATTTTTATGTTCATACTGTAAATATGTTGGAAATGGCAGCAACTTTGTGGCTATCGTGGTTAGGCTTTTGATGACGAAGCCCACACGTGCTCATTGTCCGACTCGCCCAATTGCGTGGGCAACCTTTTATTTACCCTAATTAATAGATAATTAAGCCATATAGTGGGGGTGGTGAGGGGAAAAATTAGTTCCACTTTAGATTAGATATATTTTCTCATTCTACAGAGATAAGAGGAATATAGAGAAAACACGATCTCTTCCTTCCCTACAAGATATCTGAACATCTGTTCGAGTTTTCTCTAACTCGATATCTCGTGAGTGTGCACGAAAGATCGAGTGTTGTGTTAACTTTGAGAACGATCAGCAAGAAGGTTTTACACCTCAGGCTAGCCGCAATCGTTTTTATGGAAGTGGAATCTACACCACATTGCAGGAATTTGTATTGTTCCATTATATTCAATTTGTTTCTATCTCTGGAACAATAAGATACACATTAAACTTAATAAATGTGAACAAACCACATGTTTGAAGAAAAACATTATACCTGATGTTAATGTATATCTTTAACATATTACAGCCTTAACATATTTATGTTTTCCTTCAACCAGAAGCATAGAACTGTCAAGTTTCCATATTCGTACCTCTGGTTTTGGAGGAAGTTTTGCCTCCAACATCTGAGGGTGTCATAGTAATGACATCCTATTTCTTCTAGGTGCACCACGCTGCATAAAAACATTTTAATGTGATAGATAAATAAGTGATTAGCCTTAAAGATATATTTATTAAGAAGTATATTAATGTTACCTAAGTCTGGATGCTGATGCCATTGCAGATATTACTCGACTAAGTGAAGGCATACACGAACCATAGAATATGTATTCCCTGAGAAATCCATGGCTGAGCTTCCACTCGTCATATTTCTCATCAGCTACCGCAATGGTCTAAATAAAAAATAAAGCAGTTTCAAAACTTGAAATCCACATGTTAAGAAGATGAAACAGGAAACTAGAAACCGCAAAGCTACTGATTCTTACCTGAAGAACAATAATACCATTTTCAGCTAAAGAAGATTCGCAGCATTTAAAAAATTCTTCCATATATTCATGTCCGACATGTTCTATCATCCCACTGAAAATTCACAATGACAAGTATATGTAACCAGTTATAGCACTGAACACTTAATTTAATTGACTGGAGACATTAGAAAAAGGGCCTTACGTACCATGATATTATCCTGTCATATTTGTAGTTGTTAGGCAATTGGCGGTAGTCACACAGAAGAAGTTTAATTTCATCCTGATATTGAAATTTATAACTTGAGAAATAACAAGCTAATTCTTGAAAAACACTATAACAAAATAAATTTAGAGGTCTTTCCGTGCCAAATATTAGAAATTTTCCTTTTCATGTGTATATAATAACTAAATAAAATGTTATACCTGTAGACCTGCTTCCTTCACTTTTGATTCTACATATTGCAGCTGATTTTCGGACAAGGTAATGCCTGTATATTTGCATCCAGTCTTTTTGACGACTTCAAGTGCTAAGCTTCCCCAACCGCATCCAATCTCTAGAATGTGATGATCTTTACTAATTCTTGCCTATAGTTGAAGAGAATTTTGTGAAAGAGTTATTTTAGGTGAGCCACATAATACCATCATCATCATCATCATCATCATCATCATCATCATCATCATCATCATCATCATCATCTAATGAGTAATGAGCTAATATGAATTGGTAAATTAAATGGGTCATTTTTCATAATGTCCTCTCTCTATTTTACATGTTCGAATGCATCCCATCAATTAACATAAGATCTTCACGAAAGCATCATAAAGGAAAGAAAGAGAATGAGTTTTCTGAGAAACTAACATAGAATGGGTTTTATCTATTTCGTATTCGCTCTATATATCACCTTCTCAATTTATGTTCACCGATCTGGGTATAACTAATTAACCTAAATAATCAATACTTCATCATTTGAAGATTAAAAATTCTAAAAGTCATATTAAGGTTCATGTAAATTATGTTCTTACATAAATAAAATTACTTGCTAACATTTAGCATCCATAAATACAATGTTCATTTCGAGATTTAAGGGATATGTTAATGTTTTTAATTACCTTTTCAATCAAAGTATGGACTTTCCGGAGTTGTGCATTCTTCAAATCTTCACCTGGATTCTTCACAGACAATATAAAGTATGATATGTATCTTATAAAAAAAAATGAAAGGTATAAGACCTATATCAACAGGTCTTTTGAAATCACTAATATACTACCTCAAATATTGCACAAGAATATGTCATTGTTTCATCCAAGAATAGAGAAAACATTTCATTGCTCTGCAAAAAAAAAGGAAAAAAAGAACAAGTTTCAAATTATATATCTTAAACTATGGGAATTTCAAATTATATATTTATATTTATATGATTCAAGTATATATTAATTTATTTTATTTTGGTACTCATTTATTCTTACTTAACAGTTTTTATGAAAAGTACAAAAAAGGAAAAAATAAGAACAACATGAAGAAAAAAAGAAAGATATTTGCAACAAAAAGTCAGCTTAAATTTTAACTAAGAAATTAATAAGACTTACAAAAAACTTTTTCTCTACACATCTTAACTTTAATTTAAAAAATATTGTTACTTTAAAATATGTAATTTAATAAATGATTTCAAGCTCTTGAATCCATACTCTTTTTTCATACCTATAAGGAAAATTACTATTGAAAACATCTAATCTATATTATAAAAAAATGATTTACTAAAATATAATATGATACGAAAAGAGAGAAAAGAGAAAAGTTTATGACGATAGTTAAAAAAATTGTATACATGCTATATAGTCAAATTAAAATAATCTATGTTTACCGCTTTTTAGAGGATTTTATACTTCTTGGTACAAAATAATGAAGTAACGATTAGTACAAATAGTTTTTATTTAAAAAAAATCAATTAAGCCGAGCATATGCCCACTTACAAGGTCATAATGCTGCGAGATGTTATGACGTGCCTCAGATAGTGAGTTCTTCCTTGAAACATGCTTGAATAATCTTTTTGTAGAACCTATTACAAATGTGTAAAGCAATTGTTTCCACCATCTCCTAGAGATATCAACACAATTAGTTATAGGGTTAAGGTACAAAAAACACACATAAGACATTGGTTGAGTCCCGATTAGACATGTAAAGAACAACACACACACATAGAGATGTCAATCGGGCCAGCTCGCTCGGTTCGGGCTATGCCATTGTCGGGCTATTCGATTTGGGCTAATTTGGATTGGAAAGTGTTGGACCTAACCCTAACCATTCGATTTTTGGGCTAGCTAACACCAATAAATTTACAAAAAAATATTAAATATGTATAAATTTGTCAATTATTGTCCACCTAAACTTCTAATTTTAACAAATTAACAATAAATATAACATAATTTATAACCTATTAATTGAATATATTATTTTAACAAATTAACATTAAATATAACATAAATTTACCACTAATTAATTGAATATACTTTTTTCAATGCTTAAATTAAATTAAATCAAATCTGAACTTTTAATGTTAAACAAAATAGGAAGAAAATAGGAAGATAAACAATTGAAACTCTAGCTATCGAGTTGTCGGGTTATTAAGTTTGGACCAATTCAGGCAAGACTTTTCTAACTGTAACTCTCTTTTTTCTCAAGCTATTCGTGTCAACACAGCCATTTTGGGGTTGACATCCCTATATATGTTTGTGTGTGGAAATTCCTATTGATAATTAATACCTTTCATTGTTTAACTTTGAGGTATAATTATCCATCTTTGTATTTGCTATAATCAGCTGCAAAATACAAGATCCAGCCAGAAGGTACATCTTTAAATTAATATTGTTGACAAGTTAAAAATTGTAGACCATAATTCATTTTCTATGACCTATTTTCCTTACCAGAAGAAAATTGAGAAGACCTTCATTTGCATCAACAAAAGAAATGTCGCCATTAATGTAGGCATCAGCAAATCCTAAATCATCCTCTATTGCGACCTGTGAGAACGATATCCAGTTTGAGCCTAATGCTTGTTCATGGTTTCTTGAAACAAACCATTTTTGACGTGCAATAAGAATCTTACCTTCCGATAGAATTGGGGTTTGTGAACTCTCAAAGTGACTTTCAAAGTGTTCTTTCTTCTTGTACCTTCAAAGGTGATGATTTTACCTCCTTCCAATAATCTATTTAGCCACGAGTTTTATCAGTTATAACCCCATAGCTTATTTTAGCAAAGTTAAAGGTTGACAAATTTATAGCAAATGATAAAAATTTTAAATTGTCAATATACATCCTTAAAATCTATTATACCATGTAGTATAAAATGCAGAAATGAAAAAGGAATACATTAAATACTTGACTATCTAAAAGCTTACATCAAACATCCAGTAGAAATAAATCGTTGAAGAAACCTCAAAACAAGAACACGGGCTCCAGTGTCAAGATAGGATGGAACCATGCATTTGGGGTTGTTTGCAAAAGTATAGTCATTTCTAAGAAATTTGTTTGCTGCAAGTATGCCTGCCTGCCAGGATCCTAGTATGTCAATAGAATAAAATCAGTATAGGAAATTAAAACCATACCGGTGCTATAAAATACCTTTACTCCGTCCTCAGAGAAGCCATTGCCTTGAAGCAAAAAATGTGAAGAAAAAGAAAAAGAAACCGTAAGTCATCATATAAAACCAGATGCTCAACACAATAAACTACTAAAAATGCATCTAAGGATTTTTAGTGAACCTTGGTATGATCCACAAAACCATAGTCTTCTCTTTCCTTGGATAATATTGAGCTCAGATGAAGCTTTAGATGCAGCAACTGATGGTATTGGATTGCTAGTAGACCAATTAAACAGTGTATCTTTAGGTGTACAAAGTGGATTTCGAGTCAACAGAAATGGAACCCCAGGTTCTCCAATATTATTCTGTACATCCGTTAAAAAGATAGTAACAAGAAAATGATTTAGTTTCCAATTTCAAAGAAAATCCTTTTAATCATTATGGAGAACATGGTGAAAGGTAGTCACAAGAAAATGATTTAGTTACCACAGTTCAAAGAAAACCCTTCTAATAGATGGAGAACTCGGTTTGACAGGGATAATCTTGTTAGAATCAAACACTAGATAATTTCTGGTAGTAACTAGTAAGTCAATGGCAAAGTAAATGCCAAAATATATTTTCTGCCTATTACAGGTAACACAATGAATATAATGGCAGGTTTTATATAGTGTAAATTGCGAAAAGTATGAATAGTATATATGTGTAAATTGATTTTTTCTTGTACCACTACAGATATTAATTTGAAGAACTAGAGAAATCGTCTTTTATGTATTTCTCAAACATAATATCCAAGGGTGCATTTAAAGAATGTTTGTTTATTCTTCATTTTCATACTTGAAGAGTAGCAATATGTACTTAGATTATTGTCATCAGACATCAAACCCTACAAAGTAGTACTAATATCTACCTAATATAAATATACTTACTTTTTTTTAGTTTCAAAATTCTTGTTATCTCTAGGCATTAAAAATTGATGATTTACTCTTCTGTAGGAATGCATTTTATATGGATTGAACTTTCACTGTGCAGATAATTTCAAATATCAAGTCTTACTTAAACTTAAACTGCAAAACTTATTTCACAAACCTGGACATTGTTTATCCAATATGTTATACAAGCTATGTCATTGGTAGTTCCAAGAAAATTCATCGATCCCCATGCTGCTCGGCTTTTTGGCATTAAATTGTCATCATAATGAAGGAAAATATCACTGCCATAAGAGTTGAAGAGTATCCCTTAATGCAATAGTACTATTTTAACAGAAAAAGGACGAAGATTGAATGTTGACAAGCAGCAGATTGAGGAAACCTGTAGACATATTGAAAAGCACCAAGTATTCGTATTTCATCATATGTTGCCTCCTTTCCTAAGATCTTCAGAGCATCTGGAGCATGTGTAGCAATTATGCACCCGTCAAATATTTCTTCTGAACCATCCTTACATGTAACAGCACAACCTATGCACCGTAATCCAAGCTCATAATTATGGACTGATCAAAGTATTATATTTCTATATTCACATTAACATATAGCCCACTGTCTTAATTAATAGCTTTAGATTATAGGGTTGTCTTCACGTGAGAAAAGATTTTGGTGTGAGAAATGAAAAAAATGCTTATCGTATTGTATTTTATTGCTTAATTGCCATAATTTTATTGCTTAAATATTTTATTGCTTAATTGCTATAATTTCATTGCACACGTGGGATAAAATAATTGTGCAATAAAATTATACCTATTAAGCAGTAAATTACAATAAGAAAAATATTTTCTCATTTCTCACACCAACAAATATTTCTCACCAGAACCAAAACCTTAGATTATAAATCCAAATGTGACAACTTTATTTGATTTTTATTCGATCAGGCTTTCAGTACTCAGCGGGCATATTTATATTTGAGATGAATATGGATCCCACACTATCCATAAACTTGCCACTATATATGTTTACAACTGAATAACTATGGTTATTGAACAATATAACTCCATTATTTTATATAGGTAACTACATTCAATTGATCAATTGATTGTATTTAGGAAGTGAAAATGATTAATGTTATTATTTATTTTGATAACACTTTGACTAAGAATGAAATGGAAGAAAATAAGTAAAGAATAGTGTTCTGAAATATACTCACCCTCATCCTTGGTCAATACTGAGTATATTTCGGAATTAGTTTTCACTTGGCAGCCTCTACTTTCAAGCTCTTTTTTAATCTGGTTTGAAACATACAGTAAAATTATAAGAGTTTACTATTTACAAGAAAAGTGACAAACACTTAACATTTAATACTTATGAATTGCGCCATTTTCTTCAAATACAATTTCTAGGCTAAAGAATCTAAAAACTTGGAACCTACCCCGTTGACATAACTTTGTGAACGCCATTTTGAAGTAAGCCCTCTAGGGATACCAAGAAGCTGCAGAAAAAAATCATGAAGAAATTATGTCTCTATCCACTTAAAATGGAAAATATGGTAGGCATACCACATTTACCAATAAAAAAAACCCTACCTCCGGGATGTTGTGATTGCACAAGAATGAAAGTATTAAATAAGCAGAGAAGGTCATGACAACTGAAGAGCATGACCAAATTGAAGCACAAATTGGAATCTAAAAAGAAAAAAAAATCAAAGTAAGAATTTCGCTACAAGGGACATGATGCATAACCAACATAGACAAAGTACTATGTTTCAATAATCTTACAAGAAAAGCTTTTTGGAATAACTCAGAGTAACCACGTGATTGAACGAAATGCCCCAATGTTTCATTTTGGCGGTCAATATGTGGATTGTTATTGAGCTCTTCAATATAACTGCAATTGGTGGAGAAATGGATAGTTCATTATGTAGAGACTTCACAAAGGAAACTAACACAAACACTTAATGCAATTATTAAATGTTAAATATTTTTATTCACTAACCTCTAAGTTTTAAATGAGCTGATCATACAATAAATATTTATGCCAAAAAAAGTTGAGCCTTCTTATGATAGTACTTACATAGATGCGTCGTCTCTGAACTTAATGATCTCTGTAATCATTTTCCAAAACCATGGATTGAATACATTCTTCTTTTGTGCAAACAAACTCGACAATCCATTTTGAGTCCCCCATTCAAATCCATGGCCTTGATCCAAGCTCACAGAAAATGAAATGTCAGAGACCTCCGTATCAACTTCAAGACTCTCAAATAATTCCATCACATCCGGATACGTAGCCTATTTAATAAGTAGATCTCATAAAACACTTAAACAAATAATTTTGAAACAGCAAAATAATGCTTTACTGTCTTCATAGTCTTCTATCATTAGTCCAACTAAACAATGATCAGAAAATTTCTCTTTTTGGTTCCATAGCAATAGAGTAAATTCAGTTTTTGTGCGATAGCTGCATATAGGCTAATTTGGTCAGACAAACTGAGTGTTTTTCGACCAAACTCCTCCCAAACTCAACTATTCTAATGACCTCATAAAACCGACGGGTGTTGTTACTTCAAAGAACAAGAAAAAATGAAGAAGCATCAACATGATTTAGGCACCCTGTGCGCGGATAAAGAAAACTTCCACAAAGGAGAGGGTGAGATTAAGCACAGACATTTCATCAAACATGTAATAGGCAAATTTAGGTGATGGTGAGAGTAAAGCTCCTTGTCTCATATAAATATCTGCCGGCTTCACTGGAGCTATTGATTGATCTTGTGTTCTAAACATGCTCCTATTTTTCATTCAGAGCGATTTGCACGTGTAGATGATGGAATATACTTTGCTTTTCATTTTTTCGTCATTCGAGAAGAGTGAGAATTAAAATACAAAAGCAGACCAATCCGCATTGCGCCGCACGTTGATGAACTTAGTCAAATTCAATTCTTAATATTTAATTTTATTTCCAAAAAGAAGAAAATGCATGAATGTGTTTCATAGGGTGACAGCAAAGAATGGAGTAAAGGATTTCAACTATACATGAGAGTTTCTATTTTTTTTTTCTTTTTTTTACTCACACACCCAACCTGTAGTATTGAGGGTTCGAATCCGTAACCTTTGGTCTCCAAACAATCTCACTCCACCACTAAGTAATCCCCACAGGGACATGAGAGTTTCTATATATTACATGTTTGTGCTTCTTCATTAAAATATTGATAGTCGCATGTATTATGTAATATGTATTATATGATTTTATTGGAATATCTCATAAATACATACATAACATATATTGATGAAGTAAACCTTGGATGTGATATGATAGATAAATTAATTAACTCATGATTATTTAAGGTGTAAATATTAGCATCTTAACTATAGCAAAAACAATCAAGAAAACCAAGGGATAGAGCTCATACACTCGTAAAACTCATAAAACCGAGGTCGAGAGCTATGCCATCAACTGTAGGAGTCTTGACCTGGCCACCTAAGATATCTTCCTTCTCATACAACACCACCTCCACTCCTTCTTTCGCCAAAACATAGGCCGCCGCGAGCCCGCTTACGCCGCCTCCTATCACCGCCACTCTCATCATCATCTTCGACATATATCGATCTATAATTTTCAAATGCATGCATTCATCAATACCCAATGGTAGCTACTCTACTACTGAATGATTGACTTATGAAGAAGTTCTTCGTGTTGTAATATTATTAAAACAAGTACTATTTATTATGTAATGTTTACCAGATCTACTGAAGTTGCATGCTCAATTTAATTAACGTGAGAGTATTAAATGGATTTGGTCTCTTCTTCTTCTTTTTATACATTTCATTTGAAACGGATATATATGGTTGAAATATCAAAAGATTTCATGCCTCATATATATTTATATCAAATTAATGTGTGTGTGTGTGTGTGTATAGAGAGAGAGAGAGAGAGAGAGAGAGAGAGAGAGAGATGCATTGTTAACATTATAGCGGCTTTAGGTGGTCTAGCTACTGGGCTAGCTGTCCTTTTCTATAAGAGATGTGTAGCCGAGCTAGTCTATGATGAGCCAACTAGAGGGGGGCTTAACATTATAGCGACTTTAGGTGGTCCGAGAAAAAAGATAACATTAATTTGGAATGGTGGGAATTCGATAACTCTTCTCATCCTGAGTAATCTAATTTCTTATTTTAAAATTATAGTATTTGATTCAATTTTTTAGTATTGTGTAAATTAATTAGATTTTTCAAAATAAGAAAACTGGTACAACTTTTCTAAATTCTAAATACTTGACTTTAGGATTCTCCAATGTTAGACCATTTCAATATATGATTTCTTCTTCCATTATTTTTTGTTTCTATGAATTATTATTAAATTTGGATGCATAATTTTTCACCAAAAAATTAAAAATACGAATTTTGAAAAAATATTTTTATATAATTTTTTGGGAAAATGTCCAATTTGGTCGAACAACTATACCCAAAATTTCAGTTTGGTCTTGAAATAAAATTTTGACACAAATTGATCTCTCAACTTTTTAAAGCTTAAGGTATCACATTAATCCTTCATTTCCCTAAACTAATTTACATTAACGTCCGTCACTAATAACATTAATTTAAGGAAAAGTTTAATTTGGTCCTACGACTATACTCGAAATCTCAGTTTGATTTTGAAATAAAATTTCAGCCCAAATTGGACATTTTTCCTTGTTTTAAACAAATAATTGCTAATCGATCCATCGACTCTGATTTTAAGAGAAAATCCCCAAATTGAAAAAACATGAAATTTAGGGTCAAAATTCATACTGGAAACGCACTTGGATTCTGCAGAGATTGATATGGAATTATTGTGAATTTCTTAGAAGAAATTAAAGCTTCAAAATTGATCTCAGTTGAGAGTGAGAATCGTATGAATGTGAGTGCGCGTGAGGTTTTTGCTGGATAAATTTTAATTTAAGATTCTTAATCATGTTTTAATTTCTTCAAAAATTAAGTTTCCAAACTTGAGGGAGTGGAGAGTGGAGAAAGGAGCCATAACCCAAATTTCTCATATCACAACCAAATATTATCCTCATTTGACAATGCTTCCATATTGAAGAACATTTTGGTGGAGTGGAATTGAGAAATAGAAGTTGGGGATTTTTTTCAATTCGGGGATTTCTTCAATTTGAGGATTTTTTTCATCTTAAATAAAAGTTGAGTGATTTATTTGCAATTGTTTGTTTTACATTAGGGGAAAAGGTCCAATTTAGGTCGAAATTTTATTTTGGGACCAAACTGAGATTTCGGATATAGTTGTAGGACCAAATTTAACATTTTACCTTAAATTAATTATCGTTGTTAATGACAGACATTAATGAAAATTAGTTTAGGCACTAACAGAGGGATTAATGTGATACCTTTTAAAAAGTTGTGTGATCGATTTAGGCCGAAATTTTGTTCGGGACCAAATTGTGATTTTGGGTATAGTTGTAAGACCAAATTTGACCTTTTTTCTATTTTTTTTATCTTATTTTTTTATGAATTATTGTTAGTTTGTGAGTATAAAGTTTTAACTTCTTAGAAAAAAAATGAAAATAAAAAAATTGACTAAATCTGATCATCACATCCATCTTTTTGACAATTGGTGGTAGGAGTATAACAAACTCAAAATAACGAGCAACACAATTTTAGAATAAAAAACAAAATTCAACATGAGTAGCGTGTTGCCTTCGGATATTTGTAGACCAATATATGTGTATATACACATACATACATACATACATACATACAATAAAATTACTTTAATTTGCAAATTAATGCAATTGTTTTTAATTAGGGGCGAATTAAAAATCGAACTCCAGTCTCTCATCACAATTAGAATCATGATAATTTCATTATTACTAATATTATTACTATTATTATTTAATTAGTTAATGATCATTGTTGAAATTGAAATTGATCCGAACATTATTTATCATAATATTATGCATTACAAAATCAAGCAATAACAATTAAATTATCATTCCCATTGTGGTTATTGATACTTAATGATATCACATTTATTAATTTGAAACAACTAAGTGAAGACCAACCCTAAATTGAAATGAGATGAAATCTTCTGTTTCACATTTGGTATTGTAACACCCCAATTCCGAAGAATTAAGATGCTAACAAAAGGCTAAAATAAATTTTCTAATTTGACAAAAATTCCGTATTTAGAGATAATATCTACACAATAAGTATTCCCTAATTTTAAAACCAACCAATCACAACTCGATGAGACTAATCAAACAGCCAATTACAAGCAAGTTCAATACACGACTAGTCAACGTTGACAGTCTACTATTTTTAAAGTCCAAAATAGCGGCGGAATAAAATAAGAGTTTTAGGATATTTTAATATAATCCAAAATAGTAGCGGAAGCATAACATGTTCCAATATTGAGGAGAGTCAATATTCAAAATTCAAACTACATAATAACGACACAGTCCAAAATAGAACAAAAAAGAAAAAACATGTGTCCACGTCAGCAGCCTCCATCACTTGTACCTGAAAAACATTTTAAATACGTGGGCTGAGTGCCAGAAAACACTCAGTGGGCATGCTTATCATGTTCGTCCAAGCACATATAAATATTTTTCATCTCATGTGGCCAAACAATTTATCATTCATTTGAGATCAATGCGCTCAAATAATCATGCGTGGAGACAGACCCTATGTGATCACATAATTATATTTCAATAGAATTGACAATGTCCGAATTCATCATGCAGGTCAAATCACATCCACGAAGAGCGAAAACATTGTATTCATATAGAGTAAAATCTCAATACATTTAAACATGGACGGAAGCAATTAAAACATGTTTGTAAAGGTTTTGGTTAGCAAAACCCACCTTGTAGCTAGTATATAGCTGAAGCTTTAACCGACTATCCTGCTGGTCCTCCTATGCCTGAGGTCTCGGGTTTGGGCCTACCAAAAGGGTAAATCTTATTAGCACCATGTTAGGCCTTATTTATATTATAAAATAAATTTGGGCCTGAAAGACGGGCTCTCGAAATTAATGGGCCAAGACGAATATACCCAAAAGGGATTTTAAAATAACACAATAGATACATTTGATATATATTTTATTTTAGCAAATCATGAAATATTTTAATGGAAGGCTTAGGAAATATATTTTAGTATCCGATAATTTAAGTGAAGAATATTTTTGTAACAGTTTTGACATAATTCAAAACTTATTTTTATAATAATTATTCGCCTTAAGAATTGAATCGTTAATGAGAAAAAAAATCGTATAAATATTAACACAAGTATTCTGTACACCTTCTCATATTTATAGAATTAGCTTATTAAAATGAGAACAAAACCACATCAATTCTTCATTCTTTCTTACTCCAACTCACGGTCCCACACCCACACACATATTTTTTTTATTTTTTTTTTCCAAAACAACCACTTTCTCTCTCTGTTGTACACTCTTTGCAAACAAAGACTCAAAAGTTTCTCTCTCTTCTTTATTTTCCAAATCCATTTACGCACACTTCACAACCAAAATCACATTGGAACTTTGAAAAGTCAACATGCTCCTCTCTCTCTCTTTCTCTCTCTCTCTCTCTCTCTCTCTCTCTCTCTCTCTCTTTCCATATACACACATTAATTACATTGATTCTTTCTTTCCCTCTCTCCCTCATTTTCGGTCATTTCACTGCACACACTTGCACCTTCTTTAAATATCCCATCATTTTTTCCCAAAAATAGTGCTTTTAATTTAAACAAAAGCACAGACTTCTCTCTTCAAGCAAAATACACCCGTACGTTCAAGCAACAGACTACTACCTCTACTGTAAGAACACAAATAACCAGTAAAACAATCCAATGTTTTTATTTTACTTCTCTCAAAAGGATCGGCTACTCTCAATCGCATACACCATTTATTTTATTTTAAAACTCTTTATCATGTTCTGTACACATGCATCAACTCATATGTATTTAAAATTTAAATAAAACAGTTTCTCTCATACCATACACATAAAAATAAAAAGGATGAAAGATAAGGGGTATTTTCCATATTTTATGGTCTTCTAGGATTTGAACTTGAATTTTGACCTCTTAACCTACGAGGATCTTAAAATAAAATAGAAAAATAGGTAGACGAAGAAGAGAGGAGCTCGTAGGTATGATTGCATGTTGGATCCGGCCACTGGAAAAAGTCGTCGGAAAAGCACCGACTTGCGGTCTTGGTGGCCTTTTTCCGGCCGTTACAGCCTTCATCTCCTCACCAAACTTGTCCCAAAGTGTTTGCAAGGTAAAAAGAAGCTTAAATAATGAATTTTAGAAAATTTGACCGAATTTGAAATTTTTAAGCGGCGGCGGCGCTCGGCGGCGCTCCACCTCCGGCCACCATGCCGGAAATCACCCAAGAAGGTGGAAGAAGAAGGAGAAGAGAGTCACCTTTAGAGTGAATAAGATGAATGGTATTTTTCTGGATTAAACATATATTTATATTTAACTAGGTTAGGCTAAAAGGCCCATTACCTCATCATCATTTTTTTTAATTTGGGTCTGCTAAACCCTTTTTCAAACACAGCCCATTAGCCTAGAATACCCATTGAATATTTAAATTTTTATAAATCTAATTAATTTGGCCTAAACCTAATAAAATCCAATTAGCAATATTTTTAGGGTATTACATGTATTCCAATCCATAATTCACGATCGAATTTACAAGTTTAATAATAGATATTATAAAAATAAAAATTAATTATAACATAATTGGCTTAATCACATTTATCAACAAAAGGTTGATTAAAAAATTATAAATCATATTTTTAAAATAATTAGCCATAATAATCATTTCTTGGAAATTAAATATTAAAAAATATTTATAAACCTTAATTGGATGGGATGAACCCTAAAAAATAATCGTAAAATTACACTATAACATGATAAATTAAAATTGACGAAAAAATGGAAGAAAAATTTATAAATTTGATTGTGGAACACGGGTTGAAAATCATAGTATTTGGTCAAACTACTATATTTGTATTATTTTTTAAAATATAATCAATATTTTAAAATAATAGTTTAACCAAATACTATAATTTTTAAATAGTATAAAATCTATTATTATTTAAAAAATAATGCAAAAATTTGGAAATTAATAAATTAAAGTAATATGAAATTTATCCAAAAACACAAGGGAGTAATAAAAAATAATGCAAAACTTGATTTTTCAGAAAAATATAGGGGAATACTATAAAATTCACCCAAAAGAAATTAACTGGGGAATTTTTTTTTTCCTAGTAGATACTAAATGAATTAATAATGGCGGAACTTTGAGATTTTCGTTATTTATTTAATTTCCATATTATTCATATACATTACGGGCATTGACGGACCCATAAATTTTGTTAGGTCTGAGCAGAATCGAAACACAACTAAAAAATCAAATTGAACTATCAATTTTAGTTCAGTTCAGTCCAAACAATTATGTGTCCAGTTTGGCTTTAGGCTGAGTGATAAGGGTCGATAATAGTTCGATTTAGTTTCTGTTTGAATAGGTTAAAAATTAATTGAAACCTAACTGACCGTGTATATATATAATATTGTTTATTTAATTTAATGAATTTATAATTAATTGATCTATTATATTATTTTTTATCTTATATTATTGATATAATATATTATTTACTCAAAATTTTAAATAAGTGAAATAGGGTCAATAGTAGTTTGATTCAGTTTCAGTTTGAATATGTTAAAAATCGATTGAAACCAAACTGATCGTGTGTATATATATAGTATATATATATATATTAATTAATATTATATATAGTAATATATAATATATTGTTTATTCAATTTAATGAATTTTTAATTAATTGATCTATTATTTTATCTTATATTATAGATATAATATATTATTTACTCAAAAATTTGAATAAGTGAAATGAAATGTGAATAGAGGATTCAACATGTACCTCTTGTTGATCCCGAACGAGTCTAATAGAGTTTAGAAGATGATTGAATAAACTATTTTTCAAAAAGATCTTAATAGTGCGGAATAAGTAAAGGACCATGACTTATTGTAATACATGTATGTACATAGGTAGTTGCGGAGAGAAATGAAAGTGCAATGTTCGTGGTGTGTTGTGGACATATATAAATAAAGCAGTTTAAAGCAATGTGCAACACATAAAGATTTTACAGTGGTTCTAAAACTTCCACCACTACAAAAAAATAGGTTTTAGCGACGGAATATTCCATCGGTGTACAGTGGATTTTCGTCATTAGAAGGTATTAGCGAAGGACTAACAACGGACCTATTCCATCGCTATTTCTCTCGCTGTTACAGGTAGCTAATGATGGAAAGGTTATTCATCATTAAATTTGCGATGAATTTTCCGTCTCTAGTACCGTGTCGTCACCGGTCGGTCGACCTGATGATAGCAATGTACTTATGGTAGACTAAGTCCGTCGTTAAGTAATGAAATCCATTAACGACAGACATAGTCGGTCGTTAAATCCCAAACTTTGATCCATCGCTAGCTTATTTTTTTTAATTCACATTTTAATATTATATAAATAAATCAAAACCGAATTTTATAAATCAAATACTAATAATTAAAATATAATGTATTTAATCACAAATTCACAAATAAAATGCAATTATTCAAATATAAATGTTTCAGTCATCAGAGGGCAGGGGTGGAGGGTGTAGGGGATGGCCAAATCTAGCAAACATTTGGGCCCCAGTGGGCCTCCATCTGGGCCTGCATCCTAACTTGCATTTGGGCCTCCATCTGCGACTGCAGCTGCTGTATCTCAGGCCTGACCTCATTCTGGATCTCGGACCTGACTTCATCCCGGATCTGGGCTTGCATCTCATCAACGCGCTAAGTGAAGGCCTTCTCATAAACATGGGCTACGACGTGGCTCCTGAATGGATACTGCTACTGCTGTTGTCGCCACTGTAGAAGTGTGACCGAGATCCAGTGCTAAAGACTTGTTTCTTCTTATTCATTCCTTCGAGCGCATCTAGATATAGGGCAGTCATATCCACCTCAGGCACCTCATCATGCCTAGAAATACTGGTTCAACTCCGCAGCCCGTTGGTACACCTCTACCTAAAGACAATAAACTGTTAAAACACACACACACACACACACATATATATATGTGTGAATTAATTAAATAAATTTAAAAAATTTGTTATACTAAAGATTATATATAGATTGAATACTTACAGCAAGGCGGTTGCTCTTCTTATCAGTGGAGACTCCATTCTTATCACATTGGAATCTCAAAAATAATTCTTACCCAACTCGTTCGTCTGAGAGTCTCTAAGCCTGCGACTGCTCAATTAACATAAACAGAAACGGTCAAACACATTTAAATGAATTGCATACATTTAAATAACTGAATATATAAATAATAATTACTAAATCATCTTCGTGCTGCACTGCACATCTGGACCATCCCTTATGCCTAATCATGCCCGTCTCTGGTCCATCCGGCTCAGACCTATTATTCTCTAAAGCAATACGGGACTTCTTCTTCGAATCCTCAGTCTCCTAGTAGGCCATCCAAACAGGCCACACCTCTAAAGAAATGTATGCTGGCCTCTTCCTGTTCCTGTTCTTCTTGATGGTGTGAATGAAATCTTAATATCTCTCGACTGTCTTCAAGAACCATAAATGACGCACCAACTTGTCCAAACAGGGCTCTCGTGTGAACAATTTCTGCATACAAAATAAACAACATTAGTAATTAACTAATTTTTTAACTAAGTACTTAATTTGGAAAATAATTTATACTCTGAAGTCCTCAAAATACTGCTTATTCGTAGATCCAGGCACCAACTTCCAAGAAACGCTAGCTAGATCTATATATTTCTTGAATATTTGAATCGTGGTCATCGATACCTTGTGAGATAGCATCAAAGTCCTACAAAAAACAACATGATAAATTATCCAATTTTGAGTAAAATTAAATATAATTAATTATAAAATAATAATACGAAATGTACCGACCCCGTACAGTCAGCATTGTGAGACCATCACGGCAAGCTACCATCGCTAACTCATCAAACGACGGCTGCTCCCTAATGTGTAGGTCTCCTACGGAGGCATTAATGCCTCCAGAAGAAGATGATGATCCATTGACACCGCCTCTGGTGCCAGATCTTTTAGCATTACCTCTAGTGCCAGATCCGCTGACACTACCTCTTCTGCCAAATAATCAACCTTTAGGTATCTGAATCTATTAAAAATGTTACTTAGTTAAATTACAATTAATGTAAGACAAACAAATAATGTAACAAATAAGAACTCACGTAATTCACAACTAATCATCACCTATACTATCACTATCGTAGTCTACATCAGTAAAGATCTCTTCTTCTTCGTCTTCTTCTTCTTCTACATTCCATTCATCTTCAATTTCTATCTCATCTCCATTTAAATGAATTGAAATAGAATCATCAATCTCTATAATTGGAGGCCAATCATTATGTAATTCATCCTCTTGAAAAAGCTAGGACTTCTACATTTGATATCGATGTTTCTTATGGAAGTTCTACATTGGGCTTAGCTTTAATCTTACACACAGCCCACCAATCACTTTTTGCGAGGATAAACGGCTCATACTTACTGTAGCTACACTTATGATTTATTGAAATCAATTTATACACTACAAGAAAACAGCTCATACACCACTGTTGATTGACCACGGTTTTGACAAGAAATCGTGGTGATTTAGATAAAAACCACGGTTTTCATAAAAACGGTGGTGTATGAGCATGCTCTCCTAGAGGAAACACCACAGTTTCAAATAGTCTAGTGGTGTATATTCATAAATACACCACCCATATTATGCAACGGTGGTGTATGAGCGTGTGTTTAATATTAAAATTAAATTAAAATAAAAGAAAAAAGAGGGATCAAAAAAATTAAATCCCTAATACACAGATCCCGCGCGCTGTTCTTTGCTTGAATTCTCCTTCAGTCCACCATCTCCATTGCTGGTCTCTAGAAATTTCTCTTCACCCCGCCACGAAGATGCAGATCTTCGTCAAAACCCCAACGGGTAAGACGATCACCCTGGAGGTTGAATCCTCCGACATGATCGACAACGTAAAGGCTAAGATCCCGGACAAGGAAGATATCCCGCCGAACCAGCAGTGCCTCATCTTCGCCGAAAAGCAGCTCGAGGATGGTCGCACCCTCACCGACTACAACATCCAGAAGGAGTCGACACTCCACCTCGTAATATATTTAAAAACCATTTTTGTCCAGAGTTGTTTGTTTTATTTTTCAATGTCAGTTTTTATGGCGGGTGTGCCTCATAATAAGGGGTTTTGAGTGCGGGAGTGTGGCTAATTTCAATGTTCTGGTTTTGGTTTTTGGTTTGGATTTGTTGCAGTTCACTGCAAATTAAGACTACCACTTAGTGTCCCCGGAACAATAGAATCTTCTCTTAGTCAGGTCTAAGGTTAAAACAAAATAGTTGATTCCAAAATCGATCATTCTTTTGACTCTGAACGTGAAGATGGTGATTGATATTCTCACAGCTAACAAGCATATTGATATTCTCACACCTAACAGCAGCAATTAGTACTTTGTTCTTCAAGGTATACAACAAGCTAACAACAAAGAAAAACTTAAATGGAATAAGGTAGTGCTTCTTGGTGATGTAATGATATGTTCTTTAATTGCCATTAAACGCATTTGCTACCTTGAATTTAGTATGTTACTATTGGCTACTATTGTGCAGGGGGTTCTCCACTTTCCATGTCTTTGTTGTAGCTGCTGGTTCTCTGTATCTGCTTCTTTTTTCATTATTAACTCAGTGATGCTTGTAATAATATCTTAGTTAATTAACTAATGAGTGCCTACATGTCCATCGGGAATAAAAATCCAGGGTTTATTCTACCATGCTAGCTGCTTGAATGTGTGTCAAGAGAAAAAAGAATCATCTTATTTTATTTTGTTCTCGATAGATTTCATTCACATGAGAACAATTTACTTCGAGGTAGGCATGTTTGTATATTTGCGATGCATAAGAGTTAATCACTCTTGCTGGTTTTTATTTTCGTCTAGCTTATGAAGAAAATAAATTTTTTGTTCTCAACAATAGTTCCTCTATTAACACATTTATGATGTATATATTACTTTATAGAGTAATTTAAGGAGCAAGGCCTGTGAGGATCTTACAACAGCTACTGGTGCAATCCAAGTATGTCCATTATTTTTATTTCCAACATTAGCACAAATACCTTCCCCTGGTTTGTTTATCATATTTCTTGAAAGCTTTATTTTCTGTGATGCTCTCCCCTTTGACTAACTCGCTTTTATCATTGGAACTTAGGAACTCTTGTACAAAATGCAAGAAATAAAAATGAAAGCAGAGCAAAGTGAAATAATGGTTCAGGAGATATGTCGTGATATCAAGAAACTAGATTTTGCAAAGAAGCATATAACTACTACGATTACTGTCCTTCATCATCTTACTATGCTAGATAAGTTTTTTTTTGAAAAGTTTGATTCAGTCTTCATTCAATCTTATTTTTCTTTGGGGGGCGGGGCTTGAGTGGTACTCCTTTGAATCTTTTTTTTTGTAGTCTATAAGTTCTGCTGTTTATGAGATAAATTAAGGCTTATTTGCATAACTCTCTTATTAATGTTCATGCAGGTGCCATTTTATGATCCGCATAAGAAATATATTTGCTTAATGTGCTGTTAAGGCAATTTTACTTGTTATCAGTATTTCAGTATTTTCTATTGCTAGTTTCGGCTCACCGAAGCTAACATGGATTTTGACAGAGATGGAATAGTTTGATTGATGTTTTGATATTTACTTTTTTTTCTGATGGAGTACTGGTAGTCAGAAGATGTTTGTTAAAATGGATGGGGAGCTTATGGCCTATTAGTTCACGTCTACTTTTAACAAGCAAATCAAGATATGGGTTGAACTTTTTCTAATTGTAGAGCACAAGGAAGGGAGAAACTAACGTATAATACTGAGGGAGAGTAGGTTTGTGGAATTTGACAATCAAGTTAAATGTGCTTCTGGGAGATGACCAATTGAGAAATCTTTTATTTTTGTCTTCCTCCTTCACTTTTCTGTTTATATTATTACTTCCATTATTTTGTGGACTGCGTTTGTTGAAAATATGATATTGACTACTTTGGGTCATGAGGAATCATGGAATCCTTGCTGTATTTGAAGAACAAATCGACATTACATGCTTTTATTTTTTTTTAAATTTTATCTGACTTCATAAAACTCAATGCCAACTCTATCGGGTATGACAGTATCTGCTGTAGAACAACTTCAAGCTATGGCTTCTAAAAGACAATACAAGGAGGCAACTGCACAGTTTGAGGTATCACATGGTGTACACATGTTTTGCCACCTTTCTTTGCTAGTACAGATGATATTTTTTTTTTAGCTACATAGGTCTCAAATCAGTGTCAAACTATTGGTTTCTTGCTTTAAAAATATTGTGCATCATGTTTTAAAAATATTTGCTGATTTGTTCAATCACGTTTAGATTGTCTTGAATTCACTTTAAGGTATATGTTGTATTTACTGATGGGATGTATATATAATCATGGTTTTCTTGATTGTTTTTTCCCACTATTTCATGGGTTGGGTATACATTTCAGGCTGTCAACGAGCTATGCAGTCATTTTGAAGCTTATAGAGATTTTTAGAAGATCACAGAACTTCGGGAAAAGTTCAAGAGCATCAAACAAATTTTGAAGTCTCATGTGTTCTTGGATTTCTCTAGGTGTGTTAATTCTGAAGTTTGAAGATCCATCCAGGCTAAATGCTTTTTATGTGTTACAGTTAATTTTATTGCAGCCTTATAGTCGATTGCATGGAGCTGCTTAGTTATTACTAAACACGTTCTTCATGGGTTATGACTCTCTTCTCCTGGCTCTTTTCATTGGTGGGATTTGGGTAGATTTGGAACTGCTAAATGGAATACTCATTAGAGAGGATTGGGAGAATGCAATAAGGAATCTTGGGTTGAAAAATAATCTCGTGTTCAGGTGCAGGGAAGGCTAGATGTGATCTACATTGCACGAAAGCCCTTTTTAGTTCATGTAATTTTTTAGTTGATTTTGTCTGCATTTTGTGAAAACTCCATTCTTAGCTTGTCTCATGTTTTTGTAAGAGTCATATGCCTGAATTTTTCCTTCATTTATTTCTTGTATCTCTCTTTTACTGATGTATTCTTTTATATGAAGGTTTCTACTTTTAGTGTTCTAAAACTCAATTTCCCTAAAGTGGAAGAATTTCTTTTTTGTCTGTCACATTTTGATATTATGAGCTAAATTTTCTTTTACTACTTTTCAGAAAGTAACTTCTCTAAATAGTCATGTGGAAGGAGCATCAATACTTTCTGCAACAAAAGCTGATCTGAAGGCAAAAATATATGTGCTTCAGGTAATTCTCGCTCTTGGAGTCTGTTGTATATTAATGGATTTATATGTTGTTATTTTTTTATAGATGAATTTCTTATGGAAATTTGAGGTGTATGTTAAATTGAAAAAAATAGACACATGTTTCGATAATTTGTTCTTTATTTTTTCTTTCTCTTTTTTCTGCAAAGACTAATGTATTCTAATGACCCTTCAATATGTTGTCTCAAATTTAATTTTCTTGCAACACAGATTCAGAGATTAGCTAGTGTTGGATTGTTTGTTGATGGTTAGAAGCCTAGCTCTACTAATGATCTCTTTGGTCTGTTAAGAATCTCTTACGGTCTAATATGGCATAATCAATATAATGATAGGAAATTCATTTTCACTGAGGAGTATTTCACTAGTGTTTTCCTTCATGTGTTATAGGTGCAACTATTGGGATGCTGCATTTAGGGAGAAGAAAAGTATCTACTTTATGAGTACATGCCCAACAAAAGTCTGGATTCATATCTTTTTGGTTAGTCATGCTGCTTGTCCTCTCATTTGTTTACTCCGTTAACTATCAAGTCCTTTATAATTGATACACAAGTCTCATTTGAAACTACCACCCTCAATATGAGTAATCATGCTGCACTTGTATTGATATGTGTATCTAAAGAGTTATGTATTCTTACACGAAGTTGGAAGGAAAGGGAATTGTTGGTTTCTTTATGCTGAACTAAAGTATGGCATAATCAATATAATGATAGGAACTTCATTTTCAGAGGGGAGTATTTCACTAATGGTAATAGAAATGTGAACTTAGGCATGCTCTGGAACTTGCTGAATCATATATGACAAATTTCTTCCCTTGTTTTAGGCACATCAATTTGGTAACGAGAAGAGTTGAACAACTTTTGGTATGTTGAATCTTTTACCTGGGAAATGCATATTCAGTCATAGCTTATGATATTTTCAACATAGCTAGCCTTGTTAAGCAGCATTATGTATAAGTCTAGGGGCATATGTGCATGTTTATTTTTTCTCTTTATTTTCTTGCTCAGAAAGTCTTAGATATCCTTGAATATATATTGTACAATGAAAGAAACAAAGATTTAGGTTAATACATCTTCTCATTGTTTTACGATTTTAAGGTCTCGTAATTAATTACTTGTCTTTTCACATATTGCAGGTTATTGTGGTCTTTTTATTTCTCCAATAAATCATCGGTGCTAGCTAATGAAACTAGTAAGAATTTTGTAATAGAACTTTGAATTTATGTAGTAGTTTTGAACAAGTAATTGAGATATTTGTAACAATGAATTTTGCATTTTGGATGAGATATAGTATTTGAGATAGTTATGGTGTAATATAAAATTTTGGATGAGATTTTTTGTATTTTGATGATATTTTGTATTTTGAATGAGATTTTTGTATTTTGGATGATTATCATTTCTATAAAATATTTTTTAGTTTGGGATTATACATGCTAGACAACAATTTACCAAGGGATTTAAAAATAAAATCATAAAATCATAAAATTAAATAAAAAATAAAAATATACCACGGTTTTAATGGTGAACCGTGGTAAATTTACCACGGTTTTAAGAAAATCGTGGTAATTTTACCACGGTTTTTTTAAGAAAATTGTGGTAATTTTACCACGATTTTAATAAATTCGTGGTAAACTTACCACGGTTATACTTAAACTGTGGTGATTTTACCACGATTTTTTGTAACCGTCGTAAATTTACCACGGTTTTTCATAAATTTACCACAGTTTTTTAAAAATCGTGGTAAAATTACCACGGTGAATAACCGTGGTGTATGCGACCATCATAAATTAACCACGGTTTTGTTAAAACCGTGGTAAAATTACCACGGTGATTACCCGTGGTGTATGAGCATGTGCATAGACGACGCCCACCTAGACCACGGTTGGAAGTTGTCATAGACCACGGTTATTCACCGTGGTGTATGAGGTTTTTTCTTGTAGTGATACATCCTCTCTTCCTTCTTTTTGAAGAAAAATTCACTATATAACTTGAGGTTACACTTTACAAATTATATAGAAAAATAAAAGGTGAACCTGGTAACAATGACTTACTCAGCACGGTTACCTTACTTGGGTTGACTTCACACACTTACAGTCTCTAGCAGATAGCTATTGCGACGAGGGTTTCTTTAGCGGTGGCTTACACTTAGACGAAGAGTTAGGTACTATTGAAATCTTTACAAGGTTTTAGATCTCTTTCAATCTTCAAGACGAATTCTTAAACTTATATCAACGGATTATGCTTCTTAAAGTAAGCAAGTGTTGATCATTTGAGATTAAATGAAAGCTTTTTCAGGAACTGAGATTTCTGATCTAGAAAAATAAGCTACAATTTCCTTATAAAGTTCTAATGCTTTTGGTGTGTGTGTGGGTGGTTGATATAGACTATGCTCATGTGCTTGCTTTGATATACTCATGTGTTTTACAACTTTGTATCTTTGCTCTTTGCTTGCTTTTACACCCTTGTTTCGTGGAGAGTAGCTTATCCAATTTATAGAAAAGTGAGAACTAAATAGGATCATTCTGGTCAGTTAGTTTGAAGATGACTGTTGGGGCCTGTCAGTTTCTTTCAGCATTAACTGTAGATTGAGATGATTAGTTGCGCAATTGGACTAACTGATCCCCTCTTTTAGTTGTGATGAAATCTTTGTCGTACTCCAGTTGGTACTTCTCAGTTGGTCATATATCAGACCGATCAACTGGACCTTTGGTCCTAACTGACTTGTCACTTATAGTTGATGACTTCAGTTGACATCTTCAATTGGTCGATCTTAGTTGATGACTTCAGCTGATCGAATTTAGTTGATGATTTCAGTTGGTCGATCTAAGTTGATGACTTTGGTTGGTTGATCTCAGTTGATGACTTTTGGTTGATCAATCTTAGTTGATGATACACTTAGTTTAAAAAAGAGCGAGGTGCACCGAGGCACAAAACTAGCCCCGGAGCCTAGGCACAAAAGCGCAGGCGGGGAGCGAGCTTTTCGTAGGCGAAGCGCACTAAAGCTAAAAAAAATCTAATATATTTACCTAGACTATATTCTCTACCCAAAATATCATATCACTTATAAATTAACAAGAAATCACACAAATGCAATAATTAATCATGCAATGCAACATATGAAAGTCTTAAAAGTTAAAATTCACACAAAATAAATCCAAATTCCAAAGTCTTAATGTACGAGCATTGGGCATCCTCAAATCAAGTAATCAACTAATAATCATCATAATAAAACACATCATCTCCATCTCCATCTCCTTTATCATCTTTGTCTTCACCAATGTCTTCCTCTTTCTCCTCCATTTCCGCCCCTAAGTCCTCAAGCACATCCTCATCCTCATCAAAGAGTCTTCTTGAATTTATTGAATTTGATGCAACATCTTTGCCTTTATCAACTCTAGATGATGATGCTATTGTCTTTGATGTCTTCGATGCTCCTCTAGTGCCATAAGCAGGGTCATTGGCTCCCGTGGCTCTACTTACCACATTCCATGTCAAGCTATCATCCTCAAACACAAGATCATCCACTTCATTAGAATTGTCCTCATTCATCTTCCCAATCAACCATTCATTGATTTCATCAATCTCATCCAATAAAATAGGATCTATGGTGTCTTTCCTCTTGTATCGGCGTTGCAAAGTTCGATTATACTTCACAAAAACCAAATCGTTTAGCCGAGTTTGCGCTAATCGATTTCTCTTCTTGGTATGAAGCTAAAAAATAATATTATAAATTAAGTTAAAATAACAATTACATATTAAAATTTTTAAATTAAAATAAAGTGAATCTTAACTTACATGTTGGAAGACACCCCAATTCCTCTCACATCCGGTAGCACTACAAGTGAGGCTTAGTACTCTTATGGCAAATGATTTGAGGGTAGGACTTGAAGTTCCATAACAAGACCACCAATCCGCTGTTAAGTGTTTAAGAACATAAAAATTTAGAATATAAAATATAATATCAAAATAAGTTATAAAATTGAGATATAAAATATTACCTGGTGATTTGATCTTCCTATGTCTAATTGCCATTGCATTGCCAAATAGATCAGTTGCATTCTTGTAGGCATCTAACTCACACATGATCTTGTCTTGAGTCTCAATATCAGGACTCAACCTTTCGATGCAATGGTACAAGCCTTTCTAGACTTCCACACAATCAACTTGCTCAGGATTTGCATAATAATAATCCGGGTTCAAGAAATATCCGGCCGCATGCAATGGTTGATGAAGTTGGCACTCCCATCTCCTATCAATGAACTCAAATGCTTCTTTGTAATGTTCTTCATCCATGGAAAAACTCTTGGCAATAGTCTTGTTGGCTCTATGCATGGCTTCATAGATATACCTCATAGGCGGCTTTCTTTCTCCATCAACCATTCGAAGTACCTTGACGAGAGGACCCACCAACTTCAAAGAATACAAAACATTCCTCCAAAATGTGTCTTGTAAGATATAAGTTGATATCTTTTGTCTTCCCGCATCTTTTTGCCACTTCGAACAACTCCATTCTTCAAAAGTGACCATCTTCCTCAAGTTGTTCTTCTGCTTGTGATATTGAGATTGAGGCATCATCTCATTCTTCTTTTTAGCGTCGGCTTTCATAGCCATATAATTTTTCATTGCCACTTTAACATGCTCGGGACACTTGGGACATTTTGTGCAAGCTCGAAAACCTCCCACCAAGTGATGTTTCATCCGATATGCCCCTCCTTTCAACACTCTATTACAGAATGAACATGTCCAGTGCACCTTATTATTGGGATCCGGTGTACCATATTTTCGAGTTGGATCACCACTATCGACTACGACTGAGGCCATATTTGAACCATCATAAGCCATTTGATAATAAAAGTATAAAAAACCCGCTGCACAATATTAGATTGGAAGTTTGGTTGGAACTTGGAACACAATGAATTCATTAAATAAAATTACACACAATGACACAAAAGACAATATTAAATGAAATAATGAATTAATGAAAAAAAAAAAGCTGCTGGCTGCTGACTGCTTGAATCGTGATTCTCAATTTTTGGGGGAAAAAAAAAGCTGTTGGCTGCATCTAATCATCATTCATATTTCATTTATTCTTCAATTAACTTGGAATTATGCATAATAATAATCAAATATCAAGAGCAGAGCATTAACAGTTAATGCAACATCAAATATCAATTATCAAATATCTCATTCTTGAATTTCAATTACAAGGATAAATTAACAAATCAATATTCAAATTACACAATTTCTGGACTACAAATGCAATACCCAATTACCCATGTGCCCACTGCCCACTACCCAATTTTATATCAAGATTCAAGATCAAGATTCAAGAATACAATAAAATTCACCTAAGGGCGGCGGCTACAGAGGGTGGCGCGGCGTTGGTTGGCGCGGCTTTGGTCGGAGCGGCGGTGGCGCGGTGGTGGGCGGCGGTCCGGCGCAAGGGTTCGCTGGGCCTGGTTCTCCTTCTCACTTTTCTTTTAAGCGGCGCACACAGAGGGAGAGTCGGGTTCTATACTTACTTTTTTTTTTTATTGCCAATTAGTAAGCAAATTAAAAAAAAAAATTATGAAACCCTAGCTGCGCTTTTTGCGCATCACCCGCCTGCGCTTTTTGCGCTTAAGTGCGCTTCATGTAGGTGACTGCGCCTAAGAGTAAAAAAAGCCCAGACCTGCGCTTCGCGCTTGTTTTGCACTTAAGCGCGCTTTTTTAAACTAAGATGATACATTCAATCCAGTTGACTTAATGAATTTGGAGAGTTGTCTAGTAAAAGACGTTTTATTTTCTAATCTTTGAATATTCGACATTTCATCAAAACTTTATGATATTTTTTTAACACCTCTCAATTAAACAGAAGCGTACATGACCATCCAAGCCGCAAGCCCTTTTTGTCATTATTGGTCTATATAATAAATATATACATAAAATTAGTAAAATTTCATTTTTTACCAAAATCGATCAAATTGAATCAATTTCGATTTCAGTTCGATCGGTGTTAGCCCTTAATTCGGCCAGTTTAGTTTATAGAGTTTTGTTTTTAGTTTACTTTATCTTGGAGGGTTCAGTTTGGTTCAGTAGTGTGATAGGAGTGGGACTTGAGGTATATAGCCTTATCCCAATTGAGAATTTAAAAAGAAAAATACTGAAAATGAATGTGCTAAAAATGTTTAACTTCTGATTTGCAATGCCAAAACATAATCTTACAAGATCTTTAAAAAAATGAGAACTGCGATATTACATAATTAGACACTGCTAATCTGCCGATGTCATAAAATTAAAGTTTAAGTGTAGTTTATGAAGATAAAGACATCAAATATTTATTTCAATTAATAGAAAATAAGACGTACAAGATCAAAAATAGCATAAGAAATCACTTTGATGATGAAGGCACTGGGTTGTATGGAACACTCTCAAATGCAGCAACATCAGCAGGTCGATTGAATACAATCTGCCATGATTGAGAAAGATTAACAAAATAATATTTACAAGATTCTGTCAATTAATTATGATTTTATACCGTATATGACTTAACCTTAAAAATCAACAAAATACTTCTCATCCAATAACATTCTAGTGTGTTCTTCGATTTTTCATGACATCAATAAATAATATATTTTATATAGTAATATTAGATAAAAATATCGATCTATATTTCTATGTTTGATGGAGATGCGATAGTTTTTTATCAAGAGAATAAATATGAGGCACAAGTTGGAGACATTTTTCCAAAGTACAGTGAAAGAATAGAAGAGATAAGCTACGTTACCTGATAATTTCCAAGAATAGAATATTTGAATCCAGCAGCACAATAGTCAAAATAGTATTCCCATGTTCGTATGAACTTCTCATCAAATCCAAGAGCCAGAATTTCACTAACAACGAACATGTGTACCAATTTTAAAAGATGATGAAGAATTAAAAATGGTCAAATAGTATAACAAATAAAAAAGATTTGAATCTTTAGTGTATATGTTTTCATAATATATTACATCCCTAACATGAATTTAACTGTAACAACTCATTTTTCGGATAATCATTTTTCAATTATTATTATTTTTTCTTGAAGCATGAATAATGTATTTATTTAATTCGAGAAAGCCCAAATCTAATTCTTATTTTTTTATTAAGTAGAAAGGCCCAGTTTATATTTTTTGAAGAAGCCTAAATGATTTACACGAAAGAAAATATGCATGTGACAAAGAAGTTGCAGCCTTGGCATGTTGTAAAGACTAGAGAAAGAAAGATAAGAGAGGAAGATCTATGTGAGTTGTTTCTCGCGAAATAGAAAACAAAGGTGATCGAGGAAACAAATAAGAAGAAATTAAAGCGACTGTTTTTCTATTTCACGTGAAAAGAAAGCTGAGAATGACAGAAAGAAAGCTACAACAGAGGTTCATGGATATGTAAAAGAAAAGAGAAGTTTGTTTGAATTTTAGTTTGATTTTCACGTAAAGAAGATGAGAGAGAAGGAAATAAAAGTTTATGTTTACTGAGTTGTTCATGTAAGCATGAGAAGAGAGGGGGAGTTGGTTAAGTTTGAATTTAAAGTGGGCCGAGAGGGGTTAAGAAGTAGGAAGGAGTAATTGGTTTGATATCATGCATTAGTTTTATATCATTATGCATAATTTCGTATGTTAGTGCAGGTTTAATTAATGTAAGATAATTTATTTATAGATTAAGGCACTCCAAGTATAAGCAGTTAATTGAAGATCAAGGTTAACGTAGGAAACTCTTATGCACATGATTGTTCTCATTTGTGTTTTATATGTTCATATATTGTGTTAATTTATTTTGATTATGAAATGATTAAATTTGTTACTTTATATTTTCATATAACTTGGTGAAGTCTTGAGAAAGAGGATGAAAAAGGTTTAAGTTAGTTTATTTTGGATTTTTTAAACATTAAAAAAATAAATGAATGAAGCTTTAACTCATGTGTTTTAATCACTTTAGTTTGTTAATTTATGCCTATGTTTAAAATAAAGGGTTTTGGAAAATATTTGAAAGTTATAAAAAAATGGTATCCGCAATATTGTTTAGAATATTTATTTTGGATTTTAAAGTAAAGTAGTAATATTCTAGAATTTAAAAATTACGGTGTTACATTAAATGTTCCATATCAATACCTCTGATTTTGGAGGATGTTCTTGCGCCAACATCTAAGTGTGTCAATGTAATGATATCCTATTTCTTCTAGGTGCATCACACTGCATAAAATCATTTCAATGAGAGAAAAATAAATGATTTAATTAATTTACCATATATAGATATATATTTATTAAGAAGTATATTGATATCACCTAAGTCTGGATGATGCGGCCATTGCAGATATTACTCGGTTAAGTGAAGGAATACATCCACCGTAGAATATGTATTCCTTGATGAACCCGTCACTGACCCTCCACTCATCATATTTCTCATCAGCTACTGCTGTAAACTATTTAAGACAAATAATCTACTAGTTTAATAACTCAGAATCCACATTTTAACTAAAAACTGCAAAGCTATCTTGGTGATGAAAATGTAGTTATGAATTACCTGAAGAACAAGAATACCATTTTGAGCTAATGAAGATTCACAACATTTAAAAAATTCTTCCATATATTCATGCCCAACATGTTCGATCATCTCACTGAATATTAAGCACATGAAGTGTATTAAGCATATCAACTTTATTATTTGCATTTATTGGATACACTAGAACAATGATCTTACCATGCTATTATCCTGTCATATTTGTAGTTGATAGGCAGTTGGCGGTAGTCACACAGATGGACTTCAATTCGATCCTGATATTGAAATTTAAAACATGAGAAACGGTTAACTTTATACAAGCTAAGTCATGAATAACACACATCACAAAAAAGAATTAGAGGTATTTTCACGCCAAATATCAAAAAAATTATTTTCCATTTGAAAATAATAACTAAATAAAATGTGTACTTGCAGGCCTGCTTCTGCAGCTTTCGATTCTACATATTGCAGCTGGTTTTTTGACAGGGTAATGCCAGTATATTTGCATCCTGTCTCTTTTACTGCTTCAACTGCAACACTTCCCCATCCACAACCAATCTCCAGAATGTGATGATCTTTATTAATTCTGGCCTGTAGTTGAAGAGAATTTAGTATAAGAGTTATTAAGTGAGTTGTATATTAGTACTATTGTTTATCTAATAAGGTAATATAAATATATCTATTAATTAATTGACTCGTTTCTTCATTATCCACTTTGAAGAAAAGTCAGTAATTGTTATTTTATGGGTTCAAAGAAACTACCTCTACCACAAGTGTGAATATATCATATCAAGAAACATAAGTTCTTCAACATTCAATCACCATTAATAAAGAGAAATAATGAGCTTTTTGAAAAATAATGGTACAACAAATTTTATCAACTCACTCTACATATTCTCAATTCTCATGAAAAATTAGATGATTAATACTTAATGTAATTATTAAGAATTCTGAAGATTTGGATGTTATGGTTCATGCAAGTTAGTGCTTACATAAAATGAATCAATTGCTAACATTTAGCATCCATAATTATAAAATTGAGAATGTGTCAGTAAATTTCACCTTTTCAATCAAAGTATGGACTTTCCGGAGTTGTGCATTCTTCAAGTCTTCACCTGGATTCTTTAAATACATTATAAAATATGATTGGTATTTCATGGAGTCATGGAGATATAACTAGGTATATATAATGATTTATTGAAATCATTCATAGTACCTGAAATATTGCACAAGAGTATAACATTGTTTCATCCATGAATAGAGAAAACATTTCATTGCTCTGCCAAAAAAAAAGAGCAAGTTTCAAATTATCTGTAAAACTATTGTAATACGTTGACATATGAACATAGCATGAATAACAACCAAATGGTAAAAATGTGGGGAGTTACATGAGCCATCTTAAAACTTCACACAGAAACAAAAAACAATACTTGCTACCGTTTTAAAAAATGCATGATTCATACTCGGATAACATTTTCATCAATCTCTCAAGTTCTTTAAATTTTTTAGACTTTGAATTTCATAATTGATTTATGCAAAGTATGAGGTAACTCATTTTTCACTGCTCACTATTGAACTCTTATTACAATATTTTAGGCATATACTTTTTATTTAAAAAACATAAAATAAATAAGTGAAGCATATGATCACTTACTAGGTCATAATGTCGCGAGATATTAATGCGTGCCTGAGATAGTGACATTAGCATGCTCTTTTTGGAAATTTGTTTGAAGAAGTTTTTTGCACGGCCTATAAAAGAAGTATAAAGCAATTGTGTTCGCCATGCCCTGGAGATATCAATGGAGTTAAATTTATTCTTATATTATATTATCTATAACAACCACACCACATCAACACACACATAGAGAAATATAGGGAAATACATGTTGTTAGTATACCTTTCCTTGTTTAACTTTGAGGTATAATTATTTATCTCTGTATTTGCTATAATCAACTGCAAAATACAAGTCTCATAAAATATATTTTGAAATAATGATAGTTTCAGAGTTCAAAATTATTAAACATAATTCATTTTGGACCCATTTCCTTACCAGAAGAAAGTTTAGAAGGCCTTCGTTTGCATCAACAAAAGAAATGTCACCATTAATGTAGGCATCAGCAAAGCCTAAATCACCCTCTGTTGCAACCTATGAGAACAATATCCAGTTTTGCCACAAATACACTATGAGAATCTATTCATTTGTGGTCTCTTGAAATAAACTATTTTTAAGGTGTAATAACCTGATCTTACCTTCCAATAGAACTGCGAGTTGTGAACTCTCAAAGCAACGTTTAGATTACTCTTTTTTCTTGTACCTTCAAAGGTGAGGATTTTGCCACCTTCTTCCAAGAGACTGTTTTATCACAACTTTTATCAGTTACAATTAACCTAATAGCTTGTTTTAGCATGGACTCAACAACTAAGTATCAAACACATTTTTCTTTAAGACCTGAGATTCATATGAGAGATACAGACATTGATGGCGTTTTAAAATGTCAATAGGGTGTTAATAGGTGGACAATGTTAAAACTATTAAATGATTTGTGAAATGAAAAAACCAAATAAGTAGTACGTTAAACAATTAACTATAGAAGCTTACATACATTAGACATCCAGTAGCAATAAATTGGTGAAGAAACCTCGTAACAAGAATACAAGCCCCAATTTCAAGACCGGATGGAACCATGCATTTGGGTTTATTTGGGAAAGTATAATGTTTTCTAATCAATCCATTTGCTGCAAGTATGCCTGTCTGTCAAGATCAAATTATGTCAATAGAATAACATTGGTCTAAGAAATTAAAACATTTCTAATGGTGCTATAAAATACCTTTACTCTATCCTCAGTAAAGCCATAAGCTTGAAGCAAAATATGTGACACATGAAAAAAAACCCATTAAGTTATCATACACAATGAGAACTTCAACATAATGGACTATTAGAAATATTTCCAAGGATTTTTAATGCACCTTGATATTCTCCACAGAACCATAGTCCTCTCTTTCCTTGGATAAGATTGAGCTCAGATGAAGCTCTGCATGCAGCAACTGATGGTATTGGATGGCTAGTTGATAATTTACACAACATATCTTTAGGTTTACGGGATGGATTTCGAGTCAAGAGAAATGGAACCCCAGGTTCACTAATATTCTGTACATCCATTAGAAATAGAGCCATAATAAATGATTTAGTTGCCAGAATCCAAAGAAAATCATTTTAATCAATGGAGAGTTTGATTTAAAGTGCAAAACCTCCACATTGTTGAGCCAATATGTTATGCAAGCTTTGCCATTTGTAGTTCCAAGAAAATTACTCGAGCCCCATGCTGCTTGAATTTTTGGCATTAAATTATCATCGTGATGAAGGAAAGTTTCACTGTCGTAAGAGTTGAAGAAGAGTAAAAGTGGATTCATAATCATCAAGAATTAAAAGCTTAGTTCTCATAATATTATTTAGGAGAAGTGCGATTCATGTATCTTAAGCAAAAGTTCCATGAGATAAGAGTATATAAAGCAATATATTCAGCAATGTCATTACCTTCTAAATGGTTATGAGTTAACTATACCTTAATGTAACATTAGTATTTTTTCCACAAAAAAAAGAAGGAAAACAAATGTTGACAAGAAGCAGAGAAAGGAAACCTGTAAGCATATTGAAAAGCACCAAGTATTCTTAATTCATCATGTGTCGCATGTTTTCCTAAGATCTTCACAGTATCTGGAGCATTTGCAGCAATTATGCACTTGTCATATGTTTCTTCCAGGCCATCCTTAGACGTAATAACACAACCTAGATAATTCTTTATTAAAACTCAAACAATAATAGGTAAACTCATATTTATGGAATGGTCATTATAAAATTTGTTTACATATTAAGATACAATACACTAACAAAACCCTTATAGGTTATAACAAATAAACTACTTTATTTGATCTTCATTCCTATTTATTAATCTTGAGTTGGATATTGGATCATGTTTCAAGTCCTTTACTTCCCTCGAAATAATACTTGAGATGTCTGTTTGAAATGAATTTGAATCTCATACTTTACATATACTTCTCATTGTATATGTTTACAAGTGAATAAGTATAGTAGTTTCTGAACCAACATAACTCCAATGTCTATAGATAATACCCCATTCGATTAAGTCTATTGTATTAAAAAATTACAATGATTATTTTATTCATATTATCTTCTAATATACAATACATTATTATTGTTGATTTATTTGCTAACACTTAAAATAACAATGAGATGTGAGAAAACAAGTAAAAAATAGTGTTCAGATGCTCACCCTCATCGTTGGTCAAAACTGAGTATACTTCACAATTCATTTTGACTTGGCAGCCTCTATTTTCCAGCTCTTTCTCAATCTGATAGAAATTATGCAGTAAAGTTTGATAAGAGTCTACTATTTACAAACATTGTAACAAACACATTTAATATATATGAATTGTGCTATGTTCCTCGAAGAATCTAAGAAACTCAGAATCTACCTTATTAACATAACTTCGTGAACTCCATTTTGATGCAAGCCCTTTAGGGAGAGCAAGAAGCTACAAAAAAAAGTCATTGATTAAGTTAGATATCTATCCAATTAAAGAAATTATGGTAAAAATGCTACATTTACCAATGAATACAGAAACCTACCTCCAGAATGTTGTGATTGCGCAAGAATGAAAGTACTGAATAAGCAGAGAAGGTCATTATTAATGAAGAGCATGACCAAATAGAAGCACAAACTGGAACCTGTAACGAAAATAAAAATCAAAGTAAAAATTTCACGGCAAGGAAGATCCATGCTTAACATGGACATATGACAAAGGGTCAACTTTTTTTTAGCCACTTAGAACTTTTAAAAACTTATATTTGCCACCGATTTTTAAACATATAATTTAGCCATTTTGGACTAAAATACAATTTCCCATTTAAAAATAAAAAAGAAAAAAAAGGCGCGCTGGTTTTTCGCGCAGGTGACGTGTGCATAACTTGACAGCCCCAGTCATGCTCGCGTAGGTGTGCGTGTTCAGGTCAGCAGCCCGCACCTGTGCGCTGGACTCAGTGCGCAGGTGCGCGCGCTCGCATCGGCAGCCCCGTACCTACGCACACACTTACACGCTGGCCTCATTGCGTAGGTGCGCGCATGCGTCGACAACCTCATACCCGCGCAATGGACTCAATGCGCAGGTGTGTGCGCGTGCGTCGGCCGCTCCGTACCTTCGCACACCCATGTGCTGGTCTTGTTGCTCAGATGTGCGCACACGCGTTGGTAGCCATGCACCCTCACTGGACTTGGTGTGCAATTGCGCGTGTGTGCGTCAAAAGCCCCCGTACCTACGCATGCACACACCCGCATCCTAGTCTCAATGCCGGTGCGGGCGAGCGTATCGGAACCCCGCATCCGCGCATTGGCACCATCCACTGGACTCGATGCGCCGGTGCGTGCGCGCATCGGCACTTGCCCGTGCGGGCACATAATATTATTTTTTTAGGCATTTTTTTTAAATGAAAGGTATTATGATAAAGTTGGATAAAATAATTATATTTTAAAAAAAATGACTAAAAGAGTTTTTTTTTTACCGGCTACTTTGCAATATTGTCACTATGAGAAAGTATGATATTTCAATAGCCTTACAAGAAAAGCCTTTTGGAATAACTCAGAGTAACCACGTGATTGGACAAAGTGTCCCATTGTTCCGTTTCGGTCAATATCTGGATTGTTATCGAGCTCTTGAATATAACTGCAATTGATAGAGAAATGGATTATTAATGGAACAAAGATTTCATAAGGAAACCTACACAAATACTTAATACAATTATTAAATGTTAAATATTTTTATTCATTGACACCTAAGTTTTTAAACGAACAAATCACGCAATAAATATTTATCCAAAAAAGGGAGTCTTTTGATACTACTTACAAAGATGCGTCGTCTCTGAACTTAATGATCTCCGTAATCATTTTCCAAAACCAAGGGTTCAATACATTCTTCTTTTGTGCAAACAAACTTGACAATCCATTTCGAGTCCCCCATTCAAATTGGCCTTGATCCAAGCTCACCGAGAATGAATTGTCCGAGACCTCCATATCAACTCCAAGATTCTCAAACAATTCCATCACATCCGGATACCTAGCCTGTCCAATATGTGAACCTCATGTAACACTTAAACAAATCATTTTGAAAACAGTAAAGATGGTCTTCTTATACCATTTGAATTCAATTCAACAATGATGGAAAATTTTGGATCGATAGTCAGGTTATGTGCCAAAGTTGCACATTTACTAATTTAGTCAGACAAAAGCATCAAGTGGAGAAAACTAATGGTTCCCACCATTCCAACAACCTCAAAAATTAAACCAAGGAAATATAAAGAAAAATTCCAATTGGAAAGGGTGGGATTAAGCACGGGAATTTCATCGAACATGCAATGGGAAAATTCGGAAGCAGCAGGAAGGCATCGACTGCTGGTGGTGGTGAAACAAAAGCTGTTTTGCGACACAACACCTTAATGTTGTTTTTCATATTGTTCTCGATTCAAGATGATTGACAACAATTTTCTCAAATGAAAGAAAAAAAGACTGATGAACTTAATCAAAGCTTTTTGTTGCTCTACCAAACAGTCCAAAATAAAGACAAGACTAGCAGAAGCAGGAAATATAAGGTTCCATCGAGTTTTTATAAGAAACACCATTTTTTGAACGATTGAATAAAAAATTTACATGAATCAATTGTCAATTTTCAAATAATTTTTTTAAAAAAAAATATAACTATGGTTTCTTAAAATTAGATAAATGATTATTTATAATAGCAAAAAAAAAAGATGAATAATTAACTAATATTAATCTCGATCAAAATAATTTATTTTTACGAATTTGACTATAATAAGATTAATAACAATTACTATTACCATTATAATTTTGATAACCGTATATATTGTCTAATTATCATCAGATAATATTTTGATCTTGTCTCTACATAATATGGTTTGTCCAAATTTTACTTAATTGACAAAAATGATTAAATTAATAATTTTAAAGAATCATCTAAAAATAAATAAATAAAAAGTTACAAAGGTGTGTCAGTTTTTGCTGTTAAGCATGCATTCGTAAGCATCATAAACATACAAATAACGTCTATATTGATAAAGTGAAACATGAGAAGCTGTTATAGATCGCTCCATGAATCAAACCACAATGGGAGAAAAAGTTGTACGTACCCAGCTCGTAAAACTCATAAAACCGATGTCAAGAGCGGTGGCATGACCAGTAGGAGTGATGGGGTGGCCGCCGCCTACGAGATTCTCCTTCTCATACACGACCACCTCCTCCCCTTCTTTCGCCAAAACATACGCCGCCGTCAAACCGCTTACGCCGCCACCAATCACTGCCACCCTCATGACTATGATAATTTTATTATTATTATATATGTATGTTATGTTTACGTTGATCTACTTAGTGAGATCGTAGTGCGAGTATTTATAGGTTGGATGGTTGAGGAATGGACCCACTGAGCCTAAGATTATTTGTTACATCCCTGTACATAACCTTGTTTTTTCAAATTTTTATTTCAATTTATTATGATTTAAATTCATTTTAAGGGCTCATTTGCTAAACTATATTGTATAAGATTGAATATGTTTGACATGTGATGTGTTTTACTATATAAGATATCAATATCATATTTGTTTTGGTGTATTAAAATATACCCCTTTGTTTCATAACATCTGTTGTTTTATAATTTTAATCTAGAATTAACAATTATTTTTTTTTTGACTAAAATATCTCTTCCTTCTTTATCAAATGAAATCTTATTCCCTTATATTTTCCTAAAAAGTTGGCAAAATTTGATCTCTCCATGTATTTGTAGGGTTAAACTTGGAAGAAAGGATGTGAAAATATCCAAAACAACAAATATTTTGACACAAAATAAAACTCCTAAAACAACAATTAAAACGAAACGGAGGGAGTATGTATTAATAATATAATGTTTTGCTTAGATGTATTTGATTCTCTGTAAAATTTTAATTCCTAAAATATCATTTAATATTGTGTGAATATTCTATAATAACATTTTAATTAATATCTGCAATATTATTTTAGTTTGTAATTTTTAATAATTGTGTATGGTATTATATATTTCATCGCAGGGTGTGATATGTTATGTCATATAAATAGTAAAAACATGTCGGTCCTTGCATAATATGAGCTTTAATATTGCTAGCAAACATGGTATTAGAGTGTCATAGATATTTATCACACATTTATACTACCTAGCAAACAAACCCTAAGGCCCTGTTTGGTTGGCACGGAATCTGACTTGGGAAAGTATTCTGATTTTCTATTTTAACATTACTGTGTTTGGTTCATTTTGTATGTAATATGGAAAGTAATCACAGTCCTCAAAACAAGAAAAATTGTATAACTTTCCTGGATTCTAAATACCTACTTTAAGTAGGTATTTTTTTTCCTTATTTTTGAGAATCTGATGTTAAATGATTTCATTGTTCGATTTCTTACCAACCAAACCACCCCTAAATGTTTATTTAGGGTTTATATTCCCCCCATTAGAGTATTAAAAAACAGATTTTATTTAAAAAAAAATTATTATAGACAGAGAGTGTGTAATGGAAAGAAAAAAAAATGATCTATAAACCTAACAATAAAGTTGACCACATAATATTAAAAGCCATATATGCAGATCATTAATTATATTAATACACTACCGTCATGGATCTGCATGCCAGCATTCTCTAGCCGCCCCTCAGACCCCTTGTGTTATTATGATATTCTTTGTACAATCTTATACTCCTTCCTCCTTTCCTATATAATGTTATTTTGGATAAATACACATAAATTAATAAATTAATAAATTATCTAATAGACTCTTGTGTGGATCCATTAAATAAATTAAATATAAATATTTGAATGCATTAAATGAAGGTAACTGTGTATAAATGTGAATTTTCTGTCTCGAATTTGTAGAATGACACTTTTATGAAATAAAATTAAATTGCTAGAACGACACTTATTCAGAACGAAACCGAGGGAGCATTTAAAAAAAAATAATTTGAATTTATTATGATTTAATTTAAAATATTTATTTAGGATTCGTCATTTCTCAATTAAAATATATAAAAAAAATATAAAAAAAAAATAATTATGACAATGAAGATGTAACAAACGAGGGCACAAAGGATCTTATCAGAACCCCAATATTCAAATTTCTTTGCTTTATAGGATAACTACTAGTGTTCGTTACACTCGTTTTATAAAATACTAGTACGTAGCATAAGCGAATGAGATTTTGGATATTAATTGGAGCTGTTGTTTCGGGGAAAGACAATAGGTCTCAAATTTAAAACCTTGGAATCACAAAAGTGGGTTGAACTAACTCTGTTTAAGGCTTCTCTCAAAATGCAGTCGCTAAAATTCTTAGGAGCTAGAGAAGAATATTATTTTCAATGACAATATTATTCACTATATTAAAAAAAATATATGAATTATCATTTTTAAAAGAATATTATATATCATAAACAAAAATATGATTTGTTTTGTAGAAAATTATGATTCACTGTAACGAAAAGTATTATTTAATATGGAGAAAAATATTAATTATTTACAATGAATTTTTTTTTTTTACTTTATATACATATATATTATAAAGAATTACTTATGATTTTAAGAAATTAAATATTATGTAACATATACAAAAGTATAGTTTATTGTGCCTCTAGTTGAATTAATATTCATATTAAAACATAGATAACCGGCCCCTTTGGTCAGAAAAAAAAAAAAGAGTTTAATTTTACCAATTTTTCATAGTTTAGGTTCACCGTGCAAAACAATTCAATTCGGAGTTAATTGGAAATTTTCCGTCCCTAAAAATATATATTATAATAAAAATATTGATTGGCCAACCAAACTATGGAGGAAATGGAGAGAGAGCAATCTATAAGACTTTAACATCGTTGAGAAAATGCCTAGCTCCACCTAAGCGTTAGGCAATCCTCAGCCGTCTCTATTTTTTTTTTGTTTTCGAAAATCAGTTCCATCCAACATTACGCGGATCTGATCTGATTACTAAAAGAAATTATTATTTTATTTCCATGGCTATATAATAATAATAATAATAATAGATATCGCATTATATAATATATTTGGGAAAACAGAAGAATCAAATCAAATCAATATCTTCCCCGCTGACTATCGTGGCGGCCAATATAACAAAATAAATTAATATGTTAACGGTTAAGAAAATACATTTTACGGTAATGGTCTCTTAATATTAAAATAATATTTAGCAGAAAGAAAAATATTATTTACAATATAGAAAAAATATTGTGATACTATTTACAGTTTACACGCAACTCAGGGATCTGTTTAACTTGCAATTTTATTATTTTTTTTAGCGGTCAAAATTTCAACATATATTTTGTGGATGCATTTGGAATCCAACTTGTAAATTAAAAAATACGTCACACATGAAATAAATAAATTAAACACTAATAATTCAGAGCAGATCCCTGTTGCCATTTGTATTACATTTGGTGTTGCATAATTAAGTTTTTTTTTTAATTTTTTTTAATATATCTTAATTGGGAAATGATGAACCCTAAATAAAAAATTTAAATTTAAATTAAAACAAATCATAATAAATTAAAAAATAAAAAAACATATTTTAAAAAAAAAATATTAAAGAATTACAAAGAATGCATCAAAATTAATAACGGGTGATCTCATCTCCTAATAATTTGGGAGACTGAAAATAATAACATGGAAGGTACGTAATCATTACGTGATTTTCGAAATTTTTAGGATTTGATCTCTTTTCTTTCTTTTTATCTATAAAACTCATTTTAAAAAAAATGATATGATCTGATAATAATTTTTTGATGATCAAAATTATGATATTGTTATATTTCTTTTCACTTGTACCGATTAATTCAGTTTTGAGATGATGAATACAAGGTTTTTTTATTGTGCGATGGTAGTTTTCTAGTCATCAAATTTTTTTGGAAATGTTTGTTTTGCTACAAATTTAAATATTGAATTATTGTTGTAACATTTTAGAAGTCATGCTTAAATTACAAATTCATCTAAAAATAATGATTTTTTTGAAAATTAACCCATCATTTATAAATTTTCAGAATCCTGAGCATTTCCATGAGATTATTGTCCAAACAAAAACATGAGTCTCTATTTAATGAAAAAGAAAGGCAAAAAAAAAATAAATAACGTCACGATTATATGACTAGTATCTGGTATTTTTTAATTAATCATATGTCAATTTCTAAAGCTTAACGCCTGACATTTCCTCATTAAAGATGTAAAATATTTTCAATTCATTGCTTTATTTAAAATTACAAGGTTCTCACTGTGCATTCAACAATAATTGAGAGAATGAAAAGGATATATATTGAAATGGAGACAATAATATTGCAGATAAACACAGGAGACTGAAAAAGTTGATTACTCCTAGAATTGAACACTAATACTCTGCTGATGGCATATATTATTATTATGGCAAGTAGTTACATGCACAAGGTGCATATAAGCCTTATTTCAGACTGGTAGGTAAAATTTCCGAGTCAATTTGTAAAAAAAAACCTGATAAAATCGCGATCAGTATCAACAGTAACACTAAAAAGTATCACTCAAAATGTGAAAATTATCAACTGTATCATTAAAAAGTAAAGCGTTTGCTACTTATCTTATACTAGTTTATTTAGTTCATATTGTGATTTTTTCATTCCAATTAATGTTTAGTGTTTAGGAATTCATGGTTTTATTAGGGTTCGTGATTTTTTAAGGGTTTATTTTGTAATTTTTAGGATTTTTTGGAGAGGTTTTTTTAGGGTTTATTTTATGTTTTTAGGGTTTTTTTTTGGGGAGGGGGGAATGGGATTTATTTTGTATTTTTAGGGTTTTTTGGGGGGTTTATTTTGTGGGTTTTTAGGTTAATTAATTTCATTTTAAGGTATAAATTTCTATTTATTTCAAACAAATTATATCAACTCACTTTAATTTTAGGATTCATTAATTTTATTTTAAGGTATAAATTTATTTGGAAAAAAATAAAAAGAAAACACAGAAAATAGAAAAAAAAATTATGCGAAACTTTTATTTCAACTAACAAGATCAGACAACTATATATGTGTATAGGGGTGGTTCTGGTGTAAACCACTCATAGTGTGTAAACTATAAACCAATCTCCCACCACACATCCTTCAAAATTCAATGGTCTAGATTTGATCAAAGAGCGGTGACATAATTATAAATAAGAGGAATTTCAAAAGATGAGGTGACATTTTGGTAATTTTCTCATCTAGGTTGACATTTAAAAAATTAAGAAAAATAGCGGACTTTCAGGACGCGGGTTAATGAAGACACATTCATATGCTGACGAACACATAATTATATGCTAACGAAGCAATATCACTTCATTCATAACACCTAACTTTAAACATAAAACTGATTTTGTTAGGAAATTATTAAATGACGAGTTTTTTATGGTTGGAAAGCTAGTCAACCATAATTTTCAAAAAAAAAAAAATAATTTCAAAAAAATATGAATCGTGGACAAAGTTATAGTTGTTTGATTGAAGGTTGTTAGTTGCATTATTTGGCTTCAATTCACAACATTATTGATTTTGTAAGCATTGCGTATTACTTTTCTTTAGCATTACATAATACTTATGTTAGTGTATAACAGTGCAAACAGCAGCAAATGATAAAAATTATTAAAATTAAATTGTTGAACTCTAAAATTGATGTGATAGCAATATAACTAATCATGATGCTAGCGAATCAACTGTCATATGCTAACGAATCATGCTTAATTGAGATGGATGTTATACATTGATAATACACATGCAATATTAAACACATATGATTCTATTACCCGATATAATTATACTACATTAGCATTATTATAATATTTTAGTTAACATATGACAATGCTAACGTTAGCAGTGCATTGACATTCTCATATAAAAAATATCATAATGAATTAATGTATTGTTCATTGTAAATATAATTGATATTAATGAAATATTTGTTATACGATAACGAAACACATCCTAATTGGGATTAAATAAAGATTTATAGCAATATAATTGATGTCAGTGAAGCATATATTAATTGAGATGTAATAAACATTTACAGTAATATAATCGATGCTAATGAAATATTTGGTATATGCTAACGAAGCATTTATCTTATGTTAATGAAACATTTTTTTATATTAACGAAGCATACCTAAGGGCATCCGCAAGACCGCAACGCAGCTTTTTCTCAGCTTTGAAAAAGTTACCTACAACTTATTTTGCATTGTGTTCTAGCTTAAAGGAAGTTGACTGATGAGTAAATGATCCGGCTTGGAGGAGAATATTGGTGGGGCCTCACTTGATTTTTTTGTCTATCATCCTTTTCTTTTTCTTTTTTTTGTTCATTTTATTTTTATCATCGGTGAAATGCTACTTTCACTACAAGAAAATGCTAAATTAGCGATGAAAAAATCCGTTGTTCGAGACTTGATTTTCATCGCCAACTTAATGAGTGATGGAATGACAACGGAAAAAGTCCATCTCCCAATTCTAGTCGCTAAAAAAGAAAGTGGTGGACAATTCCATCATGAAAAATAGCGACAGAAATGGCGATGTAATTTTCCGTCGCCATATTCTGTCGTGTGTGAAAATAGAAAAATAAAAATAAAATAAAAAATTAGCGACATAATTTTTCGTCTGTAATTAGTGATACTTTTTTTCTAATTAGTAATATTTTCTTCTGCAATTAATGATACTTTTCTTTCAAATTAGTGATACTTTCTTCTGCAATTAGTAATACTTTTCTTCTAATTAGTGATACTCTCTTCTGCAATTAGTGATACTCTCTTCTGCAATTAGTGATATTTTTTTTCTAATTAGTGATACTTTCTTCTGCAATTAGTGATACTTTACTTCAATTAGTGATACTTTCTTCGATAATTAATTTTTTAAAATAAATAATATACTCTAAAATGGAATTAGTGAACCTTAAAATTGAGTTGAATTAATTTAATTTTTTGAATCAATTAATTTTTTTTATCTGACGTCTCACACAGTGCACTCATTCGACGCTAACGCATTGGCTCATGCACTGCACTCGAAATAAAATATTAATTTTTTTAAAAAAAAGAAAAAAAAGAAACGAAAGGAAAAAAAACAAAAACAAACAAAAGAAAAAGAAAAAAAAGAAAGGAAAAAGGGCAAAGGCCCAGCAAAAAAAATGAAAGAAAAAGGAAAAAAAAGAACGAAAAAGGGCAAAGGCCCAGCCAAGCCACCGAAAAGGCAAACTAATTTTTTTTAAATTGTCAGGCGCGTGCAATGCACGCGCCGTGCATGGGGGCGCGTGTAATGAATGCGTCTGGCATGAAAATGGACGGGTGAGCGGGTTTTGGAGCGGATTTTGGACGGGTTTGGATATTATTTGACCCGTCTAACGTAAGAGATCCATTAGACGGTCTCATACAAGTTTTTGTCTAAAATAGACAATGAAGATAATAACAATAGATTCCGAAATTGCAGTTGTTGTGGTTGACTTTTCAAACTCTGAAATTGTTTGCCTAAAATTTGGATATTGAGATTCGTGTTATAATTTGATGATCCTCCTTCTTTAGCCCATGAGATTTCCTATTGCACACTGCACATTACATTTCGTATTGTACTTTTAAATTATGAGGTTTTTTCTATTTTTTTCTTCAATTTTATTTTTTATAATTTAATTTATATTTATGATTGTTTATTAGGTTTCATCCCACCCAATTAGGGTTTATAATTATTTTTTATTATTTAATTTTTAGTTTTCAATTAATAAATCATTATTATGGTTGATTATTTCAAAATTAAATTTTTTAATTTTTTAAATTCATTTTTTGGTTTTTAAATGTTGATTATGATTATTTATGTTATAATTGATTTTATTTTAAAATAAATATTATTAAAATCATAAATTTGATTGTGAAAAACGAAGTAGAACACAAATGAGTGCAATAGGAAATTTGGACCATTTTTTGTCCCTAATATAAATTGATCATGTTTAACATATATTCACAAAATTGTAACCACTCATCTCATCTGTTAGATTATTATTCTATATAATTGAGATTGATTCTTATTTCTCACATAAACCAAGAGTTATTACTTGAACAATTCTCTACACACATGTATATAATAATAATAATAATAATAATAATAATAATAATAATAATAGCTAAACATATAAGGGAATATTTATATTCCCAAATTTTATGTTTGGAAAGTCTTATTTAGGTGTGGGGAAAAGTATCGTCATATCGGAATACCGCTAATATTGTATCAAAAAAATACCGAAAATATCAAAATCTTTAGTATACCGGTTTCTGATAAGGTATAATACCTTACAAAAAATTTACAGTGCAACAACGATATGCATTTTAAAAAATTAAGGCATATTGTCATACCGGTATATACCAAATTTTAATATATATTTTTATTAATTTTTTGCACATCCATAATACACCGTAATGATATAATATTCAGTAAGTTTATCATAAAAATTTAGCAAACAATTGATATTTAATCTAATTTAATCTGTAAATTATAAGTGAAAAGGGAACAATTTGAAATAAAATGTAATAAATCATAATCTTATAATCTTTTTTAATCAATAAAGTGAAAGTTAAGATAAATAATCGAGAAAAAATAAAATAAAAGGAGATATACTTAAATTATGAGGTATAAAATTGTTCTAATTGAATCATATAACTTAGTAAGTTGCTATTGAAAGTAAATGTCATAAATAATAATATTTTATAATCTTTTATATAAAAGGTAAGCAAAAATATGGTATTTAATAATCTCGTGAATTACATGTATTTTGAGGCTCTTTTGATAGGTATTCGATGAGCATTGCATGTATAAAGTGATAAATTTGCATAGTTTTTTTATATTTTGTGCAATGTTACGTGTTTGCTCATTGTGAAGGGATTTAGTGTGATTTTTGTTGTGAACTTTAAATGATCTTGGAAAGAGCCTAGGATGATAGAAAATCGAATAAAGAACGTGTTGAAAAAAGAATCGGCTAATTGGATGATAAACAAGTGAGAACGATGCATAACAGTGGAAGAGTGTGAGTCCAATGCAAAAGTCACGGCCATTTTCAGCGACCATAAATTTTGTTGCGGGCGACTTCAGCGGGAGCTTCCGAATGCTGAAAAAGTATTGAAAATCGTGGGCAATTTCAACGAGTGGCTTCAGATCGCAATTTTTTTGTTAGACTTTCCTACTTTGGCGATGACTTCTACCCTAGTTTGGATTGACATCCACATCTATAAAAAGAACTCATTGGGGACGATTTTCATCATCTCATAACATTATAAATCACTCCAAATCATCCAACCACATAGAAAGAAGTTGTAGAGAAGAGCTAGAAGATTGAAGAGCAAGAAGATATACAAGCCAAGCAAGATTGAAGAAAATAATTTCTCCAGTTTTATTTATCTTTTATTTTGTTGAACATGGATTCTTTTTGTTTGAGTTTTGTTATATATTTTACTATGGATAGCTAAATTCTAGTATTCTATGGTTGAAGATGAATTATTCATGAACGTCTTTTAATTTGTTCAATTAATTGCCTATGACTTTGTTTTGTTTCAATTGCTCTTGTGCTTATTACATGTTGATTACTTTATCACTAATTAGCACGATTGAACGTGTTAATTCATAAATCAAAAGAGGGGGTTTTAACACTAGATCTAGAGCAATTGACTTATTAATCAATAACGCTCAAGAGAGTTGGAGTTAATTAAGAGAATAATAAACCTTATGATCTTTTAAGAGTTTCATGATATTAATTGAACAAAGCTAAGACATTATTTAATATTGTGTGATCTACGTTCTAGGCATTTCGATAGAAAGTAAAAAATAATTATGTGCCACTAATAAATCAATTTATTTCGTATTTTTATGGGCATTTTGTTCATTATAAATGTTCTTTTTAGTGTGTTTTAAGTCAAAAAGAACCAGGATGAGGTCATAGGGCATTGCGGAGGTCAAGTCTGGCGAAAGAGGCATTTTATGCCCAGTTATTCAAGCAAAATCCAAGCTAAATATTCAGTCAGATGCACAGGGGACTTCTTTCAGCACTCATCCTATATCGGGTGGTGGAATGGGTATATCAGAGATGGATGAGGCTGACTACAAGATGCCATGCCCACTTTGCTTGTGCAGACTTGACAACAATAGACTGGGCTAGGGCGATTGCGAGAAACTTGGAATTCAGTTGGAAGAGAGAGACGAGAAAGATAGCTATATTATCTGAAAAAGAATTGGAGATGGAGTGGACTCTTAGAGGCGCTGCAACAAAGAGATAAGCACAATCCCTAAAAAATAGGGATTCGGTTAACTTATGCTTATCCAGTCAGATCAGAGAGGGCACGCTGGTTCCGAAAATCCAGTGAAGACCCCAACTTGTTGGGGGATCTCTAATTCAGAAATGTAACTATTTAAGCTATTTTAATTCCTGGATATACAAGATTTGGTAGTTAGAAATATTGCTAGAATTTTACTTTCCTACATTTTCATTTCCGTACGCTGCTTTGCAGCAAGAAACAATCCATCGGCCTTAAGCCTTTGGGACTTAGGATTATGTTTCCAAACTCAACATTTATGTTGACTATTTTTGCATATTAAATTCAGTAAGTTTCCTTTACAATTATGTCTTTCATTTCTACAATTTTAATTATGTCTAGCATGCTTGGCTAGACTCTTAATTCTGGTGTTTGAACAATGAAAATGGTTTGAATATAAATCTGGACCCGTGAGGCCAAAAATGGGCATAGTAATGCATGATAGGTTTCTGTTGATTCTTGTGCCTTGTTCCATGTGAGTGTGTGTCTGAAATGCCTAATGTAGGTGATCACTCGTTAGGTAAAGAGGGCACACCATTATTAATTGAATTGACGAATCGTGACTGTATGTTGGTTCATATAGTAATAAAGGAATCAATGGGTTGTTGTGGCCACACGAGGAATCAATGGGTTCGTCTAGGGCACACTACTGTTTGTTCACTTACATCTCTTTGGGGAACCGGGAGGTGGGTGACTGATTAGGGATTTAATTGATGAGGAATTGCTTTTAAGTCTATAATGAAAGGATGAATGAGGAGACGCTGAGAGGAATCCGGTCTCCATAACTAGATGATTTATCATGTATGAAAATCGGTGTGCCATGATCGAGTTGATATATATTTAAACCAAATTCAAGATCAAACGCCAGAACCTTTGTTATTTGATATTTTCTTTACTTTCTTTTGCAGATTTAATTTCCAATAGTGATGACAAACCAAACCCCCCTTTTATGATTGGTTACTTGAAGGTAGAATCACAATAGCTCTCTATGTGATCGGCCCGTACTCATTAGCTGGCTATGCTCGCTGTGGGCACAGGAGTTACGAAATTTATTTTGAGCGCGAAACGACCACGTGTGAAAATTGGCGCCGTTGCTGGGGAGCTGGTTTTTAGTGATTTTATCTTCCACAATTGGTGACCCTAGAAGTTGATGCCCAGGGGCTCTTCAGAGGAGACTCTATTGTACGATTCGGAGATAGAGAAGACTTCGATGAAAAACAGGGCAGCAGCGAAGAGAGCACGCACGCCAAGCCGTAAATAGACCTCGTGAGCGCACACCACCATCAGAAGATCAAGATGATCAAGGAGACGAAGGGCACGAGGAGGAAGGACAATTTGAGAACGACCACAACATCAACATGGCCGCAAATGGCAATGTGAATGATAACAAGACTTTAAGGCAGTTGGTTTTCCCGATCAACATGAATCTACGCCCGATGGGCATTACACTCTCAGCTGTGACTCAGAACTGGGATATTCATGCAAACTTTATCCAGATCTTGCCAAAGTTCCATGGAATGCCCGGTGAGGATCCATAGAGGCACTTGCAAGATTTTGAGATGGTTTGCCAAACTCAACCATCCGACCATGGACGAGAGGAGTATGTGCAGTTGCTCTGGTTCCCTTTCACCCTTCAGGATGGGGCACGGGACTAGCTGTACACACTACCCACTGGCGCTGTGACCACATGGAGACAACTTCAACAGAAGTTTTTGGAGAAATATTTCCCAACATCCAGAGTACAAGAAATGAGAAGAAGGATAGGAAGCCTGAAGATGGAAACTAACGAAAGTTTCTATGACTACTGGGGAAGATTTCAGGTGATGCTGGCAAAATACCCACAGCACCATATTACCGAACATGATTTGATTCAGTATTTTATCAGAGGATTGAGACCATATGAGAGAACGATCGTGAATGCCTCACGTGAAGGATCTATTTTGAACAAACAACCTGTTGAAGCATTCAGAATTCTCATAGAAATGGCTGAAGACAACCGAGACTTCGGTGGAGAGGGCATTCGGGTTGTAAGCGAATCAGAAAGGGCACCAGACCAGGACATCATGATTGATAGATTGTGCGATAAGATCGAAAAAATCTTGTCCGGTGTGAGCATGGCGAGGAAGCCCAGACCCTGTGGAGTATGCAAAAGCATATCTCATTTCACTGATGAATGACCTACTCTACCACACAAAGTGGAAGAAGTGAACGCTGTAGGTGGCCAGAATAGGCATTCCAGAAGATATGATCCCCATTCCCAGACTTATAATCCTGGCTAGAGAGACCATGAAAATTTTAGATGGAGAAGGCCAGAGGATGGGCATCCTGCACGGCCCTTACCGCCACCAGAGGAAAAAAGGAAGCAAAGGCTGGAAGATCTTTTGTTTACCATGGCTAAGGAGAATGAGAAATTTAAGCAAGAGACTCGAGCTGATCTCTTGCATATGAGCAAACAAATCAATCAGTTGGCTCAAGCCATACACAAGATGGAGGAGACAAATGGGAAGCTGCCTTCCCAGGTTGAGAATCCGAGAGAGTGGGTAAATGCAGTGGCTCTAAGGAGTGGAAAAGAACTTCCGAAGATGGTCAGGCCAGTAAAAGAGGAGAACAATGTGCCCTTGGAGGAAGAAGTGGAAAAAATTCCCACAAAGGTTGAGGCACAAGAAGCTGAACAAGAGGATATTGTACCCATTCCAGAAGTAAAATAGTCTGCTACAATGCCCATTCTAGTAAAATGGAAGCCTCCATTTCCAGGGAGATTGGCACAAAATAGAAAAGAAGAAGAAATCAGGGAAATGCTAAAAGTATTCAGCAAAGTGGAAATCAATATTCCACCGATTGATGCAATCTAAAAAGTGCCACGGTATGCCCGGTTTCTAAAGGAACTTTGCACCAGAAAGGTGTGATTCAATTATGATGCAAGGTTCTTAGTTGGGAAGAATGTATCGGTTGTGATACAGAAAAAATTACCCAAGAAATGTGATGATCCAGGGATGTTCATGATTCCTTGTATCATAGGAAACAAGAAAGTAGAGAAGGTCATGCTGGATTTGGGGGTATCAATCAATGTAATGCCCCTGTCGGTGTTCAAAGAATTAAGGATTGGACCTCTGAAAGAAACCCGTGTGGTCATTCAGCTTGCTGACAGGTCTAATGTATACCCAGAAGGCCTCATTGAAGATGTATTGGTCAAAGTGGACGAGCTTATTTTCCCAGCAGATTTTTATGTGCTTGATATGGGCACAGCGACTTCAAATTCTTCATTGTTATTGCTAGGAAGGCCTTTTATGAAGACAACTCGGACTAAGATTGATGTGGAAAAGGGCACACTAACGTGTGAGTTTGATGGGGAAACAGTGATGTTTAACATATTTGAAGCATTAAAGCACCCTCCAGATACAGAGAATTGCAGTTTTGTGAATACCTTCCGTCATCCAAGTCGATCCACCCTATCCATGGTGAGCAATAGAGATCCATTGGAATGGGCATTGTGGGATGGACTAACTGACCAAGATGATCTGGATAAAGACGATGACATCGAGGAATGAATTATGATGCTGTATTCATTGGAAAAAATGCCATACGGCTATGTGGATTATGGTGTGCCCATTCGGAGAAATGATGATAAGTTGATGCCTTCTATTGTCAAAGCGCCCACGTTGGAACTAAATGCGTTAACAAGGCATTTGAAGTATGCCTATTTGGGGGATAATGAGACTCTCCATGTAATCATAAGTGCGAGGTTGAATCAAGCTAATGTGGACCGCCTTTTGAGATTGTTGAGACTGTACAAGGAGGCCCTCGGATGGACTTTGGCAGATATAAAGGGCATTAGCCCAACGGTTTGCATGCAAAAGATTTTATTGGAAGATGATGCAAAGCCCGTTCGTGATCCACAAAGAAAGCACAATCCAGTAATGAAGGATGTGGTGCTAAAGGAGATTATTAAGCTATTGGACTAGGGCATTATATACCTTATTTCAGATAGCAAGTGGGTCAGTCCAATCCATGTTGTGCCAAAGAAGTCGAACATTCAAGTTGTGAAAATGAGAAGGGAGAGCTTGTGCTCACACGACTGCAAACTGGCTGGAGAGTTTGCATTGACTACCGGAAGCTGAACACGGTTACGCGGAAGGATCATTTCCCACTTTCGTTCATTAACCAGATGCTGGAGAGACTCGCAGGAAACAAGTTCTTTTGTTTCTTGGATGGGTACTCAGGATACATGCAAATTACAGTGAGTCAAAACGACCAGGAGAAAACAACATTCACGTGCCCATTCGGCACATTTACCTATCGCAGAATGCCCTTTGGCCTCTGCAATGCTCCTGGCACATTTCAGCGATGCATGATGAGCATATTCTCTGATTTGCTCGAGAACTGCATTGAAGTATTCATAGACGACTTCATGGTGTATAGAAGCTACTTTGATCGATGCTTAGACAATCTAGAGAAGGTGTTGCAGCATTGTGTGAATAAATGCCTAATGTTGAACTACGAAAAATGCCATTTTATGGTCAGAGAGGGCATTGTAATAGGCCATGTGATTTCTGAGAGGGGCATTGAGGTTGATAAATCCAAAGTGGACATAGTAGAAAAATTTCCATATCTCACTTCGGTGAAGCAAGTGAGAGGATTCCTGGGGCACGCTGGATTTTATAGAAAGTTTATAAAAGATTTTGCAAAAATTGCCCAACCTATTACTTATTTATTGTAGCAAGATGTCCCCTTTGAATTTGATGAAGAGTGTAAGAAGACATTCAATTTTCTGAAGAAGCAACTAGTCATGACACCAGTCATTCAACCACCAGATTGGGGAATGCCTTTTGAGATTATATGTGACACCAGCGGATACACTGTGGGCGCTGTACTGGGTCAGAAGAGAGGAAAAGAAAGCCATGTAATTTACTATGCCTCCAAAACTCTGAACGGGGCACAGTGTAATTACACCACTACTGAAAAGGAGCTATTGGCAGTAGTGTTTGTATTCGAGATGTTTCGGTCTTATCTCTTAGGAGCAAAGAGCATTGTTTATACAGATCACGGTGCCTTGAGGCACTTGATGGCCAAGAAGGATATGAAGCCGAGACTAATTAGGTGGATCCTACTCTTGCAGGAGTTTGATGTGGAAATAAAGGATAAGAGTGGGGCATATAACTTGGTAGCTAATCATTTGAGCAGGGTGATAAATGAAAAAGGTGATGGGATGCCCATTATAGATCATTTTCATGATGAGCATTTGTACTCAGCACGGGGCACATTGGAGCTTGGAGAGCTGCCAATATAGTAAACTTTTTGGAGTTTGGAAAGCTGCCAATTGGGTACTCAAGCTACGAAAAGAATAAACTGAGGCAAGAGAGCAAGTTCTATACCTGGGATAGCCCTATTCTATGGAGGAGGTGTGCTAATCAAATCATAAGAAGATGTGTCACAGATTATGAAATTAAGGAGATTTTGAAGCATTATCACAATTATGCTTGCGGAGGACATTTTGGACCAAACCGAATAGCGAGAAGAGTTATGGACTGTGGGTTCTTTTGGCCTAAAATTTTCAAAGATGCCCACGATGTTTGCAAAAGGTGTGATCAGTGCCAAAGGGTCAGGAACATCACAAGAAGGAATGAAATGCCCATGACGCCCATCATGCCAGTGGAAATTTTCGATGTTTGGGGAATGCATTTCATGAGACCCCTTGTAAATTCCAAGGGGAACCATTACATTATCTCGACAGTTGATTATATGTCCAAATGGGTGGAGGCAAAGGCTATCAATGATGCAAGGGTAGTACCTGCATTTCTGAAATCCCACATTTTTAGCTGGTTTGGTGTGCCCAGGTCCATCATCAGTGATCAAGGGACCCATTTTTGCAACCAAACAATGGAGAGGCTATTGAAAAAGTATAGGGTGAACCATAAAGTCACAACAGCCTATCATCCACAAGAAAATAGTCAAGCTGAAGTCTCAAATCGAGAAATTAAAGCCATCCTTTGGAAGGTAGTGAATCCAAGTCGGAAGGACTGGAGTGCCTATTTGGATGATGCCTTGTGGGCACACTAGACTGCATTCAAGACTTCAATTGGGATGTCCCCATACAGAATTCTATTTGGGAAGTGTTGTCATCTGCCAGCCAAGCTGGAGCACAAGGCACGATGGGCACTTCAGAAGCTGAACATGGATAAAGATGCAGCCGGGCATTTTAGAAAATTTCAAATTCAGGAGTTGGAAGAAATGAGAATGGACGCCTATGAAAACATGAAGAGGCTTCATGATCAAGTGATTAGAAGAAAGAGATTCTTCCCAGGACAACAAGTACTTTTGTACCATTCAAGGTTTAAATTGATGGGAGGAAGTCTGAGGATCAAGTGGGTTGGTGCATTTGAAGTCTATGCGGAATGCCCCAATGAGGCAGTTGAGCTTAAAAATCCCAGAACTGGAGGACAATTCAAAGTAAATGGCCATCGTCTCAAGCCATACCTAGGGCATTCTGATCGGGATGCTAGAGTGGTCTGGCTTGGAGAGCCCATTTACGCCTTACAAACAGGGATTTTATCGTGCCCACGACAATAAATGGGGCGCTACTGGGAGGCAACCCATGTTTTTAATTGCTTTAATTTATTTTTATTTTAATTAAATAAAGTTTCCAATTAATTAAACTAGATTAGGGGCAATTTTACGCTTGTTTTTGGATAAGTATGTGATCTACAGGTTAGGATAAGGAGAGAGAAACAAAGGATAAAGATAAATCCCGGAAAAATAGGGATTCTGAAGCGGGGCATTTTGAAGAAATAAAGTTCGTTCTGATTTTTCAGGGGATAAGGCTTATCCGTTGATGTGGGCATGTGATTCAAATAAATCCCTCGGAATTCAAAGAGTCACGGGCACATCAGGAACAATAATACTCATTAATAAAAAGCCAACCCCACAAAATCTAAACTTTCACTTTCATTATTTTCGGAAAAAAATAGAAGGTTATCTCTTCTCCCTCTCGAAGAGGAACATGCTGAGAATGACACCACTATAGTTAGAACACAAGAGGAAGAGGAAGTAGCCATGGAGCCCACACAAGAACCTACAAAAACAGTCTCTAAAAAGGCAAAAAAGTCGGCTAGGGTTCCGACACCTCCTCCGTCTAAAGAGTTTGTTGAAGAGGAGGAGAATGAGAAAAAATAGGGCGACGATGAAGCCCTAGATGACTTTGTGAATGAGTTGGATAAAGAGTAAGCACAGCCTGTGGATGAGCAAATCCAAGAAGAGGAACCTGTAGAGATAAAGAAACGGGTATTGGAGAAGGCGAAATGAAAAAAGAAGGTCGGAGAGCCCATTCTAGAATAGCCAACTGAGCAGCCAGCCAAGTCTTAACAAGATGAAATCGAAGAGGAGATTTCAGAACACCCAGAGCAGCATCAGCAACAAAATGAGCCATCCTAGGCTCAGACGCTCGAAGATGAACCCTCAAAGGACTCACCACCCAAGCAGAGGGTGGGGAAAGCGGTGGCCATGAAAGCAGGGGCCAAGCTATCTGGGGAGCGTTCTTCGAAGAAGAGAAAAGCTATAGAGGGCACACTATACCCTGAGCCTAAAAAGGACAGAGGGGTAGGGAGCCTCACTCTGAGTAAGCCAGGAAGTGGCCCGCCACCGGTCCGGGGCATTATAAACTCGAAGGGAGTCCATGCGGAGTCGCTTGCAGCTCTTGGGATAGAGAACAGGAGGTAAGGGATTTCTTTGCTACAATAGGTTGGGAGTTTTTCTTGGATATGGAATGTGTTATTTTTCCTGTGCTTTCGCGTGAATTTTTTAATAGTCTGAAGATAAAAGCTGTGAATAAGCCTACTACGTCTACTAGGGTCATGAACTTTAAAATTCTGGGTAAAAATTTCTCTATGTCTGCTGATGATCTAAATATGATGTTGGGCATCATATCATACTTAGGGCTCCAGGAGGAGTAGTGTGAAGATGCCTTGACTGTTGTGCCCGACTCTGCTGAGGAAGTTGAGGCAAAATGGGCTGAGGTTGGGGATGGCTCCTCTTATCAAAGTAGAGCCACAAAAGGCTATTGTCTGAACAATGAAGCCTTGAGATACTACTACGGGGTGCTTGCCTACAGTTTTTTTGTTAGAAAGGATAGCTCTAATTCCATAACTAATCAAGAGCTTTTCATTCTCTAGTGTATGGTGAAGAAAATTAAAATCAATTTTGGCTCTGTGGCCATTGCACATTTCAAAGAAATAAAAACACACCCTAAGAATAGAATCTCGTGTGCCCAGTTGATCACCCAAATTGCTCTTAGGTCTAGGTTGTTGGATTTGAGCACCATTGATCTAAGGGTTAAGGGTCAAATAGGCCCCTGTACTTCTTTGGGGGGAACAAATAGCCCCTCGAACTATTTTTTGTCTCGATTGAGCCCCTGAACTTTTATTGAGCGCTCAATCAAGCCCCTCCGTTACACCCCTCACTAACGGACGTTAGGGTTTGGACAAAACAACGTCGTTTTATACAAAACGACGTCGTTTTGATTCTGCCAAAAAAAAATTAATATTTTTTTAAAGTTTCTTGTGTTTTACAATTTTCTTTTACTTTTTTATTTTTTCTGTTCTTTCATGTTTTTCAATCAAAATCCCAACCAACAAAAAGAAATCAAAAACACAAAACCCCACAAATTGAAGATCATGATTTGCAGCAAAAATTTGGGGGAAAAAACTCCGATCAATCGAGAAGATGACCAATAAAAAACACAAAACCCCACAAATCCATTTCTCCGGAGAGTTTCCACCGGAGATCGGCCAACTGTCCAATCTTGAAATTCTCTCTTCTCTGTTGTGTTCGTTCAACGGCCCTCTCCCGGAAACGTTATCAAAACTTGAGTCATTAAGCAAACTCGATCTCTTCTACAATCCGCTGCGGTGTTCAATTCCAAGGAATATCCGAGAATTGCAAAATTTGACGGTATTCAATCTTATCTACGCAGAGCTTAATGGAAGCATACCCTCGAAGATAGGGAAATGCAGAAACTTGAGAATGTTGCTGCTCTCATTCAATTCTCTCTCTGGAGTTCTGCCCGAGGAGCTTTCAGAGCTGCCCGCTTTGATGACATTTTCTGCTGAGAAGAATCAGCTCTCTGGCGTATTTGGTTTAGGAAATGGATGCTGATCGATTGATCGGAGTTTTTTCCCCCTAAATTTTTGCTGCAGATCACGATCTTGAATTTGTGGGGTTTTGTATTTTTTATTTCTTTTTGTTGGTTGGGATTTTGATGGAAGAACATGAAAGAACATAAAAAATAAAAAAGGAAAAGAAAATTGTAAAAACAAGAAATTTTAAAAAAATATTTAATTTTTTTTGGGGCAGAATCAAAATGACGTCGTTTTGAATCAAGACTAACGGCCGTTAGTGAGGAGTGTGACGGAGGGGCTTGATTGAGCCCCTCAATAAAAGTTCAGGGGCTCAATCGAGACAATAAATAGTTCGAGGGGCTATTTGTTCTCCCCAAATAAGTATAGGGGCCTATTTGGCCCTTAACCCATTGATCTAATCTCTCTGCCCATGGAATTCTTTAATACTGCCTGTTTAAAAAGAATGCAAGATGTGGTTGATGATGAGGATGGCAAGCCTGTTTTCTTTGTGCCGACAACAAACCCCTCGAGCATGTTCCTTGTCACTGCAGGTACATCGAAGAAGCCACCAGTGGGGAGGGCACAGCAGGGAGAGCACCCGGTCACAGTAATGATGAAGAGGTTGGAAGTAATGGAGAATGCCTAAGTCCAAGCTAATGAAAACTAACCCGCATGGAGACCGCCCTGAAGGCCTATTTCAGACACGTTGGGTTCTTATACCCAATGCCCTCATCCGATTGATTCCTGGTTCTGTTCTTTCCTTAGATTAGGTTTTTTTTTTTTGTTCTTTGTTATTATTTGTATGTCGCCCCTGTTCACCCACTTTGCCTAATGCAAAGTGTGTGGGTAGGGGCATTCCAGTTTATGTGTTTTTTTTTTGAGTCTATTTTAACACTTTGCATAATGCAAAGTGTGTAGGTGGCTAGTTGAGTCAAGCATGATTTCTGTGAAGTCTATGTGGTCATTGCATTTGATATGTTCAACATTAAACTGCTTTATATCAAAAATCTGCATGTCCATATGAGATAGGGATGACGAACGAGTTTAGCATGCCTAGTGACACTTGAGTCTAAATGTTGTATGCCCATTTCACAGCTTCTTTACTTCATGTGTGAACAATTGTGTGCTTAGAAATTCTAGAACTTGCTACTGTTCTGTTTGATGTCTGGAAGTTGTTGATACATAAGTAGATGATATAGACCATCTTTTGCTGAGCCACTGATCGAGCTTATTCTAATTGTTTTCATCTATGCTATTTCATGCCTTAACCACTCGTTCATTGCATGTTTTGGAAAGATTTGATGTGTTTTTAGGAGATGTGCAGGTGGAAGGAATGAAGTGAAGAAATGCTCCATCTTTTGAAGAATGCAAGCAAGCAACTCGTAATACAGGCCGTTTGGGCATACCGCCAGAGGCATGGGTCGAGAAAATTCCAGAACTGAAGCTGTGCGCGACTTGGGCCTGTTTTGTGCGAAAATATGATCCAGCCCAAGTTCTAGACGCGGATTTATGATCTTCATAGCCTAAAAGGAGTCCTATCCTTGGAAACTTCCTAGTCTAGATATAGAAGATTTATTTCCTTGTTGGATGCTTAATTTTAGGGATAGCTTTTGATATATTAGGATTTATTTTGACTAAAATAGAGGAATCCATCTCAAAAACGCCGCAACGCAGCAGAGAGGGACGCGGAGAACATATTTTTATTCTTCTATTTCATTCTTTTCATCGATATATTTTTTAAAACCATTTTTGTAGTTCGAATTCAATTATGAATTCGAGCTAGACTCGCTTCCATTCCGGGATCAACTCACGAAGCTCTGGCTAATTAAATCTGTGAGATCTAAATGTTTTTTTCTCGATTAATTCATGCATGTGTATTTATTATCCTCCGTAAGTAGAGTCGTGATTGTTTCGATTAAACCGAGTAGTCGTGAATATTTGGAGTATAGGAATTAATCACTAGCCAATTAATTCGGCCATACGTAATCGTGGTTTAGGATTAATTAGTGGTAAAATCAGTAGCTAATACTGTGGGGATAATAATCTGGTTTGGTGATCCTGTGTCAGAGTTCGCTAGATTAGAATCGGGTTTCTCTCGAGCATAAAGCAATCGGCTAATTAAATCTATAAGAGTGTCTCTTTTGGGTTGTTAGTTGATTAGAGAAAATGTGTGGTGAAGTGTCTTCCTTCCATTCGAGAAAATACGGAGAAATAGGGATGTGTCAGTAAGTGTCTTCGGCATCCGCAACTGATTTACATGTGATAATTAATTGTATTCTTGAATCGAGGATCAGTATAATTGTGCCAGAGTGGAGTAGTTGATATCCGGAATATTTCTGATTATTTGTTTAAACCCGTTGCTCGTGTGTGTATTTTAATTCCTTGTTATTTAATTATTTTCGTGCACTACAGTTTATACCCATAAATTTCCCCCCTTTTAAAGTTAAGCAGATTGAAGATTTAGAATAATTCTCGCCGGTCCCTTGGGAGACGATCTCGCTCATCGCTGTACTGTGCAGTTTGGGCAAACCGACTGCTGTCGGAACATTTATTTTTGGTGCAAAACGACACACCAAATTTTGGTGCCGTTGCTGGGGATCAGTTTTAAGCAGTTATTATTATAATATTTTCAGTTTGCATTTTTTCTTTTCTTGGTTTTTCTTTATTCGCAGGAAACATGGCTGAACCTGCTCCCTTGATCCGAGAGTTGGGCCGTCATCAAAACAATAGGCCTATTTGCATTGTTCTACCTACCATCGCCCACAATGCAGAGATTCGGCCGGGGTTCATACAAGTGCTACCCAAATTCAGTGACGCACCTGGAGAGAGTGCACACACGCATTTAGCAGAGTTCGACTGGATTTGCTCTACCCTGCGTCCTCAAGGCTTTACGGACGACAACCTGCGCTTGTTAACTTTCTCACACACATTGCAAGGCCGAGCAAGGGAATGGCTTTTTGATCTCCCACCAGCTTCGATTACTATATGGGATGAGATGGAGGAGCAGTTCCTATGCAAATTTTTCCCAGAGTCACGAGCTGCGAATCTTAGAATGGCCATCAGCAGCATCAAGCAAAAATCTAATGAAAGTCTAGCTAATTATTGGGCGCGATTTCAACAGTTGTGCCGAAGATGCCCAGACCACGGGTTCTCTGATTATCAGTTATTCACTAACTATTTTTACTGTGGTATGTCAACTTTTGATAGGAAGATCGTGGATGCTGCTAGTGGAGGGTCTCTCACCAACAAGACTCTAGTAGAGGCGAAACAACTCATCATCGATATGGTCTCCGGTGGCCAGCAATATGAGGATGATGATGATGACAGATACTGGTCTGTGAAGGGAGTTGAGAGAGCAGAAAATTCTGGAGTTAATGAGAAGATTGATGCTCTGACTTCTCTTGTCCGAGGTCTAGCTATGGTGCAGACACATAACACATATGATCCAGGTGAGAGGGACCATTTGAACTTCGGCTGGAGGCAGCCGCAGGGTAGTCAGTATGCCCAAACTGACCGATCTGCACCGAGCATGACAGATATCATGAAGTGTCTGGAGAAAAGCAGTGCCCTGGTGAACAATTTGGCACAAAGTCAGAAGGCTTTCCAGTAAGAAACACAAGCCGCCCTAGGCAGTATGGGCACACAGATCACTCAGCTTGCCACTCAATTGAACAAGATGCAGGTGAATCAAGGCAAACTCCCCTTCCAAACTGAAATGAATCCAAGAGCGCATGTTTGCGCTATCACTTTGAGAAGTGCAGAGGAGTTGGATGATGTGGAGGCTAAGAAGGAAAAGAACCCGCAGTATGGGCAAACTGCATAGACTAAAAACAAATCCAGTGCAGAAGAAGAACAACCAGCTGCCGAGTCTGCCCTTACTGAGGTGAAATCTGAATCCAAAATTTCTAACTCTCAGGTTGCAGCACCTTTTCCATCCAGGTTGATTCGAAACAAGAAAGAGGATGATGAGAAAGAGATCCTCGAGCTATTCAAGAAGGTACCTTTTGGTGGGCTGACTGAAACCGCTGCAATAACAGATGAAGACGAGGAGATTCGAGATGTCATCATGCAGCTGTATACCACCAATGAATTTCCAACTCAGAACCTGACAGGCCGTATGCCCAAACTGACCAACTCGAAGCCGTTTTTACCATCTCATGTGAAGGCCCCCGTACTGGAGCTGAAGGGGCAAGAAGCAAGGTTGGTCGAGCTTTTGAGGAAGCATAAAGGTGTGAGGATAGAGACGACTACTTTTGACAGGGGTAGATCTGCTACCCCTGAAATTGTCTATTGATCGTGCCTTTCATATGTCGAGCCTCAGACGTTAAATAAGGGCGCTTCTCGGGAGGCAACCCGAGCATTTATTTGCTTTCTGTTTTTTATTTTATGTTTATTGTTCCAAAAAAAAACACGTCATAGTCCAGTTTTTTCGTACAGGTACCTCTTCTAGCGCTGTCCCTAACCTTGCCGAGCTCATGGAGTTGTTTGACCAAGCTGAGCTACTACACTTGAGCGTCATCCGTATGCCCTTACTGACTGTCTCTCCCCTTACTTGCCAGTTTCCTCTCTTCTCTCTCCCTTTGTTTTTATTTTCTTTCATTCATGTTGTGTTCGTTTTGTTGACTCTTTTTCCTATACAGTGAGGACACTGTGTTGTCTAAGTGTGGGGGGGAGGAAGTTGCTATTTTATGTCTGGTTCTTTTCGAAAAAAAAAAATTGTTTTGCTTGTTTTTGTTGAGTATTGGCTGCCTGAGATTGAATTATACAAGGAGGACGGGTTATAGCATGGATTGTCTTGGTTTGTTTGATTGATTCTCTTGTTATTGAATTATGCTATTGCTCGTATGTATTCTTGAATGATAAAATGTGCAACTTGATCAACTTTTGACAAGCTTATAAACGTAAGATTTGAGCCTTTTGAGTATGTTATATATATTGAAAGCTCAATTTTATTCTTTTGCTGAGAGTGTCGGATTTGAATGCTGAATTTCTGATTTGCCTTGTTGCCATGGTCATACTGCTTGTGAGTTTTCTTTTGCATGAAAATGATAAAGGCATGTAGGATTACCCTTTGCTTTGGCCTGAATAAATTATCCGTACCCGACACTAACCCTTAGTGAGCTCGTTTGTGCCTGAATCTTCTCTTTCTTGATAGCCACTAAATATTTCAGCCTTAGCTTGTTTTGGCCTGCTTTTGTCCCTTGAAAGCATGTAAGTGATATTGGATTGTGTTGAGATGAGTTCGAAATTTACTTGAAGACAGTTAGTGCTGGAAGATTGAAGAAAAAAAAAATGTAAAATCATGTTCTTTTCGAAAAAAAAAAGAAGAAGAAAAGAGAAAAAAAAATGGTCCGTATGCCCAAACTGGACGTGGAGGAAATAGGCCTGCACCCGATTGAAGTTAAATTTTGTGGCCATGTATAGCTTTGAAGACCAGCACACAACTTGAGAAATATTGCAATATCTGAAGAAGTAGCTGAAGAGCTCTGTGATCGAGTTATAATATGCTTACATGTTTTCACTTATTTGAACCACTTATCCAAATTATCCTACCTAAGCACCCTAGCCCCATTACAACCCATTTCAAAGACCTTTTGATTTGTGCATATTTATTACTTGCTTGGTAGTGGTTTTGACATATGGGCAAATCTATGTTTGAAGGTATCAAGTCGTGACTGGTGTGAATTAAATTCTGTCCTTACTTTCTTTTGAGAGAAATTGAGCGAACCTTGGTGAGTCAGGGTTGAGTTGCACATTTTTGACTTGAATGAAAAGCATGTGTTTATTTCATGAAACAAGAGAAAGGTTAGTGGATTGTGGATGGTTGTGTTGTAATCCTAACTTTGAGTGTGTTCAGTCTAAGGCAGCCTCAGCTTTTTGTTTATTTTGGTTTTTGAGTCTATATTGTGCTTATATGTGCTCGAGGACGAGCATAATCTAAGTGTGGGGGGTTTGATCGGGCTTATTCTAATTGTTTTCATCTATGCTATTTCATGCCTTAACCACTCGTTCATTGCATGTTTTGGAAAGATTTGATGTGTTTTTAGGAGATGTGCAGGTGGAAGGAATGAAGTGAAGAAATGCTCCATCTTTTGAAGAATGCAAGCAAGCAGCTCGTAATACAGACCGTTTGGGCATACCGCCAGAGGCATGGGCCGAGAAAATTCCAGAACTGAAGCTGTGCGCGACTTGGGCCTGTTTTGTGCGAAAATCTGATCCAGCCCAAGTTCTAGACGCGGATTTATGATCTTCATAGCCTAAAAGGAGTCCTATCCTTGGAAACTTCCTAGTCTAGATATAGAAGATTTATTTCCTTGTTGGATGCTTAATTTTAGGGATAGCTTTTGATATATTAGGATTTATTTTGACTAAAATAGAGGAATCCATCTCAAAAACGCCGCAACGCAGCAGAGAGGGACGCGGAGAACATATTTTTATTCTTCTATTTCATTCTTTTCATCGATATATTTTTTAAAACCATTTTTGTAGTTCGAATTCAATTATGAATTCGAGCTAGACTCGCTTCCATTCCGGGATCAACTCACGAAGCTCTGGCCAATTAAATCTGTGAGATCTAAATGTTTTTTTCTCGATTAATTCATGCATGTGTATTTATTATCCTCCGTAAGTCGAGTCGTGATTGTTTCGATTAAACCGAGTAGTCGCGAATATTCGGAGTATAGGAATTAATCACTAGCCAATTAATTCGGCCATACGTAATCGTGGTTTAGGATTAATTAGTGGTAAAATCAGTAGCTAATACTGTGGGGATAATAATCTGGTTTGGTGATCCTGTGTCAGAGTTCACTAGATTAGAATCGGGTTTCTCTCGAGCATAAAGCAATCGGCTAATTAAATCTATAAGAGTGTCTCTTTTGGGTTGTTAGTTGATTAGAGAAAATGTGTGGTGAAGTGTCTTCCTTCCATTCGAGAAAATACGGAGAAATAGGGATGTGTTAGTAAGTGTCTTCGGCATCCGCAACTGATTTACATGTGATAATTAATTGTATTCTTGAATCGAGGATCCGTATAATTGTGCCAGAGTGGAGTAGTTGATATCCGGAATATTTCTGATTATTTGTTTAAACCCGTTGCTCGTGTGTGTATTTTAATTCCTTGTTATTTAATTATTTTCGTGCACTACAGTTTATACCCATAAATTTCCCCCCTTTTAAAGTTAAGCAGATTGAAGATTTAGAATAATTCTCGCCGGTCCCTTGGGAGACGATCTCGCTCATCGCTGTACTGTGTAGTTTGGGCAAACCGATTGCTGTCGGAACATTTATTTTTGGTGCAAAACGACACACCAGCCACTGAAAAGAAAATTTTACCCACTAATGACACAGCCTTTGCAGCCCCTTGAGCCTATGAAATGCCCTGGCAAGATTTCTTGTTTGGGGTGGTAAAATATATAGCTAGGGCATTACAAGAACCTGAAAAAGAAAAAAAATGGGAAGACAGAATTGTTGGGGGATATTTATGAAAAGGCCAGAAAGAGATAGGAGAATAAATAAATAAAAAAAAATAAAAAAATGATAAAATTAAGAAAAAAGAAAAAAAAACAAGAGAAATAAATTCCCAAGGCTTAAGTGTTTACAGTGCCAAAGAGTAAATAAATAATTTGTTGTCTGAACGGGGCACAGAAGGATAATGTACTTAAAAAAATGGGGGGCCTGTATAGAAATAAAGCCTCACCTACATGAAATGCCCATTGTAGCCTAAAAATCCCTATTGATACTTATGCATCTATGCTTTCTGGAGATTGACGATAGAACTTTAGCAAGGCTATGAGACGACTAAGTTCATAATTGCATTGATTTGAGTGTATACATTGAGCCTAAACACTGAGTGAAGAGAGTTTGTGAGGATTACCACGCTCAACTCATTTTCGACCTATTTTTGGTATGCTGATACTTTGCAGTTTTGCTGGAATATTGATTGTGATGTGCCCATACTGATTAACAGTTTGCATGCTTTGTTTTGAGTCTGTTCTTTTTGCCTTTCTTTTCTTTTGTTTTTCTGAACACATTGCATCCCATGCTTGAGGACAATCATGTCTAAAGTGTGTGGGTGTGATAAGTCCATTTATTTCGTGTTTTTATAGGGATTTTGTTCGTTATAAATGTCCTTTTTGGTGTGTTATGAGTTAAAAAGAACCAGGATGAGGTCATAGGGCATTGCGGAGGTCAAGTCTGGCGAAAGGGGTATTTTATGTCCAGTTATTCAAGCAAAATCCAAGCTCAATATTCAGTCAGAGGCACAGGGGACTTCTTTCAGCACTCATCCTATATTTGGGTGATGGAATGGGCATGTCAGAGATGGATGAGGCTGACTGCAAGATGTCGTTCCCACTTTGCTTGTGCAGACTTGACAATAATGGGCTGGGCTAGGGCGATTGTGAGAAACTCAGAATTCAGTTGGAAGAGAGAGACGAGAAAGATAGCTACATCATCCGAAGAAGAGTTGGAGGTGGAGTGGACTCTTAGAGGCGCTGTAACAAAGAGATAAACACAATCCCTAAAAAATAGGGATTTAGTTAACTTATGCTTATCTAGTCAGATCAGAGAGGGCACGCTGGTTCCGAAAATCCAGTGAAGACCCCAGCTTGTTGGATGATCTCTAATTCGGAAATGTAACTATTTAAGCTATTTTAATTTCTGGAAACACAAGCTTTGGCAGTCAGAAACATTGCTACAATTTTACTTTCCTGCATTTTCATTTCCGTACGCTGCTTTGCAGCAAGAAACAATCCATCAGCCTTAAGCCTTTGGGACTTAGGATTATGTTTCCAAACTCAACATTTATGTTGAGTATTTTTGCGTATTAAATTCAGTAAGTTTCCTTTACAATTATGTCTTTCATTTCTACAATTTTAATTATGTCTAGCATGATTGGCTAGACTCTTAATTCTGGTGTTTGAACAATGAAAATGGTTTGAATATAAATCTGGACTCGTGAGGCCAAAAATGGGCATAGTAATGCATGCTAGGTTTCAGTTGATTCTTGTGCCTTGTTCCACGCGAGTGTGTGTCTGGAATACCCAATGTGGCTGATCACTCGTTAGGTAAAGAGGGCATACCACTGTTAATTGAATTGGCGAAACGTGACTGTGTGTTGGTTCATATAGTAATAAGGGAATCAATGAGTTGTTGTGGGCACACGAGAAATCGGTAAACACAACAGATCTGGGTTCGTCTAGGGCACACTATTGTTTGTTCACTTACATCTCTTTGGGGAATCGGGGGGTGGGTGACTGATTAGGGATTTAATTGACGAGGAATTGCTTTTAAGTCTATAATGAAATTATGAATGAGGAGATGCTGAGAGGAATCCGGTCTCCATAACTAGATGATTTATCATGTATGAAAAGCGGTGTGCCCATGATCGAGTAGATATATATTTAAACCAAATTCAAGTTCAAACGCGAGAACCTTTGTTATTTGATATTTTCTTTACTTTCTTGTGCAGATTTAATTTTCAGTAGTGACAACAAACCAAACCCTCCTTTTATGATTGCTTAGTTGAAGATGGAATCACAACAGCTCTCTGTCGGATCGACCTGTACTCATTAGCTGGCTACACTCGCTGTGGGTACATGAGTTATCAATTTATTTTGTGCGCGAAACGACCGTGCGTCAGCCACCTTTAGTTAGAAGTATGGAAATATAAGGGCAATATAGTCCAACATAATATTTCTTATATTTTTTAATTAATTTAAGAGGTTGTGAGGAGAAAATTAGGAATTGTGAATAGAATTACCGGTTGTTAAAATTAACTCTTATTGGCTAGTCCTCCCAGATTGAGGGTAATCACCACCTTAATCACAATCTAGTTTTGTGAGAATGATTGGCCTGATATCTATTTCTAACAATAATGCTCAATATTCATTTCTAACAATTAGCTTAATGCAATTCCGAGTGGAAAATTCTCATCTTCCAACATTTTTAACTCATACAATAATCCATAAATAATGTTAAAGAAACATTTGGTCAACACTAGCTCAAATTGATCAAGTAACAAGAATATTTAAATGTAATAATTCTCCCTTTTTTCTTTTGCATGATTAAGTGAATGTTTCGTGGAAGATGCATATATTTGATTTTATTTCTTATGGATAAGCGGATATAAGGTGTGAAGAGGCAAGACTAATTCCATTATTTATGGATCTTGCCTGTGCATTATATCGACCTTAAATAATATCTTAATCATGGACTTTTATTGATGCTTTGATTCAACATTATTTGCTCCCGTTGATTTTACAAAAAAAAAACATTAATTGCTCCCGTTTAAATCAAGTTACGAATCTTAATGGATGTATCTAATAAGTCAAACCACAGTAATTTTACCAAATTAAGGTGCAAACTTTGATCATGACACGTTTAACATGAAAATCAGTCATGGTATTCTATGGACCAGTGTTATACAAGCATGATTTTTATTTTATTTGGATGATGAGGGTAACTTAAGGCGTTACCGGATCGAGGATGCACAAGAGTAAAATTAGTTTATATGCAATAATTTGTAAATTACATAAAAGAAGTAAACATTTGAAAAATTAAGTGTATACGTTCCTCCTCCTCCCAAAAAACAAAAAAGTATATAAGCTAAAGTTATTGGCGAAGAACAATCCCCCCTCCCCGAATTTTTTTTGGTTCCGCTCCTGATAGGTTGACACCTAGCTGTGCTGATGCGATTCAATTTGAATTTGAAATGTTTGATCGTTTTCAAGATAAATTTACACCACTCCATCACTAGGTCATCCTCAAAGGAACATCAATATGTTTTTATTTTTATTTTTATTTTTATTTTTATTTTGCTATATATGAGTGAGAATTGCATGATCTCATACTAATAGAAATATTGTTTGCACTTCAATCTTTAAGATATTCTCGGTGTCTCTTTCTACATTGAAATTAAACCACTTGAATTTTTAATAGGGATAATGTAATATAATATGCGTAAAAGTAACCAAGATCTTAGATGGCGAAATCACAAAGAATGAAGCACGGTCGGATGAATTTGTAGAAGTGCATCTATCCGATGTTGAGTGCAAAATATATCAATAGCATGTGCAATAAGCATTGTTGGTATGTTTTTTAGTTCAATTTATTGTATTTTTATTCTCGTAAGTGTTAGTTCTTACATGTCTATTTGTTTTCAGAAAAGCTAGTGAATTTAGATTCAGTGTTTGATGCCCAACTTTCGATCTTAGATTTGCTAATTGATGTATGTTCTATTTCATGTCCTTCAATTTCTTTTTCGTATTTATTTATGTTGTACGAATTTTTACAATCAATGCATATTCTAAATGGAGAAAATTTGCATTGGGTTGAAGCCACATTTACACATCCATTCCAAAGTCATGGAATGTGAGATTATTGATCTAGTTGAAGAATTTTTTTTCATACACAGATTTTCTATAAGAAAGTAACTCGTATTTGTTAAGAATGGTTCATTGGTGTTGATCAAAATCGAGGTATAACTAATTTGTTTTTAAGAATGTTGTATGATAGAAATTGGAGACATCTCTTATAGCCAATTGAAGTTTAGTTTGATTAGGTGAAAAGATTAATTTTTGTATTGAAAATACTATGATATCCCGGAATTTAAAGCTAATATAACTTTATATTATTTTATTATTATTTAATTGGTTATTTTCATTTGCACTGGAAATTAAACCACTTGAATTCTTAATAGGGAGAATTATTGCGGCAGGAAAAGTGATTGCAATTTTGAAGGTCCGGTACATTTAGTATGTGCTGAATTGAATTATTCTAATATGAAAGTTAATTTGGTGCTTTTTTGGATGAGGTTGATGATTAGATTTTGTGGCAATTATCATCTATTATTGAAATGTTTTATTTTGTATGACTCTTGTGTTTGGATCGAAAGAATTGTTGGGAGATATAATGGTGATTGATATATGTATTATCAAGGAATATACAATCATATATCAATATAAGTTTTTGAACTGATGTCATTCATAGTCTTGATTGGGGAAACTTTTTACCTTTCTGCATTGTAATTAGCATAGGCTTATTGGATTTTGTTACTACTTTGGTGGTAATAATAAATAGTCTTATCGTATTGATGATCCAAGACCTATTCTGAAAACCTCGAAGAGTGAAGTTTATATCAACTCAAGCCCCTAAGAAAGAAAATATCATAATTAATGTGAAAAGACATCGGAAAGGGCTTCGGTGAGTTACGAACATTCAACCACCCAGAAACTAGTTGAGCTTCGTTTAGCAGCTTCAGAGCTCCGAATTGATAAATTCTTGAGCCTAAAATCATCTACAAATTTAAAGGAGAAACATACTCGAATTTAGAAAATCTGGATGAAATCTAAGGGATGAAAATGGAAAATACGACTGCTACACTCATGATATAACTTATAGCTAGAAACCATAATTTTACATGTCTTCGTTTCTGACTTTCCGGACACGAAATCAAGCTATTCTAGTGTCTAACTTCAACTATGTGATGAGAGGAACAACATATCCAAATTTCAACAATTTTTATGGTTTTTTGAATGTTGAAATATACATAAGAAAATGGTTGTTGCAGTTGTGGCGGAATACATCAATCTGTGTAATATTTGTCTTCATTCTCGACCATATGACAACCAAATTAGATGATTTATTCGATTAAAATCATCTACATGAAAGTGAGAAGCTCTCTGTAAAATTTCATAATTTTTTGCTAAGGTTTGAGGGTTAAAATTAGAAGAAAATGAAAGGTTGATGATGATGCTTGGGTAGAAGAGACGGAGAGACAACAGGTGTGAGAGAAGCTAAATGAGTCAAATGAAATGTGTAATATTAGTACCCAAAAGGAAAACAAAAAGTACAAAGACCAAATAAAGAAAAAATACAAAAAACAAACTACTAATTAAGCTTTCTCAAAAGCTCTAAAGTAGTCATTCCCGAACAAATCAGAATCAACTAAAGATTGAATCTCCGGGATAGAGTACATCCACCATTACATAGCTCTTGTGTAAGTAGATAGCTTATCCGCCACTTGATTCGCTTCCTTATAAATATGTGAAACCCGAAACTGAACCTTGTCAAGATAATGAGTGATTCTCTTAAAATGTGCTTTTGTCCGCTAAGGAGCAATGCACGATCTAATACTAAACAACCTAACCACCAAAGAAGAATCCACCTCCAACCAAACATGCGATATATTTCTACTCTCTGCTTCATAAGAAAAACCAATTCCCAATTTCTTGTGGAAATGGGTAAGAATTGAGCCTATGTGATTCCTGAAAACTCCACTACAGGCAATCACCCCCAGAACACCCAAAGCCGACCCATCCGAATTAATTTTGATCCATCCACATGGAGGTGGCTTCCAAGAAACAAAAATAAATGTCTTAGGTATCCTTGGACGACCCTTAACCCCAACCATCCTAAATATTAATAAATCTTCAACTGAATTCTGCATATGACCCATCTTTGCCGAAACACAAGCAGACTCTCTAAAAGTTGTCCGCATACCAAAAATTAGAGCAAAGGTTGAAGGCTTAGTCCCTTCAAAAATTGCACTGTTACGAGCATGCCAAATACCCCAAACAAGCGAAACCATACCAATGCGCCAAAGGATGAGAATCTGGGAGCTGAAAGTACATGCCAAACAAAAGACAACCAGATCATGAAAAGAAGAGAAGTCTCGGAATTCCAAATGAAAAGCCGCAAATAACCAGGCCTAAGCATCTCTAACAGTAGAGAAAAACAAAAAAACATGATCAAAGGATTCCTCCGCTGCTCTACATTGCACATAAAATAAAGGCCCAGAATAACCAATTCATCGCCACTTGTCCATCATTGGAAGTCTACCGAGAATGGCTCTCCAACATGTAATAGTGCAGCGCACAAGAATAGCATTATGCCAAATCCCTGTTTCCCACCGGACCGACGCAAAAGATTTTCTATAACAGAGCTTCGCCACCTTTGTAGTAACCTGCCCATGTAGAGACATTTTCCAACATCGTTCATCCTCCTCCTGAGTTATAGGGACCTGCAAATATCCCATATAATTTCAGGAAATATGGCAGCAAATTCCCAAGTGAAAATCCAAGTGCCATTAATCAGAAAATCTGAGACTCTGTTAGTTAGCAAAAATCGAACATTTGCAACAATATTCAACCTATCTGCCAGTGTATATCTGTAACAGCTCGGTCCCGAGATAGGGGTTAATGAATGGGGACAGGGTGTTATTAAGGGTTAATGAGGTATAATGGAAGATTAATGGGGTGGTTTTACAGTCAGGATATGCTTTTAGACGAGGCTACTCGGGTTTACTCTTATTTAAACGGGAGCATGCTCAAGCAGAATGAAATGATAATAGATACTAATGCGTATAAGCCCTTTTGTGGGCGAAAGGAAATCATACTTCGAGAGGTAGAAAATACAGCTTAATATGCATCTTATACTCGAATAACCATGTTTGGGAAATATTCATCTAGTCTTGATAATCATAATAAAACTTTAAACGGAATTAGAAAAAGTGTATCAGAGTAGCAGATCACATATAGGGACTTCAAAAGAATATTAGGTAATAGCAAACAATCTTGGCAGCCAACCCACATCCACAGCCACCAACATCCTCAGCATCTCAACCTGTAAAACATTTGAAAAAGAGGGGCATGAGCACTAATGTACTCAGTGGGTTTTAGTAAAACACTTTAATAAACTTCAAGATATCCAACAATCAACTGGCGGTTTATGGAGATCAAAACGCTAAAGCCCTCTCCATATCCGCAAAATCTTTTCTTTTTCCTTTGGGCCCATCTTAGCTCAAACCTGACGTCATGTAGTGCCCCGAACCTTTTTGTATATAATTAATTGTAATCATAGACTATAGGAGTCACGTTATTTTAAAATTTTCATAATTCGGTGGTTTAACCGAACTTGCAATGTGTCGTATCGATGAGAATTGAAATATATTTTAATATGAGTATTAATCGATTTATCGATTTGTGTCACTTGGCGTATTTAAAATATTTAAGAAAATGTGTTTAATCTATGGTTTTAAAATCAATGAATTATTTCTTCCGTTTTGGTCCAATTTGGGATTTTTCCGGAGACGGAAAATATCACGATAACCGAACAATCGGTATTTAAACCGGGTATTTTTCTTGGTCAACCCAAGGCATGGGAGACCATGCCTTCCCCTCACCTTTCCCCATGCTTCCCCACGTCACTTTTGTCCCCCAAATTGTAAGTAGATATGTATGTATAGTATAGAGAGTGTTTCATTTCCTTTCCTTCTCCATTTCATCTTCTTCATTTTCCACACAAATTTTTGAGAGAAAGTAAGGCAAGGACTTCAAGTTGCAGCCATAATCAAATCTTGATCCAACCATCTTCAACCTCCTAAAGCTTCTCTTCATTGCTATTCAAAGGTATTTTCAAAAATGATGATATATTTAAGCTTAAGAATTATATGTGTGGATTTTGGTGTTTCAAATGATGTTTGATGATTTAGAAATGAATTGGTTATGTACAAGCATGTTAGTTAGGTTTTGAGATGTGCTTTCATGTGGTGAAAGCTTGTGAATCGAGTATGATGATTGTTATGGATTTTTGTTTGGGTTCGCGCATTCGCGCTCGCGGGTCGACAATTTTGCCACCCGTCGGTGAAACGAGCATAACTCCCTCGTTATATGTCGGATTGAGACACCGTAAATTTTTCCGGAAACTAGACTTCATTGGCTTTCCAATGGTATAGGTCTAAATCTCTAATTATTTCTGAGTAAATTATGAAAAATCGGAAAAGTTGGGTCATGTTTCGGGTTTCAGAAATTATGGCAATTCTGCCACCTTCTAGTAAAACGGTCATAACTTTTTCGTTAGTTATCGTATGGAGTCACCGAAAAGTGTTCCGGAAACTAGACTTAAGTGGATTTATAATTGTATAGGGCCCAGCCCCTAATTCTACCTGAGTAAATTTTGATAAATCATCAAAGTCAGCTGTTGTGCAGATTGCTCAACAAATTTTCAGTTTTCAAATCACCTTGTTCAAAATCAATTTTAAAAGGATATTTTAGCTCCTTGGATGATGCTAAGGAGTGTCCTTATTAGTTAGTAGCTAGGGTTGTGAGGAACCTTGAGCTAAGATCAGTTTTAATGATGGATTTAAATTGTGTCGTTTATAATCGCACGCCAAGTGTTCGATTTATTCTCGAATGAGATAATATGTTTTAAAGGGTCATTTTGTTTTAATAAACTCCCATAGGACTATGATATGATTGATTCTCATTTATGTGAGACTATGTAATTGTGAGAGTCTTGACCTCGTGGAGGTTCTAAGACGAATTTTGATATTTGTAGATCATTTGTCGTAAGACGTAATCATTGTGGTATTGCTCAATTCCGTAGAAACTGGAAAGCTTCGACTATTATAGTCAAAAGGTGGGCGTATACTATCTTTCTCAAAATGCTATGTTTGAGTTATTAAGCTCGTTTTGAAACAAATATGCACATATGATTATCTGTGTAAAATGATTCGTTCTGCTTGCTGTGGTTGTCGGAGTCTCATTTACCAGCGCTGTGTCAATGTGAGTAGCTACAGTCTTGCTTGGTTTGAGTCGTACCCAATCCCTTGCTGTTCTCAGCTAAAAGAACTTTTAATTACCTTGAGGGTTTACTCGGTAATTGCGCATGATGATGTAGTGGTGGTTGCGGGTGTCGTACTTAGCTCACTTCACGGTTTACTGGTGAGTGGATCCATTTCAGAGTTTACTGATGGATCAAGGTTCACTTCAGGGTTTACTGGTGAACACATTCATGTAAAACGTTTTGATGAACTTAGATGCATTTCCCTTTACAAAACCTTCTAAGATTCATCTGCATACTCACATATAATTATTTTATCAAATGCTTTTGATAACTCGATTTTTCTCAGAAAACCCACTGAGTACATTAGTACTCAGCCCAAATATTTTCTCAAATGTTTTCAGGACAATGAGCTGGAGCGTGGAGACGATGAGCTGTGATAGGGCTTATATGTGTACTTTTGTAGCTAACCCATTGTCTTGGCTCATCTTAACCCCTGATCATCGTACTATTTCTTTTGATATTTCTTAGCTTCCGCAAAAGCAAAAACTCATGTTGGATATATATATAACTCTGAATTTATTACGATGATCGTATTCTATTATTGAACTAATTTGGAATTGTTCCTTGAGAATTATCCTCGAAATCCCCTTTCTTTCCCCTCTTCTAATTCCCCACCCCCGTGGCGCTCATTTCCACGGTCTTTCGGGACCAGGGCGTTACACGTCAACTGCACCATTAGACATGCCATAGGATAGAAGAGAGGTTACCTCAAATATCCGAACGAGTTTGCGAGGGAAAAACCCAGCAGTGACTCCCTTAAGAGTTCCGAGCTCAAATCCTGCTTAACTGAAAAGCTAAGTTCCTTCCTTTCTTACCCTTGCTAGCAATACCAAGCTTAGAACAATGTCTAAGGCTAATTCTTTAATACTACATGATCTCGGCCTACAAGGGTTTAATGCTACCCTACAAGGCAAACCTTAATTCTTAATTCTTCGAGCTTAACAAGCATAAACGTTAACTTACAGGAGAAGAACGTAAAGAGGTACGAATCGAAAACCAAGGTAATTCTAAACATCTCATGCTAAGCATAAACAATACTTTAATAGTTCTATCACTTCTAAACATGCTTGAGAGCTCAAGTAAAACATAATATCTTCCTTTCTTCCTTCCTTGTACAGAGATCAATCAGGCTGAGCAAAAATACTTTATTCGATATCTCATTTGCCCTAACATGCTTCTAGAGCTTATTAGCTCAAACTTTAGATGAGTATAGATTTACCCACCTTGATTACGGAACGGAAGATGAGGCAACGAGCTGGTGGTCTTCCTTAGTATTCCTCCGAGGCTTGATCCCTCCTACAAAAGTCGAATAATCGACTTAGCGGCCTCCTTTGAAGATTTCTAATAACATGAGGTTAAATATTACCAAACTAATATTCTCTTAGCTATGACTTAACATAGATAGCACGACTTTTGACTTTATAAGGTTTCAAGAAGAATTTATTCGAAGAGAATCACATCATGGTTACACGGGTTTTAAATGGAAACAACTTAAGAAGTTTACTCGAAATATCTTGAAGATAACCTGGAAATTTTCTTAAATTAAACTTAGAATTAACTCAGAAAAACACGACTCGAAAACTCGAAAAGAGGGTACGGAAATAGCCAGGAAAAATCAGCGTCGGATGACACTGGGGGGGCACCGCACGCCAACGGCACCCCGCGCGCTCGTGCAGCCCCACGCCCGCGCACCCTCTGTCCCTGCGGGCTTCTAGGCCGAGGCGGGTGTTGCGCGGACGCGCACCCCTGACGGTCGCGGCACCTGGTTTCTCTCTCTTCCGTCCAATTTATGGGCGGACTTCAATTCTTCTGGGTTTCTTCGGTGTTCGTCGATTCCTTCGACGAATATGAAGAACATGAAGAACACTTATAAAATTTTGAAAAAAAACATGCTTTGATAATTTAATGTAACATGAAATGGCTTGCCTTAATTTACAAAGAAATCGGCATTATAACGGCATAAAGACGATAATCTTCCTTTAATATTTAGAATAACGACAAAATCGTTAAATGTGGCTTGAATGGAATTTAACGGAATAAATGAGGCTAATCTTTTTAGAATGATAATAACGGAAGTAGAATGAGAAATATAACATAAACGTTATTAACTTGGAACTTCAACAAAAATCGAAATACAACTTTTAGACGAGCAATAATGAAGAACGCGAAGAACGTAAAGAATGGAAAGTAAATGAGGAATTTAAAAGACGGAAAAGAATGGTGTTGAGACCGACGAACAAGAATGGACGGAGTTAGGTGCGTCGAAGGAATGTGGTTAGCTCGGTGTCTCGTCGAGTCGCAATGGCGGCAGAGCCGCCTGCTATGATTTCAACGGCGCCCTTAGCACATTCCCTCACCGCATCCCTTCCACACCACTCCGCTCGTCATCTTGAAGAACACTCATGAAGAACGCTTTTCACTTCGACAAAACCTTCTCGACTTTCAAAGCTTTTCACCCTCTCGATTTAGAAGTGAAGTGAATGAGAAAATGAGCAAGGAATGCTAAAGGGGTGGTTCCCTATTTATAGGAAAAGCTTTGGCTTCCCTTGCAAGCCATTGCTGTGCGAAAATACTGCAAAAGCTATCCCGGGTTCGGTTAAAAGTTTCGTTATTCGATGTCGATATCCAAATGACCTCAGACACGAAATTCAAAAATACCGGGAGACTCGTTGGCTCGAACACTAGTGGACCAACTTGATTCATGAAGAAGACGGGGTCATCAGAAGAAAGACGAGCAAAGATTCCCTTTTTGGAATTACTTTTTACTATGCACTTGGACTGATAGATTTTGCTCCCGAGCGTTCGATTGACCTCAGAATGAGGATTCGTGAACGCCAACGGAATCCTTGAGTCATTTCCCATAAGAGGGGCCTAATAGAATGAGACTCGGATAAACGAGGAGGGTTTCATAAATTTCTCAAAACACGAACGCACGCAAAAGTTACTATTCATTCCATTTGTAAATACGTTTTCCTTCACCGGGAACACAAATGACTTCAGATTTAAAATCCGAAAACACCAGTGTACTCCTTAGGTTAAAAACTTTCTAAAGAAATCATAAATGGCAATTATAAAATTTGGATTATATTTTCCGGTAAGATGATTCTCACAAAAACTGACTCCTAAAGTCGTGACTGACATCCAACCATAGCTAACCTTAATTAAATTCCTTCTTGAATTAATTAATTAATATTAGAAATTCTCTAAAACTTATTCAAAAATCTTGGGTATTACATCCTATCCCCCTTAAAGAAAATTTCGTCCCGAAATTTACTAACCGTGATAAGCGATATCAGGGTACTTCTTGAGCAGTTCGGATTCAAGCTCCCAGGTTGCTTATTCTGAACCATGGTGGTTCCAAATTACTTTTACCAGATTGATCTCCTTATTTCTCAGCTTCTGGATTTTTTGATCCACGATGGCTTGGGGCTTTTCTTCATAGGCTAAGTCTTCATTCAAGACTATCTCTTCCTTGCTAATCATGTGCTTTGGATCGAACACGTATTTTTGTAACATGGAAACGTGAAAGACATCATGCACGTTACTCAGGTTAGGTGGTAAGGCCAACCTGTAGGCTACTTCATTCATCTTTTCTAAGATCTCAAAAGGTCTGATAAATCTGGGCCTTAATTTGCTTCGTTTGCCAAAACGAATTATTCCTTTTGATGGAGACACCTTCAAAAACACTTTATCTCCAACGTCAAAACTGAGCTCCGTCCTTCTCTCATCTGCATAAGCCTTCTGTCTATCCTTGGCTTCTTTGATGCGTTATCGAATAAGCTCGATCTTCTGGACAGCTTCCTGGACCATCTCGGGTCCAAGTATCATTCTTTCTCCAACTTCATCCCAATACAGAGGCGATCTACACTTCTTTCCATAAAGGGCTTCATAAGGGGCCATGCCGATCGACGACTGGTAGATGTTGTTGTAGGCAAATTCTACCAAAGGTAGTAACTCCTCCCAACTGCCTCCTTGATCGATGACGACTCCTCTAAGCATGTCTTCCAGAATTTGGATAGTCCTTTCGGACTGGCCATCCGTTTGAGGATGGAATGCTGTGCTAAAGTTGAGCTTTGCTCCCATTGCATCTTGTAGGCTCCTCCAGAATCTTGATGTAAATCTTGAATCACGGTCCGATGTAATCGAGACCGGTACTCCGTGCAAACGCACAACTTCCTTAACATACAACTGGGCTAGTTTTTCTAGTCCGTCCGTCATTTTAACAGCAACAAAATGTGCTGATTTAGATAATCGATCAACGATTACCCAGATAGCGGTATTTCCTCGCTTAGACTTTGGCAATCCTATGACAAAGTCCATATTGATGTGATCCCACTTCTATTCAGGTATTTCCAAGGGTTGAAGCAAACCAGAAGGTTTTTGATGTAGAGCTTTCACTTATTGGCAGTTTAAACACCTTTCCACGAAGGCGGCTGTCTCTCTCTTCATGTTATTCCACTAGAAATTCCTCTTGAGGTCTTGCTACATCTTGGTGCTTTCGGGATGTGTTGTATATGGCGTGCCATGTGCTTCACACATGATTTTCTCCTTTAGTTCTTCCTTGCATGGCACGCACAGTCTTCCTTTGAATAAGAGCGCGTTATCGGCGGCTTCTGCGAAATCTTGCGAGCTATCAGATCGTGCTTCTAGCCTTTTCTTTTCGAGAAACTCATATCTTCTCTGGGCTTCAATTATCGTTTGCCTTAGGTCGGGCTGAGCGACTATCATGGCAACTTGAGCTTGAATGGTCTCTGGTGGTGTTAACACCTCAATTCTTAATTTCTCGAATTCCTTGCTAAGATCCTCCTTGGCTAGGATGAGTTCTAACTCTACCTTCTCCTTTCTACTTAGGGCATCTGCTACCACATTTGCCTTGCCTGGGTGGTAGTGAATCGTGCAGTCATAATCTTTTACGAGTTCTAGCCATCTTCTTTGCCTCATGTTAAGATGCTTTTGCTTGAAGAAATACTTCAAACTCTTATGATCTGAGAAGATCTCACACTTGTCTCCGTAGAGGTAGTGCCTCCAGATCTTCAGCGCATGGATGACCGCTGCTAGCTCTAAGTCATGCATTGGGTAGTTCTGCTCGTGATTCTTAAGCTGTCTGGAAGCATAAGCAATCACCTTTCCTCTCTGCATTAGTACGCATCCTAATCCTTTTCTCGATGCGTCTGTGTAAATTATGAAATCTTCATTCCCTTCCGGAATGTCTAATATAGGGGTTGTGGTTAGCATCTTCTTCAAAGTTTGAAAACTTTCCTCATAGTCAGGCGTCCATTTAAACTTGGAGTCCTTCTTAAGCAATCGCGTCATAGGTTTGGATATAGTCGAGAATCCTTTAATGAATCTGTGATAGTATCCAGCGAGTCCTAGAAAACTTCTTATCTCGTTCACGCTTGTTGGAGACTTCCAGTTGCTTACAGCTTCAATCTTGGTTGGATCTACTTTGATTCCTTCTACCGAGACTATATGACCTAAAAACGTAACCTCTTTGAGCTAAAACTCACACTTGCTGAATTTAGCATAAAGCCTTTCTCTTCTTAACATCTCCAGAACCACTCTTAGGTGCTCCTGATGCTCTTCTTCATCCTTGGAATAGATGAGAATATCATCTATAAAAACTAGAACAAACGTATCTAGATACGGGTGAAAAACTCGGTTCATTAAATCCATGAACACTGCTGGAGCGTTGGTCAATCCGAATGGCATTACCACAAACTCGTAATGCCCATAGCGAGTTCTAAAAGCGGTCTTAGGGATATCCTCCTTTCGGATCTTCAACTGATGGTACCCAGATCTTAAGTCTATCTTGGAGAAGGCACTTGCTCCCTTGAGCTGATCGAAGAGATCGTCTATTCCTGAGAGAGGGTATCGATTCTTAATAGTTAGCTTATTGAGCTCTCTATAGTCGATACACATTCTCAATGTACCATCCTTCTTTTTTACGAACAAGATTGGAGCTCCCTAAGGTGACACACTAGGTTGGATAAAACCTAGGTCTAGTAACTCTTGCAGTTGAACCTTGAGTTCTTGCAACTCCTTAGGCGCCATTCTGTAGGGGGCTTTCGAAACTGAGGCGGCTCCTGGTTCCAATTTGATAGTGAATTCTACCTGCCTGTCCGGAGACAGTCCTGGTAGCTCCTTTAGGAATACATTAGGATATTCCCTTACGACTGGAACGTCTTCGATGGAAAGCTCTCCTTCCTTCTTCCTTATCAGATTAACTAAAAAAGCTTGGCAGTTCTTCTTCCTTATCATCTTAGTGGCCTTCAGGGCGGATATCACTGGGATTTTGGTTCCCAGCCTTGATCCGTAGATTTTCACCTCGGGTTTCCAGGGTGGTCGAAACACTACTTCCCTCTCAGGGCAGCTTATGGAAGCATAAGCTGAGGCTAACCAATCTATTCCTAGGATTATGTCGAAGTCTTGAATCTTTATCACATAAAGATTTGACTTAAAGTTTTCCCCTTCTATGTTCAATTCTAGGTTAGAGCAGATCTTCCTAGACATCATTTTCTTTCCAGAGGGGATACATATCTCAAGAGCATTCTCAGCATTCTCGGGTTTTATCTTCAATTTCTTACAAACAGACTCAGCTATAAACGAATGCGATGCTCCAGTATCGAAGAGAGCTAAAACTAAGATCTCGAGGAGGGTAATCATACCTGCTAGATTACCTGGGGCCTTAGCAGCTTGCTGCTGATTGAGAGCATAAGTACGAGCTGGATGAGGTGGCCTCTGCCCTTGGTTGGACCTTTGATCTCGTCCTTGGTTCGGTCTTGGGTTCATCCCTGGTCTTTGTCCTTGAGGTCCTCTTTGCTGCAGCCTTAGCTGGTTTCCGGGGAGTTGCTGAAGCGGCTGCGGGTACATGGGTTGTTGTGGTGCTTAAGATCGTCTGTTGTTTCCCTTAGGGTATTCTCTCTTGAAGTGCCCCTCTTCACTACATTTGTAGCACCCAGTTAGATTTGCTCGGCAGACTCCAGGATGCATTCTTCCACACCTTTGACACGGCCTAAAGCTAGGGGCGTTGTCAGGCTGACTTCGAGGCACCCCTGACTCTCGACTTTGCCAGTGGAGTTTCTTCCCTCTGTCATCTCTTCTTCCTCCTTCCCACTTCATTTTTCCTTTGGATCATTAGATGACTGAGAGGGTTGAATTTTCTCTCGAGGGAGGATGGCCTCTATGCTCAATGCTTTGGCTAAGGTTCGAGCATAGGACATGTCTTCTTGCCAAGCAAGGGCTATGCCAATCTAGGATCTTAGTCCTTTCTGGAACTTGCGTGCTTTCTTCCCGTCTGTGTCCACTAGATGTGGAGCATGCCTTGACAATTGGTTGAATTCTCTATCGTATTCTGACACTGTCTTGTTTTCTTGCTTTAGATTCCAGAACTCCATCTCTTTTGTCTCTCGGTAACAATCCGGGATGTACTTCTGATACAGATCATGCTTGAAATCTTTCCAACTATAGTCTTCCCATTGATCTGGGGTTATGGTCATACGAACGGACTTCCACCAGTAGTTCGCATCATCCGTCAGCATAAAAAGAGCACAGGTTAACTTCTCCTCTTCTGAACAAGCTATGAAATTGAAAATTCGTTCTAAGGAGCGAACCCATTTTTTGGCATCCATCGGATCTCCTAAACCATTAAACGATGGAGGATTGTGTTTAAGAAACACACTTTCAGCTCTTGGTTCGGGGTTTGGGACATGCTCGGGTTCATTCTCATCTTCGTTCTCAGCTTGACGTCTTCAGGGCGACATCCTAAAGAACCAGATATTAGCGACACTTGATTGAATTCGCACATTTGCAAGGATGCCTTTCGATAAGGTCTTTAAATTTAGATAGATCAAAGAAGACGGAAATTTATACATCATTCACACATAATGGGAAAATTGCCTCATTAAGAGGACTTTTGGCATCGATATCATAGAATAGGTTATTGGTTACATCGAGATAGGGCAGTCTGTTGGAAAATTCACTGCCACTATTTGAGTTTTAGAAAATTTAAAGCATCAATTACATATTTATAGTCCTTGGCTAAAGCGGATATTAGATAACAGACAGGTAGACAGATGGATTAGATAACTAGGTGTTCTAACAGCAACACCTCCTACTATAGCTTAATTGTAGGCTGGAGCCTTTTCTTTCCCCTTGCAAGGCGACCCTACTTCCTCCTCGCCTCCTTCTTCCGGGTGTTCCTCTTCTTCCTCACCTTCAACTGTCTCCGGGATGCTGAACTTGAACGTTCTCATGTGAACATTCCCTTCGGGGTACTGATGGGACATACATTGCCCCAGACTCTGAGAAGCGTATGCAGGGGTCCACTGGTTCATTTGAGGAGTGCAAGAAAACAGGGACTCGATATGGTTCATGATCCGGACATTTGAGGGTCCAGCTCCTGAGGTTTCTTCATGTTGAGGACGGGGTGCTTGGAATCCAGGGGAACTGTTGAGAGTTGCCCGCTGCAGTTCTAGTTCTACCACGAAAGAAGGGTTTTGTTCGGTCGCTTGCTGCTCGGATAAGGCTTGCACATGGCCATACTCCGTCACCCAACGAGCCATCAAGGCTGAGGAGAACTCTGTCAGATTCCTGATTTCAACATATGTTATGGGATCACAGATGATAGTGCCTTGCAAGATGCGGTACATTGTAGGCCTCCAAGCGGGTGGTGCGTGCTCGCACATGCGAATGTAGGTCTCCAAGTCAGATACACTCCCAGGATCTCCTTCGTAGCCATTAGCCCAGGCCCACCTCTCTAGGTACCTTGCCATGAAGGACAGCAATTGCTCGTTACCGTCCCAAGTTTCTCGTCTGAACCTTTCAACTCTTTCTTGAACCAGATGAAAAAGAGGCACGCTCTTCCTAGTAGTTATACGGTGCTTAACCATCTAGAACAGAATAGCTTAATTAGTCTAGATTATAAAAAGGAGACCTAAGGTTCTTCTGAGATCATAGTAACGTCTAGATTTTATCTTGCATGCATAGTTCCTTTTGAAGCAGTTGACGTTTTTTTTTTCAAGAAAAATTTTGGTGCCCATGGTCTTTAACATATAAGTTTACCTTTTTTAGTTAAAAATTTTGAGTACAAATGAAAACTTTTTGGGATCGAAAAATCTTTTTCACAAACTTTTTTATTCTCAGAGATCGTTTTACCCGAACACCTTTTACTTGGAATTTCATTCTCACCATTTTTCTCTTATCCATAAAACAGGTATGCTTGCTCAAATCTTTTCCTTTCCTGTATTCCAAAAATCAAAATCCAAAATCCAGAATTTCTATATTATCATACCTTGATTTTTGGTTGAGGATACGAGGGTGATGGCGAGCTGTGGGTTGCGGTTTTTACTTATCAAAGAAAAACTTATGCATACATATATACTTAACTCATTTAAAACAAAGACACAGGCCTACAATTTTGCAAACCTGTCTCTGATACCAACTATAACAGCCCGGTCCCGAGATAGGGGTTAACGAATGGGGACAGGGTGTTATTAAGGGTTAATGAGGTATAATGGAAGATTAATGGGGTGGTTTTAAAGTCAGGATATGCTTTTAGATGAGGTTACTCGGGTTTACTCTTATTTAAATGGGAGCATGCTCAAGCAGAATGAAATGATAATAGATACTAATGCGTATAAGCCCTTTTGTGGGCGAAAGGAAATCATACTTCGAGAGGTAGAAAATACAGCTTAATATGCATCTTATACTCGAATAACCATGTTTGGGAAATATTCATATAGTCTTGATAATCATAATAGAACTTTAAACGGAATTAGAAAAAGTGTATCAGAGTAGCAGATCACATAGTGCGACTTCAAAAGAATATTAGGTAATAGCAAACAATCTTGGCAGCCAACCCACATCCACAGCCACAAACATTCTCAGCATCTCAACCTGTAAAACATTTGAAAAAGAGGGGCATGAGCACTAATGTACTCAGTGGGTTTTAGTAAAACACTTTAATAAACTTCAAGATATACAACAATCAACTGGCAGTTTATGGAGAGCAAAACGCTGAAGCCCTCTCCATATCCGCAAAATCTTTTCTTTTTTCCTTTGGGCCCATCTTGGCTCAAACCTGACGTCAACTGCACCCTTAGGCATGCCATAGGATAGAAGAGGGGTTACCTCAAATATCTGAACGAGTTTGCGAGGGAAAAAACTAGCAGTGACTCCTTTAAGAGTTCCGAGCTCAAATCCTGCTTAAGTGAAAAGCTAAGTTCCTTCCTTTCTTACCCTTGCTAGCAATACCAAGCTTAGAACAATGTCTAAGGCTAATTCTTTAATACTACATGATCTCGGCCTACAAGGGTTTAATGCTACCCTACAAGGCAAACCTTAATTCTTAATTCTTCGAGCTTAACAAGCATAAACGTTAACTTACAGGAAAAGAACGTAAAGAGGTACGAATCGAAAACCAAGGTAATTCTAAACATCTCATGCTAAGCATAAACAATACTTTAATAGTTCTATCACTTCTAAACAGGCTTGTGAGCTCAAGTAAAACATAATATCTTCCTTTCTTCCTTCCTTGTACAGAGATCAATCAAGCTGAGCAAAAATACTTTATTGGATATCTCATTTGCCCTAAAATGCTTCTAGAGCTTATTAGCTCAAACTCTAGATGAGTATAGATTTACCCACCTTGATTACGGAACGGAAGATGAGGCAACGAGCTGGTGATCTTTCTTAGTATTCCTCGGAGGCTCGATCCCTCCTAAAAAAGTCGAATCATCGACTTAGCGGCCTCCTTTTACGATTTCTAATAACATGAGGTTAAATATTACCAAACTAATATTCTCTTAGCTATGACTTAACATAGATAGCACGACTTTTGACTTTATAAGGTTTCAAGAAGAATTTATTCGAAGAGAATCACACCTTGGTTACACGGGTTTTAAACGGAAACAACTTAAGAAGTTTACTCGAAATATCTTGTAGATAACCTGGAAATATTCTTAAATTAAACTTGGAATTAACTCAGAAAAAAACGACTTGAAAACTCGAAAAGAGGGTATGGAAATAGCCAGGAAAAATCAGCGTCGGATGACACAGGGGGGGCACCGCGCGCTCGCGTAGCCCCGCGCCCGCTCACCCCCCCGCGGTCGCGTCACCTGGTTTCTCTCTCTTCCGTCCAATTTCTGGGCGGACTTCAATTCTTCTGGGTTTCTTCGGTGTTCGTCGATTCCTTCGACGAACACGAAGAACATGAAGAACACTTATAAAATTTTGAAAAAAACACGCTTCGATAAATTAATGTAACATGAAACGACTTGCCTTAATTTACAAAGAAATCATCATTATAACGGCATAAACACGATAATATTCCTTTAATATTTAGAATAACGACAAAATCATTAAATGTGGCTTGAATGGAATTTAACGGAATAAATGAGGCTAATCTTTTTAGAATGATAATAACGGAAGTAGAATGAGAAATATAACATGAACGTTATTAACTTGGAACTTCAGCAAAAATCGAAATACAACTTTTAGACGAGCAATAATGAAGAACGCGAAGAACGTAAAGAACAAAAAGTAAATGCGGAATTTAAAAGACGGAAAAGAATGGTGTTGAGACTGATGAACAAGAATGGACGGAGTTAGGTGCGTCGAAGGAATGTGGTTAGCTCGGTGTCTCATCGAGTCGCAACGGCGGCAGAGCCGCCTGCTATGATTTTAACGGCGTCCCTAGCACATTCCCTCACTGCATCCCTTCCACGTCACTCCGCTCGTCGTCTTGAAGAACACTCACGAAGAACGTTTTTTACTTCGACATAACCTTTTCGGCTTTCAAAGCTTTTCACCCTTTTGATTTAGAAGTGAAGTGAATGAGAAAATGAGTAAAGAATGCTAAAAGGGTGGTCCCCTATTTATAGGAAAAGCTTTGGCTTCCCTTGGAAGCCATTGCTATGCGAGAATACTGCAAAAGCTATCCCGGGTTCGGTTAAAAGCTGCTTTATTCGATGTCGAGATCCAAATGACCTCAGACACGAAATCCAAAAATACCGAAAGACTCATTAGCTCGGACACTAGTGGACCAACTTGATTCGTGAAGAAGACGGGGTCATCAGAAGAAAGACGAGCAAAGATTCCCTTTTTGGAATAACTTTTTCATATTCACTCGGACTTACAGATTTTGCTCCCGAGCGTTCGATTGACCTAAGAATGAGGATTCGTGATCACCAATGGAATCCTTGAGTCATTTCTCATAAGAGGGGCCTAACAGAATGGGACTCGGATAAATAAGGAAGATTTCGTAAATTTCTCAAAACACGAACGCACGCAAAAGTTACTATTCATTCCCTTTGTAAATACGTTTTCCTTCACCGGGAACTTAAATGACTTCAGATTTAAAATCCGAAAACACCGTTGTACTCCTTAGGTGAAAACCTTTCTGAAGAAACCATAAATGGCAATAATAAAATTTGGATTATATTTTCCGAAAAGACGATTCTCACAAAAACTGACTTCTAAAGTCGTGACTGACATCCAACCATAGCTAACCTTAATTAAATTCCTTCTTGAATTAATTAATTAATATTAGCAATTCTCTAAACCTTATTCAAAAATTTGGGGTATTAAAATATCCCAACCAATTGTCAAGCCAAAGTAAAGTTCATCTGCCAGTGATGCTTTATTATGCTTGCTTTCAAGATTTCCAGTTACCCCCATCTTTGATATGCATGGTTGACACATGTAGCAATGCATGATAACACATGGAGCACCCTTAACATGCATGGTGACACATGGAACAAGGTAAAGTTGAGTAGTGACAATCAATTTGTAATGTATTTCAATATATGGTATTTAGTTGAAATAGAGAACGAATAAAATTTTATTGGAAGGTCAAACGAACTGTGTTTTTAATGAAATAAATGACCATGCGATTATGAAAAGATTTGTGACTCCTAGTCAAAGACGAAACCAATTTTGGAAATAAATAAAACGGTAGAATTTTATTTTAGGGATGAAAATGAAATGTCTTGTCACGAGGAACAAGATATGTAATCGAGAAAGATTTAGAGGACACCATGATTTTAAGAGTAGAATTGAGTCAACTTTGAGAGTCATTTTCTCTATGTTTGGGACGGGGTGTTAGAGTGTGTATATTCAAAATGGTGTTTTTTCCAATAAAAAATATTATTATACGTCAATTATGTACATCATTCAAAAAGTGAGATAATTTGTCTCCCAACCACAACACACTTTCAATCACATCTTTCAATGTCCTCCGAGTTATGGGGTGGGCATATTAGTGTTCAAATATCATGATATTTTTTGGTCAATTGATTTGTGCTCGGCCAGGATCCTTTGATGCGGAAAATGAAAAAACGGCATTGGAACATGTCCACAAAGTTATGAGGTAGGGAATCTACATTTGCTTGTTGTTGTCAGCAAAATGGTAAAGAATTATGAGTCATGGGAAAAACCGCGGTAGGTTTATCTCTTTTTTTTTACTTACTTTGTTGCTCTTGATTTTATTATCTTACCTTTGTTGTTCATAATTATTTTTTAGATATACGACGATAGTATTGAAGATAAAGGACATGTTAAAAAGTTCAATTCATAAAAATAGTAATTTATAGTATATTATTATTCAATTTATTATACTTTTCACTCAACATTTATCTCACTACATTCATAACATGCATCTCACAACCATCAATGATTTTGAAATCTCGATAATCGGGATATAATTGTCTTGCTGATAGAGGTCTCATCGACTCGGTTATTCCAGTTCAAGATCCAAATCCTATCCAGTTTGTTTGTGTACTTGTTTCTATTATTTCAATTAAGTTTGTTTTTTTATCTATCTTCTACTTCTCTACATTTCTTGTACTCCATTTTTCAACCGAGGATCCGAAGCATTCGTTTTTCATGCACATATAAGCTCTAAATAAAATTAAATTCTAAAAAAAATATTATAAACCTTAATTGGAATGTAATAAATCATAATTTGGATGTAATAAATCATATAAAACCCAAGCCTTAAAAATATACCCTAAAATGGAATTAATAAATCTGAAAACTAAAATGAATTAATTTATTTTTTTCAATTCGATGACTCTCGTAGTACACTCACCCGACACTAACGTATGGGCTCATGCACTGCGCTCGATATTAATTTTTTTGGATTCAATTAACTAAGCCACAATTAAGATTAATAAACATTAATTAGAATGAAATAACACTAATACTTTTATAAACTTAGTAGTACTTTTCAAATTACAGGTGATACTTTTGAATGTAATGAATAATATTTTTTGTCGAGCTTTTTTTTACGGGTGGGGTGATACTTTATGAACACCCGATCGTGCAAATGTTTGCCTTTATTTTTATACCAGAACCGTTGTCTATGATACAATTTAACAATTATATTTTAGACAACAGATTTTTCACAATAGACAACAATTTTGAGTTAATAGACAATAGTAGTGATATTCACTGTTGTAAACTTTCTACTTTTTTTTTACTTTTTTCACGATAGTTTAGATTACAACCGTTGATTTTTTAACATTTTTTTCAATCTTAGTTATTATTTTTTTACATTTGTAACATTTTTTTTTATGCACATATAGTAATCTACGTTTGTCACCTAAAAATAGTTTTCATTTGTGTAAGACAAAACACATTCATAGGTCCTTATACTTGTAAGTTTTATTTTGATAGGTCCCTATACAGTTTTTTTTTTAATAGGTCCTTGTACTTCTATATTTTATTTTAATACGTCCTTCCACTTTCTATAATTGATATCATTATATCCATCTTTAGTGGAACTAACATAATTATTAAATTTTTCATTATTTAACCTGCATTTCAATATTAAAAATAACAAATTAAAATTCAATAATAAAATTAAAGAAAATAAAAACCTACATTAGAAACCAAATGGGAAAAATTGTAATCGGCCATCATGTTCTTCAAATTCATGGGTTTAACATTTTTTTAATTTTCTATGATATTAGTAATAATCAAAGATCTAATTAGGTAGCGATCGAGGTTATTTATTCTTTTTATTTTTTATTTTTTAAAATTTGAAAAATAGAACTAAATTAAAATGTTTGAACTTTTGATCGACAGCAATGGTGATGAAGAGACAACTCTTTCCCTACGTCCATGATAGGGATTTGGCATTCTCACGAATTTGCAAGTTTTTGCCTATGAAAAAAAATACTATAATATTTTTTTTTTCAAAAAAAGGAAGACAATTACAAATTTTTTCCCTTTTATTTCTCTTTTAGGGTTTTTTCTATTTTCTTTAATTTTATTATTGAGGTTTGAAAAGCAATATGAGATAGTATATTTTTTTTCCCTTTGATTTCTCTTTTAGGGGGTTTTTTTTTATTCTCTTTAATTTTATTAGAGAAGCACTTGTGTGCACTAGGTGCACCATCAGGCGCATTGATCGGGTCAACATGAAAAACAGTAATCCGTGCTAGAGTGTTGAAATTATAACTGCTTAAACTGTTATATGATATATGTGGGACAAATACAAGAACATATAAAATAAAAGTAGTAAAAACGCACGAGATTGTTAACCCAGTTCGGTTCAACAACCTACTCTGGGGAGATTGCTCACAAACTTGAAGTTTCGACTGTTACTCCTTTGAAGAGTGTATTAGGGTTCTTACATATACAAGTCTCCCGCCTTATGTCACACGTTCTTCTCCACGAACTCTTTCGCTAGCCGAAAGTTGTAAGATCCCCTCACAACCGTGACACTAGACTCCCTTTAGCTACCCACGACTTCAACCTACAATCTCTCCTGAGATTGCGTACAAAACAAGAGTAAAATCTCCTCACTTGTTTCACTCGAAAACACTCACAACTAGTCTATCATGTTGAATGGATTAATGAACAACTACTAGTTACATCGACCAGAAACAAACTGACTCTCAAACAATCTATCAAGATAATCTAAACAATATATGAGTGGTACCGATTACTGCACAAATTGGCCCTTATATAGGCTTCACTTCAATCTTGGCGTCGATCTCCATCTGTCGCCAACATGGTAAGTGGATTTGTTGTTTGAGGCCTTCCAAACGTGTGTAGATACTCTCCAAGTGTAGTGGGGTTAATTCAGCACTAATGTATCTACACCATAAGACAGTCAATCTAACAAATCTTGCTTTCCACGAACTGATCCGAGCAAGATCTTTCCAACTTGGAAACTGCCATAAATACAGTGTCCCTGGTTCTGTCTAGGACATAATCTGGAACAGTTCCCCAACTGTTCTTTTTTTCTTGCACAGCAAAAAAGGGGTTTGTTGGGACATACCCAAGTCTATTTTTTTGAACATATCTCGCCAATAACAACACGAACACTTAGTGAATAATTTTGGCACTAACAATCTCCCCCTTTGGCTTTTATGATCGACAATTATCATTACAATCTGCACACCACTCGAATAAACTTTCACAGATCAAAATATATCAAAAAATGCGATATATTTAAAAATTAGCAAGGACAGTTCCAATAACAATCCTCCTGAATGTGTTCTGGGGGTGTCTTCATCACGATTAGAGCATTGTTTCCACAGTTAGAACTGCATTGTCAGTTGATGAAATAATAGTACAGACCAACAAAAATAAAATGGGGTAAAACAGTCATCCCCAAAATAAAAGTTTGTTCAGCAACAATTTCAAACAAAAACAGTTATAAATGAGCAAAAATGCTCTCATCAGTGGCAAGCAGTAGGCAGGAAGCAGCAAGCAACGGGTGGCCCTTCTTCAATCCAACAACTTGTCCCTCTTAATTGTTGCCAGAAACGGCAAACATCAACCATCAGACCGGGGAGGTAACATCATCATCATCACCAGAGACATCGGCAACGGTAGCATTAGCAGGCTCATCAGCAGCTTGGACAGCAAAAACACCCGGCACATCAAGCGGCGAGGCAAGTCCAAGGGCTCTGGCACGGAGATCAACCAGCAAAGACTCCAACTGCTACTTCCTGATTTTGAATGTCCGAATGAACTTGCTCAAGAATACAACTTCATGCTTCATAGAATTTATATGCCTGTCAAAGAAAACAGATATGACAGAAAAAGAAGCAGCAGGTCTGTCTGGGACAGATGATGGCACAGGTCTCGAGCTTTCATCAGCATCGCGGGCGGTAACATTAGGAGCATGCTGGGATGAGAAGAGCTTGTGGCTGATTGTCAGAGGCTGCGCAGCAGACGCATACACATCATTGGCAGAGACCACATCATGCTGGGCCATAATGATGCTGAATATTAAGCCAAGATAGCCAACTGGTTGATGGGCACGTAATGATTCAGCATGAGCAAACACATGCTCAAATATGATCAGACCGAGGTTGAACTCTCGATGCGTGCCCACTTTAAACAGCGGCAAAGCTATAGGCTTGCCCACAGTAGAATCTTAGGTACTGGACAACCAATTGTGAACTGCGATCTTGTGAAGGATTGAATACTTCACACTTAAATCAGAGGCTAACGAAGAGCGGCCAGATGGCCAAACACAATGACTCCCCCCAGTCAACTCAGACACCACCTCATTCATATAAAAAATCGGCGCAGGAACAACCATATTCTCACGTCCCAAAAATGCATTGATAACCGACGGGGAAAAAACAATCCATAACCCCTCACAAATACAGAAAATGCATGTTCAAATGAAGCATCACGCAAGTGTTTAGACAGGTTTACATAAAACTCATGGACTACAGCAGTAATAAATGGAGGTGCAGAGAAAGAAGATTTCTCTAAGCGAAGATCATGCAACAAAATATCAACACCTGTCCCCTCTACATCTGACTTAACCAAACAACGCTCGGAAACCAACGAGCGACCAACAACCAACTTGTATTGCTTTTGATGAAAAGCAGAGATAAACTTACTTGTATCAAAATCTTCAGAATTAGAGTCCGATCTGTCCGAGACATCCACAGGCACACTTTCAAGCTTATTCTCAGAGGACGGTAGAGCACTTTTCTTTTTTATCAAGGTCCTTCGTCTCCCAGAGACCAAGCCAAGCCTCTACTCAGAGACACTCCTAGTCACATGACGAGTAACAGTAGGAGTCTTTCTCGCATGAGCATTCTTCTTAGCACTCTGCTTTACAGAGGGCTTTTGCACTTTGGGGGCAGTAGAGGACTTCCCTTTCTTTGGAGATAATTTTGACACCGCCTTAGATTTTAGATTTGCAAAAATAATGTGGTGATCATCCTCAGATGAAACTTCCTCATCCCTTAAGACCAGTTTGTGCTTTGTTCCACGACGGCTAGGCAGCTTGGAATTGAGAGGGACAGATTATGTCTGAGAGGATTTAAGAAAGAAGACATTGACATTGTCATCATCCTCTTTTTCTTCATTAGAGGCATCAGGAAGTTTTTCAATATCTGGTGGAGAAACCTCACTTAGAGGAACTTGAATGGTGACGACGGGAGCATCACTACAGATGGGAGTACTGAAAAGAACAGACGGTGCTTGAACTACCTTCATAGTATCAATTACCTCGACAAATTCAGCAGCAGAGGCAGAGAAATCACCTTCATCAATGGCCAATGCGACTTCAGCAACTCCAGCAGTCTCTATTGCAGCCGCAATCGAAGCATTCAAGGTTTCCGCATTCACCATAGGTGGAGAGGGTGGATCTTCAGAAACCCTAGGAGAGGGTTGAGCAGTGAGATCTGTCTTAGACACAGATCTAGGCGGCGAAACAGCAGAAAGTGCCACAGATGTAGGCACAAAAGTAGGGGCTTTGGAGGGAGATACAGATGGCTCCACAGAAACAGGGACAGAAGAGCCTAAAGAAGAAAACATAATCGGTTGAGATAACTAAGCCAGTTGGCATCTGACGCGCGATCGTTTCGCGGTCAAAATAATTCTCAAGAAAGAGTTATCCTTATGCCCACAGCAAGGCGTAGCAAGCGTATGTGAGTAAGGGTCGATCCCACGAGGAGCTGTGAATTCTATCTTCAGTGTCACTTTTCCAAAAGGGTTGAGGATTGTTGTGGTCTCCATACTTGTATTTAAAGACTGTAAAATAAAATAACAAAACAAAATAAAACAGGAAAGGAAAATATTAGTAGTAAACGTATTCCGGATTAGAACTTAGATTCGAACTTAACAAACACTTGACTGATCATGGGCATGTTGATTACTTATGTAAACCTAATTATCTGGTTTAAGGTACCGAATCTCTCTCAACGTACCCAATCTATCCTTTCAGTTTAGCCTAGAGGTGATCTCTCATCCCCTAAACCTTAACATGTTACCCAACCCCGATCTCTCATATGATTGTAAGCAACAAATTAGCATTATGATCTAGACAGAGCCAGATTTACCTAGACAAAGATCTTTCTTATGCCCTCAGTACCCGTGATGCATCCCATCCCTTTATGACCAACACACAGCTATGATTCATTAACCATTTATAGAGATAGTGAACACAATTCTAATTAACGAGTGATCAACCACGATTAACTAACTTAGCCCACTGTATAATGCAACAACGAAAACGATTACATGATGGAACCAGATTCACACAGTTTATGCCCATAAGCCTCACGGTTTTTACGTGTTCATTAAGTTCTTATCTTCGTTCAATCCGGAATAACGAGCCTAGCCACTCATGCTGGACTTAGAACAATAATAATAATTAAAAGAAATAAAAAAACATAATATAAATGAAAAACTTACTTATATTAATTAGCAAAAGAATCCAATACCAACGCTGGATTGGAAAGACATAAAATAGTAAATCCTAAGTGTCTGCGAGCATAAGGTCTGAGACCTTTTGTAGAAAAATAAAATAAAACTAAATAAAATTGTTTGGTGCTATGGTATCTGAATTCTTGTTTGTTTTCTGCCATGTATCTACTTATATAGGAGTACAAAGACACTAGGTAAACTCCCCGACAGGCCGGGGGTCTTCAGCCAACCATGCAGCCGCCATGCCCAATGCTTTCCATATGAGACAGACTCTTCTCTTGTTTAGAAGATTCTAAGTAGCAGATTCTGTACTTGCCATGCCTTAGTTGCGTCGACATAGCAACTTTCCTTGTAGAGCCGAGCATCTTTCTGGAATCATCAACTTGCCTTCCGCGGCTCCTCTTTCCTTCAGCGGCTAGGGTGCATTGCTCTTGCGGTAGCTGGCATTAGTTTCCCTTGTGCCCAGTCTCCTCTTATACTCTTCTCAATCACTCTGGGGTTGTTGTGGGCATGATCACAACCTCTCCGCCTGCTTTTGCTGGAATGGTGGGCGATTTCCGCCATGCTCGAGAGAGAGCTTTCCGCTGAGAAGTTGTTGCCCATCTTGGTATCATTGGCACCCTTGTGCCCTCCATAAGTGATTCTCCTGCCTTCTGCTGCCCCTTGTGCCCATTTTGGCTCTTTCTGACTCAAAAACAGAAAAAACAAAGGACAAAAGGAACTAGAAAAAGACACAAAAATACGAGAGAATTTGGACTTGTTAGCATCGCAAATCTTCAGTGGAGATTCTGGGTTTCTTGGCCTGAGATGGTTTAGAGAAGCCTGATTTGTCCGCCATTGAATTCAGACAGCAAAAATTCAAGCGAGCACCAGTGAGAGCAAGAGAATGGCTTGGGAAGCAAATAATTTTTCAAAGATTTTGTTTCCTTTGAAAATAATAAAATAAGGCGTAAATCTTAATTAGGAAATTCTGGATGGAAATTTCCTTAACTCACCCATCCCACAAACACCACCCCACTGCTCGATATGGAGAAGTGGAATCGATCGAGGCGCAAGAAACAAGGCACTACTAGCCGTTAAAAAGAAACCGTTCCTTCTTAATAAAAACTGTCAGAGACAGATATTGGAACAAAACATATAGACCACATTGACCATGGTCATTTTATTCTCTCTATACATACATCACTGACCAAGACTGTATAGAGAGTCTCCTCATAGCGGAGAAGTTTAGAGAACACAAAAACCCAAAGAGGATCTTAGTGTTTCAAACCTTCTACTATCAGGTGCCTTAGTGAAGATGTCCGCAAGCTGGGCATCTGTTCCAACATATTCAATCACAAGTGATCCATCTTCAACAAGCTCCTGGATGAAGTGGTGACGGATGTCTATGTACTTTGTACGTGAGTGCTAAACATGATTCTTCGAAATATTTATCGCACTCATATTGTCACAGTATATGGTAAGGACAGACTGTGGCACACCATAGTCATGTAACATCTGCTTCATCCATAAGAGTTGAGTACAACAACTCCCAGCTACAATATATTCTGCCTCAGCAGTAGAAAGCGAGATAGAATTCTGTTTCTTGCTAAACCATGAGACCATGTTATTTATGTTAGAATTTATTGCCTGAAACAATGTGAATTACGGATGTAAATTGAAAAGTTAAAAGTAATGTTGAAGCTCGTGTTATCACAATACCTTCAACATGCAGCGGAAACGTAAACAGAACTTTGCACAAAACAAGTTTTAAATCACACTCCTTACGGTGTGTGATTGCCTCAAGGCGAAATTCACTATCACAAATGAAATATAAAAACAATGCTAATATTGTCTCGGTTCACTCCCTTGACAACACTGCATAAAATATACAGAGGATTATCCTAGCTTCCCTTACTCGAATAATCACTCAAAGACAAACCTATCAAAACACATAGATAGATTACAACAAGTCACTTTAAATCCTAGACTTCTCAAAGTTGACTATCTAACCTACACACACAACTGGAATAAAAGTCTACAGCTGATTGGGACGCTAGGCAGATGTCGAAGAAGATGTCTTGGATTTCAGAGATGACACTAGATACAAGATTCAGAGCATCTCACAAACCACGGTGATAACTTGCTTGCATAAATGATTTTAAGGTCTAAGGAGACCTTAAATACTTCCTCCATCTCGGCTGAGTAGTTTCTCCACGATCTTTGATGAGTCAGATGCAAAACTACCGCCTTCCACTACCCTTGCTGAATTGGACTCGAGATAACCGGCCTCTGCACTGTGTGGCACACGTTCTTCAACATCCTGTAATAATGGCGGTTACTCCAGCGATCCACGTTCTCTGCAACGGTTAGTATCTAAGATGAAGTGGGGAACATCACGTCCCTTGAAATCTGGAACAGATTTTGAACAAGTCAAAATCAAACATTATCCACGTTTTAATTCAAAATAAAATATCTAATAAATCCCTCAAATCGTTGAAAATGATATGTGACAAAAATCACAATTTATTCAGATTAATTTAAAATAAATTAATCCAAAATACTAGGAAAGGATAAGGTTAATGTTCCGAGTGTTATACTCGATGTGATGAGAATAACGGACGACATTGGATACGACATTGACTTCGATGTTATCAAAAAAGTGATAACATCATCTGAAATCCATGATTCTCAACAATCTCCCCCTTAAGCTTATCCTTTCTGCACAAAACACAAAAACTTAATATATACAATTAGAGCCGCAACGGAATATGAAAACAAAAGATATTAGAGTTCAAAAACTCTCCCTTAAGGTCTGCTCCCCCTTAAGTTATTATCTGTAACATAATATACAGAGTTAGTGGGTATTATCCCCTATACATGAATTACAAGGTTTGTGGGTATTTACCCCTGTACAGAAACGTAATAATGTTGAGAGTATTCTCAACATAGCAAACAACACATATTTTAAAATATGCGAAAACAATCACAATGTTGAGATCATTCCCAACATAAAACATCACATATTGCACAATATGTGAACAATAAGGCAACAATACCGAGATTATCACCATATAAACAATATGCAAAAATCAATCATATATAGATATCAAAATCATCAGACTAGACTGATGATTAAAATCAACTATTCAAGGATATTCAAAACTTGAATACCCAAAACATTGAAACATTAAAAATAAAACATATGTCCAGCACATCAACAAGGATGTAAACACATCCAGAATAAAATTGTATCCAGCACAATACATAACCAAAAAGAAATGTTGTTGATAAAGAAAATTCATATTTTCTTCTTTCCATTTGCCTTAGCCACGGACTTTCCAGCCTTCTCCCCTTCAGCACCAACATCACCAGTGGCAGCATCTACTCCCCCTTTTTATGTAGAAAGTACACTTCGCAGAGCTTGGCGATGTTCAACCATAGCATTGGTGAGGACTGTGCTTTGATGGATCATAGAATACATCTGCTTGATAAAAGAATTTAACACCTGCACAGAGAATGTCACCAAATGTGAAGATGCACTAGCCAATTCACTCTCAGATCGTGGAGGAGAGAGAGCAGTCTCTATTCCAACATCCTGATCAACATCCCTGGAAGTAGCCGTGGAGCTTAGAGCAAGGTTATAAGGAAGACCCATCACACGATCATCATTCTCTTTTGGTTTGACAATTGTGATAGTCGACGTTTCAGTGACTATCTTCTTCTTGTTTGGCTTCACGCCTTGCTCAATCATGACTACATAGATGAGGCAGGGAAAAGGAAGGATGCTGGTGTTGCTGGTCTTTGTAGTAGCCTTCATCACATAATCAAAAATATAGTCTCCAAGGCTGAAGGGGATCTTAGTGCCAAGTTTAAAGAGCAGAAATGCTTGATCAACAGTGAGGACTGAAGTGTTAGTGGTAGGTAACCAATTACACACAATAATCTTGTGTAAGACAGAGTATAAAAATGTAAGCTTAGATGTGGAAATTTTGTTTGTCCACTTGGTTACCAATCCACCAGTTATAGTCGACACAACATCATCAATAAGATCTAGACTAACAATATCATTGTCATTTCTTAGACCCAGGAACTTGTTGATCACCATCGGATTAAACTTAAACACATCATCACGCATATAAATTTCCCCATATTTGCTCCTTGTTTTATCACCCATATCAAGAGACACATTGGCATAGAATTCAACAATCACATCAGGCTCAAAAGTCGACAGAGATGAAACAGATTTCCACAGACCCCTCTCTTTTAAAAATACATCCATGCCATACTTCTTAAAGCTTAAGACATCAATTTGATTGTCAACACGCACAGGACGGTTGCACATAATTTTGTATTGAGCCTTAGCATGCTTAGAGTAGAAAGTCTTACTAAAAACAGAAGTAACAACATGAGGGGAACCTGGTGGATAGACTGGTTCAGAATCTTCAGACTCAGCATCATCTTTGACATTGCCTGACTAAGTGGGGAAGAGAATATCTCGAGCAGTGCCGGAAGAGACCAGATCATGAGAAGAAGTGGGAGAAGTGGCTTTCTTCACACCCTCAGAAGAAACTTCTTTCTTGATAGCTTCAAGAATCTCCGAAGCAGTTTCCTCTTCTTGTTAAGCATCCACTTCAACATCAGCAGAGGCTTTAATGGGAGAGTTCTCAGGAGGATTTTCCTCATCATCTGACTCATCCTGTAGAGACCTCACTAGCTTGGTCTCCATCTTCAGAGTTCTCCTAGCCTTCTTGCTAGTTTCTTCAACCGCTTCTTTTTCAGTGTCTTGAGAACTGTGAAGCATCTTAGATTTATGAGTTGGCCCAACCTTCTTCTTCTTGTTGATAATAGCTTGAATGTGCACCCCGAGATCAGGATCTATGGGGTTTTTTTCTTCTCCTAGGAGCACTTATTGAAGTGGTGTTGGGTTCAGCACTTGAAGCTCTTTAGGAATTTCAGCTTCCTTCATCGGAGTATCAGTATGCTCAGTCGGAGGGGATGAAGGCTTCTCCGACTCAGATTTTGCACCTTCCTCACGCACTCCAGTTGTTACAGTGACTGTGGGGGTTGATGTTGAAGTTCCAGCAGGAACTGAGGTTGAAGATGGAGAGTGCCCATGGTTTTCTCTAACGCTTGTTTCATCATTTGAAACATAGCAGCTATGTCACTTGGATTTGCCATGGAAGTTCTGAAAAAGCTTGAGAGCAAAATAGAGAAAAAAGAGAAAGACAAGATGAAGGAAAATGAAGCGACTCGATGGAGAGAGTGAGAGATTTGAATTTTTATTCGAGATATGGATGTCAAGATCCCTCAAATCTCGAAACTCTCCAAAACCGTCACATCACTATAAACAAGACTAAAAAAATAAAAAAATAGATTAGTGGATAGGGTTAACCGAAGGTGTACTTATCACCAAAGTACAATTAGAGATATTCATGGGCCCCCTGAACAAATCCGTCCCTTTTCTTCCTTTTTTTTTATTTTTTTTAATAAAATAATAAACAGATGGAATACAATTGTATGACAAATATAATTCTAGGCATATATTTTCTGAAGATTATCATTTTTCTGCAATCTTGGTCACAACATCAGCTACAACACAACCAAACAGTGAATAAACCCAATTATAATGCACTTTATAGAATTACGGGTAATTCATTCACAAACATAGACATAGAATTTCAAGTTGCTGATTTTGTTAACTAGAAGCAGAACCACAATAATTTCATTAATTCAGCCTTGAGTTATACTTAAAATAAATGACTAAAATAAATAAATGAAAAACACTCATGATAAACAACTGATGTTGATACAAATAACTCACATAGAGTTCAACATCAGTAAACAAAGTGAACTAATTAAATAGAACACATTCCAAGAGACTTTCTCAAGGCAGAAAATCTCTCGAAATCAAGGGGTTTGGTAAAAATATATGTTGTTTGATTCTCAGTGGATATGTATTTGATGTTTATGATCTCCTTTTCCACCAAGTCTCTGATGAAGTGATGTCGAATATCGATATGCTTAGTGCGTGGATGTTGAACATGATTTTTGGAAATTTCAATAGCACTAGCATTATCACACAGCAGGGTTAGTGATGAGCTTGTCATGCCATAGTCCTTCAATATTTGATTCAGCCATACCAACTGAGCACAACAACTAGCAGCTGCAACATATTCTGTTTCAGCTGTTAACAAGGAGATGCAATTTAGTTTCTTGCTTGACCAATAGACCGTATTGTTCCCCAAAAAGAAGAAACCACCACTTGTGCTCTTTCTATCATCAACATCACCTACCCAGTCTGAATCACTGTATCCAATAAGGCTGGTGTTTGTATCTTTACCATACCTTATTCCAAAGTTGACTGTACCAGCAACATATTGAATTATTCTTTTGACAGCTTTCAAGTGAGATTCCTTGGGTTGAGCTTGGTATCTAGCACATACTCCAACACTGAACATGATGTCAGGTCCGCTGGTGGTCAAGTAGAGTAAGCTTCAAATCATTCCTCTATACATCATTGGGTCAACATTGACTCCAACATTGTCTTTGCTCAGTTTTTCAGAGGATCCCATTGGTGTCTTCATAAGCTTTGCAGCATCAAGCCCGAAGCGCTTGATCAGATTTTTGGCATACTTGCTTTGGGATATGAAAATCCCATCTTTGTCTTGCTTGATTTAGAGACCAAGAAAGTAGGCCAATTCGCCGACCATGCTCATCTCAAATGTGTTGCACATTGCATCAACAAACTCTATAAGGAGATTAGAACATGTGGATCCAAACACAATATCATCAACATAGATTTGTGCAACAGTGATGTGTTTGTGAATCCTTTTGATAAACAATGTTTTATCTACTATGCTTCTTGAAAAACCAAAGTCAATTAAAAATTCGGTAAGTCGAGCATACCAAGCTCTAGGAGCTTGTTTAAGCCCATACAATGCCTTGTGTAGTTTCAGCACATGGTTTGGTTTTTCATGTCATTCAAAGCCTTTTGGTTGTTCAACAAAGGCTTCCTCATTCAAAATGCCATTCAGAAAAGTGATTTTGACATCCATTTGATGCAATGTAAACCCAATGTGGCAAGCAATGGCAAGTAAGAGACGGATAGACTCTATTCTAGCAATAGGAGCGAATGTTTCATCATAGTCTATTCCTTCTACTTGGGTATAACCTTGTGCAACTAGCCTGGCTTTGTTTCTAACCACATTCTAGACTCATCAGTCTTGTTCTTAAAGATCCATTTAGTTTCAATTACATTTTTATTTTCAGGCCTTGGAACCAATTCCCACACATTATTTCGAACAAACTGAATAAGCTCATCATGCATTGCCTCTATCCAGAATTCGTCTTTTAGAGTTTCTTTGACATTTTTAGGTTCAACATTGGATAAAAAGCATGAGATAGACACAAGGTTAATGACTGATGACATGCAAACCTATTTGACCAATTCAACAACATCGGCTGAGCTTTTTGTTCTGGTTTTGACTCCTTGAGATCCATCACCGATGATTTGAGAATTTGGGTGATCTCTTTTGATTCTTCTTGGAGGATCACGTCTTGGTTCATACTGGGCCAGTGGTAGATGGTCATCATCGCTTTCAGAGGAGGATTCTGAGTCTGGTGTTTGAGGTGATGTTGATCCCTTTGCTGAGGGAGAAGAAGCATTAGATTTGACATCAGGACTTCTCGTAGGACTTTTGGCAGTTTCACTAGGCTCCTTATCATCAACATATAGTTCATGAAGGAGAAAGGACACATCATCTTCCTCAGATCTCGTTGCCAGGCTTGCAAGATCATCAAACACAATATTAACAGATTCTTGCACAGCTTTGGTTCTTAGGTTAAGAACACGATATGCTCTGCTGTTTTGAGCATATCCAAAGAACAATCCTTTATCACTTTTAGAGTCAAACTTTCCAAGGTAGTCTCTGTCGTTCAGGATGTAGCAGACACATCCAAACACATGGAAATATTTGAGATTTGGCTTTCTTTCTCTTAGAAGCTCATAAGGTGTCTCCTTTCTTCCTGGTCGAAGATAGACTCTGTTCCTGATGTGACAGACTGTGTTGACAGCTTTAGCCCACAGCTTCTTCAAAAGCCCTTTAGCCTGTAACATTGCACATGACATTTCCTGCAGAGTTCGATTCTTTCTCTCCACTACTCCATTTTGTTCAGGAGTTTTGAGAGCTGAATACTCATGGAGTATTCCTTTCCTTTCACAAAAGTCATTGAATGCAGCATTCTCAAATTCTCTTCCATGATCTGTTTTGACGCATGCAATGTTGGTGTCAAATTGCAAACACATTGTGCGGCAGAATCTTTTGAAGACTTTGAATGTTTCAGATTTTTCCTACGGGTATTCAACCCAAGTGTACCTTGAGAAATCATCAACAATGACAAGGATGAGACTCTTACCACTCATACTCTTTGACTTTGACTTTGTTTGAAGTGGTATATTCTTCAAGAAACTCCTTATTGCCGGTCATGTGTCGAGAATATCTACTGTCGAAGTACCATGTTCCGGCAATGTTAGCCTTCAGTGACGTATACACAACATTGCATGTAACCTTCATCTTTTTGGACTTCATAGGATTCTTGTTCTTTGATGTGATCCCTGATGTTGTTCTTCCATTCACAACATCATCGTAAAACTTAAAGCAATGTGGTTTGATGTGTCCCGGCTCCTGACAGTAATGGCACACATATTTTCGAACCTTTGAGCCCTTACATTTCTTCTGATAATCATCTTCAACATTGCTCCCAGTCGGCATGTTTGGGTTGTTCTCATTCACAAATTTCACAACATTGTTATTTGAGGAAGTCATGGAAATTTTGTTTGATAATCCCAGTCCAGCCCTGTCTGTCTGTCCCAATGTTAAGGCTTCATTTAGGACATTCGTTCCTTGATTCCATTTCTGAAACGTTCTTGTGGTGCTCTCCACATCCTTCTTTAGTTTAGTGATTTCAGCATCACTTCTGGTGAGTCTAATTTCCAGACCTACGATCTTCTCTCTAAGACACTGATTTTCTTCCACAAGAAATTTCAGTTCTTTTGATTGAGTTGTCCATTGAGTGCAGACTTCATTCACAACATCATTGAGCTCTTCAAGAGAGGCAGAGGGGCATTCTTCCTATGGATCAACCTTTCTGATCTCAGAAGTATGATTAAACTCATCCAGTAGAGTCATTTCATACCAATTAGTAGTGTTGGAAGAGATCTCAGTGGCTTTATCTTCAACATCTGGGAAAACCTCATCTTTAATTTCACATTCTTCAATGTCTAGACCATCAAGTTCATCAATACCGTTCAGGGCATCAATTATCTGGTCGTCTTCCTCCATCACATTGATGAACAACACTCTCTGATCTGAATCATTTTCAGTATCAGACTCATCACTGAGAACAACATTAAAATTATTTCTTTGTCTTCTTCATGCTGTTGGACATTCATTTGAATAATGTCCATACCCAGAGCATGCTCTATATTGAACTGAATCAATGTCTTTTCCAGTGTCAGCGACGTCCTTCTTGACATTTGATCTTCCAGAATTTGATGTTGATGAGGATGGAGATTCAAACAGCCCTCGAGGTTTGATATTTGGAGGGCTTTTCTTGATGGAACGAACCAGTGAGTTGAACTTCTTTGTTAGGAGTACAACACTTAGATTCTCTTCTTCATTAATTTCCTGAAGACTGTCAACATCATCATGAACATCAGATGACACAGTTGTTGTCTGGAGAGCAATTCCCTTTGAGGTTGAGTTTGCTTTCTGATTTTGCAGGTTCATCTCAAATATTAGCAAGATACTGACCGCTTCTCTCATACTCATGGTTCCTACATCGTGTGCTTCTTCGATTGCAGAAATTTTCATATTGAATCTTTCCGGTAGAGTTCGAAGCAACTTGCTCACCATGTTCTCATTAGATATTGGACTTCCTAGAGCGGTCGATTGGTTTGAGATCTCACATAATTTTTCAGCATAAGATGAAATAGTTTCATCTTCAAACATACGCAAATTTACAAATTTTGATGTGAGTAACCTCAGTTTGGTCTTCCTTACACTGGCAGACCCTTCACAATGTTCCTGAAAAATGGTCCATGCTTGATATGCAGTAACACAATTGCAAATCATCTTGAAACATGGAACATCGACTGAAACAAAAATTACATTCAGAGCACGAGCATTAAAATTTGAGATTGTTCTCTCATCATTTGTCTATTGAGATTCCGGAGTTAACACAAAATCTCCATTCGGACCTTCCATCCTAGGAGGGCTCCATTCTTCAATAACTGCCATCCATGGTCTTTCATCGATAGATTTGATATAGATCTTCATTCGAGATTTCCACATGACATAGTTACCACCATTGCTATCTAGAGCAGGAGGATGACATTGATTAATTTGAATATCCATCACGGAATTTCAAGCAACACCGGATCGAGTCCTTAGTGTGTCAAGTACCGGCTCTTGATGCCACTTGTTAGAATTTGTTACATGAAACAATGTGAATTACGGATGTAAATTGCAAAGTTAAAAGTAATGTTGAAGCTAGTGTTATCACATGACCTTCAACATGCAGCAGAAACGTAAACAGAACTTTGCACAAAACAAGTTTTAAATCACACTCCTTACGGTGTGTGATTGCCTCAAGGCGAAATTCACTATCACAAGTGAAATATAAAAACAATGATGATGTTGTCTCGGTTTACTCCCTTGACAACACTGCATAAAACATACAGAGGACTATCCTAGCTTCACTCACTCGAATAATCACTCAAAGACAAACCTATCTAAACACATAGATAGATTACAACAAGTCACTCTAAATCATAGACTTCTCAAACTTGACTATCTAACCTACACACACAACTGGAATGAAAGTCTCTAGTTGATTGGGACGCTAGGCAGATGTCGAAGAAGATGTCTTAGATTTCATAGATCACACTAGATGCAAGATTCAGAGCTTCTCACAAACCACAGTGATAACCTGCTTGCGTAAATGATTTTAAGGTCTAAGGAGACCTTAAATACTTCCTCCATCTTGACTGAGTAGTTTCTCCACGATCTTTGATGAGTCAGATGCAAAACTACCGCCTTCCACTACCCTTGCTGAACTGGACTCGAGATAACCGGCCTCTGCACTGCGTGGCACACGTTCTTCAACATCGTGTAATAATGGCAGTTACTCCAGTGATCCACCTTCTCTGCAATGGTTAGTATCTAAGATGAAGTGGGGAACATCACGTCCCTTGAAATCCGGAACAGATTTTGAACAAGTCAAAATCAAACATTATCCACATTTTAATTCAAAATAAAATATCTAATAAATCTCTAAAATCATAGAGAATGATATGTGACAAAAATCACAATTTATTCAGATTAATTTAAAATAAATTAATCCAAAATACTAGGAAAGGATAAGGTTAATGTTCCGAGTGTTATACTCGATGTGATGAGAATAACGGACGACATTGGATACGACATTGACTTCGATGTTATCAACAAAGTGATAACATCATCTGAAACCCATGATTCTCAACAATCTCCCCCTTAAGCTTATCCTTTCTGCACAAAACACAAAAACTTAATATATACAATTAGAGCCGCAGCGGAATATGAAAACAAAAGATATTGGAGTTCAAAAACTCCCCCTTAAGGTCTGCTCCCCCTTAAGTTATTATCTGTAACATAATATACAGAGTTAGTGGGTATTATCCCCTATACATAAATTACAAGGCTAGTGGGTATTTACCCCTGTACAGAAATGTAATAATGTTGAGAGTATTCTCAACATAGCAAACAACACATATTTTAAAATATGCGAAAACAATCACAATGTTGAGATCATTCCCATTATAAAACATCACATATTGCACAATATGTGAATAATAAGGCAACAATACTGAGATTATCAACATATAAACAATATGCAAAAATCAAGCATATATAGATATCAAAATCATCAGACTAGACTGATGATTAAAATCAACTATTCAAGGATATTCAAAACTTGAATTATGTGCTTGACAGATTTCAAGTGACTTTCTTTAGGATCATATTGGTATCGAGTACAAACCCCCACACTGTAGCATATGTCTGGCCTACTTGTTGTAAGGTAGAGCAGACTGCCAATCATACTCCGGTACAAGGTTTGCTCAATAGAAACACCAGCTTCATCTTTTGACATCTTTGAGGATGTCCCCATTGGTGTCCTTTTCGGGCTACAAGTCTCCAAGCCAAACTTGCTGATCAAGTTCTTTGCATACTTTATTTGAGACACAAAGATTCCATCATCCTTTTACTTCACTTGAAGCCCTAAAAAGTAGGTTAGTTCGCCTACAAGACTCATTTCAAATTCAGAAGTCATGTCCTTCACAAATTCTTTTACCATTCTGTCAGAGATAGATCCAAAGACAATATCATCGACATAAATCTAGACGATGATCACATCAGATTTTTCTCTCTTGATGAAGAGAGTTCTATCAGCTCCACCACAAATGTATCCTTTCTCCAGAAGAAATTTGGTTAGCCTTTCATACCAAGCTTGAGGAGCTTGTTTGAGTCCGTAGAGGGCCTTCTTTAGTTTGCACATATACTCAGGATGGTACGGGTCTTCAAAGCCTTTGGGTTAGCTAACAAACACATCTCCAGACAAATACCCATTTAAGAAGGCACTCTTCACGTCCATTTGGTACAATTTGAACTTCATCCATACAGCCATGGCAAGAAGCAACCTGACTGATTCAAGGCGAGTAACTGGTGTGAAAGTATCGTCGAAATCTACACCTTCAACTTGGGAATAACCCTGAGTGACAAGTCTTTCCTTATTTCTGGTTATGTTCCCTTCTTCATCGGTTTTATTCTTGAAGATCCACTTCGTCCCGATTACATTTACACCTTTAGGACATGGAACTAAATCCCATACTTCATTTCTTTCAAACTGCAAGAGCTCTTCTTGCATGGCATGAATCCATCGATCATCTTGTAGGGCCTCTTTAACATTCTTAGGCTCAGTCGTAGAAGTGTAGCAGACATTTGCAATCATCTCACGATAGTTCTTTCGAATTTCTCTCATTCTAACTCCTTCATCCACATCGCCAATGATATCTGCTGCAGAATGATGTTTCTGCACATCTTTTGAAGGTTTGTAATCATCCGGGTTTTCATTCCTCACCTCAATCTGGTCATTGTGCTCCGAACTGTCTGGAACAGAAGCTGGCACATGAATGGTGACATCAATACTTTCCTCATCAATCTGGGCAACAGGTTCTTCCAGATCATCTACAACAATGTTAATAGACTCCATCACCATCTTGGTCCTCTTGTTGAATACTCAAAAGGCTCAATTATTCCTTGAGTACCCAAGAAAAATGCATTCATCTCATTTGGGATCAAACTTGCCAAGCTGCTCTCGGTCTCTTAATATATAATAAGTACTTCTGAAGATGTAAAAGTACTTTAAATTTGGTTTCTTCCCTTTCCATAGCTCGTAGGGAGTAACTCTCGTTTTAGGTCTGAAATATACCCGATTGATAACATGACATGTTATTGTTCACAACTTCAGCCCATAGGTTGTCAGGGAAAGATTTTGCCTTCAATATGACTCGACTCATTTCTTAAAGTGTCCGATTTTTCCTCTCAACAACACCATTTTGTTGAGGTGTTTTTGGTGCAGAGAACTCCTGAGCAATACCTCTTTCTTCACAAAAACATTTGAAGAAAGTATTTTCAAATTCACGACCATGATCATTTCGAATTCTCACCACAGCAGTTCCTTTCTCCACTTCAAGTTTGAGACGAAGTTTTTTGAATGTATCAAAGGTTTCTCCTTTATCTCTAAGGAACTTAACCCATGTGAATCGAGTGAAGTCATCCACGCACACAAAAATAAACTTCTTCTGTCCAATACTTTCAGTTTGAACAGGCCCCATCAAGTCCATATGTAGCAGCTCCATGGATTTTGAGGTGCTAATCTTCTTAACAGATTTATGAGAAGTGTGAATCTGTTTTCCCACTTGACACGGTCCACAAACTTTGCCACGATCAACATTCAACTTCGGGACTCCAACCACAGCATCAGTCTTCATGAGACGTTGCATGTTTCTGTAACTAATATGGCCAAGTTTTTCATGCCATACATTCGCTTCATCAAGCTGAGTTCTGAAGTAATTTCCTTTGATGTTGAGAAGGTAACAGTTGTCCCTTGATCTGTCTCCATCCATCAGCAGCACACATTCTTTGTTCTTCACAAGACATTTGTCTCTAGTAAAGTAGACCAAGAGACCTTTATCGAAAAGTTGACTTATGCTAATTAGATTAGCTTTTAGTCCTTCGACAAGCAGAACATCCTCCAAATTGGGCATCCCTTCAACATTTAGACGACCACGACCAAGCACTCTTCCTTTGACACCGTCTCCAAAAGTAACGGATTAATAAGAACAATCATTTTGAATATTCTTTAGCATATTGGCATCTCCAGTCATGTGTTGTGAGCATCCCCTGTCAAAGTACCAGCTGCTCTTCACATGAATATTGAGGGCAGTGTGAACCACATAGTTCTTGTGGTTGTTCCAGGATCTGTTCATCACATTACTTCTTCTGGAATTCTGGTTATTCTGAGATAGGCCTCTCCTCCTCATTCTTCTGAAATCATTGATGTAGTTCCTACAGTATGGTCGAATGTGACCAGACTTCTCACAGTAGTGGCATACAACTCCCATCTTTCGAGGCTGTGACTTTGACGACTGCCGAGTCTGTGGCTGCTTGTTTTCTGGTTCAGTTTTGGATTCAGGAACAAGTTCATCATGCGTTCCAGATGTTTGTCCTTGACAGAAACGGTCATAAACCTTCCCACCAATGCATCCAAGTCCTGTATAATCCTGAGGACTTTTTCCTTTAGAGAGGATTTCATCGAGCTGAGATGATCCAGAGTTCATCATCTTGATGAGCTTTTTTAGATGTAGCAGTTCATCATTCTGAGAGTGAGTATTGTTTCTGGATTGCTGAAGATCATTCTGCAGCTCACTGAGGCGCATGGATAGACTATCTCTTTCTTTTATGAGATCACCATTCTCTTTCATCAGCCCTACATTGACTTTTACCATCATGATTCACCTCTCATGAAGCTTTTCATATGCTTCTATGGCAGACTCTTCAGTGAATTCTTCATCGTCACTGCATTCAGACACTTTGTCATCCTGATTGTCAGGACAGAATTAGACATAGGTTCTTTGTGAGACTGTGTCATGAAAGCAATATGATAGCTCACACATTCTTCATCACTCCAACTATCATCTGGATCATCACTTTCACTACGTGTGGAACAATAGGATTTATTCTTCTTCTTTAAGGTGTTAGCGCACTCGGCTTGATAGTGCCCAAGACCACCACATTCTCTACACTTGACCTTCTTATGTTTTTCTTCACCAAGATCTTCATCTTTAGTTCTCCGAGGTTTGAAAAATCTGTACTTGACAGAATTATTCTGTGAAGACTTCTTATAACGTTTGACAAATTTCAAGAAATTCTTTGTCAGCATAGCAATTGACTCAGCGAGATCTTGTTTGTCAGGGACATTGCTAGGCACATCAGTACTGGAACCGGCTTGAAAAGCTATGCTTTTCTTCTGGACTGTCTCTTCATCTGTCAGTCCCATTTCACATGTCCTCAGGAACCCCATCAGCTCCTGTAACTTCATCTTGCTCACGTCCTTGGCCTCTCCAATTGTTGTGACTTTGTATGCGAATCTCCTGGCTAGAGATCGCAGAACTTTCCGCACAAGTTTCTTCTCAGAGATTGCATCACCAAGCGCAAAGCTTTCGTTAGCTATGTCACAAATTTTGGTGTTGAAATCAGCAAGCTTGTCACCCTCATGAGGTTCTCAAATCTGGTAGTAAGAAATTGCATACGAGATGCTCGAACACTACTTGTTCCTTCAAATATAGTCTGAAGGATATCCCATGCATCATTTGCCTTGTCACACGTGGAGATAAGCTTGAAGACGTTCATGTCCACTGCAGAGAAGATGGCATTCATGGCTTTAGCGTTCAGCCCCATGACCTGATAATCAGCATCGTCAAACTCTTCTTCTGGCTTCAGCACCGCTTTGCCTTTCTCATCCTTCTTGGTAAGAGGCTTCCACTCTTCAGTCACCATATTCCAGACACGCTCATCAATTAAGTGAATGAAAGCTGTCATTCTAGCTTTCCAATAGACATAGTTGTTTCCATCAAGGAGTGGAGGTCGCACCGTCGAGGCTCCTTCTTTCATCGAATCCATCTCGGCAAAACAACACAAAATACACGGATTAATACCCCAAGATCAACCCTGAAAATAGGCAACCCGCTCTGGTGCCAATTGAAAAACAATAATCCGTGCTAGAGTGTTGAAATTATAACTGCTTAAACTGTTATATGATATGTGTGGGACAGATGCACGAACATATAAAATAAAAGCAGTAAAAACGCATGAGATTGTTAACCCAGTTCAGTTCAACAACCAACTCTGAGGTTGTTCCCAAACTTGAAGTTTCGACTGTTACTCCTTCGAAGAGTGTATTAGGGTTCTTACACATACAAGCCTCCCACCTTATATCGCCCGTTCTTCTCCATGAACTCTTTCGCTAGCCGAAAGTTGTAAGATCCCCTCACAACCATGACACTAGACTCCCTCTAGCTACCCACGACTTCAACCTACAATCTCTCCCGAGAGTGCGTACAAAATAAGAGTAAAATCCCCTCACGTGTTTCACTCGAAAACACTCACAACTAGTCTATCATGTTGAACAGATTAATGAACAACTACTAGTTACATCGACCACAAAAAATCTATGAGTGGTACCGATTACTACACAAATCGACCTTCATATAGGTTTCACTTCAATCTTGGCGTCGATCTCCATCTGTTGCCAACATTGTAAGTGGATTTGTGGTTTCTCGCCTTCCAAACATGTGTAGATACTCTCCAAGTGTAGTGGGATTAATTCAGCACTGTATCTACACCATAAGGCAGTCAATCTAATAAATCTTGCTTTCCACGAACTGATCCAAGCAAGATCTTTCCAACTTGGAAACTGCCATAAATAGGGTGTCCCTGGTTCTGTCTAGGACATAATCTGGAACAGTTCGCCAACTGTTCTCTTTTTCTTGCACAACAGAAAACGGGATTTGTTGGGACATACTCAGGTTCATTTTGTCGAACATATCTCGCCAATAACAACACGAACACTTAGTGAATGATTGTGGAACTAACACAACGCATTGACCGGTCAACGCCGGAAAATGCGCGATGACCCGGTCAACTCCAAAAATAAATAATCTTTTAAAATCAGTATCAACTGTAACACTAAAAACTATCACTCAAAAGCCTAAAAGTATCACTTATATCCTTAAAAAATATTGGCCAAAATAAATTAATAAAAAGAAATCTTCAAAATCAGTATCAACCGTAGCACTAAAAAGTATCACTCAAAATTCAAGAAGTATCATCTGTATCATTAAAAAGTATGAACTATTTTACCATTTTTCTCTTTTCTGGATTGACCGGGTCAACGCGTGTTAACCCGCGTTTGATCCGGTCAAAAGTGTTGACCGTCTTATATAAGCTTATATACATCTAGTACATGCAAGTTTTTGCCATTTTATTAATATTGTGGTTAAATTTTCTATTTTTAAGAAATGGCTTATAGGTTAAATAACGGAAAAATTAACAATTCCGTTAGTTCAGTTAAAAAAGGATTGAATGATATCACTTATAGAAGTAGAATGACGTATTGAAACAAAATATAGAAATAAAAGGGCTTATTAAAATAAAAAAAATTGTATAAGGACCTATTAAAATAAAAACTAAGAATACAGGAACCTATGAATGTGTTTTACCTTTGCATAATAATGATGATGATGATGATGATGATGATGATAATCACATAAGTATAACATAATTTGTAATAATATATTATTTTTCTATTTCAATTTCATCATTTAAAATAATTAAATAATTATATTTTTTATGCATGTCATATATTCATAGAAATCAAATGTTCTTTAATCGTAGACAAATATTGCTATTTAAAAAATCATGTCGTTTGATTTTCATTTGATCTTCTTATCTAATTAATTAATGTATGTGCATATCATTTTATTAATTTTTGAAAAATTGAATACAACATATAGAATTTAAAAATAAACATACACAACATATAGAATTAAAAATAATTATAATATTACAAATCTAAAATATTATAATTATTTGTGTGCATCGCATAGGAGAAATACTAGTATAAGTTAAATCAGTCTCCACTCTTCTTACCTTTAGGCACTAGAGTACTTAATTGCAAAATTTGCCAACATGTTTTTTTTTTTTTGTGTCTAACTATACAGACTAAGAAATTGTCAATTATGTTCATTACGTTTTAGCGTTTCTTGTCAAAATGTCTACTAGCGATCACTGTGAATCACTACAAGAAAATGACCGAATAGCGACGGAAATTTCCGTCCCCACATAATTAACCATTTTCCGACACCAACTTAACGGGCGACGGAATGACAACGGAAATTGTCTGTCTTGTAAATTTAGTCACTAAATAAAGAAAGCGACGGAATATTTCGTCGCCATATTTAGCAACTGAATTGGCCGTCGCCTTAAAGTGTCGTCGTAAATGGTCATCTAACTGAGGCGACAGACAAAAAAAATCAGCTGACAGAATATTTCCGTCGCCATTTTTGTTTTTTTAATTTTTTTATTTTTAATTCGGTTTGTTTTAATTCCATTTCTTTAATTTGGTTTTTTTAATTCCTTTTTCTTTTTAACTATTTATTTGTACCCAAATATAATAAAAAATCATAAAACTTATATATATATATATATATATAATTGTACATAATTTAATACAAAATATATAATACTTATAAATAAATATCAAAATTGTAGCAAAAATACAAATATAATACAACTAGGAGCCCTTCTCACCATCTGGCCTTCCGGAATCGCTATCAAACCCTCCGGATCCCTCACCAGCACCACCCAGCTGCTGACTGAGAAGGCGCTCGAGCAGGGACTCTATCCTCGCCTGCTTCTTCAGCACCTGCTGCATAGACTCACGCTGAGCATCCATCTGTGCCTGCATATGAGTCTGCATCTCACCTAGCCTCGCATCGAGCTCAGCTTAGGTGTACAGCGACCTAGAGCCAAGGCTCGATGACGAGGAGGATCCTCCAGGTGCAGTAAAAGGGTGATGAATGGCAAGGGCCATGTTCCCCAGCCCGATAGCGTGCCCCTTCCTGTTAGGCGTCACCACCTGGCGGAAAATCTCGCCCATGTCCGGCTCCCCACCCTCCGTTCTCCACTTTACAGCCAAGGCGTCACATTTATCCTATATTTATAAGGATAAATGTAATTCATTATTCAATATAAATTATTTATATATACGTATATATATATATATATTAAAATATTTGTAAAAATTTACCTTGTTCTCCCTCGCCTTGGCTGTGGTCCATAGGTCGTCCGGGCAGTGAAGCTTGAGGTAGGTCTGGTAGCGCGCCTCCCAGTCAGACAGATGCTACTCTCTAGCCTGATTAAACAAGATAAAATGAAATTTATTAGAAATTAAAGTGTTAATTTATTATACAATAAATTTGAATAATTATTATAATTACTCGTACCAGATCGCGCATATGATCCACACATCCGGCGCCTCCGTGGTGAGTCTGACTGGATGATCCTGGTCCATCGAACTTGGTGTTGCGGTTTCTTTTGGCCAGGCGAACCTTCTCATGAGTCTCCTCCGCCTCCCAGTATGCTATCCAGAAGGCGCACAAAATCAGGCCTCTTGCCCACCTGGTAGTCATCCTTCTTCATATGATACACCATGTCCCTGTACCAATCCTGACATTTCTTCCAGAAGAGCAGAAGGATCTCCTCATCAGGGAATGACCACCTAAACTCCTTCTATATTAACACATCAATAACCAACGACGTTAGTAATAATATTAGACAACACAAAATACATATATATCAACTTTTTACCTTGAACTCCCCGCAATACAGCATCCTCCTCTCCACGAACACCTTCTTCCAAGAAAAGTCCGTAAGATGCATAAACCTCTTGAAGATAGCTGTAATTGCCCTCGAACAATCGTTCGAGGGCCTCATGACTCTGAAAATGCAAATCAGATTCAATTATAATATACATAAAGTAAATTAATTACATATATTGATATTTAGATTAAAATACATCTCTCTGCGCACGATCTCGTGCTCGATCTCCTGTCTCGAGTCAATTGTGCAGGACTCCTCTCCCTAAGCATCGGTCCCATCCTGACCGACACTATCATCAATGATACCGCCAATGCCAACGGTGCCATAGATTATAGAGCTCGTGACCTAGCCCCGTGAGATCTACCTCCTTTAGTCATCTGACAAAAACAACTCATATGGATATCTATACACATGATCTTAATTAAACAAAAACATAAAATTCAAAAAAGACAAAAATTCGGCAGCATAACAACGTGAAACTTATATTTTGACCAAGTCATCGACGTAACTTAACTAGGCTCGGGGATTAACTAGCAAAAACCAAACACCAGAGGGATCCAGGGGCCCTCGTCCCATTTAACTAATACGTACAATTAATATAGAGGGATCCAGGGACCCTCATCCCATTTAACTAACATGCTTTATTAAAATTGAACTAACATGCTTTAATTCTATTTTTGTATTAATTAGTAATAACAAAATGATCGAATCTAAATTAATTATACAAATGTTATTGATAGTAATCAAGATGGATTAAACATATAAATTTCTATACATATAATACAAAATGATCGAATCTAAATTAATAATACAAATGTTATCCGATTATTTTTTTATATTTTTTTAAAGTTTTTAAATCAAGTTCTATTTTTATCCGATTATTTTATATTTTTTAAAAGTTTTTAAATCAAGTTCTATTATTTGAGTTTAATCACGCCAAAATGATTTTTGGTTTATACAGCTTAGTAAGTAGATTAAATGTACTGGAATTCTAGGTTTTTTTTAAGAATAAATAAATAAAAATCATTAAGGTGTGATGGTCAATGTAAAAAAATATGTTACTATTACTAATTAAGGGTTGGTAAAATGAAAAATTAGATAACAATTATTCTTTTCAATGTAGCTGGTGAGGATAAATTGGGAGTGTTAATTTGTATTTAATTAGTCGCCCAAGTTTTTAATATAATTAATGTACAATAATTTTCTACAACGAATTATAAAATTAAAACTCAATTCCTACCTATCCGAAGAATCATTTAATTAACCTCGTCTCAACATTTAAAAAAACACATCAATTAACATAAGAAATTTAAATAAGTATATGCATTAAAATATAATTTGAATATAAAATATCGATACACTATTTACGTTCGTTAACATAATTTATGTTGCTTTTTCTTCCTCGCTTAAAAAAAAATTACAGTAAATATCTATACAAAACACAAGCTCTTATCTTCTTTTTATTTTATATATATGTGGCATTAGCAAAATAGGCAGAGCTACATATACCAATTTTCAAAACAAAAATAATAAAACACAAAATGCAAATCTGGTCTCATTCTAACATTTGATCTGCTTCTCAAATCTAAATAATGACAGATGAAAGTCTCCTGGCAAGTTATATATATATACACGTAATTTTATCATGTTCAAAATTCAATTCAATCAAAATTTTGATTTTATTATCGAACAAAAAAAAAAAAGATGAAGAAGAAAAATCAAACCTTATCGAGGGCGGCGGGCGGTAGGCGGCTTGGGCGGGCGGCAGCGGGAAGTGGTAGGCGGTGGCTTGGGCGAGCGAGCGGCGACATACAGAGGAGGAGAGGGAGAGGGGCGGCACACGGCGGGGGTCGGCGGCTGGGAGGGATTGTCTGATGGGGGAGCTTCGACGACGGGGGTCGACGGCTAGGGGGATTCGAGTAGGGTTAATTGGGGAAATAGGGAAGAAGGGTTCCGCGATCGATTATTATGAAACGGGACGACAGATGTACTGACGGACCATTCCGTCGCCCGATCTTATTAAATTTAAATTAAAATTAAAAACAAATAAGGCGACAGAACCATTCCTTCACCTTATTATTCAGTATTAAAAAAAATGCGACGGAACCATTCCGTCGCCTTATTTTCCCGTTATTTTAAAAAATTAAAAAGTAAAATAAAAAACATAAGGCGACGGAATCAGTCCGGCCTTATGTGGCGGCAGTACGTCCGTCGCTAATTCTGTCGCCCCACATGGCAACCGCTACGAACGTTGCCCTTCCGTCATCCGTGCTGATGGAATCTGTTCCGTCGCTATATTACTATATTCTTGTAGTGAATAATGTCGATTGACTTTAAAGGGTTTCATGTCAAATTATCTTTCAATTTTAGAAAATAAAATTATTCCAAAAAAAAATTAATTCACACCATAAATTAATAGTTTTTATATTTCAAGTTTGGAATGGATAACTAACCTAGCTATCTAAGTACTCTAAATTGATATAACTTTTTTTTTGAGAAAAAAGGATGGATTAAATTAAAATAAAAGCAGCTCAGAAGGCGGGATGTCTGACAAAATAATAATTAGGATGGCACCGGTATAGGAAGAAAATAACGGATTATTAATGGCTAACTTAGCTAAACTCTGAGCTAAAGAGTTGGCATTTGGACGAGCCCATGCATAGATCACCTCATCAAAATGTTGTGCTTCCTTGCGAATGGAATCACCGAAAGCTCCCAAGCAAGAGAGATCCTCTCGGTCTGCTGACATATGCTGACTTCTGCAATCAGTTTCAAGGATGATTCTCTTTCCACCAAAATCTCTTGCCAAAACCAGACCTTCTTGATAAGCCATAGACTCCGTTATTATATATATTATAAATAATATATATTTTTTATAAAAATAATACTAAAAATATAATAAAATAAGCAATGAAATCATAATAAATAAATATAATACAATTTATAGGCCCAACACTAATACTCATTTGATTCACTTTGCATGGACGTGAGAATTACATATATATCACATGTTATCTCGAGTTGAATAGTTGTACCGGTCGGTGATTTGTCGTATGTCATTGAGTACTTGCGTGCAAACAATATTAATTTTGTCTTCCCTAAGCTTTTACCAAACTCTGTCCATTCACATGCCCACCTATACAAAAATAATACGTCTTGGGAAGGAAAATAGTAAAAAAGTTGGCACACATTATAGTCACAACAAAATTTCAGAAGATTCTTTTCCTTCTCATATTTTTTATGACTTAAACAAGTTTAAGGGATTTTTATATTAGTACTCTTTTTATTGAATCCTATTTTGAATTAAATCGATCACCCCATCGTCCAACTATTATCGTATAATGGAATCATATGTATTAGTCATATACTCTATTTGTGCCAATATAGTAGGTTGATTGAGATTTTTCACAGAATTTAAGAAAATGATTGGGAAAACAATTAATCAAGCAATTTTTTAATATGCCCCCTATTTATTTTCTTAAAAATGAATTAATATCTAATGTGAACATATTAAATAGGGATATATATTAATAAATTAGCTAAATATATATAGAAACATGTCTATATATTAAGACATACGAAAAAGAAAAACAAGTCCATTAAAATGAGACGGATGGGTAATAAAATGGTTGTGCATGCGAGTTGCGAAAGTTAAATTTTGAAACCTGACATTGGAATTAAACACATAACAGAAGTGTTGAGAATTGTGTTTTGGGCGGGTGAAAACTTTTTGGGTTGAACGTCGAGCCTCCCTATTTTAAAAGTCATCTTTATGTTTAAATTATCTAACCTAAATATGAGATTGAGTGATTAATTACTAACCGATTTGGTTCAAATTATAAATCCATCCTATAATAATAATAATAATAATAATAATAATAATAATAATAATACCTTAAAATTTCAAAACAATGCGTGACTTTTGAAACAATGAGCTAAAATCTAAGTGGACTTAAAACTTATACTAAACTTTATATATATACGGTCTTTTGCATGAAAAAAAATTAATAACATGATTAAAATATTATATAAATATGAAAAATTTAGTGCCCCTAAAATTGGTGAGGCTCCATGCGTAGCACCCCATGCACGCCCTCAGGTCGCCCTTGCTTCGAACCCTTTATAAGATTGAGTGATTACTAACCGATTTGGTTCAATTTACTTTTGTATATAAAACTAAAGATAACAGTGATATGTATATTTAATTTCAGAGTTGGAGTTGGTTCAGACCATCTTAAGGGCCGTGGCCCATGATGAGCCCAAGGCCGAAAGAAATAACAATAAAAAATTGATTCAGTAGGGCGTCGTCTGCATACCTGATTTAATTTTTTTATCTTTTTGATTTTTCAAATATTTTTTTCAAAAAATATATACATTGAAATGAAACTATTGAATCATAAAATTGAATTATCAGCGACTCGCGTAGTACACTCACCCACGCTAAAGTGTGGGCTCGTGCACTGCACTAGATAGTTAATTTTTTTTTAAAAAAATATACCCTAAAATGAAATTAGTGAATTCTAAAATTAAATTTATTTAATTAATTTTTTTGATATAATGACTTGCACAATATATTCGTCCGACGCTAAAATGTAGTTCATCCCTATAGCTCATCCATTGCGCTCCACAATTATTTTTTTGAATTGAATATAAATCCTAACTAAAGTTAATAAATTATGATTGGGAATAATAAATATAGGTCAAACAACAGGGATGCTACTTTTCAGGCTACGAGTGTATATTTTAGTGTTATAAGTAAAAAAAACTGTATAATTTTTCCCCCGAAAATGGGCGGGCGAGACACGTCCGGTTGACTCATGGTTCAGCTGTATGATGGTTAGACGGGTCAGCCTCTGCCATAATTTCAACAATAACTCATAGGCGAACCAACTTTTCGATTTCCTCCGTTTAGTTTAGGAATGGCCGGATTTTTTTTGCAATTGCCCCTAATTGCTACCGGAAAGAGGTGCTCAAACTTGGGGAGAGTAAGCAGTCTATGAGGTGAGGTGAGGTGAGGCGAGGCGAGATAAGACGCAAATGAAATCTTCTATCCGACTTTTTCCTATCTCATTTGGTGTCCCATTTTGATTTTTATTCAATTTTCATCAATTTTTTTCTTCAATTTCAATTTGTTATGGCTTAGTTTAATTTTATAATTATCATTTAGGGTTCATTCTACCAAATTAGGGTTTATATTTATTTTTTAATATTTATTTCTTATTTTTTAGTTAATATAATTGATTAATGTGGTTGATTATTCTAAAAGTAGGGTATATAATTTTTAAATTTTTTAATTTTTAGCAATAAATGTTGATTATGATTTTTAATATTATAATAAAATTTATTTTTGTAATAAATATTTTTAAAATATTAAATTTCATAGTGGGGCATAAAAAGTGGACTAGAGGATTTTATCCCGTTAAGACAAGCCCCAAATACACATGAATTCAAGTTAGACATTTAAGAGTTTAGAAATCAATTTTTAAGGTTATATACTTTTAAATAATTTATGTTAAATAGATAATTTATGAACACATTTTATGTATTTATTGTTTAGATGATGAACAACTAGTTACATAAACTCCTAGTTTTTTTTATATATATAATTGATGTAATTTAATCTTAAAGACAAAAAGTAATGCTCATTTGTAAATTCATGCCGGCCGTCATCTCCTCTAAATTTTCTCTTTGGAAGGTTAACCACACGTGTAATAGTTGTGAAAAAAAATCATGGTTCTGCTGCTAAAGAATTATACAAATTTTCAAGAAATTAGAAGTGTTTATGGTGAAAGGGACTATCATGATTTCTAACGAGGAAGCAACTCAAGAAGACAATCATGTTTTAATATCTAAACAGATGGTTTCAAAAATTAAAAAAAAAAAATTAAAAAAAAGGTTGCAAATGATGCAAGCATGAAGCAATGAAAAAGAGTTATAACCTTCCATTACCAAACCAATCATTCAATCCTAATCCTATACACATAACCCTTTTAGCAGAATCAGCAGAGCTTAGAGCTTTTTCTCCTTACATTGCTAGGTGTGAAGAGCAACGCCTTGTTCAATTTCTGATGGCCTTTCGTGATGACTTTGAAGCACTACGTGGTAATATCCTACATCATAGTCCCAAGCCTACTGTTGACGCAGTTGTTAGTGAACTCATTGCCGAAGAGCTTAGGCTCAAGTCTGGAACAATGAAAGGAATCCTCCCTTCGCCACACCAATCTGTTTTGGCTGCTCATTCTTGCCCCACACAGAATCTGAATCAACATTTTTAGAATCCACATCAGAATAAGAATCAGAATCGGCCGAATTTAAAGCCCAATGAATGTAACTTTTGTCACCAGCCGGGACATTGGAAAGCTCAATGTCCCCTGCTGGTCAACAAAGGCACTTATTCAAGTTCTTGACCTCCTCCTTCAAGTTTCCAGCCACGACATCCTAGGCCTCCCAACACTACTGTTGTAGCTCCTTCTTCTAATGCCACTTCTGTCGAGGTACTTCTTGAACAACTTCAGAAACTCCTCAACCAACAACCTCATGCCATGTCCACTACTGCAGGTTTGTCCACTCCGAGTACCATAGGTATATCTTCTTCAGATTGGCTCTTGGACTCGGGGGCCTCCCACCATATGTCTCCCACTGCTGACTCATTTATTTCTCTCACTCCTTTTAATTCTGTTTTTATTATAACTACTGATAGCACTCCTATGCCATTAGCAAGTGTTGGTTTCTATTATCTCGTCTCATGTTTCTCTTCCTCATGTTTACCATATTCCTAAAATAGCATTGAATTTAATTTATGTTGGTCAACTTTGTGATTCTGGATGCATTGTCACTTTCTCCTCAACTGATTGTCATGTGCAGGATCTTCATTCCAAGAAGCGGATTGGGACAGGCCATAGGCATGGAGGATTGTATATCATTGATGATCTTTAGGTTACTGATATTGTTGTTTCTAGTGTAGATTTATCTAGTTTCATTTGAGTTCTTCTTCATCTGACTTTTATTTGTGGCACTCTCGTCTTGTTCATGTATCCTCCTCTTGTTTGAATTATCTTGTTTCTATTGGGTCTTTAGGAAAGGTTAAGGGTCATGGTATTTCGAGTTGTAATTGTTGCAAGCTGGCAAAATTCTCTGTCTTACCTTTCTCTAGAAGTAACACTGTCATCAAATCTCCTTTTGATTTAATTCACTCTGATATTTCGGGTCCTTCCTCTATTGCTACTAAGGGAAGGTCAAGATATTATATCTCTTTTATTGATGATCATACTCGCTACTGTTGGTTTTATGTGATAAAACATCGTTCTGATTTTCTAAGTATTTATGTTGTCTTTCATGCTCCTGTGAAAATCCAATTTTCACAAGTTATCAAATGTTTTAGATGTGATTTGTGTGGGGAATATACTTCCAATAGTTTTCATGAGATTCTTGCTACTGATGGCACCATCCATCAAACATCTTATACTGACACTCTTGAACAGAATGGGATTGTTGAAAGAAAATATCGACATATCATGGAGACTACTCGTTCTTTTCTTTTATCTACCTCTATTCCTGGTAAGTTTTGGGGTAAAGTTTCTCTCACTGCGGTTTACTTGATAAACAGAATTCATTCTATGATTACTTCGGGTATGTCTCCTTTTGAGAGTCTTTTTGGTCATGCTCCTGATTACAGATCCTTACGTGTTTTGACCTCATGTTGACCATAACAAGCTATCATCTCGCTCTGCTTTATGTGTTTTCTTGGGTTATAGAGACGGTCAAAAAGGGTATCGTTGTTTTGACCTTGTCAGTCACAAGTTATATGCTCCCCGGCATGTTCATTTCTCGAGCGTACTCATTTCTTCTCTATTCCTTCCATCTCGCCTACTGTGACTCGATCTGACCTCGTCCCAACTGACCTTTTTGGCAGCAATGTTGACTCTAACCCTGCAGGTATTGATCATGATCCATATGATGATGCTACAATTCCTCCTACATCACATATTCCTTCTCCGCTTCCTCCGACTGATGATCCCCCTCTTTCTCATTGTTCTGACCGCATTTGTAAATTGACTCGTCTCCTTGACATTGCTTACTCTTCTTATTCTTTCTCTTTTACCTCTTTTCTTACCTCCATTCACAAGATTTCTGAGCCTACCTCCTATAAAGAGGCTGTTCTTGATCTTTTGTGGTAGCAGACTATGGTAGATGAGCTTGATGCTTTATCTAAGACTAAGACTTAGGAGTTGGTACCTCTTCCATAAGGTAAACATGCTATTGGCTCTCGTTGGGTTTACAAGATCAAGACCAAATCTGATGGATTGATTGAACGATACAAAACCAGATTAGTGGCCAAAGGCTTTTCATAGTAGTATGGCTTGGATTATGAGAAAACTTTTGCTCTGGTTGCCAAGATGACCACCATTCGCACCCTTGTTGCTGTTGCTTCTGTCCGCCAATGGCCTGCCACATAGATGGATGTTAAAAATACCTTCTTACATGGAGATCTTATTGATGAGGTTTACATGACTCCATCACCCGGTGTCCCTCACGAGCTTGGACATGTTTGTAAGCTTAAAAAATCATGATATGGGCTAAAACAAGCTTTCTGTTCCTGGTTTAACACATTCTCAGATACTCTACTTTCTCTTGGTTTTCGTTCCTGCGACAACAATTGTGCTCTCTTTGTTAAGGATTCGTCTTTTGGCATTATTCTACTCTCTTTTTATGTTGATGATATGATCATTACCGACAGTAATATGGATGGGATTTCTCTTTTGAAATCAGATTTGGCCACTCATTTTGAGATGAAAGATTTAGGTAATCTCCGCTACTTTCTCGATATTGATATTTGTTGGTCTCCTAAGGGAAACCTTTTTTCCCAATCTAAATATGTCAGTGACATTATTGATCGTGCTCACCTAACTGACAGTCGTACCATTGACACTCCTACGGAAGCCAATGTTTGTCTTTCACTATCAAATGGTGTTACCTTGGAAGATCCATGTAACAGTCCGGTCCCGAGATAGGGATTAACGAATGGAGATGGGGTGTTATTAAGAGGTTAAGACGGAAGATTAACAAGAGGGTTTAAGAATAATGATAAACTTTTGAAGATAGACGATGATACTCGGGTTTACTTGATTAAGAAGAAAACATGCTTTAGCGGAATAAAATGGGTAAATAATCAGATACCAACAAGCATAGACCTTATTCATTGGTCAAAACGAATAAACAGATATCACACGAATAAGCCTCTTCATAGGCGAAAAGAAATATACTTGAGAAGCAGGAATAATAAAGAATATACATTATTTATATATAGATAATCATATCTGGGGAATATTCTTAGAATCTTGATAAACATAACATAGCTTAGGAATTAATACGAGTGCATCAGAGAAGCAGAAACATCATGGGATTTCAAATAAACTTATTACTATAGCAAAATAATCTTGGCAGCCAACCCACATCCACAGCCACCAACATCCTCAGCATCTCAACCTGAAAACATTTGAAAAAGAGGGGACGTGAACACTAATGTACTCAGTAGGTTTGAATAAACACTTTAATAAACCTCAAGATATCCAATAATCAATTGACGGTATATGGAGAGCAAAATGCAAAAGCCCACTCCATATCCGTAAAACATTTTCTTTTCTTTTGGGCCCATCCTGGCTCAAACCTGACTGCACCCTTAGGCATGCTTCAAGACACAAGAGGGATTATCTTGAATATCCTTACAAGTTTGCGAGGGAATAAACTCAGCAGTGACTCACTTAACGATCAAAAGATCAAAGTTCTTCTGAGCTCAAATTCCTGCTTAAGCAAAATACTAAGTTCCTTCCTTCCTTAATCCTTGCTAGCAAAACCAAACCTAGAGCAACGTCTAGGGGCTAATCCTTTACTTTATCAAGATCTCGACCTATGAGGGATTTATCCCTAACCTTAGAAGGCAGTCCTTTAACTATACGAAACTTAGCAAAATACCAACATTCAAATACGATGAAAAGAACGTTTATAAACACGAATTGCAACTAAAGACAATTCTAATATCTTATGCTAAGCAAAATCAATACTTAACAATTCTAGTATTTCTAAACATGCTCGAGAGCTCAAGTAACACATAATATTTCCTTTTCTTCTATCCTTGTACAGAGATCAATCAGGCAGAGCAAAATTTTTTATTGGATATCTCATTTGCCCTAACATTCTTCTAGAGCTTATAAGCTCAAACTTTTAGATGAGTATAGATTTACCCACCTCGATCACTGAGCAGAAGATGAAGCAATGAGCTGATGATCCTTCTCCGAATTCCCACGAGGCTCACTTCCTCCTACAAAAGTCGAATCATCGACTTAGCGGCCTCCTTCGAAGATTTCTAACTACTAACATGAAATTAAACAACAACCAACTTATACACCCTTAATTAGGACTTCAACATAGATTGCATGACTTTAGAACCTTTAGAAAATATGAGGATTTGAAAGACTCGAGTTTAGAACACGATTGAAGACAAAACAAGGTAGCAGAGGCACTGCACGGACCGTGCAAGCATAGCACGGGCCGTGCTATTTAATGGGTGAGAATGAAAATGCCAAGACTTTCCAACACGGGCCATGCAAGCCTTGCACGGTCCGTGCAGACCCTTGCACGAGCCGTGCAAGCCTTGCACGGTCCGTGCAGTCACTTCACAAAATGGGACCGCGAGTTATGGATGGCTTTGCACGGGCCGTGCTTCTTCATAAACTTTTGAAACTTTTGATTGAAGTGTTGGTCGAGACGTTACGCGTTCGTCTCTCCCTTTTCTCGACGTTTTAAACTTCAAACAAGGCTTATAACTTTTGAATAAAAATATATAAACGAACATACTTTGAATTTAAAAAGAAATCAGCATTATAACTGAATAAACACGACAATCCTCCTTGAATACATAAAATAACGACAAAATCTTAAGTATAACTTGAACGAAACTTTAACAGAATAAACGAAACTAAATATAAGAAATAAGGACGAGAATCATAACGATGAGAATAAAAACGAGTGGCATAACGAAAATGCTATTAACTTGGAACTTTAACAAGAATCGAAATACAACTTTAGACGAAAAGTAAACGAGTAATAATGAGGAACATGAAGAACATGAAGAACGGAAAATAGATACGAAATTTAAAAGATGAAAAAGAAATGGAATCGAGACCGATGAACAAGAATGGACGGGGTTAGGTGCGTCGAAGGAAGGTGGCTAGCTCGGCGTCTCGTCGAGTCGCAATGGCGGTAGAGCCGCCTGCTACGATCCAACGAGCCCCTTAGCACATTCCCTCACCGCATCCTTTCCACGCCACTCCGCTCGTTGTCTTGCAGAACACTCATGAAGAATGTTTTTTACTTCGACAAAACTTTCTCGGATCTCACGAGCTTTCCACTCTCTTAGAAGTGAAATGGTTGGATGAAAATGAGCAAATGAATGAAGAGGGGGCTTTGTATTTATAGAAGGAGCTTGGCTTCCTTGAGAAGCCACTCCAGTGTGGAAACACTGCAAAAGTTACCCCGGGTTCAGTTAAAAGTTGCTTTATTCGATGTCGAGGTCCAAATGACCTCAGACACGAAATCTGAAATACCGGGAGACTCATTGGCTTGAATACTAGTGAACCAAATTGACTCGTGGTGAAAAAGAGATCGTTAGAAGAAAAACGAGTCAAGATTCCTTTTTTGGAATTACTTTTTACTATTCACTCAAACTGACAAATTTTGCTCCCGAGCATTTGATTGACCTCAGAATGGAAATCCGTGAACGTGAATGGAATCCTTGAGTCATTTCCCATAAGAAGGGCCTATCATAACAAGACTTAGATCAACGAGGAGGATTTTATAAATTTATCAAAACACGAACGCACGTAAAATTTACTATTCATTCGCTTTTTAAATACGTTTTTCATCATCGGGAACTCAAATGACTTCAGAATAAAATTCCGGGAACACCGGCACACTCCTTGACTTAAAACCTTTCCAACGAGACCAAGTTTGACCAAAATAGAGTTAAGATCAAAATTTTCGAAAATACGATCTCACGAAAACTAACCCCTAAAGTCGTGACTTACATCTGACTTCACTTAAACCTTATTTAAATTTCTTCCTTAACTAATAAATTACTATTAAGAATCCTCTAATCATAAATAAAAAATTTGGATTTTTATATCCTACCTCCCTTAAAGAAATTTCGTCTCGAAATTTACTAACCATGATAAGGGATATCAGGGTACTTCTTGAGTAGCTCCGATTCTAGCTCCCAGGTTACCTTTTCTGAACCATGATGGTTCCAGATTACTTTTACATGACTGATCTCTTTGTTTCTCAACTTCTGGATCTTTCAATCCATAATGGCCTGGGCTTCTCTTCATGCGTGAAGTCCTCATTCAGGACTCTCTCTTCCTTGATAATCACGTGCTTTGGATCAAAAACGTACTTTCTCAACATTGAGACATGAAAGATGTCGTGAATGTCACTCAGGTTGGGTGGTAAGGTCAACCTGTAGGCTACTTTATTCACTTTCTCTAAAATTTCAAAAGGTCCAATAAATATGGGCCTTAGCTTGTTTCGTTTGTCAAAACGAACCACTCCTCTGGACGGAGATACCTTCAAGAACACTTTATCTCCAACTTCAAAACTGATCTCTATTCTTCTTTCATCTGCGAAGGCCTTCTGTCTATCTTGAGCTTCCTTAATTCATTGACGAATTAACTCGATCTTCTGGACTGCTTCCTGGACCATTTCAGGTCCAAGTATTCTTCTTTCTCTAACCTCGTCCCAATGCAAGGGCGATCTACACTTCCTTCTGTACAGGGCTTCATAAGGGGCCATGCCGATCGATGATTGGTAGCTGTTGTTGTACGCAAACTCTACCAATGGCACTAATTCCTCCCAACTGCTTCCTTGATCAATGAATACTCCTCTAAGCATATCTTCTAGAATCTGGATAGTCCTTTTAGACTGGCCATCCGTCTGAGGATGAAAGGCCGTGCTAAAGTTGAGCTTTGATCCCATGTCTTCATGTAGGCTCCTCCAGAATCTTGACGTAAATCTCGTATCACGATTCAATGTAATCAACACCGACACTCCGTGCAAACACATAATCTCCTTAACATAGAGCTGGGCTAATTGATCCAGCCCATCTGTCATCTTAACGGTAATAAAATGTGTGGCTTTTGATAAACGATCAACAACTACCTAAATAGCGGTATCGCCCTGCTTAGACTTTGGCAAACCCATCACAAACTCCATATTGATATGATCCCACTTTCATTCGGGGATTTCTAAAGGTTGGAGCAGACCAGAGGGTTTTTGATGTAAGGCTTTAACTTGCTGACAGTTCAAACACCTTTCTACGAAAATGACTATCTCTCTCTTCATGTTATTCCGCCAGAAGTTCTTCTTGAGATCTTGGTGAATCTTTGTGCTTCCGAGATGTGTTGTATATGGCATCTCATGTGTCTTGTACATGATTTACTCCTTTAGCTCTTCCTTGCTTGGCACACAAAGCCTTCCCTTGAACAAAAGCGGGTTGTCGGCGGCTCCCATGAAGTCTTGTGAGTTATCAGTACGTGCTTCCAGCCTTTTCTTCTCAAGGAACTCGTCTCCTCTCTGGGCTTCAATTACCCTTTAGCTTAGGCTGGGATGAGGACAATTGTAGTGATCTGGGCTTGAATGATTTTATGTGGTGTTAGCACCTCGATTCTCAACTTCTCGAATTCCTTGCGAAGATCCTCCTGGACTTGAACAAGTCATAAATCTGCCCTTTCTTTCCTACTTAGGACATCAGTTACCACATTCGCCTTTCTTGGGTAGTAGTGAATCGTGCAGTCATAATCCTTAATGAGTTCTAACCATCTTTTTTGCCTCATGTTAAGATCCTTTTACTCGAAGAAGTACTTCAGGCTCTTATGATCTGAGAAGATCTTACACTTAGCTCCGTAGAGATAGTGCCTCCAGATCTTCAGCGCATGAACAACTGCTGCTAGCTCTAAGTCATGCGTGGGATAGTTTTGCTAGTGATTCTTAAGCTGCCTCGAAGCATAAGCAATCACCTTTCCTCTTTCCATCAGCTCACATCCTATTCCTTTCTTTGACGCATGTGCGTAAACCATGAAATCTTCATTTTCTTTGATGCATCTGCGTAAACCATGAAATCTTCATTCCCTTCTGGGATGGCCAACACTGAGGCTGTGGTTAGCATCTTCTTCAAGGTTTAGAAGCTTTCCTCACACTCTGGCATCCATTTGAACTTAGAGTCCTTCTTCAGTAGTTACGTCATAGGCTTGGATATCGACGAGAATCCTTCGATAAATCTACGATAGTATCCAGTGAGCCCTAGAAAACTTCTTATCTCATTCACATTCCTCAGAGACTTCCAGTTGGTTACTGCTTCAATATTTGCCGGATCCACCTTGATTCCTTCTACTGACACTATATGACGTAGAGACATCACTTCCTTGAGCCAAAACTCACACTTACTAAACTTAGCATAAAGCCTTTCTTTTCTTAACGTCTCCAGCACCACTCTTAAGTGCTCTTGTTGTTCTTCTTCGTCCTTTGAATAGATAAGGATATCATCTATAAAAACTAGCACAAACTTATCTAAATACAGGTGAAATACCCGGTTCATCAAATCCATGAACACAGCTGGGGCATTGGTCAAGACAAATGGCATTACTACAAACTCGTAATGACCATAGCAGGTCCTAAAAGTGGTTTTACGAATATCTTCTTTTCGAATCTTCAGCTGGTGATACCGAGACTTTAAGTCTATCTTAGAGAAAACACTTGCTCCCTTAAGCTGATCAAAGAGATCGTCTATTCTTGGGAGAGGGTATCGATTCTTGATGGTTAACTTATTCAACTCTCTATAGTCGATGCATATTCTCAATGTGTCATCTTTCTTCTTATCGAACAAGATTGGAGCTCCCCAAGTTGACACACTAGGTTGGATAAAGCCTAGGTCTAATAACTCTTGCAGTTGAACCTTGAGTCCTTGCAACTCCTTAGGTGTCATTCTGTAGGAGGCTTTCGAGACTGGGGTGGTTCCTGATTCCAACTGGATGGCGAACTCTACTTACCTATCTAGAGGTAGTCCTGGCAGCTCATTCAGAAATACGTCGGGGTATTCCCTTATGACTGAAACATCTTCGATTGACAACTCTCCTTCTTCTTTCTTCGTTAGATTAACCATGAATACTTGGCAGTTAATCCTCTTCATCATCTTTACGGCCTTCAAAGCGGATATCAATGGTACTTTAGTTCCTAGCCTTGATCCGTAGATCTTCACCTCGGGTTTCCCGGGTGGTCGAAACACTACTTCCCTCTCAGGGCAGCTTATGGTGACATGAGCTGAGACTAACCAATACACTCCTAGGATTATATCAATGTTTTTCCCCTTCTATGTTCAATTCTAGGTTAGAGCAGATCTTCCTAGACAACATTCTTCTTCCAGAGAGAATACTTATCTCAAGAGCATTCTCAGTGTTTTCAGGTTTTATCTTCAATCTTACAAGCAGACTCAGCTATAAATAAATGTGATGTTCCAGTATCGAAGAGAGCTAAAACGGGTGTGTCGAAGAGGGTAATCATACCTACCAGATTATCTGGGGCCTTAGCAGCTTGCTGCTAAATTAGAGCATAAGTACGAGCCGGCTGAAGGGGCCTTTGTCTTTGATTGGACCTTTGATCTCATCTTTGGTTTGGCCTTGGATTCATTCTCGATCTTTGTCCTTGAGGCCCTCCTTCCTGCAGCCTTGGTTGATTTCCAGAGAACTATCGAAGCGGCTGCAGGTACAGGGGTTGTTGTGGCATTTGGGATCGTCTGTTGTTTCCTTTAGGACACTCCCTCTTGAAGTGTCCCTCTTCTCCACAGTTGTAGCACCCAGTTTGGTTGGCTCGACAGGCTCCAAGGTGTGTCCTTCCGCACTTCTGACATGGCCTTAGGCCAGGGTTAGGGTCAGGCTGACTGCGAGGTACCCCTGACTCTCGGCTTTGCCAGTGAGGTTTCTTTCCTCTATCATCTCTCCTTCCTCCTTCCCACTTTCTCTTTCTTTTTGGATCATTAGCTGGCTGTAGGGGCTGAACTCTCTCACGAGGGAGAATGGCTTTTATGCTTAAGGCTTTGGCTAAGGTTCGAGCGTAAAACATGTCTTCTTGCCCAGCAAGGGCTATGCCAATCTCAGACCTAAGTCCCTTCTTAAACTTGCGTGCTTTCTTTCCGTCTGAATCTACTAGATGTGGAGCATGTCTTGACAACTGATTGAACTCTCTGTCGTACTCCGACACTGTCTTCTTTCCTTACTTTAGGTTCCAAAACTCCATCTCATTTGCCTCTCGATAACAATCCGGGATGTACTTCTGATATAAGTCGTGCTTGAAATCATCCTAACTATATTCCGCCCATTGCTCAAGGGTTATTGTCCTTCGAAAGGACTCCCACCAATAGTCTGCATCATCCGTCAGCCTGAAAAGAGTGCAACTTAACTTCTCTTCTTTCGAACAGGCTATAAAATTGAAAATTCACTCTAAGGAGCGAACCAATTTTTCGGTGTCCATCGGGTCGCCGAAACCATTAAAAGATGGAGGGGTTGTGTTTTAGAAACACATTTTCGGCTCTTGGACCAGGATTTGAGGCTTACTCAGGTTCATTTTCGTCTTCGTTCTTGGCTTGTCTTCTTCTTGACGGCATTCTAAAGAATTAAATAGTAGCGATGCTCGATTGAATTTGCACAAAGCAAAAATGCCTTTCAATAAGGTCTTTAATTTACGCAAGATAAATCAAACAAAGCGGGAATTTAAATGATATCAAGCATAAAGGGAAAATTGCCTCATTATGAGGACTTTGGCATCGATAATATAAAAAGGAGTTTCTAGGTTACAAACAAAATAGGGCAGTCTTTTGGAAAATTCACTACCACTATTAGAGTTTAGAAAAGTTAATGCATATATTACACATTAGGATCTAGGTTAAAGCGGATTAAACGAACATCAGATAAGAAGACAGACAGATAGATCAGATAACTAGGTGTTCTAACAACAACACCTCCTACTACAGCTTAATCATAGGCCAGAGCCTTCCCTTTCCCTTTGCATGATGGCCCCACTTCCTCCTCATCTGCCTCCTCTGGGTCCTCATCTTCTTCCTTATCTTCAACTGTCTCTGGCACGCTGAACTTGAACTTTCTTATGCTGACGTTCCCTTTGGGGTACTGATGGGACATACACTGCCCCAGACTCTGAGAAGCAAATGCAGGGGTCCACTGGTTCATTTGAGGAATGTAGGAAAATAGGGACTCGGTATGATCCACGATCCGGATGTTCGAGGATCCCGCTCCTGAGGTTCCTTTATCATGGGGGCGCGGTGCTTGAAATCCAGGGGGACTGTTGAGGGTTGCCCTTTGTAGTTCCAGTTCCACCACTAGAGAGGGGTTTTGCTCAGCTGCTTGCTGCTCGGTTAAGCTTGCACATGGACATACTCCGATACCCAGCAAGCTATCAATGCTGAGGAGAACTCCGTCAGATTCCCGAATTCAACATACGTCACAGGATCACAGGTGATAGTGCTTTGCAGGATGCGATCCATTATAGGCCTCCAACCGGGCGGCGCGTGCTCACACATGTGGATGCATGTCTCTAAGTTGGATACACTCCCGGGTTCTCCTCCATAGCCATTAGCCCAAGCCCACCTTTCCAGATACCTCGCCATGAAGGACAACAACTGCTCGTTACCATCCTACGTTTCCCTTCTGAACCTTTCGACTCTTTCTTGAACGGGGCGAAAAAGAGGCACGCTCTTCCTAGCAGTCATACGACGCTTAACCATCTAAAAGAGAATAACTTAATCAGTCTAGATCATAAAAGGGAGACCTAAGGTTCTCCTGAGGTCTTAATAACGTCTAAATTTTATCTTCCATGCATAGCTCCTTTTAAAAGCAGTTGACATTTTTATATAAAAATTTTGGTGCCCAAAGTCTTTAAACATACATATTTACCTTTTCGTTGAGTCAAAATTTTTGAGAATGAATTTAAACCTTTTTGGGATCGAGAAATCTTTTCACAAACTTTCCATCTCAAAAATCATCTTACCTGAACACCTTTTACTTGGAATTTCATTCTCACGGTTTTTCTCCTATCTATAAAACAGGTATACTTGCTCAAATCTTTTTCTTTTCCTGTATTCCAAAAATCAAAATCCAAAATCCAAAATCTCTATACTATTATACCTTAATTTTTGGTTGAGGATACGAGGGTGATGGTGAGTTGTGGGTTGCTGCTTTGACTTATAACAGAATAAACTTATACGCACAATCTATCAAAGAGACATGTCTGCAGAGTTGCAAACATGGCTCTTATACTAACTGTAACAGCCCGGTCCCGAGATAGGGATTAACGAATGGGGACGGGGTGTTATTAAGGGGTTAAGACGGAAGATTAACACGAGGGTTTAAGAATAATGATAAACTTTTGAAGATAGGTGATGATACTCGGGTTTACTTGATTAAGAAGAAAACATGCTTTAGCGGAATAAAATGGCTAACTAATCAAATACCAACAAGCATAGACCTTATTCGTAGGTCAAAACGAATAAACAAATATCACACAAATAGACCTCTTTATAGGCGAAAGGAAATATACTTGAGAAGCAGGAATAATACTGAATATGCATCATTTATATAAAGATAATCATGTCTGGGGAATATTCTTAAAATCTTGATAAACATAACATAGCTTAGGAATTAATACGAGCATATCAGAGTAACATAAACATCATGGGATTTCAATCAAACTTACTACTATAGCAAAATAATCTTGGCAGCCAAGCCACATCCACAGCCACCAAGATCCTCAGCATCTCAACCTGAAAAAATTTGAAAAAAAGGGAGGCGTGAGCACTAATGTACTCAGTGGGTTTTAATAAAACACTTTAATAAACCTCAAGATATCTAATAATCAACTGACGGTATATGGAGAGCAAAACGCAAATGCCCTCTCCATATCCGTAAAACCTTTTCTTTTATTTTTTCGGCCTATCCTGGCTCAAACCTGATGTCAACTGCTCCCTTAGGCATGCCTTAGGACTAGGGATGTCAATCGGGCCAACCGTTCGGTTTCGGGCCAACCCGCTTCGGTTTTGGACCAATTCGGTTCGGGTTGAATCGGTTAAAATTTTTTCGGGCCAGAAATTCTTAGTCCTAACCCTAACCCATCGATTTTCGGATTAGCCCCCGTCAGGCCAACATGTTTACGATGAAAAATAGTAACATGTATAGCCGCATAATTAAATACACATTTATAGAGATAATAAAAAAGACAAACATAAAATCTAATTAATACCAAAGTATTCGAATAAAGAAAAAGAAACCAACCGATGGATAGAAGAGTGTGAAAAACAAAAAATTAGAAAAAAGAGGTGAAAACTACATTAGTCTAAGATTTTATAAATTTCAAACTACATAAATTTAAATTGAAGAGCATTCTTCCTCAGTCCTCCACATCAATAGAAGCTTCTCCAACTCTCCTCTAGATCTGCTTCATCTTCATAGTCTTCATCATCTATTAAAAAAAAGTGATAACATTAGAAAAATACCAAGAAATGATTTAGACTTGATTGTAATATAATATTACCTTCTGAAGGAAATCCATGTAACCAGTTACGTGTGCAAATAAGAGCTTGCACTTTTGCAGGGAAAAGTCTATTTCTGTATTTGTTCAAAACATGGGCACCAATACTGAAGCTAGATTCTGATGCGACTGTTGTAATAGGAATGCTAAGCACATCACTCGCCAATCTAGCAAGGTCCCCAAAACAAGATTCTTGAATTTTCCAGTATTCAAGCACATCTATGGTGGCTGATTCATCTACTTGATCTTCTTCCAAATATTTATCCAAGGAAGACTTTGTATCACTAGTAGAACCTCTTCGATAATTCTTGTAATCCTGCATCATATGTTAATAAAAAAGAAATATGACTAAGAATATAAACACATACAAAAAATCTGAAATTAAAAACATAACTTACATCAATCACCCCTGGATCCAAATATAATCCTCTTCCTCTTGCTCCTTTCTTAACTCCACCAGAAATCTCAAATTCTCTTCCTTGAGATGCAGAAATGGGAGCTACAGAAGATGAACTAGCAGTCCTCTTTTTGTACTCATCATACAACAAATACAAATTTCTCTTCAAATCATCAACTTTATCTTTGCTAGAAGCTGGATCAATTTTTGAATAACAATACTCCAACAATTTTCGCTTCACCCTTGGGTCAAAGATAGCCCCCATTGCAAGAATTTCACTGTACTGCTCCCAATATTTTTCAAACTTTTTTTTTATGCTCACAGTCATATCTCTCACAACTTCATCTTCACTATTAGAATGTTTTTCCAACAAACATGCAATCTTCCAAACTTCCATAAAATACAAATTCGCAGCCGGATAAGATGAACCTGAGATCAAAGTAGCAATAGTATAAAATGGACGCAAGAATTCACACATCTTTTCCCCTCTTGTCCACTCTTCCGGTGTCGGGCATTGCTTATAAGCCAAATCATCAAATTCAAGTAAACTGAAAGCATTACGATATTTAATCCCACTAGCAAGCATCAAATATGTGGAATTCCAACGAGTAGCAACATCCAAGGAAACTGAAGATGTGGTTTCAATGTCAGCTTTTTTAGCACATTCTCGAAACTTAATCATCCTTGCTTCGGATCCTTTTACATATTTGATACTTCCTCTAATTTTATCCAAAGCATCACTAGCAACTTTCAACCCTTCTTGAACTATAAGATTCAGAATATGTGCACAAACATCTGACATGAAAATAATCACCTTTGCACAACACAGATTTTTGCAATAAAAGTCGTGACTTTAACATTCTAGCCATGTTATTATTGGCTGCAACATTATCCAATGTTAAAGAAAAGACTTTTTTATCTATTCCCCAATCTAACAAACAATCATAGATCTTTTGAGCTAACTCGGGAGCAGAATGTGGAGGAGACATGGCACAAAATGCAAGTATCTTGCTATTCAACCTCCATTTTTTATCCACAAAATACACACTAACACAAATATAACCCATAATAGTACAAGTTGTCCAAATATAAGAAGTTAAGCACACCATACCAGGAAGGTTTTTCAATGTACCATTTAGTTTCCCTTTTTCAAATTCATACATTTTCATAACATCAGAAGCGACTGTGTTTCTAGTTACAAGCTTTACATCCTCGTTCAAATACTTTAAAAAACCCCTCATGGTTTTATATTTAATCCACTTAAATGGAAGATCATGTGCAATTGAAAGCTTGGTTATCCATTCACGACATGTTTTTTCATCAATATTTTTATCCCTAGCCTTTAGGTTTCCTTCATGGTCAACAAACATGGAACTTATATCTCCAAATTTTGGTTTCTTCTTACACTTCCCTAGATGACGACTTAAAGTTGAAGTTCCATATTTAGTACCCTCATATGCATATGTCTTTCCACAATGATTACACTTGGCCCTATCCTTACCATTGTTGTTATTATCAATTGAAAAATGATCCCAAACTTCCGACGTTCTTCTCTGCTTCGAAGCGGAGTGTGAATCACCTAAAATCTCCAAGTCATCACCTTCAACGCTTTCATCGTGAATATTTTAAGATGCATTATCCATTTAGTTCTAGAATAAAAAATAGTACAATAAATGCATTAGCTTGAATGTCATCCAAAAATGATGGAATAATAAAATAATTCACTCTAAGAAATCAAACTTTACCGGCGGTGATGTGTATAATTAATTAATTATGAATTTGTCTTTGTAGCAAGACGAGTGGAAATGTTATACATTCATACAAGATTTTATAATTAATTCAGACCCATGAGAAGAAATCAATTGTTAACTAAGATATGATTATGTAGTACTCATTACGGGATCAATGATTATTAATTATTCTAAGATTAGAATAAACCATAGGATTAATTAATTTTCTGTACAATAAATTAGGAACTAAAACTGATGCGTTCTTGCCACAATACCGTGCGACACCATTAAATAAACATCATCATTTTGACCTATGGACAAAATTAAATATAGAATGAAACTCAAATTGTATTAAATGCAAAGAAGCATTATTTTAACATTCACAGAAGTGCAGAACTATTATAATTTATAACCCAAATGCAGAATAAATTGAGAGTTGAGACTGACTGTCAGAACTAATTTCTCTCCCTAAATTAGCAATTTATACGGCCATACACAATTACACAGACACAGTTATTAACTAATAATTATCCAACAAACCTACAAATCATTGAATTACATAACAAACATCACGACAAAAATAAAAAATATTACAACTTACAGACTTGTTTTCTGTTGCAGACTCGCAGTCGTAGGTGGTTATTCCGGTAGAGAACTCGTCGATGCCAGTGGAGCTATGGAGATGTTGGACAAAGATATGGGTGGTTTGGCTAATGGCTAAGGTAGTAGGGTTCAATTTTCATTTTAGGGATGTGAGAACTGAGAGTCTGAGCGAGACGAGCAAGATGCCAGAATGAGATAAAATCTGTATTTTTACTTGAGGAAAGAAATGACGCTGTTACAATTCTCAATTTTTTTTAATCCAGCCCGGCAGGCCGGCCCGAAAACTGATCGAGCCAACCCGAAAAGCCCGCCAGCCCGTTCGGTCAGGCCCGATCGGTTAAAAAAAATTCGAGCAAAAAAATATCGGCCCTAACCCACCTTTTTTTCGGTTTTTTCGGGCCGGTCCATCGGTTTCGGGCTAAATTGACATCCCTACTTAGGACACAAGAGGGATTACCTCGAATATCCTTACGAGTTTGCGAGGGAATAAACCCAGCAGTGACTCACTTAACGATCAAAAGATCAAAGTTCTACTGAGCTCAAATTCCAGCTTACGCAAAATACTAAGTTCCTTCCTTCCTTAATCATTGCTAGCAAAACCAAACCTAGAGCAACGTCTAGGGGCTCATCTTTTACTTTATCAAGATCTCGGCCTATGAGGGATTTAACCCTAACCTTAGAAGGCAGTCCTTTAACTATACGAAGCTTAGCAAAATACTAACATTCAAATACGATGAAAAGAATATTTATAAATACGAATTGCAACTAAAGACAATTCTAATATCTCATGCTAAGCAAAATCAATACTTAACAATTTTAGTATTTCTAAACATGCTCGAGAGCTCAAGTAACACATAATAGTTCCTTTCCTTTCTTCCTTGTACAGAGATCAATCCGGCAGAGCAAAATATTTTATGAGATATCTCATTTGCCCTAACATGCTTCTAGAGCTTATTAGCTCAAACTTTTAAATGAGTATAGATTTACCTACCTCGATCACTGAGAAGAAGATGAAGCAACGAGCTGATGGTCCTTCTTCGAATTCCCACGAGACTCATTTCCTCCTACAAAAGTCGAATCATCGACTTAACGGCCTCGTTCAAAGATTTCTAACTACTAACATGAAATTAAACAACAACCAACTTATATACCCTTAACTAGGACTTAAACATAGATTACACGAATTTAGAACCTTTAGAAAACATGAGGGTTTGAAAGACTCGAGTTTAGAATACGATCGAAGACAAAACAAGGTGGCAGAGGCACTGCACGGGCCGTGCAAGCATAGCACGGGCCTTACTATTTAATGGGTGAGACTTAAAATGCCCATAATTAAAATAGGTGAGACTTAAAATGCCCGGCACTGCATGGGCCGTGCAAGCCTTGCATGATCTGTGCAGACCTTTGCACGAGCCGCGCAAGCCTTGCACGGTCCATGCAGTCCCTTCACAAAATGGGACTGAGAGTTCTGGACGGCTCTGCACGGGCCGTGCAAGCCTTGCACGGTCCGTGTTCCTTCACGAACTTTCAAAACTTTCGATCGAAGTGTTGGTCGAGGCATTACTCGTTCACCTCTCTCTTTCCTCGACATTTTAAACTTGAAACAAGGCTTAGAACTTTTGAATAAAAATATAAAAATGAACATACTTTGAATTTAAAAAGAAATCGGTATTATAACTGAAAAAACATGACAATCCTCCTTGAATACATAAAATAATGATGAAAAGTATAACTTGAACGGAACTTTAATGGAATAAACGAGTCTAAATACAAGAAAGCAAGACGAGAATCATAACGATGAGAATAAAAACGAGCGGCATAACGGAAATGCTATTAACTTGGAACTTCAATAAGAATCGAAATACAACTTTAGACAGAAAGTAAACGAGTAATAATGAAGTACACGAAGAACATGAAGAACAAAAAGTAAATGCGAAATTTAAAAGAAGAAAAAGAAATGGAATCGAGACCGACGAACAAGAATGGACGGGGTTAGGTGCGTCGAAGGAATGTGACTAGCTCGGCGTATCGTTGAGTCGCAATGGCGGTAGAGCCACCTACTACGACCCAACGGCACTCCTAGCACATTCCCTTACTGCATCCCTTCCATACCACTCCACTTGTCGTCTTGCAGAACACTCACGAAGAACTTTTTTACTTCGACAGAACTTTCTCGGCTCTCAAGAGCTTTCCCACTCTCTTGGAAGTGAAATGGTTGGATGGAAATGAGAAAATGAATGAAGGGGGGATTTGTATTTATAGAGGGGAGCTTGGCTTCCTTGAGAAGCCACTCCAGTGTGGAAACACTGCAAAATTTACCCCGGGTTCGGTTAAAAGCTGCTTTATTCGATGTCGAGGTCCAAATGACCTCAGGCACGAAATTTGAAAATATCGGGAGACTCATTGGCTCGAATACTAGTGAACCAACTTGACTCTTGGTGAAGACGAGGTCATCAGAAGAAAAACGAGCCAAGATTTCTTTTTTGGAATTACTTTTTACTATTCGCTCAGACTGACAGATTTTGCTCCCAAGCGTTCGATTGACCTCAGAATGGAAATCTATGAACGCGAACGGAATCCTTGAGTTATTTCCCGTAAGTGACGCTTGACAGAACAACACTCAGATCAACGAGGAGGATTTCGTAAATTTCTCAAAACACGAACACACGCAAAAGTTACTATTCATTCACTCTTTAAGTACGTTTTTCATCACCGGGAACTCAAATGACTTCAGAATAAAATTCTGGAAACACTGGCATACTCTTTATATTAAAACCTTTGCAACGAGACCAAGTTTGACCAAAATAGAGTTAAGATCAAAATTTCCAAAAATATGATTTCACGAAAACTGACCCCTAAAGTCGTGACTGACATCTGACTTCACTTAAACCTTATTTAAATTTCTTTCTTAACTAATTAATTACTATTAAGAATCCTCTAATCATAAATAAAAAATTTAGGGTTTTACAATCCAACATTATATCGCACCATTGTTGGTAGTTTGGTTTATCTTACTATCTCTTGTCCGGATATTACTTATGTTGTTCATATTGTCAGTCAGTTCATCTCATCTCCCACTACTACCCAATAGGCTATCGTTCTTCGTATTTTGCGGTATCCCCGAGGTACTATATTTTAGAGTTTACTATTTTCTTCTACTTTCTCTCTTGTATTGCAAGGTTTCTCTGATGTGGATTGGGCCAGTGATCCCATTGATCGAAAGTCTACCACTAGTATTTGTGTGTTTTCTTGAAGATTATCTCATATCATGGAAGAGCAAGAAACAACAGGTTGTTTCATGCTCCTCCGGTGAGGCCGAATATAGGGCTATGGCTTCCACTACCATTGAGATTGTTTGACTTCGTCGGTTACTAATTGATATGGGGGTCTCTCTTCATGACCCTACTCTTATGTACTGTGATAATAAGAGTGTTATCTAGATTGCCCACAACTCCATTTTTCATGAACGAACCAAGCATATTGAAATTGATTGCCACTTCACTCGGTATCACCTCCAGATTAGCACCCTCACACTCCCGTTCATTGCCTCGTCATCACAGATCGCTGACTTGTTCCCTAAATCTCTCCCGTTTCCACTTTTTCGCTTCTTGGTTTGCAAACTTTCTATGCTCGTTGCTGCGACACCTCAAGTTTGAGGATGGGTGTTAGAAGTATTTATGGTCTCTTTGTTATTTAGCTTATAGTCTAGGGACATTTTTATCTTTTCACTTTTCCTCTAATGAATAAATCATTTAAGTTCAATAATTATATTGTTAATTAGTTCTTAAATTAAACTATAACGAACATTAATTTTCAATATTTAAACAAAATATAAAGATAAATAATATAAATTAAGACTACTCGGGTTAACCCACTTTACTTCAACCTAGCTATACTGCCTATTTGCTCCAAGCCAATTTGAAATAGAATTTTATGGATCTAACTTCCCTTTTCTCAGACTATTCGACTATTCATGTTAATCCATCGATTTCGAACTGAATTATCATCTATACTTGTGGGCCCATGGCATTAGAACATTGGATTTTAAAATTACGTGAAAATGGCTTCAATAATAGACTTAGCAAGTTGGATGAACAATTTAAAAAAAATGATTTTGAATACCAGTAATTACTAATAGAGCACTTTATGGTGGCTGCAATGGAAGTTTTTACATAGCTACCAAGAACTCAGAACTTGAATCCCACGGATTGTGGTTGCCATGCTGGCCAAGTCCTTGGAAATGGGCTTCCAAATGAGGAACCCAAGTTCCAACAGTAAAAAGTGGAAAAAGGTGTGGGGTATGCCTCTGGCTGCTGTCGGCCACCACCAAATTCAACCCTTTTTTTTTTGCCTTTTAGAATTTATAAATCCAATTCAAGATGTATATATATTTACATGCAAATTTATTTTATAGCAATTCGGCCGCTAGTTATATTGAGTGTTTTTGTTCGTATACTACAAATCCAAAATTTATACCATACACATGTCTCTCTCTCTCTATACCATATACCATATTTCTCTCTCTATACCATATTTTGAATAATATTTTTTAATTATTATTTAATGTTATAATTTTTAATTTTTTAATTAAAATTTTTAATATCGGAATATTAAATTAAATATACCATCAAATTCAATTAATTATATAAGTGAATATTGTAAATAAATTCAATGTATATATATATATATATGATGTGTATAAGTGGGACCTCTGCAAAAGTCAAAATTATATTAAAAGTTGGTGGGGGTTAACTTTTGATGTGGTGCTGATGTGGCAATGAAGAAATTGAGATTTCTGGGTTCTAGACTGCAACCACCCTTATGTCACTATACTGCTATAGGCCTCCACTAATTATGTGGACTGTGGTGTTATAATATTGAATTTTAAAATTATTTGGAAATTTTCTTTCAAGAAATATGAGAAGCCATTTCATGGAGATCAACAACTAGATTTCTATGTTGATCCAAAGAGCCGAAGGCTAGGTATTTGGAATTCAAATACTTGTGTACTCTTTATATATATATATATATATATATATAGGGATGGGATCTGGTGGGAATCCTCCCTCAGGTGGGAACAAGGAACCCATCCCATCCGTCCATCTTGAAAAATCTACGCCCCAGATCAATTCAGAATTTCGGTGGCATACTTGTAATTATCGCGAAAAATTTCAATTGGCGCGTCTCATTAAGGGCAAAATCGGAAAAAAATAATACTGTAGACATTGCTAACTTTTCACGAAGAACAGAAATCAAAAACTGCCGAAATTCAACTTCTTTGCTGCAAAACTGAAATCACCAACCAAAAAACGAGATTCAAAGTGAAGAAATCGAAATCTACGATGGTTCGAATTAAAATCAAACTAAATAAAGAAAAAATGGCGGAGAAAAAGACCAATTTAAATTCAAAACTGGAGAAAGGTACAAAAAAGAACCCTACCTTTTCAGATTTCATTACTCTTTAATCGCAAATTCAGAAAAAGTTATAAAAACAGTTTTTCGCATTGCTCATTCGTTGATTTTCGAAAAAATACAGGATATAGTATCAATATGCGTAATAGTTAAATTCATTGAACTGGTTTCGAAGAATTTATGTTGTTTTAACTGTATAAGAAACGTTGATTTTAGCATATAGAGAACACGAATTTCGCTGTACATGATTTTAAGGTGTGTTTGGAAAATCCTCATTTTAGCATTTTGTGTAATACATTTTAGCATATTGTATAACACATTTTAGCATTTTGTGTAATAAATTTTAGCATTGTTTAAATTGACTGGGATTGTCTTGAGCATTGTTTTGAGCGTTTCCTCTAATACATTTTAGCGTTCTCTGTAATAAATTTTAGCAAACTGAATAATACATTTTAGCATTGCTCAAATTTATTGGGATGGTCTTGTGCATTGTTTTCAGAGATCTATTACTAAAATTTCATTTTAGAATTCCATGTCATATATTTTAGCATTTTGTCCAATACTTTTTAGCATGTCGTATTACGCAGATACAAGAAAACGAAAAGCAAGACTTGTTAAGGAAGATCAAGAAAGAACGCAAAATGCAAGGAATGAAGAAGATATAATAAAAGAAGCAGCTACAACTGAACACGACTACAAACTTCTTGAAGATGGGTACCCACTTCTGACAAGCAGAGCAATCCCATCCCCACTGACTAATGCAATCAAGAATTTCAATGAGGCACAAAGAGAAGCAGTGATCAATATTAGATTTGGTGAAATCCTAAACCTACAAGTTAAAGAGTTACCGCACAAGATGACATGCTGGATTTTAAACAACTTCAATCCAAGAAGGTGTGAAATAGAACTTGCTGACAATGGAGGTCGAGTGCACTTCGATGAAGATGATGTGCTATTAATTCTTGGATTGCCGAAGGGCAGAACCTTGATAAGAAAAAGGACTAGAAACACAACATATGAGCTGACTGAGACTTGGAGGAAAAGATTTGCTAGGCACAAATATAGGATTGTGCCATCAAATGTTGTGACGGATATGCTTGAAGATGTTGAAGGAGGAGATTGGTTCAAGAGACAATTCATTGTGCTTCTGACATATTGCTTGATTGAAAATGGTGGCAATGGATACATATATCCTAACATCATGCACCATTTACAAGAGATTGACAACGTGTCAGAACTAAATTGGTGTGAGTTTGTAATCCGATGTCTGGTGGAAGCGTCGCTACGGTGGCAAATAAACAAAGCAAGGGATTTCAGAGGACCAATACTATTCCTCATGGTAAAAATCCTCACAATTATTGTACTCTTATCATTTTAGCATATATTTACAATAATTTTAGCATATTTATATACAGATTTTAACTTCTTCTTTCTGTATTGTTTCATATTACTGAAATTCGAATTCTAACAATATTTCCAAATGCAACAGCTTCTATATGTTGATAGGGTGGTTTTGTACAAACGATATGTGCCAAGATCAGTGCCAGTTATTAGAGAATGAGACACGAATTTCTTGTTTGAGAGACAAGTTCTGGAAATTGATGCAGGAGGATTTGGTTTGGGTTTTATAGAAGATGCATTCATGGAGCTCAATGATGATGCTGGACAGGAGTATCAAGGAGCTGATGTTGCGATTGCAACAATAGAATATGGAGAGCCAAGCAATGCTGAGACGAGCAACGCTAAGAGACTTCTAAGATGCCGATCTCCAACTGTGAAAGATAAGCAATCTATAGCTCAAATGATCATTGAACATTCGAAGACAATAACCACATCAATGCAGGCAATACTTGATCTAGTTAATGATCTTCCCAATGAGATGTTGAATGACAGTCTCTTCAAGAGGATGATTGATGCTGCACTTATGGTCACGAAAGCTGATCCATCAACCTCACCAGCACAGAATACACATAAATCATCATCTCAGAGCGATGATGAGTTCTGGGCGTGTCCAGAACACATCAATGCAATAATTGAGATGGAGCAAGCTGCACTGAGGAGAGACGCTTTTAAGAAAATGATGGCTTATGATGCCCCAAGCTTCAGCATAGGACTCACACAAGAAGAACAGAATGAAAAGTGGAATCAGATTTTGAAAGTATCAGGACTCTATGAAGTAGTGTATGCTACTGAAAACATGGGTGATGAAATAAATGAAGAAATGGCTGAAGGTGAAGATACTGAAACAGAAAATGAAGAGGTACATTTAATTTTAGCATCACATGTATTCCATTCCAATACACCTAGGCATGACATGGCATCTGATAATCATATGATCACATTACACAACAGATTCAACGGACAACATGTAAGCTTACAAGAAATGAAAAGGAATTATACTGCTGGTTGATGGATAATGATGAATCAATTTTGTAAGTTCTTTATGATAATGTTTCATTATGTTTGCTATGTGATAAGTGAAATTACTTAAAAAAAGAACACACTGATTTTACAAATCTCAATTTGTATACTCCGATGGTCGTGTGAGTATTACAATGCAGGACATGGGGACGTTGAGTGCAGAATCCTATATTTACTCATTTGTGATCGATGTCTGGAGTACAATATTGAACCACAATGAAGGAGTAAGAGATCCATCATGTTGCAGAAAATTCTTTGCCACAACAGTTCCCACTGTAAGTGAAAATACAAACCTTCATTTATATTATAACATTATAAAAATAAACTATAACTTTTTAAAATTTTAACTGACAGTGCTTCTCCGTTTCACACCCACCAAAACACTTTGATGTAAAGAGAAGAATGATACAGTTCTCAGAACTGCTTCTTATGGAGATGAAGAGCTTCAAACACTTGAACATTGATGACATAGATCTGGTAAAATAATACTTATTCTATCATGAAGAAATTCCAGGATAACCATAACATCTTACATTTTAGCATCTTATCTAATCCATTTTAGCATCTTATTTAATTCATTTTAGCATCTTATCTAATAAATTTTAGCATGTTCTTTTGCAGTACCTATTCCCAATATATTACTCACAACATTTCTTCATGATAGCAAATGATGTTGAGAAACAAAAAGCAGAAATAATTGACAATTCTTTAGCCATGGATGGTGATGAGAATGAAGAGAAATATGGTAGCATCCCACAAACTTTGGTAAGCATATAATTACAACATCATTGTACATTTCAAACCACATAAAACTAATATTAAGAAACACAATGCAGGTTGAATTTTTAATTGATTTCCTCTACAACAACGGTCAAAAGAGAAGAGCCACAAAAATGTCAAAGCAGATGAAGCCTACTGAAAGACTGAAGATGCCATGGAGAGATGACTCAAACAAATCTGACTGTGGAGTATATGTGATGAGACATATGGAGACGTACAATGGGAATGGGTGGTAGAATTGGAACTGTGGCATAACTCCAAACAATTTTTGAGGCATAACTCCAAACATAGAGAAGCCCCATTTTTAGCATGTTCTAAAACCTAGTTTTAACATAGTTTAAAAGGTATATTTAAAATCATTTTTCTAGCGTACTCTTTAATGGTGTTTTAAATGATATGTTTAACATTGGAAAGCGTAGACCAAATTTTATCCAGATTTAACGTACTTTTACAGTTATATTTATAAGAATTATTTTAGCATAGTCCATAATGTTGTTTTAGTATGAGTAAATTCCAGTTTTAGCATCTCTCTGTGAGTCTTTTATATTGACAATGTTGAGTGATTGTGTGTTATGTAAACGTATGTAGATACTTTGAAGCGTAAAAATCCAGAAACAAATTCATCTGGAGAAATTGATGCAACAAATCCTGAAAGAAGAATGAAAGCAAGGAATGACAAGGAGAGACAAAAACAAATTAAATCTCAATTTCTTGCTCGCATTCTTGAAGAAGAACTTGATTCTCAAAAAGATAAAGCTCAGTGTTCATCATCGAAAGTTGAGATGGTCATGGAGAAGAATACAAAGAAGCCAGAAGTTTGGCCATCACTGAAGAGCAGAGCACTCCCAGCACCTCTGACAAAAGCAATTAGGAGAATGAATGATGCACAGAAGGAAGCTGTCATTAGTATGGGATTTGGAGATATCCTACAGTTGAATGTGATGAATATGCCTCAAAAGTTGAGCTTTTGGATTCTAGATAATTTCAATCCAAGGCGCTGCCAGATTGAACTTCCAAATAATGGAGGTAGTGTTCCAATTACTGAGCATGATGTTGCAATCGCGTTTGGGTTTCCACAAGGTGAAACACATGTCGAAAGAAGGAAAATGAATTATCCATGTAAGCTTATGGATAGCTGGAGAAAGGAGGTGAAGAAACAAAAGTACAAAATCCTACCGTCTGACATTGTTACAAAGATGATCGAGGATGTTGAAGATGGAAGGTGGTTCAAGATACATTTCATGGTCTTGCTGACAAGTTGCCTTATAGAAAATGGAGGCAACGGTTATTTAGCTCCGAAGATCATGCATCTGTTAGATGATATTGAGAATGTGTCGAAATTCAACTGGTGTGAATTCACACTTAGAGCCTTGGTTGAGCATGCAAGTACTTGGCACACAAATAAGGAAAAAGACTTCACAGGCCCTATCTTGTTCTTGACTGTAAGACTCCATATCTATATTTCATTTTAGCAAATATTTGTATAAACTTTACACTATTTTTTATTATTATCAATATTAATTAGTAAAATAATTGAACAATGCAACAGCTTGTGTATGTCGATAGGGTAGTCCTATACACGAGATATGTACCCAGATCTGTGCCGCTGATACAACAATGGACAAATACTTTGTTAGTTGACAGAGAAGAACTTGAAGAGAGTGCAGGTGGATTTGGGTTAGGGTCAGTTTCTGAACCTTATTATGGTGAGGAAGATGAGACAGATGAAGATGAAGGAGACGAAGTTGAAGAAGAGGAAGATGAAGGAGAGGAAGATGAGGAAAATGAGGAAGAGGAAGAGGATGTGACTCACCATTCTGATCCCAGTCCGAGCTGCTCCCAACAACCTATTGAGCAAATTCGGAAAGGGATAATGAAGAATGCAAAGATAGCTGTTGCAGCTATCGAAAAAATAGTTACTATTGTCAATGATGCTCCGCATGAGATGCTGAGAAAAAAAGAATTCAAGAGGATAGTTCAAGCTGCACTTCTGATGACAAAGGCAGAATCATCTGAGCAAAATGTAAACACAACACCAGAAATTGATGATGATTTATGGGCCTGTCCAGAGCACATTGTTGCGATTGAGGAGTTAGAGAAAGCTGCATTGAGAAGAGATGATGTCAAGAGGAAGTTAGATGGTTTCCTTACTCTGAGCCTTGATGATAACTATGAGAGATGGGACGCAGTTCTCAAAGTTGCTCAGGAGAATGAAATGATGATGACGGATGAAAATGAAGAAAGAATTGCTGGAGAGAATGAGCCATTAGTACCTCTTCACACTCAAGATGAAGATGAATATGTTTCTCCTATTCATTTTGGGCCAACTATGAGTGATGAAGAGCATACAGAGAAAGGTACTGCTGAGGAAGGAGATGAAAGAGAACAGACTGAGAAGATACCTGAGGAAGAAGGTGAAGGTGAAAAGAAAGATGATGTAAGTAATATTCTGCCATTGATTTTGCATTGAATATCTTGCTCAGATTATTTTCATCTTAATATCAGAAGCATACTCCAAACTTACAGGTTGCTGAGACAAATACTGAGAAGGCTGGAAATGTTGTCACTCAAGAAGAAGAACATGAACATGAGAAAGAGCATGATGTAAGTATTTTAGCATGACATGTAACTCATTTTAGCATGATCAATCGCATATTTTAGCATCAATCTGTAATTGAATGTAGCATTTCCTGAAAAACTAACAATAACACAATAATCCAAACTTGCAGGCTATTGATAAAAACACAGAGAAACAAAGTCAAGCTGTGGAGAAAATTGTTGACACTCCACATGAAGAAGAACAAGTTTGTAATGCTGAAGAAGAATCTGTAAGTTACATTTTAGCATGCTTTATAAATCATTTAAGCATTGTCAAATATATATTTTAGCATCAGTCTATAATTCAATTTAGCATTACCTTAAAAACTAATAATCACACAATAATCAAAACTTGTAGGGTATTCATTAAAACACAGAGAAAGAAGATCAAGCTGTGGAGCAAACTGATGACACTCCACACGAAGAGGAACAAGTTTCTACTGCTGAAGAAGAATCTGTAAGTTACATTTTAGCATTCTGTATAAATCATTTTACAAATTTGTCCAAATTTACTTTAGCATGCACTACGTTTCCAAGCAAAACATTGATAAGATATTATATAAAATTTTCAGCGTCGTCGCGCTGTGAGAAAGGATAAGAAAAAGATTGTTGAGAACGATTCTGAGGCTGAGGTAAATAAATATTAAATAATTTACATATTATTATACTTCATAAAATTTTATCATGATAACCAATCTTGGCGTAACAACTATGATTTCGTATAATCTTGTAGGGATACACAAGGATGGTCACAAGGAATAAATCATCTTTGAAAAAAACTGACAACATTGTATCTCCTTACCAAGAGAGAGCAATAACAACAAATGAAAAGTTGATCAAGATTGAGAAGGAATTGTACATGTGGTTGATGATGAATGAGGAAGCAAATGAGTAATTTTCATATATGGTCCTTCAATATTTTTTCATATTATAAAATAAAATTATTTTGAAAACATCTCACAAAGAACTGATTTTTGCAGAAATGATTTTCTTTATTCGGATGATGATGTCTTCATTGGAAGGAATGAATTGAAGACATTAGCTCCTGGAGCATACGTTAGCTATGCCGTTATCGATGTGTGGAGCACCATCCTGAATCAGAAAGAAAAATTGAAAGCTCTGAACTCACCGAGAAGATTCTTCAGTTCAACGGACACAACTGTAAGTGATTTGGAGATCTTCAGTCCGATGCTAAAATGTTTATACCTATATGCTAATATATGCATTCCACGGTGCTAAAATTGTTATACTAAGGCTTTTTTTGTATATTGTACAGTGGAAAACAATTTCAGAGCCTGTTGCAGCATGGGATGAGGAGAAAAGAATGTCCAAATTTTGTGAGACACTGCTTGGAGAGATTCAAAGGTTCAAAACGCTCAACATTGCAGAAATTGAAATGGTAAAACAAATATATACATTAGATTTTTAATTATAGAAGAACAAAACTCACATTATCTTACTATTCATGTGCAATTCCTCTTTCCCATATACAAGTCAAATAATTACTATATTGTTTCCATCTGTCTTCGCAAAAACAAAGTCGACATACTCGACAACTCTTCAGTGCTAGATGGTGAAGAAAGAGTCAAGTATGGCGACATCCCCGACCTCACGGTATGAACAACTAAACAAATATAAATGTTAAATATTCATCAGAACACGACTAACAATCAAAAATATACAGGTCAAATTTCTGGTACAATTCTTGAGGAATAATGGACAAAGTAGAAAAGCGGCACAACTGTTGAAGAATTTCAACTTTGTTGAAGATGCCGTGGAGGAATGAAACCAACAAAATTGACTGTGGGGTATTTGCGATGAGACATTTGGAAACATACAAGGGAGACGGGCTGAAGAATTGGAAATATGTGGAATAAAGCCAAACAATCTCAAACAGCTCAGGTTTATGAGAGCCAAATATTGTCCTGCAATTCTCAGTGCAGACAGTAATATCCGAGCTGTGAGGAACAAAGCAAAGGCAAGTTTATTCTACAGGATGTTAAGTCAAGATGGTCCGATCAGTGCTGAAGAATTTCTTCTGTCTCAGTGATTTGTAATCTTAAACAAATTCTACTACTATTCTCAAGACAATTTATCATGAACATTATGTTTATTAATATTAGATTAACTGCATAATAGTTAGTTAGGTTAATGAAAATTAATATTAGTATTAGTATTAGGTTAATGGATATTTTCTGTGATGGCTATTTGGAAGTCTTACTTTTAGTATTTAAGCCGTTTTAACCAACATGCTATTGTTCTTTTGATTTTAGCATCATAACATTTGTCTACTAATTTAGCATCCTAATTCACTCGTTTTAGCCTTATTGATTACACATTTTAGCATAAGTTTATAAACAAAATATGCAACGATGATTTAACTTGAATGTGACACAATACAACCTATTTGGGGACGATGAACCCTAATGGTAATCTCACAGTTACTAATTGAGATCATATAAACCCTAGTTGGGAATGGTGAACCCTACTGGAAAATGTCACACCAAATTTAGCCTCATACGTTTTTTATTTTAGCATGTTCTCATCAACGGTGATTTCATTGGAATGAAACCCAATATACCCTATTTGGGGATGGTGAACCCTAATAGGAATCTCACAACTAGTAATTGAGATCATATAAACCTTAATTGGGAATGGTGAACCTTACTGGAAAATGTCACACCAAATTTAGCCTCATACGTTTTTCATTTTAGCATGTTCTCATGAATGGTGATTTCATTGGAATGAAACCCAATATACCCTATTTGGGGATGGTGAACCCTAATGGGAATCTCACAACTAGTAATTGAGATCATATAAACCCTAATTCGGAATGGTGAACCCTACTGGAAAATGTCACACAAAATTTAGCCTCATACGTTTTTCATTTTAGCATGTTCTCATGAATGGTGATTTCATTGGAATGAAACCCAATATACCCTATTTGGGGATGGTGAACCCTAATGGGAATCTCACAACTAGTAATTGAGATCATATAAACCCTAATTGGGAATGGTGAACCCTACTGGAAAATGTCACACCAAATTTAGCCTCCTATTTGAATAATTTTAGCCCCATGCATTTCTCATTTTAGCATCTTCTCATGAACAAAATATGCACAAGGAATCTGACAACATATTCTGCATAGTCACTGTGATTAATAAAACTTAATAGTAATACAATTACTGTAAAGGAAATGTAATAAACACTTTTATTAAAAATCATATATATTGTTCAAAATGAATGTACTGAAAAAAATTCACAAACATGATAAAACATCATATTGAACTATACCCAATCACTATAATAACATCAAAATGGACATTTCCTAGCATCGTGATCTGACAAGTTATGACAATTACTGCACATTCTCGGTGCTTTGTTCTCCTTTCTCTTCCTTGCCTCATTCTTAGATATTAAACGACTGCCGCTACCTTTTGTTTTAACTTGAATTGGTGGATGAACAACAACTTCAGAAGGTGCATGTAAACCGTAGAATTGCTCAAACATGACTGTCTTTCTATGTGAAGTAGAACCCTCCATATCACCACACTGAAACAATGCTTTCAACTTCTGCAAGCCAGCTAAAAATGAATTCATCTTCTCCACATCACGCTCAACATAGCCCAAACAAGAAAAAAACTCTGAAAACAACTGATTTAGCAAACTCCTATTATTATCCGAGACAATAGATTTACCAAATACCTCAACACCACCACCATGAATATGTTTAACTAATGCACTTCTTGTCCAACGGGAAGCAATATATTTAGATGGTATTGAAACTATTTTCAGATGCTTTAACAAGAGGAAAACATGAGAACACAATATGCCATCCCTAATAAATTTCTTACAGCTACATTCAACAATATCTTCTTCTTTGTTGTATGTCACCGTGTGAGTAATCTTACTCCCATCATCAACATCATACAGCAGCCCAAAATCACAGTGATTAATTCCTGTAACATTACATTTAAAACACGAAGCCACAATTTCTTCTTGCACCTTGTTAAACATTTCAGAAGTGTAAATACTAGCTGCATGTTTTTCAATTTCCAATGGAGTCTTTGTTATTGGAACGGTTGATTCATCAAGACTCTCTTGAAGATCATATGCATGTCTCTGTGCATCAATAACCCTATCAAAATGCATAAAAAATTCAACTAGATTTGATCTGAAATTGATGTAGCGGTTGAATAGACTGTTAGAACTCTCTGAAATTGAAGTTGTTCTACAGAGACCACTCATAGGTAGTTCCCTAAAATACGCAGGAATCCAATATTCTCGAATGCTAAAAATAGAATTGAACCAACTATCAGTAGTCAAGCAATAGTCCACCATGATATTATTCCATTTCAAATCAAACTCTGAAGGTTCATTGTAATCTGACCAAACAGCATTACTTAATCTCTTCATGAACGATTCATCTTTCCTCAGCGTACGAGGAGCCTTTTCAGGAACCTTCATCATGATATGCCACATACAGAGCCTATGCCTAGAATCAGGAAAAGATTGTTCTACTACAATCTTCAATGCAGGGTCTTGATCAGTGATTATCATACTAGGAGAATTCCCCATACATTTGAGAAACTTCTCAAATACCCAAGAATATGACTCATTATTTTCACCTGACAGCAAACTAGCACCAAACCATACGCATTTACCATGGTTGTTCTTCCCAGTAAAATGAGCAAATATCATGTTATACCTATCATTAAAACAAAACAAAAAACACTAAGTACTACTGGAAGAAATAAAATACATCCTAGTTTATATGAAACAGAATGCTAAAATACACAGTGCTAAAACTTTATAACCGAGATGCTAAAACTATGTTATACCTTAATTTATATATATAATGTTAAAATTAGAACAGAATGCTAAAATGGTATATCGATAATGCTAAAACTCTATACCCAAAGATGCTAAAATTAGAAAACATGACATACCTGTTCAAACTATATGTTGAATCGAACGAAACATCACCAAAAGCAGCATAATTTCTCCTTGACAGAGCATCAGCCCAAAAAATGCGTGTCAGTCTGTCCTCTTTGCCAACACAATACTAAAAAAAGAACCCAGCATGTGATTGTTGCCTTAAATGAAACTTATCCAATACCATTTGAGCATCAGCCCCATGAATGTATGCTCTCAAGTCACGAGCATAATTCTTGAAATCAACTCCAGTGCAACCTACATCAGAATAGCTCCCAACACCTTCCTTAAAAAGCCTATAAGATCTCATTGCACCTATGTTTCCTCTAGCACAATTCAAAACAAAATTCTTGTGCACATCATCTAAATTTCTGTTCACCTTCATAAATCTTTTGAAATCATCTGAAACTAACGGGTGAGAATGACGTTCTTCAAACAATTTAACAATGTATCCTTTCTCACAACAAAACCTGAACACAATACGAGCCCTACAATTAGATCTTTTAGAGACTCTACGCTTCTTTGTTTTAACTGCATCACTTGAATCACCAACCTTAACTACTGCATTCTTCTCACCCTCTCGACTACAGTAAACATATTTCCATATAGTTGTACCATCTTTAGATTTCTTCTCTGATCCAAGATGAATGTCAAAACCAGATGATTGTGCATAGATCCTATAAAATTTCACACCCTCATCCAAAGTTTTAAAACTTTGTTCAACAGTTGGCTTCAATTCACAATGTGGTATAAAATATTATGTCATGCTAGGAGATATCTCTACAGTCATATTACTATGCTCACTTGAAACAGAAGACTCTGAAACATTAAAATAAAAAAAAGTATAAACTGAACAAGGTAAAATAATAATACAATCACATGAAGAGATATTCAGAGACACGAATTTTAGCATTAGCTATGTCACATTCTAGCATCTTTCAACATACATTTTAGCAACAAAATAATCTAATGTTTGCATGGTGTGTGTAAAATTATATAGCCAAGTCACAACATTTTTTGTAAATGTTTGAGAGAGTGCGATATAAAACCAGCATCTTATAATGCTAAAACACATGTTACGAAATGCTAAAACAAACACATGAACATGCTAAAATGTCTTATATTACGTATTCAATAAACAGATCAAATTGATGCATCTGTATATTCTCAAACTAAACCCTAGCATTCCTAACAATTAAAAAACGAATGATACAACACAAAACTGAACAAAAACAAATCAAATCAATACAAAATAAAAACGTAAATAAACTCCAATAGAACGAATTGTAGAATCAATACGATACAACGAATTTGAAATTAATCACCATTAAAACTGAATCAAACAATGCAAAATTAAAAACATACCTGGAGTCGCCATAGAATCAGAGATGTAGAAATTTCACGACAAATTGATTTTCAACAATTACAGAAAAAAAACGATCTTCACAAATAAAAAACCGTGATACAGTTTTTTTATCTTCGCTGCAAATTACGAACGAACAAGATCGAATTGAGATTTAAGGATTTAAGGAAAAAATTTCGACTGAGATTAAGAATTTAAGGAAACAATTTCGACTCCAAAAAAAGCGGAAGGATTAAGAAGGAAACAAAAACAGAACAAAAGGTAATAATTATTAAATTACTATATTACCCCTCTGTCCAGAAAGTTGCCTAAAATTGCAACAATGCCACCACCCCATCACTTAAATATGATTTAATCTGGGCCGTCCAGATTTACTTAAACAAGGGCTAGGATTGGTTCCTAGTTCCTACCTAGGGGGAGGGTTCTCATTTGATCCTCTCCCTATATATATGTGTGTATATATATATATATATATATATATAGGGTTGAGTTTTAGAAGGAACCACACCATAGGTGAGAACCGGGAATCAATTTGAGCCATAGATTCGCTATATTTGAACGGCCAAGATATGCTCCAGATTTTAAAAAACGCGGTGGCAATCTCGTAATAACGTCCAATTTCGTTGCCCCTAAATCTTAGTAAGGGTAAAATTGGAAATTTTGAAAATATATGAATACTCAGAATTTACGTGTATATTTTTCAAATTAGGGTTTTAGCACTGCCATTTTCTATTTTAGCACCGTCATGGCCTTTTTTTAGCATTGTCATGACTTATTTTAGCATGACTCTTTTTTAGCATTAGCATAAAAATCTCATCGACATTGTAAAAAGACCACGAACAACACTGTTAGATGTTGAATTATTAATATATGAATACTCAAAATTTATGTGTATATATATTTTTCAATTTAGGCTTTTAGCATTGTCATTCCCTATTTTAGCATTGTCATGACTTATTTTAGCACTGTCATGATTTATTTTAGCACTAACATGACCCTTGTTTAGCATGACAATTGTTTAGCATTACAATAAAAAAATATCATCGGCAATAATGAACAAACACTGTTACATGCTGTTGAATTATGAATATAGTGCAAACACTATTACAATTGCAAACTCTCATTTTTAGCATATTAACATAACCCTATATTAGTATTGTGATTAAAAACTTGTCATGATCATTACAAACCCAACAAATGTGATTTGTGGTGCTAGCATCATTGTTAAATGTATTTGTATCATCATATCTCATTTTAGCATTAACATTAAATTATAAAACACAATCATGAACTTAAATGCGATTACAGTTTTTACAATGTCATAAATCGAACCTTATCATTATTTCGTAATGATTTAGTAGTTTTTTTTTTTTTGGTAAACCTAACATTTTTGTCCAACTGTAATTTATCTGCGCATTTTCTTGGTTTTAGCACTATAGCTTAGAGTTTTAACACTGTCATCTCATATTTTAGCATTCCGATTATGTTTTTTAGCATTGTTATTTTCGTTTACTTAACAGTATTATATAAAAAATTATAGGTGCTAAAAGGACTGCAGAAGATGAAAGTAGCAGAAATAAAAGAGCTAAAACTGTCCCAATTAATGAAGATAATAGAAGCAGTGATGTATATTACAAATATCCATTCTTAGAAGCCACAACATGCCCATCAACTGTCTTAGAGGCTGTAAGAGAAATGAATAAAGTACAATGGGAAGCAGCCCAAAAGGTCACAAGCTTCCCATGATTGTCCTTTCAAATGAAGGGTGCAAAAATCATTGAATACCTGCAACCATGTAAAGATTCACAAATCTTTGTTATTATTATGTCTTTCTCATCGTAAATAAAAGACTACAAATGCTAACATTATCACCTACCAAAATATTCAAACATTAACTAACAGTGCTAAAAAAGGAAATGGAAGTGCTAAAATATAAACTACCAGTGCTAAAATAGAAACATGAAAAGTACAACAAAATTTTTGAATGGTTCACATTTAGGTGTGTAAAATTCAGAAAACAAAGGTGAAATCTCTAAGGTGGTAGAAACACAATCTGCACATTAATCAATACACAACTAATCACGTTAATGCTTAATAATGCTAAAATTGTTTACAGTGGTGCTAAAATAGGTTACAGGCAGTGCTAAAACTAATTACACCAGTGCTAAAAATGCATGTTGATCCTCAAAAATAAAAAGCTCAACTTAATCAGCTTAATCAACATAAAACACAACAAAATCGAAGAAAATTGTAGGAAAAGTACATCAAAAATATTTTTACCCGGCATCATCATCCAAGAATAACAAACAACCAAAACTCTAGGGGAACTCGGGTGAACGACGATTAAGATGAATCGACTGGAATCTGGATTACATCAACACAACAAAATCGAAGATAAATAGAAGAGAATCGCGTGAAAAAATCTCAGCTTCATCAATCTTATCGAACAAATCTAAAATAAAAACGGATTAAAAAATCGTAGGAATCCATCCAAGAACATCGAACAATAAAAACTCCAGGGAAAATCACGTGAAGAATGATTAAGAAGAATAGATTACGAAAGGAATCGACTGAAATCTGGATACATAAACACAACCAAATCGATATGAAAAAGGGAAACATATTCGGAAAGAAAAACAACAAAGGAAAGAGAGATTCCATTCAAAAACAATAGATGTCCTAAATTACAAAAATACCCTCAGTTCATTAAAAAGTTGATAATATTATAAGAATGCTACCGTGTTTTTTAAATCTTGAAGTGTATCTTGGCTGTCCAAACAGGGGGGTGTGGTTCTCACATGATCCAATCTCTCTCTCTCTCTCTCTCTCTATATATATATATATATATATATATATATATATATATATATACACTCACGCGTTTGAATACGTGAAAACTCCTAGTATCTCTCGATCATGTTAGACACAGTTACTCGTTATAGCACAAGAAGGCTCACAATCCTTGTGATCATGCTAAGCAAATCAGAGTTTTTGAAAAAATTGAAAGAAAATAGAAGAACAAGAAAAATAAAAAAAATGAAAAAAGGGGTTGACGCATGCATGACGCGTGTGGGATCGTGTAAAAGCGGGTCTTGTCGATTTAGGTTAATTTAACCCGTCTGATAATTTATGACCCATTAGACCGTCTAACATAAATATTTCACTTGTGAAAATAGGTATAATTGGATTTGAAAATGAATTTAGCGGAGCGTACAATAGATTAGAAACATTAGAAACCCATGTTTAGTTAACATTAGATATCTTGTGCATGGCCCGGAACATAACAAAACAAGATTTATTCGGTGTAATTTGTTGAAATAATTTAGGGTAAGTTGAATTTTGATATCTATATTTTGTTTTTTTTAATATAAAGTCAATTTTTTAAACTTAATAAAATAGAACTCATTTTTTTCAAAAATTTTATAATTCTACATTTGATTAATTTTATATTTGAAAAATCATATATATGCAAATGTAATTGATTTTTCTTAAGATTTATCGATTGGAATATTTTTTTTTTACTCGACTAGGGAAATAGAAATATTAAAATATAATAAATTACGTATGATTTTCGGGTTATAAAATTGATCATATGTTAGATTTGTAAATTTTTTAAAAAAATGAGTACCGTTTTATTAACTTTGAAAAGGAAAACTATTTTCAAAAAAACCTCAAAATATAGGTATCAAAGTGTAATGTATTCAATAATTTATGATAAATAGGATATAAGTGTGTCAGTGTGCGTTGAAAGAGCGGAAGCTCTTGAAAATAAAAATCACCTAAGTAGTAGCTGTCGAATTTGAAATGTCAAATTTATTTAAACTGCAAAAGCATTTGGATTTTACTAGGAAGGAGAAATATGGGCATTTTTAGTAGAGTGATTCCAAAAATCAATTTACTTCCTATCAAACAAAGCAAAGGAATTCATTTTGACTTATTAATCCTTTATTTTATTTGTATCGATTTTCAATTTCATTTCTATAAAAAAAAAATGCCAGGGGACGGTGTCCTGTGTTGGAGCTAAAAAACAAAGAGAGAGAGCCCTGGCCTTCTTAATAAAAATAAAATAAAAATTGGGGAATCTCATACCTCCTACATGGACACCTTAATTTATAATTTAATAAAAGAGTTAATTGCAAAATAATTTACGATCTTTAGCTATTTTGTGAGATCCACTTACCATGTTTTCTTAATTTTAATAATGCAAGTAGCCAACTTTCAGTTTAATTTATAGTAGTTCAGTGCACTAATTTCGGTAGAATTAATCGAAATTTAAACCTAAATTAATTGAATTTTGATGCATGTTTGTACTTAAAAAAATAACTCACTTCATATTAAAGATTGTGAATCGAATTACAACAAATTGAAAATTTGAATAAACTATAAACAACAAAACACACGCATGAAAGAAAACGAGAGAATATAACCTAAATAATTTCAGAAAAATGAGAACGTAATTATGCTCCTTTTTTTTTTTCCTGTTTTCAACTCTATTAAAAATTGGTTGGGTTATCAAAAATAGAAAGGGAAAAGATCTACAAGCTTTATTTGTAGTAGATCTAAGGCAAGTCGCACATTTTCCCCCCAGATCTAAATCTTTTTTAGTGCTAACCATGTGAACAGAAATAGTAGGTACAGCTCATCGAAGAATATTTAATTCAAATAATTTGAAACTTTGGAAACACCAAAATTAATCAATATATGGGACAGAAACTGCCGAACTAGTTTATTCATATAATTATTTATGTTTTCAAGCAGCTTACGTACTAAATGACATAAGAGTGGCTTATTATATACTATTATCTAGACACCCCCATTGTTTATTTGAATTATTCTATTAAAAATTATTATATTTCTAATTAATAATATCAATATCTATATATATTTCTAGCTAACATCCAAAAGTGATGGAGACTTCTATTTAAAAGGGGACGTCTTGAATTTCAAACAAATTAACACTCCACTTTTCTCAACTCATAATATATATATATATATATATATATAGGAGTTGATTTAACCTAGGGTATTTTGTATGGCTAGCTATTATTGATCAAGATATGTAAAAGTTAATTGACTAAGCTTAAATATAACTTAGTTGTTTCTTGAAATATATGTGATTTTTTATTTTATTTTTTTGAAAGTGCTCAAGATCAATTTGGATAGTTATTAAGGTGAGCCCCACCTTCAAATTAGTTTTGACTTTTTAGGTTGTTCAACGAGTCAAATTGCCGGTGTTTAGAATTGGACTTTCAACCATTCAATTATCCAAGTCCGATACTAGTGGAGTCTAAAATTAGGAATGGGGGTTGAAAAATATAAATCACAATATATATATATATATATATATATATAAAAGGAGAATCAATAAAATGCAAAATTTTAAGTACAACCACACTTATTAAATTGATATCCAATAAAACTCAACAACGAACTGTCAACCAAATAATCTACACATAAATTGAAAATCATATCAATACCATTCACCAAAACTATTCACACATGTTTAATTAGTAGAAATAACACCTAAAATGTTTACTCCTTGTGCACACAATATTATCGATTGCACATTTTGTTTTGTATTATTTATTATACACTCATTTTTTTCTTTTTTTTCTTCGATTTATTTTTTTATACTTCAGTTTAATTTTACATTTTTTTAGGGTACATCATACCCAATTAGAATTTATTATAATTTTTAAATAATCAATTAATAGCTAAAAGATGAACATTGAAGGATAAAATTATATAATATACCATAATTGGGTTAACAATTGTAAAATTAACTAAAATCACAAGAAATTGAAATCGAAAAAAAAATGAAAAACTAAACAAATTAAATGTGCAATAGGAAATGCAACATAACATATGCAATAGAGAATCTCATCCATTTGTCATGGATTTGTGGCCTTCTATTGAAGTTGGGGTACTCGGTCAAAATGTCCCAAATTTGAATTGGACCAGCATTTTATACGTCCCGCATGATTTGCCTAGTGCAATTTACATCAGTTGTGTAGCTTACAACCTATTACGCACGGTCAATATTTACCTAAAATTAAGACATTACCAATCGAGTAGCAGTTGCAGATATTTCCTCATCATCTCTAGAATATAAAGGTGGTAGCAACATTTAACAGCAAGAACTCAACTTCCACACTGTTGGAATTTAGACAATATTTATTTCAAGAATTTTTTACACTTGATCTCATTTTGCTTCTCCTCATTAGCATCTTAATGCTCGGTTCTTCCAAAGTTGAAAGAGTTATTCTTCACATGATTATTTTGAGAGATCTTTTTGTCAAACCTTTTTACCCACATATTAAAGTTTTTTGATAATAGGGCAACGATCTCCACCAGATCTTCTTTGTTAGGAACATCATTGGGAGCTTTTGTACTGGATCCAACCTGAAAAGCTATGCTTTTCTTTTGTACGACTTCTTCTCTAGCCAAACCCATTTCAAAAGTTCGTAAGGAACTCATCAACTCTTGCAGCTTCATTTTGCTCATGTCTTTTGCTTCCTCAATAGCTGTGACTTTGTAGGTGAATCTTTTCAGAAATGAGCGAAGAACCTTTCGAATGAGCTTTTCTTTATTAATTGGATCACAAATGGCAAAACTTTCATTAGTTTTTGTCACAAATTTTGCCATTGAAATCTCCAATAATTTCTGATTAATCCATCTTCGGATTTTCAAACCTTGTAGTGAGCAATTGCATCCTTGATGCTCAAAAATTGCTCGTTACTTCATAAGTGGTCTGAAGTATGTCCCACGCCTCCTTAGGTAGCTTTGTCACATATCGATATGAGTTTAAAGACATTCATATCTACCACCGATCAAATAGTGTTCATGGACTTGCTATTCAACGCAATGATTTGATAATCATCATTGTCACATTCTTCTTCCGGCTTCATAATAATAAATCATTTCTCGTCTTTCTTCGTTGGTGATTTCTGACCATCAGTCACCATCTTCCATGCACGTTCATCAATGGAATGAATGAATGTAGTCATCCTGGCCTTCTAGTAGGCATAATTATTGTTATCAAGGAGCGGGGACCACACCGTCGATGCTCCTTCTTTCATTGTGTTAATCTCATCAAAACAAACACAAGATACAGATTAACAACCCGAGATCCACCTATATAACTAGTGACCTGCTCTGGTGCTAATTGAAATAATATAATCTGTGCACTTATGTGTTTAAGGTTACAACATATTTGTATTCTTTATAGTGACAGGAACATAAACAAGAACAGATAAATAAAAGCAGAAAAAGTACACACGAGATTGGTAACCCAGTTCAGTTCAACAACCTACTCTGGGAGGGACTTCGCCCAAACTTGAAGATCCGTTCACCACTCGGAGAATCAACAATAATCGCCCACTAATTGGACTTTTTATATTCCTTCTTCAAGTTGACTTGATCTTCAATCTTCATCTACTTGGAAGGTAATTTAGGGTTTGTGATTCTTTCCTTGTTGGTGTAAATGCTTTTCATGTTGATGAGGATATATTTCAGCGCGACATCTATTCCAAAAGTTAGTTAACCAATCGTTCCTTGCTTCCAAAATTGATCCGCACCGGATCTTCTTCCTTAAGGAAACTGCCATAAATAAACTATTCATGTGATACGTTTGGAACATAAAAGGGAACAGTCACAACTTGCTCCTTTCTTCGCACAGCGGAATCAACGACAACATCAAGAACACATCCTTGAACACTTTGTCGTACATAAATCACCAAAACAAACTTAGTGCTATATGGTGGTACTAACAGTTTATATTTTCATTAATTTTATTAATTTATTTAATTTAATTTCATGATAAAATTTAACATAATTAATATTCAACTGTGAAGAAAAATGACAGCTAGTCCAGATTAGCTAGTTCAATTTTTTTTAAAAGAAATAAAAAATGTACAAATGTACATATATATATATATATATATACATATATAGGATATAGCTCAAATGAGGCATGGGTATTGGTGTGAGAAATGAGAACAAATATCAACCACTGGATTTAGATATATCAACGGTTCAGATTAAAAAATAAATCCACCTATATATTTGGTAGTTCTGACTATTCTGAAGGATAAGGGTAATCTAGACTTTTTGATAAATTCTAGATTTATATATATATATATATATATATATATATATATCTAGTTATTAGATTTTCCATAGATTAAGAGATTTAATTTGAAAAAGATCCGTTCCCCCTCTCCACGTCTTCCACTAGGCAATCAGTTTCTTTTCGTAAGGGTTGGAGCAAAAACATTCGAATTAACGGCGTTTTTCCGGAATTCACGATGGAATATTCAGGTTTTGTATCATGTTCATCTATAATATGTATGTTTTTGGAGGTTAAAATAATTAAGTCAACACGATAATAAATTTAAAATATTAGGATTTTCATATCTTTGTGGATTTTTACAAGTCCTTTTTCAGAGGTTGAATATTTTTTGCAATAGTTTACTTTAATAGCTGCTGGAAGAATTCTCTCCGACAAAATTGTGTCTTTATCATCGTTATGTATGGTCAACATAAAAAGCATTTGTTATTTGGTTACGAAGCATTAGATGTAAACCACGTTTAGCACCAGTCCACTGGAATATGTCGGTGTGTCGTGAATATCAAAACGTTTATGGTTTTGATGTTTTATTTGTTGTTTGACCGTCCGAATTAATTCGTAGTAATTAGTTTATGAATAATAACACTAACTATGTTTTGTGTGGATAAAATTGTATTGCAAGGTTGTTTGTCGTTGTATTGAAATGACTTTTTTTTATTATTACCAATTTTGTATGTCATATTTAAACTCTGTGTATTATATATATTTTCGCAGGACAGATTCAATCTAGTGATTGCGTGGTTGATTTTTCACCCGGTGGGACGATGAAATTTTATATTCCCACCAATGTGACAGTTCTCTAAAACCATTTGTCAATCAGAAATTTCATAATCTCGAGGATGGCATTCAATTTTATATAAATTATGCCTTTGCTTGTGGATTCGACATACGACGCGTTCAACAAGGAAGTCGTACGATGGAAAGTGCTTTATTTGGAGGTACATGGTTTGTAATAAGGAAGGCGTGAAGCATACAGTAGGAGATATATGTAGTCCATCAACAAAAAGACAGACTGTGTCGAACTAATGTGGACAGAGGTCTCATCATGATTCGCGGAATTGTCCTTAGAAAGAATGTGATACTTTTAGTTTTATATTACTAATACATTCTTATGGAATTGATATCACATTTATTTTAATCATTACTTAACATATTGATGTGCCTATCTAGGATTGATCAAGTCACAATATTTGCAGCAATTAATTCGAAGTTAATTTTGCAGATATTGTATCTTTACAAAATCATTGCGAAAGCACTAAGTTTGATATTAGGTAGCATTTCAAGTAATTAATTCAAAGTAAATTTTGCAGATATTGTACATTAGAAAATCATTACGAAAGCACTCAGTTTGATATTAGGTAGCTGCTCTGAATATTTCAAAGTTAATTTCTTGGCGGTTATTTTACCTTTAGAAACTCATTACGAAAGCACTAAGTTTGATATTAGATGTAATTTTTAATACAATAATCACTAGTTAATATTTACTGCTTTCATTCATCAATATATTAATATGAAAGCATCGTCATGCTTGTTTCAAAGCATTACTCATCAAATCAAACAAGTCCATTGAACCAGAACAAAAACAATACCTTTCTCACATACTAAGTCATTAACATATCGCTACTAAATAGACCAAAAAAAATGGAGGGGGTTAGTTATAATAGGATTGGACTTCATATGAGCACTCGTGGGGGGTGGTTGTTTAATTTACTCATACTTATGTTCGTATGGTATTTTGATTCTAAACCTATTAACACTAAAATACAAGAAGAAAAGCATCACAACAATCCATACATAAATAGCATCAAAACTTTGTAAGTCAAGCACTAGCAAGTCAGTTAAAAAGCTTTGAATAATACAGCGCGACTACTAAATACGTCCATGACAACATAAGTTTTCATAACTTAGCTAGTATTGTTTGACAAAAAAACATCGCCAACTAGAAACAAAAACCACATGTCCAGAAATATCCCATAAGCCTACTGATAATATGAATCATACAGTGAATATCAAAAGATTTGCACCAGGTGTATACCCACAATCTTTCAAAACAATAAAAGATTCACATATTCACTTCTCACTACACATCCTTCAACAACTCATTCAAGAGAGTATCTTTCTGTGCACAGGCCATCGCGTAGGAAGAGCGAGCGTCATTGGTAATATTCCCTGTATGAACATTCATATCAGAGGTTAGGATGGCTGCACAGTATTTGATGCGAAGGCGCTTCATTCTTCTGATATTTACCTTCTCAAGGCCGCAATTCCAAAATTTTATGGCTTGGCCCATATATGTCTTCATGTGCCGCATAGCATATACACCATAGTCATTGTTGTTAGCCCCATCCCTCCATGGCATTTGCAACCTATCAATACAAGCTCGTCTCACAGCTGTAGTTTTTACCTTGATTCCCTCCGCCTCCAAATAATTTCTGAAGACTCTTTGCTGTATCATTTTCAAAAAAAAATTGTAACACAAAATGACCACCACATCATTAATGTAGGATTACTATGAACATTCATATCGGAGGTTAGGATGGCTGCACAGTATTTGATGCAGAGGCGCTTCATTCTTCTGATATTTCCCTTCTCAAGGCCGCAATTCCAAAATTTTATGGCTTGGCCCATATATGTCTTCATGTGCCGCATAGCATATACACCATAGTCATTGTTGTTAGCCCCATCCCTCCATGGCATTTGCAACCTATCAATACATGCTCGTCTCACAGCTGTAGCTTTTACCTTGATTCCCTCCGCCTCCAAATAATTTCTGAAGACTCTTTGCTGTATCATTTTCAAAAAAAATTGTAACACAAAATGACCACCACATCATTAATGTAGGATTACTATATGTGAGACACATTGAAAAAGTTTAATATGTTTCACTTATTATCATTCGGTCCTTTCATTATACTGCGTTGATGCTTCCTAAATAATTATATATTTATTTTATCCATTGTCCTTCATTATATTAAATTAGTGCTTCTCACTCTACATGTTGATGCTTCACAAGTTAAAAATGCAATATGATGCTTCTTATTGAATTTATTGATACTTTCAATATATTATATTGATGCTGCATATCTTCATTACATAACATAATATCAATTTTATCTACATTCTTTCATTATATTCAATTAGTACTTCTCACTTTACATATTGATGCTTCATAAATAAAAAATGCAATCAGATGCTTCTTAATGAATTAATTGATGCTTTCAATATTGTATATTGATGATACATATCTTGCTTTCATAACATTAATAAAATTTTCTGGCAAAGCACAATATTTTTAGCACCCAAATCACATTACTTCAACTTATTTATTACATTATTAATTATGAACAAGTATTCAGCATCTTGCATAGCATTTATCTTATCACACAAAAGCATCTACTATTTCAAAATAAATCATACCAGTATGAACAGCGTGACTCCATACTTAATCGTTGCACCATAAAAAACGTACGAAAATTGAACTTGCTGACCACCATTATATAGCAAAAAACAGACAATGCTAAAAACAATTAACAATTAAAAAACCCACAGTTTCGCCTACAATTACCCGTCAATAACCACCGACGAACACATATATAAACAAGCATCAACAAATCCACATTCAGAAATTAACAATCTGTGCAAACAAAAAGGAATAAAACTTAAAAACTCCAAAATCGCAAAAAGAAAAATGAAAAAATAAAAAAAAAACATCACAGCGATTCTCGCATGAAGCCTCAGAAAAAGCTTCTAAAATACGATCGATTCTAGTACCTTTTTTCGTTCTCGCCATGTTTCATCAGTTTGAACACTGATTCAACTTTCAAATCATCATCTTCATTGCAAAGAAGCACGAACCCCCAATCTGTGGTGGCGTCGCGGCGGTGTGGTGTGATCGAGAAATAGAGTCTTTCTTGGACTGTGAGATTGATGCTAGGGTTTAGGGGCAGCTTGTCGATTGATATGGGTTATTGATTATGGATAGATATAAATCCCAAAAATATAGCAATCTACTGTCATTTTTATTGCATGCTTCCATATGAAATCATGTTTCAAATTTACAAATCTACCCCCATTTGACTATAATACTAGATGATATTGGATAAATTATTATTTTCCCCCCTTTAATCTGAACCATCCACTCATAACAAATGTAAGGCCTAAATTTGCTCTTATTTCTCACATAGGGACTAGTTCCCTTTGAAGATCCGTTCACCACTCGGAGAATCAACAATAATCACCCACCAATTATAAGAATAATTGGCCTTTTTATATTCCTTCTTCAAGTTGACTTGATCTCCAATCTTCATCTACTTGGAAGGTAATTTAGGGTTTGTGATTCTTTCCTTGTTGGTGTAAATGCTTTTCATATTGATGAGGATATATTTCAGCACGACATCTATTCCAAAAGTTAGTTAACCAATCGTTCCTTGCTTCCCAAATTGATCCGCACCGGATCTTCTTCCCTAAGGAAACTGCCATACCTGGGATACGTTTGGAACATCAAAGGGAACAGTCACAACTTGCTCCTTTCTTCGCACAGCGGAATCAACGACAACATCAAGAACACATCCTTGAACACTTTGTCGTACATAAATCACCAAAACAAACTTAGTGCTATATGGTGGTACTAACAGTTTATATTTTCATTAAATTTATTAATTTATTTAATTTAATTTCATGATAAAATTTAACATAATTAATATTCAACTGTGAAGAAAAATGACAGCTAGCCGAGATTGGCTAGTTCAATTTTTTTTAAAAGAAATAAAAAATGTACAAATGTACATATATATATATACACATATATATATATAGATATATTTGCGTGTGCGTGAGAGATGGAGATAGTTTTATTAAAGAAAAAAGGAAAGAAAGAAAAAGAGCAATGGACGAGAGATGAGAGAGGGGAGTGAGAGAGAGTCAGATACCCAAATTTTACTTTTTTCATCCATTTGGACCTTGGAGCCGTGCAATGTATTATGGGAATTGGGTACCAACCATTTAAGAGAGTTGGCTAAAACCATATATTGCAGCCACCCTAAAAATCGTACGCAAGGCCTCACTCTTACCATATACGAAACAAAGGTGTCCTTGTCCACCACAATATAATTAAAAAGAGAGCTAGCTAGCTAATTCATCAACTTTTGATTAAACCCGTTTTAAACTAGAGTAAAACTTTCCAACTACCACATATATATACATATATATCGTCTTTTAGTTAGGACAAGATGACCGCAATTTCAACAAAATGACCATATCCATGTGTCGATTCTCTCTTGGGGGCAAATGAGATCACGTGTTAGCACACTAAAAAAAAAACTACGCGGTCGCCCACGGCAATATGCATATTAAAAAAATATATATATATCAACATTTTATGTTATTTTCATAAGTCAAAACCAAATATTAATGTATGCTTTTCGAAGCAATATAGCTTGTCTTCCCAACTTGGCCGTAGGGGCACATATAGACAAGACTTGGGTTGTTTCAAACCTTTGGAAGTTCGATTTATACGATTATCGGAAAATGGTGAAGGCCGCTTATGTCGACAAAGATGGATTGAAGAAAGGCGCTTGGAGTGAAGAAGAAGATAATAAATTGAGATCTTATATTATCAGATACGGCCATTGGAACTGGCGATTGCTGCCCAAGTTTGCCGGTAAGAGACCGCATATCTATCCATCTATCTATCTATATTGGTAGTGTTTGGATTCGAGTATTTCAATAATAACAAAATTATTTGTTGTTTCGATAGGTCATATTCATTTTGACTTTTTTTTTTGGGGATTCTTGACTCAAGCTAGCTCGTCAAACAAAATCATTCAATCCAAATGTAATATTACAATATTGATTTTTGTATGTATTTTTCAGGTTTACGAAGATGTGGAAAGAGTTGCAGATTGCGATGGATGAATTATCTCAAACCCGGTGTGAAACGAGGGGAATTTAATCAAGAAGAAAGAGATCTCATCGCCCAACTTCATGAAGAACTCGGAAATAAGTAAGATTTTCTGATCGATCATTAATTCAAAACCCTATTACTCATTTCCAATATTTATTTGTATATCATTTTGTTTTGTCCTAATATACTGACAACTAAAATAGTTGAAAGTCCTAATCTAAACTAAATTATCAATGTTTTTTTGTTTTTTCAGAACGATCAATCGCCAATATTTTTGTTAACTAGATGTTTAAATGCAGGTGGTCTGCGATTGCAGCAAAATTGGCTGGAAGAACAGACAATGACATAAAAAACTATTGGATGACACATCTCCAAAAACGTGAAAAATCAAATAAATCGGCTGAGATTTTTGAGGAAGAAAAATCTTCAGAAGCAAGCAATCGCAAAAAACTTGAAAAAGGATCAGCAGGAAGCGATGCAACGTCTGTAGATCCGAAATTGTGTAGTCGAAAATCGGAAAAGTCTAAGGTATCTTCTGAAATGTTCATACTGGAATCATCAAGCTCGAATTCATCAATAGTTTTGAATTCTTTCAAATGGGACTTGAATTTATCTGTGGAACAAAATGGCCTTGAACCATTATAAAGGTTCAATCCTTAATTTGTAGTTCATCACTTAAGCAAGAGCTTTTTTTTTTAATTTTTTTGCAGAAGATTTGTTTTGTTCTTTCTTTTTCCCCATTTTTCTTTTCCTCTTGTTCTCAATTGGAAATCTCATCCTAAGTGTAACTATACAATTTGTTGTATGCATGAGGAAGATTAATTGTATAAATAAAACATGCATCTCTCGTGCACCCTCCATATCTTGTGTATCCATAGTAAAAATGTAATTAGAAAATATCTTTCTTCATGCAATAAAATAAAACATCATTTTTTAATATTAAAAAATATGGCTCCGATCCTGTTTATGATTATTCTTTTTATATGTTGATAATATAGAAAAGTTAAAAGGATTAATCAATCTTTGTTAAAATAAATCATTCTTTTTTAATATATTCATGATGTAAAAATCATCTTGCTTAATTTTTCCTTATTATTGTCATAGAATTATATTCAGTGCTATGAAAATTCAAGAAACTATCATGACTGTGCACTTCTTTTATTTATATATGAATATTTAAAGCTCATTTAATTTTCCAGACCTTAGTCACCTTATATATATATATATATATATATATATATATATATTGAGGAACCCATATTTTCGTGTGTAGTATAACATATTTTCAATTCCATAATAATGCATTCTTTTCTTTTCTTTTCTTTTCTTTTTAAGAAAGAGTAATGCGCATTCTTTGTGTTTGATTGTTGGCAAGTTTGAATGAAATAATTCTTAAGAGGGAAAAGAAAGAAAAAGAAAAAAAGAAAAAAAAAGAAATTATTATAATAGGATATAAATTTGTGGTATGACATGTGCGTGTTTAGGAGAGAAATTTGGTTTGTTTTATCTCCAAAACTAAGAGAACAAAGCCAAAAACAAGGTTGCTGGTCCATTAATTGTCAATAATTTAGCCTGTTATTATATTAAGTTAGGTACACTCAAAAATTATATATATATATATATATATATATATATATATATATATATATATATATATATAGGGAGGGAGGGAGGGAGGGAGAGAGAGAGAGAGAGAGAGAGAGAGAGAGGGGGGGGGGGTGGTTACATCTAATTTTAACACATGCGGACTTGATATTCCCTTAAATTAATTGCGCTTCATCTGTCCCAAATATTGGGTATACTCTAATTAGGGTCAGGTACTGACATTTCGGGTTCCATGATAAAATAAAAAAGAGGTCGTTATATATATATATATATATATTTATATACACACACGAGCATTTTTAGAAAAAAAATCAGTTTTGTTTTTATCCTAATTTTTTTTTTAAAAATGTGTAATTAATACTTAATTCAAGTATTGAATAATTATCAAAATCATTCAAATCCTAGAGTTTTTTGAGAAGCAAAATTATCAATAAATTCATTAAAATTATTTTTTCCCAATATCTAATTTTTGAAAGAAAAAAACTTAATCTAATTTTCAATCATCCTATAAAATATGAGATAAAAGGCATCATATATATAAGTTATATTATTTTAAATGTGATACAAAATATTTTGTTATTATCGGTTAATATTTTTTGATAATGTTCGAAGAATGAAAATTATTAGACTTGAATAGTAGCGTCTCGAAAAATAAATAAATTGATGATACATATATTTTTTATTAGTCCTTGGATTAAATATTTTAAAAACTATATATTTTAAATATAATATTAAAATAAAATAAAATTGAAGCCCCAACAACATGGGGGCCCATGGAATGTGGCCCACCTGGACATCCCTAAGGACCCGCCCTCTAATCTTCGGTCATTATATATATGTATATCATTTGTGATCTTGAAAACTAACATGCTTAATTAAAGAGAACATGTTCATATACACTCGGATATTTGTTCTTGGGATCTAATAAGACCTTAAAGTATTTTTAGGTACAAATAAGCTTTTATTTCCATATATTTATGTTTTAGATTGTAACTACAAAAAAAAAGTTCTTTAGAGACAATGGTATTAGCGACAACAAATATCATCACTAATAATAAATTTAAGTAACAACATGTCGTCTCTAATTACCAAATGTTATCTTTAGTGACATTGTCGTCACTTAAAAATAATTTTTGTGACGACATCATGTCGTCTCAAATAGTTCACCCCTAAAAGTTTGTCTCAAATAAATTAAAAATTATTTTGAGTGACAACAATGTCGTCACAAAAAATATCATTAGATATGACATGTAGGAATTAGAGACGACTTCTCGTTACTTAAGTCTATTATTAGTGACGACATTTGTCGTCGCTAATACTATTGTCTCTAATGAGCATTTTTCTTATAGCGTAAACCACACTTGAAAATAAATAATCACATGGACCGATATATGCTTATTTATTTTCACTTAATTATATTTTAGAGTGTAAATTCCATACAGTATCCGGCGTGCCATGCACACATGGAATTTTTGGTGGTAGAAAATTAATTGTATAGTAGATTTGTAACAATTTTGAAAATTTAGGTATTACAGTATTTTGTTAATAGTTATAGTTGAGTTATATTTTCGAAATAACGGCTAAAATGTCGATAGGACTTAAAAGTACAACACTAGCTATTAATTGATGATATAATATACAATAACATGTATGATTAAGTTAGAAAATTGTTGACATATTACCAAAATATAATATTATTAAATAATCAAGTTCAAAACAATTAATAATTGTATTCTACAACAATTAAAATCCAAGATAATATTAAAAATTCAAACAGTTAAAAGATGAAAAAAATATTGAATATATGATGAACTTATTTAAAATGCTGAATTTATAATGAACTTATTTTAAAGTAGACTTATTCAAAATGCTGAATTTATGATGAACTTATTTTAAAGTACTCCGTTTAGTATTTGTTCGAGTAAGTTTAATTAATATTAGCTGATCAGGAGGAGGAAAAATTTCACTAGAAGATGACATTAAAAAAAAATGAAATGGAATTTTTTTGAACTACACATGTCTGGTTATTTCTCTCGTTGGCATATAAAAAGATAATTAATTAGGTTTGGTAGAAATATACAAAGTCAATGGGCTTTCTTCTCTCTCTCTCTGTCTAATGTGTTGAATAATTTATAAATTATAACGAAAAAAAGTAAAGCTGATTAAGAATACCTCAAATGGATTGAATGTCGGCAGAAGGAAAATTTCAGTAATAATGAATTTGGTCAATTGTGAAGGCATGCAGATTAGTGGAAGAGGATAATTGCTTAAGATAAGAGAATTTGACCAAAACCAAATTAGTCACAAGCTAATTACATCTTACAACGTAACTAATATAAAGAGATTAAGTGATGTTACAGGGGAAAAAAAAAACAACAATAACAATGGCATTGGCTGCGAATGCTCGTCTTCTGAGTTAATCAATAATAATAGACAGAAACTTATATGAAATGATTTAACAGATTACAATTCATTAAACCGATGAAATCGGCCCAAAAACCTGTCAAAAAGCTCAAACCCGCCCCACAACCCACACCTTACTTTTTTTTTATTTTATTTTTCCCTAAAACCTTTATTTTGTATTAAGTGCAGTGCATGACCCTCGCCTTAGTGTCGGGTAAGTGCACTAAGCGAGCGAGATACGGAATGTAAATTAATTTACTTTAATTTTAGGGGTCACTAATTTTATTTTAGAGTATATATATATATATATATTTATTTATTTATTTCATAAAAATTAATTATCGTGCGCAGTGCACGAGTCCACGCCTTACCATCAGATGAATGCACTATGCATGTCATTGAATAAAAAAATTAAATTAATTCAAAAAATTAAATATATGCGTGTGTGTGTGTGTAAAAAGAATTGAAAAGGAAAAAAATGGGTAACATTTAGAAAGAAAAATTGAAAACAAAAGGAAAAAAGGTGGAGGATCACGTCAAATATAATATCCATCTAACCGGGTTGTGATCCGTTAGGTGGTCTCGCTGTAGAGTACCTAATAATCATAATAGTCAGTTGGGATGGCCTCGTGGTCGTTGTATTGGGACCGAATGTTTCGAGTAGTCCTAGCAGTACAATTAGGTATGAGGGTGTTACACTTGATTTTTCAAGTATTGTTTATCTCTTCTATATAGTTTGCAGGTTATAGCACAAAAATGGAGTTTACTAGTGGCAGTTGTGCGTGTATGGTTAGGTTCATGTGAAAACTAACTCTTGTGTGAGAAATATGAACTAATCACAACCTTCGATTTTGGATTGATTAGAGGCTGAAATTCAATCTTTGAAACAATTGAGCAATAAATGTAACATAATTAAGCAACAATACATAATGTGAATATTAGCACCAAATCTGAACAAATTAAGCAACAACTGAAACATACAAAAGCAATAAAAATATACTCAATCAGTTTCATAAATTTGCTTTTATCCTTTTAATCTTTTCTCTAATTATTTGATGTTTTAGACGTTTTCAGACATTTTCACCCAATTCTACATCTATCAAAACACTATAAAATATCATACATTAACTTACCGCTAATAAATGAGAGAGAGAGAGAGAGAGAGAGTAGTACATTTGTCATCTTTTTCACTACTTAATTTTTGTATGAAAAGTTAAAGCATCAAATATTATGAAACGAGGGATTAACAAATAAACATTCAAGTACAATAAGATACGCAATACAAATATAGCAACTAAGCACTTAAATCTCACCTCACAAAATAAAATCTTTCATCCCCAACCTTTAATTTTAAAAGATATAAGAGATATGATTAGTTTCCAGTTCTCATAGAAAGTATATAATAACACACACACATACACAATTTGTAAATCATGCACTAGTGTATAAATTAGAAACCAATTAGGACCATTTAAATTAATTTCATGGACATATATGATCTTCATTTGTTTATATACAATAAATAGCATTGTGTATGTTGTATACTAGTATTGTAAATATTGACTTAAAATGTGTTTGTTGTATTTTAACTAAGGATGTCAATCCAGCTCTAATTGATGGTTTGACTCGAATAGTTTAAGAAAAAAAGGGGGTAAGAAACTAATTCTGACTGGAAAAAAAAAAATCTAATCCAAATTGGACTGAACCGAATAGTCTGACAACTAGATAAGGCTATCCCAAAATTAAGTGGTGTTAGGAAAATATTTATTAAGTTTTGAGTGATGTCAACTGATGAGAAGCTGATCTAGAGTCCAATTAATTGATCAAGAGTCCAATTGAGGAACTGAAGCTCGATTAGTTAAACTAGAGGTTAATTCAAGACAGTTGAAGATTGAAAACCAGTTATCAGTTGAAGACTAAAGAACTTAGTTGAAGCTAACCAAAATACATATTTGATCAAGTTACAATGATCAGTTGAAGAACTGATCATTTCAGAAGTTAAGGAACTGAAGTCGATCAGTTGAGTGGACAAATGATGTAGCCGTTCTAAAGAAGTTGCATTCTTAGCATTAAAATGGCTAAACATTTAGAAGATGCTTTCTGGAGTCAAGATGCAAATTTAACAGAAGCAAAATGAAGACAAGAGGCAAAGGTGACTGCCAGAATTTTCCTCTATCAATTGAAATGGTTAGATCTTTAGCAAATTCAAAGTTTTTTTTGAATCAAGGATAAAGCTGAAGCCACGTCATAAGCGCATGATAGAAGATTCAAATGAAAGGATTCAAACAATTCTTTCTGATGGACTCTATAAAATGATAAGAATACTTACTTGAAGAAGATATCTTTTTAAATTACCAGCGATTTATATGAATCTAAGCAATTCAAAGTCTTCAAGTCTTCAAGTCTTCAAGCTTTATCGCATTCTAGATATCAGTTCTGAGATGAATCAGTCGTTCATGCTTTAACAGAGTTTCAGATTTAGGAAAAAAAGCTTGTATATTCTTTAGAAGATTCAAAATCCTATCCCTTAACTATAATGACACCTAAACCTTAATGAGAAACTTTGAGTTATCAGTGTACTCCAACAATAGTATTCAAAGTTTAGAGCTGCAAGTGTGAACAACTGACTTGATCAGTGTGTAGGTGTAACTGCAAGTACATAGTGATCATCTTCCAGTTTGAAAGAGAGAGGACATAGAATCATTCTTGATTTGAACGTCTACATTTTTTCTATTTTAGGTTAAATAACATCGTGGTATTTTAACATTGCGTTTGCTCAAATAATTTACGAAATTATCACCTTATTTTTCAATTGATTAGATCATTCTATTAAATAGTTAAGATTGGTTCATAGTTTAAACAACATTGATACTTTTCATCCTAGCCCCAACATATATATTACTATATTAGGGATGACAACTTTTTACGTGACACGATATCATGACACGAACATGTACGAAATTAACGTGTTAGTGTTTATTCTTATCGTGTAGCTCGTTAATATTATATAAATATATGAATAAATATATTAATTATATATAATAATTTTACATATTTATTTACTCTAAAATTTTAGTTAAAATTCAGTTATTTAATTTTAAATTTTATTTATTTAAATTATAATTTTAATTTAATAGGCACTACTAGTTATTTTATATTGTGTCGTAAGCGTGTTCCTGTTCTTATTGTGTCATGTCGACACAATAAAAATTGTATTTTTCGTGTTCTTCTGTGTTCATGTTGTGTTTAGTTATTTAATTTATGATTTATTTATTTAAATTTAAAATTTTATTATAATTTAATATGTACTGCTAGTTATTTTATGTTGTGTCCTAGCTTGTCGTGTTCGTGTTCTTATTGTGTCATGTCGGCACGATAAAAAAAATATATTTTTCATGTTCATTCTGTGTCCATGTTGTATCCGTGCTTGTAATAAATGAATCATGTTCGTGTCAAGCAGATCGTTAATAGATCGTGTTCGTATTTATCCTTATCGTATCGATTCGTTAACGATACAACACACATGAATTGGCAACTCTAATATTAGGGCTGACATTTTTTGGGCCTGATATGATAACATAATACGAACACGATAAGAAAATTTTATGTTGAATTCGCGTAATCCGTTAATATTATATAAATATATAAATAAATATATTAATTATGTATAATATCTAACAGACACACATGTATATATGTATATAATTCATTTCTTGTTATTTTACTGTCGATATTGCTCTGCTTAAGGTTGTTTCCCTCAATTAAAAAGTTGGACTAGTCCAAAATATATTATCAAATTAAATTACCCAAGAAATAATTGATGGTATAATTTGTTTCTTAATTTTGTTTACTTTCCACTTTTCTTTGTGATCTACTCTAGATTTCACTAGACTTAGAATCAACATTATATATCACTGATCTACACTAAATAAAGATCTTATTAATAAAAATAAAGAAAGAAAGGAAAACAGAGCTAAAACTCACAGAACCATATACTGAAACCTATATATGTCACAGGTCTTATTATATAACACTGATCTACAAAACATATATATATATATATATATATATCACAGGTCATATTATACAAAACTACAGATAGAATAATGATCCCCCCCCCCCCCCCCGATCGTCAGTAGGTACAACAGAAAATATGGTTGGTATATCTACTATTGATATGTTAACTCGTAGCCTTGATTATCCCATCAAATAATATTCGTTTATTTTTTGAGAAGCAAAATGTATTACTCTATGCTCGATGACTGTTGGTAGGATTTGAGAAAGTCAAATCGAAATTTTGTCATCATTATATACGTCTAATATAAAAATATATGTGGCTTGACTTATTAATCAATTATGACGTGGATGACCATGTCGATTAATATTCTTTTAAGAAAAAAAGGTTCAGGTCGGCGTAAAAGAGAAGATCATATGTCGATCGATCCTTCGTGTCTTATTATTTCAGTATCAAAATTTGAAATATATTGATAATATTTTTTATTATAAAAATAAAATAATTATAATAATCAATCCTAATTCAAGTTTATTACTGGTGATTGAAATTTTTGAAAAGTTTTATACGTAATTATGAAATAATCAATATTAATAATTAATTATTAACTAAAACTTAAAAATAAAATTATAAGGCATAATTATAACCATTATTTGGATATGATTTATTCTAATGAATAATTATAAAATTAAACTAAATACAAAAAATCGAGATTGAAAATATTATGCTCCCTCAGTTTCATATTAATTGATGTATTACCTTCTACAAGAGAAATTAAAAATTAAAAATTATGACAAATTTACCTTTACCTATTAAGCTATATTTTTCTTATATAACTTAATTTCTCTCTCATTGTAATCTAAATATCAAATTGTAGGAGATTTTGTAGGATAAAAGTGGAAGGAAGAGTATTAAAAATTGTAAAACATTAAATAATTTGAAACAAAATTTATACCCTAAAACATCAATTAACATGAAATTGAGGGAATATATATCAAGGCATTCTAACAAATTTGATAATGTGACATAAAATAAAAAACCAATAGTGAACAAGAGAATCTCATTTGGGCCTCAATTCCCTTATAAACACTACTTGTCGTTATTACTTATTACCAGGATTGTGAAATCGTGTAATCATGTCATGTTTTGTTTCAGCGTGATAATACTGTGAACACGATAAAATTTAACACGAACACGATACAATAAGCATTGTCCCAAAACGTACACGAAAAGTTCATGATAGCTTGACACGACACAATAACGACACGAATGTGAAAATTTTCGTATCAATACAACACGACACAAATACAAAAGTGTTTGTATTGACGCGATAATGATGCGAAATTATGAAGTTAAACAAAAATAGTTATAAACATATTAATATTTGAATTTTAATAATAATATTAATATATATATATATAATTTATTTATATATATTATTGTGTAACACGACACAACACAAACAAGATATAAAAATTTATTGTTCTTATAGATCCTCTCAAAACTATTAATAATGGTGCAAATACACTCACTGGTAGATAACACTGTCTATTTTGAAAATTTGTATATTTAGACTTCGTTAACGCTGCTCATTAGTGAAGTGTGTATTTGCGTTAGTCAAATATTTGCATACGACTGATGTATATAAGCCCTTATATTAGATGGAAATTTATAATACTTCCTCCGCTTCACAATAAGTGTCGTCATTCTAGCACTTTAATTTTATTTCACAAAAAGTATCATTCTACACAATCGAGGTAAAAATTTTGTTTTTTTTTTTCATATTTATCCTTATTTAATACATTCAAACAATCATATTTAACGCATTTAATGTATTCACATAAGAGTGTATAATGTAATTTGATTATCTAATTAATATCTTTATTAATATGGGTAATGTCCATGCTAGGACCCCCGCATTGCATATCTGATAGGACATATTCTACTTGCTTTTATTATTATATTTTGGTGCCATTTCTCATAATTAATTGCCTTATACTTGTGTATTTTGGAAGAATGATGTGTCTGTTGAGTTGTGTAAGGATGTAGTATAAAGTTGGAGAAAAGGTCATGCTTTTGGTGCAAAAAGAATCTAAGTGAAGAAAGAGCAAAATTCGAGTCTGAGCAGATCAAGCTGCAAGGGCATGCCGCTGGAAAACTGGATCGGAGTTTCTAGAAGCTGGGCCTCTACACGCGTTTTAGGCTTGCAAAATATAACTCTCGGCCCAAGTTCAGATCTGGACGCGGAAATCACCCTCTCCACCGCCTCAAGAGTCCTCATCTTGGCAATTACCTAGTTTAGATTGATGTAGGATTTTATTTCCTTATCTAATGCTTTAATTAAGGATATTATATATAGATTAGGACTTATTTCTTTATTATTCATTCTAATTACGCACGCTAGGAACGAGAACGCAGCAGTACACAGTTTTAATTCAGTTTTATTTTCTTTCTTCTCTCGATATCATCCTCGCGCAATTATACGATTTATTGTTGTTCGATTCCAGCATGCAAAGTAGCTAATTTATTCGTATTCCGGTGACGATGACGAAGCTCCGCTTATATAACTGTGAAATCTAATTGTTTGTTCATAATTAATTGATGCATGTATCTGTTGTTCTTGGATTTCGGGTTGTTAATTATTCTAAGTCTATCGAATAGTTGCAAATATTTGGTGGGTTGTGATTAATTACTAGCCAATTTAAATCGGCCATACATAATCGTGGTTTAGGTTTAATAAGTGGTAAAACGGTTGCTCAAATAACTAGGGGAATAACAGAGTTAATTTTACAGTCCTGCGTCAGAGTCTGTAAGTTAAGAATCGGGTCTTTCTTGTGCTCATTGTTGTCGGCTCATTAAACTTATAGAGCGTCTCTTACAGTTGTCAGTCGATTAGGGAAGTAATTAATGAAGCGTCTTCTTAATTATCGAAACAGTATGGAGAGATTAGGTCACGTCAGAAGCGTCTTGGGTGACTATAACCGATTTGCATGTCTTGATTAATTAATTCTTGCATCTGTGATCAGTGTTATAAGTCGAGCGGAGTTCATTGGATCCGGAATACCCTTTTGTCATTGGTTTAAATCTGTTTGTTTGCCTAAATATTTTCTTTAGTTGGTTATTTAATTCCTCAATTTATTTTGTTATATAATTCACATACAACTGTTTCTGGAAGTTTGGGAACGCAGACTGAAAGTCAAGAGTAATTCTCACCGGTCCTTTGGGAGACGATCCTGCTCGCCACTGTACTCTGCAATGTGGGCTTGCCGACGAAAGTCGGAACATTTATTTTTGGTGAAAAACGACGCACCAATATCCCATTCTGAATGATTGCCACGTGGATATTGTAGAATTGAATTAAATCAAAATTTGAAAATAAAAGTTAAATATAGTTGAGTTAAGCTTTTTTCCGCTTTTTTGTACCTGCTCCCCCTTTGCAAACAGAAACACATTAAATGCAGTAGTCCAAAAGTCAAATATACAACCCCCTTTTCCAACTTTTGTCAGTATTTTCTGGTTTTCGAGGCAAAGTTCTTGCCATGCAAATAATTTTCTATCGGCCAAATACTATCATTTTCTTTAGATAGAATAAACTCTATCATAAAAGCCTATCGGCAAAGGCATGTGATAACAAACGACCAATTCTAAATTTATACAATTGATCCGCCTTTTGTTATCCTTTAGTTACCAACAAATACGGGTCGTATGCAAAGTTCTGCCATGCATATAATGTGCTATCGGCGGAATACTATCATTTTTGTGAGATAGAGTTAATTGTTTCATAACAGAATATCGGCAAAAGGTTAAGATAACACAACATCACTTCTAAATTTACATAACAGATCGACCTCTTATTATCCTTTAGTTACCATAAGAATAGAATGCTCCTAATTAAATATATTTGAGAATCGGCAAAAAAGATCTTGGCATGATTTATTTCCATGTTGTTCGAGATTTTACTGTATGGGTGGGGCAGGTAGCTTCAAAAGGATTGGGTTGCAGACCTCTCTCTTCCTCAAAAGCATTGACAGGAAGTATGAGAGGAGAGGGTTTCTGTGAAGTTTCAGTGAAAAAAACGCAAATGGAGCGGCGGCGGAAACATCCGCAGATAGCAGAGCTCGAATGTCGGTGAAAGTTCTACAACGTTAGTGGAGTCGGAGTCATCAGTCGTGTGCAGAGGAGAGGTGAACAGTGAATCAAGTTTGAGCAAAGAGGTGCAGTCGTCCAGTACGTGGAGTGGGCTTTCGGCGAAGAGGTAGTTTGAATGGCGATTCGGTAGTGTTCCTGGCAATGAGTCGTGTCTGTTTGTCGACATCGGGGTCTTTGCAGCTTTGTTATAGGGTAAGTTTGGAGTTGAACCTATGCATCTGCCGCCGTAAGTAACGCCGATTTGAAGGTCCTAACTCGCGGATTTATAAGTTACAACAAGGTATGAACTCATTCTTCCATTTATTATTTCACATATGTCGTTTGAGCATCACTTATTTGGGTATTGAAGCATTTTGTGTAGTTTCATTTGGTGCATCTGGAATTTTGAAAGAATTGAAGCGCAATATGTTGATGGCGGAGAGGTCGATTGGCAAGGGTTCTGGACAAGGTATGATTCTAATTTTGTTTTATTTTTTGTTTTGGTTTTGGCTTGAAACTGCATGTGTTCTTAAAATATGGTGGATGAAGATAGGTAGGGTGTTAGTGGTTATCATAGTTTAACATTGAAAATGAAATGTATAGTGGTTATCATAGTTTAGTATTGAAATTGAAATATATAGTGGTTATAATATTAGTGTTTTGGTGGATTGATTAGGTGCTCTAGTGTTTGTGAGATGCCATTTGTAGTGGCTTGATGAAATGAAAACCTTTTTAGACCATGAAAACATGAAGCGACTTAAAAATTCATGTTTTAGTCATTTCTTTGATATTGAGGATATTCAATTTCAAGGACAGTTATATCACATACTGGTTAAGAATTGTTTGAATAAGAGTTCAAGGGTGACGAGCGTTTGAGTTTCACTATTCATGATAAAGTCTTTGATTTTGGTCCGACGGAATATACGACGGTTTGTGGTTTGAAATTTGATGGATGGTATGAGCCCCCGGCGTCATCGAAGATCCACCGCGATGTCTTTAGGAGTAAGCCCAATCTCAAATTCTGTGATACAAGCAAAGCTCTCATAGAAGAGTGCAAAGCCAGTTTTAGGCGATCGGAATTATGTTTGAAGTTGACTTTGTTGTATGTTCTATACGTCGTTGTGATGATTTGCAATAAAAACATTAAGAACATTCAAATGAAGTATCTCCATCTTACCGATGATGTCGAGAAGTCCAATGTATATGCATAGGGTAGAGTATCCTATGAATATATGGTCATGGCCACGCACTCAAGGCGAGAAATCATCGATAATCTGCAATCGCAGAAGAAGAGGATGGCCTACGATGCGTACAAACTTGTGTTAGCCCTACAGTACTGGTTGTATGAAATTATGCCTGATTTGGCGAGATATTGCGCCACCCCAACTGCATCAAATGAGGGGAGGTTTCCGAGGATGGTGAGGTGGACGGCGAGCCAATGCTTCCAATATGGTGATGTGATGATGATATCTTTTTGATGATGGCGATGTGGTAAACATTTATGCATTCGCATTAACTGATTTATTTCTGACATTGTATGGATATACGTGTATGCATTCATGCTAAATCTACAATCTTATTTCAGGTACCGCTAGTTCCTAGTGAGGAGGAGTGGGAATTTTTACAACAACTAGGGTTGGATCGTTCAGATTAGGTGCCATGCAAGGCGAGCATTGAGAAAGTAAAGAGGATTAAGAGAAAGGTTGATGCTGAAGTCGAGCACTCGGATGCTCCTTCAAAACGAGAGCGAGTGAGCCAATCATAGATGCCCGTAAATCTCCTAGACTAACTGAAGGCCCAGCACCTGAAGCGATGGCGGAGTGGAAGCGCCCCACTAATAGAGGGGCACCATTCGTCGCTGGTGCACCGGTTGAGGCTGTGCGAACAAATATAAGTAATGTCCTTTTGATATATTTCATAATTATCTAATTTTATGTTTTTTATTACTGATAAAGTTGTGTATTGCAGATAACCTTGCAGGATATCGATTTACAATTGAAAGCTATGTTTGCAAATATTGAGAAGATGAATAAGTACATGCGGCAGTGGACAATGTGCTGTGTGTGTGGTGGGCGTTGTCAGATGCCGCGAAGTGGGAAAGTTGATGATGGAGGGGATATTGTGGATGGTGAGGCTGAGAAGGCTCAAAATGTCGATTTGGGCTTAGAGGTGGGTAGTGACGCCTGCGGAAAGGCAGTGGAAATGCCTCTAGCATCTGAGAAGGGAGGGTTGTATGAGGATGAGGCGGTCCCCAGTGGGATTCATGGCAATACTCCCTTCTCTGCCGATCCAAATGCCGCTGCAACCGTAGATTCGAGGTCTATTGCGCGCCGAAAGTTGTTTGCAACATGATCGACTATTTATTTCGACTACAAAATTACCGCAAGTGAACGGTGCAATTATAGCTAGTAAAGTAAGCAAAGATATCGTATCCACAAGGATTAGGTAATAAAACTCTAAGTACTATGACATAAATTAATATCTACTATCTAGACGAACCAATTAAAGAGATTGTGGTTTTTATGACTAATAATTAAAATGCAAACTTAAATTAAAATCTAAACAATTGAAATAACAAATGGAAAAGGTTTTGGAATTAAAGAAGAATTCTAAGGTTTCGATTTCATTAACTTTCCTACACAATGAAATTACAACTTAAATGTTCATCGCGACTTAAGTTCAATTAAGACAATCACCAAAGTAAATTAAGCCTTCTCTCGAAGTGAATAATTCATGGATTACAACTTATAATTAACGTCTCCGTTTTACTAAATTGCAACTCCTAAAAGCTCTACAGATTTAATGTCCTCACTCTTAATCTCAATTCTCTCGAACTTATCGATTAAGAATGTTAATTACTCCTTAAGCTTGCATAGAAACTCATCTCTCGAATTATGAATCTAAGCAAATATATCATCCAATTAATGGCCAGTTAATCAGAAGCATTAAACACAAGAGTAATTAAAATAAAACAGGGTTTGAACATTAAACAAGCAAATTAATTGTGCATGAGAGTTAACTACTCTCTAACCCTAGAATCCGAATGTTTTAGCTACTCATAATCAAATAAATAACTAAACATATTCCGGAGAAAAACATAGTTCAAAGAAAATAAAATCTGAAATAAAACCCGTGGAGAAATCTTGTCTTCAATCTTCAATGAATTATGTGTCTCCGTTCTTCGTCTTCTTCGCTCTTGTTCCAATTTCTCTCTCTCTTTCTTACGGTGAAAAACTCTTCAAAATTCGTCCAACATAGAGCTTTAAATAGCCGAGAAGAATCCTAACTTGAATAGGAAATACAATGGACGGAACAAGGTAAGTTTTGGGCTGCCCGCACTCAGACACGGTCGTGCCAACTTGGATCATGAAGGCATGGCCCGTGCTAACTTCTCTGGACGATTTTTAACACTTTATGCATGGTTTGGCACGGCCGTGCCACCTTGGTTCACCAAGGCACGCCCGTGCTATCCTCCTGGAAACCTCCCAACACGTATCACCGTTTTGCTCCGTTCTCGCTCGTTTCTTGTCCGATTGACCTTATTCAAGTTGCAATGCGCTCCTCACTTGATTTTCTATCTTTTTAGGTACTTTTCAAGCTCAATTGAGTCTCATAGAATAAATGGCATCAAATCCCTTCAAGATGAGCAAACACATGACACTGCACATAATATAGAAAACTATGCATAATTTCTCCACTAATGCAGGGAATACTCATCATCTACTGTTCGGTATTTATTTTCACCTAAACTGCAAGTGTACAGTAAGGTTTCTAGTATAGCAGTGAACAAGGTCGTATTCACAGGGATTTAATAATTATTCTACTAGTTATTCAATTTAGTCCCTCGTAGTTATCTAGACTATAAATCAAGATTGAATTTAACTAATTAAAAACTAAAATTAATAAATAAACTGAATTACCACAGAAGAAATCAACACAGAAAATCAAACACTGAAGAAAAGACGCATTCTAGGATTGGAAAGTCATTATTTAATCCATTCTCTTAATCAATTCATTTAATGTCTATGTTGGGATTTAAATCATGCTAGAACAATCACTCATGTATTCTAAACATTCTCTCGAAATGCCTAGATTGTAGATCACACAACAAATATTAACGTCTCCGTTCAATGCCTATTATGCAACTCCTAATGGTTCCAAATATTTATTGTTCTCTAAATTAATCACAACTCTCTCGAGTGATATTGACTAACCAGTTAATTATTCCAGATCTTGTGTTAAAACTCATCTCTCGAATTATGGATTAACACATCAAATTGTATCATTTAGTGATCAAATAAATAATACAGAGAAAAGCAGGAATAATCAAAACATAATCAAATGATAGACACCAAATAAAATGAATTAAAAGAACTTCATAAATAAATCATAATCCAACCCCAGAATACTAGGATTTTAGCTATCCATGGCAAAATGAATAATCAAAACAATCCACAAAGAAAACATGAACAATCCTAAGAACAAAGAAAATAAAACCCGGAAGAATTAATTTGTCTCTAATCTTGAAAGATCTTGAATCATTTGGTCTTGTTCTTCACGTCTGTTTTTCTCTGCAGCAAACCTCTGATGGCAAATTTTGGGTAGGTGGAATTGTGTGTATTTTTCGTGCATCAAACCCTTAAATACCAAGTTAAGAAAAGCCCAAAAATAGGTCAAAAATGAGACAAGCCCGCTCGATTCGCGACCTCGCTCACGACCCAGTCACCCGCGACTCAGGTCGCGGGTCCACGTGGCGCTCACGTGGCCAAAATTCGCGACCAGATGCCCAAATTCATGATCGGGTCGTGGGTATTTCAAAGGAGAACCCCCTCTCTGTCTCGAACGTACAGTAAAATGGAGAAGAGGTGATTCGCGACCAGATTCGCGACCCCCCCGGTCGCGAGTCCGGTCGCGGGTATATTTCAGCTCCGGCAGCCTCTCACTGTTTTGTTTCGTTCTCACTCGTTTCTCGTCCGATTGACCTGATTCTTTTTGCAAAGCGTTCCTAACTTGATTTCCTATCTTTCTATAGTCTTCCCAGGCTCATTTGAAGTCCACATAAAAAATGACATTAATTCCCTTCACAATGAACAAACACGTGACATTGCAGAAAACATAGGAAACTATGCAAAACTCAACACTTCATGCATGCAATGCCCATCAAATACCACTCAAATGTACCTCAAAATACATGCAAAATTAGAGTTTATCATCTACCATCTAAATGACACTCAAAAGACATGAAAACCATGGGTTCATCACAACAACGGCTAGAAAAATGCATGACCCAACCGAGGCGGTTTTTCAGAACTCAGACGCCAAAGCCTTTTTTGAATGGCATAAAGCGACGAAGAATCTGCCCGAGTGAGTACTCCAATTTATTTTATATAAACAAAATTGTACAGTTATGCTAACTTATTGTATTGCTTACTTATTTGAATTTTTTCACTCTTTATTTATTTTGAATAGATGTGGTAACTCACTTATTTGAATGCATGTTTTCTTTATTTCTTTACCTTGTAGGGATACGGTAACACCCCTTGCCAACCAGAGTAGGACGTCAACACCGACAAAGTGGTTTTTAACCATTTTGGATCGGGAAGGGTGGCTGACGGACGACGTATGTATTTTACCTTATTTAACTGAATTGATATTGTAGCAGTGGTTAGGATTGATAGTACTTTTGTTGTTTCATACAGAATGTTGATGCATTAATTAATCTCCTCATCTTCAAATCGAACCACGACATTGATCGTTTCGTCGAGGGGTGGACGACTATGGAAATTATACCCACGGTAACATTTGTTTATTTCAGTGAAGTTATTAACCCTTTTATAGAATAGAGACTGGTCTAATTCAGATTGTTCTTAAAAGGATCATGTCTATGACTCGATGTGCAAGTATAGGGGCGGATGAAGAAGGTCGACAAAATGATACTGAGTATGGCAAAGGCTGTCCCCTGGGTGTGCCAACATCCCGATCTTTGGACTCCAAAGAAAATGACTTTCATTTTGAGGGATGTCTGGGATGTCGAGGTCTCTGACAAGGTGCCTCAACAGGCGAACGAGTCTGATTGCGGAATTATGTCATTGAAATTCATGAAGTGTCTCGTCTCCAGCCACGACATTTTCGTGACTCAGCCCGACTGCTATGGCATTTTTAGAAAAATCTACTGTTCGCAATTATATGATTTGGGACTTTAATATCCGGCCGAGTAGTCTGTTAGCTTGGCGAGGTACCGACGTCGACGTTTTGAGCTATTCCCGTGGAAGGAGATTGATTGATTGTAGCTTTTGTATCTATGCATGCATGCGTGAACAATGATTTGTAATATGGTTATATGTATTGTTATTGTTATTTTTAAGATTACGGTCTTTAGAATTTTAAAGTGATGTATTATTATTATTATTATTATTATTATTATTATTATTATTATTATTATTATTATTATATTTTGAAGTTTATAATTTATGAAATTATGAATTATGTCATTAAAATATATTAGATAGAAATAAAAATATAAAGACTTACACAGTTTGGAAAATGGAATAAATAAACAACTATATTGTGATTTCCTCTAATGGAAAATGAAATTAACTCATATGATGTAAGATTACTAGATTAATGATTATTGTATTTCATACACTATAGAGCAAGGTGTTTGAAAATATTAATTGAATGAGTGATGAATTATCTTGTGAAATCATACACTAGAGAAGAAGTACACAATTAATGATCTAAGACACAATGGTGACACATAAATGAAAACCTTGTAAAATATGGTATAAGCTCTAATTACGAATAATGAGATAAAATTACTAGAGTAATGATTAGTGATTTCACATATACAATATAGAGTAAGACTTTTAGAAATTTTAATTGAATGAGTGATGAGTTGTCGTTTTTTAGCGAAATCATTCACTATAGGCTAATGATTATATGAGAAATTAGAATTCAATCTTAGTATTAAGAAATGAATGGTGCAATCACACAATGATCTAAGAAAAATGGTGACACATAAATGAAAATCATACAATACGGTATACGCTCTAATTATGAATATAGGATAATATGTGAGAAATTAGAATATTCAATCTTCACATTAGACCCTGAACCCTAAACCTTAATTCCCTTGCCCTTGCCCTTGCCATTCAACACTATTACTAGTTATAAAGTCTTATAAGTAGTGATAGTTCTTACAACTATTGATATCAATATAAAGTTAAATTAATGTGAACGAATAAAAAATTAGAGTGAGGTTTTAGTCTAAACCCTAAACTCTAAACCTTAAACCCTTGCCCTTACCCTTGCCCTTGCCCTTGTCATTCAACACTATTACTAGTTATAAAGTCTTATAAGTAGTGATAGTTTTTACAACTATTGTTATCAATATAAAGTTAAATTAATGTGAACGAATAAAAAATTAGAGTGAGTTTTTAGTCTAAACCCTAAACCTTTAAACCCTTGTCCTTGTCCTTGCCCTTGCCCTTCAACACTATCACTAGTTATAAAGTCTTATAAGTAGTGATAGTTCTTACAACTATTGATATCAATATAAAGTTAAACTAATGTGAATGAATAAAAAATTAGAGTGAGGTTTTAGTGTAAGTTATAAGTAATAATTATATAGTAAATTAAAATTACTAGATTAATGATTATTGTAATTCATATACTATATAGTAAGGTTTTTGCCAAAATTATAGTGACTAATATATAATAAATTAGGATTCAATCTTAATATTACAAAATTAAGATTTGTAATTCATATACTATATAGTAAGTTTTTCCGCGACCTTATTTTAATTAGATATTGCCCCTTGAATTTCCCGTCTAAGGTAGTACATTTTATGTTATGGTATCACGTCTATATACCGTTTACTGTATGTTGCATGGGAAAATGTCAATTACAATCCATTGCTATCTACTACAATACTCTGACTAAACAGTTGATTGTCCATACATTTCAACATTAGAAGGGAAACTCAATGGACGACTGCTAATCTACAACAAGATCTCAACATTAGATGAAAACACATCTGGGGGTTTTAACTTTAAATGAAGGTCTCAACATTAGTGTTTATGCAGTAACTATCAATTATTAAAGTGGAGTTGTATAAAACTAGGCAAAAGCATATAGAAAATGGGAAAAAGGGCAACTTTTAAAAGTAGGTAGTTTCTTAGGAAATGTGTACTAATTCACAGCTACTCCCTACCTTCAATCAGTTGGTCAGTGTACTTTTTGCAATTTAATATTAAGTACACATCAACTTTATACATTTCCGCTATATTTATATATCTATATATGAGTGCAAATATTTTGGATGTTGTATTTATAGCATACGATTGTTTTATAAAATGGTATGATTAGGTAATTGAAGCTACGATTATTTTATAAAGTGAATCAAGTGTTACGATTGATGTTGGAAAATGCTACGATTAAGTTATACCCTTGAAGTTAATGAAATACAACGATTATTTATGGAAATGCGGCGATTAAGTTATAAACCAAGCAACATATAAATGCTAAGAAGATGCTACGATTATTTTTTTGGAAAATGCTACGATTATTTTGTGGAAGTTAATTAAGATTGGAAAATGCAACGATTAAGCTTAAAGGAATGTACGATCAAAATTCATTGACTAAAAAGCAACGATTAAAGAGATATGATTAAAATTAATTGATTATCATGCTACGATTAATTGAAAATGGCTACGACTAATTTAATAAGAAGCTACGATTAATTTAGTTCTATGAAATGTCCACGATTAATCGTAACTTAATCTTGGTATAATATATACGATTAAAGAGCTACGATGTTTTAGTTCTATGAAATCGTTTCATTGTTAAAAGCAACGATTTAAATGCGACGATGAAAACGCAACAATTGATTGTGAAAGACTAGCTGCTTCATTAAATAAGTATCAGTGGGTAGAAATGACTTGACCAAATTTACTGCAGGTTTTTATTGTTGTATAAGAACGGTAGGTAAAGTTTGCAAATAAATAGACACCAATAGGGTTTCATGATACACATTACAAAATTTGAGCATATAAACAAGAGCAAAAGTTCGAGAATAAAAATTTGAGCATCGCGTGTGCAAGAAGTGTGAGGGAGGAATCATCAACAACAAATTCGTGCAAATAAATTTCCATATTTTCCAAAGGTGCGTTTTGGATTTGGAAATTTCCCTTTTTTATCAAGTTATTTGTATTCTTGTTTCTACTAAATCGTCGCTTTGACTTAATTAAGATTAGGTTAATGCGTAATCATTGGCATAGTTAAATTAATCATAGGCCTAATCGTAACTCTTCTTTAATTAAATATGGTTTTTTAAGTTAGTCGTGGTAATTATTTATTTGATCGTAGCCCTCCTTCAATTAATCGTACGCATGATTTACTTGATTGTTGCCTTTTTTTGAATTGAACGTCGACTTTCCTTTAATTAGTGGTAGCATATGATATAATCGTATCATGTCAATTTAGTAGAAGTTGTAAGCCTAGCTTAAAACTTTAACTGTAGCCTTGTCTCACTTAATCCTAGCAATTTAGAAATTAATCGTGGCATTTTTGTTAGTCGTAGCAATTTTTTAATTAATATTAGCATTTTTATAATTAATCGTAGCATTTTTTTAATTCCTGGCATTTATGTAAAAACAATCGTAACATTTTTATTGATTAATCGTAGCATTTTTAGAATTCTCCATAGCATAATTTAGTTAATCGTCGCATTCTTATAATTAATTGTAGATTATTAAAAATCGTGGCATTTATTTAAAAACAATCATAGCATTTTTTATTGATTAATCGAAGCATTCTTAAAGTTCTCCGTAGCATAATTTAATTAATCGTAGCATTCCTAGAATATAATGGTAGCTTTGTTAAACTCTTCGTAGCTTTTTTATTATTTATCGTTGCATTTTTCTTAAATAATCGTTGCAATTTTATAATTAATCGTAGCATTTTTAAATTTGTCGTGGTCCTTTTATTAATTAATCGTAGCATTTTTTTTTAAATAATTGTTGCAATTTGATAATTAATCATATATTTTTTTACTTAATCGTGTCATTATTTTAATTAATTGAAGTTTAAAAATGGAGATGGTGAGATGTCGTATTATTGTACGACACAGTGGCCGATGGGAGAGATCAGAATACGTGGATGGTGACGAGCAGCTACTGGGTTATGTCGTCCGATAAATTGTGTTTTAGCTCACTGGTCAAGGAAGTGCACAAATTGTTACATATTGAACCGAGCACTGTGGAGTATGAGTTCTCTTACTTGATAAGTACCAATACCGGTCGGCTGATCAGGGCTTCTTTACGAGATGATGCAGATTTGCTCGATTTGCTTTACGAACAGACCGCTGAGATAGTTGTGTACGTGATTTCGAGATACTTGAGCAGTTCTGGTGTCGGGCCGTCTGTAGGCACGGATTACAGAAATCTAATAAGGGATGATTATGTTCCCTACTTCCCCCAGTACTTTCACAGATCGGGTAATCCAATTCATAGTGGGTACTCCCAGCACGAAGAAGCATTTGAGACACATGTTGAGGAGGAGGATGAGGCAGACGAAGAAGAAGAAGAGAATGATGAACAAGAAGAGAATGAGGAGAATCAAGAACAAGAACAAGAACAAGAGGAGGAGAATGAAGAACAAGAACAAGAAGAGGAGAATGATAGATCGGCCTTGATGGATTCATTGTTAATGGAATTTTGTGGATGGATTCATTCTTCTGGACACACAGACAGATTGTTGGGATTGATGGGGACTGTGTCATCATCTTCTGTCGGTGTTGGGTATACAGCTGATAGAGGTTCCAGCAATTAGGTGGTTCCCCTTACCGATTTAGATATTGCGGGCCCACTGTCTTGGGATGAGCGATGGACAGCACCGACAGATACACTGCACAAGGGAGCAATTTTCTGTACGAAGGAGAATTTGGCTCTGGCCGTGGGAATCTATCATATGCAGAATCGACTTGAGTGCGGCGTGTATCGATCAAACAAGACACGACTTGGCTATGTATGCAAGCATGACGGTGATTGGCCATTCAAGTGTTTTGTCGTTGCTGATGGATATATGTGGAGAATCTACAAGTTCAACGACACTCACACATGCCACCTTGATATGGGTCGAATAGCTCCGCGCCAGGTTCCGACACGAGTGCTTGCAAAATATTTTGCACGTAAATTGATGGACGAAAGGGTTGTCTTGAAGCCGAAAGAGATGATGGCGAAGCGTGTGCGGGAATTCGGCATCCATATAGATTACAGTTTCACCCTGCGCGTGAGAAACATTGCAATTGAGATGGTCTACGAAAACTGTGATCAATCCTATGCGCAGCTGCCCGCATTTCTACACACGTTACAGTTGATGAATCCAGGGACTATTATAGACCTGAATATCACGAGCGATGAAAGGTTCAAGCATTTGTTTCTTGCTCTTGGATCATGTGTCAGAGCATTTATCAATTTTGCCCGTCCGGTACTTGTGATAGATGAGACCTACCTTAAGGGAAAGAATAAGGGGGTGTTGTTTGATGCTGTGACGAAGGACAGCAACGAACAAATATTGCCTATTGCAGTTGGGATCGGACCAATAGAGAATGATGAATCTTGTACTTGGTTCTTGGGCCGAGTACGGATGGCCCTGGGTGAGATAGACGACCTTCTCATCATTTCAGATCAGCATCAGAGCATTAAAAACGTTGTGGCGGCCGTTTTCCCAAAGGCGACGCATGGATTGTGCTACTATCATTTGAAGAACAAAATTACGAAGAGGGGAAAAAATGTGACTACACTATTTGAGGAGGCTGCATATAGCTATCAGAAAGACACATTTCAGGCGAGTATGTTGTCGTTAGAGCAAGTCTGTCCAAATGCCTATCAGAAGCTATGTAATATCGGTCTGCAGCATTGGTCCCGTTCACAGTGTCCCATACGGCGCTACGGGTTCATGACGTCTAACGCGGCAGAGAGTCTCAATGCTCGTCTGTTGTGGGCTAGGAGGTTGCCAGTTTGCTCACTCCTTAAAGTGTTTAGATCCATTGTTGAGACATGGTTTGTGGAGCGAAGAGCGGCTGCACACGGAGTGAATCATGTGTTGACGGATGCAGCTGTGAACAAGTTGTCTGCGAATGTTGAGCAGGGACGATGCTATGCCGTCCGGCCCACGACCATAGCTTATTTGTGAAAAGTTGAGGTTAAGAGAGAGAGTTACATGGTCGACCTTCAACACCGAACTTGTGATTGTCGTGAGTTCGAACTGGATTTGATCCCATGTTCTCACGCGACTGCTGTCATTTGGTATTACATTTTATTTCTTTTTTTGTTTTCACTATTTTACTTTTATGTAATCACCTAATTTTAACCTTTTTTTTCTTCTTTTCACAGTTGCACTGGTGGGCTCATATATGATTATGTGGGTAGATGTTATAAGGTGGAGAGTCTGATTGGCATGTATGACTCAATCATCATGGGTTTACCTCACCCAGAAGATTGGATTATGCTCGATGCCTACAGAGATCGAGTGGTGATGCCGTCAAAGATTGGTCGTTGTGCTAGTCGTCCACCTATATCTAGAGCTCGAGCACTGTTTGAGGTATCATCTAGTGCACGTAGGCAGTTTTTCACTAGATGCCATGGACCGGGTCACAATAGGCGTGTTTGTACTGCCCATGTACCTATTGGGAATGTGGACCTTAATTCTCCTCCAGAGGACGCTCCTGTACGGAGGAGAGCGCATAAGAAGTGTAGCATTTATGGTAGTACGGAGCATACACGTCCGACATGTCTGATTCGATCATCGACCGACTGATCTGTTTTCTTTTCTTTCGATTTATCTATGTATGGTACATTTTTATTAAAACTAAGTGTGGCCATTTATAAATTAAGCATACCTATTTCAACTAATTGCACAAAACAAATATTATCATAGCAAATATAATATTATACATCCCAACATACATCCACATAGTATATCAAATGCTCAAGGGGTAGGCCTACCACTATAAGATAATGAATATATCCTAGCCCCTATAGAGGCCCGATAAGCATCGACCTGATCCTGTGATAACTCTAAGGGAGGGCCTCCACCCAACAACCGATCCACGGACAGGCATGCATAGACTCCACAGCTGGTGCTATCCATCTGGCAATACTGTTCCTTGATTGATCTATCTAACGTCATCGCAAAAGCATGTCTCGGTGGCATACACCGATGACGCCAAAATCCGGCAAATGACATCAGGCATGGCAGTAGATGAAGAAGAGGCGTCAATTCTCTATCTCGCCTCATGTATAGCTCAGGGTCACTGGGATCATCCATCTGAAACAAGAAAGGGTCATACAACTCCACAACCCAATCAGTAAGCCGTATACGAACAGTCACTCAGTGCTGCCCCTCAATGTTACAAATGGCGAACACCTGCAATGTAACACACCGGTAGTAAGAAACAATGTCAAATAATATGAAAGACATGAAAGCATACTACTGAAATTAACTTACATAATCAGCATTGAACCATGAGATCTGGTATTGACCATCTTTGCCCGTGATCCGATCTACAAGCCCTTGTACAGGTATCCAACGTCAATAGTCATCATTACCATATTCCTGTCTGCACCCAGGGTCCAGGGGATGAAGTGTATTCCATACATCAATGAGGGCTTCCTATAAAAAACAATCAATCATTCATCTATGTACAAGACTAATTCACAAATTTTTACACAAATTTGCATTTGAACTTACATAAAGACCGATAGCCGCGATCGCTGTCCTACACTTGGTATCTCTCTGCACTCTTTGACTGGTCGATGATAAGAAATAGCTAATGGTCTGTTCATGTATCTCTTTATCTCGATCCTCGAGCTCATCAAACCACAGTTGCCATAGTGAAAGATTGTTCATCTAAATCAGGATATTCGCACTGTGATCCATCTGCCTAAATCGCCTGCATGATGTTCTCAAAATTATATCATCCTGAGAGTTTAATAGCTGCTGAATCTCACTGAGTCGAGATGTATCGGCACTCTGTAGAGGTGGAGTGGATGGTCAAGTCCTAGATGTACCGGCTGTATTGGGAGGTGGGGTGGACTGTCGAGTCACAACTGGATCGATGATCTGGAAAGGTGGAGTGGGCAACCTACGACTCTGACCTTGCTCTCTACACAACATATTTATAGCCTGCTGGATAGCCTCCTCGATACGGGGCATCATATCCTCCCTCACAGCTACCACAGCTCTCTGAAGCCAACGCTCCATAAAGCTCTTTGATGGCTAGACCGCAGCTCGTGGTGCCCCCCGTGCTCCCACTGCTCTGAGATTGATCCCTCCTCGAACGCTTAGTCCCCCACGGTTGAGAAGGGCGAACTTTATGATCCGAGATCTCTTCATCTGTGCTCTGAGGCCTCATTTGTGGAGCCCAGAGACCCAGAATCTTATCATCCGACTCATCTCTCAATGCTCGGCTCGATTATGGTCTCTGACCAGACCTCGTCCCTCGGGCTGATGGCCCTACCGCACTCACCACGTTAGTGGAACAACAAGAGGCTACATTACGAAGCATCTTTTTCTTGTTTACCGCTCGAGGGAAAACAAATCTCACACTCTCACCATCGCCCTCGAGCTGCATGATCTCATAATAGGGCATCGTCGTCCCATCCGGTGATGGCACCAACGAAACCAACCGTAACTGTATGAAATTGATAATATATTTAATTACTAATTAACAATAACAAATTTGATTTTATAAATAGAAAATTAAAAAGTATAAAAACATAATGGTCCGGCCTTAAGGGTGGATACGTCGATGTTGGGAGGCATGAATGTCCACCTCAAACATCGAGGCAAGGCATGCGGTCTACTAAATACACCAATCTCATGGGCCAACGTGGGTATCATCTCAGAAGCCCATATCTATAAAATAAATTGTTAATGAGTTATGTTTTGCCTTTATTTAAGAAAATGAACTAATAAATATATAATAAAATGAAAACTAATTACCTGGAGTGCCCATATCGGCCCATAAAAATGATACGTCCCATCCCCTCTCCCGTCCATAGCCCGTCGATCGGTGGGGAGGAGGCTGATGAAGTGCATCAGCATCTAGTATGAATATTCTCCCCATGGAAATGCATTCCATCTGTCGACATCCTCCACGAGAGGCCACACCCATGAATCTATTATTCGGGTCTGATCCTGACAAAAAATCATCCGGTATACGAACAATATGTTCACAACCTTCGCATAATCTAGAGGATCTCTGGCCACTCAATCTATTTACATTTACACAAATTTACAATCAAACCATAAGTTTTAATTCGTAAAATTTTATTTAAATTATACATCTTTAATCATTAAATACAATGCAAGAGAAAAATCATTTTTTAGGATACGATCATTCTTAATGGTATGGTTAATTTGATAAATTATTGTTAAGCTTACTAGTGCTCTAAAGCTACGATTAAAATGTTAGGTGCCGACGATTAGTGCAAACTAAGCTACGATTAAATCCTAAAAGTCTACGGTTAATTCTTTAAGTGCTACGATTAATTTCAAATGTGCTATGATTAATTTTAACTGTGCTACGATTAATTTCATAAGTGCTACGATAATTTTAAACTGTGCTACGACTACTTTCAAATGTGCTACGATTAATTTACAACATGCTACGATTACATTACAATGTGCTACGATTAATTTCAAAGGTGCTACGATTAATTTACAACATGCTACGATTACTTTATAATGTGCTATGATCAATTCAAATTGTGCTACGATTAAGATGAGTGATAGGACGTATTCTACTTGCTTTTATTGTTATCTTTTGGTGTGATTTCTCCTAATTAATTGCCCTATACTTGTGTATTTTGGATAAATGATGTGTTTGTTAAGTTGTGTAGGGATGTAGTACAAAGTTGGAGAAAAGGTCATGCTTTTGATGCAAAAAGAATCTAAGTGAAGAAAGAGCAAAATTCGAGTCTGAGTAGATCCGGCCGAAAGGGCATGCAGCTGGATGATCGAAGCAAGTTTCTAGAAGCTCGGCTTGGATATGCGTTTTAGGCTTGCAAAATACAACTCTTGGCCCAAGTTCAGACCTGGACGCGGAAATCATCCTCTCCACCGCCTCAAGAGTCCTAATTTTGCTATGTTTCCTAGTTTAGATTGATTAGGATTTTGTTTCCTTATCTAATGTTTTAATTAAGGATATTATATATAGATTAGGACTTATTTCTTTAGGATTCATTCATTATTCACGCAAGAACGCAGCAGAGCAGCAGAGAAACGCTGGGCACCAGATTCTTAATTCATCTTCTTTGTTATTTTATGGTGTTCGATTATTATTATTTCTTATTGCGATCAGATTTTAACATGCAAGTTAGCTAAGTTCTTCGTATTCCGGTAACGACGACAAAGCTCCGCTTAAATAACTGTGAGATCTAATTGTTTGTTCATAATTAATTGATGCATGTATTTGTTATTCTTGGAATTCGGGCCGTAATTGTTCTAAGTCTATCAAGTAGTTGCAAATATTTGGTAGGTTGTGATTAATTACTAGCCAATTTAAATCGGTCATACGTAATCGTGGTTTAGGTTTAATAAGTGGTAAAATGGTTGCTCAAATAACTAGGGGAATAACAGAATTAATTTTACAGTCCTGCGTCAGAGTCTGTAAGTTAAGAATCGGGTCTTTCTCGTGCTCATTATTGTCGGCTCATTAAACTTATAGAGCGTCTCTTACAGTTGTCAGTCGATTAGGGAAGTAATTAATGAAGCGTCTTCTTAATTATCGAAACAGTATGGAGAGATGAGGTCATGTCAGAAGCGTCTTCGGTGACTATAACCGATTTGCATGTCTTGATTAATTAATTCTTGCATCTGTGATCGGTGTTATAAGTGGAGTGGAGTTCATTGGATCCGGAATACCCTTTTATAATTGGTTTAATTCAGTTCATTTGCATAAGTATTTTCTCTAGTTGGTTATTTTATTCTTCAATTTATTTTGTTATAAAATTCACGCGATTCTGGAGGTTTGGGCACGCAGACTGAAAGTTAAGAGTAATTCTCACCGGTCCTTTAGGAGATGATCCTGCTCGCCACTGTACTCTGCAGTGTGGGCTTGCCGACGAAAGTCGGAACATTTATTTTTGGTGAAAAACGACGCACCAAATCCGTTGCCGGGGATCGGTTCTAAAAGTAGCGATTACTCAAAATTTTCAGTTTGTATTTACTTTGTTTTATTTTTAATTTTTCTGGTATATGGCCCGTTCCTCTGCAGATAAAAAATTTAGTGTTCGATCTAGAGCCAGAGAGAACGTTACACCGGTTAAAGAAGATTACTAAGGAGCCTACAAAGATTCTCGAAGCTGGTCCACGCCTCAACATGGCTAATAATGAAGATCCACCACCGAACCCGCAAGGCCTTGCCGCAGGGAGAGCCCTCATTCATGCTAATGTGGCTGATCATAGACCCAATTATGAGTCTCTCATCCGGGAGATCGGTCGTCTTCGGAGTAACAAACCCATCTGTATTGTGCTGCCCCCGATTGCCAACAATGCGGAGATCCGACCTGCATTCATCCAAGTGTTGCCGAAGTTTGGTGATTTACCAGGAGAAAGTGCACACAAACATTTATCTGAATTTGATCTCGTGTGCTCAACTTTAAGACCTACTGGTTTTACTGCTAATAACCTAAGATTAGTCACTTTCTCTCACACCTTACAGGGAAAGGCACGAGATTGGTTGTTCGATTTGCCACCGGAGTCCATCACCACCTGGGCGGAATTAGAAGGACAATTCCTGAGAAAATTCTTTCCTGAATCTCGAGCTGCAAATCTAAGGATGGCAATTAGTAGAATCAAGCAAAAGCCGAATGAAAGCCTGGCCAAATACTAGGAACGATTTCAACAACTTTGCCGCAAGTGCCCGGACCATGGATTCACTGATTATCAGCTTCTGACTAATTACTTTTACCGTGGCATGTCTTCTTTTGATAGGAAAATCGTCGATGCTGCCAGCGGGGGATCTCTTACCAACAAAACCTTCGGCGAGGCCAAACAGCTCATCATAGACATGGCTTCTGGAGGACAGCAGTACGAAGAAGAAGACGACAGCAGACACCGACCTGTAAGGGCACTCGGCCGAGCTGAAGAGTCGGAAGTGAATGAAAAGATAGATGCTCTTACTTCCCTGGTCCGAAGCCTTGCTGTGGCGCAGACAAGGCCAAACCACTGCGGAGTCTATTCTGAAAATAGATCACACAGCTCGCCACGCAAATGAACAAGATGCAGGCGAATCAAGGCAAACTCCCATCCCAAACTGAAATAAATCCAAGAGCGTATGTTTGCGCTGTCACTTTGAGAAGTACGGAGGAGTTAACCGAGTTGGAGGCTAAGAAGGAAGAAAAGAATTGGTTGAGGTTGAAACATAGAAGAAGAAAGACAACACGGGGTGTGGGCAAACTGCAGAAGCTGAAGGCAGACCAAGCGCAGAGGGCAAACAATCTGCTGCCCCGTTTGCCCCTACTGAGGTACAAGTTCCACCTAAATGTTCTAACCCTATTAATGCAGCTCCTTTCCCTTCCACGTTAGCAAGGCGCAAAAAAGAGGAGGATGAGAAAGAGATCTTCGAGCTTTTCAAGAAAGTCGAGATCAATCTACCATTGATTGATGCTATCAAGCAAGTCCCGAGATACGCGAAGTTCCTGAAAGAACTATGTGCCAAGAAGATAAGATATGGAAAGGATGCAAAAATCACGGTTGGTGAGACTGTTTCAGCCGATTCAACAGAAATTACCTCAAACATGCCAAGATCCAGATTCAGAGGAAGAAAGGGCAATCCACGAGATAGTCCAGCAGCTGTACACAGCCAAGGAGTTTCCAGCCAGAAATCTGACAGGCCGTATGCCCTTACCGATCAACTCTGAACCAATTTTACCAGCCCATATGAAGACCCCTGTGTTGGGACTGAAAGGGCAAGAAGCAAGGTTGGTCGAGTTTTTGAAGAAACATAAAGGCACGGGGATGGACACAATTCCTTTCGACAGGGGTAGATCTGCTACCCCTGAAATTATCTCTTGATCGTGTCTCCTCACATCGAGCCTCCGACGTTAACTAAGGGCGCTTCTCGGGAGGCAACCCGAATCCTTTTCCTTTTTTCTTTTATTTTTGTTTCTTCATTATTTGTTTTGTTTTTGTTTTGTTTTATTTTGTTTTGTTCTCATGCAGGTACCATAGTCACTTCTCTCTTACCGGAAACCAAAGCTTTAATCAATGCTGCTGCTACCCGGCTCGAGGACAGTCTAGGACGCAGACTTGATGTCATGGAGCAAGTTATCCCTTTCTTTTCCCCTCTCTTTTAATCGTTGTTTGTCATTGATTTGTTTTTTTTTCCTTTTTGGTGTTTGCGTTTTTATTTTTGTTATATCTTGAGTTTGCTTTTGTTTTCCTCTCCCAGTGAGGACACTGTGGGGGGAATTACCTCGTCAGTTTATTCATTATTGAAGTTAAAAAAAAAAACAAAAAAAGAGTCGTTTTTTTTCGTTTTTTATGCTGGAAGATGACTAAGTATTGATTACCATGAATTGATGAACATGAGGAGAGTGGGCTGTGATTAGTTTGACTGGATGAATGGTTGTTGTTTTGTGATAGAAATGTGCCAATTTTTGGATGAGATCTTGAATGATGAATCATGCTTTCGATCACAACGTTCTAATCCTACAAAAATGTGAGTTTTTGAGCCTATGAGCATGCATGAATTAAGAGCTCAATTTTTTCATAATGAGTGTTGTCTGATTTTGTTTCTTGGATACTTGAATTGCTTTGCTGCCCCTATTGTTGCCACCTTTGATTTCATGCACAAAAATGATTAAGGCATCTAGGGATACCCGAGCTATTAGCCCAAGAAAACACCCTATCCGTACACTGCCAAATAGTGAGCCAATTTGAGCCTAAAAAAATCCAATTTTTGTTATTTACAGCCACTACACATGAGCCATAGCCTTTCTTTTGGCTTGCTTTTTGTCCCTGAAAACATGCAAGTACTATGATGAAGGATGTTTAAGCTGCATAAGTGAAGAATTTGAGGGCTTGAGAAGAAAAAAATGTATGAATGCTCATATCCCGCTCCTCCAGAAAAAAGAAAAAAAAACATTTTGAATAAGAAGCAAAGCTTCTATATGAAAAAAAAAAAAAAAAAAAAAAAAGAGAGAGAGAATGAAAAGAAAAAAATTGAGGAGTAGGATATGAAGAGAGCAAAAGAATCTGTGTGCTCAATTTTTGAAATAAGCCCTATGTTGATTTGAGGATTTTGCGGAGCTGTTCTTAAAAGAAATATACATTCTTGTACTTGCATCGTTTTCTTTGTACTCAGCTACTTTGGCCAAATGTATCCTACCTCGTGAACATTTGCCCCATTACAACCAACGAGGAAAGACCTTATGATTTGTGAACGAAATTGAAAGTGTGGCATTTTTGGGTGACATATGAGCAATTTTATGTTGAAAAGAGTTAATCATGACTTGAGTGAAAAATGCCTCTTGACCTGTTTTTGAGAGTTAATGAGTGAATCTTGGTGAGGCTAGATTGATGAGCATGATTTTAACTTGATTGACAAAATGTTGGCATACTCTTGAACAAATTTGGTTGGTGGTTTGTGGATTGGTTTATCACAGCTCATACTCTGAATTCACATTGATTTGAGGAATTAGCACTTAGTCATTTATCCATTTTGAAGTCTGTTTTCTGTTCTTGTTTGTGTTGCTCGAGGACGAGCAAGGTTTAAGTGTGGGGGGAATGAGTGAGCTACGAGAACAATATAATAAGTCCAAACACACTACCATACGCACGGACTGTTCACAATTAAAGGCTTAATGGGCTACGATTGATTCTCCATGGACAACTATGAATATTTCATGATGTGCGAATAATTTACAAAAAAAACAATCAATCCATACGAATAATACTTAGAATTCAAATAACTTGCATCTCATATTTACCCTTCTATAAAAAAAAAAAAAACCCGTAAGCTACATCACAAAAAAACTAACCTCGGAAGAACAAATCGGCGGGTTCGTTCCTCACTCCATCTCGCCAATTTGCAGTTCACGTCATCGCCAGTAATCCGTCTCCTTCTTCGAATCACAATTTCAACTTTATACGCGGTGGAAGGGAAGAAAAGAAAGAAAATAATGAGAGAGGGAGTCGTTTTTGAAACTTTATGGTAACCATTTGTGAGAGGCGGTTTCTTTCTTTTTTATTTCAAATTTTCCAAACCCTAATAATTATATTCCTTTTGGGTTATTCAATTCAACTCGTCCTCAATTTGATTCTCCTGTGTCATAACTTTTCAAAGGCCAAAATCAGACCCGTGATTTGTATAACAACACATATTTAATCGTAGCACATTTTAACTTCATTGTTGCTTTTGGAAAAATTAGTCGTAGCAATTTAAATTCAATCGTAGCTTCTATAAAACTATTCGTAGAATTTTAAAATAATTGAACAATAATTTAAACTAATCGTACCCATTTTTATTTAATCGTAGCTTCTGATTAAGTTAATCATATTTATTTAAAATTAGTCGTACCTTATGTTAAAATTAATCTTAGCCATTTCACATTAATCGCACATTTCCCTAAAATTAATCATAGCTTATAATAAAATTAATCGTAGCCATTTAAATAGGTTGAACAAATACTGAAACTAATCGTAGCAATTTGCAAGTAATCGTGCTTTTTCGTAAAATTATTCGATGCCATTTAAAATTAATCAGAGCATTTAATTAAATTAATCGTAGCCATCTTAATTAATCATAGCTTTTATTTAAATGAATCCTATCAATTTTAATTCACTCGTAGCTCTAGGTAAATTAATCGTACCATCCCCGACCAGGGTAGTTGTAGACTTTAAAGTTTTAAACCCTAATATTAAGTTGTCTCTGCATGAAAAAATATGTAAAGTACAAGAATTGACGTGAAGTGTAAGCTTTTTCAGATTATTGAGCCCCATCTAACTGGGTAGTCTGTAAAATAGTACACATTTTCGAGAAAACTACCTAGTTTAAAATTTTGCCTATCTACCACAATTTTGACTAAAATTTTACCTATAAATATAGTTTTCCCATTATTAAATATGAGGTTTTATGCAGTAAGCATATTTAAATAAAATAAACAAAGTCTATTTGATTATGTCATGTCATTTGTGTATTATTTTTTTATGATTGGTTAAAATCAAATGGTAGGTGCTATCATAATTAATTAATCCATTAACCAAATTTTAGTTAAAATTTAAGCGGGCCAAATTATTTGGGGGTGAGCTTTTCAAAATATTTCAGAAGAGGCATCCTCAAGAAGCTTACTACTACAGTACATTAGTAGAGTTTTAATAAACATATCTTCATCTTCATCTCCAATATGAAACCCTACTCCTATCTGCTCCGATGAATTGAAGGGTTCCCAAATTCATTCACTATAATTTTGCTTCGCTAATACCATTCTTCAACATTCTCTAACATCATTTTCATTTGTCAATTCAGGCATTTTCGAAGGTTGGGTACTTGATAGAGAGCTCATCGGCTGGGTCTGGGAATAGCGGGTCATCGCGAAATTCGTCAGTAGGGTCGGTTGAATTTCTGTTGAAGGATTGTTACCATGGAGTTCGAGCATGATTGTTCACTTCTAATATGGATCGAAATCCATTTCGAAGATTTCAAAAATGTCCTGTGACAAAGGTATTCTTCTATCTTTTTCAAGCAATATTTCAATGATTTAACTTGAAATATAGTAAGAACTTAGAGGGTTTCACCTTTAATTATACACTATTATTTTGTGGTTTTGTGTGTAGAACAATTGCGGCTTCTATGAGTGGATTAACGATGACCTCTCCCCATTTCAGAAGGAGTGTGTCAGAAACATGCTGAAAACGAATCGAAGTTTAGATGAACAGTTGAAGTGCAAAACAATGGTTGTTAATTTGTTGACTGAGAGGTTGCAAATGGAGAGGAGCATGAGGAGGATAGAGGCATTGTCAATAGAGAAACTATAATAGAAATGTGGAGCACAGTACGGAGATTGCGGTTGTTGTTATTGATTTTCTTTCCGGGGATTGTTGTACTGTGTTTGTGTTCGTTATATGTGGTCTATGTGTGAAATTAGGGTTGCACTTAAAATAAGTTAAGTAAGTCTTAAGCAGTGGTGAATAATAAATCCAAATATCTTTTAGTACAAAGTAGGTGTCTCACATTCTTATTCAATCGCTAGACCCAAAATCCGAATTAACCTTAATCGGCACTTCATGGATATCGGCATCATCGGTAGTATTCAGATTGAACAACTTCTCTAGGGAGCTGTAATGAGGCTCACTTGTGGTCTTGTATGCCGCAGCTAATGGTATCATTTGAAACCCAAGGGTAATGATTATTTAGCAAGCTTACTACTTTGATGTTTAATAGAGGAATAAGTAGTAACTTACTTCGAGTAACCAATTGTACACACATTCGCACATCGTGATAGCATTCGATTGTCTGTCTCATTTCACCTCATCATGGCCGATGATGAACGTGAAGTTGTTGAAACGTGTAAATAGGAATAACAACCTGTTGTTATAGTAATAAATCGACAACTGCCGTGCAAATTCCCGATTCAGTACACTTGAAATGTGCTGGATAAAAAATCTGACATAGTCTCCAACAAAGAGTTTCCTCATCCATCTTCCGGCTGCTTGTTCTTGAAGGGCTTCTTCGATGAATCGTGCCTCCATTTTTGGCGTCCAGACCTTGTCGTAGAGGATTGAAGCATGTGATATGGTTCTTATCTAAGTTTTTTTATTTTATTTTTACTCTAAGTTGTGTTTTTTGTTTTTAAACGCGAGGCATTTGGGCTATTTAATAGAGGAATCGATTCGATAACTAGGAACCTTACAAATAAGCAACGATAAAAACATAAAAAATCGTCCCACGGAAAAACAAAGATGATCATTGATATTGACCAATTTATTACATATTTGGGCTTCAAATCCAGCCTAAGCCCGGTACAGGCCCAGCCAACAAATTGCCCACAAATGGAAAAGGTCAACCCAACACACATAAACAAATGATAACTGTATTATTACATACTCATCATCCAGACTTGTCTTAAAATGAATCAGAATCCGTAGACGGATTAGGAAACCCACGGGTGGTCGGGCTACCAAGGTTGTAACTGGATTGATTAACAACTCCACTCTCACATCGGCTCTCACTACTTTGATGATGGGCGTTGCTGGTTGAGGCTGAACTAACATAAAGTGCACGAGAGAACTCCATGTTGTCCTGAGTTTGAAATTTGAATCACTTTACAACGTTGCTGATTGAATCGTCCAGTTGAGAGGGAGCCCGATCTAGACCTGACTTGAATGATGTCCCTGCCGTGACCTGCAACCTGACCAGTGGTATCCGAAATTTTAATGACTTCCACAAATAAATCCTTCAAGTAATACCAGCAAGCTTCGTCATGATGCATGTACACTAGCATGTCTGGGGTAGTCTGCACAGTTTTAAAAAAAATCAAAACCCCATCCTGCTTCCTACTAAATCTCAAAAACTCGCACAAAATGAGTTGTTACCTCTGCAATGTCCCACCACGTCTCGGCAGAAGCTTGAACTATATTGTGTACTTCCGAGTACACAACATTATCTCTTGCAATGAGCTTGGAGAAATTGTTGAACCGACCCTCTAACTGGGCTAGCTTGGCGAGATAAACTCCGATGGGGATGTCGATGCCCAAGTCCTGTTTCACATCAAGTCGGACAATCTGCATCGCTCCTTTTGGTTTTCCTTATGCACGCGAATCCAGGTGCCCTCCCAGTACTCGGAAGCCATCTTTTGTATCACAGTTTCTTCAAGCTGTCGAGTCCATAGTTCAACAAAAAATACAGATTCTTGGGGAATTGCATTTGGCAGAGACTGTCTTCTTCTATGTTGTTAGCTGCATGGACTGCATAAAAGAACCCTATTTATAAGGGTGAATTGTAAGGGGCAGAGGGAAAAATACAATTGGGCATTGAATTAAATTAGGTAAAAAACGATAAATCACATCAATTTCTATAAAGCAATGAGGAAAAGTCCAAGACTATTGCTGCCATTCAAGTTACAAGTTATGAAAAAAAGATTTATAAAAATTCACATTTAACATATCACATCATAAATTTTTGTTGTATTCCTACAACCATGCATATGGAAGTGATTCGCCAAATCCAGATTCCGTGTTATCCTATACAAAGGAAAGTAATAATTAATTAATTTACACAAAAAAGTTTGGGCAATGTAGCACAATAGTATATCAAATTTACCAGATTCACTCCAGCATGAATAGCTTCCAGAACTGACTCTGCAACTTCATGGACAGACATTTGGGTTCCAATACCCTACAATGTACACGGTTAGATTCAGCTAATAAGCATTTCTAATCTGCAGAGAATGATGATTACCGAACAACCAGCATAACCAAATGATGAGTCCATCCTTATTGAATGATCCGCTGTAACAATAGTCTGTTTCCCATGACAGTACCAAGAACTTTCTTGCGGGTCACATGTATTTCTTAGAGTGCCTGCAAGTAGCATAATTAGTACTCTTAAATTAATTAAGAAAGTTGTAATGATTTCAAAATTGTGAATTTTACAACGCTTCATTACCTGAAGATAGGGATGTAAATTTATCCCGAAATTGATGGGTCGGCCCAAATAAACCAAAAAAAGGTGGGTTAAGGCCGATTTTTTTTACCCGAAATTTTTTTTAACCGATCGGGTCGGACCGCTTTCGGGTCAGCCCGACGGGCTGGACTTATTTAAAAAAACTATTAAATTGAAACGATGTCATTTCTTGTGAAAAAATCAGATTTTCTCTTTCATTTTCAGCTCTCACTCATCTCTCGTTCAATTCAAACGTTCTCTCGTCAAGCAAAAATGAAATTCGAACCCTAGCCATTAGCCGCTCCACATCTGGTCCAACATCTCCACGGCTCCACGCACCACCATTGACGAGTTCTCGACCGGTGACTAGACGAATAGCAACTCATCCACACCATGAGCCCATAACTTTTTTTTTCCCATGAATCGTGAATTTTGAATTGGAATTCAATAATTTGTAGGTATGTTGATTGTTGGGTAATTAATTTGTATCCGTATGAGATTGCTAATTTAAAGTTGTTTGATTCTACAAAAATTCTTCCTGTTTCTTAGATCTGGAAAAAAACATAGGCGCTCATATGTATATATTGCTAATATAAAGTTGGTTTCTTCTTAGATCTGGAAAAATAAGTGTGTATCATGTTCCTGTTTCTTAATCAACAGGTTAACAGGGTCTGCTCAAAAGCAATTAAAATCCTTTATTTTATTCACTGTTGAATTGTTTGTCGGGATGCCCAAAAGCTAGTCTAAATTATAGTATATAAATTCTGGCAACAAGAATCTTTGGGAAAGTTATAATATATAAATTATGTATTTAATTTTATCTTTTCATTGTTGAGATATGAGAGGTTAATACAATAAATAGATTTTGAAGTTGTAGAAAAGTAGCAGAATATTTTATTTGAGATGAAGTATGATAAATATGCAGTATGGCATGAATCTGGAAAACTAGGAGTGTGAAAAAAGCATAGGCTCAATCTTATTTTAATTTGCATGTTGCAGGACAGTAGGAGGTTGTCGAAATGGATGGTGCATCTTGAAATATTCACAATGAAAGCATTGAAGGTAATGGCTTGGAGATTTTAGGTGATTCTTAATCTGCTTCAAAGAAGAGAAGAACGTCGGAGGTTTGGGATCATTTTTCAATTGATGTAGAGGAAGAGTGCACTTCTATTTAAACTCATGTAATTTGAAATTTTTAAAATCTAATACTGTTGTAGTTTGTAGCTCTTCTTTCTATTTTGTAGATTTTCACACTCTTCTCTCCATCTGTTGATTTCTTTTTCTTTAATCGAATACTTTGGTATTAATTAGATTTTATGTTTGTCCTTTCTTATTATCTCTATTAATATGTATATAATTATGCGGCTATACATGTTAATTTTTTCCGTTATAAACATGTTGGCTCCACGGACTAGCCCGAAAACCGAAGGGTTAGGATTAGGGCCAAGAATTTCTGGCCCGAAAAATTTTAACCAATTCGGCCCGAACTGAATAGGCCTGAAACTGAAATGGGTTGGCCCGAAACTGAACGGGTTGGCCCGATTGACATCTCTACCTGAAGATGGTATTCTGCCTAGCTGTGACGTCCTCTTGATACCTTTTCTATTTGTATGATTCCATTTTTGCCTTTTACTTTCGTCACCATTCCCATGGATCCTCACAACATTAGGGCTCTGTAAACGACTAATTGTCTCTTGTGATCCACTTTCAAAATTATTTTTCCCCGTGCTCGTACAACGATCCTTCCTTTTCAACAATTCACTTCGCATTTTGAATATGAAATCATGAATTGCAGCCCGATTCTCTACACTGCCCCTGTTCTCATGCGCCATATCATATATGAGTCTCATTATCTGATTAATAAAGACATGGTCCGGAACATTACTATTTCCGCAAGAATGCCCGGATGCAGCAGTTGCACCTCTCTGTTTCACATCTCTCCTCCACCTTCTGAGTAAGTATTGTTCCGGAACTGATGCAACATTAAGCATATAATACATTTTGAAGATGTGACGACATAAAACTCCCTTGGTCTCCCACATTTGGCAAGTGCAAGATGTTTGTTGAGTAGACCTGTCAAAATAGACACGCCTGCTCCTTGATGATGAGGAGGCAGAAGGTGATACCATATAGAAGTTGAGTTCATTCGCAAGAAAGTCAGTAGGAGGGTGTATTACATTAATATTCATTGATTGTGTGTGCCTCAAACTCAAACAACTTAAACATATTATGAGTAAGAATCCCCGCAGCATGGCTTAACAATTGATTCCTTGGAACGAATTGCCCGGACATTCCATAACAAAGTGCATCCTCAGCACTCTCGCGAGCTTGCCAATCAGCTTGGATTTCCAAAAAATTGAGCACAAACTCATACACAGAATTGCTCATTTTCCCTAAGCCTTTGAGGACTTTATTTTTCACTTCACTCCTAAAAGTGGCATGCAGTCCAGCAGTGAATCGATCATTTGTAAAGACAGATGACCATCTCTTTCTCATATTATACATATTACTAAACCATCTGTTATGAACAAGATCATACGTCACAATCATTTCCTGCCACAGATCCTCAAAGTTCTCTTCCATCTCACAACCATTCATGCATCGATGTCACATAGACTTAAATTCACGATGTCCATTCAACGAGTCGAAATGAGAAAGTACATTCTGATTTATGTGCCATTGATAAAGATGATGAGTTGCAGACTCAAAAGTATAGTCTACACCATTCATGAGGGCTTGCCATTGATCGAAGAAAATTACCTCAGGTTCCTTGCCATTCATGGACTCCAAAAAAGCACCAAACAACCATTCAAATGAGTTCGTCATCTCATCCGAGAGGAAGGATAAGCCAAACATAATATTTTGTAGATGATCATTGATGCCGACAAACGGCGCACAAACTAAATTATACTTATTGGTCTTGTATGTGGTGTTAACGGAGAGTACAACCCTGAATGATTCATAATCAATTGCACAGTGGGAGTCCCTAAGGAAAAAATTCATCAACCTCCCCACGTCGTCCATTTGAACTTTCCAATAGAAGAATGGCTCTTTATTGGACTTATTCATGAAGAACTGATACAGCGCATTAGCATCTCCGTTAGCAACCTTTGTCTCCAACTTCATTTTATTCATATGTGCATATGCATATTTCCGAATAAACCCAATATTTTACCTTCCACCACTTTTCTTCACCATGAATTTGTAAGCACAACTGATAGGTATGCCGGCAGACACCAGGGATTCTAATATAGATTGTTTTGCATGAGATAGCTACTTTGCCGACTGCAGAAGGTAGCATTCGTTGGGGTTCACTAATTCATAGTTATGTCGCTTCTCAAAAATTGAAACTATCCATGGACCATCGTGTTCGCGCAAAACGTGGAGCCTAGCCTTACAATTGCTTCGCCCAACAGATCTTTTATTATCGTGTGTTCCTTCGCATGAACAATTGAATACTTTCATCTCAATATCTAATAAGTTGTCGAAATATTTTTGACACCCTTTCCTAACACTGAATCCTGAGTACCACGCATACTCACATTACAACATGTACACTTGATCAATGCCTTCAACAACTGAACCCACTTCCAACCTTTTTTCAATTTCAAGCGCAAGCTTGGAGGCATCACCAGAACCCCCACATTCATCGGATGTACTTAAGAATGTTCCTTCTCTTTGTGTGAGCTATCAAATTTTACAGATTCATTGTGCTCGTGTGACAAATCATAATTATCATCATCGAATCCCGCAGATCGATTCAAATAAAAAATTATTCTTCAAAATTTACTTCACTACCAAGGATACCCACCAACAATGGAAATTTCAATTAAATATATATAGCTACAAAATTTACAGAGATATTGTTACCTCATTCATGCATTCCTCAATTCAATCTATACAGGACAATCCAATCACCCTTCATCTGTAAAAAAATAATAATAAAATTGAAACAAAACGTAATCACATAATAAATAACTCAATCAAAATTTCAATTTGCTTCTGTGTGCGATTGCCCATTCTCCCAAAAAAAATTGGAATTTGCGACGACGACCTGCACAGGGGATTGATCCAATCACCCTACTTGCTATCGACACCGCTCTATGAATCAAACTTGCCCTTAATTACTTCTCAGGAATTAACACTCTATCAAACTTGCCCCCAATTGCTTCTCATGAATGAACGCTCTATCAAACTTCAATTGCTTCTCCGGAATTCACGCTCTCAAATTTGGCAAAGTGTGACGATGAAGCTAGGGGATAACTGTTTAAGTTCAAAAAGAAAACTTATTAATTAAAAAAATAGGTGTTATACCACCATCGTCGATTGCACTCTTACAGAAATGATTAATTTGGCCGATCAGAGGATCGGGTCGAGGCTGGTCAGAAACATATACGGTAACAGGGCCGATAACATTTCTGTCATCGTCGGAAAACATACCGGAGCAAAAGGAAGTGAACGACACACACTATTCGCAGATAGAGTTTTAGTCAACCCAAAATAGAACCTTCCAAGAAGAAAAATGGCAGAACAGTGTATTGGAAACAGGGTTAATTAGTTTTCTCAAAAAATAATTCAAAATTATTTCTACTTGGCAAAAATCCAACGGTGATATGCAATGCAGGGATTCTAGGATGAACTTAACCATTAATATGTGTGCATTCATCCCAAATAACACTTATATAGAAACGGAGGGAGTACTTTTCATTATTAGAAATGATATTTTTCTATATTAGAATTTAGAATTGATATTTTTTCAATAAAAATATATATTAATAATTACATGAATGACAATGCCTTTTTTTTCTCAGTACTTTCCAATACGCGAACTTTTTAGTATTGGATGTGATATTTTTCCGTGTTACAAGTGATATATGTCTCGCGGTCCACAAATTATTTATATTTCCAGTTTATGCTCACTAGACACTACTTAGGACCACACCCGCAATTGGACGGGGTCAATTGTAGAAGTAATAAGCTTAACCCGAGTCAATCTCTCAAGGAAGACTTTATAGGAAAGAATTATCTAAAGACTACACATGCTTTCAACAAAACAACTAAAATACAATCTAAACATTCTAACAAGGGGGTTTGATGATGATTATGCTATGAATTCGAAATGGTCAATAAAGCGAGATAATTAAATGCAAAAACACAAATTAAATCGAGATTAGAGGAACTAAGTTTGATTAAGGTATTAGGGTGTAGACTCTCTCAATGGTTTTATCACTATGCTTTATTCAAGTTGATAATGCTACTCTCACAAATATGATAGACCCTTCCAATTAGTTTAACTTCAATTCATGTCACCGTCTATCCGTTAAACCTCTCTTAGCTATATCATACAAGCAAGATTAACATATTAGGCTTAGGAACCCCATCCACCTAACGTTGAAGGAACCAATTTCCGGACTTAGATTCACAATCAAGACTCCTCTAAATCCTATCAATGTTCAAGTAGTGATCAAGTACCTAAATATGAAAAAACACGATTCCAACAACAACAATCAACAAGAACACGCATAGATCAAAACCACGTCGATCCTCTACCCCCTAATAGAGAGATTAGCCACTAAACATGCTCAAAACAACATAAATACCATAGAAGAAAGTCATCTCATAAATCAAATGTAAATAACTCAAACTTCTACAGTATTAAGTATCCTTCAAGAGTTTTGGGACAAATCCCCACTAACATCCAAGAAATACAAAGAAAATACAAAGAGACACCTCCTTCGAGCGTAGCTTCCGCGGATGGCTCGACGTAGGGACCTTCTCGTCTTCTCTTTTTCTTGGTTGGCTTGGCTCCCTTCTTCTTCTTTTTCTCCTCTTCCCTCTTGTGAAGGTGATGATGGTGGAAATATTGAGAGAAATGGTGTAGAGATTTAGTGTGTGTAGTGTGTGTGAAAAGAGAGAGAATGGTGAGAATGGTGGAGAGGTTGGTATGGGTATGTGAATAGAATGGTATGAGAGTGAATGGTTGCTAGTCTATTAGATATGAGAGGGGGAGAGAGAGAGACGTAAGAGAGAGAGAGGTGAAAGATAGGTATGGTGGTAGGAGAGAGAAAAGGTGGTGGTAGGGTGATGGGGATGGAACCTTAAATGTGAAGGGATTTGGGGGGGATTTGTTGGGAGAAAAAGTCCACAAAGTGAGCTTAGGGGAATTAATCCCTACTTCCTATTGCTTAGATTAGGGTGGTTGAAGAATCATACCAAAAGATGGAGGAAAAAGGATACGTTATTTGTTGCGAAATGAAGAAGAGGCGAGAATTGAGTGTACAAATGGCGTCGATCGGGAGGAACAGGGCAACTCGTGCGCCCGCTGGGTGCCGCGAGCCCGCGGAAGGCCTGGAATGCGCGCGCTCGCGGGGTGTCTCCGCCGAGAGCACCCTCGCGCGGGCGCGGGCCTCGCGCGACCGCGGAGTCTTTGAGCGCCACTTGATGCGCGGCCGCGGGGTCCTTGGCCTCTCCTTCCGGTTCATCTCTTCCGGCCTATCTTCACTCCTTACCACCTTATTACCTAAAAATCAAGATTTTGCGTACAGAAGCTCAAGTTTTCCAAAACTTGACTTATTCCACCATAAGAGCAACAAAAGAAGAAAATCACACAAAACCTATAGATAAACTAGATCAAAATGCTAGGAAATACAAATGAAACATACAAAATCAAGCAACAAAACACCACAAATAAACACCAAACAATATACTTTTTTTGATTTGATATAAATTATTATATACAACTAGTATATGCAATACCAACTCTTAATTTGTGCTATTATTAATAGGTGCAAAATTTAGGTATTTAGATGAGACTGAGTGTATAATTTAGGTGTTGATTTGAGTATTTTCCCTATTCAGTTTTTGTTTGCACTAATTATTAAGTGAATTTGCCAATTTTGTTAAAGAAACCCTTTAATATAAAGAACAAGTACTTTTTTTTTTTGCGAGTGTACACATAACCTACTCAACTTAAGATATTATAGGTACGAAACATGCCGTCGAAAAAATTAAAATATGTTATAAGTAAAAATAATTATTTTAATATATAAATATAAAATGTAAAATATGCATGAAAATACAAATTAAAATAAATAAATAAATAAAACTAAAAATCCAATGATAAGAGCGGATGGGTCGGTGCAACGAACAAGGCTCCAGCTCTGGAAACGTATCTCAATGGCCCTCAAATCTAAATGGACAATTATGGGGCCCTTCAAACAAACCCAATCACTTCTACCATAATATGTTCAAGTCGGAATCTGTTCTCTTTGATGCTTCCACCATAAATGCACTCTTCAAACTTATATTATATTTTATTGGATTCTAGCACTTTTATTTTTCCTGACGCATTCTTTAACGCATTTATCCGTTACTAAGTTGATAAAAATTTGTATGAAATGGTCTAACAAATTTTCTTACATTAGACGGATCAAACACGCTCAAACCCATCCGAAAATCCACCCAAAATCCACTGACCCGCTGGACCTAACAGATTTTTAAAAAAAAATGTTTGCATTGGGCTTGGAAATGCTGGGCCTATTCCTTTTTTTTTCTTCTTGCATTTCTTTTTATTTTGCTTCTTCTTTCGTTTCCTTTTTTTTTTTCCTTTTCTTTTTCTTTTTTTTTCTTCTTATTTCGTTTCCTTCTTTTTCTTCTTTCTTCTTCTTTTTTTCTTTCTTTCTTCTCCTTTTTTTTTCGTTTCCTTCTTTTTCTTTTTTTAATAATTATAATATAGTCTTCTCAGAGTATATATTTATTTTTAAAAAAATATATTTTTTCCTTGTGGTTGACTAATTATTGAGCCAAAAAAAGAAGTATCATTAATTATAAGGTAAAGTATCATTAACTATGAGTGGAGTATATCATTAACCAAAGTATCATAATTTATGAGGTGAAATGGAGTCTCATTTTATGAAAAAAAGTATCACTAATTGCAGAATAAAGTATCACTAATTGCAGAAGAAAGTATCACTAATTACAGAAAAAAAGTATCACTAATTAGAAGAAAAGTATCACTAATTGCAAAGAAAGTATCACTAATTGAAGAAAAGTATCACTAATGGCAGAAGAAAGTATCACTAATTAGAAAGAAAAGTATCACTGATTGCAGAAGAAAGTATCACTAATTAGAAAGAAAAATATCACTAATTGCAGAAGAAAGTATCACTAATTAGATAGAAAAGTATCAGTAATTGCAGAAGAAAGTATCACTAATTAGAAGAAAAGTATCACTAATTATAGAAGAAAGATCACTAATTAGAAGAAAAGTATCATTAATTGCCGAAGAAAGTATCACTAATTATAAAGAAAAATATCAGTTCAAACATATTGCAATTCAAAAATTGAATCATTAGCTACATAAAAGAAAATGTTGTAATTCAAAAATTGAACATGATAGTGAGTAATAACTACTCATTATATTAGTGATGCTTCATTTTTTAATTAATAGTGATACTTACTTGATAATTAATGATATTTCTTTATTGTTAATTTAATAATTAATGCTTAATCATCGCTAATTTTCATTTTAATGAAAATATAACTTTTATCTGGTAAAGTATCATTAACATTGATGTGAAGTATCATTAATTATGGATGAAGTATCATTAATAAAATCTTTACAAAAAAAACACACAACTTCTAACTTTTCGTAGTGAAGCGTGAATTGGAGTCGAAAAAAAAGAAAAAAATGAAAAAAAGTGTTGAGCTATGCGTGAGTTTGTGTTAAAGAGAGGGGGTAGGGGTGGCAGTTTTTGCCGGAAAAAAAAAAAGAAAAAAAAAGAGAAAAGAGTTAAATGTAAAAAAAATTGAATATAAAAAAAAGAGAGGGACCATTAAAAAAAAATCAAAAAGAAAAAGAAAAAGGAAGGGGGACCACTTTGATGGATCAAATAATATCCGTCTAATATAAGGGATCCGTTAGACGGTCTAACAGGAGTATGTCCCGAATAAGTTTTACTCTTGAACCTTTTTCCTTGAACCATTTCAGATATTATTTTATTAGGAACATATTTTTCTTAATGTATGTTTGCTTTTCTCCTCAAAATAAATAAATTACTTAATAGTTAATTTTTTCATCACTAATGAGTTTTGCTGCTTCTTTTTCTTTTTCTTTTTTGTTCGCCTTTTAATCCGTGAACACAAATATATAGACACACTTCAAAATTGTAAAAAGAAATGTCTTCAAAAATCGCGAAATATAAGTTTGAGGGTCAATGCACCAAACTGAATAAAGCTTGGGCCCCTTAACATATGTACTAAAGTTTCGATGGATTGCTCAATAACAAAATTTAAATATTTAGTTAGCTAATATATATATATATATATATATATATATATATAGATTTTCCGGGAATACAAAACTCAGGAAAGATTCTCCTTACTAGTTAAAATTCATGAAACAAATCTTTTAACTCGGATCCAATATAAGAAGGTGGTGGATTTTTCTTATTTATCTAGTTAAAAAAGTATAGTTAATTTATAATGCTGAAAAGTACGGGAATTTCTTTTTTCGTACAAATAAGCAGCAATAATTTTGTAATTATTTGAATTAGTAAAGATAGTGATGTTTTTATAATTATTACTTTATTAGTATCGAAAAAATATCCTTTCTAACACTAAAAAATATTATTTTTAATGCTGAAAAATACTACCTCCATTTCAAAATGTTTGTTGTTTTGTTTTTTTATTTGGAACTAAGAATTAATTTTGTGGACAAATATACCCATCTCTCATATATGCTATAAAATCTAATTCATCTATATTTTCCTAAAAATAACAATATTTTCTCTCTTCATATATTTTTCTCTCTTCATATATTATAGGTAAGTTAGAATCAAGAAATCTTGTAGGATTTGAGAGGGTTAAAATTAGGAGAGAGAATGTCAAATTATATAAAACAACAAATATTTTGAAACAAAAAAAAAAACATAAAACAATAAACATTTTAAAATGGAGGTAGTATCATTTTCTGGATCGGATTGGATGAGAGATCCGTCTTATGAATTAAGTATGTTCCACTATCCTACATAATTAGTGCGTGTCTTTTTCTAGTACGAACTTGACCACTAAAAAGAATTTAAGAAGATATTATGTTGATAAGGATGAGATAATAATAACATTCACACAATTACATATATTTTTGTAATCATAATTAAACACGCTTGCACGCTTTAGATTATTTCTTATGCAAATTAATAATCATATATAGTCATTGAAACATGGCCAATTTTCTAGTTCGGGCTTAAGTACTCAAGGTTCGGGCTGGGCTGGAGGCTGGCACTTATTTTTGTAGTTGCACTTGCGGTTCTTAGGATTCTGAGGAATACATTTGCCGTACAATTTATTTCTTATGCAAAAAGGTAAGTTGGGATTCCCGCTTCCCACAGCTGAGTCAACTAAAAATAAAAGACAGCAGAAAAAAGTTGAATCAGTTTGTAGCGCATGCAATATGAATCATACAATATTAAAAACACATATAAATAAAACATTAAAATACCCAGTTTGAGTACACATATTATTTGAAAATGGTAATATTTGGTCAAATTACTACGTAGTTTTTTTATATTATGATAATTTCCAAAGTTTTCTGTTGTTTTTTAAATATTCATCTCTTTAAATATAAAAAACTATGGTGAAAAATATATTTCAAAATTAATGTTGCTAAATTATTATAATATTTGAAGATGGTGTGATGAATTTACCATAATAGAGAGATTATGAACTACTTATTAAATACGTAGTTTTTTTTTTCCGAGAAAACACTAGGGAACGATATGAAATTTATCAATAATCACAAGTGATAATATAAGGTGTATATATAAAAAGAGAACATATTAAATTGTCAATTATTTAAAACACATATATAGTCACGAGTGCAATTATAGATATTAAATCATTCCCATTGGTATACTCAGTGAAAGTTGATATTACTCCTCGGTAGTGCCTAATGACATTCAAATGGAAATATGGAGAAGTCTCAGTGCACTGTCTAAAAAAAAAACCTTCTCCAACCCCTCTCTAACCAACCGTCAAAAAACATCTAGAAAAAAAAAAAAACTAGTTGGGGGGGCCAGGGCACCACCGCATCTACCACTAGTAGTGCCCTAGTTTTTCAAATATACATAATCCCATATTTTTCAAGTGGTTTTGAAGTGTTATTTCATGTATAATCCATGTGAGGAACTCAAGCATATGTGCATCGATTTTTTTTTATTTTTTTTTTCTAAGTTAATGTGTTACCAACATTTTTTTAGACAATGTCATAAAAGTTTTATAAAACAATATTATCAATTTGAAAATAAATATCGGGGTACATGTTTTTTTATATTGGCATGTAAATTGCGTATAAAAATATGACTTCAAAATATATTGCGTTATGTATATTTTAAAAAAAAAATCAGGCACTACTCTTTAAATATACCGGTACGACTAGCTATATAGCATATACAAATTACAATAATGCTAGAGAGATGAAAAATCCAACTGAAAAAAAGAGAGTAGAGAAGAGCATACGTGGGTTGATGGTATTGGTAGTCTGTGCAAGTTTCCTGGATACAGCAACTTGAGGGGAAATTATGAGAACAATTACTAGCAGAAATTCAAGGAAACCAATTAATTTGACGCCCATTTTTCTATAGTTTTGAACTTTAGACGAGGTGTCTTTTTGGATGAGAACTTGTGTTGGATTTGCTTCTCTATTTATACATCAATTTTGAGCAATAATTAGAGGAGGCCCAGAAATTAATTTTATGTAAAATCGGTCATGCGTCTTTAATAAATACACATTATCTTGATGAATTGCATCCATTTCAAAAAATAAATTAAAAATGATAAGAGATTTTAGTCATTAAATTTATTACTTGATTAAATTGAATTGAATATTGAAATAAGAATTATGTCAATTTTATTGTAATGTTCTAATTTCTAAACAGAGTCGGCGTCAGATTTTGAGGATTAGACTTGACATATACAACTTTATATGTACTCATCAAATGTTTAGTTCATCTGATAAAAACCCTTGATGGATTATCGGTCCGGCATGGTTGGAATTGTATCACCCATTTGAGTGATGTTATTTACCCCAATATGAAGGTTATTATTTTTATCCCATTAACAATGAAATTTGAAATTATCCAACTATATCCTCATCCAAATAATTGAAACTTTAACAATTATTAATGAACATTTTATATGAAAGGCTATATATTTTTCTAAAGTTTAATCATAGTCATAATCATCATTTTAAATAGAATATTGTCAATTTATCCTAAATCATTAAAATCGCAATCCAATAATCCAAACATATAATTATATTTGTCTGGTGCAACCATATTTTATCCAATCAATATTATTTATCCCAATAATCAAACATAACTAAACGAGACCATATAAGATGAGAAATCTGCTATCATTTATTTCCCACAAAATTATACTCGCAAACCCGACGAGTTTGGTTTTTAAAAAATGTTCACTACTTGAATTCCAAAATTTTGCCCAATGTACCTTTAATTAATCATTTGAGTTTGAGCACATGCACCAATTTGTTTGCACCAAGAAGTGATCCTACTGCCATCATGTCCAAATGAAGTCACCAAAAGTGGGCCTTTTGGTCATCTTTTAAAAAGTATACGATCGACGTGCGACGAAAAATTAACGACAATCAAGATTTTTTAGTGGAAAGTATCATTCGCAATTAAACTAACGAACATGATTTATCGAAATGTGTCGAACCTTATTCAGTGAGAAATTGTTTTCAAATTAAATTCATGAAGTTGATTGATTGAAACGTATGACCTGCCGAAAATATTTTAGACAAGTCAACTAGACTGATTTTTAATTATTTTAGTATAGATAACGTGCTTGCATTCAGTTATTATAATTTTACTAAATATTGTTATAATATATATATATATATATATAATTAATAGTTATAAAGTATATTATAATTATAAAATATCAAATTTAAATAAAATTATATTAAGCATATTAAAATAAAAGAAAATTATCGATTCAAAACCTAAAAGATGGGTAACTATCAATCAGGACCTAAAATATGAAAAATTTCAATCCATAAAGATGAAAATTTCAATCATAAAATATCAATATTATATATACTTTATCTAATATAATATATTTAATAGAATATAAATAAATATTTTGATTTTCGGAATCCTTATAATATACTTCTATAACTATAATTATATACACACACACATACGTCTAATAAAAAGAGCATTTTTCATGTCCCCTTGGGGATGGCCTAGTGGTGGAGTGGTGATATCTTGAGGCCAAATGTCTCAAGTTCGAATCCCACCAACACTACTAGGTGTGAGCCTATCACACCTGGCATGCCAAGTGTGGTTTACCTCCCCGTGTGATCTCCACTTTAATCCAGATGGAGGTTCCCAATCTCCAACATTGTATTTCAAGGTGGATGGATTAAAAATGTTATTGAATTCCTCCGCCAAGACAATCTGTGATATACAACCAAAATAAACAAAAAGGCATCAACATAATTGATTATATTATTATATAAGGAGTACTATATTCTTAAGAATGTGCTACATAATTAACTTACGAAGAAATTCGGGCTAACTAATCGGGTATTGTCAGCGGTGACCATCGGGAGTGTGTGCTGGCCGGTCAACAATCTACGGTTCAACACTGCCGTATAGATTTCAATCTCCTAAAAAATGAGAATATTAATCAAGTTATTCATCGGGTTTCGATCAGGATCGAGATCGGGATCGTGATCTTGTACTCTGTCGGGATCACGTTCGGGATCAAAATCACGATCGGGATCGTTATGCTAATCTATATCGGTATCACGTCCGGCATCACGATCGGGAGCGTGATCGGGATAACGGTCACGGTGGAGATATCATCGGGTATTGATCGATATTACGAGCACGATTGTTCGGGATTTATTTTATTTGAAGATCGGGATCCCGATTGAAAATATGATCGTGAACATTATTTAGATATAGATTAAAATGGAAAAAAACTTACCTCTTATCGCATGTCCGTGTTATAATCTTCAATCCTTTGGAAAAATGACATCTTTAATAGCATCCCAGTTTGAAAATTAACTCCGACACGAGGTCCGTGTTTTCTGAACTCAATATAGGCTGTTTTTAATCTCAAACTAAGAGTGGGCGGTGCCTGACTGAGAAAAGGTGAGGACAAGTGGGCCGAAGTCTTCTTCATCCTCTGAGGCCGTTTTTCAGTGAAATCTGGTGCGTTTGGCTCCGCATGCAGCTCCACTTGATCAACCTCCTCATCCACACCTATTTCACGAGTGGATAAGGTTACATCTTTCCTCAAAAAATCCTCCACTTGTAGAGAACACCGATCACGGGGCCTCTCTCGAGGCTTCGTCCGAGTGTCCATCTGTAGAGATCTTCTCGGAGTATCCTTCACCATCCCAGGTGTACGAGTGTTGTCACCATCTACATGCAAAGATCTCCTAGCCATCTCAGGGTGATGACTAACATGACTGCCCTCATCATGTCTACGAGATGATGGTCGAACAGGTGATATGCGGTGAGGGCTATGATGAGAGGCTGATCCTCTAGAACCACACTTGAGTGATTGAATAAACTCCTTCAAGTCTGGTAGCAGTGAATCTTTCACATCGGCAATCAGATCATTCTTCAAGTAACGAATGATATCGGGCATCAACGCCTCCTTAATTGATGCAATAAGAGAACTACGACGTCTATCGGAATCACCACTGCTTGAAGAGCCCGATCGTGTCTGACGCAGTCTCTTGTGTTTAACCCGCTTTCGATCAGGATCATGACGTGGGGCAACCGGATTGAATGGGGTATGGAATGAAGCCACCATTGGTTCAGCACAATGAATGCTACACCAATAAGGACGTTCTTGTTCAACATCCTCTACCGTCAACGTCTCATAGCACTCAATCTGCACATTTTTTTTTTAATACTAAAGGAGTGGGATCATATTTTTATATATTAATATAAATAATTAAAACAAAAATCCCACAATTACCTCCACGATTTACTAAAAATTAAAACAAAAATTATATATATACATATAGAATACCTCTTGATTAAGCAATACGTGGAAATCGGTTGCTCTTGCCCTCACAAAAAACCATCTCAAACATCGAGGCAACCTATCCGGCTTGTCCCTTCTAGCAACAGGTGTCCCAAATTCTAGGATGGCCTCATATGCCCAAATCTCGAAAAGGAGTGTAGAATTACCATTATATTATTTTTTAAACGTACATATAATTAATAATTCATTAAACATATGTTATGAATTTGAAAAAAAAATAATAAATAATATACCTGAAGAGCCCACACTGGACCATAGAAATGGTACTTCGTCCCACATCCCTTCCTTGTCTTTGGTAATATTGAAATGTAGTGTAGCAATGATGTGTAGGTGTAGGCACCCCAGGGAAAGTTGTTCCACGCATCCAAATCCTCTACCAAAGCCCAAGCAAAGCTCTCAACCTTTCTTGATACATCAAATCCTAACCCGAAACAATACAATGCTAAAATATTTGCCACTTTTAGGTAATCATTTTCATCAGCACCATTTACATGTTCTTCTTCGAAGATATCAAACAAGTCCTTTATAGCAATTGGTCTGCCCCCACAGAATCTTCCAAACACACAAACTTCGGACAAGTCGTACTCTGAATTCGTATCAAATGTGGATGACTCAAACTCTAGTCCGGTGACGAGGGCATATTCTGGAAAGGAGAACCTAATATGATTTCCACCAATACGAATCCATACCTCATGTTGCGATTTACCAGGAATGCTGATCTCACGAGCCATCAATGCGTGCAATGCTTTGCAAGAGTTGGGGCCTTCTCTCCATCTCATAAATATGTCCAGAGCACCCGGCTTTGAACCTATTGAGCAACGGGTCCTGACCGATTCTCAGAAACGTCTTTCGTATTGTCATCCATATACTAGGCTTGTACTAAAGATTGATGTTGGACACCGTCCCCTGCACTCCGAACCTTTTCCACTCCCATGTTGGCTGCAAAATATATTTAAGATATAATGTTCATTGTATGTTTTTTTCGATCGTGATTTTTGATCGGTAATCACATCGTGAACTCAATGGTTCTCCAATCGGGATCCCGATCAAGTGACCGATGGAATCCCGTTATTTCACCGATCGTGTATACCGATCCAGACGTATAGATGTAAAGACTTAATCATCAAATAAAATCCAACACTTGTGCAATTTCAGTGTATTTAACCATTTTTATTCGAGTATCACATATAAAACATTGAGCATTAGAGTGTAAAAAATAAAAAAGAACAAAAAGATTTTGAGAAAATGCAAACACGACCGGGATCCCGATGTAGTGACCGATCGCATTTTCGACCGGGATCCGGATGTAGTGACCGATCGCATTTTCGATCGGGTTTCCGATCGTGAACCGATCGGATCGGACTTCTGGATCCCGACTACAAAATCAAAAATGTTGCAAAAATTAGGATTATGCTAATTTCCAACTTCAATTAGTAAAGATGTCAACTTCCACATCTCATTATAACTTAGGAAACATTAAAAACCATCCAAGTGCCCGATCTAAGGCAACACAGACTTCTAGATCCAAACTAGAATGACTATCATCCTTGAACTAATATATGGAGGTATTTTGTAGAAGAGTAGACGTATAGATGTAAAGACTTAAAACATCAAAAAAGATCCAACACTTGTGCAATTTCAATGTATTTAACCATTTTTATTCGAGTATCACATATAAAACATTGAGCATTAGAGTGTAAAAAATAAAAAAGAATAAAAAGATTTTGAGAAAATGCAAACACGACCGGGATCCCGATGTAGTGACCGATCGCATTTTCGACCGGGATCCTGATGTAGTGACTGATCGCATTTTCGATCGGGTTTCCGATCGTGAACCGATCGGGTTGGACTTCGGGATCCCGACTACAAAACAAAAATGTTGCAAAAATAAGGATTGTGCTAATTTCCAACTTCAATTAGTAAAGATGTCAACTTGCACATCTCATTATAACTTAGGAAACATTAAAAACCATCCAAGTGCCCGATCTAAGGCAACACAGACGTCTAGATCCAAACTAGAATGAATATCATCCTTGAACTAATATATGGAGGTATTTTGTAGAAGAGTAGACGTATAGATGTAAAGACTTAAATCATCAAATAAGATCCAACACTTGTGCAATTTCAATGTATTTAACCATTTTTATTCGAGTATCACATATAAAACATTGAGCATTAGAGTGTAAAAAATAAAAAAGAACAAAAAGATTTTGAGAAAATGCAAACACGACCGGGATCCCGATCTAGTGACCGATCGCATTTTCGACCGGGATCCTGATGTAGTGACTGATCGCATTTTCGATCGGGTTTCCGATCGTGAACCGATCGGGTTGGACTTCGGGATCCCGACTACAAAACAAAAATGTTGCAAAAATAAGGATTGTGCTAATTTCCAACTTCAATTAGTAAAGATGTCAACTTGCACATCTCATTATAACTTAGGAAACATTAAAAACCATCCGAGTGCCCGATCTAAGGCAACACAGACGTCTAGATCCAAATTAGAATAAATATCATCCTTGAACTAATATATGGAGGTATTTTGTAGAAGAGTAGACGTATAGATGTAAAGACTTAAATGATCAAATAAGATCCAACACTTGTGCAATTTCAAACTAGAATGAAAAAAAACTAGGATTTGTGAGCGGAACTACAATCGTGTCACGATCGGTCTTAATAACGGGATCCAGATCCAAACAAAAAAAAATTAAGAAAAAAAATAAAAAAAAAAGAAAGAAAAAAGAGAATTACATTCCATACTTAGACATCCTTCTTGAAAATCAAGCAATTTTAATAATTAAATTGAGGCTAACCTCTTCGTTATATTGTTGTTGCACACTTGTAGACGCCATACTTGTAGTAACTTCGTCTGGCTCACGATCGGCCCCTTCGTCGGGATGGCAGGAAACCCTAAAAAACAATTTTTTTAGGAAAGTTATTGATGTTTGTTCACGTGTGTTTTTGTGTTTAAAAGGAGTTAAAAAAAGAAAAATTATGATTCTTTCGCAAAAGGATAAGAAGAAGAGAATCACGTTGAAAATACAAAAGGCTGACAAAGGGACCCACATCCGAATCTGCGTGCCCATGTAATCCAAATTTTTCTCGAAAATATTCAAAAATTCTAAACGCCTACAATCAAGGCGCACGTTGACAATTACAAATTAATTAATTCTATATAATTTAGGAAATGAAATTCAGCCAGATCCCGAACGTGAACATGTCGACGTTTCAGAATCGATCAGGATCTCGAATGTGATGTCAAAGGAATTACCTTAAATTCGGCCATATCCCGAACGTTAACACGTCGGCATTTATGAACCGATCGGAATATCGATCGTCATATCAATGGGATACCCTAAACTATGAAATGTTATGGTATATATGTATAATAATAATTATTATTACGTGAAGTCTTTAAAAGGTAGGGAATATATTCCATTTAGTATGCATTTATTTGTCTATATGTGTGATCTTATATCGGCAGTTACTCCATTAAAGCTCAAATTAAAGCTCTAATTCGCTCCCAACAATTTCATCCCCTTCTCAAGTTCACCCACAAATGGGGCCACCTCAAGAAGCATATTTCTACGACTCACAGTGGACGGAGAGGCTTGAAGCCCGTGTGGTGAACGAGCTACTCCAACAAAAGGAGGCCGAAGTGTGGGTAGTCGGCTTCGATGACAATAACACGGCCATTTCCAATGTTTGTACGATCGTCAATGAAGAATTCTCTAAAGAATATGGTATCGAGTGGTACATGGCGCATGTCGAAATGCTCGCGACGCGATATGAGACTTTGAAGCTTTTGTGGGACTACACTCCGACCGAGTTTCATTGGAGTCACAAGAACAACAAGTTCTATGCGCCGGAAGATACATGGACACGTTTTGAAGAGGTTCACTACCTATAATGATTTTGCTCTCCAGTTAATCGCAAAGAGGTTAAATATCACAATAATTTTTCGTTGACTATGCAGATGAATCCGTTGACGACCGTCTATCGAGACAACGGTGAGCCGCACTATCTGACCTTGACGAACTTGTTTGAGACCGGCGAGACGCCAATCATTCCCGACGATGACCTCAATCCTTTTCAGGCAAGCGAGAGCGACACTGAGTGAAGCGATGTATTTGAATTAAATGTGTATGTTCTAGCGATGGCTTTTAATGTAATAATGTTTATGTTCTTAATTTTTACAGGTTTTTCAGAATGAGTTGTGCACTAATATGTAGTTTATAATGTTAATTCTAATATTAGGTGTGAGTGACTGCTACGTTTCAATCCAGTGTTAATTGCTATTCAGATCAGCATATTCTAAATTATAATTAAGCGTATAATTTAGTAAGGAGAGAGTAGTAATATTAATACATATCATTCAAGTTAAATATTAATTTATCTTTTATAATTGTCATGTACTACGGCGATTCATGCTAACCATCCAAGAATGTGTATATATGTAGACATATAATTAGGTTTTAATATTTGATCTAATTTCTTGAAATAAACACCCAAAATTTCGTCCAATCTAAAGTTAGAGATGAAATTTGAATTAGAGTACTTCACCCATCTCCTATTTTTATCGGGAAATATCATTACTATTACTCAAACATGCATGAAAGGTATGCTTGTATATTCGTCGATAGGTCAAATCGATTCAATTGTTTTTTTAAAATTTGTTGTCGTTTTCTAGTAAATCACATAGAGGGTGTGTACAAAAATATAAAAAGTTGATGTGAATGTACATGGTGTGTTGACTCAACAAGTACAACTTTATTGGTAATAAAAAAGAGACTTGCAAATGGGGCCCACACCTGATTAGCAAGGACAAACGTATCGAATATGATCTTCAACGTGATCGGATGACGATCGGTAGACGATCGTCAATGAATATCAAAGTTATCGGGATTTACTCTAGGCTTGTTGGGTTTTGGGGCCCATATCTGATTAGCAGGACAATAATCAGAACAAAAGTATCGGAAAATGATAGAAGATCGGGATTCGATCGTGAAGCGATTAGAATTTAAGTTAATTTTTTAGGTCTTCGGCCCTTTTTGTGTAATTATTTGTCTATATATATGTCTCTTTCTGTAAAGTTGGGTCACATATCTTCAATTCCTTCTTCATCTTCTATTTTCATAGGACATATCTGCAATACTTTCTTCATCTTGTATTCTTGCAAGAAACTGCTAAAAAAACAATGGAGCCAGTAAATGATCCAACTTCATACAGAGGTCCCCGATTTCCTGGAGGTATGAAATATCGAATTGATGGATTTGAATGTAATGCGAAATATTTTTTAACGAAGCTTACTTTTTTTTTTTGCAAATTTCAGTTTATGGGCGTTATGTTGAAGTAGAGTGCCACTCGAGTGAATATCGTAGGCGAGTGGTAAATTCACCAACTGTCATTTAGTAATCGGGTATTTGATGATTACCTAACTGTGTTGATTATCTTTCTTTATACTTTGTAGTATTTGCCCACGAATGCTAGGGAGATATTTGGAGTGGAGTTAAGATCGATTAAAATGAGAACTTGGAAGGGATTCCAAGAATGGGACGTTGAATACGAACACCGCCTGATTGAATCTAAGAAAAAAGAGGTGCCAACTACCCTGATTCGACTTAATAAAGGGTGGGATGATATTGTTGAGTTTCTACAAATTAAGCGCGGAGATGTTCTCAGATTTGAAAAATACCACGGAATAACAACTAGTCAAGATGTTTACATTGTTCGTGTTACTCCAATGGTTAAGATTGAGGATTGAAGCGCTTGTCTTGTAAAAATATTGTAATTATGTAATTAAATTAATGTTATTATGCATTTAAAGTTTGCGATTGTGTGTAATCGGGATTTAATTTACTATCGGGTATCGTTTCTTTTTATAATCGCGGTTCAATTTCAAAAAATCAAGTTTTCATATACATTTATATCGTGATATACCTTTATCGAGTTTCATATCTATCATCGGGAAACTGATGGTGAAACCGATCGTGAAACCGAACGTGACTACCAATATCGGGTTTCACGTTTTTGATAGGGATTCAAACTCCGATCGGGATCCCGTTCGCAAAAAATTATAAACAGTAAAAAACTTCAAATCACCGAATTAACAACATAATGTAATTAATAAAATATTTTAAAACAAACATTAACAAAAATTATGCCTTCTCACGACATAACTCAAATGCCCTAACTGCTATCTGATGTCGATATACCTTAACATTGGCTGTTTTATTGCCCCATTCAATAGAAGGTGTGCCAGTGATAAGTCGATCAACATACATACATGCATAGGGCCCACAACTATTGTTGTCCTTTTGCTTAAATTGATCTTGGGAAGCGGCGAAAGTAAGTCTGAAATTTGCATGCAAGGGTGTTCGCACATTAAAAACATTTCGCTCCCAATACTTACCCGAGATAAGCAGTCGGGGCAACAGCTTAAGAAATGGTCTGAGTTGAATCTCCCTTAGGTCAATATCTTCCTTGCTTAGCTTGTGTAACATTGAGTCGTACACCTCAAACCGCCAGCTGGTAGGACGGACAAATACCGTCACCCAATGTGCATTGATATTGCAAACAAATATGAGCTACATTGAACAAAAAATACACGATTGATTAGAAATTTTTAAAATAATTAATATTTCATTTTACAATCAAATTCTTACATTTCTGGCATCCCATCAGGATCGACCCCCTTCTCGATCTTTTCCTACCACCGTAGCAAGTAAACCAAATGGAGGTTCCCACCAGTAATAATCTTCTTGCCCACGGTGGCGCCTAGGAGAATCTGGCTTATCAAACCTACCCGAATGCCATTCTGTCTGGAGAGCAATCTATTGAATACAATATAAATAAGTAAATCGTTAGAGTTGATTATACTTCATAGAGTAAAAATTAAAAGTTAACAAGCTACAATAAAACTTACGAAGAATCCGATATCCATAATGTGCGTGTTCTCTGCAGTGACTCCATGGAGTAATGAATCTCCTTTTTCCAATTGGTTTCTCATAGAATCCAAAAACATATCAACCCCCTGTATTCAAAGCTTTTAAGTAATAAATAATAAAAATATTGTAAATAATCAATATTTACTTACCTGGGCAGTCATATCACACTTCATGGATTCAAGGCGCTCGAAAAATTGTTGTGCTATTGGGAAGTCACTCTTGTGATGGTAGACCTGGGAACTTTTCGGACCCTTACGCCAATCCTTGTAAGCAGCGAGAGTTGCTTCCTTCGAACGGGATTCTACAAATGCAGAACTCTCTTCAACTTGTTTCCCTTTCAAAGTGCACGACATTACAGGTGGACTTCTCTGCGCCTCTTCAAAAACCACTCCAGGGCCAAAACATACACCCTGAGGAAATAAGAAAGATAATAAATCCCGATCGTTAGTAATCTTGAATACCTAATCGTGTTTTTGGATCAGGATACAGATCATTATTTTGGATCGGGATCCCGATCATGATTTGGATCGGGATCCCGATCGTGCTCTGGTATAGTGATTTTCGATCGAGAATCTAATCGTGATTTTTGATCGGGATCCCGACCATGATTTCGGATCGGGATTTAGATCGTGATTTTGAATCGGGAACCCAATCGTGATTTTGGATCGTGATTTTGAATCAGGATCACAATCGTGATTTTGGATCGGGGTTCACAAATGCGAAAGATAAGAAATAGATAATTCAAATTTAACATAAATACCTGGTCAGGTTCTAGATGTGGGAATTCTAGATGCTCGGAAAATTGCGAGCCATAGGCATGGTAAGGTTCTAGATGCTCAGTAAATTGCGGCACATATGCATGGTCAAGTTCTTGATGTGGGATTCCTACATGCTGGGATAATTGCGGGCCATAAGCATGGCTGTGTGGAGACCCGATTATTCCATGAAGCTCAACATCCTTTCGAGGTGCATCTCTAGGTCGAGACCCTCGACTACCCTCAATCTGTCCAGACCCTCGACTTCCCTCCACCTGTAGAGACCTTCTAGGGAGGTCTTTTTCTCGCTGACTACCTTCTACATGCACAGACCTTCGAGAGGGCTGAGAGCATTCCTTCTGATCATGTTCCGGCGGTGGACCCTCATTACTTCTTGATCGTTGTGAACGTGGATGCTTCGAACCATGCCAAAGGGATTTAATGTACTCTTTAATGTCTGGCAGCAATGCATTCTTAAGGCCAGGTACAAACTCGCGTTTCATCACGACCAATATATCGGGAAGCAAGGCCTCTTTGAGCTTGGACACTAGACCTTGGTGACGATCACGTCTACTCCCATGGTGATCACTTCTGCCACTCGAAGAGGATGATCTAGTCTCTCGAGTGGGCTTTCCCTTTTCCCGCCTCGACTCTCTGGCATCCTCACGCTCGTGCTCTTCAGAATCATGCTAGACTCAGGCTCAGGCGCACGCTGAGGAGCTTGCTTTTTTATCTTTCGAGATTCGAAGCGTGGACGTGAAGGTCCCTCGCCTGTCAAAGATTTCTTCAGGTTAAACGGGGCAGGGAATCTAACACCAAGGGGGTTAGATCCTTGAGTGCTAATCCAATAATGACGTTCATCTTCATCATCCTCTAACGCCAACGTTTCCTGACACTCGTGCTGCAATCCATTTAAATTTGTGTGATGGCCATAATCAATTTAAAAGCATAAAATGATAACTCTTTAATCATGTTTACCTCCTCCGCTAGAAAACCATGAAAATCATCGATCTTTGGCGTACACATGAGACACCGCGCCAGTCGAGGCAATGCATTCGGATTAATCTTTACAGCAGCATTCCTAGCTAGATCTGGTATGGCCTCAAATGCCCAAACCTGTAATAATAATGATTATGCAATTAAGTGTATTGAGAAATTTAGAACCTAAATAAACATAAATATAACAAAATAAGAGCTATATATACCTGTAAAGCCCACACAGGGCCGTAAAAATGATAACTCTTTTTCAGCTTGCTCCTTGTGGAAGGCAATAGTGAGACGTAGTGCCTTAGTGCTGTGTAGGTGTAGGACCCCCAAGGAAATCTATTCCACTCGTCCAGATTATCCACTAACACCCAAGCAAAGGACTCCACGACTCTATGATCGTCGTATCCAAGTGCAAAATTATAGAGGACTAATATATTAGCCACCTTCAAATAGTCATCATGATTGGCATCTACAACTCCGTCGTTGAACCTCTTCAACAAATCCATGATCCTTGGCTTCTCATTTCTAGGACAAAATCGTGTGAATACCCCAATTTCACTCGTGTCATATTCCACGTTTGGATCAAAATGTGAAGACCCGAACTGTAATCCCGTTACTAGAGCATACTCGGGATATGAAAAATGAATAGTGTTTCCACCAATATTAAACCACAACTCATGGTTCGGAGCACCAACCAACCTGATCTCACGAGCCATCAATGAATGGAGTGCTCATCCGCTAGTCCGTGAATCCTTCCAACTCAAAAATTGGGCAAAACACCCCGACTGAAACCTATTCCGTAGATCGACTCCCCCGATTGTCGACAACCGTTCTCTTATTTTCTGTACATATTTAGCCTTGTAGTAAAGGCTAATTGTCCTATAGGAGGACTGTAGATCTACCCTCACCCAATCATAACCAAGCTGCACGAAAAAAAAAGAAGAAAGAATTTCAGAACTTGTTTCAAAATATTTGTCTATATCTGGAAGATTTTTAATCGCAATCGGTACACGACGGCGATATAATAATTACCCTAACGGGAATTATTCACGCATTCACGATAAAGTATTATTACGTCGATAATGCACTCCATCGGGATTCATCGATTTTTCTACTAATTAGCATGAACAATGAGTAATTAAAAATAAAACACAACATTGATGTATCATTTATCCAGATAATAATAATTCACTGTTGTCCGCATTCACGTTCAATAAACCGAAAATTCAGAAATAACATAAAAATTAGGATTCAATAGTTTGCGATCGGAATATGATCGAGAACATATCAGGATTTAAACATATCGTGATTCTAGCGTTAATCCGTCATCCGCTAGGGCTATCGAGATTCGTCGAAATTTCACCTTATGGAAGGCAATTAATTAAAACTAATTAGGCCTATCGGGATTCTATCTAATTAGCAGAGTTATTCTCTATACAATTAAACAATAATCCAATCAACAATTACACAAAAATTCACATCCTAACTATCGGCATTCACAGAAAATTCAACTTCTACTACAGAGGAAATAAATTGTCAAAAACCAGAACGGTATCGAGTACTAACCTCTTCACTACCGGGGGACTCTTCACTACTGTGGGACGCCATTGTTGGCAACGTGGAGCTTTAGACCGCCGATCGTTGCCCCGACGAGAATTGAAACCCGATAGAGCGCAGAAAATGCTATTCCGACCGTTTTGGGTTGAGAACTAGTAAATTTTAGGGATTTAGACGGATAGGGATTTAGATGGATATGATTGAGTGAAGGAGTTGGAGGGAGAGTAATAAATGGGTAATTAATTAGATTTAGGTATTTTTATGAGAGATATAAAAATAAAATAGTGGAGATAATGGGTCAAAACACGTCGTACATGGTCTTGGAAGTTGAAAAAGTACCTTCTAGATTCCCACACTATCTCCCGCTCGCACGTAAGGAAAATCACGAAATATATATTCAATGGATATTCATGCAGTGTGAATCCCGATGAAAAATCCGAATTAAATCACGACTGAATCACGGTCGAATATAGAAACCAAAGAGTTTGTGAAAAAGAACGAGGAAATTTTTTTGCCAAAGAGTTTGTGAAAAAGAACGAGGAAATTTTTTAAATAGTCATTATTATTTAATAAATTATGTAACTAGTTATTTTTTAAAAATTAATGTTTCTAACCATTATCAGAAAAAAAATACTACAATACCCTTAGTTCAATATTTATTATTAAGAATTACTATAGATATATATATATATATATATATCAATAATATTAGAAAAATATATAAATTTCTCTCTCCAACATCTGCGAGCGCCGTCTGTCGTCCTCCCTCATCCTTCAATCCATGTTTTATCAATTGAAACAAAACTATCATCAAGAAAGAGCACGAAGTAATGATTTTTGAAGATTATCACGATTCTTCCTCTATTTAATCACCGTTTCAACCATAAATTATCTGATGTAATATTGAAAATTAGGGATTCATTGCCCATTGAAAAGTTTTTGAATTTTTTTGACATCGCGCATGTTGTTTTTTTCGGCAATAAGGTTTTATATTACATATTTGTACTCTGTTTATCGATCAATATATTCAAATTTTTTGAATCTTTCGTTGGAATTAGTTGGAAAAAATTAAATGTTCTTTGGTGCACGAATCGATTTCGTTCGGTACACAAGTATAGGAGTTATTCGTGCATCAATTTATTTTTGTATTCGTGTAATATATTTGAATTTTAATTGTTTCACGAGAGCATGGATATTTAGAGTCATGTACTCGTATAACTATGCATTTTTAAATAGTTCACAATTACACAAATATACATACTCATGCATTCGTGTATCAATGTGATCAACTGCTGCACGTGTACACGAATGACCTTAATCGTGTTGTCGTGTATATTTTTTTTGGAACTACCACAATGAAGTAATCGTGTACTCGTGTATTAATTCTTTATTGATCTAATGCATGAGAACACGAGTTGGACTATTCATGCTCGTATACTCGTGTTTCATTATAATTATAACTACTATACTATCACATAATTATTTTACTTGTGTAAGGCGAGACGATAGTTGAAGGCGGCGACAGAGATGGCGGTTGAAGGCAGACGCAAAGATGGCGGTTGAAGGCAGCGAATAACTCTGACGTAGAAGACGGTGAAAGACTTGCGAAAGACATGACGCAGAAGGCGGAGAAATATAAATTCACATAATTGCAATTCTTTTTGGAAGGCGGCGAAATATAGATTCACGTAATTGCAATTCTTTTTGTCTGTTGATATATTAGGATTAAGATGTTGTTTTAAGTAAATTATTAATGTTTAAAATTATTTATGATATAAAAATATTGTTTATTATTAGTGAGGATATTGTTGTATATTCCAATCCTAAAATGCTAAAAATGTCATTTTTTTAAAAAAAATGGCTATTTACATTAATCACTAAATCATAATGGCTATTTTCTCATATTAACACAAAAAGAAAACGCAACATATGGAATGAGTCGTGTGTGTATAAGTTTTTCGAGTAGTGGTAAATATATATTTTTCCCCAGAGTAGGTAGCTTGTTTAATCAAACTAGCTAGATTACCTATCTCGTCGTTATTTATTACGTTCTATTATTCTGCTCGTGTGATTGTTTTCGCTCAATTAAAAACATATATACTTATATAGTATGCTAAAACTCTTATGTACACGGAGGAGTGGTAATTTCTTTTGCAAAGTAGACAACATGAGACTAACAGTTGATGATATTCAAGATTGGTATGGAAAATTCTATCATGCGTGGTGACGTAGTGTATTATCTGCCATAATAGATCTAATGTGATACTTTGATGTGTCATAATAGATTCGATGCGTCATAATAGATCTATTGTGACACATCAAAGTGTCATATTAGATATATTGAAACACATGACACACTACATGAGCACGCGTGATAGAATTTCCTGTGAAATATTATTCGCAATCTAAGTAATGAACTTGATTGGTTGAGATGTGTTGAACATTATTGCGTGAGAAAAGTGTTAGTTGTGCACATTAAATTCTTCAATTTGATTGATGTAAATGTACCACCTGCCAAAAACATTTTAGTCAAGTCAACTAGATTTGATTTAAAAACAATCAAGTTTGATATAAAGAACTGATATAAAAAAACTCAAAAAATAATCAATTACTTTTAAAAATTTCTACAAAAAACTTAAGAAATTTATGAATTTTTTAAAGAAGCTTGACGATATATATATATATATATATATATATATATATATATATATATATATATATATATATATATATATAAAGTTGAGAAATTTATGAAAACTTTAAAATTTCAACAAATTATACTCCCTCCATCCCATTGATGTAAGTTTATTTTCCTTTTTTGGAATTTTCAATATATAAATCAGTTTTTATATATATTTAACTCTTTTACTAATATATATCTAAGGTAATCAATGAGTAGCATATGGGTAGGGTATTAAAATGATCATCTCTCTTTGACTCTACTCTCTTGACTCTGAAGTCCGAATTCTCATACAGGAAACTTCTAGATAAAATCTATTTTAGTGATTAGTTCAATTGATTTGTTTTCTATGTTTAAGATTAATATGAAAATTTATTAAGATTTATTTTGTTATATTAATCTTAATTTTACAATTGGACTATTAATCAACTATCTATGTTTGATCAAAACAAAGATCAAGTACAAGAAAAACACCTCTAAATACTCAATTTTTAATTTTTATAAAAAATATTTGAAGAAAAAAGAAATAATTGAGGTATATTTAGAGTTCTATTACTCAATTTTGAGTTTACCAAAATCTTAAAATATATAAATATCACAATATAAAATTTCATTGCTGTCATTTTTTTTTTATATTATCAATATCTTTTTTTTAATGGCAAAACTCTATTTTGGGTCCCTGTACTTTAAATTTTTTCTTAATTGGGTCCCTCTACTTCATTTGGTTAAAATGAAGTCCCTGTACTATCAATATAGTTAAAATGAGATCCCTGTACTATGAATTTAGATAAAATCAAGTCCTTGGAGGACTTAATTTTATCGGAATTAATAGTAGAGGGATTTGATTTTAACGAAAATTGATAGTACAAGGATCCAATTTAAAAATAAAAATAAAAATTCATTTTTCTTAAAACTAAACTAATAAAAATTGAAAAAATAATAAAATAAATATAAATTAATTTTTTAAGTAAAAAATTATTTAAAAATAAAATATAAATTTAATTAATTTTTTGAAACCAATGTAATTTTATGTTTTATTTATTATTTTTTTAAATAAAAAAATACTTTAATTTTTTATTCATGTTTTTAATTTTAAAAATAAATTGCAAAAAATAAATAATTTAATTTTTATAAAATTATGCAATTTTAATTTTTTTTCAAAAGAGTAAATTAAAAAAAAATCAAACAATAGTTAAATAAAACAATCAATTAAATAAAAACAAATTTTAAAACTTTTGTTTGATTTTTTTTTTCAAAAAATAATAAATCAAAATCAAAATATAAAATTATAGTGGTTATAAAAAAAATAATTAAATTTATTTTTTAAATTTTAAATATATTTTATATTTAAAAAATTCAATATATATCTATTTTTTATTGTTGTTTATTTAGTTTTTCAATTTTTATTTTTATTTTTAAATTATGTCCCTATACTATCAATTTTAGTTAAAATCAAGTCCCTCTACTATCAATTTAGATGAAATCAAATCCCTGAAGGACTTGATTTTATCTAAATTCATAGTACAGGGACCTCATTTTAACTAAATTGATAGTATAAGGACTTCATTTTAACCAAATGAAGTAGAGGGACTCAATTCGGAAAAATTTAAAAGTACAGGGACCCAAAATAGGGTTTTGCCTTTTTTAATATTATTAATAATTTTCTTTCACGCTTATCTAATTGATAAAAGTGTTTGAAACTTACAAATTTCACAAATCAGATGTATTAAATGTTAATTGCAATTTTTTCAAGATTTAGAATAATTAAAAGAAAGTTGAAAAAATTTCAGGATGTTGGTGCAAAAAATAAGACCCCTTTTTCTCATATTATCATGAGCCTTCAAGATGTCAGAGCGGGCCACAATGATTCTTTCCATATATGTTTGGGGGGAATGAAAGTAACTGTGGAGGGATGATTCAATGCACCATAAATCATAATCAAGAGTTTCATGGTTATGGGTTAGTATCTTACCAAACATGTTAGGTCGAACTATTCATAGTACCTCTACCAATAGTGTATGCATGTCGTTCCAAAAAAGAAAGAAATTATTCAAATGATATTTTTTCAGTAGCTTTTAATATTTAGGAAAAACAATAAAGGTATGGTTGGTATGATGGAATGAAATGAGAATGGAATCACATTCTCACGTCCATTCCAATTCTTATGGCTGGTATGAATTTTTCAATTGGGAATGGTCATTCGCGAAGCAGTCACATTACCATGAATATAGGATTAACCGTTACTCCCACTCTCATGGTATTATGTATTCCCGATTATCAAAATAAATTTTATTTTTTATTTTGCAAAACTATACTTTATGTTTTTGTATTTACAAATGAAAATCTCATATTTTTATAAAATATTTTATTAAAAATTTAAAAAGCTCATTAATAATTTATTAATGATTCATAAAATTTTGTAATATTTCACAAAAGTACTAATGATGTTATAGGATTATATAAAATATACAAACCTGCTAATCATTAGTGAAATACTTATTAAAAGTATACTTAATTTTTTCACAAATGTTAATAGAGTAAAAAAAATCGCATAATATTCAATAATATGTTATTAAAATATAATAGTATTTTTGAAAGAAGAGTAATTTGTTATTTAGAACTAAATCAGTCAGTTCATGTATTTTATTTATTAATTAGATATTGTTATAATAAAATCAATTGAAAAATATAAGTTTCATTCCTATCTTATTACTTGTGATACCAGTCAAAGGAATGACAATAGTCATTCATTCCATTCCCATCATCATTCCATTCCCATTTGATTACATTCCGACATATCAGCCATTCCCTAAGTGAAAGCAAAATTTTATAAGGTTTCGTATATATGCTTGTACATTTAATAACTGGACTTTTCTTACCGATTATAAGACTACCCACATCAGTGACACTCATCCAGCCCAAACTTTAAATAAAATATTAATTTCTATTTGGAAAATTCTAAACACAACCCACAATATTTTACTCTTTGTAGTCCCCACTATATTATAAAATATAAATATAAATATGATAAGACTTTTTTATCCCTTAACCACCAATAACTAAAATAATATCATAGCCCACATCCCTTTTTAATAATCTAAACTTTAATAAAATAAAGCAAAATCCCAAACATGTAGCCCCATTATTTTTGAAACTTTCGATCAGATCAAAAAGTTTGGAAAATAACATGAACAGGCAACTTAATTACATGTATCAAGATTCTAGTTGATAATCACGACCATAATCTCAGTTCCATCTAATATGAAAAATGCACTATGCTTTGACTTCAAAAGATATAATCGAATTAATTCCACCTTTCTCTAATCAAGTTTTCTTAATTATTCTATCAAGAATCTAAATCCTCCACAATAAAAACCTCATTAATTATTTTCTCCTCATCCGCAAAAGTCTTCACACACATAAGAATGTGAAAGTAACGATAATAATGTTATTTCTAGATGAGGTGATCCGGGCGGAGGCTACGATGAACTCGATTGATGTATTTTTTTATTTTTATATAGGATAATTTTTTGGAATATAGGGCAAAAATAGAAATCTACCAAGATGCAGAACTTGGGGAAATCATTAAAGAAAGAAGATTCATGATTGATAAAATTAATCTCATATGTAGATTAATTAGTACTTTCGTGAAGATTAGGAGTGGTTTTATATATCTATTCTTGGATTCTATATAATACCGTTAGAAGCCTCAAATATACGGTTGATGGCAGAGTTGATTAAGTCAAGAAATATTGCAGAAAAGTTTTTCAAGAAATATTGCAGAAATTGATGGTGTTCAAGGAAGAAGAAGAAGAAGAAGAAGAAGGAGGCCGCTATATATTAGCCACTTAATTATTTTTATATGTTTTAATTTTTAAGTGTGGGCTATAAGGGCATATTAGTCTAACAAAATATTTTTTTTTCTATTTTAATTAATTTAGGAGGCTATCAAGAAAAAAATGGGAGCTGTTTTCTATTTCCTTCACATCCATAACCCCCAACCTTTTAAAATTTGCAGTCCATCAGTGACATTTATTCAACCTGACATAAAATATTAATTTTTTTTTTCCAATTTACATAAAATATTTATCATTTTATTTTATAATAAAATATTACTAATAATAATTTTAATTAAATTTTAAAAATTACAATTAATTTATTAGATATATTTTTTGAATTCATAATTAAAAAAAAATATCCATGCAATTATAAATTCGTAATTTACTTGACAACAAAATGAAAATTGCAAAAGTTAAAACAAAATAAAACATGATTAAATAAACTACAATGAGAACACGTGAAATTATTAAATTACGAATACATAAGATGTAAATTATATAAAATATTGAAAAAATTAAAAAAAATTGGGAGTCATGATAATAATTGATGTGATTTGGATCCATAACTTAAAATGAAGAAGAAATGTGAGATTTAGAATTTAGTGAAATAAGATATGTGAGAAAAATAGAGTTTAGTTGTTTATAAAAATATATCAATATTAGGCTCTATTAATAAAGGAAAAAAGAAATCATGAATTTTGATATATATATATATATATACATATGTATATATTTTAATTTTTGATAATTATATAAAATATTAAGTTTTAAATTAATATATATATATATATATAATTATATGACACCCAATCAAAGGGTACCACGCGTGCACAACTTTTGGTCATGCCTCAAGAGCCGTTGCCTGTCTCAAGTTATCAAAACTCATGACTTTTTCTTTTTCTTTTTTTATAAGTGCTTGTTTACTTCAAGGATTTACTATTCGGTGCATAGATAATTTAGAAGATGAGCGGATGGATAAATCATATCCCAACTTTTTAAGTGGGATACATATGCTACAAATAGGCGCTCAAAACTCATTTTATCACGGACTTTAAGTTATCCACCATTTTAATATCATGCAAAATAAATATGGGATAATTTATTAATCCACCCTTATCCATCAAAATAAACAAGACTTTAATATTGTTTTGTCTTTTACGGTGACATCAGTGTGGATATAGTCTAACCTCAACATTAAACAACCCAAAATAAACTTTAAAACTAAAATATAATTAAATTAAGTAAGTAATAAAAAGCATTACAAGAACACTTCTACATCCCCATTTAGTATTCATCACTATGGGTACAGACGAAAGCCGACTTTCTAGTTTCTCCTCGGCCATGTCTTAACCACGCCATATATATGAGGTTCTTTTTTTGTTACAGATTGTGTCTCTCTCTTATTTTCCAGTATATTCACCCAAACGTGAGTATTGGATGATATTATAAATAATACAAAATGTAGTTTATATCGATAACATTGACCGATTCATAAGATGTAGCACAGTTTGTAACAGAGAAACCGAACTGCAATTGCTCAGGGTTGGGCCTTCGGAGGAGGCGTTGGATGAATAATACAACTGGTGTATATTTTTTTGTTGCAAAATGGACGTTTGGGATCCAACGGTTTGTAGGAAATTGGCTTCTTCTTTTCCACAGCTGAGTCAACAAAAACAAAAAAGCCGAAAATGAAAAACGAAACAAAAAATTTGAAATCGGTATGCAGCGTAGGGATATGAATCATACAATATTAAACATGTAAAACATTATAATACCCTATTTTTCATATAAATTATGGACACGAGTGTAACCATATGTATGATTGCATACAATAAATTAATTAACTAATTAAGTGTGGTCTACAGTTAATTAAGCTGTATATAGAATTTACAATGACGTTAGAGAGAGAAGAGAAGAGCATACTTGAGGTGAAAGAATTGGAAATCTCCGCAAGTTCCCTGGCTACACATACTTGGGGGGAAATTATGAGAACAATTACTAGCAAAAATTCAAGAAAGCCAATTAATCTGGCACCCATGTTATCTGGAGTTTTGAAATTTAGTTGGCGTGTTCTTTTGGATGAGAATTTGTGTTGGGTTTGCTTCTCTATTTATTGATAAAATTTTGAGCAATAATTAGAGTAGGCCCAGAAATTATATAGCCAGCTATGAAAAATAGGACATCTTGACTGAGTAACACACCTTATCGTGACCAATTACATCCACGAGGAGGGATGTGTAAATGGTAAATTCAATCAATTTTTGCTACGGCCTATAAAATTTTTGCTACTATATCCAGTCAATTTTTGCTACGGCCGATCAATTTTTTTTTTTTGATATCGGACGGGCACAATAGATAGTCAAGTGTCACAATAATTAGTTGAAGTGTCACAATAAATTTTTCAGCCGGTCAAAATTTTTGACTGAAACTTTTGTCATTGTACAAAACTAAAAAATAGGGTATAGATAATCAAAATTAGCAGGCTCGAACACGTGTCGGCTGCAGAATGGAGAATGTAGTACAATTTACAACCAACTCACATTAGAATTTACTGTGTATAAATGGTTAGTTCGGCTTTGAATCCAACCGAACGAATAAAAGCATAAATCAAAATTCTTACAAAAATAAATATCAAACCAAAATCAAAGTAATTGATATAATTGAACCATCTGAACCATAATTATTTGGTATGTTTCAATTTTTTTGAATTTTATACTGCAGTAACACATATATATTAACAATGTTCATATTATATTTCATATATATATGTAGTGACCCAAATCTTTTTAAGAGTTTTGCTGCACATGCAATGTTTTTTCTTTCTAAAATATTTTATATGTGATATTAATCACTAAGCCTAATATGTCGCATCATAAATAAGCATGATAAATGTGTAAGCATGTACCGAATATTAAAAATCATACATAGCATGCATTATTTATATAGTATGGTTATATTATTGCATAATTAAGTATGCATATGTTACTAATTTTTCTCGGATATGAAAGCTTAATTAAATGGTAAGAGTCCACCTGTATGGAAACCCAAATAAATATTATAGCCCAAGTTTTTATTATTTTAAACTAAGCCTAAATGTTTTATTCTTGAAGAAAGGAAAGATGTCCCATTTTTACTTCTTCTTCTTCTTCTTCTAGCAAATATAATCGTGAGCTCGGAACTTGCCTCAGCTTAATTGGTTGTTTGGTATGCCCACTATCCGTGCAACTTAGGTTCGAGACCTCTTATTCTCATTTTTGTTCCATTGTGGATGGCCTACTGATCGAGTGGTGTTATCTTGAAGTCAAAAATCTAAAGTACGAATCCTACCACCAAGACCTATTGTGACGTCCCACATCGGTGGGAGAACGAAAGTATGACAAGTATATAAGTGTCCTCAATGGACTCTCTAGCAACTTGGGTTAACCATTTTGGCAATGCGAGGACGGATGTCAAATAGTTGCTAACGGGCCCGTTGTGCCATCGTTTCGTTGCTGGGCCCCACCCCCGTGGGCCTGGGGCGTTACAAATTAACCATTTTGGCTCGCATTGCCAAAATGGTTAACCCAAGTTGCTAGAGAGTCCATTGAGGACACTTATATACTTGTCATACTTTCGTTCACCTATGTGTAAGCTGTCATACCTCCCGTGGGGATTACTTCAGGGCCGACCCTGACATTTTAGGGGCTCATGGCTAAACGAAAAAAAGAGGCCCTAGTTTTTTATTTTGTTTTTTCTGTCGAGAGCATTTTGATCTTCTTTCACTATCCACATAATCCTATATCTTGAAAAAAAAAAATGCCATCACCACCTACTACGAACATACAAAAATATTGAATCATCTTCGAGCTTTAATCATCCCATCACTTCTTTTTCTTTTATTTCTAGATATATATTTCTACGGTTCATGTTTCAACATTTTCACTAAAGATTCAAGCTTAAAATTAAAGCAATCAACTGCGAGTAATGAAATTTAAATATTAAAATTTAGAGCAACAAACAAATTCCAAATCCAATTGTTCAACCAGCTTGTCTCTGCCCGAGCTAAAATTAAACTCCAAATTGCAATTAAAAAAAATTCAATTAATATTGTATTAAAAAGAATAAAAAATAACAGGGTAATTAATTGATCTAAAATTCTCGATGAAAAAAACATGATAGTTCCATTAATCCATCTAAATTCTGAAAGGATATCTTTTAGGCTTTTAACCTATATAACAATTCAACACAGAATTCGGCAACTCGGCAAGTTTGGGAACTGCAGCAACACAAAACACCACCTTTGTTTTTGAATTTTCTATACCTTTTTTTTTTATTGTTGGTTTACTTTTCGACAAGTTTTCAATACGGAAATACAAGTGATAGAGAACGGAGAGAGAGAGAGGAAAGGAGTGAAAGAGAGGTGTACATAGGGAAGAGAGAGGAGGAACGAGGGATGAGGGAGAAGAGGTAGAGGAGGGAAGAGTGAAGAGCCGCAGGTATAATGACTTTTTTTGGGGGGCCCGTGGGCGACGGCCCACCCAGATACCCCTTTGGGCCGGTTCTAAATGGCCTAGTGGTGGAGTGGTGTTATGTTGAAGTCAAATGTTTAAAGTTTGAATTCCACCACCAACATCATTAGGTGTGAACCTATTATACATGACAACCAACACCACTAGGTGTGAGTTGTCATATCTGGCCTGCCAAGTGTGGTTTACCTCTCCTGTGTGGTTTGCAGGCTATTACACTGGGAACGGGGTTTACCCAATGCGCACCTTAGTAACGGTTGTAGGGAACCTCAACATAATATATATATCTATATATATATATATAATCATTAGCTTTAGACGAGTCCTAAACATTGGTTTTGATATTTCCTAAACTCTAATCATATTTTCTTTTTCTCATATAAAAGAAAACAAAAAAAGGAGTTTTATTTCAAACTTCAAGATTTTCGAGAGGTAAGAAATCCTTTCTTTTAGTTTATTTATTTTACATTGCATATGCATACCATTGGGTGGTTTTGGTTAGTGAGATGCGGGAATTGACGGCGGGGCAACAACAGTAATTTCCGGCAGCAAAGCGGAACAGCTGCTGCGTTTTCCGGGCAGCTTCGATAGCTCCATCGTTGTGCAATTGCTGATTGCTTCAACGTCGCAGTAACCGGAAGGCAGCATTACCAACGGCGGAGCAATGGAGTGTTTGGCGAGACAAGGAGATGAGAAGATATATATACGAAATTCTGAACACATACTGGTTGGCCAAATAGTTAATTTTTTATATGCGAAATTCTGAACACATACTCCAATTCCTATTCGATCATAAATATAAATAAATTAATTAAAAAATTTTATCCCTTAAACCCTTCAACGTTTAAAATCTTAGCGTAGCACCCTGCAGATTCACACTCTAGCTCTATAACTAAAATTAAAATAGAAAGAGAACCAGAAAAACGTTCATTCTATAACTTGTAACAATGATACCAAAATGAAGCAATTCTGTTCTTGATGTCGACTTCCACATTTATTGTTTCAATCCTATGATCCTGATCAGTAGGGTCGGTCCTGATATTTCGAGGATCCATGACAAAATAAGAAAAGACGGGTCAAAAAACTCAGTGTTGTTTTCATCCTAAATTTTGAAAAAGTGCAATCAATATTTACATAAATACAATAAAAGATAAAACTATTGAATAATTATCAAAATCTTTTAGATCATAGAACTTTTTGAGAAGCAAAGTTATCAATAAGTTCATCAATATTATTTTTTTTTCCCAATATCTAATTTGTTGAAAAAAATTAATCTAATTTTCCCTCATCCTATAAAATTTGAGATCAAAGGACAACATATAAATATACTTTATTATTTTAAATATGATACAAAATATTTTGTTGTTATCGGTCTATATTTATTGATGATATTCAAAAAATGAAAATTGTCAGACTTGGATAGTTTTGTCTCGGAAAATAAATAGATTGATGATATATATATATATATATATATATATATATATATGATTAGACCTTGTATTAAATATTTTCAAAAATATTTTTTAACATAATATTAAAATAAAAATAAAAATTGAGGGCTCATGGGTGGTGGCTCACCTGGCCACCCCTAAGGGCCGACCCTGCTGATCATGGAAATTCTACCCTAGTGGTTGGATTACTATCCGAACCACTAATACACCATTTAAAATTAATAAAATTATATTAGATACATGATAATTTTTTTATTAAAACACTACAAAAAAGCACCATTTGGTGACAGAAATTTCAGTCGCTAAACATCGATTTCCATTGTTACACATATCTAACGAGATACTAACAACATATACTTTTCGTAGTTAATATGTTTGTCGACGGCGGAATTAATGACGTCAAATGTATCATCGTTAGTTTTAACGATGGTCGTTACGATAGAATTATCAGTCGTAAATATGGTCCCCATAAACGATCGTCCCAAGACCTTAACGTTGGAATACACCGTCATTAAGACCATCGTTAAGTCTAACGATATTACATAATATGTCGTTAATAAGGTTGTCGTGAACAGTCGTATTCGCATGCTAATGATAGACGATTCCGTAGCTACGGTCGTTGTTAAAACTAACGACGTACTAGGTCCGTTCTTAATTTGTTCGTTTCGTGTGATGTCATTATTTTTAATGAAGGAATATGTCCACCGTTAGATAATCGTTAAGTTCTGTATTTTTTTAGTATTAAATTTGATTTCGATTTTGTTTAAATTTAAAATTTTAAATAAACATATTTTTTTTTTCAAAACACCCTTAATGATGGGGCATTAGGCACCATGCCCAATCTATAAATAAATGATCAATTGTCTCGTACAAAGTCATGGGCGGGATATATCCCAAAAGTGAACATATCCCTAACCAAGTACTCGAACCTGTTAACTGGAAAGCTAAAACAGGAGATGCATCCACAAACTGAATGTTAATTCCAAAAACATAAGAAAGACGAAAACGTGGAACACAGCCACAAACCGACTGAAACTCCAAACAAGAAAACAAGACCCAAATATAAAACAAGCAAATAAAAGACAACCTCATCTACTGATATCTAAAGGGAGTTTGAGGCTTACAGTCCTATCAAGCAGGTTCGCTTGGTTACAGATAAAGAGTCAAGTAAGCCTAGAGGCTACGCCTTCATTGAATATGTGCATACACGAGATATGAAAATTGTATATAAACAAGCGGATGGGAAAAAGATTGATAACCGGAGGGTGCTTGTTGAAGTTGAACATGGTAGAACTGTCCCAAACTGGCGACTTACAGATTTGGTGGCGGACTTGGAACGACTCGGATTGGCAGTGAAGATGCTAACCAAAAGCATTTAGGGAGAGAGCAAGTGCCCTTTGGAGGAATATCTCGATCTGAGGAGCCAAAGGGTGAAAGAGAGAGGGATAGAGAGAAGTCCCGTGAAAGAGAAAAGGGACAAAGATAAAGAAAGATCTCGTGAGCTGTCACATGAAAGGTCAAGAGATCGTGATCATAGAGAAGATAGACACCATAGAGATCGTGACAAAAACAAGAAGAAGGAGCAGGAGGGAGATCGTGGCCAAGACCATGAAAGAGACGGAATGCGTGATCGTGATCGGAGTCGGGACCTGGGCCATGACCGAGATCGTGGAGATCGTGACAGGGATCGTGATCACCATTGTAAAAAGAAAAGGAGATAAGGATTATGATATTGAGGATGATCATGATCGCGTCCGTTCACATGGTAGAGACTATGAGTATGAACGCTCTGATTCAAAGCATGAGAGAGGTAAAAGAGAGAGGAACTACGGTAGTGTGCAAACAAAAGATAGTCGTGCGTGGCCTGATTAGCCCGATCCTGGACATAGGTATCCAGAAACAGAGCATGATCACGGGCACTATGACTATTATAGAAACTAAGGTTGAGGGCAATATGATAGTGCCGACAAGCAGCAAGGGCATTACGACCGTTACAGAGACTACGACCGTGATAAGGATCGCTATGATCAGATGGATGATGGTGGTTATGGCTACGATCGAGCTGCATCTGAGCCACAAGACAGAGATTACCGACGGTCTGATAGGTTACTTTCTCATGAATACGAGTATTGAAACCATGACCAATTGACAAGGTCACAAGTCTCTTGATCTGTACTTCTCTCTTCACTTGGAATTTCTAAACCAGATTGTTCTGCTCTTAGTTAAAGTCTGAACTTCTTTTATGGTTATATTCGATTACTTTTCCTATCTTAGATGTATTTCTACTATGAATGTGGGCTTCATTGCTCTGTATTTTGTCATCTTATCGTCCATTAGGGCAAAAAAAACACTTTTGACAAAATTTCAGGTGTTGTAAAAAAACATAAATTTTATTAAAACATATTGTAAAAACACACACACACACATCTTACAAAAAACACTAAAGAATCATAAAATTATAGTGCAGTATTCCAAAATGACATCAAATGTACTAAAATAACAGTTTAAATATGTCTGAAATATAACTAATCAAAATGAGGATGGAGGTGAACCTATAAACTGTGCTCGCATCTGCTCAACATGGCTGTCTGCTGCTGCCGTATATGTTCTTATTGGGCCTAGAGAAGCTCTGTCTAGACGTCTATCTTCATCTTCAATGTCGAGATACGCAGTTCTTCTTTGAGACGTCCACTGACGCACAGTCATTTCGCAGTCAGAATAAATCTCAAGAGAGACTTATCCTTATATACATTTACGGTGTAGCCAGTAAACCTGAGAAATATATGGTCAATCCCATGAGGAGTACTTGCGAATTATACTCTCCAATTGCACCAATTCCAAAAGTTTTGAGGATTGTGGTCTCCGTACCATGAATTATAAATTTTGTAAAATAAAAAAACAAAAGAAAACAAAGAAAATACTAATAGTAAAGTAGTCCGGATTTGAACATTGATTCAACTTAACAAACACTGGATCGATCATGGGTACGCAGATTATTTATGTGAATTCAATTATCTGATTAAAGGCACATGGTTTCTCTCTCTCTTCGTGCATAATCTATCCTTTCAATTTAGATTGGAGGTGATCTCTCATCCCTTTCTATCAGATTGGATAAACCTTATCCATTGGTTTGTTGATCAAATCCCACTTTTTCAGGGATTCCTTCTTATCCTCTTAGCCTCACCCCTTCCAACAGTCCTTCATTGCACAAACTCATTTCGGATTGGCCCCTATTATTCACGCCTCTCTACTTAACTGAATCCTGAGAATTCCGCATGTGCCCTCTATAAACCATGGTCGAATCTTCATGAGCAATGTGGGCACGACATGATCTAGTCAGCTTCATCCTTTGCGATTTGTCCATTCCACTTCCCGAATCTTGGATGAATAATTAGGCAATGTGTCTCTAGGTGCTGTTTATGGCATTGAGATATGCTTGAATAATTAGGCAAAATGCCTCTTTCGCAAAATTCGACCTGTGAAATGCTCTTGACCACTTTCCTGGTTTTTTTCGACTAAAAAACAACTAAAAAGGATATTTAGAGTGACTAAAATACCCTGAAAAATATGAAATAAATGGACTTGTCAAAGGCCTCAGTGTCCCAATACATGCAGAAACCGTCCCACAGGTCCTTAGGCATACAGTCAGGGCAATCTTTTATCCTATTTCTCTTGAAAAAGTGGACCATATCTTTGTATGTTTTAGTAGCCTTTGAGTTCTATTTCTTCTCAATAATTGTTGTCTCAGTAGGATCCCAAGTAAACTCATTCTACAACATCTTGAAAACACATAACAATTCTAAACATTAAAAAATAAATCAAAGTAGAAGTTAAACTTCAATAGATTAACAAATAAAACCTCGAACTCATCCAGATATTGCATCCCGGCCTCCTCGGACACCATCTTCCAAGTGTAGCATGTCAAATGTAAAATAATCTTGAAGTTTATTATGATGTAGTTGCGATGGCATGAGTTGGCAATAAAGCACTTAAAATGCACAAAATAATCAACATATTAGAATATAATACTAAAGATAACAAATAAATAAAGTTTTATTCAGTTATAGATCAACATACTCATTTGAATCCAACAAAGTCGACGTCCTGATGCATCGAATGTAGGTCGTGATGATCCATTCAAGGACAAATCTACTATCGTCCAGAGATAATGATGATGGCACAAAATGGTAAAATCGAAAGGAGGTTGGGATGGATGAGGCTTGCTAAGGATATGATCGAGATAGAAGATTGGCTACTAAAGATAGAGTGAGATCCCTAGAATTTTGGGATTGAGTTCAATCCCTGAAGATAAGCCTGATCCACCTAGATTGATGCGGGCATAGGTAATCCAACAGACAGTTGAAGATCCCCGCCCGTGAGAGGATTTGAATGAAAATGTTGCTCTAATTAAACAAGTTTTAAATTTGGAAAACCCACACTTTGATTGCTGTTTTCTGTATTTTAATTCTGCAAGTTTAGTTTCTATATTTAAGCTACTTCGGCAGTAAGAACAATCTTAGGCCTTATACCCATAGAAAGTAGGATTTCTATTTAAATGATGTTGATGTTCAACATTCGTGTTGAGCAATTTTAATTTATGTATTTTCATTTCTTTATAATATGAGTAGCTAGATCTCTATACCGGGTTTGAACTAAAGATAAAGGTTTAACATACACTTAAACACCCGTGAGACCTTGTGGGCATAATACTGCATGAATAAGTTTCTGACGAGATTTTTTCTTATTCCACGTGAGAGTGTGTTTAATATGGCTAATGTGGCTGATCACTCTTTAGTTGTGATGGGCACACCAAAGTTAAAAGGATTAATGAATCATAACTGTGTGTTAATCCAATAGTAACTAGAAACTTGGTGGGTTGTTGTGGGCATACGAGAAATTAGTAAATACAACAAACTTGGGTTCATCTAGGACATAAAGCTTCTTACCATTTACATCTCTTAGGGAAACCAAGAAGTAGGTGGAATGTTAGGGATTTAATCGACAATGTGAAATCTAAACTGAAAGGATGCATAAGGAGACGTAGTAAGAAATCCAGCCTCTATAACTAGGTGACTTAATCATGTAGAAAAATCATTGTACCTATAATCGAGTGAGTGTGAGTTAAATTAGATTGTAGTTCAAATTCCGAAACCTTTTGTTATTTGATATTTTATTTATTTCTTTCAGTAGATTTAATTTCTTGTTGTTGTGACCACGATACCAAATCAATTTTTAAATTGGTGAGTGAAAATAATATTACATCAACTCTCTGTGGGGTCGATCCTTACTTACAGCTAACTATGCTCTCCGTGGGCACATAAGAATAAATATTTATTTTGATGGTGAAAGGATCGTGTGTTATGGGGATATGATTGCATTAGTATCTTCAGATAATACTTCTTAATTAGATTGAGCCTTTATTTTATAAATTGCCCACCAGTCACTTTGAGAATGATTTAAACTCAGGCATTCATAATAAAATGCTTAGATTGCTTGTTTATCAAGCACAAATGGATTGGATGGTCCCGAACGAGTCTAATATAGTTTATGAGGGAGGGTTGAATAAACTTTTTTCAAACTTGTTTCAAATGTGGAATAATTAGGGCCCTGACTCGTTGTATATTTAACTTGATTAGTCATTATATTCAATTAAGGTATTCAATTTATATGTAGTAAATAGTTGTGTGCAACTTTGAGATAGATAAGACAATGCAAAATACGACACACAAGGATTTTATAGAGGTTCAAAGCCTTAAAACTCCTACGTCCTCTCTTTCTTCTACTTGAAGGCTAATTCACTATATAACTTGATATTACACTTATACAAATTTTACAATGAAGTCAAAAGCTGAACCTGGTAAAAATGAGTTACTTGACACCGTTACCTCAACTGGTTCGACAACTAACACTTACAGTCTCTGATAGGTAGCTACTGTGGAGGCAGTTTCAGCGCACACTTAGTCGGAGAGTTAAGTGCTATTGATGTCTTTACAATGTTTTATATCTCTTTCAATCTTCAAGAGTTTGAGTCTTGAACTTTTGTATCAACTGATTGTGCTTCTTGAACTAAGCAAGTGTTGATGATGTCATGATCAAGGAGACATCTTTTATAAGAACTACTTTTTCCAAGAATGAGGAATAATTAATCAGATTAGTTCTAATGCTCTTATTGTGTGTAATTCTTCTAGATGTGGTACCTTTAAAGATCTTTAAATGCTAGCTATTACAATTGCTCTATGATCTTTTGTAGAATTTTGCTTTATAAATTTGGACGTAAATTTTCTGCTTGTATATACGCTCACACACGTATATTTTGTATGTTGACTTCTCCTGTTTATAGGGAAGTGACTTGAATATGACCATTGGTTATTTTCGAGTTATTAAGTCCTTTTGTAGATTGAGTAGGTAGGTGAAGGGGACCGTTGGTGATGTCAGATTGTCCAACATTTATATCTGAGTTGGTTTGCGTGTCAGAGTCTTGCACCTGGTGGAGCTCGGTTGACATCTTTCAGCTTGGAGAGCTTAGTTGAGAGAACTGTGCTTCAATCAATAGAATTTTTAGTTCAATTCTTCAAATAGTTAGATGAGCTTATTTAACGGTCTTCACTTCAGTTCCACGTGCTTCAGTTTAGTTCTGCGGTGAACATATTTGGTGATCTTCACTTTAGTTCCACGTATTTCACGTGCTTCGTGTGCTTTGATTTTCATTAAGCATCAGTTCAGTTCTTCAATCTGTTCAGTTTTCATTGGTTTCTGACATATCATTAAAACTTCGAAACTTCCTTCTTTGTTTTGTCTAACAGGATCATATCTTGAATATTTACACTTATATATGATTTATAGAAACCATTTTATATTCAGGATGCACGGTTTTTCCATGTGTTGATGTACCAAACCACTCACACTTGAACAAGATTGTCTTTTTATTAGGCAAACCAGAGTATTCTAACTGATAACCTCTACTAATCGCATGAATAGTTATTCTCATTTGTGCTATAGTTTGTGATTTTTATGCAAACTCTACTATTCATTGTAGCTCGATGTGAGCTGTGATCAATCGTATGGAATTTATATCCATTAATAAAATACACGTGATAGACATTAACAGAATGTAAAGGCCCTATTGAAAAATCCCGCATGATCTTGTTGACAATATTAGTTGGATTTTGTGTCAATTATAACATAAAATTTGATATTATGTTAAGAGTTAAGTATAAATTTATTAACATATTATATTATAATAAACTTATATAATTGGCGAACCAACTTGCAAATTCTTTATCCATTTGTTTATCAATTTCTGTCATTGAGCACGTTGCTTTCAAGTGCTCAACAAACAAACTTAAAAATAATAGTGAAATTTGATTAGAATATTATAGGAAGATACGTATATACTATATATATGTATATAGTTATTGAAAATCACTGACATTATATACGGTTTTACTTCAGTACAGATGAGCAACACATAGATCTGTGTTGCATTGTTATCATTATCTATCAAATATCTCTTGGATATTTTTCCAAAACCAACAAACACCAAGAATCAATATTTAACATATATGCATTATAATCCATAAATTAAATATAAAATAATTTGTAAAAAAATAAACTAGTTAATTTTTTAAAATTTCGGTTGCGCCTATGTGAAAATTATACTCCTAAATTCTCGATTCTATGCTAATTGATCTATGTCATTCTAATCGATTCATAACAACAAAATCAACACAACCAACAATCAAATAACAAACACCAACAATTCAATAAAAGAAGGATCAAGAGGCCTTCATCGTATAAAATAATTAAATATACATTATTCAATGATAATTATCAATCATTTTCTCAAACTTAACATAATTTTAAAATTTGTAGAATGAAAAACGCACATCACTATTAGCATACTTAGCATAATTTTTACAAATTTAGCTTACTTAGCATCACTAATAACATACTTAAGACATATATAGCATAATTATTGTATAATTATCATACTTATCATGATTATTGCATAATTAGCATACTTAGCCTAAATTTTGCATAATTGGCATACTTAGCATATTTTTTATTATACTAAAATCTCCTATCAATTAATTGCAAAACTAATTAAATTAATCACCTAAATTAGAAGCAGTAATTTATTGTAAACCTACTGACTAACCTCGTACTCATATCAGTGTCACCAAGCAAACAAAATTCACGAATGAGCAAAATTGCAAATTAAGGAACTTGTTAGTTAACCAAATCTATATAACACACACACACACATACACAATCTGATAGCACACATACACAATCAAATCTAACTCCTAAACACACACACACAGATCTGAAACACCCACACACACACAATCTCATTAACACATGCACACCAAGAGACGCACACACACATCACACACACAAGAGAGAACACACACGCACACAGACATATATATATATATATATATATATATAGAGAGAGAGAGAGAGAGAGAGAGAGAGAGAGAGATGTGGGGATTACCTGTGGTGGTCCGACAGTGGCGCTGCGACGACAGTTTGGTAGTGATGGTGGAGGTCATTGTAATAGAGAGAGAGAGAGCGAAAGAGAATCAGAGACTGGGGCAGACACGGAGTAGAGACAGGGAGTAGAGAGAGACACATGAGTGAGAGAGAGAGAGTCCGAGAGATAGAGAGAGAGCAGAGAGAGAGAGAGGGTAGGACTTATGACATTGGAGGCAGTGACGGTGACGACACTTTGCTGCGGCTGCTATCGGCGGAGGGAGATAGAGAGACAGAGAATGAGGGAGGCGGGGGAAGGGAGAATAGCGGAGGCATGGTGGGGGGGAGGGATGATGGTGGAGGCATGACGGGGAAGGGAATACAATGGTTTTTTGTGAATTAGGGCTGTTGAAGTGAAATCAGAAAGGGGAATGAGGAAACCCATAAATCGACTACTAATGACGGACTTTCAACCGTATCTTTCTATCATTACTATATTAAAATAATAATAAAATAAAAATCGATAAAGTAATGACAGAATCTTTCTGTAGTTAAAATATTAAATAATGATAAATTTAAAATTGATAAACTAATGATGAAATCATTCTGTCATTAAAATATTAAAATAATGATAAAATAAAATTGATAAACTAACAGACTCTGTTCGTCATTAAAATATTAAAATAATACTGAAATTAAAATCGATAATATGCCGATGGAATAGTTCCGTCGTTAAAATATTAAAATAATACTGAAAATAGAATAGATAAACTATGTCCGTCCTTAGATTTAAGGACGGTTGATTCCGTTGTTAGGCCGTCATGAATAGTAAAAAAATAAATATATGAAATTACTTGCGATGGATGGATATAATCTGTTGTAATGTATAACGACAAATTTCAGTTGCTAGTTTGTCGTAACATCAAGGCGCCAAATAATCCTTCCAATATTTTGCACTGAAAATGCTAACGACGAACTAGCGGTCGTTAGTCCATTGCTAGTAACGATGGATAGCAGTCTGTCATTATAGTCTATCGCTAGATTGACAATTTTTTGTAGTGAAGAAATGTATTAGTGGTTGGGGTAGTACCCCAAATACTAGAGTATAATTCTTTCCGTACATGTGGAAACATCTTGTGTCGATGTAGAGGACGACACCAAAACCATTTAAGCCAGAGAGCTCAACCTTCATGAGCAAAACCAAAGATTTATTAGTCTATGGAATCAAGAAGGTAACTATTTTTTATGTAGATAAAAAAGATGTTGAGGCATATATGCATTACTAATTGTGATATTTTGGTTTGCGCAAACACCATTTTTTACGAGATTGTCATACATCAATGGATAGTAGATGTAACATGTTTGCAAACCATATTTTTCATCTAGAAAGAAGCACAAATCATCTAAAATGATTAGCGTGCTTTTGATTTCACATGACATGATACTCTTAATCGTAACTATGAAAAATGATGATTCTCATAAATCATACATGTCCAGATCATTTAATTTGTGACAAAAATCCCTTGAATTTTCATAGGAATGGATTTTAGATTGAACAATTTTCGTTTGAAGGGAGAAGAGGGTTCATGTTTAGATGTGAACTCAATGGTATAGGGGTGGAGCTTGAACCAGATAAAGAGGCGGAAATGCATTTTGCTCTAGCTCAGAATCTCATCACCTATGGTTTCATGCTGCTCTGCTTGTTTCATCATCAAAATGTAACTTCCAATTTTTATTTTTATTTTCAAATTATTAATATTAGAATGAGGCTATGATATGGTATTTCTGTCTACACGAGTGGAGCTACAATGTGTAGCTGCTATGCTAGGTTTTTGATCTTGAGGCTAAGGGTAGAATAATCTTATTATATTTATATTTTTATTTTGCAAAAGCATAGGGCTATGAAGAGTAAAACATGGGTTGTGTTTATAATTTTCTTATTACTTGTTGTTCCCAAGTCATTAATTTATTTAATATATCAAGTCGATCAGAAAGGACAAATGTAATATTCCATTTACTCGAAACTTAATATAATATATATACTATGGATTTTAAGAAAATTATGGCTTGTTTGGTTTTATTTCTAATTGCAATTTTCAGTTTCCAGAGTTTCCGGCATGATTTATGAGGTGCATTGATTTTATAAATATCTATTAGTTTTTGTGTGAGAATTGAAAATATGTTTGGATGAATTATATGAATTCCAATAGAATATATATAGGTTTGAAAATGAAAACTTGTTTGGATCAATAATTAGAACGTTGTTGAAGAAATATTATTGTGGATTTAATGATTTGACATTATTATTTAATTATATATAAACAATTCAAACAAATGGTCGGTTAATAACATTTTAACACATGTTTAATGATTTTGTGTTGAATTATAAATTATAATGTAATCTGATCATGTTTCTTTACTTTTAAGAGAATATTATAAATATATGGGGAATAATAATAATAATTAAGTTGAGCACATTCTATTAATATATATATATATATACATATATACTAACATATTTCTTGATTAAAATCTTAGCCGAAACTCAAACTCCGCTTCTGTTTTTTTTAGTCTGACTTTCAAGGGCCATCCTCACAAAATAATAAAGAAAAGAAAGAAAGAAAGAAAGAAGGAATGAAAGAAAAAAAAACACACACACACACACACACTCTCTCTCTCTCTCATTTCTTCATTCATTCTTCTTTCTTAGCTTGTTATCACATAACATTGGATGGCCGTAGCACGTTACCACAGGAAAGTCGGACAATTCTAACAACTGAAAAATCTACTACTCTCCCGTAAATAGATTAGACATCATGTACCATTGACCTCTTCTTCTCCAGCTTCGAAGGGCTGCGACTAGTAAATGTCAATCCTAGTGTATAAGGAAAAAAATTTAGTTGGTTTTGGTGACTTTTTTGGGTTGTGGGTGAGAATCGATCGATCAATTTACTTATATTGGTAGCAGGTAAAAATTATTAAAGGGTGTAGAATGTAGTGGTTGTGCAAAATAAGTTTTGATAAGATTTGGAAAAGGAAGATGACATCTGTATTGTATCCAATTCATAGGTTATAGAGGTGCATAATAGGTTTAAAAATGAGAATATGTATTGGAAATGAAAACGTGGGAAATGATGTGTCGGTTAGAAATTATTCAACCAAATCCGATTTCAGCATTTTGAATAGTAGAAAATGTGAAACTGGATTCTGGAAATGTAACCAAACATAGCCTTAAAATTCCACCCATACAATACACACAACTTCTTTAATTTTTCATACAATTATTTCAATTTTATTAATATTGCAATATTATTCTATTTTCAATATGAAAATAATATGTGCAAGTATATAGACAAAAAATAAAGTAAACAAAAATTTATATATAGAAATCATAATAAAAATGATCGATATTAAAGTTGTTAAATGTATACCAATCTTATGGAAAAATTAAATGCGAGTAGCCAGTATATTTTTATTGTGAGCTGGACTTATGTGCACCAGATACACCATTAGACATGTTGACCAGATCAATGCGTTGAACGATCAATGCCAAAGAGTACCCATTGACCGATCAATATCAATCGTGACACTAAAAAGTATTATTCAAAAGCCTAAAAATATCACCTATATCCTTAAAAAGTATGGGCCACAAAAAAAAACCCATCAAAATCGGTATCAACTGTAACGCTAAAAACGCATCATTCAAAATTATAAAAGTATCATTTGTATCTTTAAAAAGTATTACATTGATCGGCCATTTTTTTTTTACAACCCACAAGAGGTTGAGGCTGTGTAGATAGTAATGAGAAAGTGTCGTATCCACAGAGACTAAATTAGAAATAATTATATGTACTACAACATCGAATTCCAATTATTGTCTAGACGACAAGAAAAACGGAAAGCTAACTAATCTAAACTAAGGAAAGAAGTAAATAAATAGGAAAAATAAATGGAGAAGAGGACAAGAAGGTAGAGATACTCTCGAGATTGATTTCTTTGGGTACTTAGCGCTAAGATCCTATTGAAGGTCTATTTGTGGCGTTGAATTTTACTAGGATGATCTCTAAAGCATCCTATGCTCTCTTTCGAGACACTTAAGTCGTAGGGTACACGCTTGGTTCACCATCTCCGATCGAGTCCTACACATGTACTTACCAAAAGCTCCTAAAATTTCAAGTCCTTAAGCCTTGAAATATATTGACAAAGGTATCTTGTGCCTAGGTTTCGTCAAATTTCACTAGGGCAATCTCTAATGCATCCTAAGCTCTCTTTCGAGTTACTTAAGTTGTAGGGCACACGCTAGGTTCACCGTCTCTGATTGAATCTTACATATGTACTTATCAAAGGCTCCTAAAATTTCAAGCTCTCACACTAAGCCTCAATTCACTTGAATTTATTGACGTAGATGTCTCGTGCCTAGGGTTCATCTATTGAGACTCATTTCTTGAATTATGAATCAATAGACAAAATCATGTACATTAGTGATCAATTCATCAACACCATACACAGTATAAACACAAGAAATGAAATAGGGGCATAAACAATCATTAGAAATAGAAATGCATAAATACCCAAATAATCTCAATCCCAAAATATAAAATAATTTAGCCTAACATTATACAAATCTAAGGACTTTCATCTCAAAGAAAATAAAGGTAAAAACAAGAAAAGAAACTTGATACAACCCGTAAGTTGGGCATCGAATCCATCATTGCTTCCACTCTTCTCCTCTTTGCTCCATCTTCGAGCCATTGCTCCTTATTGACCCTAGCTAGGATGTGGGATTGATGGGTGACTAGGGTTGGAAAGATTCGGGAGGAGAGGATTTTATGTTGGGAGAAATTTAGGGTATGGAGGCTTCTTAGAATGAATTGTGAGGGTTCTTTTCTTTTTTCATCCATGGAGGGGTATATATAGTGGGGGAAAAATGCAAAATGAAGAATGGGAGAAAAATGAACAGAAAGTGGAAAATCAATGTTCGGAGCGTGACCAGGAGGAGGTCGCGCTTCTTGATCGCATTCCGGATGAAGAAAATCACGGTTTAGAAGGCTCTGCAACACGAGAAATGGGTCGCGTTTTTAGGTCGCGATTTTCAATGCTCTGGGACGTGACTGGGAGGAGGTCGCGCTTCCGGGTTGCTCCTAGAAGAGGTCTGAAACACGACCTGAGAAGGTTGCATTTATGGGTCACGCCTGAAAGAAGCCTGAAATGCAACCCGAGTAGGTCGCGCTTGGAACACGTCTCTGACAGCTTCCACAGTTTCACTTCGTTCTTGCTCATGTCTAGGTCGATTGACCCGATTCAACTTGCAGAGCGCTCCTTATTCGATTCTCTATTTTACCATTGTCTTGAATCCCTCAAATTTGTAGTAATTTATCCTCCATTTTCTGTACAACTAAAACAACAAATAAAACTTCCAAACCGGGAGGTTAAAAGCTAATATTGTGTTGAAGCACATGCAAAACTCTTCAAATCACTTAATTTAAATCTCAAAATATTGTGCAAAAATACCACTCATCACACATGTGTCACCATTATTGTTTTTTTGCGGGTTGACCGGGCCAATGCGTGTTGACCCGGTCAATGTATCGATCCGCATTGACAGTTTGATATAACACTATATACAACTAGTATAGGAAATTTTTTTCGTTTTATTGTCACTCTCATTAGTGTTTTACTGTCATTTTAGCGTTCAAAATAATATTTGTTCTCATGTGTCCACTTTAGAAAGAACTCAATAGACCTCTCAAACACGTTACCGATCCCACAAGGAACGCTCCAACTTTTCTTTCTAAGTCACAAGAGAGGACAATTTAATTAGTATATGGGAACTTGAAATATAATACTCCCTTCGTTTTTATTTAAATGTCATTTTGAGTGCACACAAATTAATAAACTACTTAACTTACCTAATACACTCTTGTGTGAATACATTAAATGAGTTAAATATATATATATATATATATTTGAATGCATTAAATTAGGACAAATGTGAGAAAATTGTGAATTTTCTGTCTTGAATTTGTAGAACGGTATTTTTTAAAACAAAGTTAAAATGCTAGAATGATACTTATTCAGAAACGGAGGGAGTAATAGATTAAAAAACTCTGGATTAATGGAATATATGATTCATATTCAATAATCTCAATGATGAGTTAATTAGCTGCCCAACCAATTAATTTGTTGTATCCATATCAGGACATCGCTTGAATTGATGTTGCTCGAATAGGAACCAATCCCCCCGTGAGAACCTAGGAACCAATCAAATTCAAGGATTTTGATGACATGGCGGATAAAAAGGTGGTGGCATAGTTTTAAATATGTAAAATTCGAAATATAAGGGGTAATTCCAGATTTTTTTTATAAAGTGATGTCATCATCTTTTAAAATATTCTTAAAAACTTTAAATAATCATAACTTACTCATTTTTTATCCAATTTACGCAAAAAATATATCAAGTTAAAGATTTTTTCATACTCTTTCATTTAAGATCCATAGTGCATATGTTTATTACAGCAAAAATTGATGAAAAATATAAAAAAACTTTTTTTTTCATGTATATTCAACTCGTAACTGTCAAATATTGCTTATATGATATCACAATATTGCTCATATCTTGTGTTTATGTTGCTAACATGAAATTTTTTATGCATGACTTTGAATCTTAGGTTGTTTTCATGAGAAAATAGTTAAAGTTTGAGCTATATGAAGTTACATAAACTGTGCGGACATGTTCATCATCATGTACTTGAACATTGTTGTGAACATGTAAGGTCAGAATGTATAAACTTTAAGGAAATAAAGAACACGAGGTTGGTAACCCTGTTCGATCAACTGATCTACGTCAGGGGGACTTATCAAGTCCGTGAGAAATAGTTTACTACTCCGTTGAATGGTTACAAAGGCTATTACACGAAGACTCCCATCACTCGACCCCTTTCCTACCCGATTCAACCTCTTTCACTTAACTGAATTGTGAGCTCGCCTCACAACCTAGAATCCCTCTAGTTTCCATAGGAAATCTCTCCCGAGACTCCTTTAAGTGTGTATGAAAGTGAGTTTTAAACACAAACTAGAAACACAATGATCTAACCGATCAAACCTAGCCTACCCGAATACTATATGCTTCGAATGTGAAGTCTTTTACTTCTCAGCCCTTTTGTGTATTCGTCAAAATTTGTGTCACCTCAACTAGTCTGAATCCCAGGCTATTTATAAACAACAGATATAGCCTCAACAAGGTAATCAGAAGTCCTAATTAGACTAGGATTTAACAATGAAATAATTTCCTTAAATAAATCAGACTTTCCTAGTTTAGATGTCTTCCTTGAATAGAACTCCTTCTTTCCTTCTTGATCTTCATCACGAACAAGACAACTTCTATTCTGAAATGTCCATCTTGAATCTGCAGCACCAGCTCTTTGATTCCAACATGATACGTTTTTTGTAAACTCTCTGGACAATCATGTACATGATCATGTTCCTGAACATGACTAAGTACATGTCTTGATCTTCAATCAGATTGGCAGCGAAATATTCATTAAAATGTCTAGAACATGTTATTCGAACATGAATAACCAAAACATTTTGTGTTCTTTTGAAATTGCCATAACTTCTTAAACAGATAATGACAATCCGGAACACCTAAGTGTAGATGGCACTAACAATCTCCCCCTTTGTCTTTATCTGGTTGCAAATCAGCTCCATGTTTAAAAGAACACAATCTCTTGAACTGTAGGATCATGTACTTAGAAACATACTAGAATGTTTGGAAGAACATTATATGATTCATCTGTTTTTCACTTTCTTATCAGCTTGTACCTGCTCTGCTATATTAATTTTTTATCTCTTGATAGCAGTTTCATTTTTTTAGCAGATATGAATCATAAAGGGAAAAAAATATGTTTCATAACAAAATAGCTAAAAACAAGCTATCATAGAAAAAATAAAATATCTTGCAAAACAAGATGCAAGATATGTAAAACAGAAACAAAAAACTTATATTGCATTACTCCCTCTATTTGCCACCGAGAAAGGCAAAGGAGTAATACGAAAGAACTACTCAGATTTGTCAGAGTCTTGAGCATCATCATCGCCTTCAGATCCTCCTTCTTCAGATCCTGCTTTAGCATCATCATACTCCGTCTTTTCTCCATCATCAACATCCTCCTCAGCCTCTTCTTCATCATCCTTAGCTTTAGCATTCTCAACTTCATGATCCTCCTCTGCACACTCCTCTTGGACAGCTTCTATTTCCTTAGTTTGTTCTGCAGTCTGTGCTTCATCTTTCCTTTGTGATGGAGTAGACTTCTTCTGAGCAGCAGCTTCGACAGTACTTGCAAGCCTGTGCAAGTTATGAACATTCTCAGGAACATCTGTTGTTGGGGAGACAAACTCTTCTCCTGATGAAAGATCAGCAATCATTGCTTGGATCTTCATCTTCTCAGAAGTATGCTCAGAAATTAAACGAGTATGGAATTCTAGACTTTTCTCTAAAAATCTTAGCACAATACCCTTTGGAGAGGATTCTTCAACAGTTTCATCCACTTCTTTCTTGGATGACATGAACTGCTTGAACTGGAGGCGAAGATGAGGATCTCCTATTTCAGGAGCAACCTTGATCACGAGAGACTTGTGAAGATGAACAATTTTATCTTTCTTTGAAGACACATTCTTCTTCTGTTGCTTGATGATGCTGTAGATCAATGACGGATAGCAAAGTGGACCTTTGACCACTGTAGACTCTGCACTGCTGATGATCTTGCTGAAGACAAACTCACCATAGTTGAACTGCTTCCAAGTTACAAGGTGAAACAGAAACCTCCCCTGAGCTTGAGTTACTGCGGCCCTGTGCTTAGTTGGTAGCCAATTGTGAATCAAAATTCTGAACAGGGCGCCATATTTGTGAGTCAGCTTGGAGGTTGGAATAGTTTGTGGATGAGATGACCATTTGCTATAGATGCCCTGGGTCAGTTCCTCAGCAACCATCCCTCAGTCATCTATCTCTTTATACTCCCCCTCAGATGAACATCCCAAGAACTCATTAATGAGATCAGGGGAAAACTGGACCATCTCTCCTCGCACAAAGACTTTCTGGAAGTCTGCAGACTCTGGATCATCAATCTCTTTTGTCAAATTACAGTAGAATTCTGTAACAACTTTGGGAACAAACTCTTGGACCTTCTGTATTGTTCCCAACAAACCAGCTTGCTCCAGTAATGTAAGCACTCCAGTAGCCAACAATGTATCCTTATCCACCTTCTTTTCAGAGATCATGGATCATGATCTCTGCTTCACTTTTTCCCATAATTTAGCATGCTTAGGAGAACGAAAGATGGATTGCTAGGTGTACGTGGAACACGGACAATCTATTTATGAACTTCAGACTCATGTTCACTTCAATATGAGTGAACATCTTCAGGTACATGAGTTGGCTGGGCAGCTTTCTTGACCTTCTTGGAAGGACCAGTTGGTACAACGACCTTCCTTTTCTTTGTGGATGCAGCAGCAGATGGTGGAGTGGCAGACGCTCGACTTCTGGTCACAGGGGTTCTTAGAACCAGCTGCACCATAGCAGTAGATGCCTTCTTTCTCGGTGTTTTCTTCTTAACTGGAGATTTTGCAAAAGGATCATATTAAGTAGAGGCCAATAATTTTTCCTATTGCGGAACAGGAGTCTTCTCAGCAGATTCAGAGGATGAACTCTGAATGACTTCCTCTTTAGCTGGGTCAGCGACTAACGGTCTGTGTATGACTTTCTTCTTTCCTTTAGCAAGAGCAGCAGCTATAGCTTTCATCTTCAAGATTAAGGGAATGTCATCTTCCCTATCTTCATCATCACATTCTCTAGTAGAAGGTTGCACAGGAGGTTGAATAACAACATCAACTGGAGTAGATGTCACAGCAGGGCTTTTCTCTGCAATATGTGCCTCAACATGTTCAGGCACATCTGAAGGCTTAATATGATCATCACCGACAGATCCCTTCTCTTTCTGAAGGGCTTGGACAACATGTGCTGTGTTGATCTTCTTTGATGAAGGGGTTGTAGTCCTCTTGGATTTCTTAACCGCAGTTCCTTTTATTTTTGCCTTCTTTCTGTTAACATCATATGACTTCGCAGCTTCTTTCAACAAATCATCAATCGAAAGACTCTGGGTCTTTGTTTTTTTTACAGAAGAAGCAATTTCTTTTTCTTCCGTATCTTCTTCTTCTTCTTCTTCTTCTTCTTCTTCGTTTTCATGAAATGTTTCAATTAATTCCTCTATATCTTTGCTTGAAGATTCATCACAAAGTGCCCTCTGAACAGGTTTCTTGTAGGTTAACTCTCCCCGAACCTGCCTGTCGAACTCATTTTCTTCATAGAACTGATCTTGAGGTTTAGAATAAGTAACTTTTCCATACCTCATCCTGGGTTTTACGACTTTCTTAGGACGAACGAGCTTTCTTTTCGGTGCTATTGAAAGTGTATGGGTATATAAAGAGATGAAACAACAAAAAAATTAATGACTAACAATGTAATAGTCTCAGAATAGGCAGAGGTTTTATCGAGAGAGAAGAGTGTTTTGATTTCAGAAGATTTGAAAAGTGAACATTCTCTCGAAACGGCTAAGCATATATATAAGAGAGCATTCTGTTTCTCAGGTTTCCATTAGACTAAGAACTTGGAGAGAAATCCTGGAAAATCAGAGATGGCGATAGCACGTCAGAACTAGCTGTTGACAAAGATGTACTCAGGATTTGAATCATGAACATGTACATCCCTATGAACATTTATGGGAATGTTCAGTCCCTTTGTGCAGGAAAGGTTCTTTCCTGCTGAGTATGAAAAAGTCACAATCATACCCTACTTGGTTTTATTGAACCAAGCACACCCCAAGGCTGCTCTAAGTTTCTCAAATTAAGCTGAAGCTAATCCCTTGGTGAACAAATCAGCTAGTTGATCTTCTGTCTTCATGTGTTCAATCTTCAGAACTTCTTCTTCAACCAACTCTCTGATGAAGTGATGTCTGATGTCTATATGTTTGGTTCTTGAATGCTGTACTGGATTCTTTGAGCTGTTTATAGCACTTATATTATCACAGTACACAATTAAGGTATCATGACTGACTTCATAGTCTTTCATCATCTACATCATCCAGATAATCTGAGTAGAGCTGCTCCCTGCTGCAATGTACTCTGCTTCTGCTGTGGATAGGGATATGCAGTTCTACTTCTTACTGAACTAAGAAACAACATTGTTTCATAAAAAGAAACAAGTACCTAAAGTGCGTTTTCTGTCATCTGGAGATCCATCCCAATCAGCATCAGAGTATACAGTAATACTTGCGTTAGTATCAGAAGTATACCACAAACCATAATCAACAATTCCATTAATGTACTTGATGATGTTCTTAGAAGCCTTCATGTGACTCTCTTTAGGACAGGCCTGGTACCTGACACATACTCCCACACTGTAAGCTATATCTGGTCTGCTTGCAGTGAGATATCGAAGACTATCAATCATGCTTCTGTAGAGAGTTTGATCAACTTCTGTAATGCCCCGATCCCGAGAGAAGGGCAGGGGACCGGTGCGCTACTTGGGGGAAGTGGAAAAAGGTTGTTGAATAGAAGCAATCAAAGAAATAGGGTTAGTGCCTCAAAAATTTAGGTAGCATAACCTCTATAAATAGATCAATCCACGTTTTTAAACCGTATGAAATGACTCAAACCAGATACCATGACTCTAGAATAAACCCAAGAAAGCAAACTTCAATGTAAATAATAACAGTTCAAATGCTAACTGTTAATAGGTTAGGCATGAAAAAGGCTAGACGAATGTCTGTCCAAATACATAAAGTAAAGAGATGCCAGACTTTCGTCTGTCGTGAAAGCAATATAAAGCCAGGCTTTTGCCTAGACATGGAAATTAAGGTAAAGCCAGGCTTGTGCCTGTCTGAATAAGGAAAGTAAATAAATGCCAGGCTTTTGCCTGTCAGGAACGGAAAGTAAACGGGATTCGGAGAACCGAACACTCCGTAGCAGTAAAGAAAATGGGATTCAGAGAACCGAACATTCCATAACAGTAAATAAAGATGGGATTCGGAGAACCGAACACTCCTTAACAGTAAAGAAAGATGGGATTCGGAGAACCGAACACTCCATAACAATACTCAGAGTAAGCGAACAAGAACGCAGTGTATTTATTCAGACTCAAAAGATAACCATGTTCTCAGTTAGACTCCACACATAAAAAGAACATATACATCAAAAGATAGCCCTTCAGCCTTAGCACAGCCGTCCGCGATCCCGCAGCTAATCCTGAAAATATTTGAAAAGATTTTGGGCGTGAGTACTAATGCTTTCAATAGGTACTTTTGAGAAAAGCTTCTGATAAGTCCATTTATTTCGTGTTTTTATGGGCATTTTATCCCTTATAAATGTCATTTTTAGTGTGTTTTGAGTCGAAAAGAACCAGGTTGCGGTCAAAAGGCATTTCAAGAGTCGAGTCTGGCGAAAGGGGCATTTTATGCCCAAATATTCACGATTATCTCGCACATATGTTCATCAGAGGCACAGGGGACGTCCTCAGTATCCATCCCAAATTTGGTCGGTGAAGTGGGCATATAAGATACGGATGGAGTTGACAGATGATGCCGTGCCCACAGTACTCGCACAGACTCGACCACTGGTCAGAATGGGCATTCCAGTGAAACTCGGGATTCAGTTGAAAGGAGAGATGGTGGAAAATAGCTACATATCCGAATGAGAGTTGGAGCTAAGTTGGACTCCTGGAAGGTGCTGCAACAAAGAGATAAGCTCAGACGAAGAGATAAGCGCAATCAAAGGAGATAAGAACAATCCCTAAAAAATAGGGATTTGTTAAAGCTGAAGCTTATCTAGTCAAGGTCAGCGAGGGCACGCTGTTCCGGAATTTCAGCAGAAGACCCCACTTGTGGGGAAAACTCTACTCGGAAATGTAACTATTTAAACAAGTTTGGTCTCTGGAAAAAAAGCTTTAGACAGTCTGAAACATTTTCAAACTTTACATTTTCTGCATTTTATTTCCAGTACGCTGCTTAGGCAGCCAAACAATCCGAAAGGTCTTAAACCTTTGGGACTTAGGTTATGTTCGTATTTCTCAACGTTGGAGTTAAGTTTTTGCTTAATTAATTCAGTACGTTTTCATTTATTTTTATGTCTTTAAATTCTACAAGTTTAATTATGTCTAGCCTTCTCGGCTAGATCTTTAATTCTGGCGTTTGAATGATGAAATTGGTTTGAACATAAAATCTGGACTCATGAGGCCAAAATGGGCATAGTAATGCATGATTAGTTTCCGTTAATTCTTGAGCCTTGTTCTACGTGAGTGTGTGTCTGAAATGCCCAATGAGGCTGATCACTCGTTAGGTAAAGAGGGCACACCGCTATTAATTGAATTGGCAAATCGTGACTGTGTGTCGGTTTATATAGTAATAATGGAATTAATGGGGTGTTGTGGGCACAAGAGGAATCAGTTGGACACAACAGATCTGGGTCCGTCTAGGGCACACTGCTGCTTGCTTGCTCACATCTCTTAGAGGAATCGGGAGGTGGGTAACTGGTTAGGGGTTTAATCGAAGATGAATCACTTTTAAACCTAAAATGAAAGGATGGATGAGGAGACGCATGAGAGGAATCCGGTCACCATAACTAGATGACCTATCATGTATGAAAATCGGTGTGCCCATGATCGAGTTGTTTTATGTTTAAACACCAAGTTCTAATTAAAATGCCAGAACCTTTTGTTATTTGATATTTTCTTTAGTTTCTTTAGCAGATTTAAATTCAGTGCAGTGACAACACCAAAACCCCCTTTGTGATTGGTTACTTGAAGTTAGAATTGCAACAGCTCTCTGTGGGATCGACCCGTACTCATTGGCTAGCTACGCTCGCTGTGGGCACAGGAGTTTATATTTTTGAGCGCGAAACGACCGCCCGTCAAAATTGGCGTTGTTACCGGAGAGCTGGTTTCTAGTGATTTTATCTTCCACAATTGGTGAGCCTGGAAGTTGATGCCCAGGGGCTCTTCAGAGGAGACTCTATTGTACGATCCGGAGATAGAGAAGACTTCGAGGAAAAATAAGGCAGCAGTGAAGAGGGCACGCCAAGCAGCAAATAGACCTCGTGAGCCCACACCACCACTAGAGGATCAAGAAGATCAAGGAGACGAAGGGCACGAGGAGGAAGAACAGTTTGAAAACGGCCACAACATCAACATGGCCACAAACGGAAATGCCGCGAATGGCAATGCGGATGATAACAGGACTTTAAGGCAGTTGGTCTTCCCGACCAACATGAATCTGCGCCCAATGGGCATTACACTCCCAGCTGTGACTCAGAACTGGGATATTCACACAAACTTTATCCAGATCTTGCCGAAGTTCCACGGAATGCCTGGAGAGGATCCACAAAGGCATTTGCAAGATTTTGAGATGGTTTGCCAAACTCAACCATCCGACCATGGACGAGAAGAGTATGTGCGGTTGGTCTCGTTCCCTTTCACTCTTCAAGATGGGGCACGGGACTGGCTGTACACACTTCCCACTGGCGCTATGACCACAAGAAGATAATTTCAACAGAAGTTTTTGGAGAAATATTTCCCAGCATCCAGAGTGCAAGAAATGAGAAGAAGGATTGGGAGCCTGAAGATGGGAACTAATGAAAGTTTCTATGACTATTGGGGAAGATTCTAGGCGATGCTGGCGAAATGCCCACAACACCAGATTACTGAACACGATTTGATTTAGTATTTCATCAGATGATTGAGACCACATGAGAGGACGACCGTGAATGCCTCATGTGCAGGATCCATTTTAAACAATCAGCCTATTGAAGCATTCAGAATTCTCACAGAAATGGCTGAAGGCAATCGAGACTTCGGTGGAGAGAGCATTCAGGTTGTAAGTGAAACAGAAAGGGCACCGGACCAGGACAGTAGGATTGATAGATTGTGTGAAAAGATTGAAAAAATCTTGTCCGGTGCGAGCATGGCGAGGAAGCCCAGACCTTGTGGGGTCTGCAAAAGCATATCTCACTTCACGGATGAATGCCCTACTCTACAAGACGAAATGGAAGAAGTGAATGCTATAGAGGGCCAGAATGGGCATTCCAGAAGATATGATCCACATTCCCAGACCTATAATCCTGGCTGGAGAGACCATGAAAATTTTAGATGAAGAAGGCCGGAGGATGGGCATGCTGGACACCCATTGCCACCACCAGAGGAGAAAAGGAAGCAAAGGCTGGAAGATCTTGTGTTTGCTATGGTTGAGGAGAATGAGAAGTTTAAGCAAGAGACTCGAGCTGGTCTCTCGCATATGAGCAAGCAAATCAATCAATTGGCTCAATCCATGCACAAGATGGAAGAGAAAAATGGGAAGCTGCCCTTCCAGGTCGAGAATTTGAGAGAACAAGTGAATGCAGTAGCATTGAGGAGTGGAAAATATCTTCCGGAGATGGTCAGGCCGAGAGAAGAGAAGGATGATGTGCCCTTGGAGGAAAAAGTGGAAAAAACTCCTACAGAAGACAAGGCACAAGAGGCGGAGCAGACTGATACTGTGCCCATCCTGGAAGTGAAGCAATCTGCCAAGATGCCCACTCCAGAGAGACGGAAACCTCCCTTTCCAGGAAGATTGGCACAAAATAGAAGAGAAGAGGAAACCAGGGAGATGCTGAAGGTATTCAGCAAGGTGGAGATCAACATTCCACTGATCGAGGCAATCAAACAAGTGCCCCGGTATGCCCGATTTCTAAAGGAACTTTATACCAGAAATGTGCGATTCAATGACGATGCAAAGTTCCTAGTTAGGGAGAATGTATCTGCTGTGATACAAAGGAAGTTACCAAAGAAGTGTGATGATCCAGGGATGTTCATGATCCCTTGCATAATTGGAGACAGAAAAGTCAAAAAGGCCATGCTAGAATTGGGGGCATCGATCAATGTAATGCCCGTGTCGGTGTTCAAAGAATTGAAGATTGGACCTTTCAAGGAGACCTGTGTGGTCATTCAACTTGTTGACAGGTCCAATGTATATCCAGAAGGCCTCATTGAAGATGTATTGGTCAAGGTGGACGAGCTTATTTTCCCAGCAGATTTTTATGTGCTTGACATGGGCCAGCGACTTCAAAATCTTCAGTTTTGTTGCTGGGAAGGCCTTTCATGAAGACCGCTCGAACCAAAATTGATGTGGACAAGGGCACACTGACGTGTGAGTGATGGGGAGAAGGTGACGTTCAATATTTTTGAAGCCATGAAGCACCCCCCGGATACAGAAAATTATAATTTTGTGAACACATTTCATTCCCCGAGCCGTTCTACTTTATCCATGGTGAGCAACAGAGAACCGCTGGAGTGGGCATTGTGGGATAGATTGAATGACCAGGATGCCCTGGACGAGGATGATGACATAAGGGATGGAATTATGATACTGTACTCATTGGAAGAAATGCCATATGGATGTTTGAACTATGGTGTGCCCATTCGGAGAAACAATGATAAGCTGATGCCTTCTATTATCAAAGCGCCCATGCTGGAGTTGAAGGCATTACCAAGGCATCTGAAATATGCCTATTTAGGGAATAATGAGACTCTCCCTGTAATGATAAGTGCGGGGTTGAATCAAGCTGATGAGGACCGCCTTTTGAGGTTGTTGAGACTGTACAATGAGGCACTCGGATGGACATTGGCAGATATAAAGGGCATTAGCCCAGCGGTTTGCATGCACAAAATATTGTTGGAAGATGATGCAAAACCTATCCGTGATCCACAAAGAAAGCTCAATCCAGTGATGAAGGATGTGGTGCTAAAAGAGATAATTAAGCTTCTGGACCAGGGCATTATATACCCAATTTCAGATAGCAAGTGGGTCAGTCCAATCCATGTTGTGCCCAAGAAGTTGGGCATTCAAGTTGTAAAAAATGAGAAAGGAGAGCTTGTGCCCACACGACTGCAAACCGGCTGGAGAGTTTGCATCGACTACCGGAAGCTGAACACGGTCACGTGGAAGGATCATTTCCCACTTCCGTTCATTGACCAGATGTTGGAAAGACTCGCAGGAAACAAGTTCTTTTGTTTCCTGGATGGATATTCAGGATACATTCAGATTGCAGTCAGTCAAGAAGATCAGGAGAAAACAACATTCACGTGCCCATTCGACACGTTTGCCTATCGCAGAATGCCCTTTGGCCTCTGCAATGCTCCTGGCACATTTCAGCGATGTATGATGAGCATATTCTCTGATCTGCTCGAGAACTGCATTGAAGTATTCATGGATGACTTCACAGTGTATGTGAGCTGTTTTGATCTATGTTTAGATCTGGAGAAGGTGTTTCAGCGTTGTATGGACAAATGCCTAGTGCTGAATTATGAAAAATGTCATTTCATGGTCAGAGAGGGCATTGTACTGGGACATGTGATTTCTGAGAGGGGCATTGAGGTTGATAAAGCCAAAGTAGACATAATTGAGAAACTGCCATACCCCATTTCAGTGAAGCAAGTGAGAGGATTTCTGGGGCACGCTGGATTCTATAGGAGGTTCATTAAGGATTTTGCAAAAATTGCCCAGCCTATTACTCACTTATTGCAGCAAGATGTTCCCTTTGAATTTGATGAAGAGTGTAAGAAGGCATTCAATTTTCTGAAGAAGCAACTGTTCACGGCACCAGTCATTCAACCACCAGATTGGGGAATGTCCTTTGAGATTATGTGTGACGCCAGTGGCTACGCTGTGGGCGCTGTATTGGGTCAGAAAAGAGGAAAGAAAAGCCATGTAATTTACTATGCCTCTAAGACTCTGAATGGGGCACAATGTAATTACACCACTACTGAAAAGGAGCTATATGAAGTAGTATTTGCATTCGAGAAGTTTCGATCTTATCTCTTGGGAGCAAAGAGCATTGTCTATACGGATCATGGTGTCTTGAGGCACTTGATGGCCAAGAAGGAGATGAAACCAAGACTAATTAGGTGGATCTTACTTTTACAGGAGTTTGATGTCGAGATAAAAGATAAGAGTGGGGCACAGAACTTGATAGCTGACCATCTGAGCCGGGTGCTGAATAAGAAAGGTGACGAAATGCCCATTGTCGATCATTTCCCTGATGAGCATTTGTATTCAGCAAGGGGCACACCATCACCTTGGTATGCGGATATAGTGAACTACCTAGAGTCTGGAGAGATGCCTATTGGATACTCAAGGTACCAGAAAAATAAACTGAGGTATGAGAGCAAGTTCTATGCATGGGATTGCCTTATTCTATGGAGGAGATGCGCTGATCAAATCATTAGAAGATGTGTCCTTGATGAGGAGATAGATGAAATTCTAAAGCATTGTCACAGTTATGCTTGCGGAGGGCATTTCGGACCAAATCGAACAGCGAGAAGAGTTTTGGATTGTGGGTTCTTTTGGCCCACAATATTCAAGGATGCCCACAACGTCTGCAGAAGGTGTGACCAATGCCAGAGGATGGGGAACATCACAAGAAGGAATGAAATGCCCAGGACACCAATCATGCCAGTGGAGATTTTTGACATTTGGGGAATGGATTTTATGGGACCCTTTCCAAATTCGAGGGGGAACCAATACATTATCCTGGCAGTTGATTATGTATCCAAATGGGTAGATGTAAAGGCTACTCCTACCAATGATGCAAGAGTAGTAGCCGCATTTCTGAAATCCCACATTTTCAGTCGGTTTGGTGTGCCCAGGTCCATCACCAGTGATCAAGGGACCCATTTTTACAACCAAACGCTGGAAAGATTATTGAAGAAGTATGAGGTTCACCATAGGGTCACCACAACTTACCATCCCCAAGGAAATGGCCAAGCTGAAGTCTCAAATCGAGAAATAAAAGCCATTCTTGGGAAGGTTGTGGGTCCGAACCGAAAAGATTGGAATATTCATTTGGAAGATACCCTGTGGGCATACCGAACTGCATTCAAGACTCCAATTGGGATGTCCCCATACAGGATGTTATTTGGAAAGTGTTGCCATCTGCCAGTCGAGTTTGAACATAAGGCACGATGGGCACTTCAGAAGCTGAATATGGATCATGACGCCGCTGGACATTCCAGGAAATTTCAAATTCAAGAGCTGGAAGAAATGAGAATGGAGACCTATGATAATTCGGTGTTGTACAAGCAAAAAATGAAAAGGCTCCACGATCAAGGAATTCGAAGGAAGAGATTTAACCTAGGACAGAAAGTACTATTGTACTACTCAAGGTTCAAGCTTATGAGAGGAGGACTGAGGACCAAGTGGGTTGGTCCATTTGAAGTGTATGCAGAATGCCTGAATGGGGCAATTGAGCTGATAAATCTCGATACTGGAGGGCACTTCAAAGTGAATGGCCACCGTGTGAAAGCTTACCTGGGGCATTCTGATGAAGATGTCACAGTGATCTGGCTCGCGGAGCCCACTTACGCCTGATCTGGGGTGATGTCGTGCCCACGACAATAACTAGGGCGCTACTGGGAGGCAACCCAGGTGTTTTCTTGTCTTAATTCATTTTTATTTATTTTTAATAAATTTTCCAGTTAATTAAACTAGTTTAGGGAGCAATTTTACGCTTGTTTTGGATAAGCATGGTGTTTGCAGGTTTAGATAATGAGAGGGAAAGATGAAGATAAAATAAATCCCTTGGAAATAGAGATTCTGAAGTGAGGCACTCTGGAGAGATAAGATTTGTTCCGATTTTTCAGGGATAAGGCTTATCAATTAACATATGGCATACTAATCCAGGAGACTCCTAAGGAATTTGGAGAGTCACAAGTTAAATCATGAATAGTGATTCCCTTAATATAAAAGCCTTGTCCCACAAAATCTCCACTATCACTTTCACTCACTTTTTGCAAAAATCAGAACCTTCTCTCTCGATTTTTTCTGCAACCCTAATTTCTGAAAACCTTCAAAAATCCAACAATGGCGAAGACAAGAGGCAAGAAAGTCACACAAAAAGCTGGACCTAAGGCACGCCTGGACTTCGATACCCCCGCTGTCTCTGAAGAGCCCTCTCCAACGAAAGTTGTGAAGAAACCCTCTACAAAACCCAAGAGAAATGTTGCGTCTGAAGCAGCCGCTTCGAGTAAGCTTCCCAAGGAGACCCCACCGGAACAGGAGCCTACGCCTGAAGTCGAGGTGACAGAAGAAAGCTCTGCTACTCCAACTCAAATGGAGCAGCAAGATGCTGAAGCGACTGTAGAGGGCATGCAGGAAGAAGAGGCTACTGAAGAGCCTGAGCCAAAGCCGAAGAAAGGGGCAGAAAAGAAGAAAGTGAAGAAGCCCGTTAAGGCTCTGACTTCTGTGCTGTCAGTAGAGATCGAAGACTTGGAAGATGAAGAGGAAGGAGATGAAGTTGAAGGAAAAGAAGAAGCTGAAGATGAAGGAGATAGAGACACCGATTTGGACAAATACTTGACTGAAATTGAAGACATTGAGGTTGAGCCCCAACCGGAGAAGGTATCGCTGTTTGAAAAGGAGGACGAGGCACCCGCTGACATCAAGAAGCGGGCAGTAGAGAAGGCGAAAGGGAAAAGAAAGGTTGGAGAGCCCATTCCAGAGCCAACCGAGCCAGAGGTGTTCCATCAAGGGGATACTAAAGAAGAGAAGGAGCAGCAGAAGCCCAGTGCGCCCTCTCAAATGCAAGCAAGCTCTGAAGAGCCCTCGGAGGACTCCTCACCCAGGCGAAAGGTGGGGAAATCTGTTGGTATGAAAGCCGGAGCCAAGCTGGCTGGAGAGGCCTCTTCGCAGAAGAGGAAGGCTGAAGAGGGCACTTCAGCCCCTGTGCCTAAAAGAGGTAGAGGGGTGGGGAGCCCCATACCAAGTAAGCCCAGCAGTGGACCGCCACCAGTCAGGGGCATCATCAACTCAAAAGGAGTCCACCGTGAGACGCTTGCAGCTCTTTGTATAGAGCAGGAGGTAAGAGATTTATTTTCTGCAATTGGTTGGGAATGCTTTTTAGATATGGAGTGTGTGATTTTTCCATCGTTGTCTCGTGATTTTGTCCAAAACTTGAAAATCAAAGCTGTGAACAAGCCTACTACATCCACCAGGGTTTTATCTTTTAAAATGATGGGTAGGAGTTATTCTTTGTCTGTTGATGATTTAAATATGTTACTGGGCATCGTGACATACTTGGGCCTCCAGAAGGAGGAGTATGTCGATGCCGTGACTGTAGTGCCCGACTCTGCAGAAGGAGTCGATGCAAAATGGATAGATATTGGGGATGGATCTGTTTTTCAAAGCGGGTCCACAAAGGGATATTTTTAAAACAATGATGCTTTGAGATTCTGCCATAGATTGTTGGCCTACAATTTTTTCAGCCGAAAGGATAGCTCAAATTCAATCACCAATCAGGAGTTGTTCATTTTGTGGTGCATGGTGCACAAAATCAGAATCAATTTCGGTTCTGTGGCCATTGCACATTTTCGGGAAATCAAAACACACCATAGGCATCGTATCTCTTGTGCCCAGTTAATCACCCAGCTTGCTTGTTAGACATAGGCTCCTTGATTTGCATGATACTTATTTAACCCCCTTCCCCGTGAGTATTTTGATCTTAATTGCCTGAGAAGAATGCAAGATATGGTTGACAATGAGGATGAGAAGCCTGTTTTCTTTGTGCCAGGGGCAGACCCCTCGAGCATGCTTTTAGCTATGGCATGTACATCGAAGAAACAACCAGCAAGGAAGGCACCGCAGAGGGAGCACCCGGTCGCAGTGATCATGAGGAGACTCGAGTTGATAGAGAATGCCCAGTTCTAGACCAATGAAAAACTGACCCGAATAGAAGCAGCCCTGAAGGCCTATTTCAAGCATGTTGGGTTCTCCTACCCAACGCCTGCAACCGATTAACCTGGTTCTTTCTGTCCTTTAGATTAGGTTTTGTTTTGTTTTTTGTTTTTTATTTGTTCTGTTTTCTTTGTTGTCTTATTGTTTGAGGCTGTGTCCACACTTTGCAAGTTGCAAAGTGTGTGGGTAGGTAGTTGAGTCAAATGCATGCTATTCTGTGAGTCTGTATGGGCATTTCACGTGATGATCCAACTATTAATTGCTTTACAGAAAAATCAGCATGCCCAATTAAGATAGGGATGACGAACGAGTTTTGGCATGCCCTGTGAGACTTGAGCCTACAGGCTGTATGCTTCAATTTTACAGTTTTTCTTTCATTAATGAGTGTGAATAATTCTATGTTGATGATGTTCTAGAATTTGCCTCTATTCTGTGTTTAATTCTGGGAATTATTGATGCATATGTAGATGAGATAGGCCATGTTTTGCTGAACCACTGAAATAAATAACTCCCACCAATGACACAGCCCTTGCACCCCCTTTTGAGCCTATGAAATGCCCTGGTCGATTTTGTTTCGGGGTGGTTATACTTAGCCAGGGCATTATAAAACCTGAAAAGAAAAATGGGTAAGGCAAAGTGTTTTCTGGGAAGGCATATATATATGAAGGGCCAGAAAAGATAGGGGGAAGAATTAAATAAAAAAAAAAGAGAAGAGAGAAGTGATTAGAAAAAAGAGAAAAAAAAGAAGAAAAAGAAAAAGAAAAAATAGTCTGAATAAAATTCCCCCGAGTTCTAAGTGTTTAGAATGCCCAAAATAAGGAAGATTCAGTGCCTGAACAGGGCACAGGAGGGTGGAGAATAGAAAGGAGCTGGGGAGGGGTCTGTACAATCAATAAAAACCCCTCCCACTCAAAATGCCCAACTGTAGCCTAAAAAGCCCTATTGATACTAATGCATCATGGTTTCTAGAGAATGAACAGCAGAACTTTGGCAAACTTATAGGACGAATTTACATAGAATTACAGTCGAAATGAGAGTATACACTGAGTGAAGAGAATCTGTGAGGAACACCAAGCTAAAACTCATTTTTGACCTATTTTAGGTATGCTGAAACTTTGCAATTTTTGTTGGATTATTTCTGATGTGCCCACACGGAGTAACAGTTTGCATGCTTATGTTTTGAGTCTGTTTCTTTTCTCTTTTATTTTCTTTTGTTTTTCTGGATGCGTTGCACCCCATGCTTGAGGACAATCATGCTTAAAGTGTGTGGGTGTGATAAGTCCATTTATTTCATGTTTTTATGGGCATTTTATCCCTTATAAATGTCCTTTTTAGTGTGTTTTGAGTCGAAAAGAACCAGGTTGCAGTCAAAGGGCATTTCAAGAGTCGAGTCTGGTGAAAGGGGCATTTTATGCCCAAATATTCACGATTATCTCGCACATATGTTCATCAGAGGCACATGGGACGTCCTCAGTATCCGTCCCAAATTCGATCGGTGAAGTGGGCATATAAGATACGGATGGAGCTGACAGATGATGCCGTGCCCACAGTACTTGCACAGACTCGACCACAGGTCAGAATGGGCATTCCAGTGAAACTCGGGATTCAGTTGAAAGGAGAGCTGGTGGAAGATAGCTACATATCCGAATGAGAGTTGGAGCTAAGTTGGACTCCTAGAAGGTGCTGCAACAAAGAGATAAGCTCAAACGAAGAGATAAGTGCAATCAAAGGAGATAAGAACAATCCCTAAAAAATAGGGATTTGTTAAAGCTGAAGCTTATACAGTCAAGGTCAGCGAGGGCACGCCATTCTGGAATTTCAGCAGAAGACCCCCGCTTGTGGGGGAAACTTTACTCGAAAATGTAACTATTTAAACAAGTTTGGTCTCTGAAACATTTTCTGAAACATTTTCACACTTTACATTTTCTGCATTTTAAACATTTTCACACTTTACATTTTCTGCATTTTATTTCCAGTACGCTGCTTAGGCAGCCAAACAATCCGAAAGGTCTTAAACCTTTGGGACTTAGGTTATGTCCGTATTTCTCAACGTTGGAGTTGAGTTTTTGCTTAATTAATTCAGTACGTTTTCATTTATTTTTATGTCTTTAAATTCTGCAAGTTTAATTATGTCTAGCCTTCTCGGCTAGATTTTTAATTCTGGCGTTTGAATGATGAAATTGGTTTGAACATAAAATCTGGACTCGTGAGGCCAAAATGGGCATAGTAATGCATGATTAGTTTCCGTTAATTCTTGTGCCTTGTTCCACGTGAGTGTGTGTTTGAAATGCCCAATGTGACTGATCACTCGTTAGGTAAAGAGGGCACACCGCTGTTAATTGAATTGGCGAATCGTGACTGTGTATCAGTTCATATAGTAATAAGGGAATTAATGGGGTGTTGTGGGCATAAGAGGAATTAGTTGAACACAACAGATCTAGGTCCATCTAGGGCACAATGCTGCTTGCTTGCTTACATCTCTTAGAGGAATCGGGAGGTGGGTAACTGGTTAGGGGTTTAATCGAAGAGGAATCACTTTTAAACCTAAAATGAAAGGATGGATGAGGAGACGCATGAGAGGAATCCGGTCACCATAACTAGATGACCTATCATGTATGAAAATCGGTGTGCCCATGATCGAGTTGTTTTATGTTTAAACCAAGTTCTAATTTAAATGCCAGAATCTTTTGTTATTTGATATTTTCTTTAGTTTCTTTAGCAGATTTAAATTCAGTGTAGTGACAACACCAAAACTCCCTTTGTTATTGGTTACTTGAAGATAGAATCGTAATAACTCTCTGTGGGATCGACCCGTACTCATTGGCTAGCTATGCTCGCTGTGGGCACAGGAGTTTACAAATATATTTTTGAGCGCGAAACGACCGCGCGTCATAATATCTAATCATATTTTAAGCATATCATGGAAATCTTTCAAAACATAAAAATTTGTGAAGTCCATGTATACAAAATCATTTTAGTTCCATCATTGCGCGCCACTCTCTCCTAGAACGCTTACGGTGAGTCGGTTCGTGTACACAACCCGGCTGCATAAGGTTGAGCACTGCCCTGTTTGCTTGGGGCTCGATATCGTGAACCATTGTAGTTTCATCACCAAAAACAGTAGTAAGACTTACATGAATCAGAAGAGCACATTAAATACAGTCATGAGTTAGATATTGAATCATATTCATTTTATAAATATCAGAGCTTAATAACCCGAAATAGATTTTTATATAATAAAAACCCACCTGGTAATCTGATCTGAGATAGCTAGATCTAGATTCTGACTCTGGTCTCAACTAGAAGTCTCCTTCTTCTGTGCCTACAAGGTTGTCCGGCAACTTAGTTGCGATGAAAGACTACCATTAAGTCAAAATCTAACATTTCTTAGCTATGAAGTAAATATTATAATATCTACTACCTTCATACGCAGTACCCGGGTCATCAAAATATTTTGATTCTTAAGGGAACTTTACTCAAGGCATTTTTATAAAGAAAAACCATTTAGGAAGTTTTGGCATACGGGGTGGTCAAACCCGTATCCTAAAATTAATTCGGTACAAATAAATTCATACCGCAAGATCCGCCCACTGGAAAAATATGAAACTTTAAATAAAAATACTATATTTTGAGACGGAACATCTTTTGAGACTAAAATTACGATAGGGCTATCCATAAAGGATAGATCTGAAAAACACTATAATTTAAAATTCGGATACTTAAAATATACCCAAAATTAAAAAGTGACAACATGGAAAATGCATACAAATATACATATAACATAAAACCCTAAAGGCACATTTTAATCTGGCGACCCGAAAGAGATCACCGTTTTGAGGCGGTGGTGAAGAGATTGATTAATTGGGGACGGGGCGGGAGGGGGGGTGATGCTTAACGTGGGAGGGGGGCTTGATGATTATGATGGATGATGGTGGTGGTGGCATGAGGTGAAGGTGGTTGGCGGTGGTGGTGACTTTTGGCGGCAGTCACGATGATTTTTCATCGTGAGCGTCCGTCAAATCATATTTTCAATTACGTATTCGAGTTACGCATTGACACTTTCAGAATGACTATGTCAGAATTGAAATAAGAAACTAGAGACGTACCTTCTCTAGAAGCTGCTCGGTGTTTCGATTTTGAAAATGAATGAAAAATGAAACCTTAAGCTCCTATTTATAGAGGAAAAATAAATAAGATAATAACGAATAAAAGAAATTATAATGATGGAAAAAGAATATGATAATAACGAATAAGATAATATTTTGGAAAAGAAATTGGATAATGACGAATGTGCATTTTTTCTATTCAAAGTTGTGCCAAGAGTTCATTTGAACTTGAATTTGAAAAATTCAAAGTTTGGCACGATCCTTGAAACTTTTTCTATTAACCCGAGAAAAATATTAGAACATATTTTTAAAGCAATTTTTCACCAAATTAAATTTTAACAGATTTCCCTGGCTGCGATTTTCCTTTATTTGGGTCCTTTAAGGACCCAACTTTTTCCTAGATTACCCTCAGGTAACATAAGTTGAATAAAACCTTCTAAAATATTTCGAGATATTACAACTTCAGTCCCTGCATGATCTTTTCCAATCTTGACTGTAGTGCTGATAGGAGTTCGTTTGTGTTTTGAATTCACAAGCTCAAACTTTTTCACCAGATTTCTGGCATACTTAGATTGAGAGATAAATATCCCTTCTTCTGATTGCTTTATCTGTAGACCTAGAAAGTATTTTAGATCTCCAACAAGGCTCATCACAAACTTCGTTTCCATGTCCCTGATGAAGTCCTTGACCATCTTATCAGACACTGAACCAAACACTATATCATCCACATAGACTTGCACCACAATTACTTGTGATTTTTCTTTTCTGATGAATAGTGTTCTGTCTTCTCCTCCTCTGTTGTATCTCTTGCTTACCAGGTATGTAGCCAGTCTTTCATACCATGCCCGAGGAGCTTTCTTCAAACCATATAATGCCTTTTTAAATTTGAACACAAACTCTGGATGATGTGGATCTTCAAATCCTTTTGGCTGTGCAACAAACACATCCTTCTTTAAGAATCCATTCAGAAAAGCACTCTTGACATCCATCTGATATAGTTTGAACTTCATGATGCATGCCATGGCTAGGAGAAGTCTGACTGATTCAATCCTTATGACAGGAGCAAATGTTTCATCAAAATCAATGATTTCTATCTGAGAATATCCTTGTGCAACCAGACTTACTTTGTTTCTTGTAATATTTCCAGATTTATCAGTCTTGTTCTTGAAAATCCACTTGGTTCCAACAATATTGACTCCTTCAGGCTTCTGTACCAGATCCCAGACATCATTCTTTTTGAATTGAAGAAGTTCTTCCTGCATGGCTTCTATCCAGTAGTCATCTTTAAGAGCTTCTTGGATATTCTTGGGTTCTATCTTGGAAGTGAAACAAACATAGGATATTTCATCATACATCTTTTTTCTCAGAGTGGTCCTGGTCATCCTTCCTTCATGAATGTCTCCTATTACTTCTGAAGTATGATGATTTTTGATGATTTGCTTCGAAGGCTTTCTATGCCTTACTGTCTGTTCTTCAGCTTCTCTGTCTGTATCATCATGAACTTTAGGATGTTTGAACGCATCCATGTGAACATCATCTTCAAGAGTATTAATAGTATTGTTCTGATGATTAAATCTGACATTTACTGTCTCAATTACAACCTTTGTATCTTTATTGTAAATCTTGTACGATTTACTGTTTCTGGAGTATCCAACAAAGATCCCTTCAACTCCTCTTTTATTCATCTTGCTGAGATACTCTCTATCATTGAGAATATAACATGTGGTTCTAAACACATAAAAGTACTTCACCGTTGGCTTCTTTTCATTCCAAATCTCATATGGAGTAGTGAAAGTACCTGGTCTGAGATGAACTCTATTACCGATGTGACATGCTGTGTTAATAGCTTCTGCCCAGAACATTGCAGCAACTCCTTCAGCAGTAATCATGGTCCTGACCATCTCTTGGAGAGTTCTATTTTTCCTTTCCACAACTCTATTCTGCTGAGGAGTTTTGGGGGCTGAGTATTGATGACTGATACCATTCTCACAGCAGAATGTATCAAAGTACTGGTTCTCAAATTCCTTGCCATAATCACTTTTGATTTTAATAATTTGATCATCCTTATCAATTGTGATTTTACAGGCTAATCTCTTGAATGCTGTGAAAGCTTCAGTCTTGTATCTGAGAAAATCAACCCAAGTAAACCTTTATAGTCATCAATGCAGATGAGGACATACTTCTTTCCTCCATAGCTTTCCACAGCCATAGGCCCCATTAGATCCATATGAATGAGATCTAGAATTCTCTTGGAAGTTCTGTCTTGAACTTCTTTATGTTGAGATCTGGACTATTTCCAAATCTGGCATGGTCCACAGACTTTGTCTCTGTCAATTCTGATCTGAGGTAGTCCTCTGACAATCTCCTTACTGATGATCTTCTGGAGATTTCTGAAGTTGATGTGTCCAAGTTTCTGATGCCAGATTTCTGACTCTTCAATAGATGTTCTTTGACATGTTAAAGAACATTGTGCAGGGACACATTTAGTTGATAACAGTTATCAGCTGATATCTTCCCTTCCATGAATAAGTCATTGTTCTTATTCATAACTTTGCAGCTTTCCTTGATGAAGACTATAATCATGTCATCATCACATAATTTACTGATATTAATCAGATTAGCTTTGAGTCCATCAATTAGCGTAGCTTTCTTGAGTTTGGGCATTCCTTTAATAGTCAGCTCTCCTTTTCCCATAACTTTACCTTTCTTTCCATCTCCAAAGGTAACAAAATTTGACGAGCAAGCTTTCAGATTCTGCAACACAGAGCAATCCCCTATCATGTGTCTTGAACAGCCACTGTCAAAGTACCAGCTTCCTTTATCTTCAACTCTCAACGAAGTATGAGCAATTAGACTAGTCTGCTTGACCACCCGTTGCTTTTTCTGTGCAGGCATTTTCTTCTATTGAGTAGTTGTATTCTTTTGAGTGTTGCTAGAATACTGAGCTACAAATCTTCTCCTCATTATTTTCAGATCAAAGAGATACTTCTCACAGTGTGGTCTAATGTGGCCTTTTTCTTCACAATAGTGATAGATAATTCTTTTTATGCAGCCATTATTGTTAGCCATCTTTTTATTAATGTTCTTCTGGATGGCCTGAACATTATTTTGTATATGTGCTGTCTGGCTTGTACTGGCTTTGACAAACACAGTCTTGGATTCTCCACTATTGTATCCAAGACCTGAATGACTTTTTCCTAAATGTCCCGGATTGGTAAGAATTTTATCAAGATTCTTAGCTCCATTATTCAGCATGTTGACATTCCTTTTGATGGACTTTAGCTCTGTAGTCAGTTCTTTAATCTTCTACTTCTGCTGTTGGATAATGGCCTTCTGTTCTCCATCAGACTTGATCAAATTCTCTTTTTCTTTGAGAAGATCTTTGTTGTGAGATTGAAGAGTTTTGTTGATCTCAGCAATTTCAAGCCATTTTTCATACATCTCCTTATATGTCTGAATAAACTTCTCATTACTGACATCATCATTGTCTGAGTCTTCATCTTCATCTGCAAGTTTGAAAGGATCCTGGAACTGTGAGACCTTTGCTGTAAAGGCATAGTTCTCTTCTTCTGATTCACTGCTACTTTCAGAATCATTATCACTCAGAGAAGCATTATAGTTCTTCTTATTCTTCTTCAGAGTGTTGGCACATTCAGCTTGAATATGTCCAAAACCATCACACTCTCTACACTGAATTGCTCTCTTTGTGTTTGATGGTTGCAACTCTTTTTGCTCATTGTTGGAGTTTCTATGTTGCTGAGTAGTTCCAGGTTGTTGTCTCCTGTTGTTTGACCTTCTGGAAGATTGTCTATTCACTCTCTTAAGCATTCGACTGAAATTCTTGGTGATAAGGACCATATTATTCATTGTTTCTGAATCAAGTACAGTTTTTTATTTCTGCACATATTCAGAAACATCCTCAGAAAGTTTAGCTTTCAGAGCAATACTTTTCTTCCTTGAGCTGCTGTCAACATCTTCTAGATTCATCTCGAATGTTCTCAACGATCCCATCAATTCATCAAGTCTCATACTCTTGATGTCCTTAGCTTCCTCTATGGCAGACAAGTTTTTCATTGCTGATAGGTTCTCCTAGAGGAAAAATTTCATTTGATATGCTCCTTAATCTGGCATTAAACTCACCAATGGATTCAGACTCTTCCATTCTGAGACTTTCAAACTTTGAAGTCAGATTTTGAAGTCTTGACAGCCTCACAGAACTAGTTCATTCAAAGGTAGTTTCCAGAATATCCCATGCAGCTTTAGCAGTCTCATAGGTTGAGATTAAGCTGAATTTTTCAAGATCAACTGCAGAGAATATTGCATTGAGAGTTTTAGAGTTGATATTGTACAGTTTTTCTGTGGCACAGTCCATTCTCCTTCTTCAATTTCCACATGCCTTCCTTCTTTAGAAATAGTTGACTTTTCCCATCCTTTAGTGACGCTTTTCCATGCGAGTTCATCAAGAAATCTCAGAAAGGCCCTCATCCTTGCTTTTCAGTAAGGATAGTTGTTGCCTTCTAGCAGTGGTGGTCTGACCGTGGATCCTCCTTTTTTGATTGCACTCATAACTGGAATGCCACCAAAACCTTCACGCAGATATGTAGATTTCAGAATTCTTTTCGCACTAACACCAAAGACGACCCACTCTGGTACTAATTGAAGTTACATAAACTGTGCGAACATGTTTATCATCATGTACTTGAACATTGTTGTGAACATGTAAGGTCAGAATGTATAAACTTTAAGGAAATAAAGAACATGAGATTGGTAACCCTGTTCGATCAATTGATCTACATCAGGGGGACTTATCAAGTCCTTGAGAAATAGTTTACTACTCCGTTGAATGGTTACAAATGCTATTACATGAAGACTCCCATCACTCGACCCCTTTCCTACCCGATTCAACCTCTTTCACTAAACTGACTTGTGAGCTCCCCTCACAACCTAGAATCTCTCTAGTTCTCACAAGAAATCTCTCTCGAGACTCCTTTAAGTGTGTATGAAAGTGAGTTTTAAGCACAAACTAGAAACATAATGATCTAACTGATCAAACCTAGTCTACCCGAATACTATATGCTTCGAATGTGAAGTCTTTTACTTCTCAGCCCTTTTGTGTATTCGTCAAAATTCATGTCACCTCAACTAGTCTGAATCTCGGGCTATTTCTAAACAACAGATATAGCCCTAACAAGGTAATTAGAAGTCCTAATTAGACTAGAATTTAACAAGGAAACAATTTCCTTAAATAAATCGGACTTTCCTGGTTTAGATGTCTTCCTTGAATAGAACTCCTTCTTTCCTTCTTAATCTTCATCACGAACAAGACAGCTTCTATTTTGAAACATCCATCTTGAATCTGCAGCACCGGCTCTTTGATTCCAGCATGATACGTTTTTTGTAAACTCTCTGGACAATCATGTACATGATCATGTTCCTGAACATAACTAAGTACATGTCTTGATCTTCAATCAGATTGGCAACGGAATGTTCACTAAAATGTCCAGTACATGTGATTCGAACATGAATAACCAAAACCTTTTGTGTTTTTTTGAAATTCTCATAACTTCTTAAACAGATAATGACAATCCTGAACACCTAAGTTCAGATGGCACTAACACTATATATAGTTAAGTTCATAAACAATTATAACTTTATCAATGCTTAATATTATTTTTGAAAACTTGTAATATTTGAGAATTTAAGTCATACTAGCATATTATTATTCACATATTAGCAACATGTTACTAACATATTAGCAAATTATTAGTCACGTATTAGCAGTGTGTATATTTCTAACATATTAGCAATGTGTTATATGTATGAATGATGTTACACATGTTACACAATATTATTTTAAATGTGGTACAATGTTATATATGTGGTGTTTAGTACGTGTCAATTTAATATTATAATCTCATCGAGTTAGCAATATGAGTCTACCTCATGTTAACAACATAATCTCTTGATGTTAGCAATATAAATCTCTCATGTTAGCATATTAATTCAATGACAGAAAATATAATAATTTTAAAGCGTTGTTTCTTTAATTCCGGGAATTTGGCCCAAAATCCGAAAAACATAACCTAATTCCTAAATTACGAAAAACCCCGCCTTCATTAAGTTCTCAAATATTACAAGCTTGCCACCTTACTTTGACTAAAACTTTGACTAAATTATGGTCATTAGATCTGATCAAATTTAAAGTTTGGATTGGTTCCTCGGTTCTCATTAGAGTGTTTTCGAGTGAAACAGTGAGGGGTTTTTAATAACTGTTTTGTACGCAATCTCGGGAGAGATTATAAGTTGAAGTCGTGGGTAGCTAGAGAGAGTCTAGTGTCACAGTTGTAAGGGGATCTTACAGCTTTCGGCTAGCAAAAGAGTTCGTGGAGAAGAACGGGCGACATAAAGAGAGAGTCCTATATGTGTAAGAACCCTAATACGCTACACGAAGGAGTAACAGTCGAATCTTCAAGTTTGGGTGTAGTCCCCCTAGAGTAGGTTGGTTAACCGAACTGGATTATCAATCTCGTGCGTATTTTACTGCTTTATATTTTATGTTCTTACATTTGTCCCACATATATCGTAGAACAGTTTATAAGCAGTATTGATTAACACATTAAGAGCACGGATTATCATTTTTCAATTGGCACCAGAGCAGGTCACCTTTCTTAAGGTGTGATCGTGTGTTTTTAATCCGTGTATTCTGTATTGTTTTTCCGAGATGGACACAATCAAAGAAGGAGCCTCGACGGTGTGACCTCCGCTTCTGGATAACAACAAGTATGCCTATTGGAAAGCTAGAATGACGACTTTCATACGTTTGATTGATGAATGAGCCTGGAAAATAGTGACTGAAGGCTGGAAGCCTCCCACCAAGAAGGATGAAAAAGACAAAGTCGTGCTGAAGCCGGAAGAAGAATGGGAGGATGCCGACTTCCATGTCATGGGGCTAAATGCTAAAGCGATGAATGCTATCTTCTCTGCTGTTGACATGAATATCTTCAAGCTCATATCCACATGTGACAAAGCCAAGGATGCGTGTAATATCTTGCAGACCACGTTTGAAGGAACTAGCAGTGTTCGTGCCTCTCGAATGCAACTGCTTACCACCAGATTTGAGAAACTTCACATGGGTGAAGGTGAAAAACTTACTGATTTCAACGCCAAGATTTGCGACATCGCTAATGAAAGCTTTGCACTCGGCGATGCGATCTCTGAAGAGAAACTTGTGCGAAAGGTTTTGCGATCTCTGCCTAGAAGATTCGCTTATAAAGTCACGACCATTGAAGAGGCCAAAGACGTGAGCAAGATGAAGTTACAGGAGCTGATGGGGTCCTTGTGAACCTTTGAAATGGGGCTGGCAGATGAAGAAACAGTGCAAAAGAAAAGCATAGCTTTTCAGGAAGGTTCCAATACTGATGTGCCAAGTAATGTTCCTGATAGTTCTGACCTTGCAGAATCAATCGCTTTACTTTCAAAGAATTTTTCCAGGTTTACAAGACAATTTGAAAAATCATCTCAAAATTATTCTGCCAAGAACAGGTTCTCTAAACCTCGAAAAATGAAGGATGATGATTCTAATGAAGAGAAACTTAAAGAAGAAAAGTGTCAAGAATGTGGTGGTTATAGTCACTATCAAGTCGAGTGTGTTAACACTCTCAAAAAGAAGAACAAGTCATATTATTCTACCTTCAGTGAAAGTGATGAAGAAGGTGTAAGCAATCATATTGCTTTCATGACACACTCTGTCAAAAAGTCTGTACCTGTATCTGTTCCTGACAGTATGGTCAAGAAAATTTCAGAATGCAGTGATGATGAAGAAGATGAAGAATTATCTATGGAATCAACTATGGAGGTGTATAAAAAGTTGCATTCCAGTTGGATCATGGTGGTTAAGGTCAATGAAGACCTGTTAAAAGAGTATTCTAATTTCTTGAAAGAAAGAGATAATATCTCTACTCGCCTTAATCAAGTGCAGAATGAATTGTTGCAGTCCAGAAATAGTACTCAAGCACAGAATGGTGAACTCCAACACCTAAAGAAGCTTGTCAAAATGATGAACTCCGGATCATCTCAACTGGATGAAATTTTCTCCAAAGGAAAGAGTCCTCAAGATCATTCTGGGCTCGGATACAATGGTGCTCATACTTATGACGTACTTTGTCAAGGACAGTCATCCGGAACAAAAGATTCAAAAGTTCCAGAGTTGAGAGCTGAGCCAAAGAACAAGCAGTAGCGAAGGAAGTCTCCTCAAAAGACACGTGTTGTGTGTCATTACTGTGAGAAACCTGGTCACATTCGACCACATTGCAGAAACTTGATCAATGACCTCCGAAGGATGAAAAGAAGGGGTTTTGCAAAATCTGATCAGTTTCCCAAAAGAAATGTCCGAAATAGATCTAGGAACAATCACAAAAATTATGTGGTTCACACTGCACTCAATATTCATGCAAAAAGTAGCTGGTACTTTGATAGCGGATGCTCTCAGCATATGACAGGAGATGCTAGCATGCTGAGTAATATTCAAAAAGATTGCTCATATCAATCTGTTACCTTTGGAGATGGTGTTAAAGGTAGATTGCTTGGCCATGGATGCCTAAATGTGCATGGGATGCCCAACCTGGAGGATGTGCTGCTTGTAGAAGGACTGGAAGCTAATTTAATAAGCATTAGTCCGTTGTGTGACCAAGGTCTCTTGGTGCATTTCACTCAAGACAAATGCCTTGTGAAAAACAAAGAAAGTGTTCTTCTGATGGATGGGGACAGATCGAGGGACAACTGTTATCTTCTTAATGTGAAGGGGACTTGCTTCAGATCACAGATTGGTGAAGCAAATTTATGGCATGAAAAGCTTGGCCATATGAGTTTTCAAAACATTCAAAGACTCATGAAAACTGAAGTTATGATTGGTGTTCCAAAATTGAGCATTGTTGAGAAGAAAAATCGGACGCTTCAAGAAATGAGCTAAGTCATGATGAAGGCGAAATCTGTCCTTAACAACCTCTAGGCTGAAGTGATGATTACGTCATGTTATTAATCGGGTGCACTTCAGACCCAAGACGAGAGTTACTCCCTACGAGTTGTGGAAAGGGAAAAAGCCCAACTTAAAGTACTTTCATATCTTTGGGAGTACTTGTTACATGTTACAAGACCGAGAACAACTTGGCAAGTTTGATGCCAAAGAAGATGAATGTGTGTTTCTTGGGTACTCGAGGAATAGTCGGGCTTATCATGTTTTCAACAAAAGGACTAAGACTCTGTTAGAGTCCATTAATATTGTTGTTGATGATCTGGAAGAATCTGCTGCCCAGATTAATGAAGAAAGCGTTGATGTTACTATCCATGTTCCAGCATCTGTTCCAGACAGTTCAGAACACAATGTTCCTACAGAAGTAAGAAGTGAGAAACTGGATGTTTACAATCCTTCGAAAGGTGTTCAGAAGAACCACTCTACATCAGATATCATCGATGATATGAGTGAAGGAGTTTGAACAAGAGGTGTTCGAAAGAACTATCGTGAATTGATAGCCAATGTGTGTTACACCTAACTATGGAGCCCAAGAATGTTAAGGAGGCATTGCAAGATGATCGATGGATTCAGGCCATGCAAGAAGAACTCTTGCAATTTGAAAGAATTGAAATTGTGGATTTCGACGAGACTTTTGCTCCAGTTACTCATCTTCAATCGGTGCGTTTTCTCTTTGCCATGGCTGCTTGGATGGAGTTCAAATTATTCCAAATGGACGTGAAGAGTGCCTTCTTGAATGGGTACTTATCTAGAGATATATTTGTTAGCCAACCCAAAGGCTTTGAAGACCCTCACGATCCGAAGTATGTGTACAAACTGAAGAAGGCTCTCTACGGCCTCAAACAAACTCCTCGAGCTTGGTACGAATGGCTAACCAAGTTCCTTCTGGAGAAAGGATATGTTCGTGGTGGAGCTGATAGAACTCTCTTTATCAAGAGAGAAAAATTTGATGTAATCATCGTCCATATTTATGTCGATGATATTGTCGTTAGATCTGTCTCAAATAGAATGGTGGATGAATTTGTGGAGGATATGACTTCAAAATTCGAGATGAATCTTGTAGGTGAACTAACCTACTTTCTGGGGCTTCAAGTGAAGCAAAAAGATGACGGAATCTTTGTATCTCAAACAAAGTATGCGAGAAACTTGATCAGTAAGTTTGGCATGGATAGTTGTAGCCCAAAAAGAACACCGATGGGAACATCTTTGAAGATGTCAAAAGATGAAGATGGTGTGTCAATTAAGCAAATCTTGTACCGGAGTATGATTGGCAGTCTGCTCTATCTTACAGCAATTAGGCCAGACATTTGCTACAGTGTGGGAGTTGGTGCTCGGTACCAATCTGATCCCAAAGAAAGTCATCTGAAATCTGTCAAGAACATAATCAAGTACATAAAGGGTACTGTTGAGTTAGGACTTTGGTTTTCCTATGATACAAACCCTAGTTTGGTGGGGTTTTGCGATGCAGATTGGGTTGGTTGTACTGAAGATCGGAAGAGTACTTCAGGAGGATGTTTCTTCCTTGGAAACAACATGGTTTCGTGGTTTTGTAAGAAACAGAATTCGATCTCTTTATCTACTGCTGAAGCCGAATATATTGTGGCTGGAAGTTGTTGTACTCAACTTCTTTGGATGAAGCAAATGTTGCTTGACTATGGTGTGCCACAATCTGTCCTTACCATATACTGTGACAACATGAGTGCAATTAATATTTTGAAGAATCATGTACAGCACTCACGCACGAAACACATAGATATTCGTCACCACTTCATTCATGAACTTGTTGAAGATGGTTCACTTGTGATTGAGTATATGGGAACTGAAGCCTAACTTGTGGATATCTTTATGAACGCACTTGATAGTGTAAGGTTTGAAACACTTAGATCCTCTCTAGATCTATGTGTTTTCTGAGCTTCTCCTCTGTGAGAAGTCTCTCTGTACGGTCGATGTAGTGTGTGTGCTGTAGTTTGTCTCAAACAGATGTTGGGACAGTTTGAACAGTTTTTTCTCAACAACTAGTGGATCCTTGTTTCCCACGAATGAGCAGAGGGTGTTGTTTATGGGATGTGTCAGTTATGGGAATTTCCTTTTTGAATTCTCTAATTAAGGGCATAAGTTTACTGTTCAAATTTTTAAGGCAACAGAATTTTTCAACATTCTCCTCAAGCCTTTCTCTTGAATTCTCTGCTCTCAAGACTCTTCCTTCTCTGAAATCAATGGCGGATAAATCTGAGTCTTCGAAGCCTTCTCTATTCAAGAAGCCCAAAATCTCTACACAAGATCTGTGGCGGAAATTAGACGAGCTATCAAAACCGTTGGTGTATTTGGGTCCTTTGTCCTTACCTCAGAACAGCAAACTGAAGCCGTTCCAGATGTCCCTGCTTCTGTGCCTTTGTTTGTGGCACCTTCTGTGGAAGCAGTTGTTGGATCTGTGTCTGAGATAGATTCTGTGGTTTCTCCCGCTTCTAAGGTTTCTGTGGATCCTTCATCGCCGCATCTGAACAATGCTGAAACAGTTGAAGCCTTGATCGCCTCCGCCGTAGATGATGTATCTACCTCAATTGAGGAGTTTGCAGCATCAATTGATGCTCTGATGTTTGTGCAAGAACCGTCTGTTCTCACCGTCGCTCCGTTGGTTAGTGACTTGCCTGTAGTCACTATTTAAGTGCCGCTGGGTGAAAGTTCGCCCCCTATTGCTGTTGAAACCCTTATCCAAGGGAAAGCGAAGAAGATGTTGACATCTCCTTCTTGGATGATGATTCTCCTGTTCATGAGACTGATTCTATTCCACCTTAACCAAGTGGAAAAGCTACCTTCTCCAAGACTCGCGGAACCAAATGCAAGTTGGAGTTGAGAGATATTCCAGTCACCCCTCCGGTGTCTGAGGATGAAGATGATACGTCCGTCGCTAATTTGAAATCAACGGTGTTGGAGAAAGTTGTTACAAAGAAGGGGCCTCTTTCTAAAACCCCCAAGTCTAAGTAGGTTGTTGCACAGAAGGGGTCTTCGTCCAAAGCCCCCAAATCGGTGAAGTCCTCTGGAAAAAAAGCTCCGACTAGGAAGCCTACTATTGTTCCTGCTCGCCGTGTTACACGAAGTTTGTCTGAGCAGAGGATGGGGTTTGTGTCAGGTCTTCGTCATCCGCTGATGAAGCAAGCCAGAGCTCCTTCTCCCTCTTATGATGAAGCAGAGGATATCTCTGAAACTATCCCGGATAGATCTGATTCCGAATCTGAAGCATATGATTCGCGTATAAGTTTTTTGTTGGTCGCTCTCTTATGTCTGAGCGTAAGTTGTTTAAGGCTGATGTTGAGGGTACTGGAGTCGTTGAAATTTTACATGATTTAAGGTTAGAGAAATCTGACTATACTGCTCCGCCTTATGTTGCTGCTGTTGTGCATGAGTTCTATGCAAATTTATCTAAGTCCATTCGTGATACTTCTGATGAGCATGCTTTTGCTGTATTTGTGTGGGGTCATTGGATTCCCTTTTCCCCGTCTGTGATAAATGCTAATTTAGGTCGTGAGCATGTGGTTGTTCATGTTCTCGTGTTTGTGTTGGATGAGATTGCTGCCGAGTTGACTGGAGGTAGTCGTTGTGCTTGGCCATCAGGCCGCTCTTTGATAGCATCAGATTTGAGCGTGAAGTATTCTATCATTCACAAGATTGTTGTTCGAAATTGGATTCACAGCGCTCACAACTCCACGATTGGGAAGCCTCTGTGGTTGTTGTTGTTTAAGGTTGGAACTCGGATGGAGTTCAACCTAGGCCAGCTCATCATTGAGCATTTTGTGGCTCATACAGAGTCTTCCTGGAGTCAGCAACCGATTGGATTCCCTAGACTGATTCTCAGATTGATTATGGCTCAGCAAGATATTGTGAATGCTGATGCTTTTTATGAGCCAGAGGCGTTGCCGCTCATAATCAGCCAGAAGTTGTTTTCATCCCAGCATGCCCAAGATATCCCAGCAAGAGATGATACTTCTGTTCCTCACAGATCTACTCAATCTTTGTCTGTCACATCTGCTTTCTTTGACAGACACATAAAATCTCTGGAACGTAAACTGCAGCTGCTGAAGAAGTCCTTCAGGGCTTTTAAGCTTCAAGAGTAGGAGTTGGAGTCTCTCCTGATTGATCTTCGAGCTCGGGCTCTTGGCCTTGCCTCGCTTTTTGATGCTGTTGGTGCTTATTAACCTTTCACCACCGCTGTTGTCCATGCCGATGCTGCTCCTACTGATGATGCAGGTGATGATGATAATGCCTCCACGCATTGAAGGTTCTTTTACCGTTTTTGGCAACAATTGAGGGGGAGAAGAACTCACTGTTTATCCGTTGCCTGCTGATGATAGGACCTTATCCTTGATTGCGAAAAGCAATGTTCGTGATGTTGAAGGCACTCCCACATCAGACTCAGGGGGAGTGTGTTTGGAACTATCCCAGACAGTTTGTTAAATATATCATTTGCTTTGATATATTTTGATCTGCGAAGTTGATTCAAGTGTTGTGCAGGTTGAGTTGATAATTGTCGACCATAAATGCCAAAGGGGGAGATTGTTTGTGCCACAGTTATGCACTAAGTGCTCGTGTTGTTTTGTTGGCGAGATATGTTCGACAATGTGTGCTTGGGTATGTCCCTAAAGCTATTCATTCCGCTGTGCGTGAAAAGAAGAACAATTGGCAACTTGTTCCCTCTGATGTCCCAGACAGAACCAGGGACACATTTATATGGCAGTTTCCATATATAGAAGATCTTGCGCGAATCCATTTGTAGAAGGCAAGAGATGTTCGATTGACTGCCTTGTGGAATAGATACCGAGTTGCTAATAATCCTCCTATCTAAGGAAAGTATCTACACACTTTTGGGAAGATCACAAACCAACAATTCACTTCCATATTGGCAACGCATGACGATCGGCGACAAGTGAGAAGTGAAGGCTATATGAAGACCGATTCATTGTGAAATCGGTGAATGACTTTTTAGACTCTCTTAGCATATTTTTGTGAGTCAATTTCGTTTGTGTCCCATGTAATTTACTATTAGTTGTTCCTTAAAACAGTTCAACGTGATAGACTAGTTTTGAGTGTTTTCGAGTGAAACACGTGAGGGGTTTTTAATACCTGTTTTGTACACAATCTCGGGAGAGATTGTAAGTTAAAGTCGTGGGTAGCTAGAGGGAGTCTAGTGTCACGGTTGTAAGGGGATCTTACAGCTTTCGGCTAGAGAAAGAGTTCGTGGAGAAGAATGGGCGACATAAGGAGGGAGTCATGTATGTGTAAGAACCCTAATACACTACACGAAGGAGTAACAGTCGATTCTTCAAGTTTGGGCGTAGTCCCCCCAGAGTAGGATGGTTAACCAAACTGGGTTATCATTCTCGTGCGTATTTTACTGCTTTATATTTTATGTTCTTACATCTGTCCCACACATATCGTAAAACAGTTTACAAGCAGTATTGATTTAACACGTTAAGAGCACGGATTATCATTTTTCAAGTATAGTTTTGAAGTGGGAATTATGAATTTTTGCGGTAACAATTTGATGCATGCTAGCTAATTTTTGGATTATGTTCGCAGGAATTCAGAACTAAGCATCATTTTCTGGGTAAAAAATATTGAGTGAAATTTGATTTGGGATAATAATTTTTTTAATAGAAATATATACATACATATAACTTATATCCAACACGTCAAACTCAAAAGATTAATGACCATAGAATTCGTGAAATTGGTTATAAGTCGCACACATTTTACACAATCAACATAAGATTTTGCCCATTTTTTTGTTTTCTTAAGCACACATCTATACAACTTATATTCAATACATCAAACTCAAAATGTTTGTATAGCAAATTATTCTCTTTTAATAACGAACTTCTTGGTTAGAAGATAAACATTAGGAGGAATGCGAAATCAATCACTTGTGTATATTTTTTACAACAAAAGAAATCGGAACTTCATCACCATTAGTATTATATTTTTTTTATATGGACCTCTCTCTCATATTTTGTTTAGGCTACATTTTCATAAATATCTCTTAAGTACTTCAAAATTGACAATTATATATTTTTTGATTTGCTTGGTTCAATTTATTAATATATTACTAACAAAATAAATTGAATATCTTCTGAATTTATTTTATGGTAATTTAAATCAATCACATGTGTATATTTTTTACAACAAAAGAAATTAGAACTTCATAACCATTAGTATAATATATATATATATATATATATAAATTATGGATCTCTCTCTCATATTCTATTTAGCCTATATTTTCATGAATACTTCTTAAGTACTTCAAAATTTACAATTATATATTATTTGATTTGCTTGGTTCAAATTATTACTATATTAATAACAAAATAAATTGAATATTTTCTGAATTTATTTTATGATTATTTCCAGTGTTAATTATAATTCAGTACCTAACATTTGCCCTTTATTCCACTTTTCCCAAAAATTTCAAAAGTTATATATACTTCAATACCCAATGTTTGATGTATATATACTTTAACACTTATAACACTAATGCAATTTCTTTCATGGTCCCAAATAGTGACATGAAATGTCATGAATCCTATGTAAAGGTGTGAAGGCATTAAATGCAAGGGTGGTATTCCACGTCAATATTTAATTCATCGAAAAAATGCATTAATGTTATAAGGGTTAATTTATCAAATATTAGATATGGAATTGTAACTTTTGAATTTTTGGGACAAAAGTGAAAAAATGGTCAAATGTTGGATACTGAAGTATGATTAATCTATATTTATATGAATTGTTATTGTTGAGTATGACGTGTTCCAGATGATGTTATCACTTCGTTGATAACATTGCAATCAATATCGTACCTAATGTTGTTCCGTCATTCTCGTCACATTGAGTATAACACTCGGATTATTAATCTTATCATTTCCTAGTATTTTGGATTAATTTATTTTAAATTAATCTGAATAAATTGTGATTTTTATCACATATCATTTTCCACGTATTTAGGGATTTATTAGATATTTTATTATGAGTTAAATCGTGGATAATGTTGATTTTGACTTGTTCAAAATCTCTTCCGGATTTCATGGGGACGTAATGATCCCACTCCTTCTTGGACACTAACTGTTGCAGGAGATCGTGGGTCACTGGAGTAATCGCTACTATTACACGATGTTGAAGAACGTGTGCCACGCAATGCAGAAGACGATTATCTCAAGTCTACTTCAGCAATGGGTAGTGGAAGACGGTTGATTCAAGTCCTAGTCTCTTGGGCTCGTGGAGAAACTGTCTATACAAGATGGAGGAAGTATTTAAGGTCTCCTTAGACCTTAAAATCATTTATGCAAGCAGGTTATCACCGTGGTTTGTGAGAAGCTCTGAACCTTACATCTAGTGTCATCTCTGAAATCCAAGACATCTTCCTCGACATCTGCCTAGCGTCCCAATCAGCTGGAGACTTTTATTCCAGTTGTGTGTGTAGGTTAGATAGTTAACTTTGAGAAGTCTAGGATTTAGAGTGACTGATTGTAATCTATCTATATGTTTAGATAGGTTTGTTTTTGAGTGATTATTCGAGTGGGTGAAGCTAGGATAGTCCTCTGTATGTTTTATGCAGTGTTGTTATGGGAGTGAACCGAGACAACATCAGCATTGTTTTTTGTGTTTCACTTGTGATAATGAATTTCGCCTTGAGGCAATCACACACTGTAAGGAGTGTGATTTGAAACTTGTTTTGTGCAAAGTTCAATTTGCGTTTTCGCTGCATATTGAAGACAATGTGGTAACACTAGCTTCAACATTACGTTTAACTTTGCAATTTACATCCGTAATTCACATTGTTTCAGGAAACAAATTCTAACAAGTGGCATCAAGAGCCGGTACTTGACACACTAATTACTCGATCCGGTGTTACTTGAAATCTGTGATGGATATTCAAATTAATCAATGTCGTCCTTCTGCTCTAGATGGCAATGGTGGTAACTATGTTATGTGGAAATCTCGAAAGAAAATCTACATCAAATCTATCAATGAAATAGCGTGGATGGCTGTTATTGAAGAATGGAGTCCTCCTAGGATGGAAGGTCCGAATGGAGATTTTGTGTTAACTCCAGAATCTCAATGGACAAATGATGAGAGAATAATCTCAAATTTTAATGCTTGCGCTCTGAATTAAATTTTTATTTCAGTCGATGTTCCATGTTTCAAGATTATTTGCAATTGTGTTACTGCATATCTAGCATGGACCACTCTTCAGGAACATTATGAAGGGTCTGCCAGTGTAAGGAAGACCAAACTGAGGTTTCTCACATCAAAATTTGAAAATTTGCGCATGTTTGAAGATGAAACTATTTCATCTTATGCTGAAAAATTATGTGAGATCTCAAACCAATCGACCGCTCTTGGAAGTCCAATTTCTAATGAGAACATGGTGAGTAAGTTGCTTCGAACTCTCCCGGAAAGATTCAATATGAAAATTTCTGCAATCGAAGAAGCACACGATGTAGGAACCATGAGTATGAGTGAAGCGGTCAACATCTTGCTAACATTTGAGATGAACCTGCAAAATCAGAAAGCAAACTCAACTTCAAAGGGAATTGCTCTCCAGACAACAACTGTGTCATCTGATGTTCATGATGATGTTGACAGTTTTCAAGAAATCAATGAGGAGAAGAATCTAAGTGTTGCACTCTTAACAAAGAAGTTCAACTCTCTGGTTCGTTCCATGAAGAAAAGCCCCTCAGATATCAAACATCGACGGCTGTTTGAATCTTCATCCTCATCAACAACAAATTCTGGAAGATCAAATGTCAAGAAGGAAGTCACTGACACTGGAAAAGACATTGATTCAGTTCAATATAGAGCATGCTCTGGGTATGGACATTATTCAAATGAACGTCCAATAGCACGAAGAAGACAAATAAATAATTTTAATGTTGTTCTCAGTGATGAGTCTGATACTGAAAATGATTCAGATCAGGGAGTATTGTTCATCAATGTGATGGAGGAAGACGACCAGATAATTGATGCCTTGAACGGTATTAATGAACTTGATGGTCTAGACATTGAAGAGTGTGAAATTGAAGATGAGGCTCTCCCAGATGTTGAAGATAAAACCACTAAGATCTCTCCCAACACTACTAATTGGTATGAAATGACTCTACTAGATGAGTTTAATCATACTTCTGAGATCAGAAAGGTTGATCCATAGGAAGAATGCCCCCTGCCTCTCTTGAAGAGCTCAATGATGTTGTGAATGAAGTTTTCAGTCAATAGACAGCTCAATCAAAGGAACTGAAATTTCTTGTGGAAGAAAATCGGTGTCTTAGAGAGAAGATCGTAGGTCTGGAAATTAGACTCACCAGAAGTGATGCTGAAATCACTAAACTAAAGAAGGAAGTGGAGAGCACCACAAGAACGTTTCAGAAATGGAATCAAGGAACGAATGTCCTAAATGAAACCTTAACATTGGGTCAGACAGGGCTGGACTGGGATTCTCAAACAAAATTTTCATGACTTCCTCAAATAACAATGTTGTGAAATTTGTGAAGGAGAACAACCCAACCATGCCGACTAGGAGCAATGTTGTAGCTGATTATCAGAAGAAATGTAAGGGCTCAAAGGTTCGAAAATATGTGTGCCATTACTGTCAGGAGCCGGGACACATCAAACCACATTGCTTTAAGTTTCACGATGATGTTGCGAACGGAAGAACAACATCAAGGATCACATCAAAGAACAAGAATCCTATGAAGTCCAAAAAGATGAAGGTTACATGCAATGTTGTGTATACATCACTGAAGGCTAACATTGCCGGAACATGGTACTTCGACAGTGGATGTTCTCGACACATGACCGGCAATAAGGAGTTTCTTGAAGAATATACCACTTCAAACAAAGGCAAAGTCAGTTACGGAGGAGGAGCTCAAGGAAACATTGTCGGAAAAGGTACATTGAATGTTAAACATTTTTCTAAGTTTCAGAATGTTCTACATGTTGAAGGACTGACAGCAAATTTGATCAGTATTAGTCAGCTTTGTGATGATGGTATGTATGTCAAGTTTGATAAAAACACTTGTGAAGTGTTTGACAAACATGACAAATGTATAATGTTTGGAAGCCGTGTATCTGATAATTGCTACCATGCTGACAAAGATGAAACGTGCAACATGACTGTTAATGATGAAACCAAGTTGATTCATCAAAAGCTCGGTCATATGAGCATGGTAAATTTGAAGAAACTGATTGTGTCGGATGCTGTCCGTGGCCTACCAAAGCTGAATGTTGATCACGATGTTGTATGTGGTGCCTGCCAAAAAGGAAAACAAACCAGAATTCCTCACAAAAGCCTGGGTGGTTGTCAAACAACAAGATGTTTTCAACTCTTACACATGGACATTATGGGACCAGTCGATACAAAGAGTATGAGTGGTAAGAGTTTCATATTTGTCATTGTTGATGATTTCTCAAGGTACACTTGGGTTGAATTCCTACAGGACAAATCTAAAACATTCAAAGTCTTCAAGAGATTCTGCCGCACAATGTGTTTGCAATTTGACACCAACATTGCATGCGTCAGAACAGATCATGGAAGAGAATTTGAGAACGCTACATTCAATGACTTTTATGAAAGGAAATGAATACTCCATGAGTATTCAGCTCCCAAAACTCCTGAACAAAATGGAGTAGTGGAGAGAAAGAATCAAACTCTGCAGGAAATGGTATGTGCAATGTTACGGGCTAAAGGGCTTTCGAAAAAGCTATGGACTGAAGCTGTCAACACAGCCTGTCACATCGGGAACAGAGTCTATCTTCGACCAGAAAGAAAGGAGACACCTTATGAGCTTCTAAGAGAAAGAAAGCCAAATCTCAAATATTTCCATATGTTTGGATGTGTCTGCTACATCCTGAATGATAGAGACTACCTTGGAAAGTTTGACTCTAAAAGTAATAAAGGATTGTTCTTGGGATATGCTCAAAACAGCAGAGCATATCGTGTTCTTAACCTAAGAACCAAAGCTATGCAAGAATCTGTCAATGTTGTGTTTGATGATCTTGCAGGTCTGGCAACGAGATCTGAAGAAGATGATGTGTCCTTTCTCCTTCATAAACCAGATGTTTCTGATAAGGAGCCTAGTGAAACTGCCAAAAGTCCTACAAGAAGTTCTGATGTCAAATCCAATGCTCCTTCTCCCTCAGTAAAGGGATTAACATCATCTCAAACACCAGACTCAGAATCCTCCTCTGAAAGTGATGATGACCATCTACCACTGGCCCAGTATGAACCAAGACGTAATCCTCCAATAAGAATCAAAAGAGATCACCCAAATTCTTAAATCATCGGTGATGGATCTCAAGGAGTCAAAACCAGAATAAAAAGCTCAGTCGATCTTGCTGGATTGGTCAAACATGTTTGCATGTCATTAGTTATTATCTTGTGTCTATCTCATGCTTCTTATCCAGTGTTGAACCTAAAAATGTCAAAGATGAATTTTGGATAGAGGCAATGCATGATGAGCTTATTCCGTTTGTTCGAAATAATGTGTGGGAATTGGTTCCAAGGCCTGAAAATAAAAATGTAATTGGAACTAAATGGATATTTAAGAACAAGACTGATGAGTCTGGGAATGTGGTTAGAAACAAAGCCAGGCTAGTTGCACAAGGTTATACACAAGTAGAAGGAATAGACTATGATGAAACATTCGCTGCTGTTGCTATAATAGAGTCTATCCGTCTCCTACTTGCCATTGCTTGCCACATTGGGTTTACATTGCATCAAATGGATGTCAAAAGCGCTTTTCTGAATGGCATTTTGAATGAGAAAGCCTATGTTGAACAACCAAAAGGCTTTGAATGTCATGAAAAACCAAACCATGTGCTGAAACTACACAAGGCATTGTATGGGCTTAAACAAGCTCCTAGAGCTTGGTATGCTCGACTTACCGAGTTTTTAATTGACTTTGGTTTTTCAAGAGGCATAGTAGATAAAACATTGTTTATCAAAAGGATTCACAAACACATCACTGTTGCACAAATCTATGTTGATGATATTGTGTTTGGATCCACATGTTCTAATCTCCTTAGGGAGTTTGTTGATGCAATGTGCAGCACATTTGAGATGAGCATGGTCGGCGAATTGGCCTACTTTCTTGGTCTCCAAATCAAACAAGACAAAGATGAGATTTTCATATCCCAAAGCAAGTATGCCAAAAATCTAATCAAGCGCTTCGGGCTTGATGCTACAAAGCCTATAAAGACACCAATGGGATCCTCTAAAAAACTGAACAAAAGACGATGTTGGAGTCAATGTTGACCCAACGATGTATAGAGGAATGATTGGAAGCTTGCTCTACTTCACCGCCAGCAGACCTGACATCATGTTCAGTGTTGGAGTATGTGTTAGATACCAAGCTCAACCCAAGGAGTCTCACTTGAAAGCTGTCAAAAGAATAATTCGATATGTTGCTGGTACAGTCAACTTTGGAATCAGATACTGCAAAGACACCAATACCAGCCTCATTGGATATAGTGATTCAGATTGGACAGGTGATGTTGATGATAGGAAGAGCACAAGTGGTGGTTGTCTCTTTTTGGAAAACAATATGGTTTCTTGGTCAAGCAAGAAACAAAATTGCATCTCCTTGTTAACAGCTAAATCCGAATATATTGCAGCGGCTAGTTGTTGTGCTCAGTTGGTATGGCTGAATCAAATGTTGAAGGACTATGGCATGACAAGCTCATCACTAACCCTACTGTGTGATAATGCTAGTGCTATTGAAATTTCCAAGAATCCTGTTCAACATTCACGCACTAAGCATATCGACATTCGACATCACTTCATCAGAGACTTGGTGGAAAAGGAGATCATAAACATCAAATACATATCCACTGACAATCAAACAGCATATATTTTTACCAAACCCCTTGATTTCGAGAGACTTTCTCCCTTGAGAAAGTCTCTTGGAATGTGTTTGATGAGTCTATTTATTTCGCATTTTTCTGGGCATTTTAGTCGCTCTAAATGTCCTTTTTAGTGTCTTTATGTCGGAAAAGAATCAGGAAAGTGGTTTGGGAATTCTGAGAGTCAAATCTGGCGAAAGAGGTATTTTGGCCTTCAAATAAACTGAAATGGATGAAATGGGCATATCAGATAAAAATCGACATAAGCAGAAGATGTCGTGCCCACAGTACTCGCGCAGATTCAGAAGAGGCAGTGAAGAGGGCATTCCCAGAAAAAACGGGATTCTGTTGAAACAAGATAAAATTTAGCGCTGGAGCTTTATCAGAATTGAAATATGAATAAAAGAAGGAAAGTTTGTTCGTAGATGGACTCTTGGGCAGCAATTTGGAAGATAAGGATGAGATTCCTTAAATATCGGGATTCATCCAACAGATAAGGAAATTTTCTTATCCAGTCAGAGTCCAGCGGGCATAGGAGATCCAGCAGATAAGGAAGTTTCCTTATCCAGTCAGAGTCCAGCGGGGCACAGCAATCCGGCAGATATGGAAGTTTCCCCTTTTTGGGGGATTTTTATTTGATCTTTTGTACTCTTTTAAATACTAGTTTGATAGTTAGAAAAGGAGAACTTCGGTACCATATAGTTTCTGCACTTTTATTTTTGCACATAGTTAGTTTCAACGCTGCTTCGGCAGCAAGACAACCTGGGGCCTTATGCCCAAAGGGATTAGGATTTATACTTAATGTTGTTTACGTTCGGCGTTGGTCTTGGACGAGTTTTAATTCAATTCCAGTAAGTTTTTCCTATTTATCATGTCTTTATTTTATGTCTTTACAATTCTATCTAGCATGAGTAGTTAGATTTATATTCCAGGTTGAACAAAGATGAAGATTTAACACACACTTAAAACTGATGAGGCCCTGTGGGCATTTTACTGTACGAATGGATTTCTGCCAGGTTTTGTTCCAATGCTAGAAAAAAGCGTGTTTAATATGACTAATGTGGCTGATCACTCTTTAGTCGTAATGGGCATTCTAGGGCTAAAAGAATTAATGAATCGTGACCGTGTGTTATTTTGATAGTAGCTGGGAACTTGGTGGGTTGTTGTAGGCACACGAGGAATCAGTTAACACAACAAACTTGGGTTCGTCTAGAGGCACAATGCTTCATATCATTTACATCTCTTAGGGGAATCGGGAGGTGGGTGGTATGTTAGGAATTTAATTGACGAGGAATCGCTTTTAAATCTAAACCGAAAGGATGAATAAGGAGATGCAGTGAGGAATTCGATCTCCATAACTGGGTGATTCAGTCATACAGGAAAATCAATGTGCCCATGATCGAGTGAGTGTGAGTTAAATTGAATCTAGTTCAATCTCAGAACCTTTTGTTATTTTATATTCTTTTTAGTTTATTTTTGCAGATTTACTTTCAGTACAGTGACAACACAAAACCCCCCCTTTTTGATTGGTGACTCGAAAGTGGAATCACATCAGTTCTCTATGGAATCGACCCTTACTCATAGCTAGCTACGCTCGATGTGGGCACAGGAGCATACAAATTCATTTTGAGCGCGAAACGACCACGCGTCAGTGTTCTATTTAATTAGTTCACTTTGTTTACTGATGTTGAACTCTATGTGAGTTCTTTGTATCAACATCAGTTGTTTATCTTGTGTGTTTTTCATTTATTTATTTTAGTCATTTATTTTAAGTATAATTCACGGCTGAATTAGTGAAATTATTGTGGTTCTGCTTCTAGTTAACAAAATCAGCAACTTGAAAATTCTATGTCTATGTTTGTGAATGAATTACCCGTAATTCTATAAAGTGCATTATAGTTGGGTTTATTCACTGTTTGGTTGTGTTGTAGCTGATGTTGTGACCAAGATTGCAGAAAAATGATAATCTTCAGAAAACATATGCCTAGAATTATATTTGTCATGTAATTGTATTCCATCTATTTATTATTTTATTTAAAAAAAAAGAGGAGAAAAGGGACGGATTTGTTCAGGGGGCTCATGAATATCTCTAATTGTACTTTGGTGATAAGTACTCCTTCAGTTATCCCTAACCACTAATCCATTTTTTAATTTTTATTTTTTTTATCTTATTTATAGTGATGTGACGGTTTGGAGAGTTCCGAGATTTGAGGGATCTTGACATCCATATCTCGAATTAAAATTCAAATCTCTCACTCATTCTCTCTCCATCGAGTCACTTCATTTTCCTTCATCTTGTCTTTCTCTCTTTTCTCTATTTTGCTCTCAAGTTTTTTTGAGAACTTCCATGGCAGATCCAAGCGACATAGCTGCTATGTTTCAAATGATGAAACAAGTGTTAGAGAAAACCATGGGCACTCCATCTTCAACCTCAGTTCCTGCTAGAACTTCAACATCAACCCCCACAGTCACTGTAACACCTGGAGTGTGTGAGGAAGGTACAAAATCTGAGTCGGAGAAACCCTCATCCCCTTCGACTGAACATACTGATACTCCGATGAAGGAAGCTGAAATTCCTAAAGAGCTTCAAGTGCTGAACCCAACACCACTTCAATAAGTACTCTTAGGATAAGAAGAAAACCCCATAGATCCCGATCTTGGGGTGCACATTCAAGTTATTGCCAGCAAAAAGAAGAAGGTCGGACGAACTCGTAAATCTAAGAGGCTTCACAGTTCTCAAGACACTGAAAAAGAAGAGGTTGAAGAAACTAGCAAGAAGGCTAGGAGAACTCTAAAGATGGAGACCAAGCTGGTGAGGTCTTTACAGGATGAGTCAGATGATGAGGAAAATCTTCCTAAGAACTCTCCCATTAAAGCCCCTGCTGATGTTGAAGTGGATGCTGAACAAGAAGAGGAAACTACTTCAGAGATTCCTGAAGCTATCAAGAAAGAAGTTTCCTCTGAGGCTGTGAAGAAAGCCACCTCTGCCACTTCTTCTCATGATCTGGTCTCTTCCGGCACTGCTCGAGATGTTCTCTTCCCCACTCAGTCAGGCAATGTCAAAGATGATGCTAAGTCTGAAGATTCTGAACCAGTCTATCCACCAGGTTCCCCTCATGATGTTACTTCTGCTTTTAGTAAGACTTTTTACTCTAAGCATGCTAAGGCTCAATACAAAATTATGTGGAACCGTCATGTGCGTGTTGAGAAACAAATTGATGTCTTAAGCTTTAAGAAGTATGGCATGGATGTGTTTTTGAAAGAGAGGGGTCTGTGGAAATCTGTTTCATCTCTGTCAACTTTTGAGCCTGATGTGATTGTTGAATTCTATGCAAATGTGTCTCTTGATATGGGTGATAAAATAAGGAGCAAATATGGGGAAATTTATATGCGTGATCATGTGTTTAAGTTTAATCCGATGGTGATCAACAAGTTCTTGGGTCTAGGCAATGACAATGATGTTGTTAGTCTAGATCTTATTGATGATGTTGTGTCGACTATAACTGGTAGATTGGTAACCAAGTGGACAAACAAAATTTCCACTTCTAAGCTTACATTTTTATACTCTGTCTTACACAAGATTATTGTGTGTAATTGGTTACCTACCACTAACACTTCAGTCCTCACTGTTGATCAAGCATTTATGCTCTTTAAACTTGGTACTAAGATCCTCTTCAGCCTCGGAGACTATATTTTTGATTATGTGATGAAGGCTGCTACAAAGACCAGCAACACCAGCATCCTTCCTTTTCCCTGCCTCATCTATGCAGTTATGGTTGAGCAAGGTGTGAAGCCAAATAAGAAGAAGATAGTCACTGAAACATCGACTATCACAATTGTCAAACCAAAGGGAATGATGATCATGTGATGGATCTCCCTTACAACCTTGCTCTAAGCTCCACGGCTGCCTCCAGAGATGTTAATCAGGATGTTGGAATAGAGACTGCTTTCTCTCTCCCACGATCTGAAAGTAAATTGGCTAGTGCATCTTCACATTTGGTGATATTTTTTGTGCAGATTTTAAATTCTTTTATCAAGCAGATGGATTCTATGATCCATCAAAGCACAGTCCTCACCAATGTTATGGTTGAACATCGCCAAGCTCTGCGAAGTGCACTTTCTACACAAAAAGGGGGAGTAGATGATGATGCCGCTGGTGATGATGGTGCTGATGGTGCTGAAGGAAAGAAGGTTGGAAAGTCCGTGGCTAAGGCAAAGGGAAAGAAGAAAATATGATTTTTTCTTTGTCAAAAACAATTTAATTTTTTGGTTATGTATTGTGTTGGACACAATTTTATTTTGGATGTATTTACATCCTTGTTGGTTTGTGATGTGCTGGACACATTTTATTTTGGTTGTTGGGTATCCTCGTTGGATATCCTTGAATAGTTTGGTTTCATTCATCTGCATTAGTTGATGATTTTGCTTTATATATTATGTTTGCATATTTTAATGTGTGTTGTTTTATGTTGGGAATGCTTTCAACATTGTTATTCTACTTTTCACATAACTTATAGTATGTGATGTTTTATGTTCGGAATGATCTCAACATTGTGATTGTGTTCGCACGTTTTTAAAATGTGTGATGTTTGTTGTGTTGAGAATGTTCTCAACATTGATTCTGTACAGGGGTAAATACCCACTAACCTTGTATATCATGTATAGGGGATTATACCCACTAACTTTGTATATTATTTTACAGATAATAACTTAAGGAGGAGCAAACCTTAAGGGGGAGTTTTTTGAACTCCAATATTTTTGATCGTATTCCGCTGCGGCTCTAATCATGTATACATTGAGCTTTATGTTTTGTGCAAAAAGGATAAGCTTAAGGGGAGATTGTTGAGTATGACGTGTTCCAGATGATGTTATCACTTCGTTGATAACATTGCAATCAATGTCGTACCTAATGTTGTTCCGTCATTCTCGTCACATTGAGTATAACACTCGGATTATTAATCTTATCATTTCCTAGTATTTTGGATTAATTTATTTTAAATTAATCTGAATAAATTGTGATTTTTGTCACATATCATTTTCCACGTATTTAGGGATTTATTAGATATTTTATTATGAATTAAATGGTGGATAATGTTGATTTTGACTTGTTCAAAATCTGTTCTGGATTTCATGGGGACGTGATGTTCCCACTTCTTCTTGGACACTAACTGCTGCAGGAGATTGTTGGTCACTGGAGTAACCGCTACTATTGCACAATGTTGAAGAACGTGTGTCACGCAATGCAGAAGACGGTTATCTCAAGTACACTTCAGCAATGGGTAGTGGAAGATGGTTGATTCAAGTCCTAGTCTCTTGGGCTTGTGGAGAAACTGTCTATACAAGATGGAGGAAGTATTTAAGGTCTCCTTAGACCTTAAAATCATTTATGCAAGCAGGTTATCACAGTGGTTTGTGAGAAGCTCTGAACCTTGCATCTAGTGTCATCTCTGAAATCCAAGACATCTTCCTCGACATCTGCCTAGCGTCCTAATCAGCTGGAGACTTTCATTCCAGTTGTGTGTGTAGGTTAGATAGTCAACTTTGAGAAGTCTAGGATTTAGAGTGACTGATTGTAATCTATCTATGTGTTTAGATAGGTTTGTTTTTGAGTGATTATTCGAGTGAGTGAAGCTAGGATAGTCCTCTGTATGTTTTATGCAGTGTTGTCAAGGGAGTGAACCGAGACAACATCAGCATTGTTTTTTGTGTTTCACTTGTGATAGTGAATTTCGCCTTGAGGCAATCACACACCGTAAGGAGTGTGATTTAAAACTTGTTTTGTGCAAAGTTCGATTTACATTTCCGCTGCATGTTGAAGGCAATATGGTAACACTAGCTTCAACATTACTTTTCACTTTGCAATTTACATCCGTAATTCACATTGTTTCAGGCAACAAATTCTAACAGTTATTAAAATATTGCTAGCTATAACATAATAACTCTATATTTATAAAGTTTATCCATGCATCGCATGGGAGGGTAATGCTAATATATATATATATATAAGTAACTACGGAGTGCCCTGACTAAACTCAATCATTCACAATATATCCAATTGATTAAATTAATTATAGAGGTGGACATGCGTGCAACAACAGTTATTTCCGCCTATTTCAGGCGGCCACGTGGCGCCATGCGGGCGTGCCACGTGGCACATGGTACTTTTTATTGTAGTTGGAATGATGATAGTATTAATCTCAGGTTGATAGCTTTCTTTATCGTATTTGATACTTTTCTACTTACCACATGATACCTTTTATTTTACCGAACTCGTGTTTTGCTTTCGTTTGAAAATTCTTGGAATGAGGATTGTTTTAGATTAATCTCAACACATACAAAATAAAAACTGAAAAAAAAAATCAGAATTTGAACTAAATAAACTTATATAAAATAACTAGCAGACCCCTTACTTTTTAATGATACAGATGGTACTTTTCGAATGTTTTGTGATACTTTTTAATAGGAAGATTGATACTCACTTTGGACAGTTTTTTTTATGGGTTGACCCAGTCAAAGTGGATTGACCCGCGTTGACCGGGTCAAAGCGCGGATTGACCCGCGTTCTCTGAGTCAAAAGCAGATTTGACTGACCCGTCTCATATAGTGTTATTTGCATCATGGTGCATGCAAGTGTTTGCCTTAATTATAACATCAACATTGACGCTCGATCGTTGTAATTAAGAAGTCATATCACTCGCATTGTATTGAAACTTGATAACGCACGAAAATGAAATATTTGAAAACGGGTCAACCTTTTTAATCAACCAATATAATATTGATGGAGAATCGACATAAAGTCTCTCTAAATTTAGATGACGCCTTATATTGTAATCTTTGAAGCATTATCTAGCGAGTACATTTAAATCCATCACATTTTTTATGGAAATTAAATGAGTTTGATTTGTGCTTCAAGCATTTGTAGTTCATTTTGCTTCATGGTGACTATGGCTTCTACATCATCTCCACTTTTGCTGCTCACCAAAACTACAAGATTCTTGATTGGCATTGATGTTGTGGTGAACCAAAATGGTTTCCCCCACCCATAATCAACATCGTACATCGAAAACCCTCGCCAACTAGTGAAGTAACACCACTCCAATTTCCCCATCATTACTAGCATACCCAACTTCACTAGATCCTTCAGGTAACTCCCTTTATAACTTAGCGGTTTCATGATGTAGTCGTCTCTAACTCTTCGTATCGACTTTCTTAATCTACCAATCAGGTGATAGAACTTTCCAGAAGAATCATCTCGATCAGCGAAGGCCAATGGTGACATAAAGCAGTTGCCGAAAACATTCTCAAAAACCCCAGGTGGGCTAATTCTTGGTCTCAGGTTCACAGCAACGACCGCAGCAAAAATCTTTCTCGTCTGTAGACTTTTTAATCTGGCAGCCATGAATTGCTTCCATATAAACGATGACACAAGCTCCACGCGAGTGGGAACTTTGATAGAAGATTGATCACATGACGTAGTGGCGATTTTATTTAGGATCTCGAGCTTCTCCTTTTCAAATACAAATCTTTTAGTCACGAACTCACTGCTAGACTCAAAGAATTTTGTGAAAAAGGAAAAGGGAATTAAGCTAAAAGCCGGGAAATATGAATTTGTACCAAAACTGAAGGTAGAAACCCTAGTTTCCCCGTGGCATTTGCTAGCCCAAGCATTGATGAACGTCAGTGCTGACCCGCAATCTCCTATTTTATGTGAAATACACACACCAACTACAACTCCTCCACAGTCGAAGAAAGTGATTTGAACGATGAGAAGTGGACGTTGTCGTCCATGGTCGAATGTTGTACATTCCGAAGGAATGTACTGCTTCATCTCTTCCATGTCGGCTTCTTGCACGACGTGCTTTAGTTGAGCATGGACTCGAGCTTCTATGAACTCAACGCCACCGCTGCCATTGCAATTAATGGATTTGTTATCTTTAATTCTTCCTGTTAATGGGTAGAATGAAGGTAAGATATCTAAGAGAGATTGCTTCAATCTTTGAGATATTTGAAGATGGTTAGAGGTAGTTAAACCGTTTGATTCATTAGCTTCGTAGAAGAAGAGGAGGGGAATGTATAGGGATGGTAATGATCGATCAATGTATGAAAATTTTAGGTTTTTGAGAGGGTGGGAACATTGAGATTCGAGCTTCATCATCTCTTTGGAGATTACTTGCACATGGCCTTCCATCTTCACTAATATTGCTATAGAGTGATTTGAGAGGGCTCTAAATATGATATATTCTTATGAAAATTGGGATTTTCTTATAGATCACAACTCGAATTCTTTATGAAAATGAAACATCGGTCAAATGAATTCGAAATTAAAACATTTTTCCTGGTGTCATCATATATAAATACATAACATTAATTGTATTTCTGACATTACTGATAATTGTACAAATAAATATATATCATTAATTTATTTTACGAGTTGTCGACCTGTCATAAATACAATAATTTTTTTTAGATGAATAAATACAATAAAATTAATTATACACTTACACATCGATTTATTTATTTTTATTGGATAAACTCGATCTAAAAGGGGCTCTATATGTTCCTGTCCGTAGAATCTAGCAGAGGAAGAAAAATAGTAAAACTTAAATTTTAGTTCAATTTTAATGTATTAATTTTTTAAAATAAAGAAAATATATAATTAATGAAATGCAAATACAATGAATATCAATAGAATTGATCAAATTCTAGTACATGCAAATTAATTAAGTTTGGTAAATTTTAATTAATGTTTCTCTTTTTTTTTTTTTTTTGAAAAAATAACATTTAAGATTTATAATTTTCACAAATTAAAATGTTTAATTTTTTTAATTTCCAAAACCTAATGAGAGTATAATTGTAAATTCCTATTAAAAATAACACTACTTATAGTAATTGAACTATGTAATCGGGACACCTCAAAATAGAAATGTGGATTATATAATCGGGACGGAGAGAGTACATGATATACGATGCCTAGTAATCAAAACTTGTACATAAATCCACATATACTTACAACTTTAATTACATAAATTTGATTTTTTTTTTCCTTATATATGAGAATTTGGGCTTGGGAGAAATGAGTGGGTGTTCGAATGAGTTCTTCTAATCCACATTATGTGTACAGTGTTCCACTTGGTGTGTTGCTACTATCAGTTTTATTAGTTTTTCTTTCATTTTTTAATTTCAATTTATTGTGATTTAGTCAATTTTGCAACTATTAGTTATGATTTAATGCACGTAACGGGGTTTAATTATAATTATTTATTAGAATTTAATTTTTATTTTAAGTTAATAATAAATTATTATGGTTGATTATTCCATAAATGTTCATTAGGATTGATTGTATTATAATAATTCTCTTATCCCATTATTGTGCCTCACTATCAAATTAACTATTTTAATCATATTTGTTAGAAAAATAAAAATTATTATAATATAATCAATCATAATTAACATTTATAGATGAAGATTAATGGGAAGAAAATTTATATAATCAAAAGCAAATTGCAAACTTCTTTTCTAACGAAAGATGGGTGTAAAAGTCTTATTTGTCCTTACTCAAAATTCGAAAAAGTCAAATGATCGAAAATGTGGGGACTGTATGCACACATTACACTATATTGCACGCGCACACAAAACGAACATGTACACTTTGAACAAATTTTCTAGTCAAATGCTATACGTTTACCAAAACGTGTAACAATTTCCTGTTAGTGATTAACAAATAAACAAAATAAATTAATAATTAAAAAACAATTTTTTTGAAGGAATGACGTGTAACACATTTTAATTATTAATTTATTTAATAATTACATGCACACAAATAAAATATATTTATAAATAAAAAATAATTTTTAAGGAATGAAACGTGTAACACGTACGTTTCCAAAAACGTGTTATACATTTCATTCAAACACAATTAAACGCGCGCACACACACAATACACGTCTACATGCACACAAACAAATAGACACACACAAACATAATTATATCTATACACACACAATCACATGCTCACATTTCATTTATTTATTTATTTAATAATTAATTTTTTTATCTATTTAATAATTACTTTACTTCTATTATTTAAAATTGGAACAATTTGAATGTTATTTAAATTTATTTAAGTTTTCAAATAATATGCAAATTATTTCATTTTAAATAATAGAAAAAATGTTTAATGATTTTAATTTTTTTATCCAGGCTTAGAATTTCAACGTGTTACATGTTGAGATAAAATTTGAATTAAGATTTATCTAGTTTTTGAATTATGATTTACTTATTTTTTAATTAAATTTATATTTAATTTTCTTAAAAAATTGAATTATGATTTACTTAACTTAATTTTTATTTCATTTTTTCTTTCATGTTAGATTTTCAATGTGTGACATGTAAGAAATAAAATCTAAATTAGATAGCATTCAAATTGTTCCAATATTTCTCCGTAATAGGAAACCTAAATCTAAAATAAAATTTAAGAATCAATATGTATAATAAAACGATAAAATATAAAATAGAACACAGACAGTTTAGAATAAAATTGTATATTATTTTGAAAATAATAAAAAAGACAAAAAAAACAAGAAGAAGATCTGAGACGTGTAGTGTTGTGTGCGTGTAGTGCTGAGGGATTAGTGTGTCCGTGTAGTGTGCAGAGATGAGTGTAAAGAGTTACACGTTGAGGTGGGAATAGGTGTGTGAGTAGGATTTGGGGTGTATTATTGGTACTAAATTTTGACCGATCTCACAATTTATTAAGGGTATTATTGGTACTAAAAAATTGTTTGGTAAAAAAAGAATATTATGCAATTTTTGGTTAGAAAAGAATTTTACAAGTTAAAATTGGCTACAAAGATCTATTCACATAAGATTAATTTTCCTAAAAAATATATATCCTAGTTGAAAATGAAAATTGAATAGTAAAAAAATATTAGAAATCTTAATTGGAGGAACAAACTCTAATTAATAATTGCAAAATTAAACTAAACCACAGATTGAAGAGCAAATTAAATAAAAATTAATAATATCCAAGTGGGACAACAAATGACATTTGAAAAGTGAACTAGAGGATATCAAGTGCGAATTGAGTGGAGCCACACGTTTTGGTGAAAATGAGATTACAAGATGTGGAATATGTTCAAATTTCTTGTTACACTTCTTTGTATTTCACTATCAAAATTATGATTTAAATAACTGTAACACCCCAATCCCAGGGGAAGGGCAGGGGACCGGTGCACTACATGGGGAAATGGGAAGGGGTTGTTGAACAGAAGTAATCAAAGAAATAGCGCTTTTAAAGCGTCTATAATGACTCAAACCAGATACTAAGACTTATGACATAAAATCATCAAATAATAACCAAGGCAAGTTTAACTTAGATAACAACAGTTTAAAGGTTAACTGTTAATAGGTTAGGCATGAAAAAGGCCAGACATATGTCTGTCCAATACATTATGTAAAGAGATGTCAGACTTTCGTCTGTCGTGAAAGTAATATAAAGCCAGGCTTTTGCCTTGACATGGAAAGTAATGTAAAGTCAGGCTTTTGCCTGTCTGAATAAGGAAAGTAAATAAATGTCAGGCTTTTGCCTGTCAGGAACGGAAAGTAAACGGGATTCGGAGAACCGAACACTCCATAATAGTAAAGAAAATGAGATTCGGAGAACCGAACATTCCAAAACAGTAAAGAAAATGGGATTCGGAGAACCGAACACTCCATAACAGTAAAGGAAATGAGATTCGGAGAACCGAACACTCCATAACAAAAATCAGAGTAAGCGGACAAGAACACAGTGCATTTATTCAGACTCAAAAGGTAACCATGTTCTCAGTTAAACTCCACACATAAAAGAAATATATACATCAAAAGATAGCCCTTCAGCCTTAGCACCGCCGTCTACCATCTCGCAGCTCATCCTGAAAATATTTGAAAAGATTTGGGCGTGAGTACTAATGCACTCAGTAGGTACCTTTGAGAAAAGCTTCACAGTCATTTTATAAAACAGAATATCCAATCATATTTTAAGCATATTATGGAAAGCTTTTAAATCAGAAAATTTGTGAATTCCATATATACTAAATCATTTTAGTTCCATCATTGCGCGCTACTCTCCCCTAGAACGCTTACGGTGAGTCGGTTCGTGTACAAAACCCGTCTGCTTAAGGTTGGATACTGCCCTGTTTGTTTGGGGCTCAATATCGTGAACCATTGTAGTTTCATCACCAAAAACAGTAGTAAGACTTACATGAGTCAGGAGAGCACATCAAATACAGTCATGAGTCAATCACATTCATTTTATAAATATCAGGGCTTAATAACCCGAAATATATTTTTATATAATAAAAACCCACCTGTAATCTGATCTGGATAGCTAGATCTAGATTCTGATTCTGGTCTCAACTAGAAATCTCCTTCTTCTGTGCCTACAAGATTATCTGGCAACATAATTTCGATGAACGACTACCATTAGTTCAAAATCTAATCTTTCTTAGCTATGAAGTAAACATTATAAAATCTACTATCTTAATACGCAGCACCCGAGTCATCAAAATATTTTGACTCTTAAGGAAACTTTACTCAGGGCATTTTTATAAAGAAAAACCCTTTAGGAAGTTTTGGCATACGGCGTGGTCAAACCCGGATCCTAAAATTAATTCGGTATAAATAAATTCATACCGCAAGATCCGCCCATTCGAAAAATATGAAACTTTAAATAAAAATACTATATTTTGAGACGAAACAACTTTTGAGACTAAAAATACGATAGGGCTATCCATGAAGAATATATCAAAAAACGACTACAATTTAATATTCGGATACCCAAAATATACCCGAATTTAAAAAAATGACAACTGAAAAATGTATATAAATATACATAGAACATAAAATCTTAAAGACATATTTTGATCCGACGACCCGAAAAAGATTGTCAGTTTACAGCGATTGTGACGCCGTGATATTAGAATTGGTGGCGGTGGTTTCGTTGATTGATGGTGGCGTGAGGAAATGTTGATGATTAGTGGTGGGTGGTGTTTGGGGGTGGTTGAGGTTGATTATGGTTGTCATGGTGGCGTGGGGTGGTGTTGGTGAATGGACGGTGGTGGTGATCTTTGGTGGCGGTAACGACGATTTTTCTGGTCGTGATCGTCCGTCAAATCATCTTTTCAATCACGTACTCATGATCTACACAATGACACCTTCAAAGTGATTATTTTAGAATTGAAATAGGAAACTAGGAACGTACCTTCTCTAGAAGCTGCTCGGCGTTTCGATTTTGAAAAAGATTGAAAAATGAAACCTTAAACTCCTATTTATAGAGGAAAAATAAATAGGATAATAACGAATAAAAGAAGGAGGATAATGATGGAAAAAGAATAGGATAATATTTAAAAAAGAAATTGGATAATGACGGATGTGCCTTTTTCTATTAAAAGTTGTGCCAAGAGTTCATTTGAACTCAAAATTGAAAAATTCAAAGTTTGGCATCCTTGAAACTTTTTCTATCAACCCGAAAAAAATATTAGAACATATTTTTAAAGCAATTTTTTACCAAATTAAATTTTAACAGATTTCTTTGTCTGCGATTTCCTTTATTTGAATCCTTTAAGGACCCAACTTATCTTCTAACTTACCAAAGGGTAGCATAAGTTAAATAAAACCTTCTAAAATATTTCGGGGTATTACAATAATATTTATTATAAAATAAAAATTAATTCTAACATAAATAATCATAGTCAACATTTATCAACAAAAAAATAAATTTAAAAAGTTATAAAATATAATTTTCAATAAATCAACCATGATAATGAATTATTAATTGAAAATCACAAATTAAATACTATAAAATAATTACAAATCTTAATTGGGTGCCCTAAAAAAATCTTAAAATTAAACTAAATCACAAAAAAAAATATAATTGAAGAAAAAAAAAAACATATAAAAAACTCATAAGTTGAAAATGTAACAAAGAGTGTAACACAAGGAGTACAATAGAAAATCTCAAGTGAATGTGGAATACAAGGATCAGATTGAAGAATATATATATATAGATATGTGGATTTTTAAAATTCATTTTATAATTTAATCATAAAAGGTAATTAATAAAACCAACTTAACTTTACATGAGATATCGTATCAAGATTTTTCTATTAAATAAATTACAACATAGATCGACAGTTTTATACATACAGTATTATTAAACCTACATATGAATAAAAAATAATGGTTGTGTTATTTATTAATGATAAAAGTGTTAGACGAGTATAGGAATTGTGAAGTGTAAATAAATGACTTAATTATGAATTGCAAAATAGTAAATTTTATACGAAAAAATAATTTTGGACTTTATGGTAGTAATAATAATAATAATAATAATAATAATAATAATAATAATAATAATAATAATAATAATTGATCTGATAATAATAAATGATCTGATATATATGTATGTGTCACTGTAGCTGCACATTTCAAGAAAATTAACTGCGCCTACCAAACATAGCAATAAAATGCATTAAGATTCCATTAAAAGGAACCATATATATCCAACTCTACCCACCCCCCCCCCCCCCCCATACTTTGTAAATTAACATCATTGCAGGCGCGTACATTATTCAATTTTCTTATTACCAAATGTATTAATAAATTCCATATGCATGAACAATTACTATATATATCATCAAACATATGTACATGTTGTTTATTTTGAAGATTTTACGATTGAGTTTGTAGATAATTTAATGAACATTTATAGATGAAGATTACATTTCATTAAAATTACATACCCTAACTGTAAATGAAAATTGAAAATTAAATAATTAAAAAAATATTATAAATTCGAATTGGAGGAATAAATTCTAACAATTTTGATATAAGATATAGTACTTAATTATATACATATAGTACTCAGATATATAATTTTTAATATAATTTATGGATCCACTCTTATCGATCCATCAAAGTAGACAAGACCACATTGTGTATAGGTGAATATATATGAAATGTAACACAATTAATAACAAAGAATATATGCTACACGACCCCGATGCTAAAATTCATAGAATATTAAACTTAAGAATTATATTAAACATAATTTAAATATATCTACGAAAATATTTTCTGACAGGTATATATCTGTAATTAATATTTAGACAAGTCACAAAATGTAAAAATCAAATGTATTGGCTACAACGACCAACCCAGATTGTAGAAATTAATGTTCTCATAAAATAGGGGGATCGATAGCGTAAAGGGCAATAACATCATATATAGGTATAGCATTGAATTGGCTTCGACTCAAATTTTTTATCATTATCTTAAGTTTTTTAGAGGAACATTATCTTAAATTTGCTTCAACTAAAATCCATCAATTAAATTGGTTGAGCAAAATTAACGATTTTTGCTGCTAATAATGTTATTTCGTATTCCTCATGATAACGAGATAGGTAGAGTTACTCATAGCCGCAGCATAATAATTTTATTATTTATTTATTTATTTATATATTTATTTATTATTTTTATTTTTCTGGTGGGTACATTATATCTTAAGGGGAACTCTTAAGGATTTTGCACCATTTGGGGTGGTTTCCGCACACTAAATGATATATTTTAGCACCAAACATGTTTCCAACTTCAACCATCACCGTAAAAATATTTTTAATCGTATGCACAAGAAATTATAGAAATAATTTTGTTTTTACAAAATAATTAAAATTAAAATTAAATTATAAGCTAAATTTAACGTTATTGATTATTAATTAGATTAAAATATGTCTAATCGATCAATACAAGATTGTTACTCCTTTTCTGTAATTGTAGTCTTCTTTCTATTTTTATACAGATTATGAAAATACATTTAATATCATGTACTAGAAAGACAAAATTTATATACAATTATCTTATATTTCTCTTATTTTTTACTCTATAATTTTCCTTCATACTAGATTTCAAAGAGTATTAAATAGCGTTATATTTATAAAAAAAAAATTTAATACAATCTCAATTAAGAAATAGGACTCTAATTTCAGAATAACCTAACAAAAGAATAATGCCGGGGAAGTATTAAGGTAAATAAGCAAATGCATTATTCAATTAATAATTGTTCAAATAATGGTGCGGGTCACCAACATCAAATCCACTTGCACATACTTTGCAATCGCAACTCGCAAGGTTTGGTGTTGGGTTGGAATTTCCGTAATTACTTCACATGAGATCCATTTCATCTAGATTTAGGTTTATATTTTTGTGTATATTGTAATATTTTGTTTGTGTTAGTAAAAATGATATTATATAATATTAAAAAATAATTTAATCTTTATTGCACTTTTAATTCACTTCTACCGATAGACAAAATATATATATATATATATATATATATATATATATATATATATATATATAGGATATGGTTCAAATAGGGATAAGTGTTGGTGTGAAAAATAGGGACTATTTTTAGCCATTAGATCTATCAAATCCTTTCGTTTAGATTTAATCCATGTGGCATTTAATTATATTCTGAATTATATTAATAAGGGTATACTAGACATTTTGTAAATTAAATCCCACAAATCACGTTTCTTCCATATGAAAACAAATCTCATTCTATCTTATTCAATCGATTTTTTTTTTCACGTCAGTTTCTTCTTCTTCTTTCTTCTTCTTCTTCTTCTTCTTCTTCTTCTTCTTCTTCCAACTTATAGATTGACGATGGTGACAAAGCGGCACTCATACGATTTGTACAGACGGTTTCTTCTTCTTCTTCTTCTTCTTCCAAGTCATAGATCGATGATGACGACAATGCGGTACTCACATGGTGATTCTAGCAACGACGGTGGTTGTTGTGCCACACTCACATGGCGACTCTGAGCGACATTCATGCTGATATTCATGGCAACATTCACGGCGGTTGTGAATATTTATTTGATGGATTTTTTGTGTTTCCAGTTTAGTGACAATGGAAGATTTAGGTTTTTGATCGTTTGTCATTTTTTGTTGTTCGTTATGTATGCAATCTGGATGAATATTATATTTTATTTTATACGTTTCAAATTGTTGGTTAGAATGTTCATGATTATGTACTTTTATGTATACAGTTTATGTTGTTGTTGTTATTTAGCATATATATGTTCTTTATGAAGAATCACAAGTTTTTGCTTTAAAATATTGTATGTTGAAGGATTCAATATTGTTATTGTTTGTCTAGCATGTTTGTCTATTGTATGAAGCATTAACAGTACATTTACATAGCATTGATTATTTGGCGTTTTTTTTTCAGAGCTGATTCAATCCAGTCAAAGCGTTTTTTTCAATTGTTCCATTTCTTGCTTAGTTTTATTTTTAGTTTACTTATATCCGTGTTGTTTTGTATGGTACAATTGGGGTATCTTAATTCTGTACGTTACATTATTTATGTTATAGTATAAATATTTTACAAGGTAGGATTCGTAATATGAAGCATTTAATTTATGAACCATTAAAAGGTAATGTTTGAAGCACTGTCTTTATATCATTTTTATTTTAACATGGACATTAAACCATATAAATCATTATCATAAAAGTAAACAAAAAAACATGCATCCGAGCAATTCAAAATATGATACTATCCAAAATCGATCGGATCCAAAATATAAATCTACCAACATTCATCATAAATAAACTGCAATCCGTACTTGCATAATAAGACCTAAACATTGTCCTTCAAAACATCACTAAAAAAAACTAAACATTTTTCTTGAAGCGGGGGTTATCCTAAAGATGCTTTGGAGCCCTCTCAATGAGAAGAATAAGAGGCATCATTGTGTCTGCCATTAGCTTTGATTTTGCTAAGAATTGTATAGCAAACTGCTGCATTTCATCCGCTTCAACGTCATTGCTTGAAGCCTGTCCTCTTCTACCTTCATCATGGGAGAACGGTGCATTCTCCTCACCAGTCTTTTGGAATTGTGGACACAACCGTCCACCTCCAAACCCACCTGCTGCCATTTCTTGTTTCTCACATTTTCGAATTAAGTGGAAGGTCCAACCTTTCACTGTTAGAAACGACCTGTCAACAAGTCTCTTACCGTGCGATACACTCGATCTACATACATTGCCTGTGCATTGATTTTTGGAATAAAAAAGTTTAACTCGTTAATAAGGATCCAACCATTGCCCTATAAAGCACCAAATTTATACATGAGTAGCATCAAAATGGGGCAGATAGGATAAGAGTAGCAAACAATCTTGACAATGCAAAGTACCAAACACAACTTTCAGAAGCATCAACTTTTCAACGCAATTTGTTACTAGAATATGCAGTAATTCATATGCAATGGAATTACAACTATGGATAAGAAGCATCACTGATACGTATAAATAGCATCACAGATATGCATGAGTAAAATCATAAATATAGTTTAACCAAAGCATCACAGATATGCATAAATAGCATCAACAATATTAATAAAAAGCACCAACCCACATAAATTATATTACCAACTTAAAACACTAACACAGATAATCATAAGTGGCATACGACATCTGCATGAGAAGCATCAATACTATACATAAGTAGCGTCACAGATACGCATACTAATTAAAAGCACCATCCCACACAAGTTATATTACTAACTTAAACAATAAGTACCACATATATTCATTAGTAGCTTCAAATATATGTTTTAGCAGCATCACAAATATGCATACGTAGTAGCCTCACATTTATAATTTACCTAACGCAGAACATATATGCATATGTAGCATCAACATTAACAATAAAGAGCACCAACTCACACAGACATAATTTATACTAAATGATAAAGATTAAAAGCATGAATAACTGGTAAATAAGTATAAATCGTCCTTTTTCTAATAAAACCCATGAACTGACAAAATAACAAAATTTGTAATCCTACAATTTTCGATTGTCAAATTTTGTTTAACTTTGTAAACCCACACTACATAATTACTCGATTAATAATCAGAAGCGACATCTGATCTATTCTTATGCGATTCGCCTAATAACAAAATCAATTTTCTAAATCTATTTTTTAATCAATCTCAAGCATTCATCAGATTTTAATTAGGATAATTTTTTTTCCAAAATCATCGTTAAATTCGATTCAAAGCACGAAACTTACCGATTTCTTCCGACCCATGTTTGTTTTTGGCTTCTCGTTCGAACGCGACGTTGCCGAAGGGGAAAAATCACGTCGCCTTTGTTTATCGTTCAAGCCGCCGTCGCCGCCGCAGTTCTCGACCTTCACCAGAATCGTCGCCTCTCTTCATGATGTCGCAGTCGGTAGGGGTACTAGGTTTTTGGATTTACACAGTGTGGCGATTTTGATTTGTATGCAAAGCGATTTCGTGGCTTCCTTCTTTATCGCTTTACAGGTTCCAGATTTATAGGATTTTGATATCATGTAGATTTTACATAAATAGCTTTCATGTCTAAATAATAATTAAAAAATTATTAATTATCATTTAAAATCTCTCTAATCTCATCCGTTGATTTAATATAATTGTATGGATCAGATTTGTTCCTATTTTTCACACCAACACTTATCCTTAGAATAACCAACCCCTATATATATATATATATATATATAGGGGTGGGGTTATATAAAAACAACCCCTTGTGTGAGAAATGAGAACACATCTCATACCACACATCCATCAAAAATCAAAGGCGGTGGCAATTCTGTAATATCTGAAAAAAAATTCGCGCGGGGTATTAACGTAATTTGGTAATTCTTATAGAAATCGCGGTGGATTTGATAACAGATCGTTATGCTAACGAAGTATTATCATCATGCTAACGAAGCATTATAGTTATGCTAATTAAAGTAGTCAAATATTATTAGCGAAAAAAATATTCTAAATATTAATTATAAACCTAATTTGATTTAACAAACCCTAATTAAATGGAAAAAATCATAATTGAATGAAATAAACATAATTAGATGAAATAAACATTGATTGGATGTGGTAAACCCTAAATGAGTTGGAACAAATCATAATAATAATATATTAGTACTAAATTAGCATTATGGTTTTGCTTCGTCAGTATTTGAATACACTATATTAGCATATGACAATACTCTGTCAAAATACTTTACAAACCATAATTGGATGGAATAAACCAAAATAATCAATTAAGAACTATAAACAAAAAAATAAATTTTAAAAAAATAATGATAATTAGATGTAATAAACTATAATCGAGATTAAATAAACCATAATTGAGATTTAATAAACCCTAATATATTTATACTGCACTAGCATTATGATAATTATTTGTTAGCACAACGAATACATTATGTTAGCATATGACAAATGCTTCGTTAGCATACGTTATCATATGTTATCATAATGCTGATGAAGAATTATTATATGCTAACGAAAGCATTTACAACCTGAGCACGCGTAAAAAAATTTCTTTTTTATTTTTCATTCATATTTTTCATCTAAACATCGCCTTTCGACATCTTAAATGAAAGAGCATGAAGAGAGCTTTAATTTGATATATTTTTTGTGTACATTGGATTAAAAACGAGCAAGTTATGGTCGGTTAAAGTTTTTAATATATTTTTTTAATTGCTGACATCATCATTTTTCATGGGTTTGGACGAAAATAGCTCTCATTCCTTTATTTTTTTGCCATATTATTTACAAAATTGTCACGTTAAATCTCAACCATTGGATCATTAAATTGGATGGTGTAAGATGGGTTCTCATTTCTAATACCAATAAAGTGTTCTCATATGATCCATATCCTTTATATATATATATATATATATATATATATATATATATATATACTTTTCCAGTTCAAATTTTAATTATTTTCTTTTCTTTTATTTATCAAAACTTATAAAAAATCACAAATTTTAAATTCAATGTACTGTTGTTTAATTTGATAAAAAAAAAAATTTGTCATGAGGTTGAGTTTGAAGTTAGGGTTCATTGTAGATTTGTATTTTTTCTTAATTGTTATTAAAATATTGTCGCTAAAAATTGGATTTAACAATTCTAGTTCTCATGAATTGTAAGCTCAAATACTCAACACTAATTCGTTGGTTAATTAAATTTATTTTATTTTTATGAGATTTATACTTTAATTTCTTGATAGTACTGTTATATTATAGAATTTTTAGTACTTTGAATATTGAGGATTATTATGAAAATAAATTGAGTTATATATGAACAATTATTTCTATTTTTTTATTACAAAAATTATAGTTGATCGTAACATATTTATAGATCTTGCATAGTTGCTAACTTAAGATATACCCTTATTCGTTCGTTTTTATTCTGTTTTTTTTTCTTAATAAATGGATCAATTTTATAAAAAAATAACCACAGTGGAGACTGTTAGGAAAAACAATGCCTTTAACATTTTTTTGATAGACTTTGGAACGAACCTTTCACAAGAAATGAAAAGATGAATTACAAATGAATTAAGGTAGAAACAAAATACAGAAAATAACTTAAACTGGACTATTTCTGTGTTTCTAGATTCGTTTTTAATAGTTTCGGGAACTGTAACATGCAAGCTCATCTTTAACAATTCAGAATTCATCTTCAATGAATTTGAACCGCTTCAGGATCGCCTTCGTTGAACTTGAATATCCAAAAGGAATCGTGTTCTTCGACACCGTTTCTGTTCCTAGATCTGTTCTGAATAGATTCTCTCCATCGATTGTAATTACGCATTATAATGGTTCAGCTCTTGATCATCTTGAATTGAGACATAAAACGAACAGAGGAGGAAACCACAAGATAAATAAAAACAGAAAAATAAATACACGAGAACAAACCCGCCTTGTCTGCACTAATTTTAATGCACTAAACTGCAACTAACACAGGACAATGTAATATAACTGGTGAATCGAGTATCGTATCCGCAGAGACTTAATATTTGGTTAAACTGAGTACTAAGCTAACAATTTTCTATTATCCAGGTGACCAATTTCCAGGCTTCCTAAATCTAGCGCAAATTTAAATGACAATTAAAGAAAAGAAAACAGACCCAAAAGACACAATTAATTCAATTAAAACAACTCAACAAAATCAATCAATTAACGAGATATAAATTCTAGGGAATGCAAATTACATGTATCAACTATGCATTAATCCAATCCTAATAATTCCCAATTTAATCTGATTATCGGTGAAGAATCATAAATATAACTACCTATCTCCGCCAGGTCTCAAGGTAGCAGTAGATTAATAAAATGCCTATGTTCGGTATTTATTTTCACCAAAACTGCAAGTGTACAACGAGGCTTATAGGACAGCGGTGAACAAGGTTGTATCCACAGAGATTTAATAATCAATCTGTTAGTTATCTAATTTAATCCCTCGCAGTTATCTAGACTATAAATCATGATTGGATTTAACTAATTAAAAATTAAATACAATAAATAAAATAAATCACCACAGCGGAAATCAACACGGAAAATCAAACACTGAAGAAAAAAACGCATTATAGGATTGGCGACCTCGCTCACGACCCAGTCACCCGCGACTCGGGTCGCGAGTCCACGTGGCGCTGATGTGGCCAAAATTCACGACCAGATGCCCAAATTCGCGATCGGGTCGCGGGTATTTCAAAGAAGAACCCTCTCTCTGTCGCGAACTAATAGTTAAATGGGAAAAGTGTGATTCGTGACCAGATTCGTGACCCCCCGGGTCGCGAGTCCGGTCGCGGGTATTTTTCAGCATCGGCAGCCTCTCACTGTTTTGCTTCGTTCTCACTCGTTTCTCGTCCGATTGACCCCGATTCTTTTTACAACGTGTTCCTAACTTGATTTCCTATCTTTCTATAGTCTTCCCAGGCTCATTTGAAGTCCACATAAAAAATGGCATTAATTCCCTTCACAATGAACAAACACGTGACATTGCACAAAACATAGGAAACTATGCAAAACTCAACACTTCATACATGCAATGCCCATCAAATATCACTCAAATGTACCTCAAAATACATGCAAAATATAAGGTTATCAACCTATCACTTTCGTCTCTAGGTAAATTAGGGACCACGCAGCCACGTAGCATCACCACGCGGCCGCGCAAGCCCCCGCGACCGCGCGAAGGAGCTCTCGACAGAAGGCACCCTGCGAGCACGTGACCTCTCGCGGGCGCGCACGTACCCGTGTCCCGAGATCGCGAGGCACCCCATCGGCACGCGGGGTACCAATTTCCGCCCCGATCAACCCTGACGTGCGATCGATTCCCGCGCTTTCATCAATCCTTTGCACAAAGCTTCTCCCTTCAACTTCCCTCATATTTCTTGTTGGATATAATCTTATGTAAGAAGACTTTTTGGCCACTCTAATCTAAGTAATAGAATCATAGCGTTTAATTTCCCCTAATCTAGCCTTCTAGTTTTTGGTCTCCAATCCCCTACCAAATCTCCAACAAATCCATCTCATTTAATGCTCTCTCATGATCACCCATCTCATCACAGTTTCTCTGACCTCACCCCCATACCTCTCACCTTACCTCTCACTCCTCTCTCTCGATTCTCTCTCCTTGGAGGATATCTTCAATAGATATTTGGGGATATCATCCATTCCTTCATCCACCACTCTCTCTCACCACTTCATCTTCTTCATCCTTCATTTTCTCCATTTTTCTCTCTACACACCGCCACCACCTTCACCATTTTCTACACCATTTTCACCATCTCCACCACCATTGAAGAGAAGAGAAGAAGGAAAAGAAAAGAGGCAAGCAAGCTTGGATTGAAGAAGAGGAAGAGACGAGAAGAAGCCCGACTCTGAGCCATCCGCGGAAGCTAGGCTCGTTAAGAGGTCCTTCTTTTGGTATTTTCTTTCTTAAACTTAGATGATTTGTGGGGGTTTGTCCCACACTTGTGAAAAATATTGGATATTGCAGAAGTGTATGTTATTTTCATTTGATTATGAGATGATGAACTCCTATGATATTTGTGTTGTTTTGAGCATGGTTATGGGCTAATCCCTCCATTAGAGGGTGGATGATCAATTTGATTTTGATTTATGCTTGTGATGGTTGGTTGTTTGTTGTTGGAATTGTGATTATCATGTTGGGTAATTGGCCACTACTTAGCATTTCTAGGCTTTAGATGAGATCGAAAGGAGATTCTAAATCCCGACTAAGGTTCCTTCAATGTTAGGTGGACTGGGTTCATAAGCCTAATATATTGATCTTGCTCATATGATATAGCCGATAGGGGTTTAATGGATAGACATGATAGTAATTGAAGTTAAACCGCTTGAGGGGTCTATTGTGTGTTTGAGATTAATATAACCAACTTGAAACAAGCTAAATGAGAAACCAATGAGAGAATCCAAACCCTAATGCTCATATCATAATCTTTTCCTCGATCTTGATCTCATTTATATTTGCATTTCATTAGTTAAATTGCATGTTTTTAATTCATTAGTTAAAATCAACCTTAAAATCCATGATTAGAATGTTTAGCTTCGTATTTCATTGTTCAAACATGTTGCATGCATAGCCCAGAGACAATTGCCCACACGAAGTCTTCCTTAAGAGATCGACTCGGGTTAGCTCATCGTGTCTATGATTGACCCCGTCCAATTGCGGGTTTGGTTTGAAGTAGTTTACCGTGTTGAGTCTAAACCAGAAAATATAAATTTAGATGAAATAAATTTTGACGCCGTTGCCGGGGACGACTTTAGGCATATTGTCTTTTTGTGCTATAATTGCGTTCGTGCTTGTTTTTGTATTCATGATGTTGTATTTGTCTAGTGTCTGTGTTTTCGTGTGGTTTTGTGAAGTTTAGTATTTGTTTTTATTTTCTTATGTTTGTACGCTTTCACTTCTCATTCCATAGGTGCGTGTGATCTCTTTTGTATTTTTGGTTGTGTATGCTAGAGAGACGAAGTCTCAATCGGAGATTAGCCCCCGTATTCGACAACATCCATAGACCAAGGAGATTTGATGTATTTGCTTGGGAAGAGGAGCTATAGGCACACCAACTCAACCCCGACAATGTCAATGCTGATGCGGCTAGGAATATGAGGGATTTTGCTCATCCCGTGATTGGGACGTCGACATCATTCATAGTTCTTGGAGAGACCGCAAGGAACTACGAGTTAAAGAACATTCATTTTAGCCAATTACCATCCTTTTACGGGATGCCGGCTGAAGATGCATTGAACTTCATCCGAGAGTTCTATGCCGTAGTTCAAACCTTTCCTCTACAAGGTTTGAACGAAGGCCAATTGAAAATGAGGTGTTTTCCTTACACCTTGAAGGATCGTGCCAAGACATGGTTCATGTCACTCCCGGCCAATTCGTTGGCCAATTGGAATGCCGCCTACGAGAAGTTCATGGCCAAGTACTACTCTAATCAAAAGACCCAATATTTGAGAGCTCAAATTGTCACATTTGCCCAATCTCCGGGAGAAGCTTTCCATGAAGCTTCGGATCATTTTAGAGGTCTCCAACAACAATGTCCGTACCACCATCTCGCACCCGAGTTGCTCAACCAATTCTTCTACCACGGGCTTTCTCAAAATTTTCAATACATGGTGGATAATGCCGCGGGAGGAGATATTGGAGGCCGGACTGCCGAAGAAGTCTCGAACATTTATGAGACGATGGCCACGACTTCTCAACAAAAGAGTGCTAGGGGGAAGAGAGCTTCCGTCAATGAAGCCAACCCTAGTTGTGATATGACAAGACAACTTGCTGAGTTGACGAGGCAGGTGGAGATGCTTCGGACCTCCGAGAGATCACCTTGACAAGCCATGACCGTTAAAACTTGTGGAATATGTGGAGTGTATGGCCATAGGGCCAATGTGTGTCAAAAGTCGATCGAGCCGGAATTAAGTGAAGAAGCTCATTTCCATACTCTTCAAGAGCAAATTCATGCTCTTCAAGGATTCTAACTCGCCAACCTTACAACTCGTACTATCAACCATACAATTCGGGATGGAGAAACCATCCAAACTTTTCTTGGAAGCAACCTCAACAATCGCCACCACAACCACCTCCACCTCAACAAGCCGGAGGTGGCCAAGCTCCACCTTATCCAAGGCCGCAACAATATCCGGCCCAACCAAATCAACCGCCTAGGCCGACATTGCAAGACACCTTACAATCCTTCATTTAAGCCACCCAACAAAGGTTTGAATCCGTTAAAGTTTCTGTGAAGAGGATCGAGACCCAAGTAGGGAAAATAGCCGGGATCGTTGGAGAGTTGGCCAAGCAAGCCACGCCGGACAAGTTGCCAAGCCAATCGGAGCAAGCTCAAGCCATCACCATCCTTAGAGGAGGTAAGGTGATCGATTACAAGGTTGGAGAATCTAGCCCAACCAAAGAAGTTGAGAAAGAAGAAGAGGCTCCTCAACAAGAGAAAAAGGAGTCCGAGAAAGAAAGTGAACCAAAGAAGGAGCCCACACTTCACAAAGCCACCAATCCCTACACTTCTCCAATTCCTTATCCAAGCCGATTGAGGAATGAGAAGCAAGACAACCAATTCCAAGAGTTTTACAAGCTCTTGTCCAAGGTGAATGTTAACCTTCCACTCCTCGATGTCATCTGCAATGTGTTGACCTATGTCAAATTCTTTAAAGAACTAGCCTCCAAAAAGAGAAAGTTTGCGGAGGATGAGAAGATTGTTGTGTTGGAGGTGGCAAGTGCAATCCTACAACAACAACTACCACCCAAGCTCCGTGATCCAAGTAATTTTACTCTTAAAACTACCTTGGGAAATGGTAAAGAAGCATGTGGTATGCTAGATCTAGGAGCCGGAATTAATTTGATGCCCTACTCTATTTTTAAACAACTAGAGTTAGGAGAATTGAAACCAACTAGAATGTGTTTACAATTGATGGATAGGTCCGTGAGATATCCTAGAGGCATAATAGAAGATATTCTAGTTAAGGTGGGTGGTTTGATTATACCGATTGATTTTGTTGTTTTGGATATGGGTGATGTTCAAGAGAAGGGAAATGAACACACGCTTCTCTTGGATAGATCTTTTATGACTACAACTAACACCTTGATTGATGTCAAAAATGGAACTTTGAAAATGTCGGTGTTAGGAGAAATCGTGTCCTTTTCCGTGCATGAAAATAAGGCTATTCCCGTCTCCGCATTTGAGGAAAATTGCTCTTTTATAGATGCTATTGATCTCTTGACCGAGGAAGTTCTTTTGCAGGAAATTGGCTTCACATGGAGGAGTGAAGCCTTGTCTGATGAGATAGCAATGCAAGAAACAAGCCTCAAGTATGGGGGAGATGAGTTAGATGCTGAAGAGATGGAGATATTTCTTGGTAAAGGCATAAGCCTAATGGAAATTCTAACCTCAACCGAAGAGAAAGTGAAGCCTTTTCCCGAACTCGAGCTAAAAGAACTCCTATCTCACCTCAAATACGTGTACCTCGATGAAGAGGAGAAGAAGCCCGTGATCATCTTCACCGGGCTTGAAAAAGATGAAGAAGATCTCTTGGTAGTCGTACTCATGAGAAACAAACAAGCCATCGGTTGGAATCTTTTCGACATCAAAGGCATTAGCCCCACGACGTGCATGCACTGAATTGTTCTCAAATAAGGGGCTAAGCTGGTGCGAGAAGGACAAAAGCGACTCAACTCCGTGTTGATGGAGGTCGTCAAGAAGGAGATTCTTAAGCTCCTTGCAGAAGGAATCATCTATCCAATAGCCGATAGTGAATGGGTGAGCCCGGTCCATGTGGTGCCTAAGAAAGGAGGAATCACGGTGGTGGAGAACGAGAAAGGAGAGCAAGTGGTTACTCGAACCACCACCGGGTGGAGAATGTGCATTGACTACCGAAAGCTCAATGCCACCACTCAAAAAGACCATTTTCCCCTTCCTTTCATTTCAAAGGTGTATGTTTTCTATCTTTTCCGAAATAATTGGTGATTTCATTGAAGTATTCATGGATGATTTTTCCATCTTTGGATCTTCATTTTCCGATTGTTTGGATAAGTTAGAACTTGTTTTGAAGAGATGCATTGAAAGTAGCCTTACTCTTAGTTGGGAAAAGAGTCATTTCATGGTTACTAGTAACATAGTCCTTGGGCATGTTATTTCTAAAAAAGAAATGGGCGTAGACAAGGCTAAGGTCGAAGTAATTGAGAAATTACCTCCACCCATCAATGCCACAGGTGTTAGAAGTTTCTTAGGCCATGCCGGTTTTCACCATCAGTTTATTAAAGACTTCTCCAAGATTAGCCAACCTCTATATCATTTACTTGCTCAAGATGTTCCTTTTGAGTTTGATGAAAAATGCTTGCATGCTTTTAACACTCTTACGGAAAAATTAAACATCGCAACCATTGTCATTCCCCATGATTGGCGTTGCCTTTTGAAATTATGTGTGATGCATCAAATTCCACTGTGGGTGCCATTTTGGGTCAACGTGTGGATAAAATTCTTCGTGTAATTTACTATGCTAGCCTCACCTTGAATAGTGCTCAAGTAAATTACACCACAACAGAAAAGGAATTGCTTGTCTTTGTGTTTTCATTGGATAAATTTAGATCCTACATTTTAGGTTCTAAAGTGATTGTGCATAGTGATCATGTGGCTTTAAGGCATTTGTTGACCAAACCTCAAGCTAAACCTAGACTCATTAGGTGGATTTTGCTTATTCAAGAATTTGATGTTGAAATCAAGGATAGAAAGGGGTGTGAAAATATGATAGCGGACCATCTATCTCACCTCCCTGTTGATGAAAATTTTGATTTATCGCATGAAAAGGGTGTTGATTGTGATTCATTTCCGTATGAGCATGCCCTTGAGCTTAATTCTTCTCCATGATATGCCGACATTGTTAATTATCTTGCTTATTATAAAATAAGGCCTAACCTTACCTTTCAAGAAAGGAAAATATTTTTGGCAATGTGTAGGTACTACTTTTGGGACGATCCATACCTTTTCGAAAATATTTCCCGAAGGAAGAGCAAACCAATGTTTTGGCCTTTTGCCATGCCTCACACTGTGGCGGGCACTTTGGAGGGCAAAAGACGGCCTGAAAAAACTTACAATCCGATTTGTATTGGCCTTCAATTTTTAAAGATGCTTATACATATTTCCTTTCATGTGATAAGTGCCAAAGACTTGGCAATATAGGGAGAAGAAATAAAATGTCGTTGAATGTCAACCTTGTGGTTGAAATTTTTGATGTTTGGGGTATTGATTTCATGGGGCCATTTCCTAACTCATTGGTCTACAAAGCTAACCGATGCTCTTTGGGCATACCAGACAGCTTACAAGACGATCTTATGAATGAGCCCTTACCACCTCATGTATGGAAAAGCGTGCCATCTTCCCGTTGAGATCGAGCACAAGGCCTGTTGGGCCGTTAAGGCGATGAATTTTTATCTAACTTGTGCAGGAAAGGAGCAAGCTTTACAATTGACCGAGCTCGATGAGTTGCGGAATGAAGCCTATGACAATTCGAAGATCTACAAGGACAAGGTGAAGAAGATTCACGATAACCGCATTGTGAAGAAGGAGCTCACTCCGGGCATGAAGGTCCTTCTTTTCAATACTCGATGGTGGCTCTTTCCCGGAAAACTCAAGTCTGGATGGAGTGAACCTTTCATCATTGAAGAAGTGTTCCCTTACGGAGTGGTGACATTGAAAAATCCGGAAACGAACTCCACATTCCAAGTGAATGGTCACCGAATCAAGCCGTATTTTGAAGGACGACCCCGAGAAGCCGACGTCGAGGTTTTCAAGCTCGATAATTCCACTTAGTTACCCCGGAGGCCATGTCTAGCTCGAGACGTTAAAATGATTGTTGCATGGGAGGCAACCCATGATTGTCTTGGTTTCATGTGTTTGTCATTTAATTTTTACATATTTTGTGTGTTACGTTTCTTTTTGTGTTTTTTGTGTTTGTTTTGCAAGGGCAAAGTTAGAGTGTTGCTGGGGTGAAAAGGCAAAATTTGGCTAAGTACCAGGCCCCGCGATCGTGCACCCCGCACAGCCGCACAACACCACTCTCAGCGAAGAGGCCACGCGAGCTTTTGGAACCTTACTTTCACTCACTCCTTGCGCCGCTTTTGAGCCCTTCCCTCATCTTCATCACACCCTAAGCTACTATCCTCCCTTCCACCATCCGCATCCCAGCAAATTTCAGTCGAGAAGACTTCTCCCCACGTCGCCATCCTCGTCACCGCGACCGCGTATCTCCTCCGCGTCTGCGCGTCTATCTCATTCCAGCCTCTCCACCGCTCGCCGCCGTCGTCCTCAAGCCACCACCTCACGCCACCACACGCCGCCACAGCCGCCTTCTATCCGATGCACACCAGGTCCTGCGACCGCGCAAAGGCCCGTGGCCGCGCGCCCTCTCTCCCGCACAACTCGACGACCGCGCAGCTCCCCGCGGCCCGCTCTCCCCCCTCACGCGCCTTCCGCACACCATTGCTCCCGCTCATGCCCGTGTCTGCATCTCGAGCTCTCTTCCTCAACTCTAGCCTAGTTCAACCTGCTCCACTATCTACCATGCCACCAAGGATGAAGAATGCATCTTTCTCCCACCACGATGGCAACGAGAACTTCCAAGAGCTCTACAATTGCCCATTCCGGATCCGTAACTACGGGGAAGGTCACCGCTACCAAGATTTCAATGTGTATGAAATTACTTCCCCCCGTTACCTTGATTGGAATTTGTTGAAGTCGTTGAAAATTGAAAGTAAAGTGGAAAAGTATTTGAAGGTGTTAACCTTGGATAAATTTGCAAGATTGAAATATGTTGGCTTTAACCCTTTGTGCCTTGAGTTCTTGGTGACCTTCGAGCTTGATTTCGTAAATTCAAAAATTACTTTTCGTATGCTTGGGGAAGAATTTGAAGTGACATTGGCTAGAATGAAATCCTATTTCGGATTTTTGACAAATGGGCCACGAGATAGGCCAACCGACTTCAACACAGCTGCAGCTTGGCAAGAACTTACCGGTTTCAACAATTGAGATCCTCAGGGGACACCTTTCGGCGTCATAAGAGACCCTGCCCTTGCCATCATGCACAAATTCCTCGCATACTCCATTTTTTGGAATGAACAAGCCAACAAGGTTAACTCCACAGAGGTGTATCTTCTTTGGTGTGCCCTTCACAACACCAAGGTCTGTCCGTCTTATTTCATTTGGACAGCCATCCAGCAGATGACAAGGGATACAAAGCAGCACCCATGTTTCTATGCTTTCATTACCGCTCTTACTGTTAAGCTTGGATTGATTCCTGACAGAGGTCCTCTCTCTGAAGGACAGAGCAAGGTCAAGGAGTTTTTGATCACTGTGGATGAGCTCAAACGAGCCTAACTGGTACTTGGTGAGAAGAGACTGGTTCCCCACACTGACCGGCCCTGTGTTTCAAAGCTTATAAACGCTCAGCTTGCAGCCCTTAGACGTGACAGGGAAGCCAGCTTATCTTTAGCTCCACATAGTGATGAAGATGATGATAAGCAAGACGAGGAAGAGAATGAAGAGAAGTAAGAAGAAGACCAGGAAGGAGAAGAAGAAAATGAGCAAGAAGGGCAAGCCTACTACCTACCGTCGCTTTATCCCTCGATGATGCCCCAACATGGGTATCAAATGCCACAAGCCGATTGGAGGTCCTTCCAGGACTAGTTTGACACTTCCATGAGGCAGTTCCAGCAGAGCTTCCAGCAGAATTATGCTGATTCCATGGGCCAATTTCAGCAGCATTTTGATACGTCAATGGGACAGTTACAGCAGAACTATACCAACACAATGGGACAATTCCAAGAATGGTTTAATGCCTCGATGGATGAGTTTCTCCAAGAGCTGGGATCCCTATGCCAAGATGTTGGGGATATGAGGCAGAATATCTATGGTCGCCTCGACGGGCACGACGAGAGGATGACGGTCCTGGAACAAAGCTAGAGTAACTAGACGATCTCTTATCCATACCCGCAGCCTCCTCCACCACCTTATAATCCACCGCAGTAGTGAAGTTGTTTCATGTTTTTCTTGTGTATTTTTGTGTTCGTGTACGTGTTTAAATGTTTTCCTTGTACTCTTTTTGTTGTTCGTTGGTTGTATTTGTCGTGTTGTTTTGTAGGAACCAGCGCCGGTTGCCGGTCTTCTACACATTGTGATGTTTTCTCTCCCTTTTTCTTTTATTGCATCTTATTTTTCATACATTGAGGACAATGCATGCTTTAAGTGTGGGGGTGAGCTCGTTATGTTTGTGTATTAGTTGTGTTTTTCATTTCGATATTTCATTTTGGATTATGTTGTTTATGTGAAGTTTTTGCTAGATTTCATTGTGTTGAATCATGTTGATTATGGTGTTGATGTTAGTTGTTTTAGTTATGAAATGTATGTTGTGATTCTCCCACTTAGCACCTTGTTTTGTCCAAATTGTCAAATTTGAGAAATTTTGAATATGAATCTTCAAGGAATTATTTTCAAGTTGATCATGATGAATGAATTGGTTTTGTGATTTCACTCTTGAGCATGAATTGTGATGTTGATCATATTTTGATAATTGGTGTTGTGGGGTCTTGCCCTTTAAAAATTAAGAAGCATGTTGGGCCTCTTTTCATGAACAATCATTCCCTTAATCATTTATCCTTTTATTTAAAAAAAGAGAGAGAAAAATAAAAGAAAAGGGGGCAATAAGGATCTCTACTCCTCTAGTTGATTAATTCATCATGATTATGGGAAACCACACAAGGACACTAGGGATTTCCTCCCTAAGGATTTTACCTTGTGAATTTTGATCCACACCCCTATTATGTGTTTTAATAAATGGGATTGCATTCTGGATTCTACTCCTCTCATGTGTGCCAATTCGGTTTGCATGTTGCATGATGAGTATGGGAAACCACATTAGGATGCTCGACTAAGCTCGATGATTATACTTAATGATCCTTGTCCTATGTTTGCATTCCCTATTGTTGTTGATATTTTGTTTTTTTAATAAATGTGATAGTGATTCGTGGGGAATTGATTTCAATTGAATCGAGTCTTTTGTGTTCTTCTTAGTCTTGAGAGGGCAAGCAACTCACCTAATTTGATAATTATGTTCATTTTCTTGTTGATAAATATTTTAGTGGGAACCATGAGACAATTCCAACTGTATGATCGTCTTGCGAATATTTCCTTCTTGCTTCATATTTTTAATTTCTTGTTTGCTTGAGGACAAGCAAAGAGCTAAGTGTGGGGGACTTGTTTAGTGTTTGCTTATGTTGTTTTATTGTAGGAATTTTGCATGTTTTGTAAGTTATTTTTCTAGTACTTTTAGTAGTCTATTTGTGAATTCGTGTGATTATCTTCACTTGTTTCTCTTATGGTGGATTATGCCAAGTTGTGAAAAACTTGAGCTTTTTTATTTGTAAAAACTCGATTTTTAGGCATTAAGGTGGTGAGGATGAGACAAGCCCTCTACGGAAGAGATGAGCCAGAAGAACGACATCGGGACCATGCAGCCGTGTAAGCCCGCGGCCACGTAGCATCACCACACGGTCGCGCAAGCCCTGCGACCGCGCGAAGGAGTTGTCGGCGGAAGGCACCCCGCGAGTGCGCGACCTCTCGCGGGCGTGAGCGCACCTGCATCCCGCGAGCACGCGGTACCCCGCTGGCGCGCGGGGCGCCCATTTCCACCCCGATCAACCCTGACGTGCGATCTATTCCCACGCTTTCATCAATCATTTGCGCAAAGCTTCTCCCTTCCACTTCCCTCATATTGCTTGTTGGATATAATCTTATGGAAGGAGACTTGTTGGCCACTCTAATCTAAGTAATAGAATCATAGGGTTTAATTTCCCCTAATCTAGCCTTCTAGCTTTTGGTCTCCAATCCCCCACTAAATCTCCCACAAATCCCTCTCATTTAATGCTCTCTCATGATCACCCATCTCATCACCTTTTCTCTGACCTCACCCCCATACCTCTCAACTTACTCTCACTCCTCTCTCTTGATTCTCTCTCCTTGGAGGATATCTCCAATAGATATTGGGGGATATCATCTATTTCTTCATCCACCACTCTCTCTCAGCACTTCATCTTCTCCATCCTTCATTTTCTCTATTTTTCTCTCTACACACCACCACCACCTTCACTATTTTCTACACAATTTTCACCATCTCCACCACCATTGAAGAGAAGAGGAGAAGGGAAAGAAAATAGGCAAGCAAGCTTGGGTTGAAGAAGAGGAAGAGACAAGAAGAAGCCCGACTCTAAGCCGTCCACGGAAGCTATGCTCGTTAGGAGGTTATTTTTTTGGTATTTTCTTTCTTAAACTTAGATGATTTGTAGGGGTTTGTCCCAAACTTGTGAAGAATATTAGATATTGTAGAAGTGTATGTTATTTTCATTTGATTATGAGATGATGAACTCCTATGATATTTGTGTTGTTTTGAGCATGGTTATGGGCTAATGCCTCTATTAGAGGGTGGAGGATCGATTTGGTTTTGATTTATGCTTGTGATGGTTGGTTGTTTGTTGTTGGAATTGTGATTATCATGTTGGGTAATTGGCCACTACTTAGCATTGTTAGGCTTTAGATGAGACCGAAAGGAGATTCTAAATCCCGACCAAGGTTCCTTCAACGTTAGGTAGATTGGTTTCATAAGCCTAATATATTGATCTTGCTCGTATGATATAGCCGATAGGGGTTTAATGGATAGACGGTGACAGTAATTGAAGTTAAACCGCTTGAGGGGTCTATTGTGTGTTTGAAATTAATATAACCAACTTGAAACAAGCTAAATGAAAAACCAATGAGAGAATTCACACCCTAATGCTCATATCATAATCTTTTCCTCGATCTTGATCTCATTTATATTTGCATTTCATTAGTTAAATTGCATGTTTTTAATTCATTAGTTAAAATTAACCTTAAAATCCATGATTAGAATGTTTAGGTTCGTATTTCATCGTTCAAACATGTTGCATGCATAGCCTAGAGACAATTGCCCACATGAAGTCTTCCTTGAGAGATCGACTCGGGTTAGCTCATCGTGTCTATGATTGACCCCGTCCAATTGCGGGTTTGGTTTGAAGTAGTTTACCGTGTTGAGTCTAAGTCGGAAAATACAAATTTTGATGAAACAGGCACTGAAAATCGAATCAAATTAGATTGACTACTCCCTTTAAACCTAATTTTCCAACAACCCCCACATGAGTGGAAATTAGCGCATACAAGAATGCAGACACGCAACTCAGTTCTCAGGAGATAAAATTGTATAGGGTAAGGTAGTTTTTGGCTTTAAACCTTCCTTTATCAATACTATCGAATATACCGACAGTTTGGTGGATGCGATGCCTTGAACCATCCCTCCTTAGTGTATACCTAGACAATAGCATTGATACAATAATGTCTCAAACATTATTTGTTTTCACATTTGTGCCCGTTTCGGCCATGGGATACCCTCTTTGGATTCATAAGTGTTTACATTTGAAGCGGCCCTCACTTCACACTTATATAGGTGATCTCCTTTCCAAGTATCTTGCAATACTCAACCTCATCAAGGTTTAGGAATCATTAAAAGTCATAAGACTTAACCTCACCACTTACAGGTCAACACACTTGACTTGCTCTACAGGGAATGGATGAAGATATAATCTTCCAAGTGTAACAACTGAATTCTTATAGCTTAGTTGTCCCTTTGAACCAAGTTCTTGGGATCTCCAGTCATCATTGGTTGGGTATCGACTATAATCATTCTTAAGGTGTGGATTTTTAAATCACATTCCCTCTAGCAATTTTTGCTCCAATTATAACCATAAAGTTAAATTTGAGCTTTAGTGGCGTCTAATTATTTGACCATCATAAGAACATAATTTCTTCAACACCCGTCTCAACTCAATAAGACGTGTTAAGACAATTATCTTAGATGTCTATAAAGTTTTGATTCTAAGAATCACAACAATTAACCCATAAACTTCATATCACCATGTTTTCCTCATAAAGACCGACTATAACGTAAGCGTTATAAATGACTTTAAGCTACATGCATGTATTTCATTCATAAAAAATGAATCGTTTGATAACATCAAGTTATCACACGTCATTTAAGACCCTCAACATGTGATATGAATCATAAGTATCACAACATTGAAAAATGTACAATCTCTCAGATTAACATTTTTCCCAACTCTATTTAAAAGCAAAACTATACCAAGTTTCCTCATAACTTACTATTTTTCAAGTGTGGATGTGTGAATAAAAAAAAAAGCCACTCTAATTTAATGAAGCTTTTTTTAGCTATTAATATAATAAATAAAGTTTCTAGCCATTTACATTATAAAAGTACCATAACATCCTTAAATTTATTTATTTTTTTATTTAAGGGTGCACAAAATATGAACAATTGGTACACGAAAATTATTGTTCATTCATATATCAGTTTTAAAATGAGTTATTATGCAATTAAGTCTATTAATCGTGTATTCATGTAGCAATGCATTTTTGAAATACTACACAAATATACCATTGGATCTACTCATGTATCAAATCATTTGATAATGGTTACACAAGTCCATGACTGAACGTATTTGTGAAATCATGTAATTGTTCATTTTTTTAAAACTAGTGCATGAGTGAACAAATGTTCAATTTTGAAGAGATGCACGAACACATATACATGAGTGCTTCCACTTGTGCACCAATGCAGAATAGTAGAAATACACAAATACATTAAAGTTTTCACTCGTGCACTAGTATAAAATTACGCAAATTCACGAATATATGAGGGTTTACACTCGTGCACCAATTAAAAATTGAACACGTGCATGCTCAAGTTACTGAGTCTCCTGGTAGATTCGTGCACCGTTATAAATATATATTATTACACGGCCAATCATATCTCAAACATATATATTGCAAATACACATATATAAACCCTAATGCAAACAATCATGCAAATCTACAAACAAATATAAACGAAGTTCACAAAACTTCAACTACAATTACGAAATTTGTTTAATTTCCAAAATTTAAAAAATATATATTCAGAGAGAGAGAGAGCTGGGGGGTTCGTGTGGGGGGAGTGGGTGGGTCGGTAGACGTTGTGCACATGAGATCCTCTAATCCAAAGTTGTGTGTGCCAACCGTTTCCCAAACGTCAAAATTATTAGTATTTCTTCTAACTTTTTCTACATTTTTAATTTCTTTTGGTTTATGATAATTTTATATTATTCTTTAGTGTTAATTCCACGCATTTTGGGTTTATAATTATTTTTTAGCATTAAGTTGGATTTTTTTATTTAATATAATTGATTTTTAGAGTTGATTATTCCAAACTTAGGGTATATAAATTTTTTAAAATTTCAAAACTTAGCAATAAATATTATTTTTTATAAAAATGATATTAAAATTATGAAATTTTAATATTGGCACACTCATTGAATACACAATATGAACTAGAGGATTTCATTCGGAGGTTGTGAGGGTTAGGAAAAAGGGGAGAGAATGGTTTGGAGGGGGGATAAAACTCTTTTTTTAATTATTAAGTATTATTTTTGAAATTATATTAAATAATTATTAAGGGTTTTGTTGTACATTTTTCTCTAAAATGGATACTAACATTATTTTTTAAGTTACTATTTACATAAATTACTAAATAGAATAGTGGTGAGCAAACGGTTGGGCCGGTGCAATCCGACTGCAATTTTTCAACCTGTCCAAACCGAGGACACAACCCCCACCCGATCGCCGACCGACCGAAGCTCGAAGGCCACCGAACCGATGAATGATGGGTCGATGTCGGTTCGGGCACCAATATTTTAGTGTCATGATTTTTGGGCCAAAGATTAAATAACATGAGTTTAATTGGGCCCAATATTTAGACTCGGTAATACATAGTCCATACATCATCATTCAACATTTCAAAATTCAAATAACAAAAGAAAAAATATTTCCTTAAAATATTTTCAATAAAAACAAGAAATATAAAATCCTGAATTTGCAATGACAAAAGGCATAATAATATAAATTTATAAAAGGCCAAAAAACAACATAGATAACTCTAGGGGGGGTGTATTGGATTGAGATTTTATTAGATTTTAAAGGACTTTAAAAAGTCCATGGATTTATAAAATCCATTGACTACATATGGAGTCTTCCTTGATTTGAGTATGGATTTGTGTCGATTTTGATGGATTTGAAATTCTTCTTCCCAGCGCTCGCTAGAACACAACAACCACTGGAACTTAAACCCAGCGACCGCTAGGAATTAGGTATTTGAACTCCTCAGCGGTCGATGGGGTACACCGTGCGCTGGGGTGTCCGAATTCAACTCTTCAGCAACCGCTAAAGTACACCGCGCGAAGGGTTTTACGAATCTATGAAAATCTCATGTGCAAAGGTCGGATTTCATCCTTTGTATTTTATACGTGATTTTGAGGTGAAATCTAATAGAATCACTGACATTTTAAAGTTTATGGAGTTTTGAATACAATTGGATTTTTATAGACATTTTAAAATCTGTATTGAATACCTCTGAATTTTTAAACACTTTTTAAAGTCTAGATTGAATACACCCGGATTTTGAAAGTCCAACAAAATCCTACAAAATCTCAATCCAATATACACCCTAAATCACCACATCAAACGACAAGGACAATTTTAAGGAATTCTTTCATATTTCGCAAATCTCAATAATCCAGTCAATCAACAATGCAGATTGCAACTATTCTTCTCACCAATCAACAATCCATCATTAAGATTACAAAATCCAATTCCAAGCCCAAACAAAGTAAAACATCAAATTCAATATTCAAGTATTCAATATTACTTTCATGCTCTTAATTCACTACACCTTGACTTTGAGATTTAGGTCGATGTATAGATTGATAATGCTCAGGTCGATGTATAGATTGATAATGCTCATACAAATTGCGTAAAACACTATTCACTTCATATGCCAACTTCAGACTTTCTTCATCCCCAAACTCTTCTCCAAAGTAGAAGTTAATGAATGCAAAATTATATCAATGATCAATAACCACCGCCAAGTAAATACGTTTGTTCATCTTTTTAGTTTCCCCCAATATTTGTTATATTTGATTAGCATCTTCACAACCGTATCTTTGATAGTCAGATTTGGGCTTTCTACCTAATCTTTCAACACATTACCAATTGTATAAATCTCATGAAAAAGCAAATCAGATGTGACATACAATAGGGCGGAAACTCAAAATGTGAGCTCATAGGAGGCAACAAAAATATCAACCATTGTCTTAACAACTTCCTAATCTGTAAGTGTAGGCAACTCCACATCGGTCAAATCAACTCTAGAAAAGAATCTACACCTTCAAATCACTTAAATGCTTTTTCAAATTTAAGTGCGACACTCAACATTGGGAAAAGTCCGAGAGGAGAGGTCAGCGAGAGAGTGAGATAGCTTGGCCTTGGAGCCAATTAACGAGACTCGAGAGAGTAGAGACCAAGAGAAGAGGAGAGACGAGTGAGAGAGTGAGAGAGCTTGGAGAGAGCAAGAGAGCCTGAAATCAGAAGTCCTGAACTGAAAAATCACAAATTAGAGCTTTACCGCTTTACCATAATTAGGGATTTAGTAAAAATAGTGAAAATACAAATAATATAGAAAAAATTCATTTTTTGTAAAGAAATGTCGGTCGGGTCGGTGTGGCCGACTGTTTCCGACCACACCACCAACACCCGACCGAAACTTCATTAGGTTGGCCTTCCTCTATCCGTCCACCGACTGCCATAATTTTTGCACCGAATCGAACCGACCGATAGACATCGGGTTAGTCAGCCAGGTCTATTCAGGTGCACAGATTGCTCACCCCATAAATAAAAGTGGCTAATTTTCTATATTGACACGTTTTATTCTCTCCCTTGATAGAGTCCATGTTCATGGATCTCCACTAAGCAAAATCGCAAATGAGATATATAGTGGATTGAATTATTTCTTACTTTATCTTAATTAGTAGTGGTGAATTCTTTGGTATACCTTAGTCCCGTGTGGGCTAAAAAATAAAATAAATTAAACATTAATGATAAGGGAATGACTATTTGCACCATAAATTTTACTCTTTGCACTTTACTTACTCAATGCACTACATATTTTACTTAATGCACCACACACACATTTACATTGATACCCTCACTTCAAATTAATTATTTACTTAATAAAAATAAAATCTAAAAGTCAAAAATTAAATTAAAAAAGAAAAAGAAAAAGAAAAAGAAAAGGATTAAGAGAAAGTCGTCTTTTCCGTTCTCCCAGTCCAATCGGTTCACCGCCTTCCTTCCATCTGCAACCCAACTGCTCACCGGCCACCGCTGAGACAACCCATGACCATCCCCGACCATTCACCATTGTCGAGATAACCACCTATTTCCTTCCATCTACAACCCAACCATTCTCCGTTGCAAGCCAAAATATGCTCATCGCCGGAAGGATGAAGATTCAAAATCCAAAAGTAGTTTGAAAAATTCAATTCGAATCTCGTCTAAGGTTCAAAAATTATTTCTCAAATGTGGAGAACAAATGGAGGAGAAAAGTGGAGATGAGAGAAAATGTGATGGAGGAGAATAAGAACTGCGAGATTGGCGACGGGGTGGGAGGCTGGCGATTGGTTGTTGGCTAAGGGTGGATGAAGAGAGAGAAAGGGGACAAAGGAACAAATGAGCAGATGGCGTCGCTGGAGAAGAACGGTTGCAGAAATGGTGGCAATCGCAGATTAGCAGGTGCGAGGAGGAGCTATTATTATTATTATTATTATTATTATTATTATTATTATTATTATTTAATGAGGATATTGAAGTAATTTCATAATTAATTATTTTTTAATTAATTTATTTTGTGATGCAAAGAGTATTTTTTTATAGTGCAAACAGTCCTTCCCTAGCGATAATTAACATTCCATTATTTTCTTATTAAGACAAGACGTACAATTTGGGACATGTTTGCCCTTCTTATACCAGTACTATCCACAATCAAATTGTTCCAAATATTGTCCATACAACGAGACTAGGGCCAGCATAATTTGCAAAAAATTACTACTCTTGAGCTATAATAATTAAAAAAAAAATCTATTTTTGGGTATAGAACAATCTCTTTTTCTCAACGAAAAAGAAAAAAGGAAAGAAATTAAAAAGCTACTTATATGATATGATCGTGCATTATGAAAATTAAATGTCACACACATGTAGGATTTGGTTCAAATGAGAACAAGTGCTTGACATGTGAATATAAAAATAAGTTTGTTTAATGTATTTTTAGTACTTTTTGTTATTATATTTTCTTGCTATATTTTAATGCACTTTTCTTATTGAGGATTAGTGCTTGATGTGTGAACATAAAAACCAACTTGATTATTGTATTTTTATTGAAAAAATTACAAAAGTGATCCCATAAGACATGTCCAGCTACAAAAATGGTCCCAATACTTGTAATTATGGTTCAAAATCAAAATTTATATGCAATATTGGTCCCATGAGACTCAAATATGCAATATTGGTCCCATAAAACTTATATATGCAATATTGGTCCCATGTCCTATGGGACCACTTTTACAATTGTAAATGCGACTAGAAAAATTACAAGATAAGAAGCAATAATTATTAAGCAATTTCATCGGCCTAAAATAAGAGACCTTCGAATGCAATTTAGTTTTGAGATAAATGAGATTATGAGATCAAAATACAAAATGAAAGAAGAGAAACTAGTTTCTGGTGAAATCTCCAGTAATTATGAACCAGTAAAAAAGCTTCCATTTAGGCCAATGAGATAAATAAAAAATCACATTTTTACTACTTTTCTCACTGTATTTTGTTGCTATTTTTTAATGCGTTTTGTATTGTATTTTAGTGTGTTAATTATTTTAGCATGAAAATATAATAAGAAAATCACTAAAATTAATGTAAATAAGCCCGTTTTCACATTTACACGGAAAGCACGGTCCGTATTATAATCAACTTTTATATATATATATATATATATATATATATATATATATATATATAACCATTTAGGTCAAGAAATGGAAATTAAGCCCCTAGTATATATATAACCATTTAGGTCAAAAAATGGAAATTAAGCCCCTAGTTTCTCATGCATATGAATTTGGTAAAAAGAGTAAGAACGCATATTGTTTAGTGGATACTAGCTAGATTCCTCATCGCATCAAACTACTTTTTTATTACATTTTTTCCACTCTCTCCTTTAAACAGTTATATTCGCGCCTTTTGCATCGCCAGCAATTAATATTTTAACGCATATACATGACGAACGGTTTCATATATGAAGCCTTTTTGTGCGTGTCTGTGTATTATACTTTAGCATAATTATAGTACTGCATATTGTCCCATTAATATCTTACGAGCGCAGAGGTTCTATTCTGGGCTATTGCCATAGAATTTTATGCACTTTACCTTCTTGCAATAATATATCATCGCGTGATCTGATGGCAAAAGAAAAACCAAAATGGTTTACAGTTATATATATATGGTTTGGTTCAAATAGACATTAGTTTTCATATGAGAACTAACGATTTTATAACTTATTTTATTGTATTTCAGTATAATTTTTTTTAAAAAAAAATTATAGTTTATCTTGTTGCATTTTAGTACTAATGCTATAATAGCACTAAAATACAATAAAGTAAGTTGTAAATTCATAATAAATAAGCATCGTTCCTAATTCTCACACGAAGTACAGTAAAATGTTATGAGATCTTTTCTATTCTATTTTTCAGTAAAATTCTCTAAGGGGACTGGATATATACGACCTATATATATCAGTATTATCATAGTATATTAAAGTAGAAATTTATTTCTAAATAAATAAAAAAACACCCGGTGCCAAATATAGAGTGATCGTCAGTACATAGACACCCATAAAAAGTGGCACTTTAATATTCTAAGGGAAAAAATAAATGAATGAACTGAATACATACCTAACTAGAGCGATTTTGAGTCTATATTTGAATATGTGTTTTTTATATCATAAGGTGCATCTTTTTTTTTTATGTGCATTCAGTTACACGGACTCTTGTGAGATGGTCTAGCAGATCTCAATCATTTAGACGTATTTTATTTAACCATTAAAGTGGCCTCCTCTCTTTTTTTTTTCTTTTTCTTTTTGATTTTATTTCTTGGTGGTCGCCTTCCCCCCTTTTCTTTTATTTTTCAGTATTTTTGTCTTAATTTTTAATTTCAACTTATTTTGTTTTTTTACGATTATATAGTTAATTTTTTTGAATTATTTTTTATATGGCGTCTAGCGCAATATACTTGTTTGACGCTAATGTGTGGGCTTGTACAGTGCGCTCGATAATTACTTTTTTTTAAATAAATAAATACCCTAAAATTGAATTATTGAATATTAAAATTAAATTGTATTAATTTAATTTTTTATCTGGTGACTCGCGCAATGCACTAGCCCCACATTAACACGTGGAGTTGTGTATTGTACTCGATAATTATTATTTTGTAAGTAAATTTATACCCTAAAATGGAATTAGCGAACCCTAAAATTAAATTGAATTAAATTAATTTTTTATTCGGCATCTCGTGTAATGCACTCACCCAATGCTAACGCGTGGGCTCATGCATTGCATTCAATAATTATTTTTTTGAAATAAATATATACTATAAAATGAAATTAGTGAATCCTAAAATTAAATTAATTTAATTTTTTATCCGGTGTTTTGTGCAATGCACTCTCTCAATGATAATGCATGGACTTGTGCATTGCGCTTAATACAAAATAATAAATTTTAGAAAAATTGAAAAAATAAAAAGAAACGAAAAGAAACAAAGAAGAAGAGAAACGAAAGGAAAAAAAAGAAAGAGAAAAAGGAACGACAACAACAGCCAAAAAAAGAAATGGAAAAAAGAAAGAAAAAGAATAGCAAAAAAGAAAAAGAAAAAGAAAAATGGGTGTGGGCGTGTGTGGGTTGCTACGGAGGGGTGGGATGGTAATGTATATCTTACTTTTTTAATCATACTTTTATCTCACCTTACTTGTATGGTATGAAGATCATTCATTCTGTTCTCTTACCTTAACATTCGGTATACCTTCCTACAGTATACCTTAATTTCGGTATGAAACAAATGACATACTTTTACTTTAACTTTATTTTGGTATACCTTACATCAATATACCGTACCATAGTATCTTATGGTATATCTCATATATTTAATAAAAATATAAAACTCTTAATAACGATCAAAATTCAACAAAATAAAATACATCTTTAATTTTTAATTTTCATGCCACGATAATTAAACTCTAGTAATAAAATAGATTTAATAATTTAAATCTAACACTTCAACACAAAAATCTAATTAATCAATGTTACACGTATTTCTATTTTGAATTCATCACTATTTATTTTGTTGTTAAGGCATAAAATTTGTTGTGTATGATATATCACTATTTAATAACATATATTAATTAAATGCTATTATATTAATCTTAATAACATATATTTATCAAACATAATTTATTGTATTTGATTTCTTGATTTTGATAATATTAGTTGATAATATAAAATCAAATGAAAATATAAGATATTTATTTATCACATATATGATATAACTTCCAAGTGTTCGTCTTCTTTTAGGTGTATTTTATATATAAATTGATAAAATATTATAAGCTCAATAAATATTACAACATTAATTTAGATATTGTAAGAATTATTTATTAAGTATTAAATAAGAATGTATTTATCATTTCTATGCATTAAACATAAGATTAATTATAAGTGTTAGATATTGTAAATTTAATTACTAGATATTTATATATGCATATCATATTTACTAAGTATTATATATCGGCCATCTATAATTTACACACATATACATCCATACATCCATCCATACATACATATATATATATATATACATAATATCACAAATATTAACCAACTTAAATATAATAATATTATATATAGTTGCTAAATTTTGTATTACTGTTTGTGTTCTTATTTCTTATTTTTATCTATGAGATTACAAACTATAATTGTATTGTAAACCTAAACTTGCAAGAAACATTAAGAATATTGTTCATCACAGATTGTTTTTATAGTGTATTTATAAATTGTATAAAATATTATAAACTTACTAAATATTATAAATTTTAAATTGTTTACTTAGAAATTGTAAAAATTATTTACTAAGTATTAAATACGAACATATTTATCATTACTATGCACTAAGTATAGCATAATATTAATTACAAGTGATAGATCTTGTAAATTTACTAGATATTTATATATGTAAATCATATTTACTAAGTATTATATATCAATCATCTATAATTCACACGCACGCAAACACACACACACACACATATAATATCACAAATATTAACCAACTAATATGTAATAATATTATATTATTGTTTGTGTTCTTATTTCTTATTTTTAGTTATTAGATTACGAACTATAATCGTAATGTAAATATAAAACTGTAAGAAACATTAAGAATACAATTCATCACATATTTTTATAATGTATTTATAAATTGTATAAAATATTATAAACTTACTAAATATTATAAATTTTAAATTGTTAACTTAGAAATCATAAAAATTGTTTATCAAGCATTAAATAAGAATATATTTATTATTACTTTGTATTACATATAACAAATGATTATATATATTAGATATCGTAAATTTAATAAATAATGTAATAAATAATAAATTAGATAAGATATCAAAAGTTACTATATGTATATGCATGTATAATGTTTATACTAAGTATTACTCCCCCTATTCAAAATAAATGTCATTTTGAGCTCAAGCACACAAATTAATAAAAAAATAAACCTTCCCATATTAACCTCATTTATGATAATTAATTAGCCAAAAAAAAAATAAAAACAAAAAATATGAATGAATAGGATGAAGTCTTTGTGTATATGAAAGGTTGGGGGGGGGGGGGAAGAAATGAGTCATCAAGTGTAGATGAAATGTACATGGAAGTAATTAAGGTTAAATTGAGTATTAAAAGTTAAAATGACATTTATTTTGCAAATTATTAGAAAACCTAAAGTGACATTTATTTTGAATAGGAGGGAGTACATATTTACATAACAATCATCTCTTATTCTCTCTCATACATATATGTTAATTTAAATGTACAATTAAATGAATTAATATAGCTGCTAAATATAATATTATTATTATTTTTATTTTTATTTCTCATTTCTATTTATCTTATTATAATTAAATTATAAGTGTAATTTAAATCTAAGGTTGGGGAAAAAATTAATATTAATTTCATGTAATTCATTGTTTAATTATAATTTATGTATAAATTAAGTATGGTAAATTTTCTATATCAACATATATACATTTAATTCGGTATATGCTGGTATAGCGGTGTATATTGTTATTAGTTCGGCATATAACACACCAAATATTGTACAGTATACACCGCTATACCAGCATATACCGAATTAAATGTATATATGTTGATATAGAAAATTTACCATACTTAATTTATACATAAATTATAATTAAACAATGAATTACATGAAATTAATATTAATTTTTTCCCCAACGGTATATGCCGAACTAATGATGTATACAAAAAAAATTCGGTATACCGTTGGTATGGGTATATACACCGGTATACCTCAGTTTTAATTTCATATTGTTAACTTACTGAAAAATCTCAGTACTGTATCAAATCTTACGTAAAATATCGGTATACCTTAAAAAGTTAAATATTCTGATATTTTTTCGGTACGATAAGTACAGTATTACAGTATTTTTTCCAGCCCTTCATGTGCGCTGGGGTGCGGGTGCGGCGGGTTTTTAAACAAGTTTAAATATATTTGACCCGTCTAACATATCTTGATCCGTTAGACAATCTAACAAAAGCTTGCGTCACACATACCCACACGTGTATATATATATATATATATATATATATATATATATATATATATATATATATATATATCCCGCACACCTTAAAAGTCCACAATATCATTTGATAAGTTTCACGTATCATTACAACTGTAAATTAATTTACGGATATTAATTAGAACTTACAGGCGGAGCTACTAAGGGTCCAAGGGACTCAATTTTTTTTTAAAATTAAATTTAATATAGTAGTTTAAATATTTAATTTAAAATTTTAATAAATTTAAATTCTATGCACCACTTTTATGCTACTAAGTGTCCCTATATATTTATCATTCTCATTTTTTATTATTAACTTTATCATATAAATTTAAAAATTAATTAAGATTTACTTAAAATTTACATATACTCACTTTATATTTTGTTTAGTTCTATGCTTGTGTGTTTTTTATTTATATTTTGTTTAGTCCTATGCTTGTGTGTGTGTGTGTGTATTCAAATTTTCAATTTGGGTCTTTTAAAGTTAATTTTTATTGCATTTATGATTCACAGTTATTTTTTTGATTAAATATGTTGAGTTATATGTTCTAGCTATGAGAGCATTATTATGACACAACCAATTTTAAATAAGAAAATTGCGTAATCAATTGAAAGTTATTAAAAAATGATGTCCGGTTTTATAATTTTGTTAACCAATTAATTTTTTAATGTTGAAACATAATTAAAAAAATATGTTAACTTTTATCAAAATTATTATTATTATTATTATTATTATTATTATTATTATTATTATTATTATTATTATTTAGATGTATATTGTTATATGTTGGGTCCCTGAATAAAATTCCTGACTCTGCCACTGATATTTAGAACTCCCTTATTTGACTATATATCGCACACATTAAAAGTAAATATTATCATTTGACAAATTTCACGGGTCGCTATAAAAACTGTGAATTAATGTAAGAAGTTAAATTAGAAGTCCGTATTTGACTATATATCCCAAATATTAAAAGTCCATAATATCATTTGACAAATTTCACCACACAATTAACACATGGATGCGCACATTGGAGAAAAAAAAAAGAAAAAAAAAATCTCAAAGTACAATATTTTAATTTTATGTGCATTAGTTATATTTTGAAATTTTACTTACATCCAACTCATTAGAAATATTAGGCAGGCTCATGCTAAAAGATAAGAAAGAAAGAAAGAAATTATGTATGTCAGATTGCTGAGTAATTCCACTAATAAATGTAAAGTGGAATATCTACGTCAGGTGTAATTAAAATAAGATATTCAATTGGGTGCGATTAAGAAAAAGGTAAACAAGAACTAAGTTTGGCTTAATAAGGAGCATTAATTTTGTTTAACCGCACTCCACAATGGCACCACCACTTCTCATTAAATGTAATTATATCACCTAAGAAAAAGATAAACAAGAACTAGATTTCATGTTGCACTCTCTCCCTGTGTTACATTTCGTGGTTTCACTTTCAAATTATGAATGTTTTCTTATATTATTTTTGTTCAATTTTAGTTTTTTTGTGAATTTATTTAATTTTATGATAGTTTATTAGGGTTCGCCCCTCTCAATTAGGGTTTGTCATTATTTTTTAGTATTTATTTTCATTTTTCGATTAATAATTCATTATTATTGTCGATTATTTCAAAATTAAATTTTATGATTTTTCAACTCATTTTTTTGTTGATCAATGTTGACTATGATTATTTATATTATAACTATTTTTATTTTCTAATAAATATTATTAAAATTATAAATTTGATAATGAAACATGTAGAAAATTCAAACCCGTTATTATAGAGTATATTATGTGTATAGTATTATAGTTGATGACAGAGTGGCATTTAAACGTACATACACGTCAATAGTCATGATATCCAGCGCTTACCTTTGTGTGTGTCTTTGGAATGTAATGTGTAATTTTTTCCTTTTTCTTTTCTTGGAGGAAACACTCCATATCAATGTTTGTTATATATGATCTTTAGTATTAAGCACCTATTTGCACCTTGGTGTGCTTCAAGTTATTCTTACCTTTTCACTTCTATGGATACTAGTATTTCCCCATGTGTGCAAGATGCACTTTAATTTATCAAAAAGAAAATAATTTTAGTGTTTAAATACTAAAAAAATATAAATAAAAAAAATCAGATATATACGATATTGGGAAATATGGATAAATATAATATTGTGCATAACCAATTATTTCTCAAATATCTTTTTTAGTAATAAATAATTAATTAGACAATTATTTTATTTTACAAAATTAATATTTTAAAACTAATGAATGTGTACATACATTCACACAACAATTATACATACATGAATAAATCTATTAAATGACTATATATTCATAATGTTATACTATAAATTAAGTCAACAATATAAATCATTATAAATTATAGTAAATGCAACATACAAAATTTGCATAATGGAAGTATATATTACATACACAATATTACAATATAATCAAGGAATATTTTCCAATAGTAATATTCCATTAAATTGATCAATTGCATATATTTTTTTAAATGATAAAACTATTACACTATTTTTTTAGAAAAAAATATTGTGAATTATATTGCAATTAATATATGGGGCTGAATTTCTTCTTTTCTAATTGACAAATTCTACATAATTGTTATGTAATAGCTAGTCCATCTATCTCAACAAAACACACACACACCCACACACATCATTATCAATTTTTCAAATTTCAACCGATTAGTAAATCAAATAATAAATTTTACTTCACATCAAATTCTAGAAATACCATTAAGTTACCTAAATGTGGTAACAATTCAATTTTCAATTCATAGTCCTTGATGCTATGTATAATTATATTTCATATAACAAAAATATCCTATGTAATACAGTAAAATCTCTATATAAGAATACTATATATAAAAATAGCCTATTTATAGTAATAAAAATTTATGATCCCAACTGAGGATTGGTTATAAATAAGAATAACCTTTATATTGTAATATTTCAACTTTTTTAGGACCATTCTTAAAAAATTTACCTCCATATAATGACATTAAATTTTAAATATATTTAAATATTTATATAAAATATCTAGAACTATTTAACTACATATGTTACATTAAACTTTCAGATTGTATGAAATAATTATCTAAAGTTGTTTGTGACAATGCTTTAATTTTTTGGGTTAATACCACATCCTTTAACTTGCGCTTTCGAAGTAACTTGTCAACACAGTCACCATTTTATTAAATCCAAAACATTTCCAATTTATCAAACATGCTTGAAGCTTCTTGACACGAATTTTTTTTCTATTTATGCACTATCATCCTATGGATGATTGGTGCGTCGTTTTTCACCAAAAATAATCCGACACGCAGTCGGTATGCCCAAACTACCCAGAATAGTATCAAGCAAGATCGTCTCCCAAAGGACCGGTGAGAACTATTCGAACCCTCAGTTTGCAGTAACCAACTTTCCACACGAATATATTGATTATAATGTAAAAACCAAATTTAAAAGCAATTAAACAAATGTAGTTTTCTTAACAAATTAAAAAGGTATTCCGGCTTCCAATTAACTCCACCCTAGCTTAATTATTCCGATCATTGACTCAATGGTATTTTCAATTAATTCATGCAAACCAGTTATAGCCACCGAAGACACTTACTGACGCAGCCTAATTTCTCCTTAGCTTCTCGATAATTAGGAAGACACTTCACTAATTATTTCCCTAATCGACTGACAACCGTAAGAGACACTCTATAGATTTAATGAGCCGACAGCTTTATGCACTAGAGAAACCCGATTCAAAACCAACAGACTCTGACACAGGACTATCGAATTAAGACTGCTCTTCCTTCGATTCTGAAGAATCATTGTACCATTAATTAAACTTAAACCACAATTACGGATGGCTGGTTTAATTGGCTACTAATTAATTTCGATCTACTAAATATGTGCACCTACCTAGCAGAGATGAAATAATTAACAACTTTAAACACAGAGAATCACATATGCATTCATATAATTAGAGTATAAGAACAAATTAGATCTCACAGAATAAATACGTCACGGATTCGTTAATCTTCACCGGAATAGAACGCGCTTAGCTTGAGTTCATAATTGGATTGGCAATTCAGAAATTAATTGAAAAGAAGAACAATGAAGAAATGAATGAAATTGAATAGTGAAAATAATCTATAGAGAAAATCGTTCCTCCTAATGTTTCTGGCGTTGGAATTAATCTATACTGCAATAGATAGAGTCCTACTCTATCTAGAAGTCTTTTTATCCAAATCCTTAATTAATTAATCAAAAAGCATCCTAATCCTAATCCAACTAGGGAAATAATAAAAATAAAGTCCAAAAGTAATAAAAGAAGCCATAATTTTCGTTCATGGCCCATAACTAGTGCAGATCCACTATCTCCAGTCCAAATACTCGCATAATCCATCAGTTGGTATGCCCATACCGACGGCTTTCCAGACTATTCAGCTTTTCTTCAATCCAATTGCGTCCAAACCCTCCAAAACAATGCCATTATCTCCACTTCCATGTCAACCACCTGAAATTAACCACAAGACACAATTCTTCCACAAAACTTGACCAATGGGTGAGTAACTACGCAAAAATACACAAAAAATGACTCAAAATATATACGAAATAACAACCTAATCAATGATTACCCTGCGCTTCTTACCTGATTTCTATAATGATGTCTTCTTCAATTAAAACACATGAATGAGTACCTTTTGAATTCATGTTTTTAAAATATGAAGGGACATTTCCAAGTGTTGTATAATATATATTACTTTTTTTAAATAATAATTTTTATATGTAAACTGTATATAAGAATAACCTCCCTATAGTAATATTTTTTTCTAATCCCAACGATATTACTGTATAGTGATTTTACTGTAGTTTTATTTAAGAATTTAAAATTTCAAAGAGAATCTGAAAATCTAAAAACAAAAATCAGAGTTCGTTTGTAAGAAAACCCTAACGGGAAAAATCTAAAATTGAGAAACATAAATAAACATAACAACAGACCCAACCAAAGTAAAAATTGTATATTGAACACGTTCAAATTCTCTATTTATAATATTACCTTACTTTGTTTTTTTTTTTTGTTCAGTTTATAGAATTATGTGCAATGTTGTTCATATAGTTCAACAAAAAGGAGTATTCCAATGCATCATTAATATCATTTCTGGAATCAATAGCATAAAACATGATCTGCTCTTGGTTTTCTCTTCGAACTTTCAAGCTGATTGTCTTGGCATATTTCAGACAGTGTATTCTTCCCAAAATGTGCATAGAGTGGTCAAATTTATATTACTACTTGATGGGGTGCAGAAAGGGGAGTCATGGCCTTTGCTTGACTTAGTAGGCCCCACTTTGAGAAAAGTCTTTCCCATTAATTGGGACACTCGTAAGTTAAAGAAGGCTACTTAATTTACTCTCTGTGTTTAGTTTATATGACATGGATTCGTATTTTTGAAAATAATGTTGGTATTTTCTTCAATAATTCATGTGACTAGATTGGTTCTTGTCGAATGATGATATTTATGTCCGCAGTCTAAATGTGTAGAGAGCTAAATGGCCAAGACATATAGATATTGTCTCCTATGAGATTTATTTAAAAAAATAATTTGGAGTGTTAGAAAGACTTGCTCATTGAGAGCTGCATGAGCTGCTCTTGGTCGAACTTGAAATTACATAAGAAATCGCATATATTGAGAAGCTTATTGCTTTATGTAGTAGCCTATTTTGTCTTGAAAAGATAGATGCTAATGGAAAAATTAGTATGTCTTCATGTTCTTGAATATAGGGATCTACATGAGCTTGTTTGTGGGCTATTATTTGTTGATTTATGCAATGTTATTTTTATATATGTTGCAGGAATGTTTTAAAATGTTGAATTTGTGGAGAAACTCGAGAATTCCAGCTTGTTCATTACTTCCGCACCAAAGAACATTATGGTTATTACTATTTTTTTATTTAAATATTGGTACTTGGATAAATTCGATCTTCTTATTATGTATTTATTTTAGGATTTTATTGAACTAGTGTTGAATTTTCTTTTGCATTTCAATATTGATACTTGGATAATGTCATGTTATTATTATGACTTTACATTTTAGTGTTTAGTTTGAAATATTATTTAGATTATTTAAAATTTAAAATTTTATTTTTATTTTTAATTAATAAATTCTTCACAATAGTAATATATGTAACGGTCTATCAGAAAAACGTTATCTAAATGTGAAAATACATAACGGTTAGATACCAAAGCATTATCTAAATGCAAAAAATACGTAATGGATGGATACAAAAGCGTCATCTAAATAAGAGAATACGTAACGGTTCGATACAAAAGCGTTATCTAAATGAGAGAATACTTAACGATTTTATATCAAAGCATTATCTAATTGAAGAATGCGTACCGGTTTAACAAAAAAAGTGTTATCTATGCTAGAGAATATGTAACGGTTACTGAATGAGTGTTATCTATGGTATATAATACACTACGGTCTTTTAAAAAATCGTTAAGAAATATCATAATGCACAACGCTTTATGAAGATTTTGTAACAGTTAAAAACCGTTATGTAAAGTAAGTATGCATAACGATTTTTAACTGTTATCTATTCTGGGTAGAATAGATAACACCACTATATATAACGGTTTGGAAATGGCATACATAACGGATAATCACTGTTATGTATGTGCATTTTTTTAGTAGTTTGAATGCGAAATTTTGAGTTTCTTTACCTCTTGAATAACTCTTCTTGTCTCTCCATCTATCTTCTATATTTGTATCTACCTCTTGCTTCAATATGTTTGTTGCTACATACATGTATTTCTGTACTGACTTGAGTTTTACACATTCAGGTTGATGTCATAATTTTTCTGTGGTGATGGGACACTAAAATTGTGATATTTGAGGTTGACTGAACAATTACACGGTAGAGTTTTAGTATTTTATCATTCAAGTGAATTGGATAGCCACCATATCTGTTTACATCCCCTTTTTGTGGACAAGTGGATTTCTATATCTTTGATGTCACTTTTACATATCATTTTATCAGTTCAATCAGTAACATTCTTATCGCATTGCTAATGCATAAACGCTTTGTGCAGGTTTGATCTTCTAGGTGAGGTCAGGTCATGCCCTTGGTTGGCATGGATTGGATTTTGAGAAGGTCAATGATTGCCTCTGAGTTCCTTACTTATTTGTAACCAAAAATAGACAATGCATATTACACATCGTCTTTATCAATCAAGTGTTGTCTATGCCAACATAGACGATGCGGATTACACATTGTCTTTAGCCGTATGAGCGTTGTCTATGCCAAGATAAACAACGCGTTTTACACGTCGTCTTTAACCGCCCCCTAATATACTAGACTGTTATAGATAACACTCGATTTTGTAATAGATGACACGAATCCGCGTCATCTATAACCGTTTTTCTTGTTGAAAGAGAGGCTTTACACTTGATCCACCATTAAGACACAAGTGTAACCTCCAAAATATGAAAGGTTGCCATTATGACAAACTTTGGTATTTAGGATTAGAATTTCAAAAAGATCTAGATGTAATTTCCCTCTCAACTTTTCATATTTTCCAACAATTTTTTATACTAGTTAGAGATTAAAGAGGGACAACTTGGTTTCTCATATGAAACCAAATGACCGACGATCTTTTTATTGAGGGCAGCTAGCGATGTAATTCACCCCTAAAGAACAAAATATGTTGTGTAAAACATGAAGAAAAACTATTTATGAACTCTATAATTTATTTGAGGAATTCTTAATGAATGTCAGGAGTGATGCAAAAGATACTCGAATTTCGATTTAATTACAGTTCATTCAGGTTCGTCTTATTAATGAGAATTGTTAGCATAAACGATTCAAGTTAACAATAACTGAACATTACTTGGCTCATTAGGTGTTAACAAGCTCATTGTAATAGACTCGCAACATATATACTAAAAAAATACAAAATTAGTAATTTGATATATAAGTTATTTATATACTAAAATTAGCAATAATTACATTAATAATCTAAACAGTCACAAGAAAATAATTTCAATTAAATTGGTCTAAAATTAAATTAATAAATTCAGAGTGAAACGCCAAGTGTGATAGGAAAAGTGAAATGGACTATCTGTTGCATTCCCTATTGCAACTCTTCAATATTTTTTTTTAAAAAAATATTTTTTTTTAATTTATTATGATTTATTTTAATTTAAATTTTATATTTGGGTTTATCCATCCCCAGTTAGGGTATATTAAAAAAATTAAAAAAAAAAAAAAAGTTATGCAACACCAAATGTAACACAAATGGCAACAGAGGATCTACTCTGAGGAAAAGTGGACATGTTGTATAAATTATAATAGCTTGCAACAGAAGAAGATAAATCGCAATTGGAAAATTTACTGTGACAAGCAAACATATAGCGGTGTTGATGAGATTCGAAATTGAAATCATTGGCCTCAAGTTTACATTATTCTACCACAAGGCCACTCCTAAAGAAACACTACTTCCTCTCTTTTTTTATTTCTTTCTCTTTTGCCCTTTCGAGTATGGGGAGGGGAATGAAGATTGAACCACAGACTCTCACCCGAGAAACTACTAGCTAGGCTACAAGCATGCGGGCATCATTAATCAATCGATACTCAAACTTGCTAAATGGTAACCTTAATTAAAGCAATATTTAATTAATATATGAGAAACTAATACCATTACGTCGTATCCCAAATACCACTAACAAGCATGCGAAAGACTAGTTCAACACCACCTCTCAATACAATCCATAGATCGCAATAACTCTTTCTTCCAGTGTTCCTATTCTTTTTCACATTTTTTTAAAATGTAGATAAAAGAGAACGATTAAGAAACTATAAATTCTGTCGAATGTTTCTTTCACTTTCATTTTCGTCACACTCCTGAGTTGAGTATCGCAAGATCACAATAAAAAAATATACATATATTAGTATCCTGTATCTAGATAATCAAGAAATATTTATTGAATCAATGATCGAATCGGGCGACATATACAAAGTAGTGGTGGCGATGACGCCGCTCTACGTGGCGTTGGGATTGGGCTACGCCTCCGTGAAATGGTGGCGGATGTTCAAGCCCGACCAATGCGACGCCATCAACCGCTTCAATTGCTACTTCATCATCCCTTTCTTCACCTTCCAGTTCACCGCCAGCGTCAACCCCTACGCCATGAACTTCCGCTTCCTCGCCGGAGATGTCATTGCCAAAGCCATTTGCGGCGGAGCATTAGCTTTGTGGGCCAATCTAGGTAAAAAGAGCAAGTTTTCTTGGGCGATAACTTCCTTCTCTCTCTCCTGTTTCAACAACACTTTAGTAGTCGGGGTTCCCTTACTCAAGGCCATGTACGGCGCCGCCGGCGAGGATCTGGTGGTGCAGTCGTCTGTCATCCAGTCTCTTATTTGGTTTCCGATTCTATTATTCATGCTCGAATTCTGGCGTGCCAGCTGCTCCGATGATTATGGTGTCAGTGACGAGGAGAAGCCGCAGCCGCATATAATATTGGCTAATAAACATGAGGTACAAGAAAATCCAAATAATACCATCACCGTAGTTGTCGATGGTTCTCTGAATGGCGCGGCAATAGACAGGTCGACGGCGGTGCTGCCGCCGTCACCTTCGTCGAATTTCGGAGCAACCATGAAGAAAGTTGGGGGGAAGCTTGGAAAGAATCCAAATTGTTATGCTTGTGCGCTTGGCGTAATTTGGGCTCTCGTAGCAAAAAGGTATTCCATATATTAAAATTTAATATTGGTCTTATATATGTGTATGCACATTTTAATATTATTGCATATTCTGACAACTTTTAGTGTGTAGGTGGGATTTTGATATGCCAAGCATAGTGGAAGGTTCGATTTTGATAATGGCCAAGGCAGGAGGTGGGGTAGCCATGTTCAGCATGGGTACGTTGTCAATTTTAGTAGTACTACTAAATTACTACTTAATAATTAGTAATTTGGAATAAACACAGAGAATATGTAAGTATATATATATATATATATTAATATGATTTGATGAATTCATGCTGCAGGGCTTTTCATGGCGCTGCAAGAGAAGGTAATAGCTTGTGGTATGCGGCTTACAATATATGGTATGGTTTTGAGGTTTGTGGGTGGACCACTTACTACTTCTATTGGATCTCTTGCATTAGGCCTTCGCTCCAATACTCTTCGTATCGCTATTATCCAGGTAATTTGAATCTTAACATAGTTTTCAAATACAATATGGAAACAAATCTTATTTAAGAAATGTTTAATTATTATAATTTAATGGTAAAAAAGTGGAATGAGACACCAATTATATGGATTCGGAGATTTCACCCGAGTACATTGGAGTTAGTTCGCTTGTACATTTAATTACATTTTGGTCCAACAGATGCAAGAAAGACATAATTTAACGTGCATCACTAATTACCCATTCGCTAGGTCCACATAGTATATATTTAATTCAGAATAAAGGCCGCTTAAGTTATATATATTTATATGCGGCACTCACTCTCTTGTTTACAAGATGTATGGGTCTGGACCCATCAGATTGGCCCAGGCTCAATAGTAGCCCCTCCCAAAAAAAGCCCCATTTCAGGTGTGTGGGTACACGTGCCATAAATTAATTTTTTTTTATTTTTTTCGATTTTTACTTTTTTTTCAATGTTTTTTTTTTATTTTTTCATTTTTGTTTTTTATTTTTCCCCGAAAATCGTATACCCTAAAATACAATTAGTGAATTTAAATTGAAATAAATTAATTTAATTTTTTTAAAATAAATATAAATATATATATATATATATCCTAAAATTGATTTAATAGTCCCTAAAATTAGAGTGAATGATTTTTTTTAATTCGGTGACTCGCGCAAGCACTCGCCCGACGCTAACGCGTGAGCTCGTGTATTACGCTCGATAATTAATTTAATTTTTTAAAATAAATATAAATGGTAATTGAAAAAAAAAATAATATTGAAATAAATATATACCCTAAATAGAATTAGTGAACCCTAAAATAAAAGTGAATGAATTTAATAATTTTTGAAATAAATATAACCCCTAATTGAGATTAATAAACCTAAAAAAATATGAACCCTAAAAAAACACAACAAAAACCCCTAAAAATACTAAAAGAACCCTAAAAAATTATGAACCCTAAAAACCATGAACCCTAAAAAAACCTGACACCCCCTCCCCCCCTAAACTTTAAATATTAATTGGAATAGAAAAAATCACAACTTGAACTGCATAAACTCATATAAGATAAGTAGCAGACCAATTACTTTTTAATAATACCAGTAATACTTATTGAACTTTAAATGATACTTTTTAGTGTAAAGATCCTTATTAAACTCGGGGTGATGTATAAGAATTTTGGTGTATATATATTATGTAATTCAAAACAGAATAGAGACCAAAAAAATAAGCCTAAAATAGAAAACCAAGACCGAGCATACTACACACTATAAAAATAAGCTTCAATCAGAACATGCGTCTAGATAGTGGAATTCCCGACTGTCAGGTTCAAGGCATCCTAATAAATGTATATATTATTTAATTTTCACTTTTACCTCATTACCACTAAAATCTTAGGTCATCATATGAACTTGATTATAAGTTATTTTTCCCTAGTATTAAACCGTAGTAGTATAATATTTCTATTATGTGATTTCAGGCAGCTCTACCACAAGCAATCGCCTCCTTTGTGTTTGCTAAAGAGTATGACTTGCATGCTGACGTACTCAGCACTTCGTAAGTCCATTTTTTGCCTTACGCATTAATTTCGTATTAAATTTGTGACTGTCGTAGTTAATTAATTAATTAATTAATTTCAATTTTATTGCAGGGTCATTTTTGGCACAGTTGTATCCCTTCCTCTTCTGATCGTGTACTACGTCGTTTTAGACATCATGCGATGATTAGCTAGTCGAAGAGATATATATATCAGACCAAATTAAACAAGCTGAAATATTGAACCTGTGCACTTAATTGTAGTCAATTTAGAATGCCGTGGATTGGAATTTGTATGTACACTAATCATATATATGTATGATAAATCCTCTTATAGTTCAAATGAAATCATCTATCGCAATTTTCTCTATCCCATTAGGTGTCCCATTTTAATTTTTATTCTATTTTTATCAAAAAAAATTTCAAATTTCAATTTGTTATGGCTTAATTTAATTTTATAATTACTATTTAGGGTTCATTTCACCTAATTAGGGTTTATATTTATTTTTTAATATTTATTTCTTATTTTTTAGTTAATATAATTAATTAATATGATTGATTATTCCAAAAGTAGGGTATATAATTTTTAAAAGTTTTAATTTTTAACAATAAATGTTGATTATGATTTGTAATACTATAATAAAATTTATTTTTGTAATAAACATTTTTAAAATATTGAATTTTATAGTGCATGAGACACAATAGTAGGACATGAAAAGTGGACTAGAGGATTTTATCCCTAATTCCTTATAATTTGCATTAACTGAATCAGATTCTTAATAATAATAATAATAATAATAATAATAATAATAAAATTAGGTTAAAAAATAAAATAAAATCTGCACAGAACATTAGATATAGTTGTGTTGAAATAATGTCGACAGGAAGTTGGACGATGGGAAGACAGAAGACGTGATGCCACATCGACTGTGATGCCACGTAAGCAAGACATATGATCTATCCGAACTTTATGTGGAAAAGGAAAATTCAATTCTTCCCATCCAAAATAATCTAATTAATTATTTTTTCTCCAAAAAATAAAATAAAATCAAATTAATTATTTAAAGATTTTTTTCCAGAACATCAATATCAGCAAAATGTTGCTGACGAAAAAAATTCCCGGCCTCTAAAAACAAGTCAAGTATAAGTCTGTGAAGTTATTGTTTGGGCATGATTTTAAAATCATGAGGTCTCTCATACACTATATTAATGGGCCCAGGTCCATTAAACCATCCATATCCCACAAAATGAAAAAACAATCAAATAATGGTCTCAAATTCGGCATGTGTATGCCCCGCGCGTGTGGGGTACACGTGTCAGATTTTTTTTAATTTATTTTTATAGCGTCTCAATCACTATAAAAAATGGTCTTTAGAGACAAGATTATTAGCGATGATAAATGTCGTTACTAATATTAGACTTTTAGTAACGACATGTCGTTTCTAATTATCATATGTCATCTCTAATAAGTATTTTTGTGATGACATTGTTGTCACTTAAAAATATTTTTTGCGATGACATCATGTCGTCACAAATAGAGCGTCCCTAAAAGTTCGTTCCAAATAAATTAAAAATTACTTTAAGTGACAACATTGTCGTCACAAAAAATGTCATTAGAAATAACATGTAATTATTATAGACAACGTGTTGTTACTTAAGTCTATTATTAGTGACGACATTTGTCGTCGCTAATAATATTATCACTAAAGACTGTTTTTTTGGCAGTGAATCCCAAAAGATCGTGGAAATGGATGTTACAGAAGTTGAAATTAAAAAGCGGTAAAAAAAATAGGATAATTTAATTATTGAAACATCAACATATATGGTTTGCAATCTCTCGTTAAATTATCGGTTTGATTGTAAAAACAAAGATTAAATGATTGGCAATCTAGAATTTTGTGTGAATTTTTTATAATAAGATTTAATTAATATATGTGTAATGTTATTTTAATTTGAAATTTTTAATACTCTATCTATCCCGATTATATAGTCCTTAGTTCTATTTTGAGGTGTCCTGATTATATAGTCACATTATTATAAGTAGTGTTATTTTTAATAGGAATGTAAAATTATACCTTTGTTAGATTTTGGAAATTTAAAATATTAAACATTTAAGTTTTTGAAAGTTGTAAATTTTAAATGTTAGTTTTCCAAAAATAGAGAAACATTAATTAAAATTGACTAACTTAATTTGCATGTAAATTGAATTTGATCAATTCTATTTATATTAATTGTATTTGCACTTCATAAAAATTTTTAAAAAAAAAAACCCTTTTTTTCGTCTTCCATGTATGTATGCTTTTTGGCGCATAGTTTTTTTTTTAAAGAAAAGGAATGAAATTTTGGCGCAAAGTTTATAAAAATTTAAAATTGAATTTCATATAATTTTTGTAGGATATGAGTGACCGTGTGATTTTTGGAGATTTTTTTTTTTTTGAGTTTCAATAGTATAAAATCTGTTTGACTTTTAGATATTGTTAGTTTTGATTTATATCATTAATTGTATATTTTGTTTGTTTCAAAAAAATACACTAAAGTTGAGCTAAAATACAAGTTTTATTATTTTTCATTAAATAAGAGTAAAGCTGAAAGTTTAGTTTTTGTTTCGTATTTTCATAAATATTTTAATCTACGTGCGAGTGGAAAAGGAACTATATAATCAGAACGGATGGAATAATTATATATGATATTACATATCACACCATAAAAGTATGATATGTATTAGCATATAAATAGTTAATACATGCCGGACTCTTACATAATCATGTGCTTTAATTTTATAAATAAACCTAATATTGAAGTGTCATAAATATCTATGACTTATTCTTCTACCTAACAAACAAGCTCATCTATCTATATATCTCTATATAACTAATTAGGACCTAAAAAGTCAACTATATTAATTAAGGTATATATATATAAAGCGGTTTGCAATCTCTCTTTAAATGGTTGGTATAATAGTAGAAACAAAGATTAAATGATTGGCAATCTAGAATGTTGACTAATTAATTTAGATCATATATATCATGCTCGAAAATATCAAATGAGTTGCATAAAAATAATTTTTTTATTAACTAACTAATTAAAAGATTTGACGGATTTTAGAGTTCTGTTTAGCAAGTGTTTTAGGCGGAAAAAGAAAGAAAGAAAGAAATCTATACATATATGAAAGTAAAATTGTATGATAGACAATGGTTCTGGTATAAATTGTTGTCTATCACACGATTGAACAATTGTATTTTAGACAACAGTTTTTTGTATAATAGACAACAGTTTTGAGTTAATTGGCAACAATTTTGATGTTTATTGTTGTAAATTTTCTTCTTCTTTTTGTATTTTCCACAACGGTTTAAATTATAATTACAACCTCTTGGAGAAATATCAATCCAAGGTTTGAAAGATGGTTTATCTATTAATACAGATTCTGAAAGATGGATTCTCTTGATTTAAGACTTAAATATCTAAAATTATCAATTTAAGACATGGAAATTTAACGTGTTAAAACTCCGTCTAACATGAGGTGATATGACCGTTAAATATCCACATCATATTAACACATAATTTTTCTCCTAAATTAAATAAAATAAAAACAAACATAAATTTACATTAATTGCCTTAATATGATTAAGCAAATGGTTGTATTAAATTTCGTCATATAAAAACTACCATTGTCCACTATTCAGGTCTCATTACTTTTATTAATCAATTTCGAGTTGTTTAAAATTGAACCTTGTTTGTTTGATTAATTATATTTTATTATATTTCTAATTGATCGTGATTTAATTGAATGTGCAAATATTGATTAAAATTAAAAAAAAAACATTGGGTGATTTATAAATCTTATTGAAATATTTAATAAGTTAATTTTTATTTTTATTATCTTTCTAAATCTCTTTTTAAAATAATAATTCTCATAAAAAAAAAAGAACTATATCAATTTTTTCTTGTGATAGGAAACCGAAAAAATATATTACAATTACATAGTACTACTAAATATAATTTAAACATCTAACACTCTCTTATTGAACTAAGTAAATATTATAGTGCCGGTGGGGATGACCTAGTGATGGAGTGAGGTTGCTTGGAGACCAAAGGTCACGGGTTCGAATCTCCTCAATATCACAAGTGAGGTGCATGCAGAGTTAAAAAAAAACCTAAGTAAATATTGTATTGATGAAATTTAATAAAACCATATAGTTAATTAAATTAAGGGTAATTAATGTAAACTTGTGTTTGTTTGTTTAGTTTAATTTAGAATAAAAATGATATGTCAAGATGATTATGTATGGACGGCCACAGAACCTTTTGTTAAATCATTAAATCATCTAACTTTAAATCGATAGTTGTATCTTTCAAAAATTGAATCAATAGAATCTATATTTCATTCTATATTGAAAAATCAATTATTTTTTAGTCCTTAGATTGATAGTTCTCTAGATAATTTTATCTATTAAGGTAAATAAATCAATTATTTTTCAGTCTTTGTATATATGCATATATACAAAGGGGTAGTCTTGTGTGCATTTTATTCACTGTCAGACGGTCAACGCGCAGAAAACTTATCAAAATCTATACAAACCGTAACAGTAAAAAGTATCACTCAAAAATTCAAAAATATCACTTGCATCCTTAAAAAGTATCGTCTAGAAAAAAAAACAGTATCAACAGAAACACTAAAAAGTATCACTCAAAATTTAAAAAATATTACCTGTATATTTAAAAAGTATCACCTGTGGTGGTATTTTTTTTTGCGGGTTAATCGGGTCAACACACATTGACACGATCAAAGTTGACCGTCTAATGGTGCACCTAGTGTACGAGAGAATTGACGATGTACAATATATATATATATATGTTTGTATTTGAATATGAATATATTATAATATAAATGTAACATGATTTCCGGATACTGATTTTACATACACATATAATCTTTATATAGATTGAACATTTTTCTAAATATCTGTATATAGTCTCACCGCTGAAACATGGAACTAATTATTAATGTATGTATATATATACATACATATATATATATCTAACATCTATCTACATATCTCTATATATCTGATTAGGACCGAAAAGATCGACCAATTAATTATGAAACGCGTACCGTTTGCAATCATATCTCTCTTTAAATGATTAGTTTAATTGTAGAAACAAAGATTAAATGATTGTCAATCTACACTTTTGACTAATTGATTAAGATCTTATCATTCGGAAAATATAAAATTAGTTGCATAAAATAATTTTAATCAACTAATTAATTAAAAAAAATTATTGGATATTAGAATTTCATTTTCGGCAAGTGTTTTTAGGCATAATTAGGTTTAGTAATATTTTCATTTTCATTAGGTTTACGTGTAAAGCATCTGTTTTTTTTTTTAAAAAAAAATATTAGCAATCATAATGCACTTGCAAAATTAACTATAAGTCGTATACGTTGACAGCATGCACAGTATGTGCTTCAATGAGAACACTATCAATATGATGGCTGTAATTGTTAAATTATGTGAACGTCTATTTTTTTATTTTATTTTTTTGTAGTCAGTGTGAATGCGCTATCTAAAAGGTATTAAGATGTTTAAACTTGATTTTAAAGGTTATTCATTGAAGATTTAAGTCGTTAATCTAGAAAAATCTACAACCAAATTTAGTTAGGGGTACGATTGTATTGGTACACTTTGTTATCAGCGTAATTGGACTCTTCCAGATCGAGTGTGTCATATTTAACTTGTTAGAATCGTTCTTAAAAAAAAAAAACTTATTAGAATCGGAGCACAGATTAATTAATGTAATAAATATATTATGAAAAAAATCTGAACACACTTAAATGTACGTTTTAAATCGTTCTATATATATAGGGGCGGATTAGCATGCGTGGACATAGATCTCGTGGGTAAATTGTGAATAAATCATATCCATTAATTTGTTTTTGTTAAAATCAATAATAGCATTTTCCTTAATTCACTGATCCAAACTAATAATGGTCGTTGATCTTAATAATTTAATGGATATGATTCATCTACATTTTACAGGCAAGACTTATGTTCACAGGCTATTTATATATGGATATGTAGCACCTATTTTTAAAAAAAAAATTAAAAGGAGATGATTTCACTTTTGGTTGGATAAGATTATGGCGAGTTCCAAATCATACATTTATGATCTCCAAGTGTTATTTTTCCGGATTTTATTGATCCCATACTCATTGACTCAACAGTAGTAGTAGTACACATTTCTGTCTATAAAAATGCAAGTTGGCGGAGGATCAACAAACTTCGATCTACAAAGAATATCTGATTTTTATTCCTTCCAATTTCCTCGTCATTGAATTTCTTGACGAATGTCTCTGGTAGCCATGGAATACAACTCATACATCTATACCATCGTATCTCTACCATTTGTAGCGCTGTCTCTCGCCATAATCATCGATATCGTTCGCCGCCTTCGAAAAACAAGTAGACCGCCTCTTCCTCCGGGGCCTTCGGGCTACCCGGTCGTCGGTTGCCTGCTCGCCATGATGAAAAGCAAGTCAACATTCCGATGGATACACAAAATCATGGAAGAAATGAACACAGAAATAGCATGCATCCGCCTCGGTTCGACCAATGTAATCGCAGTCAGCTCTCCGGAGCTTGCCATAGAGTTCCTGAGGAAGCAAGACGCAATCTTCGCCCAGCGGCCAGCTGACAGTATGTCGGCAAGGATGACGAGCGGATTCCTCACGACGGTCCTCACGCCTTCCGGCGATCAGTGGAGGAAGATGAAGAAAGTTCTCATCTCCAGCGTGCTTTCAACGGCCATGCACCAGTGGCTCCATGACAAGAGGAGGGAAGAGGCTGATCACCTCGTTCGATACGTCTACAACAAGTGCACAGACGTAGCTGCCGGTGGTGGAGGGGATGTCGATGTTCGAATGACGACGCGGCATTACTGCGGGAATGTGATAAGGAAATTGGTGTTTGGGAAGAGGTTTTTCGGGGCCGGGGCGGTGGATGGAGGCCCCGGAGTGGAGGAGAGAGAGCATGTCGACGGATTGTTCACCATTTTGATGTATATTTATGGGTTTGCAGTTGCTGATTATCTTCCATGGATGGAGATGTTTGATGTGGACGGTCACAAAAAGATCATGAACGACGCCATTAATGATGTGAAGAAATATCAAGATGTAGAAATTGCAGAGAGAGTTGAAATGTGGCAGCGAGGAGTTAGAAAGACGAGCGATGATATTCTTGACGTTATGATCTGCCACAGGGGCTCAGACAATAGGCCCTTGCTGTCAGTTCAGGAAATGAAGGCACAAATTACTGTAAGTTTTATTACTATAGGCCATGATCTAACTTTTTTTTAAGCAAAAATATTGTCATGTCATGGGATCCATTTTCGTGGCTCCGATGCTAATATAGTCTAACCTGTAAAATAATATGAAAAATTATATTTTATCTCAACGTGAAATATGATTTTTCACGTCATTTTACACATTGGATTTGAGGTCCGTTGCCATCTGACTCAATACATGCATAAGTATATATTTGGTCATTTTGCAATATAACAAAACTTTATGGTTTAATTTAAATTGCGCTTGATTTCTCGCTTAAATTAAAGATTAAACATAAAGTTTTGAACATATACGTTTTAAAATATATAATATTCAATTTTAATAAGTAACTCAAGCAAGCCAAGCAAAGTCGAGCTTTTGCGTGTCATATATGTTTACTATCAAATTGAGCTCAACCATCCAATTTCGCTCTCAATAAATTATTTATTTGAGCTCGAGATTGTCACTAATTATTTTACTCAACTCAATGACACCCTTAATTAAGACAAGATTTTGATTAAATAGTTAAAAGATACTAAATGTATTTATTGTTATGAGAAGTACAAGTGTGGTTATTTTTTTTTTCATCCGGACAAGAAAAAATGAAATATAATTTATATGTTCTCAATGGTCAATATTACAGACATTTTATGAAATATTATCTTATGTTCCCCAAATTTTATAGTAAATATCTTATGTTTCCCCATTTTTTGAATTTATAAGCGTTTGACGATATGATTATGATCCGCAGGAAATAATGTTAGCAGCAGTGGACAATCCTTCAAATGCGGTGGAATGGGTTATTGCTGAGATGATCAATAAACCAAGTATTTTGGATAGAGCCCGTGAAGAGTTGGATCAAGTAGTAGGCAAAAATAGACTAATCCAAGAATCAGATTTTTCAAAGCTTAACTATATCAAAGCATGTATAAAAGAAGCATTCCGATTGCATCCAATAACACCCTTTAACGTCCCACATGAATCAACTCAAGATACTGTTGTTGGTAAATATTTCATCCCAAAAGGCAGTCACGTTCTATTGAGCCGAACTGGTCTAGGGCGGAACCCTAGGGTTTGGGAAGACCCTCTCGAATTTAAGCCCGAGCGCCATATACCCTATAAAAACTTTAATGTTCAACTTACTAATCCTGAATTGCGTATGATTTCTTTTAGCACCGGGAGACGAGGGTGTATAGGTGTTATGCTTGGTACCGCCATGGCGGTACAACTTCTGGCGTCGCTTATTCAGGGTTTCGATTGGAGAGCTTCACCTAAGGAGGGAAAAGTCGAGTTGATTGAGTCAGACACTGATCTGTTCATGTATAAGCCATTGATCGCTTATGCAATGCCTCGGTTAGAACCGCATGTTTATTTGCAATTGTTTGGGAACAACTAGGATTACATGTTGAATGTTATACTCTAGAGATAGGTACAGAAGATATATTATGTACTAAATTTTGCTTAATAATACAAAGAAACCAACGAGTACGTGGTTTAAATGCAAGAAGAGATGTAATAGACAAGGCTAGTTCATTAAATTCATTTCTTAGTCTGTTATATATTATCATAAATTAAACAGTTATAAGAATTATTTTATAATTTGTCTAAATCCCTTCGTGACGATTAATTTCAAAACAAATTACATTATGAAATTATTGGGAGTTGGTGGAATCATAATTAATTGCTTCTCACTAAAGTATACTTCAATCAAATAATAGATATAATACTTTAATGAAATATCATTTTCAAAAATATTTTAGTCATGTTGTTGTTGTTGTTGTTGTTGTTGTTGTTGTTATTATTATTATTATTATTATTATTATTATTATTATTATTATTATTATTATTTTGAGCAGACGTCATGTTATTATTATTGTTAATGTTATAATTAAGATTATTATGATCTATTTTAATAAATGATGTTGTGCTTTTCAATTTAATTTGGGATGGGGAAATAAAGGAGGAGATAACATCAAAATTATGTTATTTTTCACCAAAAACCTAAAACTAAAAATAAAAAATTATGTGTGTAATTAAAACGTCGCTTATCTAGTACACTTAGAAAAAACAAAATAAAAAAAAAGATCGAAATCATCCCGGCACCATTATTATTTTGTCAGTTGCACAAACAAAAATATGAAATACGAAGCATACTCTGTCACAAAATGAGAAACGCAAAAACTCCTGTGCATAAGATGTATATGAGACGGTCAACGCGTTGATCGGGTCAACGCGCGTTGACTCGGTCAAAGTGTTGATCAAAAAAATTATGAAAATTGGTCATACTTTTTAGGGATACAATTAATACTTTTTTTAATTTCGAATGATACTTTTTAGTGTGTCAATTGATATTGATCTTAACAATTTTTTTTTTGTTTTTTTTATTCTGCCCAATATGTTTTATTGATACAAATGATACTTTTTAGCCTTTGAAATGATACTTTTCAGTATTATGAATGGTACTAATTTTGACGGATTTTTTGGTCAAAGCATTGACCGGGTCAACACGCGTTGACCGTCTCATGTACATCTTATGTAAAAGAGACTTGTCCAATGAGAAAATTTCACTTTTGGTCACATAGGACACGCTATTTTTACTAGTGGAGAGTAGCGTGTCCTATGGGACCAAAAGTGAAATTTTCTCATCACAAAACAATTCAGCCTTCCAGAAAAAAAAATTATGTTTCCGCCACTGTTCTAAACCTTTGATCATTATAAGTCAGATTCTTGAACGAAGCTTTTCAGATCATTATATGTCGGGATGACTTCAGGTAATATAAACCTTTGTTCCTGTTCAGACTTCTTAATTTCCTATCTGACTTCATATTTTTATCAAATTACACGCATTAGTGTGAGGCGAGTATACAGCTCGAGTCATCCGATAAAAAAATTAAATTATTAAATTTTAATTTTAGGGTTACCTAATTTTATTTTAGATTATATATTATTTCAAAAAATTAATTATCGACCGCAATGCACGAATCCATACGTTAAAGTTGACGAGTGAACTGTGCAAGTTATTGAATAAAAAATATTAAATTAATTCACTTTAATGTTAGATTTCACTAATTCCATATTTATGGTATATATTTGGGAAAAAAGCTAGAAAAAATTTAGGTAATTGAAAACTATAGAAAAAATAGTAACAAAAGAAAAAAATAAGACTTTGGTGCACGACAAACTTCGCGCATGGGCGCATGTGACGTGCATGCATGTGTCGTAGTGAATGAGCATTTTTTTTAATTTTACGGGCTTGGCTTGTGTGATGGGCCAAGCCCAACAGATTAATACGCCCAAATTCCTCCCCTAAATTAAAGTGTGGAAATTCTATAACTCGTGTGGGTCTAGTATACACAATTAATTTTTTAACATATGACACATTAACCCACACTTCAAAAAGGTATTGAGAAACAATTGTGTGCTACATGTGTCATGGGAATTTCTATGCTTCCCCATAAGTTAGTATCCATTTATTACAATAGATCTATTATAACACATGAGAGTGTCATATTAGGTCTATTATGACATTGCAGACACTACCCCATAGGATAATACATAATTTCTCCATGTGTCATATATTAAATGATTTGTGGGTGTACGTAGTAGGGAAATTTTCAGCCGCATCATGAGGTACTACATCATGTGTCACAATATCTCTATTGGGACAGTTGAAAGTGCCCCCTATGACGCGGCTAAGAATTTCACATATGTAGTATATCACACTCGTAGAATTTTCTTAAGTGCAAGCCTCCTGAAATTATCATTTCTAGATATTTTTCAAATTTTTCTCCTCTTCAGAATATTTGCATCTTCTTGGAACATGCAAGGGGTATGATAATGGATTATTCTCCCATTTTCTCTCGTCTCATTTTAGTTAAAACAATGTTGTAGGTTACAAGGAACGGGATATATTATATATAGGGATCTGATTATTTAACTAAGCATTCAAGTTAATTAAAGAGAAAAAAATATTACTATATTCATAGTTATATGTGTTATATAAACGATGGTTATAAATAGTAGAACAAGGGATATGTCTAGAATTTCCCATAAAGAATGACTCCCAGATCATACAAAAAACACATAAAAATAAAGACTTGTAGTTTGAAATGAGACAATTGAGGTAATTGCCATGGGCCTCAAAAATTACAGAAAAAATTAGAGTTCCAAAAATTTTAATAGTATAATATATATGGAGTGATTCCAAGGAGGATCGGGTTTAGTGTGAGAATAAGGAATCCATCAACATGCTTCAAATTTTAAAGATCAATTTGTTTTTTGTTTTATAAAAAAGTGTAACAATTCGAATTTTCAGAATATGATTAAGAAACTCCTAATTAGGATTATGAAATATTAAGAGAAAATTTGAACTTAATAAAGATGATTCGGATGTAAGTCACGATTTTAGGAGTCTTTTTTGTGAAAATCATCTTTTTGAGATTTTTCAATTTTTATCAGAAGATAGCTAATATTGGGTCTTCCTCAAAAGATATGGACCTGAGGAGTGTGTCAGTACTCTAGGAATTTGAATCCTAGGTCATTTTGAGGTCCTTGTACTGAAAAAAGTATAAAGTAAATATGTGAATAGTAAATGTTAAGTTTTTTCATGTTTTAAATTTTTTATGAAATCCTTCTCATTGATCCGAGGCTTGCCTCGTCAAGCCTATTTTATTGGAATCGACCCAAAAAATCCATTCACTTTCACATATTTACAATTTGAAGTCAAACGAATGCTCAAGACTGTTATCTGACATCCGAAATGAATAATAAATCTATTTTTGAAAAAGGAATATTTCTTCATTTTTCTTCCGAGGACTTTCTCATCATCTCGAGTCAGGATGGTTCAATAGTACTCGAGCCAACAAGTCTCCCGGTATTTTTGGATTTTGTGTTGGAGGTCATTTGGACCTTGTCATTGAATAAAATAACTTTTAATCGAGTTCAAAAATCACTTTATTAGTATTTTATACCCATAATTTTGTACCGAGTATCCCAAGCTTTTCTCTATAAATAGAGGCTCTTCCCATTCATTTTCTCCACTCCTAATCTATTCTAGAGAGAGAGATAGAGTAGAGAGAGTTTGAGAGGTGAGTGGTGATGGTGGTGTTGTTGTGCGGTGGCGATGGGGTGGCGGGGAGAAGAGGCGGTGGGAGAAGGGTGCTGCCGGCTGGCTAGTGGTCGAGCCGGCCTACAGCAATGCACTAGAGGGCAAGGACGCCGGAGGGCAACAGAAATGCGGCTTTTCCGCCACTGTAACCCATCGGTTTGTCGCCGCCAGCCACCCTCTTCTGACGCAGTCGTCTCCTTCCATTTCTTATCCGTTCGATCCTGATTTTTTATATATTGTATATTTAATAATATATTTAATTTCATCTTTTGAAGTTGTTCTCATTTGGGTATTGGAAGAAGGCCAAATGAATCATAAAATGATCGTAGATATCAAAACAGATCAGTTTCAGTTTTCAAGATTTGGGGCCTTTCAAGGCCCTGAAATTTGTTATGCTATGGGAATTGATAATGTGAATTGTTGTTTGAGCTCTTGAGCATGTTATATAATAAATGCTAGCATGGTTGATATGAGACATATATGATCATGATCTTATGTTAACTTTGGTATTACTATTTTTGATAAGGAAATGTTATTTAGATAAATGATGCCATGTATGTTGATTATAGTATCCCTTATAGGCATTGACCTTATGGTATTGATTGAGGAATTAAACCTAGATGATTCATTCTAGGCTATAATCCATGCTACCAGAATTGAATGTTAAGATTAAATGATTGTTAAGTGGGATATTAAGTTCAAGAAAATGCAATATTACATTATCATGTTGTGGCCTTTGAGTTACTAAAGATGTGAAGTTACATAAACTGAGCGATTATGTTCATTATCATGTATACGTACATTGTTATGAACATGCAAGGTCATAAAATAATAATGAAAGCAGATAAATGGGACGAGGTTGATAACCCTGTTCGATCAACTGATCTACGTCAGGGGGACTTCACTAGTCCGTGAGAAACAATCAACTACTCCGTTTTATGGTTACAAAGGATTTTGCACGATGACCTCCCGTCACTCGACCCCTTTCCTACCCACTACAACTTCTTTCGATTAACTGGATTGTAAGTTCCCCTCACAACCTAGACTCCCTCTAGTTCACACAAGAAATCTCTCCCGAGACTCCTCTGAGTGTGTATGAAACAGATTCAAACACAGACTAGAAAAAACAACGATCAAAAGATCAACTCAAGTCTAACAATACCGAATGCCTAATGATTCAAACTTAAAGTCTTTTAGACTCTCTGATCAGTTCTGTGCAGTCGTGTATATGGCACCTAAACTAGTCTGATTTCCAGGCTATTTATAGATGAAATACATAGCCTTAACAAGGTAATCAGAAGTCCTAATCAGAATCAAATTCTAAAATGAAACTTTCCTTATTTGATCCGGACAACCTTAGTTTATATATCTTCCTTGAATAGAACTCCTGTTTTCCTTCTTTGATCTTCATCACGAACAAGACAACTTCTATTCTGAAACGTCCATCTTGAATCTGCAGCTTCAATTCCTTGAATCCAGCATGGCACGTCTCTTGTAAACTCTCTGGACAACCATGCACATGATCATTTTCATGAACATGATCAAGTACATTCATTGATCTTCAATTAGATTGGCAGCGGAATGTTCATAGCATAATATCTAGAACATGGTCTTCAATCTTGAACAACTAAAACCTTTTTGTTCTTTGATATTGCCATACAGATCATGACAATCTTGAACACCTTAGTGCAGATGGCACTAACAATCTCCCCCTTTATCTTTATCTGTTGGCAAATCATATCCATGTTTTTAAAGAACACATTCCTAAAACTGTAGAATCATGTACCTTAAAATATTCTTGAATATTCCTATGAACATCATATGATCCTGCTATTTTTCTCTCTTTTATCAGCTCATATCTGTTCTGCTATATTGCATTTTTCATCATCATTTTATCTCTTATCAGCAGTTTCAATTTTTTAGCAGATTAGGATCATAGATAGACAGATAAAAACAACTGTTCAAAATATAATATCAAAGATTTGATATTACAACATATCAAAATAAAAAATATCTTGCAAAAAATGAATGCAAGATATTTAAACAAAACAGGAGAAAATTTAAAAATATCATGCTTTACTCCCCCTATTTGCCACCGAGAAAGGCAAATGAGTAAAAAAGAATTACTCGGATTTATCAGATGCAGGTTCTTCTTCTTCAACAGACCATTCTTCAGCATCATCATAGTCTGTCTCATCACCCTCTTCAGCTTCGTGCTCTTCATCATCCTCTGACTTTTCTTCTTCAGACTCTTTTGCTTCAGTTTCAGATTCCTCTTCCTTTTCTGCAGGTTGATCATCATGTGCTTCACCTTATTTTGGAGCCGATGAAGATCCCTTCTGTGTAGCAGCTATAATAGTACTTGCAAGCTTGTGCAAGTTATGAACATGTTCAGGTGTATCTGCTGCTGGGGAGGAAAACTTTTCTCCAGATGAGAGTTCAACTATCAAGGCTTGAATCTTCATCTTCTCAAAAGTATGCTCAGAGATTAATCAAGCATGGAACTCCAGACTTCGTTCTAGAAACTTCAGCATAAGATCCTTTGGTGAAGACTCTTTAGCAGATGCATCACCTCGTTTCTGTGAGGCTATGAACCTTTTCCACTAAAGACGCATGTGATGATCACCAATCTCAGGAGCAACTTTAATTACTAGAGGTTTTCTTGGGTGGAATGACTTTGTCATTCTTTGTTGAGACATTATTCTTTTGTTGCTTTATGATGCCATAGATCAGAGAATGGTAGCATAGAGGTCTTTTACCATTGTAGACTCTGCATTGCTCACAAACTTCTTAAAAATGAACTCACCATAGTTGAACTTTCTGCCAGTTCCTAGATGATATAGAAATTTGCATTGTGCTTGTGTGACTGTAGCTCTGTGCTTTGTAGGCATCCAATTATGGATCAGAATTCTGAATAAAGCTCTATATTTGTGTGCCAGCTTAGATGAATTAATCGTCTGAGGATTGGAGGGCCATTTTGTGTAGATGCCTTGGGTCAGTTCTCCAGCAACCATCTCTCAATCATCTATTTCTTCGAACTCCCCCTCAACAGTACATCCCAGAAACTCATTGATGAGTTCTGGTGAGAAATTCAACATCTCTCCTCTCACAAAGACTTTATGAAAGTCTTCTAATTCTGGATCATCAATTTCCTTGGTCAAGTTGCAGTAGAATTCTGATACAACCAAAGGAACAAATTCGTGCACACTCTGCACAATTCCTAACAATTTTCATTCCTCCAGCAGTGAATATACCCCAGTAGCTAGAAGTGTATCCTTTGTCCATCTTCTTCTTAGAGATCATAGACCTCTACTTCACATTCTCCCACAACTCAGCATGCTTTGTTGATCAAAAGAGAGCATGTTTAGAGATACCTGGTAGATAAATAATCTATTTGTGAATATCAGCATCATGTTCACTTGAATGTGAATGAACATCTTCAGGTACATCTCTGAGCTGTTGAAACAACTTTTCTCTTTTTGGTTGATGGAGCAGTAGATGGTGGAGTGGCTAAGGCTTTGCTTCTTGTCACTGGCATTCTCTGAACTATCTGAACAACGAGAGAGAAGGTCTTCTTTCTTGGAGTCTTCTTTCTGACAGGTGATCTGGTAAACAAATCATACTGGGCTGAGGCGAGTAGCTTTTCTTATTATGGAACAGGAGACTTCTTAGACTCAGAAGATGAACTCTGAACATCTTCTTCAATTTCAGGGTCAGCAACTAAAGATCTCTTGATGACTTTCTTCTTTTCTTTAGCAATAGAAGCAACAATAGCCTTCATCTTCAAACTCAGAAGAATATCATCCTCTTCTAAAACTTCATTGTCTTCTGTAATAGAAGATTGTTCTGGCAACTTTTTCTTGGAAGTAATACTAACAGGATTTGAAACTTCGGCATTACTCTCTTCAGCAGCAACATGTTCCTCTGCATGAATAGGAACATCTTCAGGCACAACTTTATCATCAACAACGAACCCCTTCTCTTTCTGAAGGACTTGAGCAACAGGTGTTGTGATGACTTTTTTGAGGAAGGGATAGTAGCCTTCTTTGATTTCTTGACTACTGAGCCCTTTGTTCTAGCCTTTTTAACAACAGCTTTGACATTGCATGATCGTGCTGTTTCTTTTAAGAGATCTTAGAGGGTGACATTCTTTGTCTTTGATTTCTTTGCGGATGATGCAACCTTTGGTTCACCTTCCTCCATATCTACTTCTTCTCCATGGAAAGTGTCAATAAGTTCGTCTGTATCCTTGCTTAAAGATTCATCTCATAAAGCTCTCTGAACAGATTTCTTGAATGATGACTCTCCATGAACTTGTCTGTCAAAATCATCTTCTTCATAGAACTGGTCCTGATGTTTGGGATAGGTCACATTCCCATACCTCATTCTTGGTTTGACAAGCTTGTTTGGACGGACAAGCTTTCTTTTGGGTGTCATTGAAAGATAATAGAAAATTTCTGAGAGAGATCAGGGGGAAAGACAATAGCAGAAAGAAGAGATGATCAAAAGAGATATTAAAATTTGAGAGAGAAAAACTCAAATTTTTAGAATGATGGAGCAAATGAATGATATCTCTAAATGGCTTAAACGTATATATAAGAGAGAACTCCATTCTATACGTATCCTCAGGTATCCGTTAGACTAAGAATTTGGAGGAAAATCCTGAAAAATCAGTGATGATGTTTGTGAGTTAGAACTAGCCGTCGATAAAGATGTACATAGGAATTTCGAAAATTTGTTCATGTACATGCAGATGAACATTTATGGGAATGTTCGATCTCTTTATGCAGGAATGGTTCTTTCCTGCTAAGTGTGAATTAAACACACTCATACCCCTCCTCTTGGTTTTACTGAACCAAGCATACCCTAAGGGATGCTTTAAGTTTCTCAAATCGAGCAGCATCAAGTCCCTTGGTGAAAAGATCAGCTAGTTGATCTTCAATCTTCACATGTTCAATTTTCAGAACTTCTTCTTCAACTAGCTCTCTGATGAAGTGATGTCTGATGTTGATGTGCTTTGTCCTCGAATGTTGAATATGATTCTTGGATATATTGATAGCACTCATGTCGTCATAATATAGAATAGGTGTATCATGGGCAACCTCATGGTCCTTCATCATCTGCATCATCCATATGATCTGTGTAGAGCTGCTTCCAGCTGCAATGTATTCAGCTTCTGTGGTTAATAATGAGATGTTATTTTGGTTTTTGCTGAACCAGGAAACAACATTGTTTCCCAAAAAGAAACAAGCACCTAATGTGCTTTTTCTATCATCTGGAGATCCTGCCCAATCAGCATCATAGAAGGTAATAAGACTTGAATTTGTATCTGAAGTGTACCATAATCCATAGTCTGCAGTTCCATTGATGTACTTAATGATGTTCTTCACAGCCTTTAAGTGACTTTTCTTCGGACATGATTGATATCTAGCACACACTCACACACTGTATGCTATATCTGGTCTGCTTGCTGTGAGATAGAGAAGACTTCTAATCATACTTCTGTATAGAGTTCGATCAACTTCAGCTCCTCCATCATCTTTTCCAATCTTGATCCTGGTGCTAATTGGCAGTCTTCTATGCTTAGAGCTTTCCAGCTCGAACTTTCTGATCAAGTTTCTGGCATATTTTGATTGAGAAATAAATATACCTTCTTCTGACTGCTTGATTTGAAGCCTCAGAAAGTATTTAAGGTCTTCAACTAAGCTTATCTCAAACTCAGTTTCCATTTCCTTGATAAATTCCTTGACCATCTTATCAGACACTGAGCCAAACACTATGTCATCTATATATACCTGAACCACAATCACTTGTGTCTTCTCCTTTCTGATGAAAATTTTTCTGTCCTCTCATCCTCTGTTGTAACCTTTGCTAACCATGTATGTGACCAATCTTTTATACCAAGCTCGAGGAGCTTGCTTTAAACCATATAGAGCATTTTTGAGTTTGAAAACATACTATGGATGATGAGGATCTTTAAATCCTTTAGGCTGAGCTAAAAACACATACTTCTTCATAAATCCATTCATGAATGCACTCTTGACATCCATCTGATATAGCTTGAACTTCATCATGCGGGCCATTGCAAGAAGAAGTCTGACTGATTCAATCCTCGTGACTGGAGCAAATATTTCATCAAAGTCTATACCTTCAATATGTGAATATCCTTGAGCAATTAGTCTTGCTTTATTTCTTGTGATATTTCCAGATTCAATAGTCTTATTTTTGAATATCCACTTAGTCCCGACTACATTAACGCTTTCTGGTTTCTGCACAAAATCCCAAACATCGTTCTTCTTGAATTGTAGAAGCTCTTCCTACATAGCTTCTATCCAGTAGTCATCTTTGAGAGCTTCTTGGACATTTTTGGGTTCAATCTCAGATGTGAAACAGACATTGGATATTTTTTCATGCAGCTTCTTTCTCAGTCTGCTTCTGGTCATTCTTCCTTCATGAATATCTCCAATTACTTCTGAAGTTGGATGATCCTTAATGATATGTCGTGAAGACTTCCTTCGATTTACTATCTGTTCTTCAGATTCTCTATCTATATCATCATGTACTTTAGAATGTTCAAAGACATCTGTGTGTACATCTTCTTCAAAGGTGTTGACAACATCATTCTGATCATCAAATCTAACATTAACTGATTCTACAACAGCCTTTGTCTCCTTGTTGTAAATCCTGTATGATTTACTGTTTTTGAAGTATCAAACAAACATCCCTTCTATTCCTCTGTTGTTCATCTTGCTAAGATACTCTCTATCATTGAGTATGTAGCAAGCAGTACCAAACACATGGAAGTACTTCGCAATAGGTTTCTTTTCATACCAGATCTCATATGGTGAAGTGAGAGTACCTAGCCTAAGATGAACTATATTGCTGATATGGCATGCAGTATTGATGGCTTCTGCCCAGAACATAGCAACAACTCCTTTGGCAGCAATCATGGTCCTAGCCATCTCTTATAGAGTTCTATTCTTCCTTTCAATAACTTCATTCTGCTAAGAAGTCTTGGGGGCTGAGTATTCATGACTAATTCCATTCTCACTGCACAAATTGTCAAAATACTGATTCTCAAACTCCTTGCCATGATCACTTCTGATTCTGATAATGTGCTGATCCTTTTCAACTGTGATCTTACAAGCTAGCTTCTTGAATACCATGAAAGCTTCACTCTTGTCTCTCCATGTAAACCTTGAGAAATCATCTATGCAGACAAGAACATACTTCTTTCCTCCGTAGCTTTCCACAATCATTGGCCCCATTAGATCCATGTGAATAAGATCTAAAATTCTTTTAGAAGTTCTGTCCTGAACTTCTTTATGCTGAGATCTAGACTGCTTCCCAATATGGCATGGACCACATACTTTATCTCTGTCAATTTTGATATGAGGGAGTCCTCTAACAACCTCCTTGCTAATGATCTTCTGGAGATTCCTGAAGTTGATATGTCCAAGGTTCTGATGCCAGATCTCTGAATCTTCTATAGATGTTCTTTGACATGTTAAAGAAAAATGCAGGAACATGTAGCTCATAGCAGTTGTCAGCTGATCTTCTTTCTTCCATGAATAAGTCATCATTCTTATTCATTACCCTACAATTTTCTTTGGTGAAGACAACTGTCATGTCATCATCACACAGTTGACTGATGCGGATAAGATTTGCTTTGAGTCCATCCACAAGCATAGCCTTCTTCAGTTTAGGCATTCCCTTGACAACCAGCTCACCTTTACCCATTACTTTTCTCCTTTTTTCATCTCCAAAAGTGAAAAAGTCAGATGAGCAAGCCTTTAAGTTCTGCACAACTGAGTAATCTCCAGTCATGTGTCTTGAATAGCCATTGTCAAAATACCAGTTGCCCTTGTCTTCAACTCTTAAGGATGTGTGGGCAATCAGACTGGTCTTCTTGACAACTCATTGCTTCTTCTGTGCATGATTCTTCTTTTTCTGTGCAGCTGGTATTCTATTCTTGTTGTTGGAATGTTGAACCACAAACCTCCTTCTCATTCTTTTGAGATCATAAAGATATTTCTCACAATGTAGACGAATGTGGCCTTCCTCTTCACAGTAATGGCAAATGATTCCCTTTTTGTTGCCATTATAAGCAGTCATCTTCTTGTTAATAATGTTCTTTTGGATGTTCTGAACATTATCTTACATGTTGGGATTTTATCGAATTATACCCCATAGGATCTAATTGGATTATCTACAATTCTAATAGGCATGCAAATCATGATTTTATGCATGTGATACAAATAATAACATGTTGAATGAATCATGTAAGCACATTGAATTAATGCAGCGGAAAAATTAATTCGAAGAACCGACTTACATAGATTGTAGGGTTGACGATGAGATTACAGGTCTAATCTCGTTGCTGTAGAAGACACGGTCGAACTTGGCCCTTTCCTCACTATGTTCGGCGCACACCAAGGCTACACAGATACTCCTTAATCTTCTACTATATTCCCGATACCCATTTAGATGTAGTGTGGGCTACAAACTACTAAACTATGTATGGATACCTTGGGGAATTAAGTAAGCTGAGAGGGGCTGTTCATGTGTCTCAAAATACACGTCTTCTCCCTCTATTAATACTGAGGGAGGCATGTACTGTGTCCCCTAACCCTGATGGGTTTGGGCCTCTCCACTTACTCCATTCCCACAGTTCATTAAGGTATTAATTGGGTTACAGTAGGGATCTAGAAGAATATTAAATTGGCTTACTAATTTATTTAATATCTAATATCCAATACCTAGGATATAATTAAATAAATTAAGTGTTATTTTTATTCTACTAAAGAAATAATACTGACCTACCAATTTAATACATTACGGAAATAAATTCCACCTGCAGGATTTCACATGTACTTGTGTTTACTCAAGGAGACATCATCAACCTAGCACACCAGGATATGGTGACCTAACATAGTGCACGGCCCATATGTGTGAATATGTTACTGCCCAAGATATCGAGATTATGACTCTATCAAGAATCTCACCCATTGATAAATCAAAGCAATAATCATATCACATATATGTCCACCAATGTGTAAGGCTTAAGAACCCGAACTCTGTGGATCTTTATTCTCTCCCTTTAGGGTCAGACCAGAGAATAGTTACCTGTCGTGATCCTCTTCAATATATGCATCAGTGTATCAGAATAATCAGTTAGTCAAGATAAACTAACCATCAGATTATTCTATAGTCTACAATGGTTGGTTCAAGACCATCTAAACTGCGAGCCTTTTAATATTTTGCAAGGAATCCGATGATATGATCTTTACCGTGTGTTTACCCATACCATATCATCTACAATGCAAGTATAAGAAAACATGCATATATAAATGAATAGCAAAGTAAATAGATGAACAAACAGTGACTGCAATAATAATCAATTTATATGGTCAAAACATTGTTATAAGTATATAAAGACAAGCTTTCAGTATACAAACCTAATAGTACATGCACTGGCTGACTTGTACTTTCTTTGACAAACACTGTCTTGGACTATCCACCACTGTATCCAAGACCTGGATGACTCTTTTCTGAATGTCCTAGAGTAGTAATAATCTTATCAAGATTCTTAATTCCATTGTTCAGTATGTTGACATCTTTTTTGATGGATTTGAGTTCTACAGACAATTTACCAATCTCCTTCTTTTATTGCTGAATAGTGATCTTCTGTTCAGCATCAGATCTGATTAGTTTCTACTTTTCATTGAGAAGATCCTTATTGTGAGATTGTAGAGTCTTGTTGATCTCTGCTACTTCCAGCCATTTTTCATACATCTTCTTGTATGTCTTGACAAATGCTTCATTGCTGAAATCTTGATTGTCAGAATCTTCATCTTCTGCAAGTTTCAAGGGATTCTGGAATTCTGAGACTTTTGTTGTAAAAGTAATAGTATCCTCATCTGAATCACTGTTGCTTCATTCAGAATTATTGTCACTGAGAGAAGCATTGTAATTCTTTTTATTTCTCTTTAGAGTGTTTGTACACTCAACTTGAATGTGCCCAAATCCATCACATTCTCTGCTCTGGATTCCTCTTTTGGAATTTGAGGGTTGAAACTCTTTCTGCTCACTGCTAAAGTTTCTGTCTTGCTGAGAATTATCAGATGGTTGTCTTCTATTGTTGGTCCTTCTAGAAGACTTCTTATTGACTCTTTTTAACAATCGACTGCAGTTCTTGGTGATTAAAACCATATTATTCATTTTATCTGAATCAAGTACAGTTTTTTGTTTCTGTATATGTTCAGGTACATCCTCAGAGATTTCAGTTTTAAGAGCAATACCTTTGTTCCTTGAGCTGCTGTCTTCATCTTCTAGATTCATCTCGAACGTCCTTAATGATCCCATCAGCTCATCAAGCCTCATACTCTTGATATCCTTGGCTTCTTTAATTGCAACCACTTTGTATGCAAACTTCTTTGGAAGAGATCTCAGAACCTTCCTTACAAGATTCTCATTGTTGATAGGTTCACCAAGAGCAAAACTCTCATTGGATATACTTCTCAGTCTGGCATTAAACTCACCAATAGACTCGACATCCTCTATTCTGAGGGTTTCAAACTTTGAAGTAAGGTTTTGAAGCTTTGACAGCCTTACTGAACTAGTCCCTTCAAAGGTAGTTTCCAGAATATCCCACACAACTTTAGCAGTCTCACAAGTAGAGATCAAGCTGAATGTTCCAAGATCAACTACAGAGAATGTAGCATTGAGAGTTTTAGAGTTGACATTGTACCAGTTCTTCTGCGGCATAATCCACCATTCTTCTTCAATCTCCACATGCTTTCCTTCCTTAGCAACATTCGGCTTTTTCCATCCTTTAGTGACGCTTTTCTATGCAAGCTCATCTATTGATCTCAGAAACGCCTGCATCCTTGCTTTCCAGTAAGGATAGTCGTTGCCTTCAAGAAATCGTGGTCTGATCATAGATCCTTCTTCTTTGATTGAACTTATGGCTGAATTGTAACCAAAACCTTCACGCAGTTATGTACTTTTCAGGACTCTTTTCGCACAAAAACTAAAGGCGACCCGCTCTGGTACCAATTGAAGTTACATAAATTGAGCGATCATGTTCATTATCATGTACAGATACATTGTTATGAACATGCAAGATCAGAAAATAATAATGAAAGCAGATAAATGGCACGAGGTTGATAACCATGTTCGATCAACTGATCTACGTCAGGGGGACTTCACATGTAACATCCCATATTTACGTGATTTAAATTATTTAATTATTTAATTTCTTTAAATTGATTTTAAATTTATTTGATAATGACCGATAGAATTAGACACACTTGAGGGAGTCCAACATTGTGCCCCTAGTATAGAAAAGAAAATTTAGAACTTAAACTTGGGCCTTAGAATTATTATGTGAGCTTATTAAATATTTTAATACTTATTTCTTATGTTCATTTGAAATGCAAAGAATTTATTTATTTATTTAAGGATAAATATTAGACTAAAATAAAAATATTATTTTTATTAAAACTCATCCTAGAATTTGATCATCATCTTTAACAGTAACTTTATTTAACCTTATCATTTATCTTTCATCTTCACCTTATTACATTGACTTCCTTCTCATCACTCCATTCTCAATAGTATATGAACGTTTCTTTCAAGCAAACCAACAGGTCTCCAAAGCAAATTCCATAGAATTAAACAAAAAAAAACAAGAATCCAATTACCCAATTCATCTCTTTCAGTAAGACTTCCTTCTGATCTGCAAAATTCTCTCTTTCGGTAAGATTACTATTTGAACTATCACGCCTAATCCTCTATTGATGGAAAGCTTTATCAAAACTAAACACACAACCACCACTAGTTTTCCCAATTCCTTAAACTTGTTCACTAAATCACGTTTTCAACAACCAAAATAAAGATAAAAATATAATATATTCTTGTTGCACATCATGTTTGAAAATTCAGATATATACATGTATGTTTATTCTAGTCAATAGAAGTTTATTTACAAAATTACTATCTTTGTACACTTCCAATTGCCATAACAAAAATTTAATTACACAATACCAAAACATGCTTCACCACCAAACATCAACCCATACATACGATTCTGCACTCCAATATCATTTAGAAATTAAATTAAAAGAATTCAGAAAGATACCTACAAATTAAGAAATTAAAGAAAATAGAAGAAAATGGGGGAGTCATGGGTCTGTGATGTCGAGATAGGGGAGTCAAGGTAGCATCGGGTTTAGACAGCTTCAGAGCTGGAGACGTTGGTTTAAGTTGTGCCAAGTCTTCATGGCAACCGTGAGCTTAGTCGGGTCGCCGGCAGAGAAGGTTTCACCGGAGTTGAGTCGAAGAGAGAACTTGTTTTTTTTTTCTGATTTTGAGATTGAGAGAAGAAATAAATTAGGGAAAGAAGAAAGAAATTAAGAAAGACGAGAGATTGAGTGGAGAGGAATTAGAGAGTTGAATTTGGAGATCTCCATTTTCTTTGCTATGTTCGGTAGAGAAAGAGAGAGAGAGAGAGAGAGAGACAGACAGAGAGAGAGAGAGCCTAAATGAGAGAAGAGAGTTACGAAAGGAAGAGATATACGGGTGAGATGTGAGGTTTTGAGCTTTTTATTTTAGTTTGCTCTAATAGTTAATTCAAAGCCCATGGACTCTAAATAATAAATTAAGTGTTTGATTCCATAAATTAGATTGTATTCTAATATTTTTTATGTAAATTTAGATTAATTCCAAAAATATTTCTAAAACTTTACAATGAGCTCAGAATTATATTTATTAATTATATAGTCATAAAATTCCCTAAATTGCGTATTTAGCTTATTCTCTTTATTTGAGATTATGAATTCCTAACTTTTAGATTTATTAAAATTAAAATTGGCCCAAATGATTTTTATTGAAATTGTTTTGATATTAGGTGCAGCGCAATTAGGACCCTCATCTACTTTGTGATTCTCTGCTCAATTTTACGTGAACTTTACTCACAGGTGGGTGAAATTATTATCTTTGAAATAAAAGTATATGGTATATGTTTTTCGAGTCAGAAATATTTTTTTTAATCCAACTTGAATTATCGTGGATGTAATGTGGATAGCGTTTCATACGCAGAGAATAACGTTTTATACGCACAGAAGCATTTTGTACGCACCAGAATATGTCCTATGAATAGTTCAAGATGTATTCTAGAATCAGAAGAAGAGTACCCTAAATCCATTATTCTTGCGATTTATTTATGTTGGATAAATAGTAAGAAATGCTCATGATTCGCCATCACCAAGTATGTTTTAAGAGTGCTCACCCCACATTTTTAAATGTTTTCAGGTCAGTGAGCTGGGAGCGGCGCGATGGAAATGGGCGTGAACTTTCTCAAAATATTTTTATTGCTTGACCTTAACTTTTGCACTTATTTTTGAAAGTAAACTATTTTAAATTTAAGAATTTTTGTGTTTATTAGTGGTGTTTGTCCTAACTTAATGTAGTGGTTGAATATTATGGTTTTATTAATATTAGAAGTTTGAATTTTATATTTTAGAACTTATGAGTTACGTTTTGAAATGAACTTGGAGTTTATGAAATGTAGGTAGTTTGTTCTGAGTACATATATTTTTGAAAAAAATATATAATTTTGTGTTCTATTTTTCTTCTTAGGATTTCTAGCATGATTATTTTAAAAAAGAAAAAAAAACTACTCGAACTGCTATTATTGTTAATTATTTTCTGCTTTAAAGAATAGAAAGAGTAACATTTTAAATTATAGAATTTAAGGTGTTACATTTAGTGGTATTAGAGCAGGTCTACCGTCCTATAGACTCGAAGTGTTTGAAAGAATTTATATTGTTTGATTTTATGATACGCCACCCATTTCTGTCACGTGATCCTGCTCCAAGGTACGTTTGTTTAATTAATTTATTTTGCAAAGTTGTTTAATGTGGTGAGCATTAAGAAAAATTTCAGATACTTTGTGAATGATGAGAAATGTTGAGAAATGATTTATGCAGAAAAGTTTTTATTATGTTTAAATGCATATGATGAATGAGAAAGAAATTATTTTAGTCCTCAAAATTTAGAGTGAACATAGAAACATTTTCCATAGATAGTTTTCCTATTTAAATCCAAAACATTCAGATACTTATCATTTGACTTGAACTTAGTAGTATGTTTCTTCGTCTGCCTATGCGTATTATAGAAGTATAAGATGTGGATGACCGCCTCTTAATTGTAATCCACCACGGAATCCCGAGACCAATCAACCACCAAATGCAGGCAGTGGCAACTTTGTGCCAGAACTGATTAGAGCACTACATGGATTCGTACAACAATAAATGCATGCTACAGTGAACCAAAATTCAGTACCTAATGCACCTGTCCCGCCAACCACTAATCAGGTGATCGAGCAATTTTGTCGCTACACTCCACCTAGATTCAACGGTAGGAGTGGACCACTCCCTCTTAAAGAATGGATAATGGAGTTCGAGCGGATCTTTGAACACATAGAGTGCGATGATGCACACAAGGTCTCATGTACAATCTTTCAATTCACTAAGGATGCTGGCCACTGGTGGAAGTCGTACAAAACTAGCATGACCGAAGAGGAACATCAAGGCTTGACTTGGGATAGGTTTAAATAGATTATTATGGACAAGTACTTTTCCCGAGCTTTTCATATGCAGAAGCAAACTAAATTTCTAGAGCTGAAGTAAGGAAATATGTCTGTGACAGAATACAAGTGAATGTTTAATCAACTCTCGCATTACGCAACACGTCTACTAGATGTTGAGGATCAAAAAGCAGACTGGTTCATGAGAGGCCTTCGACTAGAGATACGTGGAATTCTAGCAGCACAGAGGATCGTTGACTACGAGCAAGCTGTTAAACAAGCTCATGAAGTAGCTACCGGACTAGAAGTAGATAAAGCTCTTCCAAGAAATGCAGATCCCTGTGGTAAAAGAAAGTGGGATAATCGCAATAGGGAAAATGAGAATTTTCCTATAAAGAAGGAGAGAACTGAAGTAGGAATGGACTGGTTAAGCAGAAGTTTTGCGACTATATGTTGTCATGAGCGAGAAGTAGTATTTCAAAAACCAGATGATCAAAAAAATTATCTTCCATGGAGCTAAGATAGGTGGAAGACCAAGAATCGTATTAGCAATGAAAGCTATGAAGATGTTGAAGAAATGTGGCTGCCAAGGATTCTTAATAAGTATTATTGGGACAACGCCAACTGAACTGACACTGGATGATGTGCCAATAGTTAGAGATTTTGTGGATGTATTTCCTGAAGAGTGTAATATCCCAAAATTTTAATATCTAAATTTTATTAGGAATATTCATCTAATAGTCAGAAAAAGTGAAATATCCAAAACTTTTATCTATTAAAAGATCGGTCTATGTTACCCTTAAGAGTAAGTTAAGGAAGAAAATAGACTCTTATAATTTTTAATTTTTTTTATTATTTTAGACAAGTATGCTTGTTGAGTAGGTTGGAGATACCAAGGACATTCTTGTATTTATTTATTTATTTTAGAATCATGAATAATTTTTTTAGATATAATCATATCTAGAATATAGGAATTATCTAAATATATACATATTATTTAAATAGTTGTACTTATAAAATGGTAATTTATATATACGTATATATATTAAAATAATAGTAATGATTATATAAAATCAATAGTACTAGATTGTTTATTCCCTTATATAGACACTAGATAAATGTTAGTCACTAAGAGTTATTTATTTATTTATTTATTTTTTCCACGTAATTGACACATGGCCCTTGGTGGCAACAATATGATCTAGATGCAAGGAAATTTATACAAGTGTTATTAATAGATAAATGAGGGAATGAAATGATTAGCAAATAGGGTAAATTAGTAATCAAAATTCCACATAATTTACTCTAGGAAAACAAAGGGAATTCGGCAGGGAATAAATTAGAAGTACTATCATCTCCAATATTGAAAGAAAAGGTAATTATTTTGCTTTGCTAATTATAAATTGAATCAGAACAATATCTATATATATATAAAGAAGAATATAAACATTGTTTCAGATTCATGGCAAATTTCTTTTTAATACAAATTATTCTATTCATCTCAATGTAGTTATGTTCATCTTTTTTAATTGGGGAATGCCTAATCTTGATTTATAATAATTTGGGTAGAGTTTAAAAAAATATGTGAAAATTTACGAGCCAATTTTAGCAGTATGAGATACATGTATATATTACTATACTTGTAAGAAAATTAGTAAAATAATAAAATGAGAGCATCCACAATCCACGTAAGTAATACTTCTCAAGTAGAGATTAGATATGCTATGGTGATTTGTAAATTGTAGAACAAATTTATATACTAAATTAATAAAGAACAAGGGAGTATTTACGTAAACTGAGGCAGTGGCTTCCTATTTATTTACATTTATACTATTACAATAAGATAAATAAGCAATATAGTTTCTATTTGATCCGCAAGTTCTATATTGTTAAAAGAAGTCATAAATCTTAATATATTAATTATTATTTTTGTTTTGGGCAAAAGGTTACACACTTGCGTATATAAATTTAATAATAATAAAATAAATTATCAATTATTTAAAAAGGCTATATGATTTATAATAAAATATAAAGTGTAGTATAGAAACATAGCTTAAATGAAAAGGAAATTTAGGAATTGAGTTGTAGATGGGAGCCCTTAATTTGGTTAAACTAAGCACATATTGGTTATTGTAGGGTCAGAGGAAGTAGCAGAAATCGAGTAAAATCAATCCAGAATTTGAAAGCAAATCTATTTTCCAGGTGGGCTACTATATTTTTGCAAATTTTATCTTTCGAGTTATTAAGCTCTGCTTTGTTAAAATTGCATATGTGACTATCTGTGTTAAATATTTACGTGCTGCTGTATGTTGTCGGAGTCTCATAAACCAGCACTGTGTCAATGTGAGTAGCTACATTATGTATGCATTATTTGTCATGCCCTACTCCTTGTCGGTGAGACTAAAATAAAACACTTATGGGTTACACCCATTGGGTATACTTTGCCATACTCAACTTTACGCATGGTGATGTAGTACGGGTTGCGGACAGTGACTGGTTACACTCTTGAGCGCTTTACGATAAAATATTTTGGTAAACTTAGGTTGCTTTCAATTTTAAAATCTCCTAAGCTTCACTACCTGCATGAACACAAATAGATTACTTTAACAAAATGATTTGTACAACCTGAATTGTAAAAACTTGCCCACTGAGTGCACTAGTACTCAACCTAAATATTTTCAAATATTTTTCAGGTCAGTAGGCTGTCGCGTGGAGGTGACGATGTTGAGAAATGGGCTTTTGTTGGTTATGTATTTTCCCATTGTGTCTTTTTGTTAATTATTCTGTTGATAATGAAGTCTCTGCGCTTGTAATATCCTTTTGTTAAACACTAAGAGTTCTGATCTTGGTGTTATGAATAGGTATATATTATTATACATCATATTTGATTATTTTGAGTCTTCTATTGAGATTTTGTTAATCAGGTTACCTCTTTTCTTTCCCGCTTCTTAATTCCAACCCCCGTGGCGTCCATTTACACGGTCTTTCGGGACCGGGGCGCTACAAAGTGGTATCAGAGCAGGTCTTGCAATTCTGCAAACCTGTTGGGTCAACTTATTTTATTTTTCTTTTTCATTAAATTCCCGTGTGATATTATAAAAGTCCTCAGCTCGTCACTCACGCAACAGCTAAAAGGTACGCAGGTTTTTATGCTATTTTTAGATTTCAAAAGTTTACATTAATTGGTGAAATGTTAAGTTTGTTTGGAAATGAAAGATTGTGATTTGCTATGTTGGCGGGAATGCCTTGAAAGATTGAGTATTACACTGATTACTTATTGATTTTGAGAATGAAATATGCCTATGGGCGTACAGGATTTTGTGTTAAACTATGTTGATTCTATTGTATACATGTGATGAATTTTTTTTATCTATGCTTTGGGCATACTTATGAATGATTGACATATGTTGATTGCACGCATTGATAGTTGAGTTGTGTTTGATGTTTGTGCTCTATATGAGTACTTCGACTTGGAATTTGAGAACTTAAGATAAACTTAGCCTGTAGTTGTTGAACTTAGGCTGAACTTGTAAGAATTTGTGAAAATGGTTGAACGTAGACTGATTGAGAAATTGTGCTAATTAGATGGCGGGATGGCAGGTGAGACCTCGAAAGAGGTGTTGTACTCGTGTTACGATGGATGAGCGGATAGAGAGGTTCCGTGCATGTATAGTAGACCAGGGGAAGATGTGCCAGAGTTCACCGCACGTTTTGTGACTTTATGGATGACTGTCTCGGGTATCGGTGGTATTACAGAGGTAGAGGCTACAGCGAGGTATATTATTGGACTACCTCAAGCCTGGAGACCATGGGCTGCAAGAGTTGTTGATATTTTCTCAGAGAGATCTCCGCCTACTTTTGCAGAGAAAGTCTATTTCTCGAGATTCTTCACGTATGTGCTACAGACTTGGGCAGATAGACAATGTGTGGCTCCATAATTACCCATAGTGGAGGAGGATATGGATATGTTTAGAGTACCATTTACATCGGTCTTACCAGCTGAGAGGACGATCGAGATGGATCGTTCAGCACCACCTGCACCAAAGTCGCCACTTATCACGGTAGCATCGCATGATGATGAGGTCGGTCTATCTGGGACCCAGTTAGAGCCCATCGCAGAGGAGGACCCGGAGGAGGATCCCGATGAGGAGCCAATGGATGTAACTGATGGATCTGCAAGTACGACGCTCCACTTTCGACGTGATTTCGATGCGGAGGGGCGTCCGGGGCACTGGTATATTCCGTCGTCTCCATAGATATATGTATAGTTGTAGTAGTTTGAGTAGTTTAGTATATACTGACGTTGACATTTTGTTGTATCATCAGCTCAGTAGCTTTTGTTAGTCGAAAACGTTGTCGTTGTTATAAGACCGTTCCGACATGAGACATTCGGTAGTTAGCCTCTTTTTAACTTAGTGGACTAGACGGTATATTATATTTTTGATGTATAGATGATGTATGTGTGGTACTCCACTCTTTTATATAAAAGTTCCGTTTCAGGATATCTTTTAGATTTATATATATATTGTGTATATATTTTTGGAAGGCTTTGCATATATATATTTCATTTTCTTTACGAGATGTGTGGTTATTATTTTTATTTTCTTTTCGAATCTTTATGCAAGTGTTGATCGATTGGAGATTTGACTAGTTGCAGAATGCCAAGAGGAAAACCAAGAAATGTGAACTTGGCGGTACCGGAAGTACCGAATAACCCGTAGGGTCAGGGACCACAAATTGAAATGGAGTTCAGACGCCATAATCCGCCAACTTTCAATGGAGAAGAAGATCCACTCACAGCCGAACGTTGGGTTCGAGCACTTGAAAAGATATTTGGGTTTTTGCATTGTAGTGATAAAGAAATGGTGGTCTGTGCTTTGTATCAACTTGTGGATGATGCAGATTTCTGGTGGAAGTCCGTTCAAAGGACAATATCTAATGCAGATTGGGAAGCGTTCACCTGGGAGAACTTTAAGACAATCTTGTATCAAAAGTATATACCAGCACATTATCAGCATCAGAAGGCTAATGAGTTCTAGAATCTCAAACAAGGAAACAAATCAATGGCAGAATATGATTTGCAGTTTAACAGGTTATCTCGATACGCACCACAGACCGTAGACACAGAAGAAAAGAGGATTGAAAAATTTCGCATGGGTTTGAAACCGGAGATAGGCACTGCACTGATCGGAAAGGATGAAGCAAATTATGGTCAAATACTGAGTTGGGCACTTAGTATTGAGGCAATGCAAGGAACATCAAAGACTTCAGCATCTCAACCAGTAGCTGGGGATCAGAAGGGAAAACGGAAGTGGGATGGACCACAACGAGGTTATCAAGGAAAGAATTTTCAGCATAACTATCAAGGAGGAAGGAACTTTGGACCAAGGCCTGCAAGGCAAGTGAATGTTGTACCAAAATCTCAGGGCTATCAAGGAAATTCACCGTTGTGTGCAACTTGTAACAAATATCACTTTGGACCATGTGTCCAATGCTATCGATGTGGTCGACAGGGGCATTATGCTAATAAATATCAACAAAATTTGGGAATGCAAGATCAGCAGCAGCAGAGGCCACAGTTCAGTCAAGGCATGAGAAATATGAGACCACAAGGTGGAGGAGGTCGAGGGAATAACAACAACAATAGAAGTAATCCCAAACCTCAGCAAAATCAAAATCAAGGTCCTCGTGCACCATAACAAGCCAGAGCATATGCTCTCAACCAGCAAGAGGCAGCTGGGAACCCTGGAAATTTGGCAGGTATGATTAGTTTGAGCAATATACCTGTGCTTGCTTTATTTGATACTGGAGCTTCACATTTTTTTTTATCTAAAGATGTATGTAAACGTCTTAATCTAGAGCTAGAATTAGCAGGAGAAGCCCTAGCAGTAAGCATTCCTTCAGGGCAAACACTTTTAGCTGATTGAGTTTGTAAGAACTTAGACTTGGTAGTAGGTGAAAAGAATTTCACAACTGATCTCTATGCTCTTGAGATGCGAGACTTTGACATTATATTTGGGATGGATTGGCTAACAAAGGAGAGTGCAACAATACGCTACCACGGGAGAGAGATAATATTTCAGAAGCTAGGCGAGGAAGAAGTGAAGTTTTATGGAGCAAAAATGGGAAATATAATTCCCATCATTTCAGCATTAAACGCTGTAAAGTTGTTACAAAAAGGAGACTATCAGGCGTTTCTAGTAAACCTTGTAAGCAAGAAAGAAGAAGGTTTAACAGTGGGTCAGGTACCAGTGGTACGGGAATATGAAGATGTATTTCGAAATGATTTGCCAGGTCTGCCGCTAGACAGACAAGTAGAGTTTACTATAGACTTAGAACCGGGAGCAACACTGGTATCTAAAGCCCCATATCGTTTAGCACCGAATGAGTTACAAGAGTTAAAGGTGCAACTGGAGGGATTATTGGAATTAGGTTTTATAAGACCCAGTGTATTACCTTGGGGAGCACCGATCCTGTTCGTCAAAAAGAAAGATGGTACTATGAGGATGTGCATTGACTATCGAGAGTTAAACAAGTTGACAATGAAGAACAAGTATCCACTTCCGAGGATAGATGATCTCTTCGATCAATTATCAGGTGCAAAAATCTTTTCCAAGATTGATCTACGATCTGGGTATCATCAAGTTAAGGTAAGAAAAGATGACATACCCAAGACTGCATTCCGAACAAGATATGGCCACTATGAGTTTCTAGTGTTGCCTTTTGGGTTAACAAATTCACCTGCAGTCTTTATGGATTTAATGAATCAGGTTTTCCATGAATATTTAGATAAGTTTGTGTTAGTTTTTATTGACAACATACTGATCTACTCGAGAAATGAAGAACAGGAGAAACACTTGAGACTAGTGTTAGAAACACTAAGGAGAGAAAAGTTATATGCCAAATTCAGCAAGTGTGAATTTTAGCTAAATGAAGTAATGTTTCTCGGGCACATTGTGTCAGCAGAAGACATCAAAGTGGATCCTGCAAAGGTCGAGGTGGTGAAGAGGTGGAAATCACTGACCAACATTCATGAGATAAGAAGTTTCCTCGGTTTAGCAGGATATTACCAGAAGTTCATTAAAGATTTTTCAAAGATAGCAAGGCCAATGACACAACTTTTGAGCAAGAAGGTCAAGTTTAAGTGGACTGATGCATGTGAACAGAGTTTCGAGGAACTAAAGACAAGATTAACAACTGCACCAGTCTTAACTTTGCCAGAAGGAGTAGAAGGATTCGTGATATACACCGACGCGTCTAAATTAGGTTTAGGATGTGTGCTGATGCAAAATGGGAAGGTAGTAGTATATGCTTCACGACAATTAAGACCTCATGAACTGAACTACCCAACCCACGATTTAGAGCTTGCCGCTGTTATACATGCACTCAAGATTTGGAGACATTATCTTTATGGGGTGAAATGCGAGATTTACACTGACAATAAGAGTTTGAAATATATCTTCGAACAGAAAGAGCTTAATATGAGGCAGAGAAGTAGGTTAGAGTAGTGAAAGATTATGACTGCACGATGCACTATCATTCCGGGAAAGCAAATGTAGTAGCCGACCCATTGAGCAGAAAGAAACAAGGAGTGATGGGATATCTCCTCACAAATAAGGAGGAACTTGTGAGAGAAATAGAAAAGATGGAATTAGAGTTGGTGTTTACACCAAGCTCTACAGCAAGTGTGATAGCCGCAGTGGTAGCCAAACCAGAACTACAATCAAGAATCCTAGAAGCTCAGCAAAAAGATGAACGATTGGAAAAGATAAGACAAAGAGTCAAAGCGGGTGAACCGAAAGAATTTAGGGAAGATAACGACGGAGCTTTAATGTTCCGTGATCAATTATGCATTCCCAGTGACGACACATTGAAGTAAGAAATTATGAGAGAAGCTCATAATACTCCCTACATGGCACATCCAAGCAGCACAAAGCTATACAAGGACCTGAAGCAATATTTCTGATGGAATAATATGAAAAGGGAGATAGCCACATTTGTGGAGAGATGTTTAACATGCCAGCAAGTGAAAGCAGTACATCAACGACCTTCAGGGTTATTGCAGCCGTTGGAAATTCCAGAGTGGAAATGGGAGCATATAACGATGGATTTTGTGGTAGGCTTACCGCGATCAGCGAAAGAAAACTCATCAGTGTGGGTCATTGTAGATCTATTGACCAAATCAGCACATTTTGTGCCAATCAAAATAACAACGGAATTAAGCAAGTTAGCGCAAATTTATATGAAGGAGATTGTTCGACTACATGGAATTCCAGTTTCTATCACGTCAGATCGTGATACTCGCTTCACATCAAGGTTTTGGAAGAGTCTTCAAGAAGCAATGGGAACGGAGCTGAACTTCAGCACTGCTTTTCATCCTCAAACAGATGGTCAATCAGAGAGGACGATACAAATTCTGGAGGACATGCTACGAGGAGTTGTGTTGGACGGAAACACAAGCTGGGAAGATGTTTTACCCTTGGTAGAGTTCGCATATAACAACAGCTACCAATCAACTATAAAAATGGCACCATATGAAGCCTTGTATGGTCGCAAATACAGATCGCCCCTGTACTGGGATGAAGTTGGAGAAAGAAAAGTTTTGGGTCCAGAGATCATGCAAACCACTGTCAAGATGATCGACCAAATTCGAGCAAGAATGAAAGAAGCACAAGATAGACAGAAAGCTTATGCAGACAAGCGCAGAACAAACCTACAGTTCCAAGTTGGTGAAAAGGTTTTCTTAAAGGTATCTCCAATACGGGGTGTTGTCAGATTCAGAAAACGAGGCAAACTGAGACCAAGATTTATCGGGCCATTCGAGATACTAGAAAGAATTGGTGAGGTTGCTTACCGATTAGCTCTTCCGCCAAACTTGTCACAAGTTCACGATGTGTATCACATTTCAATGCTCAGGAAATACGTGTTTGACCCAGAACACGTTGTCAAAGAAAGTGAGTTGGTTCTACGTTCCGATATGACGTACGAGGAAAAACCCCACGAAATCCTTGATAGAAAAGTTCAAGTGCTAAGAAACAAGCAAATTCCATTGGTGCTTGTGCAATGAAATCATCATGATCGAACTGAAGCAATGTGGGAACTAGAAAGCAAAATGAGACAGCAATATCCTGAGTTATTTGAAGGTACGTGAATTTCAGGACGAAATTCTTTTAAGGGGGGAGGAGTGTAATACCCCAAAATTTTAATATCTAAATTTTATTAGGAATATACATCTAATAGTTAGAAAAAGTGAAATATCCAAAACTTTTATCTATTAAAAGATCGGTCTATGTTACCCTTAAGAGTAAGTTAGGGAAGAAAATAGACTCTTATAATTTTTAATTTTTTTTATTATTTTAGACAAGTATGCTTGTTGAGTAGGTTGGAGATACCGAGGACATTCTTGTATTTATTTATTTATTTATTTTAGAATCCCGAATATTTTTTTTAGATATAATCATATCTAGAATATAGGAATTATCTAAATATATACATATTATTTAAATAGTTGTACTTATAAAATGGTAATTTATATATACATATATATATATAGTTAAAATAATAGTAATGATTGTATAAAATCAATAGTACTAGATTGTTTATTCCATTATATAGACACTAGATAAATGTTAGTCTCTAAGAGTTATTTATTTATTTATTTATTTTTTCCACGTAATTGACACATGGCCCTTGGTGGCAACAATATGATCTAGATGCAAGGAAATTTATACAAGTGTTATTAATAGATAAATGAAGGAATGAAATGATTAGCAAATAGGGTAAATTAGTAATCAAAATTCCACATAATTTACACTAGGAAACCAAAGGGAATTCGGCAGGGAATAAATTAACAGTACTATCATCTCCAATATTGAAAGAAAAGGTAATTATTTTGCTTTGCTAATTATAAATTGAATTAGAACAATATCTATATATATATAAAGAAGAATATAAACGTTGTTTCAGATTGATGGCAAAATTCTTTTTAATACAAATTATTCTTTTCATCTCAATGTAGTTATGTTCATCTTCTTTAATTGGGGAATGCCTAATCTTGATTTATAATAATTTGGGTAGAGTTTAAAAAAATATGTGAAAACTTACGATCAAATTTTAGATGTATGAGATACATGTATATATTACTATACTTGTAAGAAAATTAGGAAAATAATAAAATGAGAGCATCCACAATCCACGTAAGTAATACTTCTCAAGTAGAGATTAGATATGCTATGGTGATTTGTAAATTGTAGAACAAATATATATACTAAATTAATAAAGAACAAGGGAGTATTTAAGTAAATTGAGGCAGTGGCTTCCTATTTATTTGCATTTATACTATTACAATAAGATAAATAAGCAATATAGTTTCTATTTGATCCGCAAGTTCTATATTGTTAAAAGAAGTCATAAATCTTAATATATTAATTATTATTTTTATTTTGGGCAAAAGGTTACACACTTGCGTATATAAATTTAATAATAATAAAATAAATTATCAATTATTTAAAAATGTTATATGATTTATAATAAAATATAAAGTGTAGTATAGAAACATAGCTTAAATTAAAAGGAAATTTAGGAATTGAGTTTTAGATAGGAGCCCTTAATTTGGTTAAACTAAGCACATACTGGTTATTGTAGGGTCAGAGGAAGTAGCAGAAATCGAGTAAAATCAATCCAAAATTTAAAAGCAAATCTATTTTCCAGGTGGGCTACTATATTTTTGCAAATTTTATCTTTCGAGTTATTAAGCTCTGCTTTGTTAAAATTGCATATGTGACTATCTGTGTTAAATATTTACGTGCTGCTGTATGTTGTTGGAGTCTCATAAACTAGCGCTGTGTCAATGTGAGTAGCTACAGTATGCATGCATTATTTGTCATGCCCTACTCCTTATCGGTGAGACTAAAATGAAACACTTATGGGTTACACCCATTGGGTATACTTGGCCATACTCAACTTTACGTATGGTGATGTAGTATGGGTTGCGGGCAGTGACTGGTTACACTCTTGAGCGCTTCACGATAAAATGTATTGGTGAACTTAGGTTACTTTCAATTTTAAATTCTCCGATCCTAAACTTCACTACCTGCATGAACACAAATAGATTACTTTAACAAAATGATTTGCATAACTTGAATTGTAAAAACTTGCCCACTGAGTGCACTAGTACTCAGCCCAAATATTTTCAAATATTTTTCAGGTCAGTAGGCTGGCGCATGGAGGTGACGATGCTGAGAAATGGGCTTTTGTTGTTTATGTATTTTCCCATTGTCTCTTTTTGTTAAGTATTCTGTTGATAATGAAGTCTCCGCGCTTGTAATATCCTTTTGTTAAACACTAAGAGTTCTGATCTTGGTGTTATGAATAGTTATATATTATTATACAACATGTTTGATTATTTTGAGTCTTCTATTGAGATTTTGTTAATCAGGTTACCCCCTTTCTTTCCCACTTCTTAATTCCAACCCCCGTGCCGTCCATTTACACTGTCTTTTGGGACCGGGACGCTACAAAGAGATACCTAGATTACCACCGAATCGATAAGTGGAGTTCACTATTGACTTAATATCAAGAGCAGCACCAATGTTTAAGGCGCCATATCGAATGGCACCATCAGAGTTACAAGAGTTGAAGGTCCAACTTCAAGAGCTACTTGACAAAGGGTATATTGGGCCAAGTGTTTCGCCATGGCGAGCACCGGTTCTATTTGTGAAGAAGAAATATAGTAGTATGAGAATGTGCATAGATTATCAAGATCTAAACCGTCTCACAATAAAGAATAAGTACCCTTTGCCGAGAATTGATGATTTATTTGATCAACTTCGAGGGGCTAGTGTGTTCTCAAAGATAGATCTGAGATCAGGATACCACCAATTGAAGATGAAGTAAGACGATATTCGAAAGACAGCTTTCAGGACAAGATATGGTCATTATGAGTCTGTGGTGATACCTTTTGGATTGTCTAATGCACTAGGAGTATTCATGGATCTAATGAATCGGGTATTTCATCCATATTTAGATCAATTTGTTATTATGTTCATTGATGACATCTTGCTTTACTCAAAAGATAAGGAGCAACATGCAGCACACCTGAGAGTTGTGCTGGAAACTCTAAGAAAGGAGAAATTGTATGCTAAGTTCAAAAAGTGTGAGTTTTGGTTAGATCGGATAGCATTCCTTGGGCACGTAGTGACTGCTGAAGGTATTGAGGTTGATCCAACAAAAGTAGAAGCTGTCAATAATTGGAGTCCACCGACAAATGTGGGAGAAGTGAGGAGTTTTCTGGGAATTGCTGGATACTACCGGAGGTTTATTGAAGGATTCTCCAAGATAGTCGGACCACTCACGCAACTGACACGAAAAGGAGTACCTTTTGAATGGACAGAAAAATGTGAGAAGAGTTTCCAAGAGTTGAAACGGAGATTGGTAACAGCCCTTATATTGACCATCCTTGATGGATCTAAGGGATTCATGATTTACAGTGATCTATCAAAAAAAGGACTAGGATGCGTCTTGATACAATAGGGAAAGGTAGTTGCTTACGCTTCTAGACAATTGAAGCCTCATGAGTTGAATTATCCCACTCATGATCTAGAGTTGGTCGTTGTTGTGCATGCATTGAAGATTTGGAAACATTATCTCTATGGAGGTAAGTGTGAGATTTATACGGATCATAAAAGTCTTAAGTATTTCTTTAATCAGAAAGAATTGAATATGAGGCAAAGAAGGTGGCTGGAATTAGTTAAAGACTACGACTGCACGATCATGTATCACTCTGAAAAAGCCAACATTGTTGCTGATGCACTTAGTCGAAAGAAAGTGAATCCAACTAATGGAATCACGTAACAAGAAGAGTTGATTAAGGATTTTGAGAAGTTGAGTCTCGATGTTGTGACCACACCAGAAGAAGCTAACTCTACGAGATAGAATTAGAGTGGAACACAAAGAAGATGGTTTTCTAGAAAAGATGCGAGCAAGAGAAGTGTCGGATGATTCTAAGGGATTCACGATATCATCAGATGGGCTCTACTCTTTAAGGGTAGAATTTGTGTGCCGAACAATGAGATAATGAGAGAAATTATGGATGAGGCACATCGAATGTCTTACACAACACATCCTGGAAGTACTAAGATGTATCAAGATTTAAAAAGAAATTTTTTGTGGTATGGCATGAAGAAATCGATTGCTGACTACGTTGCACGATGTTTGGCCTGTCAGCAAGTAAAAGCAGAGCACCAAAGACCGTCAGGATTGTTGAATCCTGTGGAAATACCAGAATGGAAATGAGAGCATATTACAATGGATTTTGTGGTCAGACTTCCCAAGACCGTGAAGAGTCATGATGGGATTTAGGTCATAGTTGATCGATTAACAAAGTCAGCTCACTTTTTACCTGTAAGGATGACGTTTACCATGGGTCAACTTGATCAGCTATACATTCGAGAAGTAGTCCGACTACATGGAGTCCTAGTGTCCATAATATCAGATCGAGATCCCCGTTTCATATCAAGATTCTGGAAGAGTTTACATGCAGCTTTGGGCACGAAGCTAAAGTTCTCAACTGCATATCATCCTCAGACCAATGGCCAATCGGAAAGAACTATACAAACATTGGAAGATATGTTACGAACTTGCATCCTGGATTTAGGAGGTAGCTGGGAGGCGCATCTACCGTTAGTGTAATTTACTTATAATAATAGATTCCACTCTAGCATTCGCATGGCTTCGTATGAAGCCCTATACTGACGAAAGTGTAGATCACTGGCATATTGGGATGAAGTGGGAGAGAGAAAAATTTTAGGTCCTAAAATAGTTGAAAGAACGGTGAAAGCAGTGGAGAAGATTCGAGGTAACATTAAAGTTGCTCAAGATCGACAGAAATCGTATGCCAACAAAAGAAGAAAAGATTTGCATTTTGAGGTAGGTGACAAAGTGGTTTTGAAGGTCGCTCCTATGAAAGGGGTGTTGAGATTTGGGAAGTAAGTAAAATTGAGACCTCGTTTTATCGAACCTTTCGAAATTTTAGAACGTATTGGTGAAGTGGCTTACGCCTAGCTCTACCACCTGGATTGTCGTTGGTGCATGATGTCTTTCATGTTTCTATGCTAAGGAAGTATTTGCATGAGCCAAGTCACACCATCAACTATGAGGACATACAACTCAACAAAGACTTGGCCTATGAAGAGGAGCCTGTTGTTGTTCTCGATAAGAAGATCCACGAGTTGAGGAATAGACAAGTTTCGCTAATTAGAGTACAGTGGAGTAGGCATAGAAAAGAAGAAGCAACTTGGGAACGCGAAGATGAAATCCTAGCTAAATACACATTCTTAGGACAACCTGGTAAGATAAATTTCGAGGACGGAATTTTTTTAAGTGGGTAGGATTGTAACATCCCATATTTACGTTATTTAAATTATTTAATTATTTAATTATTTAATTTCTTTAAATTGATTTTAAATTTATTTGATAATGATCGATAGAATTAGACGGACTTGAGGGAGTCTGACATTGCGCCCCTAGTATAGAAAAGAAAATTTAGAACTTAAACTTGGGCCTTAGAATTATTATGTGAGCTTGTTAAATATTTTAATACTCATTTCTTATGTTCTTTTGAAATGAAAAGAATTTATTTATTTATTTAAGGACAAATATGAGACTAAAATAAAAATATTATTTTTATTAAAACATATCCTAGAATTTGATCATCATCCTTAACAGTAACTTTATTTAACCTTATCATTTATCTTTCATCTTCATCTTGTTACATCGACTTCCTTCTCATCACTCCATTCTCAATAGTATATGAACGTTTCTTTCAAGCAAACCAACAGGTCTCCAAAGCAAATTCCATAGAATTAAACAAAAAAAATAAGAATCCAATTACCCAATTCATCTCTTTCAGTGAGACTTCCTTCTGATCTGCAAAATTCTCTCTTTCGGTAAGATTACTATTTGAACTATCACGCCTGATCCTCTATTGATTGAAAGCTTTATCAAAACTAAACACACAACCACCACTAGTTTTCCCAATTCCTTAAACTAGTTCACTAAATCACGTTTTCAACAACCAAAATAAAGATAAAAATATAACATATTCTTGCTGCACATAATGTTTGAAAATTCAAATATATACATGTATGTTTATGCTAGTCAATAGAAGTTTATTTACAAAATTACTATCTCTGTACACTTCCAATTACCATAACAAAAATTTAATTACACAATACCAAAACATGCTTCACCACCCAATATCAACCCATACATATGATTCTGCATTCCGATATCATTTAGAAATTAAATTAAAAGAATTCAGAAAGATACCTAGAAATTAAAGAAAATAGAAGAAAAGGGAGGGGGGGAGTCATGGGTCTGTGATGTCGAGACAGGGGAGTCAAGGTAGCGTCGGGTTTAATATGCAGAACCAAACTTCCAAAAGGGGTTTTTACAAACGAAAATAATAAATGAACAGAGAACACGATTTAAACAGATTAAGAGAATTATTCCGGATTCCAATTAACTCCACCCTAACTTAACTAAATTGATCCTTGATGCAAAGATTAATTCAATTAACACATGCAAATCAGTTATAGCCACCGAAGACACTTACTGACGCGGCCTAATTTCTCCGTAGTTTCTCGATAATCAGGAAGACACTTCACTAATTATTTCCCTAATCGACTGACAACCGTAAGAGACACTCTATAGATTTAATGGGCAGATAGCATTTATAGCTAGAGAACCCGATTCAAAACCAACATACTCTGACACAGGACCGTTGAATTAAGACTGTTATTCCCTCAATTCTGAAGAACCGTTGCACCACTAATTAAACTTAAACCACAATTACGGATGGCCAGTTTAATTGGCTACTAATTAATTCCGATCTACTAAATATGTGCACCTACCTAGCAGAGACGAAACAATTAACGACTTTAAACAATGAGAACATCAGATGCATGCAATTAATCAAAACAGAAAATCAATTAGATCTCGCAGTATAATTACGCCAGGACTTTGTTAGTTGTCACCGGAATAAAGCAAGCTTAGCTCGAATTCATAACTGGATTCGAACTACAATAATTTTCTGAGAAAAATAGCGATGAAAAGGAACAAAGTAAAGGAACGAGAATAAAATCTGCTGCTGCGTCTTTGGCTCTTGCGTGAGGATATATAGATATTTCCTACTCTCTCTAGTATTCCTTAAATACAATAGTTTAATTAAGGAAATAGAGTCTTAAATTTAATCAAACTAGGAAAGAGATAAATATAGAGTCTTCAAGCTGTAAAACACTAGCAGCTCGTGTCTAAGCCCATCAGCTGTGTAAACACTCGTGCTCCAGCCCAAAATCCGCGCGCACAGGCCCAGCATTTGTCATCTCGGTATCTCTTCCAAGCAGTATGCCCATACGACCTGACTTCTAAACTCGCCAGATTTCCTTCAATCATCTTGACTGCATAAATCTCCACAAAACTCGGCCAATTCCTTCATATTTGTGTTAATTACGTGCAATCACTCACAAAACACACTTTCTTCCACAAAATACAATTATGAGGCAATTTACACGACCAAGATTTACCAAAAAGGCCTAAATTATGTATGTAAATATAGCCAATCAAATCCCCCCACACTTAGACAATGCTCGTCCTCGAGCATATCTAAACAGAAAACAGACTCAAAATAAAAATCAGAAGTGACAAGTCAAGCATTGGCCGCCTCAAATGAGAAACACTCAAAGTCAGGATTATAATACAATTATCCACAATGCCCTTCATTCAAGTCAAAAATATGCAAACTTAATCCTGCCTCACCAAGGTTCGCTCAATTTCTCTCAAAAAGAAAGTAAGAATAGATTTTAATTCACACAAGTCATGACTTGATGCCTTCAAACATAGAATTGCCCATATGTCAAAACCATTACCAAAAAGTGAGAACAATGCATAAATCAAAAGGTCTTTGAAACAGGTTGTAATGGGGCTAGGGTGCACAGGTAAGATAAAAGGGATGAAATGGCTCAAATAAGTGAAAATGACACGTCTCTTGTAAACTCTTTGGACAACCATGTACATGATCATGTTCATAAACATGATCAAGTACATTCATTGATCTTCAATCAGATTTACAGCGGAATGTTAATAGCATAATATCCAGAACATGGTCTTCAATCTTGTACAACCAAAATCTTTGTGTTCTTTGATATTGCCATACAGATCATGGTAATCTCGAACACCTTAGTGCAGATGGCACTAACAAGATGTATCATATCTATGGGTTGTGACCTTCGAGTTACCAGGTTGTGGTCTTTTCACCACTAGGGAGTCCATGTTGCGTAACCCCCTCGCATACTCGGTGGGATACTTGAGGTAACCCATCTCTTATTCTAAGACTTGCATGTATGGGGTGCAGTAGACATCAGGTTTGAACCAGGATAGCCTAGAGGAGGTAACATGTTTTGCATATATGGGAAGGGCTTTTGCGTTTTTCTTCCCATATGCTGTCAGTTGTTGTTAGATATTTCTAAAGTTTTTCAGAACTTTTTATAAAATCCCATTGAGTACAATTGTGCCCACGCCCTCTTTTTCAAATATTTTCAAGTTGGGATGGGGAGGTCGATGGTAGCTATGAAAGTGGGTTTGCTGCTGAGGTCATGTTTTACTACTTTACCATTATTCACACGATGTTTCTTGCTACTCTGACGACTTATGGTATTTTGTTCATATGGTTATACCTATGATTCTGCTATCCTGATCATGAACATTTGTTGACTCTTAGTTATCATGTCTCGTATGCTTATCTATATAACTAATCTAAAGGGAAGCCCCACTTTTGATATACATATCTATTTATTCATATTTCGCTTAGAAGAGGCTTTACTTGTTAAACATGTTGATTTTTCTAACTTTTAGTTGACCTATAATGATTTTTAAGTCGTTTTCTTACTTATGTCCTATGAACGGGATACGGTAAAATTTATTTGACTCTGACCTATTAATGGGTCTTAGTTGTTGTGACCTATGAAGAGATCATGTTTATTTGAAGAGTCAAAATTTTATTTATTTAATTATTGGATTATGTTCAAGTTTTGATTGGTCTTTGAATAAGCATTCATTTGAATTGATTAAATCATTTGACTCCATTGATACTTTGAAAAACTTAGATTTCTTCCAGTTCTAGAGGTTATGTTGCCTAAATTCTTAAGGCGCTAACTTGGTTTTTATTCTCGAAACATCCCCTGGATTTCCAATTAAATTACCTTTTACCTTCCATTTTTTCACCTAATGTCCCCGTCATAATTCTCGGGATCGGGCTGTTACAAAAGGAGACTTTCAGAACTCATGCTAACGGAGACAGAATCCACATGAGATCCTCTAGTCCAAAGTTGTATATGTCAAATGTGTTCCAAACATAAAAATTATTAATTTTTCTTTCATTTTCTTCTTCAATTTTAATTTATTGTTTATTCCACCCAACTATATTAATAATTATGTTTTAGTATTTACTTTTCATTTTTTAGTTAATAAATTGATTTTTAGGGTTATTATTCCAAACATAGGATATATAATTTCGATTCTTAGGAATAAATATTAATTATGATTAGTTAAAATAAAATAAATTTTATTTTTATGATTATTAAAACTATGCAATTTTAATGTTGGCACACAGATGGAATTGAATAAACAATTTGGACTAAAAGATCTCATCCGATCATAATCATATGCTAATGAAGACATAATCATATGCTTACTAAGCATTATCATTTCATGCACAACACCTAACTTTGTACACAAAATTATTTTTGTTAGGAAATAATTAAGTAAACGACCAGCCTTACATGGTTGGAAATTAAAGCTAGTGGAGCCTAATTTTCAACAAATTACGTAGAATTTCAAAAAAATATTAATCTTAGACAATTATGATTGTTTGATTGAAGGTTGTTAGTTGCATGCGAATACATTTCAAATTTGGCTTCATTGCAACATTGTCATTTGAAAGGAAAAAAACTTATTCTTCTAGTGAAGATTGTTAAATTGAGGTCGATATATCACCCGAATTATAATTAATTTTGGTACTTTGAATTTAGCCAAATGTTATAGTATAAAGAGATCGTGGAGATCGTTATGCAATATATTCTTATATCTTTAATCTGACTTCAATGCACTATATTGTTTCTTTAGCGTTATGCAATATATTTCTTTAGAATGGCATAATGATGTTGTTATCATATGACAATGCTAACAGTAATAAATATTATGTAATGCTAACGTCATGCTACTCTAGATGATAATGCCAACGTTATAATGCTACTGTCATATATGCATTACATAATGCTAACATTAGCATATAGAATATGCTAGAGATAGCATTAACATTGAGTTATCTTAGAATCACATTATCATAATCATATTAAATAGATAGCATATATGGTATAATCCACTTCAGAAAATGTTAATATATATAACTCACTTACAATGCTAATATATACTAATGTCAGTGCTAATATTACGTACAAAATGAAATACTAACAAAACAATTCAAGATCTAAATAAATCAATAGGGTTGACAATGTTAACACCATAATAACATAATGCTAATATGACCGAACTATGATGCTAACAAAATCCAAGAATAATGTTAACAAGCACATTTAATAAAGGAGATTACAAAATGAAATGAATCATGCAAGTTGATAATAAATTTGATACAAATTTGACAAATACAATGAGGAAATGACGAGACAATCTTGATAGATCTTGCAGTCGCACCGACAACATCATACAAATTCATCGCGACAAGTCACCTGTAGCAATCGTAAATGACAACTACATCACAAATTCATCTATTTGTCATTTATCAAAAGAGGACAATCACTTTCCTCCTACTGCTTTCATAAGCTCTAATATACTCTTTTCTCATATTCTCTTCATGCAATAATCACGAATCATTTAGAAAATGCAGCTCCAGACGAACCTCAGAGGTTTTCTCTTAGTTCTGATCTTCCTCATTGTGGAGAGAGAGGAGATGTGGTGGTGGTGGCGGTTGGAGGGATCGAGCAATGATTTTGGAGAGGGATGATCGCCAATGTTGGAGAGAAAGAGAAGGAGAAAGAGCTTCGTCGATGACGGCGAGGAGAAAGATAGAACATATATGATAAAGAAAAACATTATATATATATATAGATAGATAGATACACCTGCAATCCTAAAACATACCAAATATTACAAGTATGCCACCGAAAATTTAAAGCAATTTAAACCACCCAAAGTAATTGAATCTATTGTTGGAATTGGATCCTTGTTTTAACATAAGGAAATGATTCTCATTTGATTCATTCCCTATATATACATATATTTCAAATGTGAAATTTGTCTAGAGGCAAGATGCTTTGAAATAATGAAAGAGGGTAAGGATTTGAATTTAATTATGGGCTGAAGATCAAAATTATCAATGATCATGAAAAGATGGAAGGCATTGCCTCATCTAAGGGGGAGAAACTATAATCACATGTATCGGAATATGTGTCCACCATGAATGGCTGAGTCCAGAAACTTTCATGGAATTCCGACAATAAATCATCAGTTGCTCCCGACGTTATGGATAACAACATTTGATCTGGGCTATATTTGTGCGTAGATGAATCAAGATCCGAATCTACAGTGGCAGAAACCCCAGAGGAAGCCAAGTTGGAGCTCGATGATTCCAAAATGAATATCTCAGAAGACACCTTGGACTTTCCAAATTTTGGAGAAATTGCATTTTCAAGATTATCACAATATTTGCCTACTTCGTCTAAAGATTGTTTTGCTTGAGAGATCTCAGTATGCTCTATTGATTTACTGCTCGTTGTTTCGCGACTCCGGAGGTGTGCGTGCCAGTAGTTCTTGATATCGTTGTCAGTTCTTCCGGGCAATTTTGCCGCAATTGCAGACCACCTGCATTTACAAAACTTATGATTAATGAGTAGTATTTGAACGATTACCTGAGTTATTTATCCTATTGCACCTCATCTAGTTAGACACACATATATCATATGATTTAAAACAAATTTTGAAAATATTCATTCCATACTTCTCAAAATGTAGTAATTAATCTTAATTATTTTTGTACATGGAGTCCAAGCACCAAAAATAAATGACCCGTCACTAATAATACAATGATTAGGGAGTAGCAAATCATACTTGTTTCCAAGTTGATGATGAAGTTTCTCGATAAGATCTCTTTCTTGTTTGGAGTAATTCCCTCGTTTGACACCCGATTTCAAGTAATTAACCCATCGCAATCTACAACTCTTTCCACATCTCTCAAGACCTGAAAGGGAAACAAATATTTCCTCAATTGTTCTCTACTATATATATATATATATATATATATATATATATATATATATATATATATATATATATATTTATTAGAATCGTATAATAAGTTATTTTACTTATTCCGTGCAGTTTCTTACCAGCAAACTTGGGCAGCAATCGCCAGTTCCAATGGCCGTATCTAAGAACGTATGCTCTTAGCTTTTCGTCTTCTTCTTCACTCCACGCGCCTTTCTTCACTCCGTTTTTGTCAATGTAAGCAGCCTTCACCATTTTCGTGGTTTCCAAATTCTTAATATTAGCTACTTGAAATTACCATAATACAGTATATCTTATTTATATAAGCCACACATTTAGAGCCGAGAGGTCAACTTGTTGGTTCTAGGAGCATGGAATATATATATTAACAATTTGACTAATAAAGTACACAGATCTAGTCGATTAAATGCTAAATACATACGTATCCCTATGTACAGGTGTGAATGGAGGTGGATTATAATAAACATTGTGCATAGTCTCAGAGCTAGACATGCTACACTTATTTACTACAATTTGTTTGCTTATTTTATTGTATATTAGCACTTATTATCACTAAATATATACAATAAGAAAAATAATAAAAATATAAAATAATAATTTATATATTTGCGTGCGTAACATTTGTATATGATCGAAGAAATTGACTTGAAATGTAAAGAAATGTAAGTCAAATTAAATTATTGTTATAAGAAAGGCTTTACAAGTATTGATATAGCTCAGTCAATGAATTTACTGCATACGCTTGAGAAAAAAAAACGTATTTTCGATTTCTTTTGAGTAATATGACATAATGCTACGTCAGCAATAATTGCCAGTGTTATGTCATCTTGTATTACGTAGAGTGTGAACAACATTTAATAATAAATACAAGTCCAGCAATTTCTGCTAACCCGAATAATTTTTTCTTTCCCAGGATTATTCAATAGGATATTTTAATAGTCATTATTAATGTTCACACAGTTAATCATGAAAAAAAAAATGGATCTTAATTAGGTGTGCAAAATACAATGATCGAGACTTTTTTTTTCATTTCATAATTTAATATTGTTATCGATAAACGTTTAATATTATTGTTTTTTTTATTTTTATGACGAGAGATAGGACCGTTTCTAATAATTTAATGATCGGAGTCGGATTAAAATAAGATTTTTTTTTTATTTCATAATTCAATAAATAAATTGAACATCACACAGTACTCAAAATATTCATATTGTGGTTTAGACACAATTTACCTACAATTTTAGGAGCAGAAGTGCATGTCATGAAGTCTATACATCATCGGACAAAAAATAAAAAGAATTGACGTCATAGGATTGCGGGAATAAAAATAACTGGTCAAATTCGGGTAATATGATTCAAATAATTGGAGTTATATTTGCCTAATTTAATTAGAGTTTTTAAATAATTTGGTGAGCATATGTAAATGATAATCTATTTTAATCGTTAAAATAATTTAATGGTGATGAGAGCTATATTTTAATTTAGCGGTACTTAAAAAAAGTGAAAGAAAAACAAACAGAAATCTATCATGCATTATCCAATTGTATTAATTTAATTACACCAAAACTCCTATACATTACTCCAGATCTAATAAGACCCAAACATCCATCAGACGGATCGGTGTCAATGCGGGTCAATCCACATTGACCGGTGTTGACCCGCCCAAAAAAATGGGTAAAAGTTAGTATCAATTTTAATTTTACACTAAAAAGCATCATTTAAAGTTCAAAAATTATTACTTGTATCATTAAAAAGCAATTGGTCAGGTTTATGTAGTTAAATTTATGATTTTTTCCATTCCAATTAATGTTTAAAGTAGGGGAGGGGAGTTAGGTTTTTTTAGGGTTCATATTTTTTAGGGTTTTTTTGGGTTTTTTTTTTAGTATTTTTTAGGGGATTTTGTTGTGTTTTTTTAGAGTTCAAGTTTTTTTCGGCTTATTAATCTCAATTAGGAGTTATATTAATTATTTCAAAAAATATTAAATTTGTTCACTTTTATTTTAGGGTTCACTAATTCCATTTAGGGTATATATATTTAATTCAGAATTATGTTTTTTTTTTCAATTACCATTTATATTTATTTTGAAAAATTAAATTTATTGTCGAATGCAATGCACGAGCCCACGCGTTAGCGTCGGGCATTGTGTGAGTCGCCGAATTAAAAAAATCATTCACTTTAATTTTAGGATCCATTAAATCAATTTTAGAATATATATTTATTTTTAAAATTAAATTAATTCATTTCAATTTTTAGGGTTCACTAATTGTATTTTAAGGTATACAATTTTAGGAGACAATATAAAAAAATAGAAAAATCGAAAAAAATAAATAAAAAAATCAAAAAATTAATTAAAATTGAAAAAAAATTACCCCACGCGCATGGCCCGCACGCGTGGGGTCCACGCGCCTTAAATGGGCCTGCTTTTTTTTTTTTGAGGGCCATTTGTGCACAGGAGGGTGCCCTATTTAGTTATATATTAACTGCTCATTTTTCTGATGTAGCGCCCTTTTTTTTCTTTCCCGATAGGTCAATCGATATGAGTGCCGTTATAACTTAAGTTTTTAAGCTCCAAATTTTATTTATAAGCTAGCAGTTTGAATTCATAGTATTGCACAATTTAAGTATGTACAATTAAAGCAGAAGAAAACCCTTCTTTAATTATAGCTAGGCAACTGGTTTTGCCTTCTAGCATTGGTACGTACTTATTTATGTCCTATCAGAGAGTCCAGGTGTATGGTCTATGAGTTAGTAGTTTTTTCTTGAGATAAAAACTTGAAATAAGTTTGGTTTTCTATATATAGGTAATGTGATTGAGGAGCTAGAAATGATCATAATATTAATTTCAGAAGAAATTCTAGTGGGATGAGTGTAGTCATAGTTCAGACATAGGTAATTTTACTATTCAATTTATAAAAGAGATCGTGAATGGTAATAATTGAGTTATTTATGTAAGCCTCCCAAGTAAACTTTACCATAAAGTAGTGAATTGTTCTTCAAAATTGAGCAAGCCCGTGCTAGAGTGGTTTGTTTATCACGTACGGTAGGTGTGTCAATCTCTAATTTCCTTAATTATTTATTATTCTTTCAAATATAATGTTCTATTCTTACTAAAAATATATGGGTTAAGGGCCAAATAGGCCCCTGTACTTATTTGGGGGGAACAAATAGACCCTCGAACTATTTTTTGTCTCGATTGAGCCCCTGTACTTTTATTAAGGGCTCAATCAAGCCCCTCTGTCAGCCCCCTCACAAATGGCCGTTAGTCTTGATTCAAAATGACGTCGTTTTATATAAAACGACGTCGTTTTGTTTTTGCCAAAAAAAAATAAAATTAAACCCGCTTTAATAAACCCGACCCGCCTGCGCTAATGAAGATCGAATTTAATCAACTCAACCTTCTCTCCCAAATTCTTCAAATTATCAAGCTGAAATGTAATAAAAAAAAAATCCCCAGATTATTGAAATCCCTAATCAAGAAAAAAGATCAGAACACAAAAAAAAAAAAAAAAAAAAATTATACTTGACTGTCCATGAGCAAAATGGCATCTCTCGCCATAGTTGCAGAGCCCCATCTCCCATCTACTACACATTCTCATTTTCCACCCCACCGCCATTGCCGTCTGATCGAGGTCTCCGACATTTCCCCTGCTATCCCCTGTTACACCAATGCTTATAGCAGAGCTCTCCCTATGGCCCAGCATCTCCATCTTGAGCTTCTTCATCGGGGAAGGCCGTTCGTGCAAGAAATTGTACTTGTCTCCATAGGGACATTCTTCGCCATTCTATGAATCATTCTCTGATCATCTCCCCAAGCACCACCACCCCCATTGCCCCTCTCCTTCTCCCTTATCATTTCTTGCCAATTCGGAGGCGGCTCGCGCAAATCCTCAACTCCATGAGCAAATGTGCACTGCTCACCATTCCTACACGTTCCTTCCATGAATTTGGCACAGATTCGAGTTTTGTAGTATATATGACTGGTCCCTTTATTGCCGGGAACATTTGATTGATTAATTCTTGGATTCATTGGTGGGAAGGGTGCAAAACATGGTGGTTTTTCACAAGTTCTTGATTTTTTGGACTGGTGGAGACGATCGAATTGTGGCATCAAATCTGGCTGCTGCTGCTCGAATCTGCAAAATTTTTGAGGGATTGATTGAATTTGAAGAAGAACCCTAAATCCCTAAATTATTTCAGCTTGATAATTTGAAGAATTTGGGAGAGAAGGTTGAGTTGATTAAATTCGATCTTCATTAGCGCAGGCGGGTCGGGTTTATCAAAGCGGGTTTTTTTTTTTTTTTTTGGGCAAAAATAAAACGATGTCGTTTTGTATAAAACGACGTCGTTTTGAATTAAGACTAACGGCCGTTTGTGAGGGGGCTGACGGAGGGGCTTGATTGAGCCCTCAATAAAAGTACAGGGGCTCAATCGAGACAAAAAATAGTTCGAGGGGCTATTTGTTCTCCCCAAATAAGTACAGAGGCCTATTTGGCCCTTAACCCAAAAATATATTATGTATAACATGAAGCATATAGACACAAATGGACAAGTTCACCTGCATGTGTCATAAAAAGAGGCTTATTATATATTATTAGTGTTTTAAGCATCAACTGTTCAATTTGAGACGCCGAATTGAGTGACAACAAATTCCGCAACACGATTTATTATTATTGTTGTTGTTTTCTAAGATCACTTTTACACACAATAACAACATTAAATTATTATTATTATCATCATCATCATCATCATCATCTAAGAGATCGTTCTTACACACAACTACAACATTAAATTATTATTTCTCGCTTGATAAATAAAGACACATGCATGTGACATAACCATTTCGGCTACTTGCACTAGCAGGGCTAACTTGATCAAATCGATCCTGGGTCGGCTACCCAATTTAATTTATTTATCTGGAATTAATTTAATGCATAAAGTCAACTAAAACCCATGAATGACGTCATTATAGTGACATAACATAGGTTTTGAAATTTAATATCACGTTATTAACATTATGAAAACAAATGAAAACAAACAAGGAAAATGATTAATTACAGATCTATACATTTTCAATTCATGTGTACCATGTACATATATTATTATTATTATTATTATTATTATTACTATTATTATTAAAGGATAATTCTATCCACAACTCCATTTTTCTGTTCGTAACATTCAAAATTAAATAAAATATAAATATTAAACAAATGGTGCATCTTGCCGTTATTAATCATTTGCTTTTATTTCATTTTAGGGTTTTTAATTTTGACGATGGTGCATCTTGCCGTTATTAATCATTTGCTTTTATTTCATTTTAGGGTTTTTAATTTTTCGTCAAAATTTCACTAGTATAGCCCCTAATATTTCCATTTTCTTAAAAATCTTAAAAACCTTAGGCACCAAATAACCCTAAAATCAATAAAAATCATTCAGAACTTCAAATTTTCAAACATGTTCAATAATCACATTTACATATATATATTTTTTACTTTTCAAAAACCCAATTTTCTTCTATTATTTAGAATTTTAATTTCCATCGAGAAAGTAGAGAAATTAAAAATATTGAAGATGAATTGAGTCTCATAACATGATTATGAGATTTTACTCTTCATTTTAGGGTTGAGAAATCAAATTCATTTCTCTTCATTCCCAGAACTCGTGGAAAGATTAAAATTCAAAACAATAACATCCTTGGTTTATTTGTTCCTAATTCTGAATTCCTAACTAAATTTTGGTAAGAGTTAGAAAAACATTATATTTTCAAGAATATCCAGGAGATGAATATTCATATCATGTTTATGAGTTGATGCGGTTGTGCGAGTTTAATTAACTTAGTTACGTAAAACTGTGGATTATTTAAGTTTAATTTTATTTTGGTGGCTATAAGGTTACAAAAGTCAATCAATAAAATATTTATATTTTAAATATTTATGAGGACTACAAAGAGAAAAATGAGGATTGTGAAAAGAATTCTCATTATTAAAATGTCACATAGATCGAAGTATACAACCTGTGCAGGGTCTTGATAGTAGGCTCAACATGTTTATCTTTAAGGCCCCAAAATTTTGGAGGCTCATTTTTTTAATAGGCATGTATAGATGTGATCCAAAATTATATATAAAAAAAAAAAAGAAGAGAAAGAGTCATTCATAGAGTTGATTTAGACTAATTTTTTTATCATAATTTTTCATTATAAAGGCCCATGCTTAAGGTCTCGCTTAGGGTCCTATGAGACACAGGTCCGGCCCTGAACGTCCGTATATAGTTTATAATATAGATATCTTCTTTCAGCAATTTTTTAGCATTTAATTACGTGTTGGACAATTCGTCTAACTTCATAGTAATACTTTCTTTAAATTAATTTCTTCTATTGATTTTGTTATTACGAGTTATATTTATAGACGTTCGCTAATGAATTTGGAACTTTAAAGTTTTTTTGGGCCTACCAGTAAAAAATTATAATTCTTCACTACTTTTCTTTTCATCTTAGCCTATTATTTCGAAATTGTCTATCCCATAAATAATTTTCTGAATCGAGAAAAAGGAATTGATGTCGATATATGATTCCATTGAGCAAATTCACCTTCTCAATTAGATGAATTAACAAATCGAATATTATGATATTAAAATTGCACAGATTATACAATGTCAGCTCGGTTGTGAGGCATCTCACATTAATTCAATTCATCAAATTAATAAGATCGTGAAAAGTGGTGCAATGGCATAAGGAGGGATTTTTATGTGTAAACTTTCCAAATAAACTTATTAGTAGTGTAGCGAATGTTTTTCTTCAAGTTCAAATAAGGGTTAAATATTTCAAAAATTCAAACTTGTAGTGAAACAAAAGGTGGACATTATATTGTATAGCATGTTAATAAGGTCCAAACACGTGATATTAGAATTGCGGTTCAAACATGTAAGTAAAGTATGTGTGGAAGTCCAATAAAACGGCTGAGAAACTAGCTAGCTAGTAGGCTTTATTACGTGGTTAGGGCTCTGTTAAAAATAAACTAATTACAAATTAAGGGATTAAGAGGCTTTCATTGAACTATACAAAGCTAGAGTTGGTTTTACGTTATGGCATTTAAATTTTCAGTCTCAAAATAAATGATCATCTGGTTCATTTGGTGTAACAGTCCTCTATTTTGTTGAGCTAGCTACTTATCAGTAGAGCCACACAGATAGAGAGATCTTTCTGAAATTTTTATATTTACAATTTTTCCCATACGATTTTAAATTGTCCAGCATCATCTCCAGGCAGCTCGAGAAGGTTGGTCGTGCACAGGTAGAGTTTGCTTGTCCATTAGAGTTGCAGCAGCCCATTTTGATCAAGCCATCTTTAGCTGGGCTAGAAGAACAGCAAACTCCATAGCTCATTCTTTGGCCAAAATAGCAGCTAATAATCCTAGTTTTTATTCTTAATTTCTTATACCGCTGCTCTTTCAGCTGAACTTTTGTCGAACATTCCGCCTGCGGAAATGGTGTGCTTCTATTATTATTTTTGTTTTCCTAATATATATATATATATATATATATATGGGTTGGATAAAAAATACACACTTTCCTGGTGTAGGAACTAAGAACTCATCTTACACCATCCACCTAGATGATTTAATGGCTAAGATTAAATATCAAAATCAAGGCAAAAAAAAGGAAGTGGGGGTATAGTTGTCAAATCCCCATAAAAAAGCTGATGTCATCACTTTTAAAAAAACAATCTTAAAAACTTTGAACGACCATAACTCACTCGTTTCAAATCAGATCAATGCAAATAATATACTAAATTAAAAATCTTTTCATGCTATTTAATTCAAGATCATTCATGTATATGTTTGTTCAAATAAATATAGATGAAAAATACAATATATACATTTTTACTCGTGTGCAGCGCGAAAATGCTTTCGTTAGCTTTTAAATAATGGTTTGTCAACATTATGATAAATTGATAACATATGCTAACAAAGCATTTGTTATATGCTAACATATTGCATTCATTGTGCTAATGAATGATTATCATAATGTTAAAGTAGTACACATACTTATATTGTTACTATGATTATTACATTTGAATTATGACTTATAATTGTTTTTTATGATTTAGTTTTTATGTTCTAGTTACTAATTGATTGTTATATATTATTTATTTCATCAAATTAAAATACATTAATTAGGGTTTTCTTCATCCATTTATGGTTTATATCTTATGCTAACGATGAATTGTCATATGCTAACATAGTTATCCGTCGTGCTGATAAAATAATACCATTATGCTAGCTAGCATTGTATATTTATATTGCTACTATGGTTTATTTATCCAATTAAGGTTTATAATTAATTTTTAGAATGTAATTCTATTTTTTAGATCATTGAAGTTTATTATATCTGAATTATGGTTTATTCCATCCATTAGAATTTATAATTACTCTTTAGAATTTAATTTTTCTTTAACAATATGAGAAAATTTTTATTAGCATAACGATAATGCTTCATTAGCATGATGATAATACTTCGTTAGCATGACGATACTGTTATCAACTACCCACCGCATTTTTATAAACATTACCAAATTACATTAATACCCCTGCGCGAAAATCTTTTCAAATATTACAAAATTACCACCACCCCTTTTAAATAAATCTAGACCATAGATCTTTACTGATTGTATAGTGTGAGATGGGTTCCTAGTTCTTACACTAGGGTTGATTTGCATTATAAGCACCCCCTATATATATATGTATATATATATATAGAGAAAGAATCAAATAGGAACCAAATCCCCCGTGAGAACCTAGGAACCAATCATAACCTTAGATTTAATTAGATCTAATGACCATAATTTAGTCAAAGTTTTAGTCAAAGTAAGGTGGCAAACTTGTAATATTTGAGAACTTAATGAAGGCGGGGTTATTTTCGTAATTTAGAAATTCGGTTATGTTTTTTCGGATTTTGGGCCCAATTCTCGGAATTAAATAGACAACGCTTTAAAACCGTTGTCTTTTCTGACTTTGTATTAATATGCTAACATGAAAGATTTATATTGCTAACATCAACAGATTTTGTTGCTAACATGAGGTAGAGTCATATTGCTAACTTGACGAAATCATAATATTAAACTGACACGTATTAAACACCAGACATATAACATTAGACCACATTTAAAATAATATTATGTAACATGTGTAAAATCATTCATGCATACAACATCTTACTAATATGTTAGAGAATATACGCACTGCTAATATGTTAGTAGCATGTTGCTAATATGTGAATAATGATATGCTAGTATGACTTAAATTCTCAAATATTACAAGTTTTCAAAATAATATTAAGCATTGATAAAATTATAATTGTTTATGAACTTAACTATATATAGCTCATACTTTAATTATTTTCTCATGAAAGCAACTTAAATTCAAAGTTGTGCATAAAAAATTTCATGTTAACAACATAAACACAAGATATGAGCAATATTGTGATATCATATTAGCAAATGTCTGACAGTTACGAGTTGAATATACGTGAAAAAAAGTTTTTGTATTTTTCATCAATTTTTGCTCAAATAAACATATGCAATATGGATCTTAAATGAAAGAGCATGAAAAAATCTTTAATTTGATATACTTTTTTTGCGTAAATTGGATAAAAAATGAGTAAGTTATGATTATTTAAGGTTTTTAAGAATTTTTTAAAAGATGATGACATCACTTTATAAAAAAAATCTGGAATTACCTCTTATATTTTGAATTTTACATATTTACAACTATGTCACCGCCTTTTTATCCGCCATGTCATCAAAATCCTTGAATTTGAATGGTTCCAAGGTTCTCACGGGGATTAATTGGTTCATATTTGAACCCACCCCTATATATATGTGTGTGTGTGTGTGTGTGTAGAGAGAGAGATAAAATGTAAACATTGTCATTGTGTGTAATTTAGGGATTGGTCATATATCCACTAATTTTTTTTTGAGTGATATAGATGTGTGGTTAAGATTAGTTCTATTTTAATTATTATGTTATTTATTGTATTTAAAATGTCATACTTGTTATTGTAATTTCATTGATATCTTATTAAATCCCCTATAATATCTATTTTTTTTCTATTTATTGATTTCAATTCCTCTTTAATTCTCAATTCATTTCGAATCACTAGCTATTTTATGGCTAAAGCACAATTAAGAAACATCAAGCACGACAAGCAAATCAATATATATCAATTTTTACTTTGTTTGGATTATTCGTCATTAATAAAATTGTAATTTGGTCTAGTGCATATCATGAAATTAAATATGAGACAGAGACAATGCTTAAATTTATGTTTGTTATTGCTTTAATTGAAATTTCATAATTTCAATTTAATTTTGTTTGAAATATTAGTTTGTTCGAATTAATTAAATTTTACTTATTGTATATTACGAAAATATGAGAATGAGACAATGTTAAATTTATGTTTCTACTAATGCTTTAATTCAGATTTCATAATGCTATTTATAATTGAGTTTGTGTTTCATACTTACGTTTATGTAGTTCGATTTTATTTGATATTTTTTTATATTTTTATTGGTAGTTGATAATGCTATAATACTGTAAATCATATTAATTTGCACACGATAACATTCACAAAAATCGGGACATATGACCTACATGATATGTGTTTCAATGTTGATTTGATATTTCTTATGTTTTTATTTGCAGTTAGTGATGCTATAACATTAGATATCATATATGCAGACAATAATATTCACAAGGACCATAACATCTAACTGACATGATATGTGAGTCGCTGCTAATTTCATATTTCTTAAGATTTTTATTGGCAACTAACGATGCTATATATGTGGGATTGATGCTAATTTGAAATTTCTTGATGGTTTTATTGGTAGTTAATGATACTATAGCATTTGAAATTATATCATAATTGTTAGCAAATTTACAATTACACTCTTTACCTCAAATATATATATATATATATATATATATATATATATCTCAATTAAAGCATAATATAATGTAAAATTAGCATTGTTTGCATCATGCAATGTGAAATTATAATTGTTTCATACTTTACAAATACAAAATAAACAATAATAAATTCAAATGGATCCTAAATAATAAAAAACGAAACAGTCATTTCCTCAAGTAACGATATCTAGAATTGAATTTGGTCGTTACGATTTTTGGATGATTTATTATCCCATAACTGTAGGCGCGAAAAAGGTAACTCAAGGATTCTAAAAAATATGTTGACATTTTTGTCCTTGGACAACATCCTCTATTAAATGTGTTTAATTTCACAATTTTCCCAAATTAATCTTGGCCTAGATTAATCAATTAATGGATAGGATGAATCCTAAATTACACACTAGCTAGGGGTATGTGTACGTGATAATCTCTCTCTCTCTCTCTCTCTCTATATATATATATATATATATATATATATATATATATATGCATGTGGGATTGATGCTAATATGATATTTGTTGATGCTTTTATTGGTAGTTGATAATACTATAGCATTTGAAATTATATCATAATTGTTAGCAAATTTACAATTACACCCTTTTCCTAAAAAAAAATATCAATTAAAACATAATATAATGTAAAATTAGCATTGTTTGCATCATGCAATGTGAAATTATAATTGTTTCATACTTTAGAAATACAAAATAAACACTAATAAATTCTAATGGATCCTAAATAATAAAAAAAATGAAATAATCATTTCCTCAAGTAATTTGATACATCTTCAACAATATCTAGAATTGAATTTGGTTGTTTCGATTTTTGGATGATTTACTATCCCATAAATGTAGGCGCGAAAAAGATAACTCGAGGATTCTGTAAAATATGTAGATATTTTTGTCCTTGGAAAACATCCTCTATTAAATGTGTTTATAATTTCAAAATTTTACCCAAATTAATCTTAGCCTAGATTAATCAATTAATAGATAGAATGAATCCTAAATTAGACACCATGATAATCATCCTCTCTCTCTCTCTCTCTCTCTCTCTCTATGTGTGTGTGGTTTCAGAGAGAACTAAAGATTGTGTAAGAACTAAGAATCAATCCATACCATTTAATCTAACCCAAACTTACGGTCCAGATTAAGAGAATTAAGCGGTGGTAATTCGTAATAAAGAATCAATCAAACAACCCGTGAGATTAGTAAGGGCAAAATCGGAAAATTTTGAATTTTTTTTCTTCAAACAATCAGATTTTGCAGAGATTCAATCACCGTTTACTACTCACAAAAATAACTTACACAGTCTTTCGTGAAAATCGAAGACAGAGACTAAACACAACAGCAACAACAATTTTTATAGAGGTTTCAAATCTTTTGAACGATTATAAACAACAACAAAAGATTGAATCTTCAAATCAGAAAAGATAAGAAATTAGGTGATATTTTGTTTAATTTTTTTCCATCTTTTATTGTATTTTGCTTATTTTCATTCAAAAAAATGATTTAGCAATTCTTTCATGATAATTTAGAAGTTACTTTTTGTTTTCTTAGCATTACAATACTTGCCAAAACATATAAAATCTAATATTGAACAAACTTTGTTAGATTTGTTTCATGATGATTTAGCAATGTATGATTTATCTTTACATTTTGTGAATTTTGACATTATCGATCGTTTACAGTTTTAGCATTGTCATTTCTCATTTTAGTATTATCATAGCTCTTGTTAGCATTAACATGAAGCCTACCAGGAACACTATAAAATAAACATGAACAACACTATTACAGTTTTCTTGAATTATCAATATCATGTGTAACCCTTATTAGAATTATTTCATTATGATTTAGCAGTTAATTTCATTTCGTTATGTTGGCGTCGGAAAACTTGTAGGAACATGTAAAACCTAACTCTGTTGGCAATGTATGATTTATCTGCACATTTTGTGAATTTAACATTATCATTTATAGTTTTATCATTTTCATTTCTAATTTTAGCGTTAACATAACTCTTGTTAGCATTAGCATGAAAACTTGCCAAGAACATTATAAAACAATCATGAGAAACACTATTACAGTTTTGTTGAATTATCAATATCGTCCATCCCCTATTAGCATTGTCTCATTATGATTTAACAGTTTCATTTTATTTTTGTTCACATCGAGAAATTTGTAGAAACATATAAAACCTATCGTACCATTGTTGGTAATTTATGATTTATTTGTACAATTTGTTGTGTTTAGCATTATTGTTTACAGTTTTAGCATTGTCATTTTTCATTTTAGCATTATCATAACCATTTTTTAGCATTAGCATAAAAAAAATTGTTAGGGACATTATAAACCAATCATGAACAAACGTTGTTACAATTTGTTGAATTAGCATTATCATATCAAATATTAGCATTATCATTGTCATTCTTAGCATTATAAAAACACATATGTCTGAAAAAGTTAACATGAACATTATAAATCCAAACCATGACACATTTTGTGGTACTCGCATTATTGTTCATGGAATTAGCATTATCATCTATCACTTTGGCATTATCATTGACATTATTATTCACTACTTTTATCTTTATTATTCAATTATGTTTTTAGCCTTGTTATTTTGTTTACTAAACAATATTATATAAAAATTTATAAGTGTTAAAAGAGCTACAACAGATGAAAGTACAAGGAAAATAAAAGCTAAAAATACCCTCACTCATCAAGATGATAAAGGCAACAAGATATTTTTTAAATATCCATCATTGCAAATAACCACATGCCCATCAATAGGGTATATAAAATTCAGACAACTCAGAAGAAATATCCAAAGTGGTGCCAACAAAATCTGCAGATTAAATAAGACACAACTAATAACGTTAATGTTAAAACTAATATTTTCTTCGATAATGTTAAAAGTTAAAACTAGTCACAGTAATACTTAAACTAATTACAGCAATGTTAAAACATATCATAGTAATGCTAAAATCATTCAGTCCAAATAGAATAGAATTTCTAAATTACAAAAATACCCCAAGTTCATTAAAATAACCATAATATTACAAAAATCACACTGCATAACTCAAACTCGGTTACAGATCTTCACCGTCTAAAAATTAAAGATCTACGGCTCTAATTGGTTCTTAGTTTTCATTTGATCCATTCTCTCTTTCTCTAATTTTATTTTAGAAATCATATGCACCGACAAAAAAGTAACTAAAGATTCTTGAATCCCTCGTAAAATTCTGGAAGGATTAATTGTGAATGATAATTCTTGAATCTTAGGATTAACTACAATATATTCTTGAAAATAAATCTTAATTGAAAAGATAAACTCAAAAAACACAATAATAGACACTAGAAAGCTAAGGGTGAACTTTTCTTAAAAAAAAAAACAAGAAAAAGAAGAGAAAAGAAAATAAGGGGAGGCCTTCCTAGGACTATGTGATAGCGTAATATTTCACTAGGAAACAAATTAAATTTTTAAATTTATGCAATACCCCTTTTTATAACAAGAGTAGTGATTTTCAGCCAAATTCTGGATAGCTAGAATCTTTTATTATTTTTAATAATTAATTAATTTAATTAATAAAACACTAATTATTTAGTAAATTTACATTGAAGCCCTCCAAAATAATTAGGGCTAATCACTACTCTTAATTTCCGCTTCTAGTCTGAAAAAAAAAGGCCCGCTTCTAATTAATGTCTGCTCAACAAAATCGCCCGCTTCTAATTAATGTCTGCTCAACAAAAAAATTCAGACGTTCTTCATCTTCTTTTCTACCAGCAATACTCTACTACACAGCTAAAAAAATTCTGATATGGAAAACGTTTTAGAAGAAGAGTCCGTATCTATATTCGGACCCGATCACAATACACATGGAGATGAATATGAAGAGAATATTGATGTGGTGTAAGGAATTGGAGATGCATCGGAATATGTTGATGAAACTATTCTACAAGAACCTCAAACTAACATGGAATTTGAGAGTAGAGAAAGTTTGTTCGCATCATACCAAGCTTATGCAAAGAGTAAAGGATTTAGTGTCGTTTATAGAACAGCTCGAAAAGGTAATGGGAGTGATGAACTCAAGTATCTTCTGATTTGTTGCGACAAAGGCCGAAACGTAGAAGTGAAGAAATCTACGAAAAAAATTAATTATCGTGCTCGTGTGAATGATATTAAACAAGATAATGGCTTTTGGAGGGTGTCAACTGTCCACTCAATCCATAATCATGAACTTAAACCTTCGATGTCAATGTTCATGCCGGCTCATCGGAGTTTGTCGATCAACATGAAGAGACAACTTGAAGGAAATGATATTGCAGGTTTAAAGGTGTGTAAGAATGTGAGGTTGTTAGAAGTTCAAGCCGGTTGTGAGATAAATATGATTATCTAATTATTTATTCAATTGCACAATCTTTATAAAATTTGGATATTTGTATCAATATATCGTAACATATCTTCTAAAAATGTATTCATATATCTTTTACCAATTAATTATTTGTGAAAATACTTTTTGCCACATACTAAATACCAATTGATATTTCATATTCACAGTAGACGGCGGCAATTGATATTTCATCTTCACACTCAATGACGGCAGAAGATACACTATAAATATGAACATTATAGTGCACTATAAATCATAAATTAGAACTAGAATTAGAAAACTCGAGATTATAATATTGAAAACAAGTCCTTCAACCCTAGCCATGTCAGAGAGAATTCCTCCCACCACAAAAAACTATGCTGCACTCAAAAAATCTACACCAAAAAATTCACACCAGCCAAGCGTCGCCAGTCCTTAGAATGGACGATTCCTCCATCTCCCCGGAGTCTCGAAATACTTTACCGGAATCTCCGTGAAGAACACGACACAATGAAAATGGAGATTACTCACTTCTTTGGCCGTCTTTTCTTTACCATGAAAGATGAATATTGGATCTCCTTCTGAAAAATTTCCCTCTCACCAAGTTGTATGAATCATATCTTCAGATCAAAAAGTCAACTAACAATGATGAGGGAACTTCCACGCCAAATCCTCTCATAATCATCCCCGACTCATCTTCAAGCGGTGTTTAAATTTTTAAGAATTCTGTGGTTTTTAGTTCTATTTTTCATGAATGTTTAATTTATTTATTTTAATTTCATTTTAAATATTTCTCGTTTCTTATGTAGACCATGGTGGTCCTTTTGTTATGAAATCTATCGTATCTTCTTTATGTTATTATCTTTTTGTTTATTGTTATTAATTTATATATATGGAATCAATAAATATGCAACAACTTTGTTTCAAGAAATAAAAAAAATCGAACAATAGAACATCTGTATTCCAGAATAAATAGAAAGACATTGCAATCATTAATATTCAAGAACAAGAAACTAATCATTAATATTTAAGAACTCAAAAACCATAACAGAAACGATAGTCACGACAACAAAAAATATATTAATATTCAAGAACTCAAAACCATAAAACCAAAAGATGAAAAAGAAACTAGAAAGCCACACTAGTCGACCTCTTCATCCATTCTTTCCCGCTGTTTTTTTTTTTAAATTTTGCTCGGACTTATTTAGAGAGAGAGTAAATCATTTGGCCATCATCACCTTGACAAACTCTTCATAGTTAATCTGCCTATCGCCATCAACATCAGCCTCCCTCATCATCTCATCGACTTCCTCATCAGTCAACTTCTCCCCAAGGTTTTTCATCACATGGTGTAGCTCATCAGTCAACTTCCTGATCAGTCAACTTCCTGATCCATTTGCATTTGTTGACGAAGATTGATTACAAACTACATAACTATTGAAAGATAGCCAGAGGACTCATATGTTTTCGGCCAGAAGACTAGTATGTTTTCGGCCTTTGATCTCATATATCCTGTGAACAGCTTCCATTGAGCTGCAACATAGAGCAGTCAGAGATAAACCACGAGCCATCACTGAAGATAAAACTCATACAAGCCATCACAATCGCAACACCTTCCATTTCTAATTCTATATCACATTCCAAAGAAGATACCATCAACATCACTCCTAGCTGTATAATTTCATAACCGAATGAATCAAGCATAATTCAATGCTAGTGCAAGCAAAAATCAAATATAAAAATAATAATAACTGAATAAAGAAGAGAGCTTGACTGTTGACAATCAACCTCAAACAATATCCCTATACAAACAATCTGAAAACTTCTACGATTCACTTCCCTGAATGCTTAAAAAACCAAACCATGATACAACAGAAAATAACGGCTATAAAAATTCAAAAACTCTGAAGACGTGAAGAATACGTATTTAGGGATATACCGAGCATCACAAGCAAAGCCATAGAGGGTGTCCCTTGGCACATCAATCACTTTTCCAACCTTCACAGCTTCGATCGCCTCTCCGGCATAATCCGCCGTTGATATTGAGTTCTCTAAAAACACATTGGGGGGGGGGGGGAGGGGAAGGAGTTTGAAATTTCTTGAATTTTCTCACTCTAACATGACCTTGTAGAATTAAGAAGAGAGACAACTTTCTTGAACTTGTTTACAGCATGCACATATGGTCATCTAGATAAAAAGAACAAGGAAAAGCATTTCTTACCTATGTAACTTCTGGTATATGTTTGGTTGGAGATGGACAGATTCCACCTTCCAGAAAGCATCACAACATTTAAAAAAAAATGCATGCCTATTTTTCCCTATGGGCTCACCCTGATTTTCTTTTTATTCACCTTTACCACAAACACTCATGTTTGTACTAATTTCACAAAGCTCAAAGGGTATAAAGTGTCATCCATATCTAATGAAAAGCAGGAAAATGGACTCAGTCATAAACGATCTGCCCTGACTTTTCAACTGTTAAATAGATATTATAGACTTAATTTTGAAGAAAGCGTATTCAGCATAAAAAGAGAAGGCTTAGCAACATACCAAATAGCAAGCACTCATATTTAGGACCATTGGAACTTCCACCTTCCATTTTCAGTAGACTAAAAACAGTACCTGAAATAATCCTTCTTCACCTTAGTATTTCAATATATGTTTCCAAGGTTTTACTCAGAAAAATAAAATGTCTATGTCCATATGTGCCTTGTCAAAACAAATAATCTTGTTCCAAGGTATAATGACACCAATCTCAAAGAACTTAGGATATGACATCTGAATTTTACGTGCCGATAGAATCTGGCAAGAGGGCTAGAGAACTATTGAATATGTATGTATATCAATGTATAACATTTTCTTATGGTATATGCCTTGATGAAATCCCTGCATAGAAACTATAGGAACAAAGTTCGATGGGAGAGAAAACACCCATGTTTGTACTATGGTCGAACGATATAGTAATTGGAGAATATATCATAATTTTCCAAATACCCGATCACCAAATCAAATCAAAGGTTGAATGCTCCAAGAATAAGAATGATTATTTTTAGTATTTAGATAAAATAGGCTGGTCAAAGACTGGGCAACAAACAAGGGCACATAAACACATTTAACAGAGAAACTAGAACAGGGCAGCTACTTGAGATCAATTACAGTAATGTAGTAGTAGAAACCAAATCCTACTAAGATAGATAGCAGACAACAAAACTAACATTGGATTTATGCTAGACAGTAAAAAAGGAAAAGTCGAAAGCACGGAGATGAGATAGCAAGTTGTATACCTTGAACGCCTCCTTGAGAATTGGTTGTTGGGAGGGATTGGGGACCAAAGCCCTAATCTCAAACCTTCCAATTGAAATTGAAGATGACGAATAACAAGGGTTCCCCCGCACAGCAGCCTTCCAGGTGCACTGCAATGATAAAACAGCATGAATTCAGAAGAGAGGTGAGAATGAAAAAAAAAAGTGAAGAAAAGAACGAAGACGATCCGCTTCTCCCTTTCTTCCATCCGCTTTGGAGTTATTTTTATAATTAATTACAAATCACTAATTTAATGATAGAAGGATAATATAGTAAAAACATAATATTTAATAATTAACATAATTAATTTATTAATAATACAATTTTATTAATTATTAAAAAATTCGATTCTGGCTAGCCAGAATCTGGCTGGCTAGCATTATTCTTATAACAAAGCATGCTATTAAAAAATAGGAGAAAAAGGTAAACCATCTAAAAACCCCATGAAATCTCAACAAGAAAACTCAGGGGTGGGGCCTCATAAAACCTCTCCGGTCAAGGAAAACCCAATTGAAAAAATCTTGAAAGGAAAAAAGAGCACCCCCTATCTATGTACATACCTTTTGCCTAAATTTAATTCTCTTACTGCACAACTTCTTTATACCTTTTTTATATTTTAAATTTGAAATATCGAATTAATATTCACTAATTAATATTTTTACTTGAAAAGATTTTTTTAGGACAACTTTCGATCTAGAAAATGATGATTAATTAACAATTATTTTAATGAAAATATTTATGGTTTAGAGATAAATATGCTTTAAATTAAAACTATTGGGATGATCAAATATAGAAGTATCGGGATTTATTGAAAGAAAACTAGTACAAGGAGCTATTAGACAAAATTTAATAGTAAAATGATCGAAAGATGCATTTTGTCAAAATACAAAGGCCTACTAAAATGGAAAAAATAAAATAAAAATCAACTTAGTAAAGTAAATACAAAAGGACCTAACAATATTTGTTGCATGAATATTATTAACACAAAGACTTGTGTTAGACCGTCTAATGGGTCATACATCGTTAGACGGATCTTATAATCCGACCCGACCCGATCCAATTAATTTTATATCTGGTGATACTTCACTTCATATCAAATGACACTTCACTTTATAATTGGTGATACCTCGCTTAATATCGGGTGACACTTCTTTGTTTTTTTTTTACTTCAATAATTCAATGTGATTGTTTGTTTTTTTTAGTTTTTATTCATGAACATTTATGAACTTTGTAATAAATAATTCTCGTACATTAAAAATATAAATTTAATATTTAAGTCCTTATTATAGTTTTATTAAATATATAATTAATGTTTAATCTGTTAATTTATACTGCTTCATATCGGGTGACACTTCACTTCATAATTGATGATACCTCGCTTCATATTTGGTGATACCTTACTTATTATCAGGTGACACATTTTTATTTTTTCGCTTCAATAATTTAATGTGATAGTTTTTCTTAGTTTTTGTATTTATGAACATTTTTATTGAATTTAAAAATTATTGTAAACTTTGTAATAAGTAAGTCTCATATTTAAAAAATACAAATTTAATATTTAAGTTTTTATTATAGATTTATTAAATGTATAATTAATGTCTAATTTATTAACTTATACTGTTTCATATCTGGTGGTACATCATTTCATATCGGGTGACATTTCACTTCATAATTGGTGATACATCACTTCAAATATGATGATACCTTGTTTAATATCGGGTGACACTTCTTTTTATTTTATTTTATTTTTTTGCTTCAATAAATCAATGTGATAATTTTTTTTAGTTTTTATTCATGAACATTTATGAACTTTGTAATAAATAAGTTTCTTATATTAAAAATATAAAATTAATATTTAAATTTTTATTATAGTTTTATTAAATATATAATTAATGTCTAATTCATATCGGGTGATACTTCACTTCATAATTGGTGATACATAATTTCATATCTGGTGATACCTTGTTTAATATCGGATGACACTTCTTTATTTTTTTTCATATTTGGTGATACTTCACTTCATATCGAATGACACTTCACTTTATAATTGGTGATACCTTGCTTAATATCGAATGACAATTCTTTTTATTTTTTTACGTCAATAATTCAATGTGATTATATTTTTTTTAGTTTTTATTCATGAACATTTATAAACTTTGTAATAAATAATTCTCACATATTAAAAATATAAATTTAATTAAGTCCTTATTATAGTTTTCTTAAATACATAATTAATATTTAATCTGTTAACACTACAAGAAATTTGCATATACACAACGGTCAATATACAACGGTTTTATCTGTAAACCGTTGTAGATTAGATACGCGCAACGGTTTTAAATGAAACTGTTGTATATGTGCGTGCAGCTGTAGGTATTTACAACGGTTCCTAGTAATCTGTTATGTATGTGTTCATCTAACATAACAGTTTTAGAAAAACGGTTGTATATGAGTGTTTTGTGAATGCACTATGCAACGGTCAATTGATTACCGTTGTCTATTGTGTGTTTTCTGTAAACAACAAATTTTGCATTTTTATCACATTTTTTTGTTTCATAGATGCGTAAAACTGGTATTAAACAATTGTCATTGCCATGCGTTGTTTATAATATTTTTTAATTTTATAATTTTATGTATTTCATTTTTTTTAATTGTTGTACAATTTTTTTTTGGTTGAAAACTTAAATAGCATATTCAATATTATATTACCACTTCCCCATACATCATTTAATTTAAATTTGAAAAATATGTATCATCAAAGTACACGTAATCTATATATATTAAATAAAAATAAGACAATATATATAATGCCTATACAAAGTAGTTAAATTAATCTCTTTTTCCGTACGAACACATTTTCTCAAAACAGAATTATATGTATGTTCTATTATACTATACTCAATCTATATATTTTATATATTTTGTAAATAGGGGCCTAATATATATACATATATATTATACACAATAGTTATGCCTCAACCTATCGTGGGCACAAATTAATAATGTGGAGAAAGGTAAATTTCTTTAGCCACAGTATCTCTTAGTATTTTCATTATTATTTATCAATCCTTATTATATTAAAATTATACTTTTGACCGAACATTCTTATATATATATATATAGTTTTTTTTTCCTTCAATAAATTTAATTATAAAGTGACAAACATCATATTTATAGTTATCGTTTTTCACGGCCCCAATTATCTACAATTTTATAAAAATATTGCTCAATATTTCTACATTTCTTTATTATTTTATGAAAAGCAAAACCTTTTATTACTACCAATTTTTTCAAAAAGCCTTCATTACTAATTATTTGTTTAATAAAATTGTTTATATCAAATCAGATATTTACAATTAAAATATCATCGCCATTACTAATCACTACAAAAAAAAAAGCGGGCGTTTAATTTGATACCGAATTGAAACTAACATAAAATAATAAATAAATATATGATTTGCGTAAAATTAAATTTGATATTTACTATTATATTCATTAGATTAAATTAAATATATAATATACCGTCCATCAAATTAATCTGCCTAATAATATGGAGATGACAACAATTAAATTAGGCGCACTAAGATATATATACTGGATATGATATATTATATACCAATCCAATAAATCATATCAAATCTGCCTAAAATATGAGATAAATTCTTCTCGCAGTATGAAAAAGAGTATATATTAATTATTTTCATTAATATTTTTAATATTCACAGATATAATTTGAGAGATAAATTTTGACTCCGCACACAACTTTTTTTTTTCTTTAAAACCCTATACTGGCCGCGTCTTCCTCTTTCAAACGCACGTCCTCAATCCCTATTTCTCTCAAATGCACGTCCTCTCTCTCTCAAACACGTCTTCACCAAAGCGCATCTAAAATTTCCTGAAGGAATTCTGCCGCCGCAGCAGAGTTGCTTGTCTTCCTCCTTGCTTGATTCACAAATTAAGAACATATAATATACCAAATTTGAAGCCTTACATTGAAGCCTGATATGAGGCCATAATCAGGTAATTTATGAACTTCATATTGTTATATCATCGTTTTTTGTCATGCTTGTGGATGCGTCATGGTCTCTGGTAAATTGATTCCCTCTATTGCTTCAAAAAACATGAAAATTAATAATTTTGGGTAAATTTTTGGGCAAATGTGTGTGCATGTCTCTTATTTATGTTTTCCCTCTGCTAATTTTCATATATGAGATTCGCGGTATTGTTAAATCGAAATATAGTTAAGTTAGAATCTAATTGATTGATTGTTAGTGGAGTATATTTTGTGGAATATATGTATCTAGTTAATTATGGGTTCATATTTGTTGCCTTATCAAGAATGGAGTATTGATTTATGTGATATTCTAGCACGAGTTGCTTTAACTGACACTCAAGAATGATAATTTTTTGAAAGCTGCAATATTAATCATCTTATTAGAGAAAAATTGTAATTGGGTCCGTGTTTCTATTAATTGATCTTGGAAGTTTAATTTTGACTTATAATTCGTTTTATTTTGTCTATGGGTGTTGGACAGTCTTAAGGATTATGATGTACAAGTGACAATATAATTAATTGTAAAGCTATAATGATTTCAGAAGAAAAATAAAATAAAAATAATTAAGGAAAAGAAAAGTTTAGACACTAATTTAAAAGAGTTTATTTTCTTTAGTGTTGAAGATAGCCCAATATAATTGATCTATAATCTCTCTCTCTCTATATGTATATGAATATAAGAAAAATGTAGACTATAATACTCTAATACATATATTATTCCACTTTTTTTATGATGGAGGTAGTGATCGGAATGTGTTCTTTGGAAGATGATATTTGTATTATAATCCAAAACTTATAGATGAAATTAAAGCCAAATCATTTTTTTCTTTAAGAAATAGGAGAGTAGTCGCACTATCTATGTAAATAGTCCATGCAAGATTAGGAACGTACGTGTGTTATTTTGGTGAATATGTGTAAAATATTTATTTAACTTTTACATTGTCTTTTGGGGGATAGCTGCAGCATTGAATATGTTTTATTTTATATTTTTAATTTTCTTATATCTTCAGTAGAACTTATGTTGACTGTGGAAGCATTGAATATGTTTTATTTTATATTTTTAATTTTCTTATATCTTCAGTAGAACTTATGTTGACTGTGGAAAGATGGCGGTCAAAGGACACATGTCTAGAATTAATAGATTCACTTCGAGCATACATCATGCATATTGGAGTTTCTAATTTCTGAATTTTACTTCTTTTATTTTATTTTTCCGGTAAATTTCTACTAATAAACTACTTAGTGTGTTGAACTTGAGTTATAAACTTGTGATTATCAGTGTAAGTGCCTTCAGTGCTGTAAACTTAATTAGTGTTGGGAAAATATGGGACCATCACTTATGATATTAGGTTTCTGGATCTTTTCATTTCTATAAATGTGTTAGATGCATTGAATGGGGTTGAGAGAATTGATAATGTGATTGTGTTGTTGTTCGATATACTAGATGTAGTTTAAATAGATGATTTGTTAGGATAGATATTATTTATTTTAACCATTTGAATGAATAATCAGTGGATGTTCAACTAATTGATCTCTTTTTTCTACATTGCAGGATTTAGAGTCGAGCATCTCCCACGAATTCCAGATTGATAATTTCAGAAGATAGAATTATTGTCTTTTCCCATTCTTATTTAATTTGTTTTAGGTTATCTCATTTAATTTGTAAGATTAGCAATAGAGAATTCAAAGGTGTTTTGGATAATATTTTATAAAATACTGATATGTATTTTGGATGATGTTTTTTTTATTAATTTAGAGTTTGTATAATTTTGATTTTCATTGTTTACTTTTAATTTAGGCTGGATGTTTTTCAATAAAAATCATTGAGTTGTGTGTATAATGATCTTATCAATACGGTAACATAAAAAACCGTTGCAATTTCATCATGAATACAATAGTAAAATTAAAAAAAAATCGTTGCCTATGTTAACTATATACAACAAATCTAATAATAATTGTTGTCTTAGAATGTGAATAAACAACGGTTCAAGAAAAAATCGTGGTCTAATGTGATACATTAAAACACAGTAACAACGGTTAAGAAAGCAAATTGTTGTAAATAAGAAGCATATACTACGGTTTTAGCTAAAATATGTTGTGATATCTTCATATATGCAACGGTAAAATTGTATAACCGTTGTATTTGGGCTGAATACTAAACGGTCAATATCATCATTACAACGGTGATTATCGTTGTATATAGTGACTATATGCAACGGATATTAACCGTTGTGTATGAAGATACTATAGACAACCCCACCATCTACAACGGTTGGATGAGGGCGATAGACAACGGGTAATAACCGTTGTGTATTTGCAAATTTCTTGTAGTGTAATTTATAATACTTCATATGGAGTGATACTTTACCTCATAATTGGTGATACCTCGTTTCATATTTGGTGATACCTTGCTTATTATCGGGTGACACATTTATTAGCGGGTCGGATTAGGATCCGTCTAACGAAAGCAACCTGTTAGACAGTCTCACAGGAGACCACCCATATATATATTCGAGTATTTGTATGCACAGAGCATATCATGTACTCAATCGATTTGATAATGACACAGATTTAGTAATATTTTCATTTTTTAATTATTAGATTTACGCATCTGATGATTTTTTTCCCTTATTATAGCTAATAATAATGCACTTTAAAAAATTTCTATTATAGGTCGTAAAAGTTGAAAGCATATTCAATCAGTAATTCAAATCAGAACACAATCAATATAATGGCACTAAGTATCATGACCGCATTAATTATTAACATGTTTAGTCTTTATTTGAATGGTTATTCATTTAAAATTGAAGTGTGACAATACAGTAATTCAATACAACAAATCTAGTTAAAGGACGCTTGTATTGGGATGCTTTTATATTACGTACGTGCCATGGTATCTTGCATATGGTGTGTCCTATATATTAACTTGCTAGAATTGTAGGCTTAAAATGTTATAAAGATATTATGAAATTAGGCTACTGTTATAATTTTTATAAAAGAAAAATAAATTCTTCACACACTTAACAGGACACTTTTTAAAGCATTCTATATGATTCAATTCTATACATTAAAAAATAAAAATATATGCTATCACCTATTATTATAAAAAGAAATACAATTATATGCGCCGTGGTGTTCATCTTGAGATCTTCTAATCCACTTTTCGTATACTCCCATTTGGTTTCTACTGTGAATTTATTAGTTTTCCTTTCAATTTTATTTTTTCATGATTTGATTAAATTTTACAATTATTAATTATGGTTTTACCTTTTATATATGGTTTAGTTTTTATTGTTGTAGTTAATAATTTATTGTTATGATTAATTATTCCATAATTAAGGTATATAATTTTTTTAAAAATTAATTTTTATATAGTAATATTAATTATGATTATAATTTTTATTTTCATAGCAAACACTATTAAAAGAGTGAATTTACATCCCGTAGCAGTGCACTTCACATCTCCCTATCAACGCCCAAAACATTCCAAATATAGAAGTCCAAATCCTTAAATACTAAGTTGTGAAAAAAGTAATTGAAGTTTATATTTTCCTGAAAAGGACACTCAATCCATAATCTATAAACATGGTAGCAGAACTCGCTAGAGCACATAGCATCTAGACAGGGTCTAGTTGGCGTCTAGGCGAAGGCAAGGCTTTTTTTTTTTTTTTACAATATATTATTAGATAATATTATTTATACTACAAAAACCAATTATAAATATAAATTGAATTATTGCACAGTGGCTGACCACTCTAGAAATCACATTTCAGATCGCTGGTTCAATCTTTGAAAGGTCCAGAGAGTTCTTTTTTTTTTTCACAAACTTGAGAAATAAAGAGCAAAAAAAAAAAATTCGAAATCGAACGAGCGACCTCATAAACCCATAAACACAGCTCTCTCAACTAAGGTGAAGACAATATCTATTAAAATAACTCAACTAATAATATAAAACGGCAAGATTGCCACTACAAGAAAAAAAGGCCATACACAACAGAGAATCTCCGTTGTCTATACATTTTCGCTACTGTTGTATATAGTAGTGTTGTCTATAGTCACCACTTTATACAATTGTGATTCACCGTTGTGTATTATTATAATACACAACGATGAATCACCGTTGTAAATTTAATATTTACTGTTATATATACCCATTATTTATAACAGTTTTTGGTATTACAGTTGTGTATAGATACCTTAGATAACGGTATATCTTAGTTTCCCATTGTGTAATTTCATTATATACAATGGTATTTACTGTTGTAAAAATGAAATTTACTGTTGTTTATTAATAATATACGTAACAGTTTTTTCTATTTACCGTTGTATATTAATAGTATATGTAACAGTTTTATTACCGTAGTATTTTTTTACATATACCACGATATTTACCGTTGTAAATGGACATTTTAGTGTTGTCAATTACTATGATAGACAACGATTATTACTGTTGTAAAAGAATTATAAAATCGTTGTATATGTACTTGATGGTTTTTTTTTCACGTGTGCATCATAATGTAATAATTAAAATTAAATTTATGGATCATCCAAAACATGGTCAAATATTATCCAAAAATACAATATGATCATTGATCATCCAAAAATACAATATAATGAAATATTATCTAAACACACGTTAAGATGACCTAAAATATTAAAATGTTTGTCATCTCTAATATCTAATACAAAGAAGCTCTAAAAGAGTTATAATCAAAATCCAAAAAATAATAATTACAAGTAATTGCAATGCATCCTGATAATATGCTCCAACACGCCTAGTAGTAGATAGTTAGAAATCCAAAATATCTTGATCCCACAAATGATCGCTCGCAATTCGTTCATTCCACTCGAACTTCATGGATCTCATCTTTAGAATAAGACTTTTTTTAAACTACACGCAAAAGCAATAAAAGCGATAATATTATGCACTGACGTTGTATTAAAAGAATGCACTTTTCATTAGCAACGATCTTACGGAAATGGATAAATTTTCTCCTTGTATCTATCCATATTCACGTGATTAAACTTAAATTTCAAAGATCATAAAGTCAAAGTAACAAAATACTTCACAATATAATGTCGAACATTTTTTACAGATGGAAATCAAAAACATTTTTCAGCTCGGCTAGCGGCCACCTAGGCGCCGTCCTAAAACTCACGTTTCTCTTTATAAAAGGCCATATGTAATATAACTGAGTTTTTATTCCTTCCAACTTCCTCTTTTCATTGCATTTCTTGACGAAAATCTCTCGTAGTCATGGAAAACATCTCAAACATATATACTATCGTATTTCTATCATTCGTAGCAATGTCTCTAGCGATCATCATCAATATCGGTCGCCGCCTTCGAAAAACAAGTGGACCGCCTCTTCCTCCGGGACCTTGGGGCTACCCGGTCGTGGGTTGCCTGCCCGCCATGATAAAAAACAAGCCAACATTCCGATGGATACACAAAATAATGGAAGAAATGAACACAGAAATAGCATGCATCCGCCTCGGTTCGACCAACGTAATCACGGTCAGCTCTCCGGAGCTTGCCCGAGAGTTACTAAGGAAGCAAGACGCAATCTTCGCCTCGCGGCCGGCTGACAGTATGTCGGCAAGGATGACGAGCGGGTTCCTCACAACGGTGCTAACCCCTTCCGGCGACCAGTGGAAGAAGATGAAGAAAGTTCTCGTCTCCGACGTGCTTTCACCGGCCCTGCACCAGTGGCTCCACGAGAAGAGGAAGGAAGAAGCTGATCACCTCGTTCGATACGTCTACAACCAGTGCAGAGCCAATGGTGTTGGGGATGTTGATGTTCGAGTGGCCACGCGGCATTACTGCGGGAATGTGATAAGGAAATTGATGTTTGGGAAGAGATTTTTCGGGGCGGGGGCGGTGGATGGAGGCCCCGGACTGGAGGAGAGAGAGCACGTCGACGGATTGTTCACTATTTTGATGTATATTTATGGGTTTGCAGTTGTTGATTATCTTCCATGGATGGAGGTGTTTGATGTGGACGGTCACAAAAAGATCATGAACAACGCCATTAATGATGTGAAGAAATATCAAGATGAAGAAATTGCAGAGAGAGTTGAGATGTGGCAGCGAGGAGTTAGAACGACGAGCGATGATATTCTTGACGTTATGATCTGCCTCAGGGGCTTAGACAATAGGCCCTTGCTGTCAATTGAGGAAATGAAGGCACAAATTACTGTAAGTTTAATTACTATAGCTAGGGCATGCATGATCTAATTAACTTTTTTTTTTTTTTTTGCGAAAATATTGTCATGGGATCCAATTTCCTGGCTCACATGCTACCAGTACAGCGTATATGGAAAAAATCATATTTTATCTCAATCACGGTACGTAAGTCAGGTGGGCGTTGCCTAGGGCCCCATATTTTTTGGCCCCTAAAATATTTTTTAACAAATATAATTAGGTCAGTTTTTTTTAAAGAAAAGAAATTAGTATATACAAAATTGAACTCTCATACGGACAATATTATGGAAATATATATTTTAGTGAAAATTTATTTAGATTTTATGCTATATTAATCTCAATTTTGCATTTGGACTATTAATTAATTATTTTTCTTTAAACAAAGATCCAATGTGAAAAAGGCACAAGACTCAATTTTTAATTTTTTTATCAAAATTGTATAAATAAAAAATAAAGTATTAAGTTGTTGTATTTAGGGTCTTTATCCCCCAATTATGAGTAACAAAATACCAACATAAAATGTCAAAATAAAAATTAGATTTAATAATTTATTATTATTATTATTATTATTATTATTATTATTATTATTTATTTTCAAAATTAATTTTAAAATATATGTTAAAATCAAATTTTGATAGTTTTTAAAATTTTATTGAAGAAAAGTGAAAGTGATGTCAAAATAAATATAATAAAAATATATTGTAATACAAAATAAAATATTTTGTATTTGATATTATTTAATCTATTCAAGTAGAAAATTGAAATGATAAAGTATTTTTCTATGAAGCAAAACTATTTTTATTAAGTTATACAAATAATTATATATTTATAGTTAAATACTTTAGAATAATGTTTTTTGATTTTAAAAACCAGATTTTGATAAAATAATTAGAAAATACTAAATTTATTTATTATTATGAGAACTACAAGTGTGGTTATTTTTTTTCCTTTTTTTAAATTTGGGCAATAAATAATATAATGAAATTTAATTTGTATGTTCGCAATGGTTAATATTATAGACATTAATGTATGAAATATCACAAATTCTCCTGTACATAAGATATATACCAAACAGTCAAATCGCTGATCGTTGACCAAAAAAATCATCAGAACATGTGCCACTTTTTAGAGATACAAGTGATATTTTTTGAATTTTAAGTGATAATTTTTAGTATTACGATTGATACAGATTTTAATAGATTTTTTTTCTTTTTTTCTGACCGATACTTTTTAATGATATAAGTGATACTTTTGGACTTTTGAGTGATACTTTTTAGAGTTACAATTGATACTGATTTTGACGGGTTTTTGGTCAATGCACTGATCAGGTCAATGCATTGATTGTCTGATGTGCACCTAATACACACAAGACTTACCCAAAAAATATTATCTAATGTTTTCTAGTTATTTTATAGTATATATCTTATGTTTCCCCATTTTTTAATTTATAAGTGTGGACAATGTGATTATGATCCACAGGAAATAATGTTAGCAGCGGTGGACAATCCATCAAATGCAGTGGAATGGGTTATTGCTGAGATGATCGATAAACCATGTATTCTAGATAGAGCATGTGAGGAGTTGGATCAAGTAGTAGGCAAAAACAGACTAATCCAAGAATCAAATTTTTCAAATCTTAACTATATCAAAGCTTGTATAAAAGAAGCATTTCGATTGCATCCAACAGCACCCTTTAACGTCCCACATAAATCAACTCAAGATACTGTTGTTGGTAACTACTTCATCCCAAAAGACAGTCATGTTTTACTGAGCCGAATCGGCCTAGGGCGAAACCCTAGGGTTTGGGAAGACCCTCTCGAGTATAAGCCTGAGCGCCATATCCCCTATAAAGACTTTGATGTTCAACTTAGTGATCCTGAATTGCGTATGATTTCTTTTAGCACCGGGAGACGAGGATGTATAGGCATAATGCTTGGTACAACAATGGCGGTACAACTTCTGGCGTCGCTTATTCAAGGTTTCGATTGGAGAGCTTCACCTAAGGATGGAAAAGTCGAGTTGGCTGAGTCAAAATTTGATTTGTTCATGCATAAGCCATTGATTGCTTATGCAATGCCTCGGTTAGAACCGCATGTTTATTTACAACTGTTTGGAAACAACTAGGATTAAGTGTTGAATGTTATACTATATACAAAGATAGGCACATAAGATATATTATGTACTAACACTACAAAAAAAATTAAATTTACCGATGGAAATAACTTCCATCATTGTTAACGATGGACTAATGACTACATTAATGACAAGCCGCTCTGAATGAATTTGTGATGGAATTTAACGTCGCATTTATGATGGTTTCAATATTCACAATGACCTACGTCAAAATATCCGTTGTAACATTTAATGGTAGAATATTTCCATCGGTAAATATTAATCATCATTTTTAAAATATTAAAAATTATTTAACAAGGGAAATATTCCGTCGTTATTGATACCTATTTATTAACAAATAAGTGACCACAAGTGCACGACGTTATTGTAATATGTAGGTGAGCAAGAGTATCGTATCCTACAGAGACTGCAACTTCTATATTCTCAAACACAAACATCTAATCAATATCTAGACACTAACTTCACAGGTAAGAGAAAAATAATTAAAAGCAAATAAAACTGCAAGTTAAATTACATGAACTATTAATTGGAAAAGCGTAGGTTTAAGTAAATTGGATTATTATCTCATCTATCTATATTCATTAATTCTTGCAAACTCGACCTAGTCTTTAATTTATCAATGGCGGGCAATCATTGGTTTGTTATCAGGCTGCTTATTAAGGCATATACAATAACATAGACACAATGAGCATTCTATTCACTTGGTTGGTTCTTCAGACATGTCATTACTCCCAATCAAGCACACGAAGATTTATGGAACCCTATGTAATATGACAATTATCTTTTTACACAACTTTTGGATATGAATTGATGATGTTTAAGTTGATAAATCGTGTGATGTTCATAGCTTTTGTGCTCATTATGTTATCATTTGGGGTTTTTTTTATGTATTTGTGAGTTTTGCAATAATAGTGGTGAATTTTATAATTATTTGATGCAAAATGATCAAGTATGTGCTTGGAAAGCTAAATGAAGGACTAATTGGGCTCTTACATTGGATTTAAAAGAGCAAAGCCCACAAGAATTGATGAAAATAATTCAAAATGATTTAAACGGGTTTTTAAAGAGCATCGAAAGATGGTGAATCGAATTAGGAGCGTTGTTCAAGTTGAATCGGCTTAATCGGTCAAAAACGAGTGAGAACGGGCCATTTTAGAGAAGTCCGTACGCACAAAGTAGCCCAAGAGTCGGCCCGACCCTCTAGTTGATCCAGAATGCTTGTTTAGCTCATGGCCAGGTCAACCTGTAGGGGTCGATTAAAACCACTCGACCCTCCAGTCGACCCAAACGAATCCAATTTGAGATTTTTAAGGCTTTTCTCAACTTTGGGCTTGTTTTTACCCTAGGGTTTCCTCCAACAATATAAATATCCTCCTCTACTCATTAGAAAATGCGTTCAATACAACACATTTCAGTACCAGTGAAAATAAGATGTGAAGAGGTGAATACAATTATGGAGGCACAATACAGGCTTTAGAGAAGCGAAGATTTTGGCTACGTCAAGATTAAAGACTCTAGGTTCTTGATTATATTGAACATTATTTTATTTACCATGTTCATGTTTTATTCCTTTTATTTAATCATGTCTAGGTAATTATTTTATTGGATTATTGGGTTTGTAAGTACAGTGGATTTCATGGTTTATTTATTGAGATATATTTTTTGGTTATCATTGGATTTTTGATTTTCTAGTTTGGATTTCTCATGTATATATTGACTGCGGCAACATGTGTATGCAAGGTGATTAATTGAAAAATTCTCACCCGTGACTGATTAATTTTTATGGGATAAAATAAGATAATTAATTTATGTAATGCTTGGATGAACTGACCAAGTGAACAAGTGTTGCATAGGAAGTATAGTCCAAGGTACTTGATTGTGAGTAATGACGTGTGTGAAGAACTGATCCGCCAGTGAAGTGTATGTTCATTATTTCTATGTTCAGAGAACAGTCTGATAACAGTTAAATGATTTTCCACCATTGATGATCTAAATAATGTGAAGTAATAAATCGATCCTAAAAGGTCATTGTGTGAACTCTCGTCTAGAATCTATCATTTTCATTAATAGTTTTAATTAAGTATTTAAGTTAATTGTATTTTTCTTTTGAAGTAATTATTTATATGTTCTCTACTTCTCTATTCAATTATTTGAGTATCTAGATATTGATGAGGTGTCTATGTATTCACATTGTTATTTGTCATCACAATCCATGTGGATATGATACTCGTACTCACTATTATCCATAATTACATCGTACACTTGCTAATGTTTTTACCATGAAGAAAATGGTGGTCAAATTTTTGGCGTTGTTGCTAGGAATTGGTTAGAATAATTTTGTGATTTTAATTCTGATATTGAGTTAGTAGGCTAGATTTAAAAAAATGAAAAAAAAATCTTTATTTTCTCTTTCTAATTATTCTTCTTGAGATTGCACGTACAAAAAAATGGCTAAAGAAGGAGAAACGGATCTTTATGCTACTTATGCTTACTTTGTTAAAATTACAGTCGGAAGCAACATATATAATTGAAAAAGGAACTAAACTCCATGATTTGAGACGAGCAAGAAGAATATATGAGACAATCATATGGAGTTGCTGAATAGACATATAGAGAGGAGTTCAATTTTTCCCACCATATAAATTTCAATTCATATGGAGTTGTTGAACAGAAATATAGAAAGGAGTTGAATTTTTTCCACAACGAAAATTTCAACAACTATGTACAAGGTTATTAAGGAGAAACTCATGATTATTATTTGGGTAATTTTAATTCTTTCAATTTTTATTATGCTAACCCGAATGATACATTGTAGTTTCTACTTTGTATTTTTGTTATCTATGGAAATGAGCTAAAGCAGCCCAACTTGGAGGAATTAACTGAAAGTTCTTCAGAGTTGGAACATGACCAATCTATGCAAGAGATGAACACTGCTTTCAAGATGAGGGAAAATTTGATGGATGTCCTAAACACCTTGAACAGTCAGAATGAACAAAGTTAGTTTCATGCTACTTCTTAGGTAAATCTAAGCAACAACCATAGCAGACACATGAAATTCACTTAAATAATGAATGACGTTTGTCGTTACATCTTCGTCCTATGTATGTCTCTCCAATTCCGTTTCCTGAGAGATTGATAAAGAGGCTGACAACCATAAAGGCTGCAGATATACCACAAGAGATAGTAGAAAAAGCTCCCAGAGATAGCTGAGATCCCAACTATAGACATTCCAGTTGCAGAGATGCATCCAGAGAAGAATGTAGCTAGAGATAGCAGAAATTCAGCCAAAGGTATGTAATACCCCGTAAATTAATTACTGCTTAATTGCAGTAAACGGTTGCAATTACTATTTAGTATAGTAATTTCCAGTCAGATTATGGTTGAAAGTATCCGTTAAGTTCCATGGAATTCAAGATCAATTAATTCCCATAGGTGAATTAATTATTTCAGTTAGGGTTTAATCCTCTTTTTAGTTATGGAAAACTGGAATTGTAATTTCAGATAAATTCAATTCCTATTCTTTTAAATTTACGGTGTGTGTTTATCGTGAATTAGATATTCCGATAAATATTTTCAGGACTGAGAGAATCAGATATTCTCCAGTCATTAGTGTTTAAATTCAGATAATTTAAACAGGGTGATTTAAAATCCGAGAGAATTAGATATACTCTAGTTCGGATGTTTTAATGGTTGAGAAATTAAAATCAGTATTTCAAAGTGGTGTTTTAAAGATCAATAATTTCAAATAAACTATTGTTTTAAAATAAGTGAATTATTTCATCAAGCTTGGATAAGTTCGGAATTTTTCCGGAGACGAAAAATATCACGATAACCGAACAACCGGTATTTAAACCCAGTATTTTTAGTCAACTCCCAATAAAGGGAGGCCATGCCATTCCCCTCACCTCTCCCATGCCCCTATGCCACGTACCTACTCTATACCACTCCCATCACCTTACCTTTATTAGTCAAAGCTTGTGGGGAAATCTATCTATATATGATTGCTAAAGATAAATGCCCCATTCCCTTGCCATTTTCGGACCAAAGAAAGAGAGAGAGAAAGTTGAGCTACCATTCACCATTTCATATCTTTTTCGAGCGCAAGAAATTTTCGAGAGGGAAAGAGAAAAAAAATGTAGTAGCTTCTTCTTCTTCTTCTTCTTCTTCTTCTTCTTCTTCTTCTTCTTCTTCATTCCATCTTCATCTTGTGGAAAGCTTTAGAGGGGGAGCACCAAGAACATTCACCTCCATTATTTTCAAAGCAAGAGAGAAGGAGAGTAGAAGTGACATCCATAATCAAAGCTTGATCCCACCATCTTCAACCTCCTAAAGCTTCTCTCCATTGTTCTTGAAAGGTATATCGAAAGAAACCATTAGTTATGAAGATATATATTTCTAGTTTGCATGAGTTATATATATATATATATAGGTTTGGTGTTGTGTTGGAAATCATGTCTTGGTTATATACAAAGCATGTTAGATGATTATGAGTTGATTAATGCATAGAGGTATGTTTGGGATGAGATTTGATGTGTTAAAATGCATGATTCGAACATATAGAAAGGCTTGTGAAGTTTGGCTTGAGTCCGCGTATTCGCGCGTGCGGGTTGGCAGATTTGCCACCCTTCAGTAAAATGAGTGTAACTCGCTCGATAGACATCGGATTGAGTCACCGTAAATTTTTCCGGAAACTAGACTTCCGTGGCTTTCTAACGATGTATGGCTTATCCCCTGCATCTTAGTGAGTCAAAACAGAAATTTTTTCAAAGATAGACGTTGTGCAAAACGTCGTTTAGTCTACGAACTTAGTGATGACTTTGTTCCTAGAATCTAGATGTGATGATGTTAAGGTATTTTTGATACCTTAAATGATGTCGATGAATGTCTTTATATGGTTTAGAACTAGGGTCAAGATTTACCCTTAAACAAGAAAAATTTAGAACGGATACTAGACCCTAATAGGCCTTCAATTTCGTGTTGAGTCCAAATAGCGTATTTGGTTCAACGTACTCAGTTTTATGTTAACTCTATGAAGGCAAGCAGTCCAGTGCGAGATAAAGCGCGAGAAGGAGCATTTTGCTGCTGTATTAAAACATCGGTGAAAGGTAGGCTTTCTTTTCAACGGACTCTTAGTCCAAATAATGATTTGAGTTTTTTCTCACCTGAAGTTATTTATTTCTGATGCAAATAAGTTATTGTCATGCATAAAATGTTTTGTTTTGTATGATATCCTTATCTGTATTCAGTTAGCTCACAAGGGGCTTTCTAACTCTTAAATCGATCGGGCCTCGTGCTAACCTAGCGTGTTAACCGAGGTTAGTGTACACTTAAGTCGGTGATATTAGGAAGAGGGAAAGGCTGAGTGGAGCTATTCCTGACTAAGACATCGACGATGCTAAACGTCCGTGGAAAATGCTGAGCGGAGCTATTCCTCGGAGTTTAGTTCAGATATGTATTCATGGAAAAGGCTTTAGCGGAGCTATTCCTCGACGTCCTTGGAAAAGGCTTAAGCGGAGCTATTCCTCGGCATTCAGTTTGGATATGGATGATCATACAACAGAAAAGAGCGCTCAAAAATAGAAAATGATTTAGTAAAACATAGGGCTCTTTTCAGATAAAACCCCTGTGTGTTTACTCGGATGCATGATAATAAAACCAGTTTTAACAAACGTTCATAATATCAGATATATTATGATATTTTTGGCAATGTGTTCACTGAGTACCCTTGTACTCAGCCCTGCATGTTTGTTTTTAAATGTGCAGGTTGAACTGGTGTTGAAGGGAGAAGTGCTGAGAGTGGAGTTCTTTTTGTACAAGGCTCAGATGGTCGTGTATTTTAAATGTCTTTCTTTTGCTTCCGCAACTCAGCTATATAACAAGTCTAATATTACAGCTTTTGATTTTGGATGAGTCCAATACCTCGATAATCAATTAAGTACTATTGTTATTCTGTCTCTTGTGAGTACTTGAAATCATTCCAGAATTTGAGTTCACTGCAAATATCATTCCTGCAATATAGTAGTTCCTTCCTTTATTTAATTATTTCCGGTTCACGCCTCGATCCATCCTTCATTGGGATTGAGTCGTGCCAGTCACACTTCATATTAATTAGATATTAATGTGGGGTCGTGACAAGGTAATAGTAACTTCAACTGTAGAGATTCTAGCTGTAGAGATTCAACGAGAGATAAAATAAATTTAGCTAGAGGAAGTCGAGATACAACTAAAGACTACAGAAAAGCCACATAATCCATCCAAGAGAGCTATAGGCGATAAATAGTGCACAAGAATTGAAAAATGCATAGTCTTGAATCTTATTAATGAAAGCAAATTTCATGTGCAACAAACTCCAAGAAAGAGAGTCAAATCCAAAGCATCTAGAATTTGGAGGATGAAAAAAAAATGAGAAGCCACATGATGGGTTCTATAACATCATTGATGATGAAGTACACAAAAAAAATCCTACATCTGTGAGTTCCCAAAATAAGTTGTTTTTGGTTACCTCAAATTTATTTGTGTCCAACAAATAAGTTTGGGGGATCTTGAAGATAATTTATCTCGACCGTTTTATTTTATTTTCTTACTTTAATTTTTTTCATGTTTTTTATGTTTGTGTTTCGTTTGGTATAAGCACTGAATATTTGATAGTTGTAAGATGAGAAAGTGATCAAGCAGTCAAAAATTTGGAAAAAGAGTGATCATGGATGCATATGATTCAATGGACATACATTATGCAACACCTGGACCTCAGTGAGCTTTAGGAGAGATAATTCTATCATAACCCCTTTCTCTTTTCAAACTTAATTTTTACGGTGTTTTGAATAAGTTTGGGGAATGTGAGGGTGATTAAGATAGAATTTTTATTTTTCTGAGGCCAGTATGATGATATTGATTTTTTCGATGAGGTTGTTTATGATTTAAATTTCTCAGAGCTTATGTGCTATTGTTATTTTTGTGTCTTTACCTTGTTGGTTTTTTTAGTTTTGTGTGTTTTTTGGAGCACCTTTGTTGATGAGTTGTAGATTTGGAGCAATCTTTCATCTTCAATTTAAATTGTTGTTTATCTTTCAATTAATGAGGAGGGAAATCGAATTGTTGAGGTTGTGATTTGGTGAAATTAATTGCCTATGAGGATTTTTTTGGGATTTCATTAGGTAATCGAAATATTTTTGAATTTTTTATGTTGATAATTGAACATGGTGATTGTTGATGGTGGGAATTAATAGCATGGATTGAATTTTGCTAGAAATATGGAAAATAAATGAACATGTGAGATTTTGAGCTTTAATTGCTATTTACATTTTTAGCATGGTTTATTTTTTTTAATGTGTGAAATTATGCAGTTAATCTCTAGAACTTGCTTTGGTGAGCCCATTTGAGCCTTTTAAGCCTAAACTTTATAAGCCGGAGGGTTGAGGAATTTCATGTTTAGATGTTTGGGGAAACTGGTATAGATCAATTGTTGCAAGAATTGCTATCATGCTGTGAAATAGCGTTGTGCTAAAAAATTATTATGGTGTCTTATAAGCTCATAAAAAATAAAGAAAAAATTATATAAAGAGAGCATAAAAGACCCATCATTTTTTTCTCTGCTGAACAAAAATAAAGCATGAATTATTTGGTGCTTTGTTTTATGATTTGGAGCATTTGAGAGTGATCAACTCATTTGGTCCAAGTTGAGTCACACAGTCAAATATTTCCCCACCAGTCCAAAGAGCTTACATTACAGCAAAATATGATCTTTAAGTTGATAAGTTATGTGATTTTCATAGATTTTATGCTCATTATGTTATTATTTGGTGTTTTTGATGTATTTGTCACTTTTGCAGTAATAGTGGTGAATTTGATAATTATTTGATGCAAAATGAACAAATATGTGCTTGAAGAGCTAAAGGAGAGATCATTTGGGCTCTTGGACTGGATTTAAAAGAGCAAAGCCCACAAGAATTGATGAAAATAATTCAAAATAATCTAAATGGTGTTTAAAGAGTCTAGAAAGATGGAGAGTCAAGTTATAAGCATTGCACAAGTTGAATCGGTCCAATCGAACAAGAAAGAGTGAGAACGAGTCGTTTTAAAGAACCCCGCCTGCACAAGGTTGACCCGACCCTCCAGTCGACCAAGAAGGCTTGTTTTGCTCATGATTAGGTCGACCTGGGGGTCGATTGAAACCACTCGAACCTCCAGTCGATCCAGATAGATCCAACAGAGGCTTCTTTTTAACCCTAAGGTTCCCTCCAACAATATAAATATCCCCTTTTACTCATTAGAAAATGCATTCAGTACACCACAATTCAGTACCGATGAAAATAAGATGTGAAGAAATGAATATAATTATGGAGGCACAACAGAGGCTTTGGAGAAGCAGGGATTTTGGCTACGTCAAAATTGAAGACTCTGGGTTCTTGATTGTGTTAAAAATTGTGTTTATTTATCATGTTCATATTTTTTTCCTTTTATTTAATTATGTCTAGGTAATTATTTTATTGGATTCTTAAGTTTGTAAGTACATTTGATTTCATGGTTTGATTTATTGAGACATATTTTTCGGATATCATTGAATTTTTCCTAGTTTGGAATTCTTATGTGTATGTTGATTGGTGCAACATATGTATGCAAAATAATTAATTGAAAAATTCTCACATGTGACTGATTAATTTAGTGGGATAAAATATGATAATTAATAAATGTGATGCTTGGAAGAACTGATCAAGTGAACAAGTGTTGCATAGGAATTATAGTCCAAGGTACTTGATGGTGGGTAATGACGTGTATGAAGAACCGACCCAGTGGAGTGCGTATTCATTATTGCTATATTATGACATATGTTCATGAAAACAGTTTGATAATGGTTAAGTGATTTTTCACCATTGATGAATTAAATAAAGTTAAGTAATCAATAAATCGATCCTAAAAGCCATTGTGTGAACTCTCTTCTAGAATCCATTATTTTTATTAATAGATTTAATTAAGTATTTAATTTATTTATATTTTACTTTTGAAGTATGTTGGTCTCGGGCGAGTCGAAGTCAGTTTAAAGGGGGGTGAATAAACTGACTCAAACACTTTGAACTTTTGTGCGGAATAGATAGAGCCTTTGACTCGCTTTCAAAACTTATCAGTGCACTTAACAGTTGAGATGGAAATCTTAGCTTAAGAGTACAGCTTGTGTGAAGTTGTGTGCAGCTGTATATATGCAAAAGCTTTGACAGTAAGTACAACACAAAAGAGATTTATAGAGGTTTGAAGCTTAACTTCTACGTCCTCTCTTCCTTACTTAAAAGAGCAATTCACTATGCAAGTGTAGAGTTTCTTTATTACAGTTACACATTGAAGATAAACTGTTGAACCTGAAAACGGCACCCTTCACTCGAGCGCGGCCTCCTTTTCAACTGGTGCTATCCCGAAAAAATGGACCCGTTGGTACGCCCTTCCTCAACCGGTGATGGTCGATAGCTCACACTTACCGCTCCCAACTGCTCGCTGGGACTTTAGGTGCTATTACCTGTCTTTACAAGATTTTAGATCTCTCTCGATCTTCAAGAATATATTCTTGAAACTGTTATTAACTTTGAATACTCCTTGAGTTGAGCTGAGTAGTTGATCGTTGAATATCTCGAACTGAGAAGCTTGACTCTGGCTAGATTCTTCAATAGCTAGTTGATTGGTTGGTTCTTTGAAGAACTTCTTCTCAGTTGGGACTTTCTGTTGCAGATGATTAGCACTTAAACTTTGAGTTGTGGAGAGGGAGAAAGAAAGCTCAGTATAGATTGAAAAAGTATATTCAACAATAGTCAACAAAAGTCACGATCAGATTCACTCTTCTTATATAGATGAGTGAACTTTGTGACCGTTAGGTTCCATTGATCGTTGGTTCAGTTGATCGACGGTAGTTGAATTTTTATAGCCGTTGAAGCTTGTTTGAACTAGTCGTTATCTGATTTAATGAACTCTGCTCCGAAATCTCTTATCAGGATCTTTAATAACTATTTGACAGGTATCAGTTACTCGACTTTCAGTTCTGGACATCAGTTGGCAGATCCTCAGCTGCTTTGGCTTCCAGTTCTGGGATAGTCCAATGGGCAGTTCCTCAGCTGCCTTAAGCTTCAATTCTGGAATGGTCTAGTTTGACATTTCCTCAGCTGCCTTGGTCTTCAGTTCTGGACTCCAGCAGCTTAGCTTTGGCTAGAGCTTCAGTTCTGGAATGGTCCAGTTGGCACTCGGAAGCTTAGCTTTGATTAAAGCTTCAGTTCTGGACTCTAGTTGGCTTCCTGGAAGCTTAGCTTTGACTAAAGCTTCAGTTGGCTACTTTCTCTGAGCTTTTCTCCCAGTTGATTGAACTTAACTATTAGTTGATCAGTTCAGTTTGGTCTTATATGAGCTTGAGCTTTCAAGCTAGCTCTATCTATCAACTTTTCTTAACTTTCAGCTAAGTTGATAGTTGCTCATCTGTTGGATGCTTTCCAGTCCTCAGCTTTGATTGGTTAGTTCCTGGCTGCTTGATGCATCCTTTTCAGCTGGTTGACTATGCTCCAAAGTAGTTAACTTTTGCTTCAGCTGAGCTAATTTTGGAGTCTTTATTTTGGTCATAAAGCCAATTTCTAGACTGTAATTCCTGCAGTTTTTCATATAAATTTTCCACATGTTTTGACATTTCATCAAAACCATCATTTGGGTTCTCCTTGATAGGTTTTCCCAACAAAGTATTTATTGATATGTTCTCTATTCAATTATTTGAGTATCTAGATATTAATAAGATGTTTATGTTTTAGTATTCACATTATTATTTGTCATCACAATCCCTGTGGAAACGATGCTCGTGCTCACTATTGTCTACAATTACACTGTACACTTGAGGATATTTATACTGCGAAGAAAATAATGGTCATAATACTTGTTTACTAGGTCGATACTTCCAAGCACACATAATATTTGTTCTCTAAGACATTCATGACATCAAGATAAATTGATGTCATGTCAACCTCTTGAGGGTCAGAGGCATCAGGAAGTGGCTGACTCATCTGCTCAGCCTAAGTATGTACCTTAGTCTACAAGTGAAATTAATTATCTTATTTAAAAAATAAACATGTTATATATATATATATATATGTTGAACACATTTACAGCGTTGCGGACATATTGCCCATCATAAAACCTAACATCAGCAGTGCGAACGAGTGTAGATTCAATTGCTACATCCCACTATGACTCTTAGTTCACCATACAAAAGATGCAAGCCCAGATGAAGGCCCAAGAGCTGAAGCAGCAGCTTGAGTAGAAATAGGAAGATCGTATGGGTAATGACGTGTGTGAAGAACTGACCGAGTGAAGTGCATGTTCATTATTTCTATGTTATGACATATGTTCATGAAAACGGTCTGATAATAGTTAAGTGATTTTTCACCATTGATGAATTAAATATGATTAAGTAATCAATAAATCGATCATAAAAGCCATTGTGTGAACTCTTCTCTAGAATCCATTATTTTTATTAATAGATTTAGTTAATTATTTAAGTTATTTATATTTTACTTTTGAAGTATTTATTGATATGTTCTATATTCAATTATTTGAGTATCTAGATATTAATAAGGTGTCTATATTTTGGTATGCACATTGTTATTTGTCATCACAATCCCTGTGGAAATGATACTTGTGCTCACTATTGTTTACAATTACACTGTACACTTGCGAATGTTTATACTGCGAAGAAAATAATGGTCATAATACTTGTTCACTGGGTCGATACTTTTAAGCACACATAATACTTGTTCTCTGAGACGTCCACCACATTGAGATAAATTGATGTCATGTCAACCTCTTGATTGTTCACTAGGTCGATACTTCCAAGCACACATAATACTTGTTCTCTGAGACATCCACGACATCGAGATAAATTGATGTCATGTTAACCTCTTGAGGGTCAGAAGCATCAGGAAGTGGCTGACTCATCTGCTCAGCCTATGCACGTACCTCAGTCTACAAGTGAAATCATTGAATTAGAATTATATCTTATTTAAAAAATAAACATGTTATATATATATATGTGTGTGTGTGTGTGTGTTGAACACACTTACAACGATGCGGACATATTTCCCATAATAAAACCTAACATCAGTGTTGTGAACGAGTATAGATTCAATTGCTACATCCTACTATCACTCTCAGCTCGCCATCCAGAAGATGCGGGCCCAGATAAAGGCCCAAGAGTTGAAGCAACAACGTGAGTAGAAATATGAACAATGACACCAGGCCATGCTGGGGGACTAGGCTCTCGTGAGACAGATGAAGGAGCAGCAAGCGCTCTTTGATTAGATGTGATAACATTGTGTAGTGACGTATATTTTTATACTTGTTGTTTATTATTTGGATACATATTTATATTATTATTTATGTAGTGAGTATTATTTTTATTATAATATTTTAATTTTATTTGAAATTTTTAATACAAAATCAATAATTCAATAATTATAAATAAAATAAGATATTTGTTTGAATTATAATTAAAATTAGAAAATATTATAATTATAATTAAAAAATAATATAATTAAAAGAATAAAAACAAATTTAATGATGGACATTTACGTCATTAAATTAGTCATGACAACAACAAAAAGTAACGATGGAATACGTCCGTCGTTACTATTAACAACGACCGTAATGACGATAATTTCGTCGTTAAATATTTGCAGACCACTAATAGAGGATACCGATTTAACAACGACATACGTCCATCATTACTATTAATGACGATATTAACGAAGGAATATCCAGTCGTTAAAAAGTGCCCGACGACTGAATTGGACAACCATATTAGTAACATCATATTACGTCGTTAATAGTAATGACAGACGTACTCATTATTTCCGCCGCTGACTAGTGACAAATGTATTCTATCGTTAGTCTGTTGTTAAATGTTTTTAGTAATGGAAATATTCAAAGTAACGACGAAATATTCCATCGTAAAAATTCATATTTTTTGTGGTGTAAATTTTGCTAAATAATACAAAGAAACCAAAGAAGGTCTAAATACAAGAAGATGTAATAGACAAGGCTAGTTCGTTAAATTCATTTATTATTCTGTTATTATCATAAACTAAACATTTATAAGAATTATTTTATAATTCTTCTAAAGCCCTGCGTGGCGATTAATTACAAAAGAAATTATATTGTGAAATTATTGGGAGTTGGTAGAATAATGGTCCAAATCAGTTTGCTTCTCACTGAAGTATACTTCGATCATATAATAGATATAATAATTTAATGAAGTTTATTTTCAAAAAAAAAAATAGTCATGTTATTATTGTTAGCGTTATATTCAATATTATTATAGTATATTTTAATAAATGATTTGTTCTTTTTCTGTTTAATTTGGGAAGGGGAAATAAAGAAGAGATAACAACAAAATTATGTTATTTTTCACTACTACAATTATATAAATAGACAAAGCCTAACGACAACGGTTTTGTTTTAAAAATGTTGTGCTTTTGAATTGACAACGGTTTATGATAAAACCATTGTACTTCTACCTTTCTAGTTTATAAATGACAATTGTTGCTTTAAGACCGTTGTAATTGTACGTTGTCCTGTTAGAATTAAACGATGGTAATGAAACAACGGTTGAGAAAACCGTTGTATATAAGATTTCTTATAAAAGACGTCGGTTCATAAAATTGTTGTCTGTTTTTTAAATTCCCTAGATAACAGTTAGGTTCTAGAATTGTTGTATTTATGAGTTGTTACTGTATGCAATAATTTTTATAACTACTGTAATTATTGGTTGTTAATTGAAAATTTGTTAAGTTATAGTGTTTTTTTTACTTGTTAACTAGTGTGTTACCCATGCACTGCATGGTGATCATTTTAAGCGCTTAAAATTTTAAATATATACAAATTTCGAAATTATGAGGATTATAAATAAATTCAAATGTGCATATATGTGTGTATAGAAAATTATCTATATATTATATAAAATTTAATATGTATATATATATATATAATATCTTACATAATTAGACAAACTCATCAGATAAATATTTTATTATCTTCAATATACACAATAATTAAACAAATATCTGGAATGTTTAAAATTCCTTATAAATATTATGTATAATCGAGTATCAAATATAACATGTAATGCACATTATGCAAAAATTGATATATGTGGGTTATAAATTCAGCATATTAAACAATACATAAGGACATTCAATTGGATTATACATATTTGATAGAAAATCATATAATCAATAACAGTGCAGTTAAATATTTTATTTGCATAATAATAAAGAAATATAAATTAAATAATGAAAATATACACGTGATAATTGTTCAATAGTTTTTCATGCAAAATATAACATACGTATATAATTCATAAAACTCAAATTCAATATAATAAAGTTCATTCAGTCAAAAAACAGTCCAAACCTGAACTCAAATTCACTACAAAAAAAGTCCATTCTAGCGACGGGAATTAACGACGGGGCCGACACGGATCGCCACTAGCGACAGAAATAGCGATGGGAAATTTTGCGATGGGGTTAGCGACGGGGTTCCCCGTAGCTAATTCTAGCGACGGGGAATCCCGTAGCTAGATTTTAAAATATTAAAATATCATTATTTTTATAAATATAGCGACAGGGGTTCCCGTCGCTACAACTTAGCGACGGGAACACCCGTAGCTATTTTTTTTTTAATTTTTAATTTTTTTTATTTTTTTTTTATTTTTTTAAATTTTATTTAATTATTTTTAAAATAATTAAATATGATTTCAATCTATTCTAATACAAATATTCTCCCTATTAAAATCATTTTTATATTTTTATTCATTTATTTTAATTTTTGAAAAAATAATATCGCAATATACATTTATTAATATCACATCTTTAAATTTGTATTATTTCCTTATTAAATACAAATTTATACAAATTAGCTTTATTAGTATTCTTATAAATAAACTAATTAGTATATTATTATGTATTTAAAAAATGTATTAAGTTTAACATAATATTTATTATAGTTACTACTACAAGATTAATCATTTATACATTAACAAACTAAAATATACTATGAAAATATATATATATATATATATATACACATAATATAGTATATAATGGATTTTAATTTTTAATTATAAACTAAAGTAATTTTTAATTTTTTTTAATTTTTTATTTATTTTTTAAATTTTATTTAATTATTTTTAAGATAATTAAATATGATTTCAATCTATTCTAATACAAATATTATCCCTATTAAAATCATTTTTATATTTTTATTCATTTATTTTAATTTTTGAAAAAATAATATCGCAATTATACACATTTATTAATATCACATCTTTAAATTTGTATTATCTCCTTATTAAATACAAATTTATACAAATTAGCTTTATTAGTATTCTTATAAATAAACTAATTAGTATATTTTTATATATTTAAAAAATGTATTAAGTTTAACATAATATTTATTATAGTTACTACTACAAGATTAATCAATTATACGTTAACAAACTAAAATATACTATGAAAATATATACATAATATAGTATATAATGGATTTTAATTTTTAATTATAAACTAAAGTAATTTTTAATTTTTTTAATTTTTTATTTATTTTTTAAATTTTATTTAATTATTTTTAAAATAATTAAGTATGATTTCAATCTATTCTAATACAAATATTCTCCCTATTAAAATCATTTTTATATTTTTATTCATTTATTTTAATTTTTGAAAAAATAATATCGTAATTATACACATTTATTAATATCACATCTTTAAATTTGTATTATTTCCTTATTAAATACAAATTTATACAAATTAGCTTTATTAGTATTCTTATAAATGAACTAATTAGTATATTATTATATATTTAAAAAATGTATTAAGTTTAACATAATATTTATTATAGTTACTACTACAAGATTAATCAATTATACATTAACAGACTAAAATATACTATGAATATATATACATAATATAGTATATGATGGATTTTAATTTTTAATTATAAACTAAAGTTATTTATTATGTAAGTAAAAATAATTTAATTCATTATGATATTTAGCATGAAACACAAAGTAAGACTATTTAACCACATTTTCACCATGATATATATATATAATTTTTAAAATAATTTAATTAATAAATTATAGTTCTTATATATACAGATATATAATACAATATCACCTTTAATATAATTTTTGTATGCATGGATACTTAATAAATATCACCTTAAATTATAGTTCTTATATACAAATATATAATACAATATAATATCAATATTATATATATATATATATATATTTGTGCACAAATAGATATAAATATATTAATAAGAATATAACACTTTTAATTTATAGAGATAAAGAAAAATAAATTATGAAAAAATCGTATAAGTATATATATATTATTTAAACTATCAATATAACATCAATTGAACTTGCCCCAATGGATAAGTGCTTGGCCCTCCTTCTAGGAGGTCACAGATTCGAATCCTCTTAGGTGCATATACACAATTATTCTTGAAGGGCTTGAGCGCGGGCCTTTCATCGGGTCGGGTCAAGGGCTCATTCATGGGTCGGGCCCTCGAGTCGGGGGCTCATCGCGGGCCGGGCCAATTAATAATTTTAAAATTTTAAATTATAATTTTAGCGACGGATCTAGCGATGGAACCCCCGTAAGCCTTGGCGACGGACGAGCCACCGTCGCGCATGATTAGCGACGAGCAATTTAGCGACGGGGGTTTCCCGTCGCTGAATCGGAATTTTTTTGTAGTGATTCACCGCACCGGAGGCCATCTACTTGCTTTGGGTATATTTATGGGAGTTTCTATTTGCACCACATAATTTACACTTTGCACCACTCTTACTCAATGCACCACTATTTTTACTCTTTGCACCACATAAATTTACATTAATACCCTTTTACTAAAAAAATCTAGATTTCAGTAAAAAAAGAATCCTAAATCACAGAACACTCGCATCGCCTCCCAGCGCGATAGCACAAACAGCGTCGCCTCCCAAACAACGTCTGCCATCGTCTCTCCCATAGTAATTTCTCTGCAAACGATTCTCCTGACGAATTGTGTATGGACTTCATAATTTAATTTCCCCCAAAACCTAGTTTGCTTGCCATCATCTTCTGCTCAAATTCCTTCACCTCTTTCACCTGCAACTCAGAGGTATCATAAACACTGTTTTTTTATTTATTTGTTGATTTTGCTCAGTTTTTTTTTTTGGCTGAAAATTAAGTTTGTGCCTAAACTTGTTAGGCTTTTCCGGTCGGTGAAAAGAGGTATTGATTTTTGAGTTTGTGTGTGTGTGTGTATTTTTCCTTCATTTAGAGGTATATGTTTTGGTTCGACATAATTGTTTTCGTTGCGTATAGAGAGGTATTGACTTTTGTTGTGTATGTATGTTGATTTTTATTTATTTTCCTTCGAGCCCAAGCTTCTCCGATCTTGGGAGTCGTTCTTGCTGAATCCAATAAGATTAACCAATCTTGGGCTCTGCAGCTTGGACAGGATGTCGATTTCATTCTCAAATTCATTTTGGTTTTTGGAAATCAACATTCTTTGAGCAGTTCTAGATGACTTCTTGATGGCGACGAGGCGGCCTCTGCGAAGAGTCTATGGCTGCCCTGCTCAACAGCTTCGTCTGCGAGAAGTTGCTTGTGGCCAATTCAAGATCTTTGTAGTTGAATTCTTGGATTTTGATGGATTTTTCGTGAAAGGACAAATCTCTCTTCATGTATTTTCTTGCTGTATTGATTGATAACTGAATGAATGAAGCACGGTTGTCGAAATTGCTCGCCATGTTGGAGAAGAATCTAGGATCCGCCGCTGCTCCGCCGATAGAGAGCAGGGCCTTGGCCGGATTTTTTTCTTTCAGACCAGAGTGATGGAGAAGAAGCAGACGAGAGTTGATAGAGAAGAAGACTTCATTTTTTTTAATAAGGGCATTTAAGTAAATTTCAAATTATTATTTTTCTATTTGTTTTAATTTATGGTGCAAAGAGTGGATTTAGTGGTGCAAATAGCATCTCCCTTATTTATTAAAAAATATTATAGTTTTTCTAGTTTCCTGTTAGTCATTACCATTTTCAATCTCGTAATTATAGTTTTAAACAAAATGTTATTTATTTTTTATCATTTTTTCATTTTAGAAATTTAATATATGGAACAATCTTGTATTTTAGAAACTTTTTTTTTCTTGGGAAAAAGTACGTGTTTTCAATTGAAAACCGATCACAAAAATGGGTCTTGATATTATTAGTATTTTACTAATCTTTTAATTTATATGGAGATATAATGTTCTCATTCCTATTTATACACCTTTAATTAAAAAAAAAAGACTCAAATAATTTTTATTTTATTTTTATTGGCTAGAGAGAATTGGTTTTATGATTATTCTGGCTAATACATACATTATAAGGTTTTTTACTTTTCTTGAAAATGTGTCATAAATAAGTATAAATACCTGCATTTATTTCAAAACAAATTAAACTTTCTTTCAGCTGAAATCTAAAAAATGTGCACACATGTAACTACATAAATATATGTATTTTTTTCAAAATTTATAGTAATTTGTTGTAAAGAACTGTTGACGGATTCAGTTTTAGTTTTTTTTTTATATAACTTATGTGGTAGTTGGTATTTAGGTTTTAGATTGTATAATGGCTTCAGTTGTATCTATTTTACTTTTAGTTTTCTTTCTCCAAATCTTGTATAGGTGTAGCTAGATATGTGTGAATTTGAGATGTGATTGTATAATAAAGATGTAATCTTTATGATTAGAAATGGGAGAATGGGTAGAGGGAGAAAGGGAATTACAGATGGGGAAGAACGTAGGGAGAAAGAGGCTAATTTCATTCATACTCCAAAATATGAAATTACAACTATTTAAAGATCTATACATAGGAGACCACTTAGGGAAACTCAAACTTAATATTAATAGATGGAAACAAACTTGTGGCCCAAAACAGAAATAGGCCCAAAAGCTAAATAGTATGCCGAAGCCCAACAACTACTGATTCTGAATCAAGACCCACCCGTCACTTGACCCGATTCGAGCCCGAACTCCCTCTTATCTCATTTTCACTCCCAATTTGAGGAAATCCTAAAAATCGAGTCTTTAACATTCCTTCCTCCATCTTAGCTTTCTCCACTAGGCACCCTCCAAAATCTTACTCCGACCTTCATCTCCGGCGGTAATTGTTGTGCTCATAACAATACCGCCCCCATTTTGTGATCTTTGTCCCCAAGGATCGAACTGGCAGAATTTCTTCTGCAAAAATTTGGAATCTTCCCAAGTCACAAGATATAAATCGAGTGACTCTCATTGAACTAGAGTCTGGGACACGGTTTCTCCATTGTGGTGGATGACTCGATGTGCTAGAGCAGTAGCCGACCTGATGATGAAGTTCCCATCTGAAGAAACTTCGGGCAATTGAGGTAAAGGCATGACTTCCTTGCTAACCTTCTTCTTTAACAAAGAGACACGGAAGACGGGGTGAATTCGAGAGCCCATGGGTAGCTCCAACCTATAGACAACCTGACCAACTCGTTCTATGATCTTGTAGGGCCCGAAATAGCAAGAACACAACTTCAAATTTGAGTGGAGGGCCACTGTGTTCTGCCTATATGGCTGCAGCTTCAGGTATACTTCTTCACCAATCTCAAACTGTTTATCAACCTTGTTCTTGTCAACATAGAATTTCATCATTTGTTGTGCTGCGAGTAGATTTTTTCGTAACCTCTGTATAAGAAGTTTCCTGTCGTGTATAACATCTTTAACCTCCCCTTGAGTAGAGTCAACATAGGACCCCATAGAAAGGAATGATGGAGGGTAACTGTAGAGGGCTTGGAAGGGTGTTAATTTGAGCGCTGAGTGGTAATTGGTATTGTATCAATAGTCAGCTAGGGGTAGCCACTTAACCTAATGCTTAGGGGTACTAGAATTCATACACCTTAGGTAGTTTTGTAAGCACTGGTTCACTCTCTTCATTTGCCCCATCTGTCTGAGGATGGTAGGCAGATGACAAGCTGAGGGTGACCCCAAGAGCTTGGAATAACTCCCTCCAAAATTGGCTAGTGAATATTTTATCCCTGTCAATGATGATACTTGTTGGGAGGCCATGTAGTTTGTATATATTATCCATGAAAAGATCTGTCACTTGTTGAAAAGTGAATGGGTAAGATAGAGCTAGGAAGTGAGCAAATTTTGTTAGTCTATCCACTACCACCAAAATGACATCTTTCCCCATTGATTTGGGCAAACATTCAACAAAGTCCATGGAAATGCGGTTCCATGGCTTATCGGGTATGGGTAGTGGTTGTAGCAGCCCTTGGTAAGCCCTATGATTAGGCTTGTCAAGCTTGCAAACATCACAGGCTTTTCACCAGATCTTCCACATCTTTCTTTATTCCAGGCTAGTAGAAGGTGCCTTTTAGTCTCATATAGGTACCATTAATCCCAACATGACCTTCAATAGAAGAATTGTGCATAGCTGATAGGATCTGGGATTTTTTAGGGTCTTATTATCCCCTACAACTAGCCTGCCCTAAAACCTTAATAAACCCTCAGTTATGGAGAATTCTGGATGGTTGGTAGGGTCTTGGGATTTAGAGGTTATAATCCCTTCTAGGTAGAAATCTTCCTCATAACTGGCTAGCAATTCTTGAACCTACTTAAGTTTCAATAAGGTAATAGCATAACAGTACTCTGAGGGGTCTTGTACTCTGGAAAGTGCATCTGCAGCCCTATTTTCAGTTCTTCTCCTATATTGAATGTCATAATCCAAGCCTAAGAGCTTAGTAATCCACTTCTGTTGCATGGGGCTCACAACCCTCTGGTCAAGCAGGTGTTTTAAAGCCTGTTGATCAGTTCTAATGATGAACCTTTGCCCCACCAGGTATGTTTCTACCATTAGAATTGCCAAAAATTCTCTTTCATACACTGAGAGTGACTGATTTCTGAGGGATAATAGTTTACCTATATAGGTAATGGGTCTTCTTAGCTGCATGAGGACCGTCCCAATACCAGAGCCAATAGTATCAGTTTCTAAAATGAATGGTTTAGAAAAATCTGGGAGAGCCAGTACAGGTGCCCTTATCACAGCCTCCTTTAGTTGAATAAAATCCTTATGTACTTCAGGACTCCATTTGAAGGCATTTTTCTTGAGTAGACTGGTTAAGGGCTTGCTTGTTATTCCATAGTCTTTGACAAACCTCCTGTAATATCTAGTCAGCCCTAGAAAACCCCTTAACTACTTCATAGTTTTGGGAATTGGCCATTTCTCCATGCATTCAATCTTCTAGGGGTCTGTGGAGACTCCCTCTTGTGAAATAATGTGGCCAAGGTACTCAATACTGGTTTTCCCAATCAAACACTTGGATTTCTTAGCAAATAGAGTGCTCTTCCTGAGTATTTGAAGTACCTTTTCTAGCTGTAGTAAATGCTCTTCCCAGGTAGCACTGTAAACCAGGATGTCATCAAAGAAAACCCACACAAATTTCCTTAGATAATTTCTGAATACCTTGTTCATAAGAGACTGAAAGGTTGCAGAGGTATTACATAGCCCAAAGGGCATGACCAGGAACTCATAATGCCCATTATGAGTCCTAAAAACTGTCAAATACCTATGCTACAGTTGCATAAGTATTTGAAAGTACCCTGATCTGAGGTCAATCTTGGAAAATAACTTGGCCCTATGAAGCTCATCTAACAACTCATCAATAACAGATATGAGGTCGTCATGTTTAATAGTTAGGTAATTTAAATATCTATACTCAACACAAAGCCTCCAAGTTCTATCTTTCTTCTTGACTAAGAGGACAGGGGAAGTAAAAGGGCTTTTGTTGCGTTGTATCACCCTGTCTCCAGTAACTCATGGGCAATCCTCTCTATCTCATCTTTGTGGCAATGTGATGATCTATAGGGTTACTGCTGTTTAGGTTCACTACCCAACTTTAAAGTGATCTAATGCTCAATGCTTCTAGGTGGTGGCAACCCTTGTGGCTCTTGAAAAACATCAATGTACTTGCTTAATAAATCTTCCAGTTCCTGGGTCTCTATGTGAGTGGGCTTCTGTATGGTGATAGAGTAGATTTCTTCAACTTCTATCTTCTTAGGCTTTGAGCATAGGAGCTTGTACAGTGAGTGGTGGCTTATAAACTGATTTCTTCAACTTCTATCTTCTTAGACTTTGAGCATAGGAGCTTGTACAGTAAGTGGTGGCTTATAAACTGACATTCTGCTTAGGATTTATTAGCATAGAGCTTAATTTTCTTTCCCAGCCATCTCATTGTCACCACCATATTTTTACAATCTAGCTCTATTGGGGTGCAAGCTTTTAGCCAATATCCACCCAATATTATGCCACACCCCTCATGTTGCAGCAACCTGAGGAAGTGTTGTAATTTGTGCCTTTGCATGTCCCAACCAAAATCCTAATCCTGACTGGAGCTGACAAGTCTCTGGCCATTGTCCACTTTGATGAACAGGGAAGAAACCTCTCCAATAACACTTACACACCCGAGGCCTTAGCAGTGGATTCTTTGATAAAGCTCATTGTACTGCCTCTATCTATCAAGATATGCAAGTTATTCCCAACACAAGTTCCCTTAAACCTTAGGGTAATGATGATGTTATCCCCATTGATGGCATTGAGAGAGACCTGCACTTTTTCCATAATCTGCTAAGTAGATACTTCTCTATCTTCTTCTGGTAAGTGTTGTAAATAAGTAAGTTCTTTAGCCTCAGTCATGATCATGAAATTTATTCTACTTGGCCCCTGAGTGTACTTTTTATCACAAATATAGCACAAGCAATGGGCCCTTCTCTCTGTCATTTGGAAGCTGGTGAGAACCTTGATAGAGGGTTGTGATTCTGGAGTTCCCTTAGGACTAATGGGCTTTTGAGGTATAAATGGGGGTCTGTTGTTGTTAGCACCCCAGGTGGTGACATATGGTCTAGTATTCCCTTTAAACTTCTTACTGAGAGCTTCAATGAAGATAAGCTGATTTTTACCTAATTTAATAGCTTGTGCGAGAGAGGTAGGATTAAACATGGTGACTGCAGCCCTTAGGTCATCACTAAGGCCACTCAAAAAGCTTACCATGAAATAGGACTTTGTATAGGCTCCTTAACCAAATAATAGCATGCACTCTTCGAGTTTTTCAAATTTATTAACATAGTCCATGTAGTTTCCTGTGTGTTTAAGCTTATTAAACTCAACCGCCACTTGTGCCTCCCTCAAATCCTCAAACCTTGGTGACACTATTTCCATAAATTGTTACCAAGATAATTACATGGTGGTGGGATCAAGAGCTTGAACCCAGAGAGCAGCCCTTCCTTCAAAGGTCATGCAAGCTAGTGCAATCTTATGTTGGGAACAAGTTTGAAATACCCATGGCATTTAAGCATCCAAACTCGAGGCTGTGAACCATCAAACCTTGAGAATTCAATTTTACGTATAGGAGTGAGCATCTGATTTTTCTTGGTATTCAGCCAAAACCCTGTCCTTGGAATGAAACTAAGTTCTGGAATGAGAACCCCCACGTACCCAATGTTGGGGGGTGTCTCTAAAATGGATTCCTCTTCTACTACCACTTTTCCTTTATCAGATTTCTGGATTTGTGTGTGTAGAGAGTTTATGAGGGTGGAAAGTGCTCAAATTGACTGTTCATACCTTCTTGAATATCAACCATATGTTCCTTAAGCATGATCTCTGTTGAATCTTTTTTGTGGGTTTCTGTTTTCAGCATCTTTGCCATCTGTTCCTTGTGCTTGATCTGAGCAGCATCTTGTTTCATAGCTTTAGTTTTCAGCAAATCATCTAACTTCTTTTACCATTCTTGCAGCTCTTTCAACCTGGTGCCATCCGCCATAGCCGAGGAAATATGGCTCTGAATACCAAATGTAATGACTTCAGTTATATTTATTTTACTTTTAGTTTTCTTTCACCAAATCTTGCACAGGTGTAGCTGTGTTTTTGTGGAATTTGAGATAGGATTGTATAATAAAAATGTAATCTTTATGATCAGAAATGGGGGAATGAGTAGAGGAGGGAGGAGAATTATAGAAGGGGAAGAACATAGGGAGAAAGAGGTTAATTTCATTCATACTCCAAAACATGAAATTACAATTATTTAAAGGTCTATACATAGGGGACTAATTAGGGAAACTTAAACCTAATATTAATAGATGTAGACAAACTTGTGGCCCGAAACATAAATAAGCCCAAAAAAGCTACATAATATGTCGAAGCCCAACAACTGCTGATTCTGAATCACGGCCCGCCCGTCACTTGACCCGATTCGAGCCCGAACTCCCCCTATCTCATTTTCACTCCCAATTTGGGGACCTAAAAAATCAAGTCTTTAACATTCATTCCTCCATCTTAGCTTTCTCCGCCAGGCCACCCTCCCAAATCTTACTCTGACCTTCATCTTCAGTGGTAATTGGTGTGCTCATAACATGGATTACCTTGTACGCTTGAATGAATACACCACCTGCACCCATAACATAAAAAAAAACCACACATTGCAATAATCCATCATTATTAATGCAGGATAAACTATTCATTATTTTTTATTTGCATTGATAAACTATTCTAGTACTATTTTAATGTCTTAGTTTTATGCACACCTCATGATCAACAAAGATAGTAGTTGTATACTTCTTTACTCTCTACTACAACAACGATCATCTTTCGAATGAACCACTCTCAACTTTCATTTCCGGAATTTTCTTCAATGACTACAAACTAATTCACTCTTTGTATCTTGGTGTCTAGATCTTTTCTTCATATAAGTGCCTACAAAAATAACACAAAATCGAGATTACTTAAAATCTGAAAAGAGAGAATACAACACAAAAGTAAACTTGAAGCATGTATTTGAAGGTGAAAAAAAATACAGGGAAAGATTGAGTTCTTAGCATGAAGCATAAAATTGAATAATCAGCTCATAATTTGCATACCAAATCTATATATAAAATGATGGTGCTAGGACCGAGAGTATATTCAAAAAATTTATTCAAATTTTGAAATTTAAAATGCAATTTAGAGTCTATTTTAGTCTAGGGCTGGCAAAAAATACCGTCATACCGGAATACCATGCATACCGTACCGGAAAAATAGCGAAGATACCAATATTTACGGTATACCGATTTTTCAGTAAGGTATGATACCTTATCGGAATTTTACGGTAAGGTAACGGTATGAATTTTTAAAAATTTAGATATACCAGCGTATACTGAAAGTTCGATATACCGTCATATATCGGTATATACCGTCATACCGTACCAAGGTATATGCCGAAGTGAAGGTATATACCGATGTACCGGTATATACCGTCATACCGTACCACAGTATATGTCGAATTGAAGGTAGTATATGTCGAATTGAAGGTATATACCATTATACCGTTATGTACCTTCACTTCGGCATATACAGTGGTACGGTATGACGGTATATATCGGTACATACCATGCTTCAAATTTAATATATATATATATATAATACAATATTTAATAAATTTATCATAAAAGTTATGTTTTGATATTTAATTTAATACCTAAATTATAACTAAAATTGAACTATTTAAAATTAAATGTAATAAATAATGATCTTCTATTTTTTTGATCAATAAAATTAAAAGTTAAAATGAATTAACAATAAAATTAAAATATAATGGTGTATGCGTAAATTATAAGATATAAAATTATTTCAATAGAAGGATCGCCCTTGTTCCTGTTTAGTCCCCTTCATTTCGGAAGCTGTTTCTATTTCTACATCTCTTTCTTCCGTTTTTTAGGTTTCTTTCAGTTTCTTAGTAAAAAGGGGTGACGGTATTCTGCCTAAATAGTAGACACAGGTAATAAATAAGAGAATACTAAAGATCCGAGCCATAGAATTTCTCAATTATGATATAAGGTACTTAGTAGATCGAATGTACTAAAGATAAATTAAATTATATAATGCATAATAATCTTTTATTCTTCTTAAATTTTTAAAACTAAAAGTTAACAAGAATGATTGAAATGATTAAAAGAAAATGACATATATTATATAAAAATATAATACGTAGTTTGTTCATCGTAAAAGTTCATAAACACATAATATTGAATATAATTTAATAATTAAATTATAACTGAAAATCAAATAATGTGAAATCAAATATAATAAATAATAATTATATTATTTTTTAATTTTTAAACTATAAGTTTTGATGAATGATCTAAACATTTTAAAGAAAATGGGTTATATTATTCAATAATATAATATTTAGGTCTTAATATGTTTATTATGAAAGTTTTGAAAATTATTAAATTTCATATAATTAAATACTTCAATTAGAACTACAAATTCATCAATTTGAAAGCAAATGTTATTGATAATCTTTTATACTTTTTTAAACTTTAGACTAAAAGTTATGATGAATAGTAAAGCAAAATATACTAAAATGAAATATTATATATAATAATATAATACTTAGTATGTTCATAATAAAGTTTAGAAAAATATTATATTTCATGTAATTTAATACAAAACTCCTAACTAAAAATTGAATAATATGAAATCAGATGTAATAAATAATAATGTTATATTCTTCTTTATTATTTAGACTAAAAGTTATGATGAATTATCAAAAAAATTGAAATAAAATGATATATGATATAGAATGCTATAATTTCATCATAAACATTTAGGAAAATATTATATTTCATATAATTAATACAAAACTCCTAACTAAAAATTGAACAATATGAAATCTGATGTAATAATAAATAATATTCTTATATTCTCCTTTAGTTTTTAGACTAAAAATTATGATGAATTATTGAGAAAATTAAAATTAAGTGTAATATAGAAGTGCATTATTTAATCTATTTATGTTTTTATAAATGAAGTGTATTATTGATTAATGTTTCTTTATGCATGTATTTTCTTACTAAATATTTTTTAGTATAACGATAATTTCGATATACCGTGAAATGTCGGTATGATACAGACCGAAATATTGATACAATAAGGTATACTGAACTAAGGTACAGTAAGGTATACCGAAATAAAGGTATGGTAAATGTATGCATTATGTGTCATACTGAACTAAGGTATACTGGAGGTAAAGGTACGGTAACGGTATGATTTTTGTCATAACGTAAGCTAAGGTAAGGTATAAGGTATGGCAAAAAAAGTAAGGTATGCCGTACCTTGACACCCCTATTTTAGGCGAGCTAGTTGAGAATTCACTTATATATACTGTGTTTGTATATATAATTAATATATAATATATAAATAAATATATAATATGTATATGTGGGTACGAGCACCACCATTTTTTTTTTGCACCACAAATTATTTTTCATTTTCTTTTATTAGTTATAAATTTACTTAAAAATCCTTACTAATAAAAAAAATTCACGTTCCGTTCGAAATCGCGTGTTCGAATATTCTGGATATGTTTAAAGTTTTGTGTTCGAAAAATCTTGATATGTTCGAAGTCGTGTGTTCGAACGGTACTTAAATAAAAATTCATGGAGTCCGTTCAAAAATAGATTTTCGAACACACCATGTTTTGTTCGAAAATTCATTTTCGAACAAATATGGTGTATTAAAAAATTCATTTTCGAACGAGATTTATTTTAAGAATTATGTATGTTCGAAAATAGAATTTCGAACAAACACGGTGAGTCAATTCTTGATTTTTTTTTTCTTTTTAAATAAAGGACATTTAAGTAACTTTAATTTTTTTTCTTTTATGGTGCAAAGAGTAAAAAATAGTAGTGTATTTAGGAACTCCAAAAATAAAATGAAGAAGTCAATTGTTGCGTCTATAATTAGCAGAGAAAAGAGAAAAAAAAGCTGCAACTGCATGCTTCATATTTCAGGTTGCCTGGAAATAACTAAAAGGCAAAATTAATAAGGAATTGAATTTAGTAATGCAGGCATGGGATTGTTGCTAATTTGACACTTTTGAGCGGCACAAGAACCATTGTAACGATTCTGTTTTAATATATAGAATAAATAAATAAATTTGTTGTTTACTTGTTAACAAATGATTTATTTAAAAAGAACAAAAGGATAAAGAGAAAAAATGTGGAATAGCAATGTGCACAAAAAGACTTTACTACATGATTTGGGTTCTCATGTGGGTTATAATTTTTTTTAGAAGATAATTAAGAAATTTAAATCAAGAATATTTTATTGAAATTAGTTTTTTTTTAAATGAAATTATTATATTTATGCCCACAGAAAATCATATATTTTATATGATTTAATTTACTAATTCCAATTTATTTTCATTGTAATTACTTTATTTATGTATTTTGTCTCACCAAAATTAACTACAAAAGGTAATTAGTCCACATAACTTAAAACAAAAATTTTAACACAGCACTAAAACTCCCGACTCGTTTTTGCTCTGAAAACCCTCACAAGTCACAAATATGAAATCACAATTGAATCTCAAATCATCGGCGCCGCCTTGTTATGTCCTCCTTGGTTTCTCTATGATTTTTAGACTTTCTTTTAACAATTTTGTAAGATTTGGCTGCATGTAACTAAACAATGTACTTTTATGAAATAAAGTTGTGTTCTTGTTATATTTTGGTAACTAAAATGGAATAGGGAGAGAATTGAGAAGAAGAAATGAGGAATTTTAGAGTTATCTTTTTCATAAATTAAGCATAAAAACATAAGTATGGGCTTATAATTTCATTTAGCCCATTACAAATTTACTCTAGAAAATAAAAAAGCCCATTTCACTTGAAACTCCTAATGCCAAAAAAGTTGCTGACCGTTTCAATAAGTCAACCAAATCCCTAATCTTCTCGATAAACTTTGCCTCCGTCTCTCTCTTCAGCTACGAAAACCTCTCCGACGACCTCCGGCGGCCTCCCATCCGGCTTGTATGCAGCAAGGGCCATAATCGGCGAAAATTCCTTCTCTCTCTCGTTGACTATTCCCTCCCTCTCTCTTGAATTCATCGGCTGCCGAGAAAGAACTCGCCCCCCTCCTTCACAATTTACCCCACCATAGATTCTAAAACTTTGAGTTGCAATGTAAGTTGGATTTCTTTTGAGTACGTGACATCCGTTTCAGTTCAAAGTTGTTAATTATTTCATATTTAAAAAATGTGAAAAAATTCGAAAATAGGAACTAAATAATGTCTTCCCTTGGCTATTACCAATTAGATACGTTGTTTGAAATTCCTCCCATTAATAATAATAATAATAATAATAATAATAATAATTATTATTATTATTATTATTATTATTATTTATTTATTTATTTTGTGCTCGGAGGCTTCCATTTTTAGTGTATGACTAAATATGCCACTCTTGTTGTTTGTTTTATATTTCTTGGATGTGGAAATTTCATACTTGATTCTGCAGATACACGGTGTTGTTGTTTAAACTCCTCTTACTTGACTCGTGTGTTATAAAAGATCTTGAAAATATAATTTCCTTGGTTGTTGATATATATCCTAGGTTTGCATATATTTTCTTTGATAATACATTTAATTTACTAAATATACTGAATGCCCTTGACTGTTGAATCAGTGCATCCGGTTGTTGATATATATCCTCTCTCAAAAGTTAATTTAATTTTCTTTTTTAATTATATTCTCGTGTCTTTGACTGTTGAATAAGTATGAGATTTTATGGACATTTGTAATTGGGTTCAAAATTTTAAACTAAAATTTTATTTAATCTAAGAGGATTATTGATGTTGGCAATGGAAAAATGTCTCGGGTCTTGTAATTGGTGTATGGGGGTGTGAACTGGAAATTGATTAAGAATGCATAAACTTTTGAGAGAGGAATGGGCTGAATGGATGCCTATATTTGTGTATATGTTTGGTTGTGTGTGTAGATTGTTAAATAGTAATGCTTGTTGTTGTATTTTGATACTTCATAGAGACCTGTTTACGTATAGGCTGTACAAAATTCTACCTTTATTAATAAGTTGTCAACAATAAAAAAATATGTGACTTATCTCTATGGGATTATCTTTGTTTGACTTGAGTCGCATACTTATTTAAATATGGTGTCATTTTTTTATACATATCAGTTTGAGTATTCTTTAATATAATTTGTTCTATTACAGTTGTTGGGCTCATACTTGCAAGGTCAAGTACGATATGGTTTATACAGCAGGTATTTTAATTTTTTACGCTTCTATTGTCATTGTTTACTATATATTTTAATAATAACTAGTGCTAAGACACATGACCTTGTTTATATAATGCTTTCGGGGAAAACTATTTATTGGATAAGAAACCCAAATGTTGTGTCATGTCGTACTTTAATGCAAGGAGACAAAAACACGTCACTTTCGTATTACATCCATATGTTTATTTGTGTATTTCAAGTTTATTTGTGTAAGGTTGGTGAAAGAATTGTGTAAGATGCCCACATATGATCACTTTTTGAGGGCATTTTAGATAAAATGGGTATTTTTTGAATGCTTTTCTTATGTTGGGTAAAAGAGTTTTTTCTAATAGAGAATGGGTAGTTTTATACATTTACACTGAAAAGTTCCACCAACTCAAAAGTATTGTAGATGGGATTGAATAAAAGCTTGCTCAAATTTGATTAAATAAATTTACACATATTTTTTTTATTTTGTTGGGGATATGAGTATTGAGATTCGTATTGCAAAGGGGAGGAATTGGAGTTATAATTTATTGGACTGGATTTAAATTGACTTACCTTAAAAAATGATTTACCTTGCTAGGTTTAAACTTAAAGTTAACAGTAAGGGGAGCATGTTTGCGGCGTCAGTTTCCTTGATTTCTACAAAAACACAAACTCTAGGGTTTTAAAAGGGTACTATGGCACCGCTCCTGTACCAACTCTCCGCCGCCGTGTCTGTCCTTGATGTTCGAGACTTCAGTTTCTCTTTCTTTCTTCAAGTTTGTAGAAATTATCTGTTTCCTCTCCTGATTTTGTTGCTGTGGTTCGACCTTTTCTCTGTGTTTCTTGCTGTTTTAATGGATTCTTTTCGTTCTCTTCTCCTAATTTTATTACCGCGACTAAATGCAGAAATCATGGGAAAGCAGGAAAAATCTTCGAAGAGGAAAAATCGAGAGACGGAAGTGGCCTTGCATAAGAGTAAGTTTAGATAGATTGTTTTAATTTTGCTGAATTTCAAACAAACTTTTTGCTAGGGGTGTAACTATTTGTAAAGAGAGTTTCTAATGTACTAAATTTTGTTTATCTACTGTAGTCTGGTTCTAAATCAGTACTAAAAATACGGTCTTTGTCCCTTGAACAATGCGTGGAAGAAGAATGGTTTGTTCTGCGTAGGAGTTCTGATTTAATTGTGTACCAAATTGGTGATCCATCTCATGACCAAATTATTGGCTAGAGCAAAATAATTTTCTTAGTTATATATATTTAATTGTGTACTAAATTGGTGATCCATCTCATGACCAAAATATTGGCTAGAGCAAAATAATTTTCTTAGTTTACTGTATATCTCATCTACCATAGGGAATGCTTTCATATGACCCACTCAAAATTATCTGAAACGGCAAGGTTAAATTGAACTCCCTTCACACACATTTGAACATTTTTCAGAATCTTTTACCTGTTTTCTGATTTTCATGTGAGCACTTTCTAGACTCAGAGGAACCAGAGTAACATGGTTGGTTTATGAAAGTGTACATTGACTGAGGGACTTATACCTGGTGTAGACTAGACTAGACTGTAGAGTTGTTAGAAGAATCGGTCAATTTGGTATTTTCTTGTTGATGACTTGCCATGGTGAGCAAGTCAACACATGTTGTTTTTGCAAGTGAAATGGAGCTGCACCATTGGGATGTTGGCTTGTTACAAATGATTAGGGTTGGGGAAAGTTTGTACTAGTTCTCAAGATGTTTTTCTGAAAATAAATGTCACTTCAAATCTTTATGAAGGATCTTTGCTGAAGTATCTTTGTTAAAGATACTGACAGAGATGATTGTAGTTTCTCATAGAGATAGGAGTATACATTTCTGGAACTTTGTAGCATCATCTAGTTTCCTTGTGGATTTAAGGTATTGGAGATAAAGATGGATTAGATGTTGTGGATGACTTGAGTGAACCAACAATGGGTGACAAACTTGCAAGCCTCAACTTGGAAGGAAATGACAAAGCTCTAAACCATGAAGATGCAGACATTTCTCTTCCAGCAAAGCCACCTAGTGCCGACTCAGTTAATATCTTAGTTAAGCAAGCACTCTGTGCTGATGATCGAACCCTTCTCATAGATTGCTTATACAGACAAGATGAGAAGGTTAGTATTGGCATTATTTTCTCTTTATTCGTTGCTCTATTCCCACTCTATGTATGAAAGAAGTTTTCTTGAGGATCAATTTTGTGCGATATAGGATAACATGAGTCATTCTGCAGGTAATAGCAAATTCACTAGCACTGTTGAATCCGTCTGATGTTCTCAAGTTCTTAAAGTCTCTTGTGCCAATAATCCAATTAAGGTAAGAGAATTGCAGAAAATTTTAATATCTAGCTGTGATTAAAAGCCGAGAATGAGTTTGAATATTGTTAGTATCGAAAAACCTGCCGCAATTTTCTAAACAGTTTCTTGTCTAATACTTCTGTTATTTGTTTAATGCAAAAATGTATGTCTCTTTCATAACGAAATAGTATTATTTGTTTCAGAATTTGAACCTGGCTGAATGTTCTCCTTCTCCTGCCCTGGCATATTTCATAGATGTTTTTTTATTTTTAACTACAATTTCTGGCAGCCAAGTTTATTACTTGTCCAAATATTGGTTTTTGTCTGAATGTGTTTTGGTTCGAAATTTAGGGGTACAAGAGATAGATGTACTTACCTAGTTGTAATTTTAATCAGCAGGTTATATGAGTAATTTTTTTCTTCTCAAGGGAATTACTTGATAGATTGTGTAGTATGAAACTTGAGGGGTTTTGAATTTTCGGATGACTAAATCCAGTCCCATTTCCTCTTCATAACTTTTGTTTTGCATATAATTTGCAGGGGCGCTGTGCTGGCCTGTTCTCTTCCATGGCTCAGAAGTTTACTTCTTCAGCATGCTAGCAGTATAATGTCCCAAGAATCTTCCTTGGCTGCTCTAAACTCTTTATTTCAGGTTATAGGATTTCCTGGAAATGAGATTATTAGTATGTGGATCTGTATAAGTTCCTTCTTAATTCTTCCAGGATCTCATCCCTTATCAACTGCTTATGGAAGAAATTGCAGTTAAAAAGTTTATTATGTTTGACTATTTATGCTACATATATGATTCTTTGCCTCTTTGGTGAGGCTCATAATTATGCTATTTGTGTGTATGATCTTGCTATCTCCTTGAGCTAGACAACACTTAGATATAAAGCAGCAAATCAACCTTTTAAGATATTAGGCTGATCAAATCATTGGGTTTTTTCTAGAACAAATTCCTTTAGGATTTTTTTTCTTTTTCTTTTGTTCACCAACAGTTTTTCAAATAGATTTCATTGGTTAAGGACAGGTTTTTAGTCTCATTGAGCAAATTAAATTGGAAGGAAGATTAATCATTGTTTATGTTGCATCATACATTGATTTATTTTTGGGATAGTTGCCCGGGAGAATTTAGAACTATGTTTGCAGTTATTTGTTTAAAGATTGTTTTAATTTTTTTTTATAAATGGTAATGGCCCTTTATTCCACTATAACAGAGGTCATTCCATTTCATATTCCAAAATTAAAAGTGAGGATTCTAACAGTGTACCTTTATATTAAGTAGGGGATAATATTTCGAGAGCAATTTAAAACAATCTTTATCATCCATGCAGCTCATAGAATCAAGAGTCTCAATCTTGAACCACTCTCTTCAACTATCAAGTTGCTTGGATTTGGTTTATGCAGAGGTGAGTGCAAGTTGCTAAATGATCGTATTTGCTGTTTTCATATCAAAACTATAAGCTGAATACTTAATATTTCTGTGCAGTCTGTTGATGATGGAGTGGAGGAGAAGGATATAGTAGCACCTTTTATATATGAAGATGAGAATGATAGTGATGACTATGGATCTGAAGATGCCATGGAAGTTGACACTGTAGAAGATGGTGAAGTCTTTGGCCTATAGTGATGATATCAGTGAATGGCGAAATAAGCAACTGAAATTATCATCGAAATTTTTGCTGCCTGACAAGAAAGTGTAGAAATTTTTTACCCATGTCCCATTTTTGTCTTGAGATTTGAACAGTTGCTTGATATCTTTCCATCATAGCTTATAAACGACCGTGGGTATTGTTTGCAATTGCATGTTCAATATGATAATTTTCAAACCTTACCAGTTACCATAGCTCAAATATTCTTTGCTTACCATCCCATACTTCATAATTTCCAATATCTTCAAAAGTGAACAGCACGTGCGTGTGCATGTAGTTTAAAAATGTGAATTATTAAACGTTATATCAGTTGAGGATATAATAGTAATTTAATTTCATATGGAATATAATTAAATCTCATATTTTATGGAATATGTGTGTGTGTGTATAGGGATGGGATCTGGTGAGAACAGGTCGCTAGGTGAGAATCGGGAATCGATCCCATCCGTCCATCCTGCAAAATCGACGCTCCAGATTCATCCAGATTTTCGGTAGCATTTTTGTAATTATCGTGAAAATCTTCAATTCGCGCGTCTCATTAAGGGTAAAATCGGAACTGAACTCAGAAATTGCCCAGATTCAATTTTAGCATCCGACTTCGCACAATTTAGCCTCATGCATTTCTCATTTTAGCATGTGTTGATAAACAAAAATGGAACCATGATTTCATTGGAATGAAATGCAATACACCCTATTTGGGGACAGTGAACCCTAATGGGAATCTCATAATTACTAGTTGGGATCAAGAACTTAATAAACCCTAATTGGGAACGGTGAACCCTAGTGGAAAATGTCACATCAATTTTAGCCTCCTACTTCGATAATTTTAGCATTATGCGATTCTCATTTTAGCCTCATGCGATTCTCATTTTAGCCTCAGAACAAAAGGGAAGAATTATTAAATTACTATATTACCCCTCCGTCCAGAAAGTTGTCGAAAATTACAGGAATGCCACCGCTCATCCACTTAAATCTGATTTAATCTGGACCGTCCAGATTGAATCAAACAAGGGCTAGGATTGGTTCCTAGTTCCCACCTGGGGAAGGGTTCTCATTTGATCCTTTCCCTATATATATATATATATATAGGGGTGGATTCAAATAGGAACCAATCCCCGTGAGAACCTAGGAACCAATCTAACATGAGAGATTTATATTGCTAACATCAAGAGATTATGTTGCTAACATGAGGTAAACTCATTTTGCTAACTTGACGAGATCATAATATTAGCAACATATTGCTAATATGTTAGCGATTATACACACTGCTAATATGTGACTAATAATTTGCTAATATGTTTGGTTCCTAGGTTCTCACGGGGGGATTTGGTTCCTATTTGATCCTTTCCATATATATATATATATATATATATATATATATATAATTTGGTTCAAATGCGCACTGTCTTTATGTGAGAACTAGGAACTATTCCTAGCCATTAGATCTAACAAATTAAGGGTGGAGATTAGGATTGGGGTTTAAGGATCTTTCAATTATTATTTACATATTTTTAATTTAGGAGGGTATCTTAGACATTTATCAATTAAATCTCATATTTATTAATTAAATATCATATCACACGTTGATTCCATATCAAAACAGATTTGTTCATTCCAATTTTTTCTCCCCCAATTCACACATTCTTCTCAATCTTCTTCTTTCTCCAATTTTCTCTCCATCTTTCATCCATCAATTTCTTTTATATTTTTTCTTTGATTGGTTGATTCAGGTATTCTCTTAATTGATATATGTTTTTCGATTTTAACTTTCAACCAATCCCACAAGTTTGTAATTTGTTGACTCCATATATATTATTCATTCATTCTTGTATTGATAGTTCGATTCATCAACCTTGTAATATAAAATTTAATAAGAATTTCTACATGATTTATGATTATCAAAATTTCTCTCCAATTTTCGTTCATCATAGTTTAAAGAATACACGCTTCTTATTTTTTTTTAATTTTTAATTATCATAATTTATGACTGGTGGTGTTCATCATTCACGATGTTGCTCACAAATGTAGAAAATGATTATGCAGTACATTGAAGGAGTTTATTCAAAGTTTGAAAGAAAACGACTACTGTATTAATGGAATTGATCGAACCAAAGATGGATTTTTGGGGAACTCACCAATGAAGGATTGTAATTTGGTATCTGCCAACAACTTTGAAGAATTCATGGTCAAATATTTTATGATGTTTATCATTTTCGACATTGAAGAATACGATTTTTTTTTAATATTTCCTACAAAGGTTCATCAATATCAGAAAATATTTCATCACTAATGAATATACAAGTTTTGTTTATATTTTCGATGTTGGACAAAAGTCTCAATTTCTTTTTTGTTGCCAATAATCAATGGTTGTATTGTATTTGTTCATTATATGTTTCTTACGGTGTGTATTTAAGTGCTTAATCAATAATATTTCATTGCTAAACATGTAATTCATATGAAAATTGCATTGTTTTTAAATATTTTTTATGCATAAGTTCGTTGCTTGTTTTATAATAATTTATAGCTTGATATATCATATTTTGTTTCGTTTTGGAAAAATTAATTGTAATTCATTACTAAACATATAATGAACATTTCATCGTATAGTTTTTTTTAGATGCTTGTTATGAATAATTTTTTTTTTGCTTTTGTAGTAATTTGTAGCTTTTTATGGAGGAAAAAGACAATGATGCATTATCGTTCGGTAAAATTTCGGCGTTTGCTGACTACAAAACAACCATAAAGAAGTAATACATCAATCTAACTGGGCGGATGAAGCTGTTGACGGCAATATTCGAAGTGATTTGTTATAGCAAAGAGACTCTCCCTGAGTATTATTCATGTTTTTAGTGGTTTAAGATTTTATTGATAAATTATGAATTCATATTTTGTACATGATTATCGTAAAACCAATAAAAACACATGAGATTCTTTAAATTCAATTGATAAGCAATGTTTTTTTTTGCTAAAAATGCAACAAATAACACATAACAAATAATCAATTTACATCAAGCACATTCATATCATTCAATATTAACAAGCAATGATTTGGTACTAATTTAACAATGATTAATTTGATGCTAATAATCTGTATATTATTATGTTTGAATTCAATTTTTTTAATTAACAATTCATAGATTTATTATGATTTATTTATGTATTTGTTTAGTAGATATTCATAGGTTATTATTATTGATTGTGTTGGTTCAAATGATAGCATTATGTAGTTTATTATGTTGGTTCTTAGTTTTTTTTTTGTGGAAATTCATAGCTTCGTATGCTATATTTTTTTAGCTTGTTAAATGAATATTGATAGTTTATCCTCGTTTAAGTACAAAGCGCTAAATGTTTATGGTTGGCTTTTGAGGTTCAAAATAGATCTATTTTGAAATTTGAAATCATAGTAAGCTATGAATTGATAAGACATAAATAATGAATTCAAAGTGCTATATTATTTTTGTACTAAGATAAGCTTAAGCTTTAAATATTTACTAATCAAACACAAAAACAATCATGAAAAGCTATGACTTGATATGAAATAAATACTGAAATCTAACAAAATAAGATATAAACGTTTTAGCAATAAAATATAAAGTTCTTCTTAACAAACTACAAAAACAATCATAATAAGCTGTGAATCACTATTATCATCCTCATGTTCAGCATTATTGTGGTTGCATCACCTCTCTTTTGTCATTTTTCCTCTTTGCTCTCTGTTCTTGATTTTGCATTTTGTTCAATATACTAAGAGATAGAAACTTTCTTGCTTTCTTGAACAAAAGAGTGGTGACATTTTCCAATTCTCCTTTCTTCATCTTGCTTGATTCTACATTGATCATAAAACTAGAAAAATAATAATTACTAATAACCAATAAAACAAAAAAGTTATCAGAACCAAATATTCATAGCAACAAAGATATTATAAACATTTGAAATAAGCTACAACACCCTAATAATCAACCACCAAATTACCTCATAAAAAACATTTTTGTGTTCTGTCAATTAATTAGAAAAATCATTAAAATGATTATAAATAAACTATGAAACCATACCAAATAAGCACCTAATTTACTAAATTAAAATTACTTGAGTTTTATGTATTTTAATCACCACAATCATTAAAAGTGTATTATATAAGCTACAAATACACACTAATTATGCACCAAATTAATTCATTAAAAATAATAACAGGTTCTTCCTGTAGAGCATATAAAGTATTGTGATCATTTTAAATAAGCTAAGATTCATTACTAATCTAGTAACAGATTAACTCGTAACATGTATTTGATTTTCCAACTAAGGTTAAATAAATAATATGAGCATGCATTTTAAATAATCAAGTACTCATAAAATTCATATTATTCGAGCAACTAAGTTATAAGCATTTTAAAAATAAGTTATGACACCATACAAACGCAACTAAAATAAAAAGCTTACAAAAGCATTTATATGGTATGTTAATTAATTACCAAAATCATTAAAAACATTATAAATAAGTTATGAAATCATATCAAACCAAGCAATGAATTCACTCAATATAAATGACTCGTGTGTTCTATATTTTAATCATCATGATCATTAAAAACATATTTTATAAGCTACAAAACCACACTAATCAAACACCAAATTTACCCATTAAAAATAATTGTGGCTTCTTCATTCACATCATATAATTTATTGAAAAATAAGTCATGTATCACTAGTGATATAGTAACAGATTGACTCACAATCAACAGATGACTTCTATACAAGCGACAAACTTATACTAAACAAGCTCCAAATTCACTTTTGAAAAATATTTTCGTGCACAAAACATCAAGAACATTATAATCATTTACATATGCTACCAATCCCCAACAATATATCAAGATATTCACTTAAAATAAATTATAAAGCAACAAAATTATACCAAAAAAAAAACACCAATAGTTGTGTTATCAATAACATCAATGAAAATCAAGCAAAAAATGTGTTAAAAACAACGTAAATCAAGTAACAAAATTGAACAATAAAAAATCAATCTCGTGCTCAAGAATATTACATCGCTTCACGACTCTGTACGGAGGTTGGCGATGGTCGTCGGACGAAGATGATGAATCGTTGTGGAATGCGTTTTGATATCGTTAGAATATGTGGGTGATGGTTGCTCACGATGGTGGTAGTAAGTGGTGAGCAATTGTCTTGGAGCATGCCCAGAGATGGTGGTGGGCAGTAGTAGGTGATGGTGTTGCTCCTGTTTGAGACAAGACGGCAACGAGATCTTCAAAATATGAATATAGGTTATAGTGATATTCAAAATTCTTTAATCAGTTTAATGGGAATTGGATACGTATCTTACAGATAATTATAATTTGTATTTTTCATATCAGAATATAGACCTAATTACAATAATATCCCTCTATTTATAATTTCACATCTAATATTTTATTTATCCACTTTTGACTCAATTTAATCTCAGCCATAAAAAAATATAAAATGGAAGACTAGGATTAGTTCCTAGTTCTCACATAAACACTAGTACTCATTATAATCAACCCCTATATATATATATATATATTATTTCCTTTATTCTAATACATCACAATTTTCGCCCTACATCTATCAAAAAAATAAAAATAAAAATCAACTTCTACATTGACGAAACTATAATCGATTGAAGGAGAAAACAATATAGATATTAGTTATTATCATTACTAAAATCAAGATTTATTATTGTTTATGATATGTAATATATATATATTTTGTTTAGTAAACAATGTATTGAATGTTAAAGTGATCATATCTTCCTCTTCTCATATTTTTCCAGATAAATTTACATTACATGAATATTAAAACTTTAAAAGTTGCATGTGTAGAAGAAATTATGACATGCTTATTCACCGATATATGTTAATAGCATATTTTACAGTGTATATTAGTAAATCATTCTTATAGTATTAGCATGAAGTAATAACTTCGAGCATATTTTAATTTACTGAGTAGAGAAAATGTATCCGACTATTGGCTAATTTATTATCACATTAAATGATTGCATGCTTTTTAGCATCAAAATCTATACAATCTATAAAATTAAGAATATTTGTGGATTTGTCCATAATGCTTTTGATTTCCAATTAATAATTAATTGATATATTTTTTTCTTAATTAATCAATATATATTTCCAATATTTACGGAAGCTGCATTTGAGCAGTAAAATCTAGTTTCTTTTTAAGTTATACTTAATTGTTTTTATAGAGATTAAGATATATAGATATAGATATAACACGATAAACAAGTAAATATCTAAAATTCTTGATGCAAAAATTCGATACAAATGTCTTCCTTTTGCTATCCTCTTTTTTTCTTTTCCTTTTTTTTTTCTATCGAAAAAAATAATAATTTAATTTCATATGAAATATTAAATCATAAATTTTAAGGCATATCTACTTTTGATACAATATATTTGATTATTTCCTTTCTTATAATACATAAAAAAATAATCCCTACAGATAAAAAATATAATATAATATTACAATCTTTATACAATGTCCCACGTTTTTTTTTGCTAGTGCATTAGATGCATTCATATTAGACTTATTAGTATTACCGGTTATATTAGCAAATCCTATATGGTACAAGTGCATCAATGTAATACAATTTTAGCGCATTGTAATGTGCTTGAGCAAATTAATTATTGACACATTAGCAACATATTGATAATATATTAGTAAATCATTACTTACATATAAGCCAAATATTTTAACATATTAATAAAGGACATGTCTTGTGTACACTAGGTGCATATCAGACGGTCAACACGTGGTGTATTATTCATAATGCTGAAAAGTATCAATTTCAAAGCTCAAAAGTATCATTTGTATCTGTAGCGCCCCGATCCCGAAAGATCGTGGAAATGGACGCCACGGGGGTGGGAATTAAGAAGCGGGAAAGAAATGAGGTAATTAAATTAATGACGGGGTGTTAATCCAAAAGGATTAATGTTTGGAATAAAATTTAACAACCGAGTATGCCAAAGATAGATTATGCCTTCCGGAAAATTAGACAGCATAATCTCTGTAACTAGAGCGAATCCCCGTTTATAACGGCTTATAAGAGAAGAATGAAAGCCGTAACAATTCAATAAGCCCTTTCATAGGCCAAACGGAAACAAATAACCAGATACCAACAATTAATAGACCCATTCATAGGTCGACAAAAGAAACAGACACCAATATGCTGAACAAATGAAGCCCTTCCATAGGCCAAAATGAATGATCAAATAGACATAACGAAAGACGGGCTTCCTCCCTTTGGAATAATTATGTAGCTAAGCATATGATACATGTTAACTAGGAAGTCAACAAATGTTCAGGATCAAAGAAGCAGAATCATATCAACAAAATACCAAGATCAGAGTTCTTATCATTTAGCAAAAGAATATCATAAGTGCGAAAGCTCAATTCTTAATAGAATACTAACAAAAAGGGACAATGGAAAAATATGTAAATCATAATAGCCCATATCTCAGCATCGTCACCTCCACGCTCCAGCCTACGAGAACTCAACAGAAGACTCAGAACAACCAAACATGTTTTATAATATAATATATACTTATCCATAACACTAAGACTAGAGTTCTTAGCGTTTAACAAAGGAATATTCCAAGTGCGGAAGCTCCATTATTAACAAGATACTTAACAAAAAGAGACAACAAGAAAATACGTAAATAGCAAAAGCCCATCTCTCAGCATCGTCACATCCACGCGCCAGCCTACTAACCTGAAAATGTTGGGAAATATTGGGGCTGAGTACTAATGCACTCAGTGGATAAATTTTACAAATCAAGTTATGCAAATCATTTTGTTTAAGTAATCTATCTGTGTTCATGCAGGTAGTGAAACTTAGGAGGTTTAAAAGTTGGAAGCAACCTAAGTTCACCAAAATATTTTATCGTGAAGCGCTTAAGAGTATAACCCGTCACTGCCCGCAACCCAAACTACATCACCAGCGCATAACGTTGAGTATGGCCATAGTATACCCAAAGAGTATAACCAATAAGTGTTTCATTTTAGTCTCACCGACAAGGAGTAGGGCAGGATAAATAATGCATGCATACTGTAGCTACTCACATTGACACAACGCTGGTATATGAGACTCCGACAACATACAATAGCACGTAAATATTTAACACAGATAGTCACATATGAAATTTTAACAAAGCAGAGCTTAATAACTCGAAAGATACAATTTACAAAGATATAATAGCCCACCTGGATAAAACTCTGTAACACAGATAAGCTTTCAGATTCTGGGCTGGTCTAGCTCAGGTTCTTTTATTTCTTCCGAGCCTACAATAACCAATCTTCGCTTAGTTTAACTAAAGAAATCCTATCAAAACTCAATCCCTAAGCTTTCTTTTAGTTTAGCTTATGTTACTATACTATACTAATTTTTCCAGTTAATACCATTATTTTATATGGCCAATTTAAAATTATTAAAGCATAACAAAAATTGATTAAGAATTTACACAATATGGTTGTAAGTTACATAATTCTAAAAATAATTTTTACATATACAGAGAATATATATTTTATTTAGGAAATATTATAATTTTAAATCATCTCAAACTCATAGCATATGTACCGTTCTCTCAATTAATGATAAATGGTGATTAAAAATTCTAATATAACATTCTTGATTAATTAGCACCAATAATTTTAGTATGAAATTTATGCAAAAATGGATGATTAAAAGCTATATATATACATATATATAAATTTTAGGAATTTATAATTTTAATATGAACTAGAGAGCTTACCTCCATATTCCATAATTTGGGTTTCATAAAATAAAACTAATAGAAAATTATAGAAGATTACCTTGAGTAACAAGTTTGGTCGGCTAAGCACTTACGATTTTATTAGAAATTTTTCTTTTTCTTTTTGTTTAATTTAATTTTTGGTGAGAATAAATTATATACAACTAAATCAATTCATTAAAAGTGTGTGCATTCTATATCTACATTAGTTAGTGACTCACTAGATGATTAATCTTATGTTGCCACATCATTTAGATAATGTAATGTAATGACACGTACATGGACTAAAGATGATGACAAATCAATCCTAATGTTCACAACTATATAGATATTTATATATATATATACATATATATATATATATATATATATATATATATGAAACGTTTTTTTTTCTATTATATAAATAAATGGTACATATTTTTATTTAGAACTTGTATGAACGCATTTGTGTGAAAATAAAAATCACACTAGATCTATTAGATTCAATAAATAAAATTTCCAATTATTTGAACTAAGTTAGAATTTAGGGTTCTGAATAAAAATATAAGATAGTCTCGGGTATCTCTAACTTACTAAACATCACACTTCACATAGAAATGGATCTACAATGGTCCATTTTTTTTTCCTAGCTTACCCTTAAGATTAGCATAGACTATTCTTTTATACTGAAAATGTTTAAATACTACACTTATTCTAACAATTAGATTTATATTCCTACTCAAATTTAGATAATGAAATTTTGGGGTATTACAGTATCATTAAAAAGTATCGGCCAGGAAAAAAAAAGAAAAAACTGTTAAAATTAGTATCAATCTAAACACTAAAAAGTATCATTCAAAATTAAAAAAAGTATCACTTGTGTCCGTAAAAAGTATCACTCGTTTTGATGATTTTTTGGTAAACGCTTTGACCGGGTCAATGCGTTGACCGTCCGATGTACATCTTATGAACATGAGTATTTGCGATTAACAAATCATTAGTTACACGATAAAACCTAATTCTTTTATAAAAATCAAGAATTTGATTTTAGGAAAAAAATGATTACATTAACTAATAAGTTGATGTCATCAATATGTTTAGAATAATATATTGTCCGACATCAACCATTCATGTGTAATATATTGACCAGTGCCAATCAGACCAGCGCCCAAAATATTATAATCATACCCAAAATATTACAATAATAGTATTGTGTCACTACGCACATCAAATACAGATTATTAGATTATAGAGACCCAAAATTCTCCGGCTATTCCACTGTCTTCCGGCGTCTCTCCTTTGTCCAACGATTCCTCACGAACTTTGGATACCGATAATCCTAATATATCCTCACGAATATTAGGAAAATCCGCTCATGAAAACTGCGATTGCATGAACCCTAGTTCGCTGACTAGGGTTTTACCATCATTTCTTCATTCACAACATGGTATCCCCTTATGCTGCTGTAGTGAATGCTTCTCTCAATGATCGACACCCTGATGTTTTCACAACCTTTCTTTCACGTATTCAGCCTATGAAGAGAGGTGATTTCAATTCTATCTTAATCCCAGATGATCTCTATCAAGCGCAATTAGGGAAATTTCAAATTTCTTTGATTGGCCGTCTGATTATGCTAAAGAGGGATAAACTTGGACCACGTTTGATCTACAACCTAGGTTGAAGAAAATTTGGGAGGCGTTGCAAGATTGGCATTTGATTTCAATTGGAAAAGGATTTATTACGTTGCAATTTTCTTGCAATGTTGATTAGATAAAGGTTTGACAAGTGCAGTCATGGAATTTACATCCGGTTTTTTTGAGAATTCGAGATTGGGTACCGAATTTTAATCCATACAAGATTAACTCAACTTTGGCGCACGTTTGGGTTCGTATATATAATTTGCCAATCGAATATTAGCATGCAGAAATGTTGGTGGGGATTTCCAGGTCGGTTGGAACACCACTTAAAATTGATGGCAATTCCATGCATGGGACGGTGGGTCATTATGCCCGTGTATTGATTGATGTTAATATGGCTCAAATCATGTAGTCATCGGTCATGATTAGGGGTGGCACGGTAAGGTATACCTTACTTTTTTGTCCATATCTTTACCTTACCTTACTTGTACGGTATGGAGAAAATCCATAACGTTACCTTACCTTAAGGTTCGGTATACCTTCCAACGGTATACCTTAAGTTCGGTATGAAATAAATGGCATACCTTTGCTGTACGTTTAGTTCGGTATACCTTACCTACATCGGTATACCTTATCATACCATCCTAGGATATATCATATATCTCATTTATTTACTCAAAATATATGAAACACTCCTACTAACAATCAAAATTCAACAAAATAAAATAAATATCTTCATGTCACGATAATTAAAGTCCAATAAAACAAAATAGATATAATAATTTAAATTTAACACTCCGATACAACAATTAAAATAAAAACAACCAAGTGATATCCCAAGTCCCAACAAATACAAGAAATTAAAATAAACCGAGTCTAGAATGTTTCCCAAAAACTAATACTGTAAATATTGTAAATTTATAAGTGGGTAAGTGAAATATACATTGATTTATAAGTATAACATAAGATTAATTATAAGTGTTAATTAATATCATAAATTTACTAGAGATTTATAAATGTATAACATATTTACTAGTATTATATATCAATCATGTTTTTATAATTAATATAAATTGTATAAAAATATTATAAACTTACTAAATATTACAAATTTGAAATCTTTTACTTAGAAATCGTAAGACTTATTTACTAAGTATATACTAACAAAGAACACACTTAGCATTACAATGCATTAAGTATAACATAAGATTAATTATAAGTGTTAATATTGTAAATTTACTAGAGGTTTATAAATGTATAACATATTTACTAGATTAATTATAAGTGTTAGATATTTACATATGTATCATATTTACTAAGTATTATATATCAAGTATCTATAATTCACATATACATATATTTATATAATATCACAAAAATAACGGTATATACCGTACCAACGGTATACCGTTACAACGGTATATACCGAACTAACGGTATATACCGGTATAACGGTATATGCCGAATTAACGGTATATACCTTAAAAATTCGGTATATCGTCGGTATCGGTATACAGCGGTATACCTCGGTTTTTAAGATTCTATACCGTTACCTTACCGAAAAATCTCGGTACGGTATCATACCTTACCGAAAATAACGGTATACCTTAAAGTTCGGTATTACGGTATTTTTTCCGGTACGATAAATACGGTATGACGGTATGACGGTATTTTTCCCCAGCCCTAGTCATGATAGATCGCAGGGATGCCTTTTTTGTTGATTTTCACTATGAGGGCCTTCCTCTCTTCCGCAGTGCTTGTCAATTGGTGGGGCATGCTACAGGTAAATATCGCAATTCTAAGGTGCAACATATGACTGGGGTTCCGAACATGAAAGAGGAATCTCAGTCAAGTGCAACGGCTGTGGAAAAGGTAGGTGGGGCTCCTAACAAGAAAGAGGAGCCTTAGTTAACTACTAAGGAATGGGTGGTTAAGTCTTTTGGTGATGGAAAGTTGACTAAGGATGTTGGTAGAGTTCAAGAGAGAACATATGTTGTTCTGTTTTCTAATTCTTTTGCTATTGTTGATCAAGAGATAGTTAACTCTGAGAGTGCCATTCAAGTTAAAGGTGATGTTTTGGGGAAGTTGGCTGAGGGAAAGAGTGTTGTGGACCATGACAAGGATCTGAAGTTGGTCGGGGATCGGTGGAGTTTTATTCAAAGGCTAAAGTGCATGGGGAAAGGTTTGAGTCCAGGACTGCTATCCAGGCTGACAGTGAAGTTGAGGATCATGGGAGTTATCTAAATTGATGTGGTAATGAAAACAATGATGACTGGAGCTCTGCTGAGTCTCAGTCAGTTCCTGAGGGTGTGCAGATGAAGAAGGGTGACCATACTGACATGCAGCAGACTGTGGGTACTTCACACTCTGATTCATAGACATCTGATGCTCAACTGGGGTGCTCTTGGAGTCCCTAAATGTGCTTATGTAAAAATAATTCTAGTTACTGAGTTGTGAAGGTTTGGTTGGTTAAAGGCTCCTGATGATGAGGGACAATCAGGTCTTTATGTCATTGCTCCACCTGATACGCCGACTTTAAGTAATATGGAATTAGTCTCTACTTTGACAGATTCTCAATTAAAGGATATGGAGGTTATTTCTCCGCGGTCTGACTCTTCTTCTCAATGAACGTGCTAACTTGGAATATTTATGGGATTTGCCATAAAAATATCCTGAAATATTCTTCGAAAGCATGTTCAAGTTTTCAAACTCAAGTTGCTTGGATTAATTGAGCATCGTACTAGGTTTAATAAAATTCCTTCTTCGTATTGGAGTTCTTTTGGTATGGTTCCAGTTTTCCAAAATGTTAGAGTTGGCAAAAACTCAAACATTTGGGTTTTTGTGAGTCATAATGTAGTCGCTACGGTGGTTTATTCTTCTGATCAGTGTGTGATGGTGAATGTGAAGTCTCGAGAATTTTCTGGGATGAGAAATGACAAAAACAAGCTAACCCATCATATCAAAAACACATGCTAAAGAAATTTAACAAACATATATCAAGCCAATGTTCCTTTCAGGTGTGTGTGTTTCTCTCCACTCTCAAAATTAGAATAAACAAGGTAATCACTCATCGAAATGTCGAACCACACACATGATCCACCATTGGCTTTCATACTTTCTCAACTCTCCAAAGAACACATATGCCAGAAGTAAAGATCATATAGGACTTTAAACAAGGTTTTAATGTAGGAAAATATGGCTAAAATGACTCACAAAACTTGTAAAAATCACAGATTCCTACAAACTTCAAAGTACATCCACTCCAACTGTTAAAACAACCTTTCCTCCATCAATAGCAATGAGTTGGAATTTTTTTTCCAACTTTCTCCTACACAACCTCATTTTTGGAGACTCTTTGAGTCTTCAAATTTTTCTTTTCAACAAATAGACATTTGGTCTTTTCTTTTATTTTTAGTTTTTTTTTCATTATTGGCACTTCACTTTTTTTTCGTGTTCTTTTAATTTTTCTTTTCATCAATCAAACACTTTCACTTATGCACCAATAACATCACCATAATATCCCAATCAATATTTTTCTTTTATCTCCTCCATCCACATTCAACAATTTCTCAACCCTTCCCTCCTATTTCTCGAATCATTCGTCAATTCAAAATCAAATATGGTATCCAAGAAAAAGTAATAAAGCACAACATGGCTCACAAATGAATCATATGAATCTAGGACAGTGTATGGGTACATGGCTACAGAAAAGATAGCCTATTATCACTTTCTCACTTCCAGATATAAAACAATCTCAAGTAAAAGAGCAAGCAAGTTCTAGAGATGCACGAGCATAGTCAACCAACACACAACAACGGATAATGGGATAGAATATCCCATAGACACAAAAACTCACAACTCAACATTGATCAAAATATGTCTTGCCAACTCAGAAACACATGCTCGTTTAATTCTAGACCAAAGTGTTCAAATCATTCCCAACTTCATTCTCTTAATCATGACTGCCAAAGCACAAATCATAGAGCACACACCATTCAAATTCCAAACAAACAGCAAGATAAAATTTCAAAAAAATTCTTCCAAGGAAAACCAACAAGACTTGAGTCAATTTAAAAAAAGAAACTAAGAAAGAAAGAAAATAAAGAAATGGTCTAGATACCTTAAGCACACAGCCCCTCCAAACGTATTCAACATCAAGAGGGAGAATAAGTTTGAAAGAAAGCGTGGAGATGTCATCGACCACTCACAACATGCTTAAGAGGAAGGTGGATGATAGTAATTCGAGTATCCATACGGCATGTACAGATACAAGTGCAAGGGTATCTGGGACTGGGATGATAGCTATGGTGATCGGCCAGATGTAGTGGGATCTTGGGAATGAGTTGAGATAGAGGGGCCCGTGAGTCCAGCTTCAAAATATAAGCTAGGGAAATAGGCACCTAAGAACGGCTGCATTCCCCTAACCATGTGATGAATCCATGGACCTCGCCTCTCATAGTGTGCACGTCTGTCTGCAAGTGTTGAAAGGCCTCATGTGTAATACCAAAATTGGTGTTCAATGTGCCGATGCTTGTGTGCATTGATGCCATCATTTTAAACAACGAATTTTATCTCACTGCTCTTCATAGCAGTTATCTCGGGTCCTCGTGTGAGCGCATTGATCATTTTGTGTGGAGGATTCATAATGAGCTTGTCTTTGTTCTCTCACTCTGCGCTCCACCTGCAGCTCAAACATTGCTCCCATAGTTCTCCCCTCATCTGCAACTCCATCAATTATCGCTAAGTGGGTCGGTGTGTTCATGAGCCAATTAATCGAATTTGTGAGATCGGACACCATACACCATGGTCAACAGCCGATTAGGCAAAGGAAAACATGGATCTCCTCTCAAAAGCAGGAGATGCCTATCGGTACGACTTACTAACATCTGGGAATTGCACAAATTAGCCAAATTAATAAATCAGAAACTTGGTAAACTACCATAACGGTGAAGCTAAATGCCCAAGTGCAATGCGATTGGTGTAATCATATCATCAATTTCAATGGAATCCGTGGCCTGAGTGGATTGCCACTTCAGTTGCTGCATTAAAAATACCGTAAAGGTTACATTGGTGCTGCTCTACATAGTCCATAGAATGACCTCGAGCTTTCTTATTGTTGGTCCCGGGCGAGTCGGTATCAGTTTAGAGGGGGGGTGAATAAACTAATTCAAAAACTTCAACTTTAGATGCGGAATAACAGGGCCCTTTGACTCGCTTAAAGAAACTTATCTATGCACCAACTAGATAATCAGTTAAGACAGTTTGAGTGCAGCTTGTGTGATGTTGTGTGCAGTTAGAGATATGCAATGATCAATAAGTACAGCACACAAGAGATTTATAGAGGTTCAAAGTCTCAAACTTCTACGTTCTCCATTCCTTCCGCAGAAGGGAAACTTCACTATATAACTTGAGTTCCTTTACAAATTACACAATGAAGGACAGTTGGCTGAACCTGGTAACTACTTGCTACCTTAGCTGGTCGACGGCTCACACTTCAAGTCCCTAACTGCTCGCTAGGAAAGTAGGTGCTATTGTCATCTTTACAAGGTTTTAGATCTCTTTCGATCTTCAAGAGGTTAGTCTTGAACAAGGGGGTATCAACTAATGTGCTCCTTTGATTGAGCTGAGTAGTTGATCGTTGAACAACTGGAACTGAGAAGGTTGCCCTGGCTGGATCGTCAACAGCTGGCTGGTATGTTGATTCAGTGAGTTCTCCTTCTTAGTTTGACTTTCGCAGTTTTTATCCGATGTTGCACTTGAGCTTGAGTGGGAGGGAGAAAGAAAAGCTCTGCTTGTATATGCGAAGGTTGGCAAGAAGTTGTGGTTGCGAAGAGTGTTTAGAACTCTGATTCACCCGTGTTTTATAGAGGAGTGATTTTATGACCGTTGAGTTCCATTGTCCATTTGATCAGTGGCTCTGTTGACTCATCAACGGCAGGAGGTCTTAAATGATAGCTTGGATCATTTGGTTGAAGTAGCCGTTACTCTGCCAATCGATCTTCATTAAATTCCAGGATCTTTGAAGGAGCATTTATTCCAAGATACGCTGATTTAAGCAATACACTCCAGGAGTCTTCTGGCTTCAGCTCTTCTTGGCAGTTTGGAATTTCAGTTGGCAGTTTTGGATTTCTCAGCTCAGTTACATTATCGTCCCAACTGGAAGTTCTGAGCTTGTCAGCTGAGTTTGACTATTGCTCCAGTTGGCAGTTCTGGGCTTGTCAGCTGAGTCTGCCTGTTGCTTCAGTTGGCAGTTCTGGACTTATCAGCTGAGTCTGGCTATCGCTCCAGTTGGCAGTTCTGGGCTTATCAGCTGAGTCTGGCTATCGCTACAGTTGGCAGTTCTGGGCTTGTCAGCTGAGTCTGCCTATTGCTCCAGTTGGCAGTTCTGGACTTATCAGTTGAGTCTGGCTATCGCTCCAATTGGCAGTTCTGGGCTTGTCAGTTGAGATTGGCCATTGCTCTAGTTGGCTACTGCCAGTCTTTGGCATAAACTGACATTCTATCAGTTTTTTCAACTTTTGGTCAACTCCTTTCTCCCTCAGTTCAGCTGACTCGATTGTCAGCTTGCTTTGACTGGTATGATTCGTCAGCCAAGTTGAACATTAGACTGAATGATGAGTCTTTCAACTTGTGGGTCCTTCTTTAGATCGGTTGACTTTGACTCTTCTAGAGTTCTTCTTTGATGATGCCTTGGGCTGGTCAGCTTCGATCTACAGCTTGAGCTTTGGTCAGTTTTTCATAAATAATTTTGACATCTCATCAAAACCTGATCTAGGGGTTCCTTGATAGTTTTTCCTAACAATTTCCCCCTTTTTGATGATGTCAAAACTTTGTTGATGATGATGGAAAAACTGCAAGTGTAGCAAATGCATTAAATAAAATCTTTCAGTCAGTGCACATTCGTAGCATATTGAGACAAATTGGCTTATGATTTTCATTCAGTTATTAGAGCATTTGTCATTCATGCTTATCTTTCAAATATCAGAGTATGTCATATTCATTGCATATTGTGACACATTGACTCATGATTTTCATTCAATTGTTAGAGCATTTGTCATTCATGCTTATCTTTCAAATATCGGAGCATGTCAATTTTTAGAGCAATTTGGGCTTATTCATGCTTCTTATTCAAGTATCAGAGCATGACTGAAGTATTAGAGCATAAAGAATTATGTCAAAGCATTCAAGCTTGAAGTAAAATCATGATCAAAACTTGTATTATATAATCATTTTAAGGCATGTTTCAAGAGTTAGTAGTCAAGACTACTACTCTACTTCCTGAATGTTGCTCCAATTGTTCTTTTTTCCTTCTGCTCGATTCTCCTCTTTCTTGGACTCCTTGTAGTGTCCATGCTTCCCTCTGAAGCTGATCTTCCCCCTCATGATGAATTTCTCTTTGAATTTGATCCTAAAGAGTTATGCATCCATCATACTGTTCATCATCATTCTGTCCATTTTCCCCCCTTTTGGCATCATCCAAAAGGTGAAGAAGATCACATGATGGTAATGACAAATTTGGCAGAAAAGTGAAGGCGGTTGCCAAATTGTCATCATGAGCTGCAGGAACTGAAGGTATTTGCATGGGCGGAGAAAGCCATGCATAGGCATCTTCAGTTGGCATGAACTGACCTGGATCAGAGATATCTTGATCTCTGAAGCTCATGGGGGCCAAGCTTGTGAAGATCTCATCAGTTGAAGGGAGTGGTGGATCATCAATGAAGGGTGCGCACGAGGAGTTGGCTGGTTCATTGTCGGGAAGAGGGGCATCAGCGGGTATCCTGAGCTGGAGTCGCTTGATCATCGAATCCATGATCTATGAGAGTGTTGGAGGTGAGGAGAGTGGATGATTCATCCAGTTTCGACTCCATGTACCCTTGCTGATCCAGAAGGCGGAGCCACGTGTGCGGATGAGGTGAAACATAGTTGACTCATCCAGTTGAAAGCGCCAAATGTGGTACTGCAAGTACCGCCGCAGTTGCGCGAAGAGGGAGGAGTCAGAGTCCTCAATGAGACCAAAGCAGCTTTGGAGCTGGTGGTCTAGAACCGCTTCAAAATCAACCTTAATATAGTCACTTTGGACTAAAGGTGGAGGTTGGGAGCTGGCTGATATTGTGGGCTGATCACTCAGCCTTAAAAGAGATGCACTCTCCAGCATCAGCTCTCTTTCATCAATGGAGCTGACGGTTGCCTCCAAAGGCGCTTTTCCACGATCCGAGCTGGAAGGCCCTTGTGGGTGTGAATGCTTTGTGGTCGGATGACAATATATTGTGGGGAGCATGTCCCATCTTCCAAGTAGTTCGCCAGTTGGTATGATCTCATCAAACTGGCTTTGTATGATGTGGCTTAGGCGGTTCATAAAGCTGACTCTTTCTCGGAATGTGCCAGTTAACAGATCAAACGTCGCTCGCTCGACATTGGCTCTCAGTTGCGCCAGGATGTAGGAAGCCCAGTCGGCTTGACATCTAAAGTAGAGGGTAGCTGTGACATGAGCCTTGATCTCGGAGAGATGAACAATCTCGAAGTTGCCATGGACAATATGGCTGGTGATATCCAGAAGCTGGATGATATCACTTTGCAAGCTCTCCTTTAATCTGTGCGCACTGTCGTTGTGGTGCACGTGAGGAAGCTTCCAGATTTTCCATAACTCATGTTTGGATGGCAGATTTAGGTCTATCACGTCGGGACCTGTGCCAGGGAGATGTAGAGTGGACATCATTGTGTCCTTTATGACTGTGATCACCTGATTCTTTACGGTGGAGATGATGTTGTAGTCGTTGATATGTGCATTGTAGTAGAACTCGGCGACATAATTAGGTATGTTCTTGACCGGCAACTGTGTCAAGCAGGGAAGCAATCCAGTCGCCGCCAACGGTCAATAAATCTGTTGAAAGACATCCGGACCAAGACGTGCATTTAGCATCTCTAGATTTAGAGACTTGTCCTTTTTCATTTTTCGCTCAAGAGATTTAATGTCCACCATGGGAAACGGAGGATTCATTTCTGCAAAAGTATGATATTCAGTTTAGAAATGTAAGAGAGTTGATGAGTGTGAGAAGGCTTAGCAAAAGATCGAATAGGAGAGAGAGAGAGATTTTCAGGTGATCGGAGCCTTCATCTCTTTACTCGTATTTATGCATCTTATGCATGCAAGAATCGAGAGTACTCGATTGCTTTTCTTAGCTGATCAACCATACGATTTGATGGTTGATTAGCTGAATTAATGATGTATGTATCTCAGCCGTTCATCGGTTAAATGACTTTATGATCGTGTGGCTGGGATGAAGTTATTTTGAAAATGGGGTAGTTGCCATAAATAGCGAAATATTTTCTGCAGATCTTTCTATTTATAGTGCAATAAAATATATTTTTCTTCGCCTATTTGAAGGGTTAGTTTTAAGATCCATGCAGAGATATTAATGATAACTTTTTGATATTGAGCCCGATTTGAAATTGTAACCGTTGACATATAATATAAGATATTTCATAATCGCAACGGTAATAATATAGTTAAGGTAAGCTTTTGAAAATTAAAAAAAAAACTTATCCTTAGTCAGTTGGTACAGTCCAACTGACTGATGACGTGGTAGTTGGTTGAGCAGTAGAGTTTTGATACTCAGTTGTCATTGCGGAGCTGGTTGCAGTTGAGCCTGCAACTGAATTGATCAGTCAGTTTGATCAGTTGCTCGGCTTTTCTATAGATAATTTCCGCTTCTTGAAGGGCCTAGCTGGATTAGCTGCACTGTTTTCTTTGGATACAGTTTTGTGCGTGGATGATGCAGGCCTTTCTGTTTTCTTGGCTTGGCAAAGGTGAAGCTGGATCTCAACTGACGAGCTCTTCATCCTTTGACTAAGAGAGTGTGATATTCCCTTTGGCGATGACCGAAAATGATCATTTCTCTTGGTCAACTGCTCACCTTTTGAGTTTGTCGTGAGCAGTGGAGTCACATAGCTTTTGGATAGGAGATTTGGTGATGTGGCAGTGTCTTCATCGTCACTATCTCTTGTATCATTATGCCTTGTATTCATTTGAGAAGCTATGACTGCAGTGTGGGATAGGTGGGGTTCTATCCTTTGGTCAGCAGATGAAGTTCGTCGTGATGGCTCAGCTGATTGACTTGATAGATTATCAAAGTTCAACTAACGATAAAGTGAGTCAGTTGGGCAGTTGACTGGTTGACCTGCAGTTCCAACTGCTTGAAACATGAATCTGGATTTGAATTCGGCCAGTAAGGCGGTTGCTGGAATCTTGTTAACCATTCGGTGATTCATGATGTGCTGAACTTGCACAATGGTTGGAGGGAATGGATTTGATGATCCTATCCATTTGATGCTCCAAGTTTCTTCTCTTTGCCAGAAGCTCATGCTATGAAAGGCAGTGAGCAAGAAGTGAGACTGGATAGACATGGAATGTCTCCAGTTATACCAATAGAAATATGGGTGAAGTTGTTTGTACAACCCTTGATCTCGTTGTGCAACAACTGTGAAGTGCGTGAGAAGGAGATTGGTCACTTCCTTTTGTGCACTTTTGACAGCATATTCACCACTGTAGAAAGTGCGAATATTCTCTTCAGTCAGCTAGAGTGAAGGGCATGTGCCTCTGAAGTAATCTGCTCCATAGTTTGGATGGGGTATTCCAATGAATGGAATAAGCTCATCTGGATCAGAGCAAACCTGGAAATCAACTGGTGATCCGTTCTTTGATTTTGGAGAGTGAACGGCATTGGCAGTTGAGTTGCTCGAACTCTGGTTGCTCATCTTGGCCTTGCCTTTTCTCTTCTTCTTCAGGAATTGTAGATGAGCAGTTCCTTTCTTGGGGATCCAGTCAGAGATCAGAACCGGTAGTGATACATCATTTGGGAGCTTCAGCAGGTCTTCAAGCATTTTGCTCATCCTTAGAACAAGTCCAACCTTGGACTCAAATTTGCCAGACCTTTTTGAGTCTGCAGCCTTGATGACTTGATGCTTGAATTGTTGAAAGACAAACTCTACCCAGTTTGTTTGTCTTCCTTCAACAAGGTGAAAAATGACCTTGTATCTCTCTTGGGTGAGTTAGCTTAGACTTCCAATTGCTCTGAACATCATCTTGTTCGTTATGTCAAGTAGAACTCCATACTCAGGCTTGAGATCAGTTTTAGCGGTGGTAAAACTGAATTGCTTGTTGCAGCTTGAGGCTTTCCAGTTTCTCCAGTGCGACTCTGTAGATTCTTTTAGATCTTGAACGGATAAGCCTTCTTGTGGGAGTTGGAATACTTCAGCAATTGTTTTTTCATTGATGTGTAACATCCTTCCTTGAGCCACTGAAGATATCATCTTCCCATCTGCAGATAATTTTGCTTGAAGCAAAAATTCACTCACCAAATTTTGTCTAAAGAATTTAGGTGGTGTTTCCAGGTAGTGAAGAACTCTTGTTTTGTGAAGATTTAACAGAAGAGTTGGATTCTTTGATTCATCAAGAATCAATTGAAATTTTTGTTTGTCAAGGAATTTGTCTCTCATAAGTTGGCTTTTGAAGGAGTGATAAGTCCATTTATTTCGTGTTTTTCTGGGCATTTTAGTCACTCTAAATGTCTCTCATAAGTTGGCATGTTTTGTTTTTTTTTCGTGTCTGTTTCTTTTCCTTTCCTTTTTTGTTTTTCTTTTTCTGGGTTCTTCGTACCCCATGCTTGAGGACAATCATGACTAAAGTGTGTGGGTGTGATAAGTCCATTTATTTCGTGTTTTTCTGGGCATTTTAGTTGCTCTAAATGTCCTTTTTAGTGTCTTTTGTGTCGGAAAAGAACCAGGAAAGTGGTTTGCGCATGACAGGAGTGAAATCTGGCGAAAGAGGCATTTTGGCCTCAAATTCACTGAAATCGATGAAATGGGCATATTAGACCTGAGCAGAAGATGTCGTGCCCACAGTACTCGCACAGATTCAGAAGAGGCAGTGAAGAGGGCATTCCCGGAAAAATCGGGATTCTGTTGAAAGAAGATAAAGCTGGCGTTGGAACTTGATTGATTTCGAAATCTGAATTGAAGAAGGAAAGATTGTTCATAGTTGGACTCTTGGGAAGCAAATTGGAAGATAAGGATGACATCCCTAAAATATTGGGATTCATTCCACCACCTAAGGAAGTTTCCTTATACAGGCAGATTCCAGTGGGCACAGAGATCCAGCAGATAAGGAAGTTTCCTTATACAGGCAGATTCCAGCGGGGCATAGCGAATCCGGCAGATATTGAAGACTCCCCATTTTTGGGGATTTGGAATTGATCTTTGTACTCTTTTAAAATACTAGTTTTGATTGTTAGAAGGATATACTTCGTACCATATTGTTTCTGCACTTTTACTTTCGCCATTAGTTTAGTTTTAACGCTGCTCCGGCAGCAAGACAATCTGGGGCCTTATGCCCACAGAGGTTAGGATTTATATTTAATGTTGTTGCTATTTATCGTTGGTGTTGGACGAGTTTTTATTCAATTCCAGTAAGTTTTTTCTATTTATCATGTCTTTAATTTATGTATTTACAGTTCTTTATAGTATGAGTAGCTAGATCTATATTCCGGAATTTGAACTAAAGATGAAGGTTTAACAAAACACTTAAATACTCGTGAGGCCGTGTGGGCACATTACTGCACGATTAGGTTTCTGCCGATTTTTGTTCTTATTCCTAGTGAGCGTGAGTTTAATATAACTAATGTGGCTGATCACTCTTTAGTTGTAGAGGGCACACCAGGGTTAATTGGATTAGCGAATCGTGACTGTGTGTTAATTCAAACGGTAACTGGGAAATCGGTGGGTTGCTGGGGGCACACGAGGAATCAGTAAAACACAGTAAACTTGGGTTTGTCTAGGGCACACTGCTTCCTATTCATTTACATCTCTTTGGGGAACCGGGGGGTGGGTGATAGGTTAGGGGTTTAATGGACGAGGAATCACCTTTAAACCTAATCTGAACGGATGAATAAGGAGACGCAGCGAGGAATCCGGTTTCCATAACTGGGTGATTTAATTGTGTAGGAAAATCGCTGTGCCCATGATCGAGTGAGTATAAGTTAAACTGGATTCTAGTTCAAGTTCCGGAACCTTTTATTATTTGATATCTTTCTAGTTTATTTTTGCAGATTTAATTTCCGTTGTTGTGACCACGGTACCAGACCCCCTTTTGTGATTGGTGACTCGAAAGTAAGATCGCATCAGCTCTCTGTGAGATCAACCCTTACTCATAGCTAGCTACGCTCGCTGTGGGCACAGGAGCATACAAATTCATTTTGAGCGCGAAACGAGCGCGCGTCAAAATTGGCGCCGTTGCCGGAGAGCTGATTTCCAGTGATTTTACTTTCTAAGCTGGTTTACCTAGAAGTTGATGCCCAGGAGTTCTTCAGAAGAAACTTTATTGTACGATCCGGAGATAGAGAAGACTTTGAGGAAAAATAGGGCAACAGTGAAGAGGGCACGACGAGCTGCAAACAGACCTCGTGAGCCCACACCACCAGAAGATCAAGGAGACGAAGGGCACGAGGAGGAAGGACAGTTTGAGAACGGCCACACTATCAACATGGCCGCAAATGGAAATGCCGCAAATGGAGATGCGGAGGATAACAGGACTTTTAAGGCAGTTGGTTTTCCCGACCAACATGAATCTGCGCCCGATGGGCATTACACTCCTAGCAGTAACTCAGAACTGGGATATTCATGCAAACTTTATCCAAATCTTGCCGAAGTTCCACGGAATGCCTGGAGAGGATCCACAAAGACACTTGCAAGATTTTGAGATGGTTTGCCAGACTCAACCATCCAACCATGGATGAGAGGAGTATGTGCTGTTGGTCTCGTTCCCTTTCACTCTTCAGGATGGGGCACGAGACTGGCTGTACACATTGCCGACTGGCGCTGTGACCACATGGAGACAACTTCAACAAAAGTTTTTGGAAAAATATTTCCCAGCATCCAGAGTGCAAGAAATGAGAAGAAGGATAGGGAGCCTGAAGATGGGAACCAACGAGAGTTTCTATGACTACTGGGGAAGATTCCAGGCAATGCTGACGAAATGCCCACAGCACCAGATTACTGAACATGATCTAATTTAGTATTTTGTTGGAATATTGAGACCACATGAGAGAACAATCGTGAATGCCTCATGTGGAGGTTCTATACTGAACAAGCAGCCTGTTGAAGCATTCAGAATTCTCACGGAGATGGCTGAAGACAACCGAGACTTCGGCGGAGAGGGCATTCGGGTTGTCAGTGAATCAGAGAGGGCACCGGACCAAGACAGCAGAATTGACAGATTATGTGACAAAATCGAAAAGATCTTGTCTGGTGTGAGCATGGCGAAAAAGCCCAGACCTTGTGGAGTATGCAAGAGTGTACTTCATTTCACTGATGAATGCCCAACTCTACAAGACGCGGTGGAAGAAGTAAATGTTGTAGGTGGCCAGAATGGGCATTCCAGAAGATATGATCCCAATTCCCAGACTTATAACCCTGGCTGGAGAGACCATGAAAACTTCAGATGGAGAAGGCCAGAGGATGGGCATCCTGCACGCCCATTGCCGCCGCCAAAAGAAAAGAGAAAGCAAAGGCTAGAAGATCTTGTCTATGCCATGGCTGAGGAGAATGAAAAGTTCAAGCAAGAGACTCGAGCTCGTCTTTCACATATGAGCAAGCAAATCAATCAATTGGCTCAAGCCATGCACAAGATGGAAGAGAAAAATGGGAAGTTACCTTTCCAGGTTGAAAACCCGAGAGAACAAGTAAATGCAGTAGCATTGACGAGTGGAAAAGAGCTTCCGGAGATGGTCAGGCCGAGAGAAGAGAAGGATGATGTGCCCTTGGAGGAAGAAGTGGAAAAAATTCCCACAGGAGACAAGGCACAAGAAGCCGAGCAGACCGATACTGTGCCCATCCCGGAAGTAAAACAGCCTGCCAAAGTGCCCATTCCAGAAAGACGGAAGCCTCCCTTTCCAGGGAGATTGGCACAAAATAGAAAAGAAGAAGAAATTAGGGAGATGCTAAAAAGTATTCAGCAAGGTGGAGATCAACATCTCACTGATCGAGGCAATCAAGCAAGTACCACGGTATGCCCGGTTTCTAAAGGAGCTTTGTACCAGAAAGGTGCGATTCAATGATGATGCAAGGTTCCTAGTTGGGGAGAATGTATCGGCTGTGATACAAAGGAAGTTACCCAAGAAGTGTGATGATCCAGGGATGTTCATGATCCCTTGCATAATTGGAGACAGAAAAGTTGAAAATGCCATGCTGGATTTGGGGGCATCAATCAACGTAATGCCCCTGTCGGTGTTCAAAGAATTGAAGATTGGACCTTTGAAGGAGACCCGTGTGGTCATTCAGTTAGCTGACCGATCTAATGTTTATCCAGAAGGCCTCATTGAAGATGTATTGGTCAAAGTGGACGAGCTTATATTCCCAGTAGATTTTTATGTGCTTGACATGGGCACAGCGACTTCAAAATCTTCAATTTTGTTGCTGGGAAGGCCTTTCATGAAGACAGCTCGAACCAAGATTGATGTGGACAAGGACACACTGACGTGTGAGTTTGATGGGGAGAAAGTGTTGTTCAACATTTTTGAAGCCATGAAACACCCCCCGGATACAGAAAATTGTAATTTTGTGAATACATTTCATTACCTGAGCCGTTCTACTTTATCCATGGTGAGCAACAGAGAACCGCTGGAGTGGGCATTGTGGGATAGACTGCTTGACCAGGATGCCCTGGACGAGGATGATGACATAAGAGATGGAATTATGATGTTGTATTCATTGGAAGAAATGCCATACGGCTGTGTGGACTATGGTGTGCCCATTCGGAGAAGTGATGACAGAATGATGCCTTCTATTGTTAGAGCACCCACGCTGGAGTTGAAGGCATTGCCAAGGCATTTGAAGTATGCCTACTTGGGAGATAATGAGACACTCCCAGTGATAATTAGTGCGGGGTTGAATCAAGCTGATGAAGACCGTCTTTTGAGACTGTTGAGACTGTACAAGGAGGCACTCGGATGGACTTTAGCAGATATAAAGGGCATTAGCCCAGCAGTTTGTATGCACAAGATTTTGTTGGAAGATGATGCAAAGCCCGTTCGTGATCCACAAAGAAAGCTCAATCCGGTGATGAAGGATGTGGTGCTAAAAGTGATAATTAAGCTACTGGACCAGGGCATTATATACCCAATTTCAGACAGCAAGTGGGTCAGTCCAATCCATGTTGTGTCCAAGAAGTCGGGCATTCAAGTTGTGAAAAATGAAAAAGGAGAGCTTGTGCCCACACGACTGCAAACTGGCTGGAGAGTTTGCATTGATTACCGAAAGCTGAACACGGTCACGCGGAAGGATCATTTCCCACTTCCGTTCATTGACCAGATGCTGGAGAGACTCGCAGGGAACAAGTTCTTTTGTTTCTTGGACGGATACTCAGGATACATGCAAATTGCAGTGAGTCAAGAGAACCAGGAGAAAACAACATTCACGTGCCCATTCGGCACATTTGCCTATCGTAGAATGCCCTTTGGCCTCTGCAATGCTCCGGGCACATTTCAGCGTTGTATGATGAGCATATTCTCCGATTTGCTTGAAAACTGCATTGAGGTGTTCATGGATGACTTCACGGTGTATGGAAGCTGCTTTGATCGATGCTTAGATAATCTGGAGAAGGTGTTGCAGCGTTGTGTGGACAAATGCCTAGTGTTGAACTACAAAAAATACCACTTCATGGTTAGAGAGGGCATTGTACTGGGCCATGTGATTTCCGAGAGGGGCATTGAGGTCGATAAAGCCAAAGTGGACATAATTAAGAAATTGCCATACCCCACTTCGGTGAAGCAAGTGAGAGGCTTTCTGGGGCACGCTGGATTCTACAGAAGGTTCATACAAGATTTTGCAAAAATTGCCCAGCCTATTACTCATTTATTGCAGCAAGATGTCCCCTTTGAATTTGATGAATAATGTAAAAAGGCATGCAATTTTCTGAAGAAGCAACTGGTCACAGCACCAGTTATTCAACCACCAGATTAGGGAATGCCCTTTGAGATTATGTGTGACGCCAGTGGCTATGCTGTGGGCGCTGTACTGGGTCAGAAAAGAGGAAAAGAAAGCCATGTAATTTACTATGCTTCCAAAACTCTGAATGGGGCACAGTGTAATTACACCACTACTGAGAAGGAGCTGCTAGCAGTAGTTTTTGCATTCGAGAAGTTTCGGTCCTATCTCTTGGGCACGAAAAGCATTGTTTACACAGATCACGGTGCCCTACGGCACTTGATGGCCAAGAAGGAGACAAAGCCGAGACTAATTAGATGGATCCTGCTCCTGCAGGAGTTTGATGTCGAGATAAAAGATAAGAGTGGGGCACAAAACTTGGTAGCTGATCATCTAAGCCGGGTGCTGAATGAAAAAGACGATGCAATGCCCATTACGGATCACTTCCCTGATGAGCATCTGTACTCAGCATGGGGCACACGAGAGCCCTGGTATGCAGATATAGTAAACTTTTTAGAGTCTGGAGAGCTGCCAATTGGGTACTCGAGGTACCAAAAGAATAAACTGAGGCATGAGAGCAAGTTTTATGCATGGGACAGTCCTATTCTATGGAGAAGGTGTGCTGATCAGATCATAAGAAGATGTGTCCCTGACAGTGAAATTGAGGATATTTTGAAGCATTGCCATAACTTTGCTTGCGGAGGGCATTTCGGACCAAACCGAACAGCAAGAAGAATTCTGGACTGTGGGTTCTTTTGGCCCACGATTTTCAAGGATGCCCACAACGTATGCAAGAGATGTGATCAATGCCAGAGAGTTGGGAACATCACAAGGAGGAACGAAATGCCCATGACACCCATCATGCCAGTGGAAATTTTTGATGTTTGGGGAATGGATTTCATGGGACCCCTCGCAAACTCAAGGGGGAACCATTACATCATCCTGGCAGTTGATTATGTGTCCAAATGGGTGGAGGCAAAGGCTACTCCTACCAATGATGCAAGAGTAGTGGCCACATTTCTGAAATCTCATATTTTCAGCCGGTTTGGTGTGCCCAGGTCCATCATCAGCGATCAAGGAACACATTTTTGCAACCACACCCTGGAAAAATTGTTGAAGAAATATGGGGTGAACCATAGAGTCACAACAGCCTATCACCCATAAGCGAATGGCCAAGACGAAGTCTCAAATCGAGAAATTAAAGCCATTCTTGGGAAGGTGGTTAATCCGAGTCGCAAGGATTGGAGTCAACATCTGGATGATGCACTGTGGGCATACCGAACTGCTTTCAAAACTCCAATCGGGATGTCCCCATATAGGATGCTGTTTGGGAAATGCTGTCATTTGCCGGTAGAGCTGGAATACAATGCACGATGGGCACTGCAGAAGCTGAACATGGACAAGGACGCAGCAGGGCATTTCAGAAAAATTCAGATTCAAGAGCTGGAAGAAATGAGGATGGAGGCCTATGACAATGCTGTTCTTTACAAGGAAAAAATGAAGAGGCTCCATGATCAAGTGATTAGAAGGAAGAGCTTTACTCCGGGGCAACAAGTTCTTTTGTACCATTCAAGGTTTAAATTGATGGGAGGAAGTCTGAGGACCAAGTGGGTTGGTCCATTTGAAGTGTACGCGGAATGCCCCAATGGAGCAGTTGAGCTGAAGAATCCAGATACTGGAGGGCGTTTCAAGGTTAATGGCCACATACTGAAACCTTACCTGGGGCATGCAGACCAAGATGTCAGAGTGGTCTGGCTTGTGGAGCCCATCTATATCTGAGTTGGAAGGTGTCGTGCCCACGACAGTAACTGGGGCGCTATTGGGAGGCAACCCAGGTTTTTAATTTATTTTTTTTTTAGTAATTTTAATAAGTGTTTTTCTGATTTATCAAACTAGACTAGGAGAGTTTTTCTATTATCTATCTGGAAAAAAAATGCAAGATGTAGTTGAGGATGAGAGGAGAGCAACCCTATTTCTTTTGTGCCGAAGCCAGACCCTTCGAGCATTTTGTTCTCATTTTCTATAGGGACAAGCAGGAAGACACCAGACGGAAGGGCACATCAAGAAGAGATGGTGCCAGAATGACCATGAAGAGGCTGGATAGCATGGAAAATGCCCTGTATCAGACTGTTGATACCCTCTTGAGGAAGATTGAGCAAGCCTTTACCGCATATTTCAAATATGTTGGTTTCACTTACCCGACATCCACCAACCTGGTTCAATTCCTTTTCTTTTATGTCTTTTGATTTTCATTCTTTTTGGTATCGCCTTTATTCTACCCACTTTGCCTCAAGCAAAGTGTGTGGTGGGGGCATTTGGGTTGTTATCTTTTGTTGTTGAGTCAGTTTGAACACTTTGCTTTGTGCAAAGTGTGTTGGTGGGTCGTTTGAGTCAGCATGCTATCTGTTAAGATTTGGGGAGCACTAGTTTCTGGTTTGTGAATGTAATAAAATTGCTAATCGAGTCAGCATGCCCACACTAGAAGCAGGGATGATAAATGAGTTGCGCATTAACCTAGTGAGATTTGAACCTGTGCTGTTATGCCCATTTTACAGCATTCTCTTTTCATGTGTGTAAATTCTGTGCTTAGAATTTCTAGAACTTGCTTTTGCTCTACTTTAAAATCAGAAAGTTTAAAATGCATGTGTAGATGATTTAGGCATTTTCTTGCTTGAGCCCACTAAGCCAAATAAAAACCAACCTTTGACACAGCTTTGCAGCCCTTTTGAGCCAATAAAATGCCCTGGCAGTTTTGTTGATATACCTCACTATATAAAGTCAAGGGCATTACACAAAAAACCAGAAGTAGAAGGAGTCTCTGGATGGTTTTGAAGAATTGAAAATCTAAGAAGAAAGATAGGGGGAACGAAAAAAAAAATTCAAAAAAAAAGGGTAAAACAAAAAAGAATAAATTCCCCCTAGTTTGAATGTTCAGAATGCCCATGATGAAAAATCTGTAATCTGAACGATAAATGAGGGCATGAGGAAGTAAGTTGAAAATAAATGGTGGTATGTCCAGTGAACGCTTCTGAGAGTTTTAGCCCAGTACCAAAAGAACCCCACCTTACCTAAAGAGCCCCATTACAGCCCATAAAAGTCCTTTTGATACTTATGCATTTTTCCACTTAATGAAATTGAAGAAAGAGCACTAGCAAGCTTATGGAATGAATAAGTATAGAATGAATGAATTTGAGTGCAAAAACTAAGCCTAAACACTGTGTGAAGAGAGTGTGGGAGGACCTATACGCTCAATTCAATTTTGACTTGCTAGGGCATGCTGATTACGCTATTAATTGGAAAAGTTGGTTATTGAAACGCTGTGCCCACACGGATTAACAGGTTGCATGTTTTGTTTTTTTTTCGTGTCTGTTTCTTTTCCTTTCCTTTTTTGTTTTTCTTTTTCTGGGTTCTTCGTACCCCATGCTTGAGGACAATCATGACTAAAGTGTGTGGGTGTGATAAGTCCATTTATTTCGTGTTTTTCTGGGCATTTTAGTTGCTCTAAATGTCCTTTTTAGTGTCTTTTGTGTCGGAAAAGAACCAGGAAAGTGGTTTGCGCATGACAGGAGTGAAATCTGGCGAAAGAGGCATTTTGGCCTCAAATTCACTGAAATCGATGAAATGGGCATATTAGACCTGAGCAGAAGATGTCGTGCCCACAGTACTCGCACAGATTCAGAAGAGGCAGTGAAGAGGGCATTCCCGGAAAAATTGGGATTCTGTTGAAAGAAGATAAAGCTGGCGTTGGAACTTGATTGATTTCGAAATCTGAATTGAAGAAGGAAAGATTGTTCATAGTTGGACTCTTGGGAAGCAAATTGGAAGATAAGGATGACATCCCTAAAATATTGGGATTCATTCCACCACCTAAGGAAGTTTCCTTATACAGGCAGATTCCAGTGGGCACAGAGATCCAGCAGATAAGGAAGTTTCCTTATACAGGCAGATTCCAGCGGGGCATAGCGAATCCGGCAGATATTGAAGACTCCCCATTTTTGGGGATTTGGAATTGATCTTTGTACTCTTTTAAAATACTAGTTTTGATTGTTAGAAGGATATACTTCGTACCATATTGTTTCTGCACTTTTACTTTCGCCATTAGTTTAGTTTTAACGCTGCTCCGGCAGCAAGACAATCTGGGGCCTTATGCCCACAGAGGTTAGGATTTATATTTAATGTTGTTGTTGTTCATTGTTGGTGTTGGACGAGTTTTTATTCAATTCCAGTAAGTTTTTTCTATTTATCATGTCTTTAATTTATGTATTTACAATTCTTTATAGTATGAGTAGCTAGATCTATATTCCGGAATTTGAACTAAAGATGAAGGTTTAACAAAACACTTAAATACTCATGAGGCCGTGTGGGCACATTACTGCACGATTAGGTTTCTGCCGATTTTTGTTCTTATTCCTAGTGAGCGTGAGTTTAATATAACTAATGTGGCTGATCACTCTTTAGTTGTAGAGGGCACACCAGGGTTAATTGGATTAGCGAATCGTGACTGTGTATTAATTCAAACGGTAACTGAGAAATCGGTGGGTTGCTGGGGGCACATGAGGAATCAGTAAAACACAGTAAACTTGGGTTCGTCTAGGGCACACTGCTTCCTATTCATTTACATCTCTTTGGGGAACCGGGGGGTGGGTGATAGGTTAGGGGTTTAATGGACGAGGAATCACCTTTAAACCTAATCTGAACGGATGAATAAGGAGACGCAGCGAGGAATCCGGTCTCCATAACTGGGTGATTTAATTGTGTAGGAAAATCGCTGTGCCCATGATCGAGTGAGTATAAGTTAAACTGGATTCTAGTTCAAGTTCCGGAACCTTTTATTATTTGATATCTTTCTAGTTTATTTTTGCAGATTTAATTTCTGTTGTTGTGACAACGGTACCAGACTCCCTTTTGTGATTGGTGACTCGAAAGTAAGATCGCATCAGCTCTCTGTGGGATCGACCCTTACTCATAGCTAGCTACGCTCGCTGTGGGCACAGGAGCATACAAATTCATTTTGAGCGCGGAATGACCGGGGGTCAGGAGTTTGAAGATCTGGATAATTCGGCCATCTTTGAGTTTGGCTGAAATTTTGGAGTCTTCAAGATCTTTTGAGAGAGAAGGAGATTTTTAGATCTTTTTGGAGGAGGAGGCTTTTTGAGAGGCTTGAGAGAGAGAGAGGCTTTTATGAGTGTGTGGACAGGCTCATAGATATGATGGTTGAAATGTATCTAGCCTCTTATTTCTTTTGGTCGTTGGTAATTAATGACCTTGACACGTGTCATTGATTTGCAACGGTCAAAATTTCAAAATAAATGTAAAGCTTGACATTTATTTGAAAATAAAAAGAAATAAACTTTTATAAATATAATCAAAAGATAATTACAACCGATTAACAAGAAGTATACTTAAGGCTTTTCAAATCATGTTTAATTTTGATCAGCCTCTACTTCTTCTTGTGATCAGTTTTTCTTCTTTTGGCCAGCGGCTCGGTGGGCTCCTCATCATCATCCTCGGTGCTGCTAGCTGACTCAGTTTCAGCGAACTGGAGTCTCTGTTGTGCTTGCAGCTGCTTGATTTGCTTAGTGTGCAGTTTAACCTGTTGCTGCAGGGAGTCATACTGTTTAACTTGATGCTGCAGGGACTCAATCAATTCCATATAGTGTGGAGGGATCTGGGCTACGGAACTGCTGGGTTGAGCCATGAACTGGACTGCTCTTGAGTCCGCTTCCTCCCCTTCTTCAGTTCCAACAAGTTTCTCGCAAGGAACTGTGTGGGAAATCTCTTCTGTCTCCATAGCGACGATCTCATCATAAATTGACTCTGATAAGGTCTCTGGTGCGGCAGTTTGAGCGACAGTTTGGAGTGCTCTTTGTATTGGATCAATGTACACAGTTATAGCAAGTGTACCTTGATATGTGGATTGTTCAGCCTTTTGAGCTATCTGGTCAGCTGACTGGTCATGCTTAGCTGTCTTTGGAGTTGACTCGAGGAAAGGAGCAAGTTGTGCTTCAGTTTGCTCCTCGGGCAGTTGAGTCTCTTCAGTTAGTTCGTGTAGCTCTTCATCAACTGGAGGATCTGGCAGGGTGGGGGACTTGAGCATTTCCTCAAATTCTAGATCGCTGGCTGTGCGCTCATCAGCAGCTGGCTCCTCAGGTGAGTCATCCAGAAGATCGACTCATCTGGGTGAGGGATTTCTTCGAATGTTAACTGCCTGGCCACAAATGTTATGGCAGTTTCCCTTGCATTGTGAGCTGCAGAAGTTTCAGCCCTTTGATGGCTTCTATGAACTTCTTGATCGAACAGCTCCTGCCCTTCCTTAAGCTGCTCCCGTCTGAATTTTAGCAGTTCAGTGAGCATCCAATGTTGTTGAACTTGAGGGGCTTTCCATTGTTGCTACTCAGCTTGAGTTCGACGAGGTGGCAGTCTGATATTGGCGCAAATAAACAAGTCATTCATTGCTTCCTTCGAATGGCCAGCATTCTTTTCAACGTGATGACTGGATTTTGCTCTGGAGTCTCCTGTCCAGCCCAGTCCATACTCCATCTTTCTTCCCTTCTCCAGAAGCTCATCCCGTGCAGTGTGGTTAGAAGAAAGTGGGCTTCAGAGTTGAAGCAATGTCTCCAAAGGTACCGGTAGACATACCTTTTTAGGGCTTCATACAGGGTGGGCAATCCAGTTACATCCTCAATGAAGTTCTCAGCTATGAACCTTTGAACTTGTTCATCAGCCCATCACTTGATAATTTCAGCTCTCGATAGAGCTCTAATGTTCTCTTCTATTTCTCCCATTGACGGACAAGCGGTTCTGAAGAAGTCGGCTCCTGAGTCCTTTGGGGGAACTCCTCTGTAGGGCACTATGTCGTCATCTTCAACTGGCATAACATCAATTATCTTGATGTTATGGGGAGGCAGTTAAGGAGGAGGTGGAGGCCCTGACTTCTTCTTCTTCTTTCCTTTTGTTTGAACTGCCTAGGGCTTCTTCTTCGGCTTCCCAGTTCTTTCCTTGAACTGAACTGGTCTTGTAGATATTACTTCTCCTGGTGAATTAATCAGTGATCTAAAGTGAACTTGAAGCAAGAGGCTTCACTTTGATTGAGCTTCCCAACATCTGGCTTATTGGGATGTTATCGTCTGAATCGGAGTCTTCTGGCGGAGTTTCAACTGCAATCTCCTTGCCCTTTCTTCTTGATGACTCCTCAGTTTTCTTGGAGGAGGCAGCAGTTGGCTGACTGCTTTTAATGGATATTGGTTTTGCAGCTGGCTGCCTTTTGCCGATGACTGGTATAAAATCCATTTTCTCAATCATTAGTGTGTCGGTTTCCTCATTCATGGAGTCAAAGATGTTCTCCAATATGATGCTGATTCTACTTGGATAACACATCTTTTGATGGAACTTAGTTCGTAACACATTTGGTTTCCAGTTCTTCTTCACAATGTCAACATACTTCTTTAATTGCTTGAAGAAGTATTGAGCCTAGTTGATGTCGATCCCTCTGATGATCGCCGCACAAATTTTGTACTTGTGCTCCGACATTTTTGAGTAGCTTCCAGTTGTCCCGGTGATCATCCTAGCAGCAACTGAGGCCAAAATCCTGTATTCTTCTTGAAGAAGAGACATGAGTGTACTGCTCTTGTACACATCTAAGCATTCCTCCCGCTTCCACTGGTGGTAGGCTTCCTCTTGATCCACTTGAACATCTTTCAGTCGTGTTCCGGTGGTTGGCAGTTTGAATAATCTCCCGAGTAGTTCTGGAGTTACGATCAGTTCGACTCCACGAACTTTCGTCTCAATTCTGTCATCATAGCCTCTTGAGTTTAAATAAAACTCAACCACAGCCTCTGGATATATTTTCGATGGATACTCTTCTGTGAAGCTCTTCAACCCACTATCCTTTAACTTTGCGATCAGTGAGTTGCAGAGGACGGAGTTTGAGCACTTCTCTCTGTAAGCGCCTATATCCAGAAATTTATCTCTGTAGAGATTTCTCTAGAATCCTTGTGAAGAATCACCGGTTCTTTTAAAGTTGAAGTTTTGTCGAACAGCTGGTGCGCGTCTGTCAGCCATGGTGTTTTTGTTTAAGATGAATAATCAAGAAGGGGTAAACTGGCTTTGACTGAAGTTAAGAACTGGGTGTTTTTACTTTTGAGAGTTCTTCAGAATAGTTTAGAGAATTAAAGAATGAAAGATGCTTGAATTCTTTACTGTGCTTGAGACTGGTAAAAGTAAAAATGAGAATTCAGCCATCCCTTTTATAGAGTATGAGGAGATTCATCTAACGTTTGCGACTCTTCGAATGCCTAATTTCAACGGTCGGATTAGATCAATCGACCCGTCGATTGGCTTTTCATTTCTATCCGTTGGGAATTAAAGAGGAGAGAGAAGGACGGTTTAACGGTAATATTTGGATGACACGTGTTTTTACAATTTCCACTATTGAGACTTTTGAACTTATCTTCTCTCTTCAGCAGTTTGTCCTTGCCTTGAAACTGATTACGTCATCAGTTGGGTTTGACCGTAACTGATGATTTTTCTGTTGATCAGTTCCAACTGGGATATCTTCTCACCAGTTCCTGACTGATCTTGACTGCTTAGATCTTCATTCAGCTGCTTCTCAGTTCAGCTGTTCTCCTTCATCTGGTCCTTGAACTGATATCTCCTTTTGGGTTTACTTCAGTTCCTATGACTTCTTCGTCAGTTTCATCAATTTGCAGCTTGGATGTTCTGCATAACTGACTGGATCATCAGTCTGAGCGACTGAACTGATGATTCAGTTGAACTGATGGGGTAAACTGATCATTTCTAGTTTACTCGTTTCTCAGCAGCTTCTTGCATATACTTCAAACTGATGGATTATGTGGCGAACTGATCAGTTTCTCGTCTTTTTGACTCAGTTTCTCTCTTCAGCTGGAGTGGTCCCTTGGCCTTTTTCTTCCAGTTCATCATCTTCATCCTGTGATGCTAGTTCCAGCAGTCCCAACTGTATGCATAGCTCCATAAACCTTGCTTCAGGCAATGGTTTGGTGAAGATGTCAGCTATCTGCTTCTCAGTATTGACATATTTGATGCATATGTCCTTCTTCTCGATGTGATCTCTGATGAAGTGGTGCCTTATGTCAATGTGCTTAGTTCTCGAATGTAGAACTGGATTCTGAGATATCGCGATTGCACTATTGTTGTCACAGTAGATAGGCACTTCTTCAGTTTCAACTTTGTAATCCTTCAACTGCTGCTTCATCCAGAGTATTTGAGCACAGCAGCTTCCAGCAGCTACATACTCTGCTTCAGTTGTTGACGTGGCAACTGAGTGCTGCTTCTTGCTGAACCAGGATATCAGTTTGCTTCCAAGAAACTGACATGTTCCACTGGTGCTTTTTCTGTCAATCTTGCATCCACCAAAGTCTGAGTCTGAATATCCAATTAAACTCAAATTGTCATCTCTGGGATACCATAATCCAAGATTTATGGTTCCTTTGAGATATTTGATAATTCTCTTAGCTGCTTCAAGATGACTTTTCTTTGGATTGGCTTGAAACCGTGCACATAAGCTGACTGGATATGAGATGTCTGGCCGACTGGCTGTTAAGTAAAGTAAGGACCCAATGATTCCTCTGTAGTAAGTTTGGCTAACTGGTTCTCCTTCTTTATCAAGAGTTAGCTGAACTGATGTGTTCATTGGAACCTTGAGAGTTTTTCCTTTACGTATACCAAACTTCTTGACTAGCTCCTTGGTGTACTTCGCCTGGCTGATATGAATTCCATCTTTCAGCTGTTTTACTTGGAGTCCTAAGAAGAAGGTCATTTCTCCCATCATGCTCATCTCAAATTCACTTTGCATCAGTTGAGTGAACCGTGTGCATAGATCTTTGTTCTTTGATCCAAAAATTGTGTCATCCACATAAATTTAAACCATTAAGATCTCAGTTGATCGTTCTATTCGGAATAGAGTTCGATCAATGACTCCTTTTTGAAACCCATTTTTCAGCAAGAATGTTTTTAGAGTTTCATACCACGCTCTTGGAGCTTGCTTTAGTCCGTAGAGAGCCTTTTTCAGTTTGAAGACTTGATCACCAATTTCAAAGCCTGACGGTTGCTCGACATACACGTTCTCCTAGAGCATTCCTTGAAGAAAAGCATTCTTGACATCCATTTGGTAGACTATGAAGTTAAAGTGAGCTGCATAGGCTAGGAACAGTCTGATGGCTTCCAATCGTGTAACTGGCGCAAATGTCTTATCAAAGTCGATTCCTTCACTTTGTGAGTAACCTTTGGCTACCAGTCTAGCCTTGTTCCTTGTGATCACTCCTTGTTCATCCAGTTTGTTGCGAAACACCCATTTTGTGCCAATGACCTTCTGGGTTTTTGGCCTATAAACAAGAAACCATACGTCATTTCGTGTGAACTGGTTCAGTTCTTCTTGCATAGCCATGATCCAATCTGAATCTTCTAAGGCCTCTTTGACGCTTGCTGGTTCAGTTTGAGAGATGAAGCATGTGAATAATGCATGCTCAGTTGATCCTCTGGTCTGAACTCGACTTCTTGGATCACCAACTATCTTGTCAGTTGGATGGCTTCGAAGCCATTTGGGCAAGATAGCTTTAGCTGAGTCTCCAGCTGGCTCTTCTGTGATTACGTCATCAGTTGCCCTTTCATCAGTTGGCTCATCATTCTCATCATTTCTTCCCCCTGCTTCAGTTGTGGGGTTTGCGGTCTCAGCACGATTTGTGTCTTCATTGACCAAGTTGTTCTCAACTGGCTTAGTACTAGTTTCATTACCTTCTTCTAATGAAACTTCAAACCGCTCTAGAACAATGTGATCTACATAGTCCTGCGAATTTTCAGTTTCACTAGGTATTACTTGAACTGATGTGTCTATGGTTTCTTTGTTCCTGTACTCATTAGAAAATTCATCAAATACCACATGACATGTTATTTCCACAACAAGAGTTCGTTTATTGAACACTCTATAAGCTTGTGCATGAGGAGAGTTATACCCAAGAAATATTCCCTCATCAGCTTTAGCACTAAAAGCTTTCAATTGAGTCTTGCCATTGTTGTGAATATAACATTTACAGTCAAATATTTTAAAATATGAGATAGAAGGCTTACGACCCTTGTACAGTTCATAAGGTGTCTTGTCATGGGCTGCTACAATGGCACTTCGATTTTGAGTATGGCAAGCTGTGTTGACTGCTTCAGCCCAGTACCCTTCAGCTATGTTGGCATCAGCTATCATCGCTCAAGCTGCTTCCTTTAGTGTTCGGTTACGCCTTTCAGCTACACCGTTTTGTTGTGGAGTTCTTGCAGCTGAATGTTCATGAGTGATTCCAAGCTGGTTGAGGAAGCTAATCATGTGTTGATTCACAAATTCAGTTCCATTGTCGGAGCAAATCCTTTGAACTGGTCTTTCCTTCTCAGTTTGTAGTCTTCTGATCAGCGCCGTGAGCTTGTCATATGTTTCATCTTTGCTCCTCAAGAATTCCACCCATGTATATCTTGAGTAATCATCAACTACTACAAGAGTGAATCTTTTGCCTTTTGGAGTTTGAGGTCTAACTGGACCAAACAAATCCATGTGTAGCAGTTGAAGACAGTCAGTTGTTCCTGGTGGATGATTCTTATTCTTGAAGGATGACTTCACTTGCTTCCATTTTTGACATGGTCCACATACACCTGTTTTCTTGTATATCTCCTTGGGAAGCCCCTCAACTAACTCTTTCTTAGCTAGATAGTTGATTGTTTTGAAGTTGAGGTGGTTCTGTTGACGATGCCATAGCCAGCTTGCTTCAGTTGATCCTTTTGAGAAAAAGCAAGCTTCTGAGTAACCGGTTGACCAGTCAATTTACATGTTGCCTCTCCTGATACCAGTTAGTAAAATTACTCCAGTTGACTTGTCTCTTATGTTGCAGGAGTTTTTAGTGAAGTCAACTGAGTAGCCATTGTCGCACAGCTGGCTAATGCTGAGTAATTTGTGCTTTAGTCCTTCTAAGTGGGAGACTCCATTTACAACTACTTTTCCTTTGACAACGAACCCTTCTCCAATGGTTCGGCTTTTGGAATTATCTCCAAATGTGACGAGTGGACCTTTGATTTCTTCATAACCATCAAGATCTTCTCTGTCTCCGGTCATGTGCTTGGAGCACCCGCTATCTAGATACCAAATATCTTTGGTTTTCTTCATAGATAGGATGCTCTTGTCCTGCAGAGAAAAGGATTAGCATTTAGGGACCCGTTTCATATCGGATCCTTTTTGATACATTAAGCCTTTTGGAATCCAAACTTGCCAAACTTTTGGCTTCTTATCACTCAAAGAGTCAACTGATTTAGATCGTTTTATCAGTTTCGACTCTCTTTCAACTCTCCTTGAGTCGGTTGAATGGTACCTGCGTTGAAAGTTAGTGGGATAAAACAATTCAACTAGTACACAATTATTTCGAGATTTTTGAGTTCTTCGATCAGGCCAATGTCTTGTATGTTTCCAGTTCATTGGATTGAACCCTTTTGGATCAGCTCTTGGTTCCTTTCTCGAATCCAGATATTTATCGTAATGATGATAGTGTTGAAATGATTTTCTTTGATCTCTCCTAGAAGTGCTTTGATTAAACTGCTTAGCAGGGTAGACTTGAGATCTAAACTGGTCTTTCTTTTCATAGTGAACTGATCTGCCAGTTTTCCTTGAGAGCATTTTATACTGAGCTGGTGGCCTTTGTTGAACTGGAGGCTTTGGACGAGTGGACTGACTTGAGTGAACTGATGGTCTTAGTTTGGAACTGGGCTTCAGCTGACTAGGTGTTTTAGATTGGTAGAACTGACCAAATTGTCTAGGCTGAGTCTGGGGTTTTTTCAATATTCCTTTTCCTTTGTTTGACTCAGCTGGCTGATCCTGAGATCTCGTGAACCCTTTTAGGATTCCCTTATCACTGGGTTGAGCAATTGCTTTTCCCTTTTCTTGGGCAGTGAACTTGCTATATCCTAGCCCTGAGCTGCCAGTTCTAGTTCTTTGATGACTGAGTATTTCATCTAGAGTTTGAGATCCCTTTTTGAACTTTAGATTTACCTTTTCTTTTTCAAGGATCTCTTGCTTGAGTTTTTTATTTTCTTCCTCTAGATCAGCAGTCCTCAGTTCAATTTTTCAAATTCTATAAACTGAGATTCAAGATAATTTAATCTTTCATGATCAATGCTCAGTTTCTTGACCTTTTTTCTCAGTTCATCATTTTCATCTTTCAGTTTGACATACAAACAAGAGATTGAAGCTAATTGGTCTTCTAGCATTATGAGTTTCACATCAAGTTCATTACTAGAGACAGTTACTTCATTGAAATGATAAAAAGAGGTTTGAGAGTCAGCTGTACTAACCTCTTCATCATGGTCAGCCATGAGGCAGAATAATGCTTCATCATCATCTGAGTTGTAGCCGTCAGAATCGATTCTAGAAAGATATGATAAAACGAGGTTTGAGAGTCAGCTGTACTAACATTCTCGAGATTTGCAACCATTGTTTTTCTTTTGAAGAAGCTTCTTTTTACCTTGGCTTTCTTGTCTTCGGGGAGTTCTAGACATTCGAACATGTAATGTCCTTGTTTATGACAATGAAAACAATCTCCAAGATTGCGATTGCCACTCCTGAATAGTTCAGCTGGCCGTTCAGCTGGTTGGTAGGTTTTTTCAGCTTTTGGGATTTCATCAGTCTGAGGTGAAACTGATTGTTTATCCCGGGCTCTCTTCAGTTTTTCTAGCAGCTTGGTAACTGATTGAATCTGATCATTGATGTCATCAGTTAGATTTTCTTTCTTTTCAGTTGCCTCCCTTTTCCGTTCAGTTGAAGATCCGCCTTGGTTTTCTTTGGCTGGTGAGCTGCTAGGTCGGAAGTTGTTTCTTCCTCGAACGTCTCTAAACCTGGGTCTTTCACCATAGAAAGCTGTATCTTAAGCTAACGATGTCGACGCTTCTCTTTTTCAGTTTAGACTGTACTCATGAGCTTTAAGAGAACCAAATAGTTCCCTTGGAGTGATGCTGTTTAGGTTTCTTAATTCCTTTGCAGATATCACTTTCATATCCCATTCGTCAGTGAGATTATCCAATATTAATTCATCTCTGAATTGGGATAACTTCTCCCGAGATTGTTCATCTCACTGATGATGCCCAGAAATCTAGTTTCAAGGCTTGAGATGGACTCGTCTGCCTGCATTTTGAAGGATTCATACCTGTCAACTGCCAATTAGAGCTTGTTTCCTTTTAGATGCGGAATAACAGGGCCCTTTGACTCGCTTGAAGAAACTTATCTATGCACCAACTAGATAATCAGTTGAGACAGTTTGAGTGCAGCTTGTGTGATGTTGTGTGCAGTTAGAAATATGCAATGATCAATAAGTACAACACACAAGAGATTTATAGAGGTTCGAAGTCTCAAACTTCTACGTCCTCTCTTCCTTCCGCAGAAGGGCAACTTCACTATATAACTTGAGTTCCTTTACAAATTACACAATGAAGGACAGTTGGCTGAACCTGGTAACTGCTCGCTACCTCAGCTGGTTGACAGCTCACACTTGAAGTCTTTAACTGCTGCTAAGAAGGTAGATGCTATTGTCGTCTTTACAAGATTTTAGATCTCTTTCGATCTTCAAGATGTTAGTCTTGAACAAGGGGGTATCAACTAATGTGCTCCTTTGATTGAGCTGAGTAGTTGATCATTGAACAACTGGAACTGAGAAGGTTGCCCTGGCTGGATCGTCAACAGCTGGCTGGTATGTTGATTCAGTGAGTTCTTCTTCTCAGTTTGACTTTCGCAGTTTTTATCAGACATTGCACTTGAGCTTGAGTGGGAGGAAGAAAGAAAAGCTCTGCTTGTATATGCAAAGGTTGGTAAGAATTTGTGGTTGCGAAGAGTGTTTAGAACTCTGATTCACCCGTCTTTTATAGAGGAGTGATTTTATGACCGTTGAGTTCCATTGTCCATTTGATCAGTGGCTCTGTTGGCTCATCAACGGCAGGAGGTCTTAAATGATAGCTTGGATCATTTGGTTGAAGTAGCCGTTACTCTGCCAATCGATCTTCATTAAATTCCAGGATCTTTGAAGGAGCATTTATTCCAAGATACGCTGATTTAAGCAATACACTCCAGGAGTCTTCTGGCTTCAGCTCTTCTTGGCAGTTTGGAATTTCAGTTGGCAGTTTTGGATTTCTCAGCTCAGTTACATTATCGTCCCAACTGGAAGTTCTGAGCTTGTCAGCTGAGTTTGACTATTGCTCCAGTTGGCAGTTTTGGGCTTGTCAGCTGAGCCTACCTGTTACTCCTGTTGACAGTTCTGGACTTATCAACTGAGTCTGGCTATCGATCCAGTTGGCAGTTCTGGGCTTATCAGCTGAGTCTGGCTATCGCTCCAGTTGGCAATTCTGGGCTTGTCAGCTGAGTCTGCCTGTTGCTCCAGTTGGCAGTTCTGGACTTATCAGCTGAGTCTGGCTATCGCTCCAATTGGCAGTTCTGGGCTTGTCAGCTGAGATTGGCCATTGCTCCAGTTGGCTACTGCAAGTCTTTGGCATAAACTGACATTCTATCAGTTTCTTCAACTTTTGGTCAACTTCTTTCTCCCTCAGTTCAGCTGATTCGATTGTCAGCTTGCTTTGACTGGTATGATTCATCAGCCAAGTTGAACTTTAGACTGAATGACGAGTCTTTCAACTTGTGGGCCCTTCTTCAGATCGGTTGACTTTGACTCTTCTAGAATTCTTCTTTGATGATGCCCTGGGCTGGTCAGCTTCGATCTACAGCTTGAGCTTTGGTCAGTTTTTCATAAATAATTTTGACATCTCATAAAAACCTAATGTAGGGGTTCCTTGATAGTTTTTCCTAACACTTATCCCTAACGTCTTATGCCTGGACAAAACAGTAGAGGCATTCGTCTTCTGGATATATTGAAAAACTAGATTTAACATCATTGAAGCTTTTGATCATTTATGATCAAAATTACCTCGCGCTAAATTTTTCACCAGATGTCCACAACACTAAACTCAAAGTTATTGAAGACCCCACCAGACGGCACGTGAAAAATGGCATTCACTTTGGCGGCAGTCAGAATGTGAGGTACATTCTTCAATCGAAAAGTCATAGTATACGAGCATCATGTTTGGGTTTGTTGAATCTCCAACGTGTTGAGGAACTTGTACATAAGAACAGGGTATGTTGGCCATCCCCCAACCATGGTGTGGTTCCAACCAATGCGATTGGACAGTCCCCAGACGCCATCATGAATTCCCAAGGTATTTATGGTCACCGAGCATGGATATAGGGTCAGATAAATGTTGAGCACTACCAAACGACCCCAAGAATCTCTTTGCTCGGGCATCTGCAAATCATTACCGTATCAGCCAGGATGATAGAGAGGTAATTGCCCCTATTATCAGCCACTTCAGGCTCTAGCTCCTTAACCATGTCTTTCTCCTCTAGTTTGGGCTCGTAATCTTCGTCTGCAGATTCATTATATTCAGAACTACTCTCTTAACCAAGGTTTCAGGCTTGATTTTCGTCAGACAAAGATGGAGGAGGAATAGCAAGACAAGGTGGTCTGCTTCTGTCTCTTTCTAATAGCCTAAATAAACTCTCCCGAGCCATTGCAATTCACGAGAGGGACCTAGATCCTGTAAAAGAATTTGTACAAGTCACAATATGTGACTAGGTCCCAAAAGACATTGCCAAGTCTGACAAACAACATTCTCTCCCAAACTGGCTCAAAGCACAATCGCTCAAATCATGACACCCATTTCAACTCACCATTGAGAACAAAGCACAATTTCAACCAAAACAAACAAAGCAAGCGCGAGAAATTTAACATGATTACAGAGAGATATCAAAAACTTAAGCAACACATTTCTAATCCATCCATACCATGAAAATAATCCCACATTTGAAATTATGCCCACATAAAATGCACATATGTGAAATTCATACTCCAATAAACCTACATTGTATCCCAACATACCCAAACATGAAATACACACAATATTACCATGCCATGAGTGAGAAAACAATAGATTGCACACAAAAATCAAGGTTCACAACAAAAATCCCCAAATTTCTTCAATCCAATTCCTAAAATTGGGTCTCTCAATTTCCACCATAAACTCATGAAAAGCACATGGAAATCTACTTCTCATATTATGAGTAAATGGAAAACACAAGATTAGAGTGTAGAAATCATACTTTGTATGGTGGATTAGAAGAAAATTGAGTATGTGCGCGTGTGTTTGTGTGTGGAATTTGAAAAGAACGAGTGAAAATGAAAGGAAGAGGGAATAAAAGGGAGAAAACCTGTCGCCACATCAGTAAACTTGCCCACGACCGCAGGCGGGTCGTGACTTTTCTACAGTGTTTTTCGTATTATCCGTGGTCCAGTCAACAAATCAGGCCACATGGACCCGCGATTATGCTCACGGGTTTTCTTCTTTGAACCCCGATCTACTAGGAACTCATAGATGGTGCCCTTCAGTCCACCCGCGAGCTGAGTTGTGGGCCCTGGCTCATGAGTCCGCTTGTAGCTCCTGATCTTTTCAACCTGACAAATTTTAACCTCTGACTTCGCTGTATATCAACCCCAAGCCTTGGAAAAATTAAATACGTGATAGAGTCTTAAGTAAAGGTTCAACCAACCTCAATTGCAGCTACTTGAGATATACTTATCACAATTCAAATTTTCTGAAACTTTTACTTGGAAAACCCAACAACTAGACTCAACAACAAAATAAAAGAAAAAGAAAAGGAAAAGGAAAAACTAAAACCATTGGGTTGCCTCCCAATAAACGCTGCATTTACATCGACAGCCAAACGACTTTAAAGCTCAAGGTTCTGTCAATTTAATGATGGACATCTCTTTTTTTTCTCTAGGCTATAATATTTCTTCACTCTATGGCCATTCACGATAAATAAATCTCTATTTGGGGCTAGCAATTCCACAACTCCACTTAGAAGAATCTTTTTGATCACAAAGGGTCCCGACCACTTGGATCTCAATTTACCTGGAAATAATTTCAAACGAGAGTTAAATAATATCACATTATCACCAGGTAATAGTTCTCATTGGACAATGATCTTGTCATGGAACGCCTTGGTCCGCATCTTGTAGAAAAGTGAATTCTTATAAGCTTCAGTGTGGAATTCATCGAGCTCGTTTAACTGCAGCACTCTCTTTTTCCCCGCTATTTTAAAGTCGAAATTTAACTGATTGACAGCCCAAAATGACTTGTGCTCTAGCTCCACCTGCAGATGATAAGATTTTCCAATGATGAGCTGATACGGGAAGAGTCCCAATGGTGTCTTGTAAGCAGTACGATATGCCCATAGTGCATCATCCAAAAGTAGCACCCAATCTTTCCTACTGGTATTCACCATTTTATCCAGCACTTGACGAATTTCCCGATTTGCCAACTCGGCTTGTCCATTGACATGTGGGTGATATGGTGTAGTGACTTATGCTTGATTTCATATCTAGCCAATAATGTCTCCAGTGGCTTGTTGCAAAAATGAGTGCCCCCATCACTAAGTAATGCTCTCAGTGTTCCGAAATAAGAGAATAATTTCTTCAAGAAATTAATAACTACTTAAGAGTCATTGGTGACTGTCAGGATAGCCTCAACCCATCTCAATTCCCCATAAGTCGAACAATTCCACCTCAACAATGCTTGTGAGGGACTTCTCGTTCCTCTTGGAGAACCCCTCATTCTTTGGTATCTGTCACACTCCTAGATGAAGTCATGATATTTTTTAAACATGGATGACCAATAGAAGCCGCTTTACAAGATCTTGATAGCAGTTCGGTTAGCGAAAAATAGCCCCCACTGAGAAAAACATGGCATTGCAAGAAGATATCCTTCCACTCATCTTGAGGTACACATCGATAGATGACTGTGTCAGAACAATACCAAAATAGGAATGGATCATCCCACATATAAAACTTCAGATCATAGAAAATTTTTTCTAATATAAAGTTAAATCGGGGGGATGCACGCCTACAATGAGAAAATTTACAAAGTCAGCAAACCAAGGGGAATTTGAATTTAATTAAAATAATTTCTCATTTGGAAATTTTTCATTGATTGACACATGAGCATCTTTAGCCTCCAACGGTTTCTCCAATCTAGATAGATGATCCGGTACCATGTTTTCACAGCCTTTGCGATCCCGGATCTCAATATTAAATTTCTGCAGCAATAAAATCCATTGAATTAGTAGTGGTTTTGCATCATTCTTATTGAAAAGATACCTTAAGACCGCATGATCAGTGTATATTATGGTTTTTCACGCCAATAAGATAGGCCCGAAATTTATCGAATGAGTACACCACTACTAGCAATTCCTACTCCATTATGTAATTTACTTGTACTGAATCTAGAGTTATACCGGCATAGTAAATTACATGAAACAACTTGTCTCGCTTTTAACCGAGAGCAATTCCAACAGAAACATCACTAGTATCACACATGATCTCAAAAGGTTGTGACCAATCGGGTGTGATCAAAATAGGAGCACTCACCAATGCTCTCTTCAGAGTCTCAAAAGCCTACAAACAATCATCAATGAAATAAACAACAACTGATTTTTCTAGTAAATGACTAAGAGGGCATAGCTATTTTAGAAAAATCTCTAATAAAATGCCGATAAAAACCGGTATGACCAAGAAAACTCATGATAAACTTCTCATTTGTAGGCGGTGGAAATTTATCAATTGCTACTATCTTGGCATGATCTATCTCCAAATCTGCAAAGGACATTCTATGTCCCAAAACTATACCATCTCGTACCATAAAATGACATTTTTCCAGTTAAGAATTAGGTCGGTATCTTCACATCTCTGCAATACGTAGGTTAGATTTGCTAGACAGTTATCAAAAGAATAACCATACATAGAGAAATCATCCATAAACACTTTCATAATATTTTCAATCAAACCATGGAAGATAGCCATCATTCATATCTGAAAAGTAGCGGGAGGAGCATTGCACAAACCAAAAGGACATATATCTATAGGAAAAAAATATCATATGGACATGTAAAAGCAGTCTTTTCTTAATCCTCAGGTGCAATCATAATCTGATTATAGCCAGAATAACCATCTAAAAATAATACTCATATTCGGATAATATGTCTAACATTTGATCAATAAAGGATAGGGGAAAGTGGTATTTCCTAGTGGCTGCATTCAACATGCAATAATCTATACGCATATGCCAACCAGTAACGATTCTAGTAGCAATCATCTCACTGCCCTCACCCTCTATAACTATTATGCCCTCCTTCTTAGCCACAACTTGAGTGGGACTTACCCACTCAATATCAGATATAGGAAAAATAATTTCAGCATCCAACAATTTCAACACATCTTTCCTAACCACCTATTGCATAATAGGATTCAACTTATATTGATTTTGCACACATGACTTATAATCATCTTTTAATAAAATCCTATGCCTGTGACCGCGGTCGTTTCGCGCTCAAAATAAATTTATATGCTCTTGTGCCCACAACGAGCGTAGGTAGCTATGAGTAAGGGTGGATCCCACAGAGAACTGATGTGATTCTACCTTCGGGTCACCAATCAAAAAGGTGGGTTGGTTTGTATCATCGCCTTACTGAATTTAAATCTGTAAAAATAACTAAAGAGAATATCAAATAACAAAAGGTTCCAGGATTGAACTAGATTCTAATTTAACTCACACTCACTCGATCATGGGCACACCGATTTTCCTGTATAATTGAATCACCCAGTTATGGAGATCGGATTCCTCATTGCATCTCATCATTCATCCTTTCGTTTTAGATTTAAAAGTGATTCATCGTCGATTAAATCCCTAACCTACCACCCACCTCCTGGTTCCCCTAAGAGATGTAAATAATAGAAAGCATTGTGCCTCTAGATGAACCCAAGTTTGTTGTGTTTATTGATTCCTCGTGTGCCCACAACAACCCACCAAGTTCTCAGCTACTATTGAATTAATACACAGTCACTATTCATTAACTCTTTTAGCCTTAGAATGCCTATTACAACTAAAGGGCGATCAACTACATTAGTCATATTAAACACACTTTTTTCTAGCATAGGAACAAAACTTGGTAAAAACTCATTCATACAGTAAAATCCCCACACGGCCTCACTAGTTTTAAGTGTGTGTTAAATCATCATCTTTGTTCAACCTGGAATATAAATCTAGCTACTCATGCTAGATGGAATTATAAAAACATAAATAAAGACATAGTAAATAGGAAAAACTTACTAGAATTAAAACTCATCCAACACCAACACCGACCGTAAACAACATTAAATATAAATCCTAATCCCTGTGGGCATTAGGCTCCAGATTATCTTGCTGCTGAAGCAGCGTTAAAACTAAACTATGTGCGAAAATAAAAGTGCAGATACTATAAGTTACGAAGTGTCTCTTTTTTTCTAACAATCAAACTAGTATTTAAAGGAGTACAATGATTAAATAAGAATCCCCCATAAATGGAGATCTTCAACTGTCTGCCAGATTCTCGTGTGCCCCGCTGGACTCTGGCTGGATAAGCTTTATCTTGAAGGTTGCTGGGTTGATCCCGATATTTCAGGGATTCTATCTCTCCTTTGAATGCTGATTCTTTCAGTAGTCTTTATCCACTCTAAATCCCTTCAAAATTGATCAGATCGACCATCTTTATCTCCAACCAACAGAATTCTGATTTCTCCGCATGTGCCCTCTTCACTGCCTCTTCTGAATCTGCGCGAGTACTGTGGGCATGACATCTTCTAATTTTTATCTAATATGCCCATTTCATCCATTTCAGTTAAGTTGAAGGCCAAAATGCCTCTTTTGTCATATTTCACTTCTGTCATGCCCAAACCACTTTCCCGGTTCTTTTCTGACACAAAGACACTAAAAATGACATTTTGAGCGACTAAAATGCCCAGAAAAATGCGAAATAAAAGGACTCATCAGCATGCATATAGATGGGCTAATCCATTTCAAATTAGATATGGACCATCCTATATCACTGTTATGCTTTCTCAAAACATATAATAAACTATCCAATTGGGAATAAAAAAGGTAGGCAGAAACGATTAACGGATTAGACTCATTTTTCCCTAAGTAAGCATACTTAAAATGCACAAAGGATTAAGCAAACCCTGCTCCAAAGGATCTTTTGGAGTGATGAAATCGGCTATGTTGATGCAGAAGTCCAAAACATGAAGCACTTTGCATTCTTCGATTTGTTGAGCTTCATCTTTGTCATGGAATTTCTTCGCCCTATAGAGAGAAAATGTGATACTCTCATCATTGACATGAAGTGTCAATTATCTCTTTGCTATATCTATCAAAGTCTTGCCCGTATTGAGAAACAGACGCCCCAGGATAAGATGAACTTCACTATCATCTTCATGTTTAGAACCACAAAGTCAACGGAAAAAATGAACTCGTTGACTTTGACTAACACATCTTCCACAATTTCCTGCAGATGCGTAACCAATCTATCGGCCATCTGAAGACATATGGTGGTCGGCTTGATGTGGTGAGTATTCCCGTCTGTCAAGTGGGTGACCTAGGTTCGACCCTCGGCAATGACGCTAAAAACTTATTCAATATTTATTTTCACCTAAACTGCAAGTGTACAACAAGGCTTCTAATATAGCGGTGAACAAGGTTGAATCAACGGAGATTTAATAATCTAAACTACTAATTATCCAAATTATTTTACCTACGTTATCTAGACCATCCAATACGATGTAACTTTCAAATAAACTAAATAAATTAAATTAAAGAACTAAATTAAACACAGATTATATGCACAGGACAAAGTAACTATGAAGGACAAACATATTCTAGGATTATCTAATCATTAGTTAATCCATAAATTTAAATACTACCATTTATGCACCTATGTTGAGATTTTAATTATGTTAGACCAACCACTAATGCATCCTAAATCTCCTCTCGAAGTGCCTAGGGTATTGATTACAAATCAAATAACAACATGACCATTAGTTATCTAATATGCAACTCCTAAATAATTATCGGGTTATTTGCTCTCTCAAATAATCTCAACTCCCTCGAGTGATATTGACTGCCAAGTTAATTATTCCAAATCAAGCGTTAAAGCTCATCTTTCGATTTATGAATTAACACATCAAATTACACGATTTAATGGCTTGTTAAAATAATGCAAAAGTAAGCACAACAACAATTAAAGCATAATAAAATCATGAGCACAACAACAGAAATTAATTAAATGGATTTTATAATTGAATCATAAGCAACCCTAGAATAATAGTAGGGTTTAGTTGTTCATAATCAAATAAATAAATAAATTCATCCACAAATTATCCGTAGTCTGACAAAAACTAAAGAGATAAAACCCAGAAGATTATATCCACCTCTAATCTTGAAATCCTTGAATGCTTTGGTCTCATTCTTCTTGTTGCTTTCTCTTTGTTATATTCTCTTAGTTGGTAAATTTAGAGGGTGCAAAAAGTGTGAAATTTTCATGCATCAAAACCCTTAAATACCCAGTGGAGAAAAGTCTAAAACTTCATCAAAATCGGACAAGCCCAGCAGAGCCGTGACCTCGCTCACGGGTGACTCACCTGCAGCTCCGGTCGCAGGTCCACGTGGCATGACATGGCATCAATATCCATGAGCCTTCTGATACCCCCGATCGTGCTCACGGATTTACTTCTTCGGATCCCTTTCTCTATCACGATCTCACAGTCGGCTACCCCTTTGGCCACTCACGACTTGAGTCGCGACCGTGCTTGCGAGTCACACTCGTGAGCCATTTTCTAGCATGTTTCCATCCTGGTTTTGGCTCAACTTCTTCAACATGTGACTCGGGACATCATCAACGGCTTCTTCTCACTAAAGTGCGCCAAGAATGGTAACAAACCTGCATGAAATAAAAAAAAAATCAAAACTCCAAGATCAAGTGAAATCCAACTAAACTAAGATGAAAACACACGTGAACCATACAAAACTCAAAGTGAAAATGTATGAAAACTAGTGCAAAATCTCAATTTATCAAAATGCCTGAAAATGTAAGAATAAAAGAGGACACTAAAAGTCTAAAGAAGAAGCAAAAGAAAGGGAATAGAAGTGAGATCTAGAAGATAGGGATACAAAGATTCAAAGTGACATGTGCAATTTGTAGAGAAATAAGTCACAACAAACTTGGATGCCCTGCCAGAAAGGTTAGTTATTTACCTAATCAATTTGATACTTAAGTGTGTATGTATCTATATATATATATATGCACTGATCTAATTTCTATACATAGGCAGTTGAAAAAATCATCACAAAAGCTGAAGTTAGCACCACACAAGTTGACTACCATGTGACCCAAGAAGAATTGACACAAAACACGTTTGTGGCAATTCTCCCTCCAAAACATGTGAAATTTCCCTCCAAATGAAATGAATGGTAAAAAGGACCAAAATTGATAGTAATTGGACCAAAATCAACATCCTTTTCATAAAAAAATGTCACGGCATGACAAAAAATGATAGATCAAAACTTTTGGGGTCCAAAAGAGATAGTGTTGGGACCAAAATCAAAGAGTAACATGTCCTATGGGACCAAAAGTGAAATTTTCTCTCAAACTCCCCATTCCAGCAGTGTATGGCGTCCGATCTACTGTGGGAAAAGAGAGCAATGATGAATCTTGATAGCGGCACTACTTATCAACTTGGGCGACTATTATTGAAGATGGTTGTATAAGGGTTGCTGTTTTTTTACATAAATTTTGAATATATATCATGGGTTTCAGATACTAGTCCTTTATTTAATCAATATACTAGAGACTTGAGATGGATTATATAGATGAGAGCAATGTTTTTGCATAAAATTTGCAGGATCTATACTTATTCATTAATGGGAAGAAAAAAGAAGAGGGAAAAGAAGAGAGAGAGAATAAAATTAAGAGGGATGACGATGGAGGAGTGAGAGACAACTCCTTTATTGCACATTTGGTATTGCATTCTCTATTGCACACTTGATTTTTTTAGTTATTTTTCAATTTTTTTCTTCGATTTCAATTTCTTATGTTTTAGTTTAATTTTACACTAATTAATTAGGATTCATCCTACCCAATTAGAATGCGTTAGAATTTGTTGCCTAAAAAGTTGTGAATTTCGGATGTAAACAATAAAGTTGTATGTAATGTCGAAGCTATTATTTCTACTATGCCTTCAACATGCAACGGAAGAATAAATAACTTTGCACAAAATATATTTTAAATCACACTCCATACGGTGTGTGATTGCCTCAGGGCGAAATTCACTAACATAAGTGAAATACAAAAACAATACAAATATTTTCTCGGTTCACTCCCTTGACAATATTGAATACAACATACAAGAGATCTATCCTAACTTCACTCACTTGAACAATCTCTCGAACAAACACTATCTAGACATATAGATAGAAACAACACGTTAATCTAAATTCTAAGAATCTCAGATTTGACTATCCAACCTACACACACAACTAAAACTAAACTTCAGTTAATTAGATGCTAGGCAGATGTCGGGGAGAATGTCTTGGATTTTCGAGATGACACTAGATGCAAGATTCAGAGCTTCTCACGATGCTAGATATAGGGCTTTGAATGCATATACTAGGAAGATCATTTTCCATTGCCTTTCATTGATCAAATGCTAGATAGGTTGACGGGTCATGAATTCTATTACTTTCTTGATGGTTACTTGAGATATAATCAAATCATGATTGCTCCCGAGGACTAAGAGAAGACCGTCTTTACTTATCCGTATGGCATATTTGCGTATAGGTGGATGTCATTTGGGTTGTGTAATGCACCTGCCACCTTTCAAAGGTGCATGATATCTATTTTTCATGGATTGATTGAGAATATAATGGAGGTGTTTATGGACGATTTTTCCGTATTTGGTGATTCTTTCGAAATATGCCTTGATAATCTAACACAAGTCTTGCAGAGGTATGAAGACACCAATCTCGTGCTCAATTGAGAGAAATGTCACTTCATGGTAAGAGATGGCATTATTCTATTACACAAAGTGTCGGGTGAAGGACTGGAGGTAGACCGGGCAAAGATTGTGGCCATTGAGAAGTTACCTTCTCCAACAAATGAAAAAGGAGTTAGAAGCTTTTTAGGACACGCCGGGTTTTATAGGCATTTTATAAAAGATTTCTCCAAAGTTTCTAAACCTCTTTATCGTCTACTTGAAAAAGTCATTGAGTTTAATTTTGATTCAAATTTTTTGCAGGCTTTCGAGACGTTAAAAAAGGCCCTCATCAAGGCACCCATGCTTATCACACTCGATTGGAGTGAGCCAGTTAAGGTGATGTGTGACGCAAGCGAGATTGCGATGGGAGCTGCTCTTGGTCAAAAGAGGGACAAGCTCTTTCGGGTGATCTACTACGGAAGTAGAACGTTGGATCCGGCACAAGTGAATTGCACCACCACGGAGAGGGAGCTCTTGGTGGTGGTATACGCATTCGACAAGTTTAGGCCCTATCTCATTAGGGCCTGAACTATTATGCACACCGACCATGCCGTCTTGAGGCATCTTTTTGCCAAAAAAGACGCAAAGCCGAGGCTCATAAGATGGATTCTCCTTTTCCAAAAATTTGATGTGGAGATCCGAGATAGAAAAGGATGCGAGAATGTGGTTGCGGATCATTTGTCCAGGTTGGAACATGTGAGAGGAGAGGAAGAGAACGCATGGCCAATAAATGATAGTTTTCCCGACGAGAGAATTATGTCGGCATCAACAAAGGTCTCGTGGTTCACGGATATCATTAACTACCTTGTTACCAAAGTCATGCCCGTAGAGATGGAGAGCTACCATAGGAAAAAATTCTTCCATGATCTTAAGTTCTACTTATGGGAGGAGCCTTATCTTTTTAAAAGATATGCTGATTCCATCCTTAGAAGGTGTGTGCCGGAGGAAGAATGGATCGAGATAATGAAGGCATGCCATGATTCACCTTGTGGAGGCCACTTTGCATCCAATAGAACCGCTAGAAAGATTCTACAAAGTGGGTTCTATTGGCCCTCCATATTCAAAGATTGTGGAGAATTTGTGAAGGCATGCGAGAGATGCCAAAAGATGTGCTCTATTTCCAAAAGGGATGAGATGCCAATGAGCGCCATTGTTGAAGTGGAGTTGTTCGACGTATGGGGAGATCAATTTTATGGGACCGTTTGTGGCATCCGAAAGAAATCTCTACATACCCTTAACGGTGGATTATCTATCAAGGTGGATTGAAGCAATTCCCACCAAGACAAATGATTCAAAGGTTGTGCTCAAGTTCCTTCAAATGATCATTTTAACAAGATATGGGGCTCCAAGAGCCCTGATTAGTGATGGAGGCACCCACTTTTGCAATAAGTGGATGACAAGTCTCCTAGGTCGACATGGAGTAAAACACAAGATGACGACTCCTTACCACCCACAAGCCAATGGGCAAGCCGATCTTGCAAATCGAGAGGTGAATCAAGTCCTCCAAAAAGTGGTGAAGAAGAATGGGAAGGATTGGGCTAGCCACCTCGATGAAGTATTATGGGCCTATAGAACGGCCTACAAGACTCCATTAGGCATGTCTCCCTATCAAATGGTGTTTGGAAAGTCTTGTCACCTTCTAATTGAGCTCACTCACAAGGCGTATTAGGCCACCAAAAAGTTCAATCTTGACTTTGAGATGTCGGGAAAGGAAAGAATTTTCCATTCAAATGAAATTGATGAATTTAGGCTTGAGGCCTTTGAGAATTCTTCCATCTACAAGATGAGGACCAAACTCTACCACGACAAGTTCTTGAGAAAGAAAGAACTTGCACCCGGAGATGCCGTATTGCTATTTAACTCAAGGCTGAAATTGTTTCCCGGGAAACTCAAGACAAAATGGGGAGGTCCTTACCTAATCTCAAAGATCTTTGAAAGTGGAGCAGTGGAATTGCAAGCCAAGGACGGAAGTAGATTTGTTGTCAATAGGCAACGTGTGAAGAAATTCTACAATACCGAGGAGCAAGCCGGAATGTTTGTCCTCCATTTGAAAAATGTTTGATGAAGACCATATCCCGTCGAGCTCACGACGTTAAATTAAGTGCTAATTGGGAGGCAACCCAATGGTTTTTAAGTTTTTGTTGATTTAAGATTTCTTTCTGTTATGTTTTTCTATGGTTTAAGTGCCTAGTTAATTTAATTAGATTTCATGATTGTTCTTGTTTAGAAATTTTCGTTGAGGATGTTTAATTTTTTTTTTTGGAGTGAAATGTTTGTAGGAAATGGTGTTGGAAGTATGGAAATGTACATTGTATGAAGGAGGAGCCCAAAAAGGCTCGAAAATTCGAATATAATAAAAACTTGAGGGAGAGACGCGACCTTCTAAGTCGCATTTTGATGAACTAACGAAGCACGGGCCTTGAACACGAGCTACGTGAGTCGCGCTTCACAAAGAAGCCGAAAAGCGACCCTAAAACACGACTCATATGTCGTGTTGCAGAGACTTCAGAAACGAGCTTCTCTTCAGCCCAAACGCGAGTGCAAAGCATGACTTCCTCAGTCACATTTCGCAAAACCTTCAAAACGCGGGTCAGAAACGCGACCCCTGTTGCGGTTTCACAGTACAGACGGGTTTTTACCCTCTTTTTCACACTTTGATTTCATTTTACACACTCCACTCACTCTAAACTCACACCCACTCTCTCACACATGGAAATTTCAAAGTTCCTCCATCAAGATTCAAGGTAAATTTCTAAACTTCTTCAAAAACTTGCATACATTATCCCTATGCATGAGTACTTTTGAGGATTAATTTTTCTTATGAGAAAAGTTGGGGATTTTTCATGCTTTTGTGCCCTAGGGCTCAAACAAATGAAAATTTCCATGAATGTGCTTACATTCGAAGAATTATGCAATTAATGGCATGGGTTTGACATGGATGGGAGCAATTTGTTGATTTATGGTGGAATTTGTGGAATTTTGGTGGATTTGGTTTGAATTCTTCATTAATTTGGGCAAGAACTTTGTGAACTTCAATTTTTCTTATTATTTGGTTATTCTAGTCCAAATTAATACTTAAATAGTGGTAGTTGCCACAATGCATGAACTTGAAACCATTCATTACTCAATGTCAATACTTAGGATCATAAAGAATGAATTGTTGAGCTTTGATTATGTAAATGAGGTACACTATACTAAATTATTGCATCATTTGGTCTTCTTGATGAAGTTTTCTTGCTCATTTTCATCTCTATGAAGTTCTAAGCACAATTCATGATAATGGAATTTTATTGTGAGGCATGCTAGAGTAGTAGGGGTTTCTTTGTGTTGGAAATTGTCATATGATTTGATAGCCCCTAAATCACTTGGAACAAAGCATAAATAATGGCATTTGAGCATGTTGTTATGGGCAAATGAGTCTTGATTTTGTCACATTTGTTTGAACCATTGCCTTGTCTCAAATATTATCAATATTTTTGGAACTGCGCTTCTATCTTGAATTGTTTTTTATACTGTCATACTTGGCTTTAGACCTCTTTTGTCAAGATAAAAATATGCTCCACTTTTATTTTTGTCGTTGGTAATGTTGATGGTTTTTGGCGAATGAATAACTATAGAAAGCATGAGTTGCTTAATGTGGGTTGGAAACTTTAAATGCAATAAAGTTTTAAATTGAATGTGTTAAGATATTGTCATATGCTTGAATCACTTTATACTTTGTTGACATTGTGAAATGCTTTCTACTCCTTTGCCTAAATTTTGTTTAAACTCTTGTCTTAGGTACACTCCCACACACCAAAAATGGGACGAAGAGGAAGGAAATATTCAAGAAGAGCTGAACCCAAAACTGAATCTGATCCGGAGGTAGAGGCTCAAGACGAGGAGCAAGACGAGGATTTGGCGGTCAACCACCCTATGAGATTCCGCATCTACCTCGGAAGTGACGAATACTATGAAAATTGGCAAAGGCTTTTCAATGTCAACCTTGTCACCACAAGGTTTATGTGCAATGAAACATGTGAGGCTCTCGGGATCAAAGACGACGTATGGACACTTTTGGACCAAATGGGATGGCTCCAAGCCATGGATAGGAACTGCATGATGTTTCCTCTCTTGGTTAGAGAGTTGTTAAGCACATTTGAGATGAAGAGGACAATAAGGAGGGGGCTTGTCAAATGTACCTTCCGGATGGGTAACACAGACCGCGAGCTTACTGTTGACCAATTGAATGAGATTTTCAATGCTCCTACTGACGGTCTCTATCACCAACCGCGAGGTAAGAAATTCTTTTCTTGCAGTTTTCTCTTCTTTCGTAGATCTGTTTTGGTTCAATCGAGTCGGTAATCATTTTCATAGGAATAAGATCTCATGATTTTCAGTCAAGGGTCTGGTAATGTTAGAATCTGTTTTGTTCCATGGCAGTAAGCTTGAGAGTAGCATACTTGTGTTTATAGTTTGATAAACTTGAGAGGTCAGCCTCGCAGACCTTGGCAGAGAGTCGTTTGTTTGATTAATATCTATAAGATATTAATTTAGACGTGGTTTCATTGTTCGCAGGAATCTCTGATTCGAGGTTAAGGTGGGGGATTATTTACCGCAATGTGGTTTGTGTATGTTTGATTATATATATTAAGTAATTTCTTCTTGCATAAGTACTACTGTTATGAAAGTGTTACGGAAAAAGATATGAGATCTCATGTTAAGCATGAGCAGAGGATGGCGTGTTAAACACGTACTAAGGAATTATATGAGAGGAAATAATGATTAAGAAAGAAGAGAATGTGCACCATAGCTCGATGCACGCATCAGTTTCTTAAGACAATGTTGAGTACATGTTTTGCACGATTTAGATTGCTTATTTGATGAAATATGTACCTTATGCAGCCCCCACTGAGCATGTCTTGTATGTGCTCACCCCAGTTTATTTTATTTTCAGTTTGCAGTTACAGAAAGTCGAAGTAGGTTCAGGAGCTTCGAGAATGACTATGGCAGTTTCGTGACGCAAGATCTTTTTTTTCTTTCCTCAGATAGTATTTGTTATTCTTAGATATTTTTATCCTTTCCGTACAAGTTTAGAATTCAAGACTATTTTGGTTGGTGTTTTGCAACTGAGGACGTTTTCTTTTTTTTGATTCTATATGATAAGTGCAATTGTTTTTTTTTCTGTTAGTGAATTGGTTTCGAGAGTTGCTGTTTGAGTAGGAAAGAAGGTTTCAAATTCAGAATACTTTTACCTATCTTTAGTTTATGATCATAAGTGTTTCTAGGAGAAATTTTTCTTTTCCTTGGAGTGATAACACTTTTAGCAAATGTGTATTTTAGGGGGGGGGGGGGTTACAATGTGGTATCAGAGCCAGGTTTACTTTCATGTAGACTCGTAAAAAAAATTCTTATGTTTAAAAGCCTAGTCATTCAAGACTCCTGAGCTGTCTTGACCCGAAGGTATGAATTTTAAATTTTTATGTGTGGTATGAGCTATTACAGTATGATTAATGTAAGTGATCAAGGATTATGGTTGTTATGATATGTAAGTAGAAATGCTTTAGAATCAGTTTTAGCATAATATGTGACTTATGATTAGATGGCTAAGCTGCGAAGAACACCCACGAAGGCGGAGTTCAAACAGCAAAGCTTGGAAAGAAAGAGGGAAATCCAAGAACAACAATGGATTAAAAAAATACGAGAAGAATACCGAAGTTATGGTTGGAGCAAGGAGCGGGGATTCGAAGCGCACATACAAAGGATCAATTATCTGAGCAATCAATTGGTTAGTATGGGTAAGAAGATTAGCCATTTTTCAGCCGTTAGCCACTTGATGCATTTAGTTCCAACCAATCGTCCAAAAGGTGTTTAAAGAAGTCTTGGTCGAAAAATCCAACCTGGAGGTTATGGTCAATTATCATAACTTTGTTCGGCATCTTTTAGACTCATGGGATGTTGAAGTAAAATGAGAAAGAAAGCTTATGCACGGGTCTTGTGAAGATGTACCATCTGAAAGATACGCCAAGGCAAAATCGAATGAGAACTAGGAGGAGGAATCTGAGGAGGATCCGGAGGAAGAAGAGCACGCAAGGAAAACATCTAGGAAGAATGATAGTGACGTCAGAAGTAGTATCGGCAGTAGGGAGTGATCAAGATCGATCGTAACAACTAGTCTGAATAAAAAAAAGAGAATAGGATAGTCGTATTTTTTTTCTTTTTAGGCACATATGATTTAAGTTGATTTGTTTTTATTTCAAGTTAAAATTTTTAATATTTCGGCATAAACTTGTGGTTGGTTTTAATATATATTTTTTATAATTACTTTTTAGTTTTAAAAGACATGTTGTCTTCGTTAAAAGAAAAAAAAACATAAAAATTGAGAGATTCTTACGGGTTTACTTAAAATCACGTTGAAATATATATATATATATATATATGATAATTGATTTCTCCTAGACTCAGCTAGAAGATCATTGCTTATTAAACACTAAACCTTTTCCTTTTGATTAATGCTGGAATACAGCAAGGTGATAAGTGTAGATATATTTCAACCTCTGCCAGTGAGCGAACTCTCTGCATGACTTCAATAGTATTATAGTAGTAGTAACATTCTGTTCTCCTTGTGCGATTGCCAGACCAATGGAAGAAATATGATGTAGGCCTAGCTCAGTTCTAGTTCCTAGATTTAAAAGTCCAACACCTAATAGAAATCCTCATTGTTATTGTAGCAGATCGATGCTAGAGTGAATGAGACTTGGGAAGACCTTTTATATTAATGCTAAGATAACTTCTCATTTTTTTTAGATACAAAGATGCCGCCTCGTGGACTCCATCCGCATCGCAAGGTCAATGATGCCACCCATGCTCGGGATGGCGATACCGCAAGTAGTACTGAAGATGACAGCAGCCATAATGAAAATGAGGCTCCGTTCGAAGAAGAAAACAACACCAATGAAGACAATAGGCAGGATGAAAGAGAAGCTGAGCCAAGTCTAGTGCAAACAATGAAGAACTTCTTCCTACAAATAGCGAGGGAGGCGCAGGAGCAAGGCACGCAAGGACAACATGCAGAAGGCAGCCACAACAACAATACGTCTAAGGTAGTAAAGCAATTCAAGGATTACGCTGCACCAAAGTTTAATGGACGTGACGGACCGTTAGTCATGGAAGAGTGGATACGAACTCTGGAGAGAATTTTTGAGCACATAGAATGCTCTAATACTCAAAAGGTTTCGTGTGCGGTGTTCCAACTAAGTGAGGATGTCGTGCATTGGTGGGAGTCGGTCACTAGGACGATGACAATAGAAGAACGCTCAAACCTGACTTGGGAAGATTTGAAGGATTTGGTCACAAATAGATATTTCCCAAGGTCTTATAAGACGCAAAAGCAAACTAAATTCTTGACTCTCTCCCAAGGAAGCCGTTCGGTGGTAGAATATGAAGTGCGGTTTAATTAATTGTCGCATTTCGTTCCTCATCTTGTGGATACGGACGAGAAGAAAGCAAGAAAATTTGAGGAAGGACTACGACCTGAGCTAGCTGGGATCCTAATGGGGCTAAGGCTGCCAACTTATGCTGAAGTGATCGAGCGAGCTCAAGCAATTTCTATTGGGCTAAAATTGGAGGGTACGATGTCAAGGCTTCACCAAGGTGCTAATAAGAGGAATTAGGAGAATAGAAGTGATGGGGAAGCGAGCAGACAAACCAAAAAGGGAAGAACGGATGACAACCCTACCAGTGATCCACCTAATGATCGACCAAGCTGCCCCAAATGCATGAAAAGTCACCTCGGGGAATGTTATTGGGGTACCGAAAGATGTTATAACTGTTATGAGCTTGGTTACAAGAAGGATAACTGCCCCAATTCGGGTAAAAATGAGAAAGAAGCTCCAAGGTATGGTCGCATCTTCCATATGGTGCATCAAGGAGAGAACAAGTAAACTAAAGAAAGGTACGCTACTGGTTTAGATGTGATTTAATTTATTATTTCATGTACCTTTGTAGTGAGATCACCACCTTGGTGTTTAATGAAGAATGAAGAATCGGTCAAGAATTACGTAGCTGAGTTTTACTTAGCGTGCTTAGAAATTTCGAGGACGAAATTTTTATTAGAGGGAGAAGTTGTAACAGCCCGGAAAAAAAAAATAATAATAAATAAAATGCCTTTTTGTTAGTTTTAAAATTTCAAAAGCCGAAAGAAATTTGAAGCTCAGCCGAAGAAAACGCATTTATTGTTACTATCACCTATCTCTTTTTTTTAAAAAAAATTTGAAAAGATAGAATTTATCTCTCTAAAAGGGATAAACTAGAACCCCGTTTCTTTGTAATCTCCTTAAATCGATAGAATTTTATTTCAACTTGGACTCATTTTCAAGGACTAAATAAATAAGGGAGTTTCTTTTTTTTTTCTCACATCAAAAGCCTAACTAACCTCAGTTTCGAAAAGTTCCAGTCGGCTGTGGAGGTAAGAAATTCTTTTCTTGCAGTTTTCTCTTCTTTCGTAGATCTATTTTGGTTCAATCGAGTTGGTAATCATTTTCGTAGGAATAAGATCTCATTTTTTTCAGTCAAGGGTCTGGTAACGTTAGAATCTGTTTTGTTCCATGGCAGTAGGCTTGAGAGTAGCATACTTATGTTTATAGTTTGATAAACTTGAGAGGTCAGCCTCGCAGACCATGAAAGAGAGTCGTTTGTTTGATTAATATCTATAAGATATTTATTTAGACGTGGTTTTATTGTTCGCAGGAATCTCTAATTCGAGGTTAAGGTGGGGGATTATTTACCGCAATATGGTTTGTGCATGTTTGATAATATATATTAAGTAATTTCTTCTTGCATAAGTACTACTGTTATGAAAGTGTTACGGAAAAAGATATGAGATCTCATGTTAAGCATGAGCAGAGGATGGCGTGTTAAACACTTACTAAGGAATTATATGAGAGGAAATAATGATTAAGAAAGAAGAGAATGTGCACCACAGCTCGATGCACGCATCAGTTTCTTAAGACAATGTTGAGTACATGTTTTGCATGATTTAGATTGCTTATTTGATGAAATATGTGCCTTATTGAGCCCCCACTGAGCATGTCTTATATGTGCTCACCCCAGTTTATTTTATTTTCAGTTTACAGTTATAGAAAGTCGAAGTAGGTTCGGGAGCTTCGAGAATGACTATGGCAGTTTCGTGACGCAAGATCTTTCTTTTCTTTCTTCAGATAGTATTTGTTATCCTTAGATATTTTTATCCTTTCCGTACAAGTTTAGAATTCAAGACTATTTTGGTTGGTGTTTTGCAACTGAGGACGTTTTCTTTTATTTGATTCTATATGATAAGTGCAATTGTTTTTTTTTTCTTTTAGTGAATTGGTTTCGAGAGTTGTTGTTTGAGTAGGAAAGAAGGTTTCAAATTCAGAATACTTTTACCTATCTTTCGTTTATGATCATAAGTGTTTCTAGGAGGAATTTTTCTATTCCTTGGAGTGATAACACTTTTAGCAGATGTGTATTTTGGGGGGGGGGTTACAATGTGGTATCAGAGCCAGGTTTACTTTCCTATAGACTCATAAAAAAAATACTTATGTTTAAAAGCCTAGTCATTCGAGACTCCTGAGCTGCCTCGACCCCAAGGTATGAATTTTAAATTTTTATGTGTGGTATGAGCTATTACAGTATGATTAATGTAAGTGATCAAGGATTATGGTTGTTATGATATGTAAGTAGAAATGCTTTAGAATCAGTTTTAGCATAATATGTGACTTATGATTAGATGGATAAGCCGCGAAGAACTCCTATGAAGGCGGAGCTAAAACAACAAAGCTTGGAAAGAAAGAGGGAAATCCAAGAACAACAATGGATTAAAAAAATACGAGAAGAATACTGAAGTTATGGTTGGAGCAAGGAGCAGCGATTCGAAGCGCACATATAAAGGATCTATTATCTGAGCAATCAATTGGTTAATATGGGTGAGGAGATCAGCTATTTTTCAGCCGTTAGCCACGTGATGCATTTGGTTCCAACGCTCTTGCAACCAATCGTCCTGAAGGTGTTTAAAGAAGTCTTGGTCGAAAAATCCAACTTGGAGGTTATGGTCGATTATCATAACTTTATTCGGCATCTCTTGGACTCATGGGATATTGAAGTAAATGGAGAAAGAAAGCTTATACACGGGTCTTGTGAAGATGTACCACCTGTAAGATACGCCAAGGCAAAATCAAATGAGAACTAGGAGAAGGAATCTGAGGAGGATCCGGAGGAAGAAGAGCCCGCAAGAAAAACATCTAGGAAGAATGATAGTGACGTCGGAAGTAGGATCGACAGTACGGAGTGATCAAGATCGATCGTAACAACTAGTCTGAATAAAAAAAAAGAATAGGATCGTCTTATTTTTTTTTCTTTTTAGGCACTTATGATTTAAGTTGATTTGTTTTTATTTCAAGTTAAAATTTTTAATATTTCGGCATAAACTTGTGGTTGGTTTTAATATATATTTTTTATAATTACTTTTTAGTTTTAAAAGACATGTTGTCTTCGTTAAAAGAAAAAAAACATATATATATATATAGATATATGTAGTTTTATAATTGAGGGATTCTTACGGGTTTACTTAAAATCATGTTGAAAAAAAATATATATATATGATAATTGATTTCTCTCAGACTCAGCTAGAGGATCATTGCTTATTAAACCCTAAACATTTTCCTTTTGATTAATGCTGGAATACAAGAAGGTGATAAGTGTAGATATGTTTCAACCTCTGCCAGTGAGCAAACTCTCTGCATGACTTCAATAGTATTATAGTAGTAGTAACATTCTGTTCTCCTTGTGCGATTGCCAGACCAACGGAAGAAATATTTTGTAGGCCTAGCTCAGTTCTAGTTCCTAGATTTAAAAGTCCAACACCTAATAGAAATCCTCAATATTATTGTAGCAGATCGATGCTAGAGTGAATGAGACTTGGGCAGACCTTTTATATTAATGCTAAGATAACTTCTCGTTTTTTTTAGATACAAAGATGCCGCCTCGTGGACGCCCTCCGCATCGCAAGGTCAATGATGCTACCCATGCTCGGGATGGCGATACCGCAAGTAGTACTGAAGACGACAGCAGCCATAATGAAATTGAGGCTCCGTTCGAAGAAGAAAACAACACCAATGAGGACAATAGGCAGGATGAAAGAGAAGCTGAGCCAAGTCTAGTGCAAACAATGAAGAACTTCTTCCTACAAATGGCGAGGGAGGCACAGGAGCAAGGCACGTAAAGACAACGTGCAGGAGGCAGCCACAACAACAATACGTCTAAGGTAGTAAAGCAATTCAAAGATTACGCTCCACCAAGGTTTAATGGACGTAACAGACCGTTAGTCATGGAGGAGTGGATACGAACTCTGGAGAGAATTTTTGAGCACATAGAATGCTCCAATACTCAAAAGGTTTCGTGTGCGGTGTTCCAACTAAGTGAGGATGCCGGGCATTGGTGGGAGTCGGTCGCTAGGAGGATGATAATGAAAGAACGCTCAAACCTGACTTGGGAAGAATTTAAGGATTTCATCACAAATAGATATTTCCCAAGGTCTTATAAGACGCAAAAGCAAACTGAATTCTTGACTCTCACCCAAGGAGGCCGTTCGGTAGTAGAATATGAAGTGCAGTTTAATCAATTATCTCGTTTCGTTCCTCATCTTGTGGATATGGACGAGAAGAAAGTAAGAAAATTTGAGGAAGGACTACGACCTGAGCTAGCTGGGATCCTAATGGGGCTGAGGTTGCCAACTTATGCTGAAGTGATCGAGCGAGCTCAAGCAATTTCTATTGGGCTAAAATTGGAGGGTACGATGTCAAGGCCACACGAAGGTGCTAATAAGAGGAATTTCGAGAATAGAAGTGATGGGGAAGCGAGCAGACAAACCAAAAAGGGAAGAACGGATGACAACCCTACCAGTGATCCACCTAATGATCGACCAAGCTGCCCCAAATGCATGAAAAGTCACCTCGGGGAATGTTATTGGGGTACCGAAAGATGTTATAACTGTTATGAGCTTGGTCACAAGAAGGATAACTGCCCCAATTCAGGTAAAAATGAGAAAGAAGCTCCAAGGTATGGTCGCATCTTCCATATGGTGCATCAAGGAGAGAACAAGTAAACTAAAGAAAGGTATGCAACTGGTTTAGATATGATTTAATTTATTATTTCATGTACCTTTGTGGTGAGATCACCTCCTTGGTGTTTAATGAAGAATGAAGAATCGGTCAAGAGTTACGTAGCTGAGTTTTGCTTAGCGCGCTTAGAAATTTTGATGACGAAATTTTTATTAGAGGGAGAAGTTGTAACAGCCCGGAAAAAAAATAATAATAAATAAAATGCCTTTTTGTTAGTTTTAAAATTTCAGAAGCCGAAAGAAATTTGAAGCTCAGCCGAAGAAAACGCTTTTATTGTTACTATCACCTATTTCTTTTTTTTCAAAAATTTGAAAAGATAGAATTTATCTCTCTAAAAGGGATAAACTAGAACCCCGTTTCTTTGTAATCTCCTTAAATCGATAGAATTTTATTTCAACTTGGACTCATTTTCAAGGACTAAATAAATAAGGGAGTTTCAATTTTTTCTTTCTCACATCAAAAGCCTAGCAAACCTCAGTTTCGAAAAGTTCCAGTCGGCTGTGGAGGTAAGAAATTCTTTGCTTGCAGTTTTCTCTTCTTTCATAGATCTGTTTTGGTTCAATCGAGTCGGTAATCATTTTCGTAGGAATAAGATCTCATTTTTTTCAGTCAAGGGTCTGGTGACGTTAGAATCTGTTTTGTTCCATGGCAGTAGGCTTGAGAGTAGCATACTTGTGTTTATAGTTCGATAAACTTGAGAGGTCAGCCTCGCAGACCTTGGCAAAAAGTCATTTGTTTGATTAATATCTATAAGATATTGATTTAGACATGGTTTTATTGTTCGCAAGAATCTCTGATTCGAGGTTAAGGTTGGGGATTATTTACTGCAATGTGGTTTGTGTATGTTTGATTATATATATTAAGTAATTTCTTCTTGCATAAGTACTACTGTTATGAAAGTGTTACGGAAAAATATATGAGATCTCATGTTAAGCATGAGCAGAGGATGGCGTGTTAAACACGTACTAAGGAATTATATGAGAGGAAATAATGATTAAGAAAGAAGATAATGTGCACCACAGCTCGATGCACGCATCAGTTTCTTAAGACAATGTTGAGTACATGTTTTGCACGATTTAGATTGCTTATTTGATGAAATATGTACCTTATGCAGCCCCCACTGAGCATGTCTTGTATGTGCTCACCCCAGTTTATTTTATTTTCAGTTTGCAGTTACATAAAGTCGAAGTAGGTTCGGGAGCTTCGAGAATGACTATGGCAGTTTCGTGAAGCAAGATCTTTCTTTTCTTTCTTCAGATAGTATTTGTTATCCTTAGATATTTTTATCATTTCCGTACAAGTTTAGAATTCAAGACTATTTTGGTTGGTGTTTTGCAACTGAGGACATTTTCTTTTTTTTGATTCTATATGATAAGTGCAATTGTTTTTTTTTTCTTTTAGTGAATTGGTTTCGAGAGTTGCTGTTTGAGTAGGAAAGAAGGTTTCAAATTCAGAATACTTTTACCTATCTTTATTTTATGATCATAAGTGTTTCTAGGAGGAAACTTTCTTTTCCTTGGAGTGATAACACTTTTAGCATATGTGTATTTTGGGGGGGTTACAGGGACATTCCCATTGCCCAACACGACATTCACTCATGTGTCGAACTACCAAGAGAGGACAAATTGGAAGATGGAGACGATGGCTCACTTGGCGGCTATAGCTGCAGCTGGAGTACCAAGGGGGGTTCGAGCCTCCATTGAGGACCAAGGAGAGGCCGGTGGTGATAATGGGGGAGAGGGATCCTCCACTGCCATATTCAGACGAGGGCGGCACTACACGAAAGAGCAAATTGATGGCCGTTTCGACATGTTGGATGGCTACATGACTTCGATGGATGAGTCCATGTAGAATTGGAGGAGTAATGTGTACGACGAGTTTGGGGCGCTAAGGCAAGACATGTACACAAGGTTCGATGATATCTGGCACGACATGTATGGCAGAATGGGACAGATTCAGTCCAGCGTTGATGACAGATTTCGTGCCATATAGACGGATATTGACGAGAGGTTCACGGGCCTTAGAGGTGACATAAGGGGTCTAGCTGATAACATGGGCTCGTTTCAATTAGAGATACAGGACCTAGCCCAACTTTTCAGAGGGATGAACACCGGATCTGGGTCATAGCAGCAGCCCTACACTCCATCTCAGCATCAACAACAGATGACTCCCTACCACTCCTAACAGCTGCAGCATCATTTCCAGCAGCAGCAGCCGTTCCAGTCAATGCAGCAGTTCCCGACTGGACAGTTTTTGGCGTCCTCATCCTCCTCTCAGCAATTTCAGCATATGCCGATGGGCCAATTCATGGTTACCTCCTCTCAGCAGTTCCAGACCTCTCAGTTCATGTCGTCATCCACTTTACAGAAGTTTCCGCATCAGTCTCCGCATCACCAGCAACATCCACCTCACTGAGCAATTAGTGACCCACCCTTGCTACCATCTTTTTACCTCCAAACATATTTCATCACTTGGATCAAAATAAGTTTGGGGGAGGGGGAGAGTAGTGGTGGCAAGGATCTTTTCCTGCTCATTTATTGCTTTATTTTAAAACAATGCCTAGTTAATTTGTTTATGTTTTCGGATAATTGAGCATGCTTGCATGCTTATATTTTATTTATGTTTGGATTATGTTAGGATTTTATTTAAGTTGATCTATGTATGTTGGATAGATTGGATGGAGGCAATTGATGGATATTCGATCGCATGCCGTTTTGTTTCATGAGCATGTGATCTTTTATCTATGTTTTTGTTAGATCGTCTTATGATATGTGGTTCGGGGACATTTTGACTTAAATAGGTGTATGTTCTCGTAACATGATAGGAGTTAAGAGAGCATATTTTTGGTGAAATTGGAATCATTGATGAGCATGAGCTTATGTTGAAATTTTTTTTTAAAAATGTTGATAAAAGGCATGATTTTATGGAATGATAATGTAAACAAGGTTCTTGTAGTATCTCAAAAGTACAATTATTGAAGGAAAAAGCTTACCTTGGAAAGATTTTGATCCAAAGATTACACAAGTATAATCTTTTCTTTGATGAGTGAATGATGGTCTTCATAGTGCACTAGTCTTTCTCTAGAACTTGCTTTGTGACTTAATTGAGGTTACAATTGTGTGTTTGATCTCTTGAAAATGACTTAAGGCCATTTGTTGTTTAAACCTCATGATAATCCAAATAATTTACCTTCCTATACAAATTGAATCTCTTACAAGCCTTTTTGAGCCTTGAAATGTTTCCTTGATATTGTTGGGTTTGGGAATAAAATAAATGACAAGATTGCGTATATTCTTTCAATTGGAACCTTTGAGAAATCTTGTAATTGGAAAAAGGTAAAATGTTGAAATACTCTTGTGTTGAAAAAGAACAAAAAGAAGTGAATTATCTTGATTAGAATTGAAAATGAAGAAAAGAAGAGATAGTTTTATATTATGATCACACAATAAAAGAGTAAAGAAATGATGAAAAATTTGGAAAAATCTCAAAGAGATTTGGGTTGTGAAACAATAAGGGTAGAAGAGAACTTGTTTGGTTCTACGTGCTTAGTAATGAATTTGGTAATTTTGGGAAGTCACTTTGCCAAATATTTTTCCTACCCTTCCGAAAAGCCTTCACTACAGCCCGAAAAGCCCTTAATGATTCTTGTTTGTGAACACATGTGGAGTAGTGGAGATTGTAGTCACTTTTCAAGCATATGGTAGGATTCTAGTGCACTCTTGACCTTGAGCGATACACATTTAGCCTATACACTCGAGAGTGAGCGTTTATTGATCCTTGAGAGAGCTTGAACTTCATTAATTGTATCATGATGATTTTTAGGTTCTTTGTTTATGTTTGATTGCCAATATCATCTATGCATTGTTTATCTCTTGATTTTTGAAGCAAAATGCCATCTTGATTCCAATATGCTCAAATACTTTGCTCTTTTACTCTTCTTTTTATTTGGGGACAAACAAATAATTAAGTTTGGGGGAGTTGATGAGTGCATAAATTGCACTCATTTTGAGTGCATTTTCACTTGGTTATCTTGTATATATGTTGTAAATATTGCTAATTTTGTTTTAATCTTATATTTTATTTAATATGGCCAATATAGGGAATTTTTGGGTTAGAACAATGCAATGCAAAACAAAGTCAAATTGATTATGGGATCGACAAAGAGTACATAAGGAATGAAATAATGAAGAAACGAGCAAGAAAACGCCTAAGTGTTGGAAACGCGACCCCAAAACACAACCTTATGGGGCCGCGCTTCACAACACTAGCGAACGCGACCAACAAACGCGACTAAAGGGGGTCGCGCCTCGGCCTTCAGTCGTAACTTGACCCTAAGGCACGACCAAAAGTCCGTGTTGCAGAGCCTTCAGAGAGCCGAAATCCTTTGGGCGAAATGCGGGTGCAAAACGCGACCTTCTTGGGTCGAGTTTTGGCCTTCAGTCAAAACGCGACCCCCAAAACGCGACCAAAAGCCCGTGTTGCAGAGCCTTCAGAGACCTGATTTCCTTTGTTCCAAACTCGACCCTCAAACGCGAGTTTCTGGGGTCGAGTTCCGCACAGACGAAAAATAAAATTGACTTTTGGCATCCAATTATTGGTCCAATCTTTTATATATCTATTGGGGTTTTCAAACCACAGATCCAACACTCCTCCCACTCGAAATACACTTAGAGAAACACTACATTTGGGGATTTTTAAAGATCAAGAAGAAAAAGGAAGATTCAACCATCCAATTAAAGATTCAAGCCATTAGATTGAAGAAGAGTGTTCTATATTTGGTTCTATCATTTCTTCTCTCTTAATCTTGTATTTAGAATAGGTTTTTGTTCCTTCTTTTGTATTCTTGATGTTATTGTGAATATGGTTGGCTAAGAGCCTTAGAGCTCTAGGATGTGGTGAAACAATGTGAATATTGATCTTGATTTGGATTTTATATATATGATTATGCTTTGTCAAGGTTTTAATCCATGCTTGAGCTTGAATGATGTTGTTTGAGTAGCCTTCTTACTAGCATCACATATATGAATCACTTACATCTAGTCAATCTCGTGATCATAAGCATGCTTGGATTAAATCTACATAGTTGTCTTCTTAGTCGAATGTCGATTATGTGGAAGGAAATGTGACCCTTTTGAGTCTTTAGTAGGTGCGACCTTGGAATGCGTTAGAGATATCCATCCTTGTCGCATTCGCAATTAAGGAGATATTCGAGAGATGCTCCTTCTATATTCGTGGTCTTCCTATCTATGAACTTGGCATGATTGTGTGTTTAAATCCTTGTTGTTTGATCAATAGGAGCATTGTGTATCCATGTCCTAGAGTCTTGTCTTTATTTATCATCTTCAAATCTCTTTCTTTTGTTGGTACTGCCTCTTGATTCTTTTTTAGATTGATTTTTGTTGTTCTTTGGTTATCACTTGTTTATTTCTTTTATGTTGGTTTTGTGTTATGATAATCACCCTTCATCTATTCATAGTCTAGATATTTCGCTCGTCCATCGTCGTGGTACTTGTGTTTTCTTATTTAAATTCTTTTTCCCTATGGATCGACCTCGTTTCATCCTTGCTACAAATACATTGTTGTACACTTGTAGGCATTGACACGAGTTTTATAAATAGTGAAACCATAGTAGAGACAAAATCTCTACCAACTACGGTGATAACTTGCTTGCACAAATGATTTTAAAGTCTAAGAAGACCTTAAATACTTCCTCCATCTTGCTCCAGCAGTTGCTCCACGATCACAAGAGGTGTGACCTTGAATCAACAGCATTCCACTTCCCATTGATGTAGTGGACTTGAGATCACAAAGCTGTATGTAATGTCAAAGCTAGTGTTTTCACTATGCCTTTAACATGTAGCGAAAGAATAAATAACACTTTGCACAAAATGTGTTTTAACTCACACTCCTTACGGTGTGTGATTGCCTCAGGACGAAATTCACTAACATAAGTGAAATTCAAAAACAATATAAATATTTTCTCGGTTCACTCCCTTGACAGCATTGCATACAGCATACAAGAGATCTATCCTAACTTCACTCACTTGAACAATGTCTCGAACAAACACTATCTAGACATATAGATAGAAACAACACATCAATCTAAATTCTAAGACTCTCAGATTTGATTATCTAACCTACACGTACACACAACAGAAACTAAACTTCAGTTGATTGGGACGCTAGGCAGATGTCGGGGAGAATGTCTTGGATCTTCGAGATGACACTAGATACAAGATTCAGAGCTTCTCACAAATTACGGTGATAACCTGCTTGCACACATGATTTTAAAGTCTAAGAAGACCTTAAATACTTCCTCCATCTTGCTCCAGTAGTTATTCCACGATCACAAGAGGTTTGACCTTGAATCAACCGCATTCCACTTCCCATTGTTGTAGTCGACTTGAGATAACTGCCTTCTGCATTGCGATTCACACGTTCTTCAACATCATGTAATGGTGGCAGTTACTCCAATGATCACGATCTCCTGCAATGGTTAGTGTTCAAGACAGAGTGGGAACATCACGTTCCTTATAAATCTGGAATATATTTTGACCAATTTAAAATCAAATAATATCCACGATTTATTTCATAATAAAATCAACAATAAATTCCTAAATACGTGGAAAATAAAATGTGACATAAATCACAAAATAATCAAATTAATTTAAAATAAATCAATCCTAAATAATTGGAAAGAACAAGATTAGCTTCCAGAGAGTTGTACTCGATGTCACGAGAATGATGGAACACATCCAATACAACATTAACTTTGATGTTATCAAACGAAGTGATAACATCATTTGGAACACATTATTCTCAATAGAATGCATTATAGTATTTTATTAGTTAATTTTTAATTTTTAGTTATTAATTGATTATTTGAAAAATTAAATGTTAAAAAGTTATATTAGACCCTATTTTGATAGAGAATGCAGCGAATGGATGATTTTAAATGAGAGATGAGAGATGTTGTATTCCAAATTATTAAAAATTGAAAATAATTAAAATAGTTATTAATTGAACGGCATTTTAGTAACGGTGGGTAAAATAAGTATTTATTATATATTTGTACTTTACCAATTAATGAAAAGAGATAATATTCCAACGGTTGAAAGATAAAATAAGATGCGTTTTTCTTATAAATAAGATGAAAGAGCAACTTTAGGTAGCGCAATTAATTTATATAAAATATGGAAGGGTTTGTGCAAGTGGTGTCTGGAGAGATAATAAAGCCGTGTTCTCAAACTCCTCTTCACCCCAAAAAGTTCAAGCTTTCCTTGATAGATAAATGGTTAGATTACATATACATTCCCCTCATCTTCTTCTCCGAAGCTGATAAATCACGAAGCCTCACCAGCTCCGACCATCTCCAAATATCGCAACAACTGCATGCAAATTCCATGACCATGAGGTTCAGGTTTCGATAAGGCCGGAAAAGGCTCGATATTCTGAGACGAATCTCTACCTCACCATCCGATTCTGCTGTCAAAGATCCAAGGAAGCATTTTATTGTGGCGATATTAAGCAAGGCGCAATCCAAAAAGATCTACGCTGCATTCCACGCAGTGAACAGAACATGAGACCACGAAGTAGCAAAAATGTGCCTTATGATAGCAATGGCGTTCGCTGCTCGACATATAAGAGCTCCAACTGCACGAGCTGATCGGAAGATTAAGAAGTTCGATACGAAGAGTTGGAGACGAATACATCGGAAAACATCTGAATAACTAAAGAGAGTTTCACCAAGGATATATTGAAGTTGGGAGTTGTGATTATGATGGGAAAACTGGAGTGGTGCAGTTTCAGCAGTTGGATCGGACTTCAGCCGTACGAGCTAGATTATGGGCATGGCTGGGGAAATCCGATCTGGTTCGCCACGCCATCCATGCCAGTAAAGAATCAAACAGTTTTGGAGATGACGTAGAAGCAATTGTTACCATGACTCCAGACGACATACAAATTCTTCATGCCCAAACCAAACCAACCTCATTTTGAAGGATTAATTATTCAATATTTCATCATCACTTGTCCTTAATCACAAACTAGTATTTCTCCTGTGCGATGCACAAATAATTATTATTATTTTAGATTATAGAAAGATCGAATTGAAATATTTCCAACGTAACGATTTTAAATAACAACGTATAATTATCCACGATTATAGAACATTTGGTTTCTTTGAATATATGACATGTATAAAAAAATTAATTATTTAAAATGATAAAATTGAAATAGAAAAAATAAAAAATTATTATTATTATTATTATTATTATTATTATTATTATTATTATTATTATTACTATTATAAATGAAAGCTATTTCTTAGGTGATAAATGTAGAGTATTACAAATCATCCATCTATGCATAAAAAATAAAATTTAAAATTCTACAAATCTCAAATTTCCAAATAAAAATAATAAATAAATAAAATTGTAAAAATTTGTTAAAATATAACGGTTGTAATCTAAACTGTCGTGGAAAATGAAAAAAAAAATAATCATAATAAATAAAATTTACAACAATAAATGTTAATACTGTTGTCTATTAATTAGAAACTGTGTCTAAGGCAAAATGTGTAATAGACAACGATTTGCACCAGAACTGTTGTCTATTATTCAAAAATATTGTCTAAGACAAAATGTGTAATAGACAACGCTTTACATCAGAACTGTTGTCTATCACACGATTTTACCTTAATATATATATATATATAAATAACTGAGTAATAAAGTGGGTCATAATTTCCTCAATTGATTTCTGATTTCTATCTAATCTATATAATTAAACATGCAAATAAATAATCTGTTCTAATCGTGATGAAAGCTAATGGATGAAATGCTATGCTATATTTTGTGCAACACTTGGTGCTACACATAATTAAATTTATTAATTTTTCTTATATGTTTTAATTCAATTTAAATTTATTATGTTTTGTTTTAATTTAACACTTATTATTTAGGGTTCATCCTACCCAATTAGGCTATATATATATATATATATATATATATATATATATATATATATAACTAGTTTTTCAATATTAAATTTCATTTTCTAATTAATAATTGATTATTTAATAAAAAAAATAATTATATACCATAATTGGATAGGATGATCTCTGAGTAATTAATAAGTGTAAAATTAAACTAAATCACAATAAATTTAAATTGAATTAAAATCATGGCAAGTCTCTTGTGCATAAGATGTACATGAGATGGTCAACGGGTTGACCGGGTCAACGCGTATTGACCCGGTCAATGCTTTGACCAAAAAATCCGTCAAAATTAGTACCATTCATAATACCGAAAAGTATCATTTCAAAGGCTAAAAAGTATCATTTGTATCAATAAAAAGTATTGGCAGAATAAAAAAATAAAGAAAAAAACTGTTAAGATCAATATCAATTGACACACTAAAAAGTATCATTCGAAATTATCAATTGTATCCCTAAAAAGTATCACAAATTTTCACAATTTTTTTGGTCAACGCTTTGACCGAGTCAACGCGCGTTGACTCGGTCAACGTGTTGACCGTCTCATATACATCTTATGCACATGAGTTTTTGCATATAAACATTGAACAAAATTAATAAATTTAATTGTGTAGTACCAAGTGTTACACAAAATGTAACAGATTAATGATTTCATCTGGTTGGTAAAACCTAAAATTCTGCCCTCAAATAGAGTCCTGACGAACGGGGTCAGCAAATAAAATAACTACCACTCGAAAAATTCCCTTCTGAAAATTTACCAACGGACTGTCTACGGAAATATATGTTTGTAACTATTGATCGTGGAATTGGTCATCATGGAATACCGATATAGTCTACTGATAGAAATATTTATTGATAAAAAAAAATTACACGGACTATCAACACATTTTTGGTCCCAAGATCTATCTACTCAACTTTTTACTTTTGTCCCAACTTTAATTTTACGACTTTTTTGATCCCAAAACGAATTGCCCACTTATCGACACACTTTTGGTCCTAAGATCTATCTTCTCGACTTCTTACTTTGTCCCAACTTTAATTTTACAACTTTTTTGGTCCCAAAACAAATAGCCCACTTTACCGAGGATGACGGTTAGTTCTTATCTTTCTTCATACATAATGGCTTATTGCCATATTTGTAGAGAATCAATGTTAATTACTTGTGAATTTAAATTGACCTCCAATAATAATTTCAGTTCTCTAATTAGACAAAGATCTACAATGTGACAATAGAACATCCCAAGACAATTCCATTTAAGTTTCCCAAATTGAGTAAAGATGTTTGGTCATTTTTTGATCGATGGAGTTTGTTGCAAAAATGTGACCGTTTCATTCTCATAATGAAAAAGATACAACTCAATCCCACTTATTTTCAGGAGTTCGTCCTTACTCAAAAAGCTCCTCATTTTGATAACTTGACACCAATACTAAAAGTGCAATAGAATTAGTCGACACCACTTAATTAAGCAATCCAACTGCAGACACAATAAGAAATCTAGAAATCAAGATATATAGTAGTGATACAAGATGATTATATATAAGTTTTGGCGATGAGGCGAAGAGGGTTTTTCTTATGCATGACAAGTCCAATAGAGGGGTAAATGTCAATATCTTCTTCTGCCATTCCATGAGGAAGTTCCCAGTCGAATTTGTAGAGAATATTTGCCAGCGCCAGTTCCACGGTCACCACAGCTAAATGCTTCCCCGGACATGTTCGTCTTCCTTGTCCGAACGGGATAAACCCGAAATCCTGCCCTTTAAAATCCATGGTTGAGTTCAAGAACCGTTCGGGCAAGAACTCGTCCGGATTTTCCCAGTAGTCGGGATCTCTACCGATAGCCCATATGTTCACAAACACTAATGTTTTGGGTTGAATTTCATAGCCATTTATGTTGCTATTGTCTATGGTTTCTTTTGGTACCAATGGGATTGCGGGGTACAATCTCATAGTCTCTTTTACGACTGCCTTTAAATAGGGCAACTTTTCAATGTCGTCTTCATCTACTGAGCCTTTTATTCCGACCACAGTTCGGATTTCATGTTGCACTTTCTTCATTGCACTAGGCTTCTTCATCAAGGCTGTTAATGCCCATGTTATTGTGACTCCACTTGTATCAGTTCCGCCAATGAAAATATTCTGTAATGATATTCAGTTAATTAGGAGAAGGGCAATCAGACCCTCAAATTATATTCCTAATGCGAGCTTAATATTTTTATTTTATTTTTGTTCACTTTAACCCTTTGTTTTGTCAATTTGTCTTCACAGAATTGTAAGCCCTACGTCTTAGAATTAACCCTATTAACTTTTATCTTTTCTAATATTTTTTTTTATGTAGTACTTTTGTCAAGTTTATAAGTAGTGAAATTACAAGCAATATATATATATATATATATATATATATATATATTATAATGTAAATTTATAAACTTATATATAATATAATTATGTAATAAACTTTAATTAATCTGCAATCATATAAACTTAATTAAGTGCCCAAAAATGATACATCACTTATTATATATATGTTATCATTTTATAATTAAATGGTTTTTTCAACACAAACATTGGAATAGAAGTTAGTTAATTACCATGAGTATTGCCTTGATATGCTTCCAATCAACCTTCACTGGAGCAGAGTCATCTTGTCTGAGTTGAATTAAGAGATCAAGAATGTCATTTGTGAATGAATCTGGCCTATTCGGACTCAGATGCTCGTTGACAAGTTCTTGATAAAACGAATCCATATCCTTAAAAACCTTGCTAACTCTACCATCTGCGCCAGAAAGCTTATTAATCCAACCAAATAGTAAATTATCAATCAAAAATGTTAATGTCACAGATGCCAAAAATTCATTCATTATTCTGTTAATCCGATTCCACGACCCTCCGCCTTGCTCGAACTTCTTCCCGAACGCCATTCGACACAGAAGGCTGCAAGTGAAAGACATCGCTGTCTCTTCTACATCGATCAGCTCAGCAGAGTGGGCCTTCTTCGACATCTCAGCAATCATTCGAGAAACTTCGTCTTCCCGAACGGGACGAAGCGATCGTAATTTTTGATGGCTGAACAGATGGTGAACCACAACCTTCCTCATCTGCCTCCAGTAATCGGAATAAGGTGAACCGACGATGTCGCTTTGGTCGTACGACAATCGAAACCAAGCGGAAGAGTAAGGCCTGCCGGCGAAAGCGAGGTCGTTGTATTTGAAAACGGTTTTGGCAACATCTGCAGAAGATAGAACGATCACCGGCAGTCGGCAGAGTTTGAAGAAGGTAATGGGGCCATATTTGTTTGAATGTTTTGCAAGCCAAATGTGAGGCTTTGAGATGTCGAGTTGATGTAGGTTTCCGATCAAAGGAAGCCCTTTTGGACCCGGTGGACGACAAGGAGTTCGTCGAGACTTGTGTTGGAATGTGAGGAGAAAAATAAATAAGTAAATAGGAAGAGCTAAGAAGAGAAGAAGAAGAAGAAGAAGAAGAAGAAGAAGAAGAAGAAGAAGAAGCGATGCCATTCTTGGACTTTAATTCAATTACAAAATATTAGTTTGGCAATGCTTTGTGAGTGAACCATCCAATTTATTTATAGACGCAGTTTCCATATTAGAAATATGCCACCGCCAAATTTGGAGGCGGATATCCTAGAACTTGAATGAAACTATTAAGGTGGTGGTTGATATACATGCACCAATAAAATGAGATGTAATGATAAAATGAGACGTAATGAAAGGATTATGGGAAAAGAATCAAATAAATATTAGAAATCATAGAATGATAAAGGATGTGATATGAATGAAATCAGTAGATTTCATTACCACCCCCAATGTGTAATTATTAGTAATAAAAATCATAAATTAAATAAGATTTATTTTAAATAATTAAGTACATTGCTCTTCAAGTTATATATATTATTCTGAATGTGTATTTGTTTAATATTGTACGATTATCTTCTTATGGATATCGGGGGGGGGGGGGGATCCTCTTCAAGTAATTACTGTTTCATTATATTAATGATTAGTGGATTTTGTATAATTTTTCTGAAGTTACTTTTTCATTATTAATATTTCGTTGTACGTAGCTTTTTATTATTAGTTTTATGAATTATGCGTAAGTTATTAATGAACTCTAGTATTAAATGTATACTATTAAATGTATGTTCAGATAAATGTATTAATAAAAAATATAGTATTAAATGTATATATGTTCAGATAAAATACACAAAAAAAATAATTAATATTTCGCGACAATTTTAATAATTAAAATAGTTCAATCAATTTAGTGCATGATATCATACGTAAATTAATTGATAACATAGAGTGGTTAAAAATATAATTTACTTATGAGATAAATTATATCAATTGATGTGATATAATGTGTTTTGTCATTATAGTAAAAAAATTATATAATTATTAATATTTTGAACTCGTTAACTATTTAACTTATTTTAGTATAAGTTTCATTAACTTTATACTGAATTTTTCTAAAATGGATGATGCAAGATTTTGTGAATTTACATTAATTAAAAGTTTGTATTTTTATTAGACAGTAAAGTCATAAAAATTGCTAAATAGAAGATTTTAATTGTGTGTGTGTGTGTATATATATATATATATGTCAACAATCAAAGGTTGAGAACTATTGTAAAAAAAGGAAGGTGAGAAAGGATTCATGCATATCTCTCTCTCTCTCTCTGTGTGTGTGTGTGTGTGTGTGTGTGTGTGTGTCAAAAGAACCAAAATATAAACAAATGGAAAGACTATAAATTCCGAGTTCATGTTCGAATGGTTACAATTTATATTTATATTATTTTTCTGATTATTGATTAATCTAGATTTTTCAGATATTATTATATTTATAAAATGATATATATATATATAATAAAATATATTTTTTAATTGACTACTCAAATATAGTATAGTAAAATTATTTAAATTTTAATAATTAATTTAAACATAGTAGCTAGTTGAATTGCGTGCAATGCACGCTGTCTCAGCTAGTATTATTAAATGGCCCTAAGTAAAATATTTGGGTCCGTCATTGATTATGATTGATTACTAATTATGATTAATGATTAATGTACTAATCATTATTCCATTCCTACACATATATCATCCATTACTTAATTAAGTATGCATCGTGAAATGAAAGGACAATCACATTTAATGACTAATTAGTTGATGCGATGGGTAAGGCTATGAGAATTACATTACTCACTCTAAACTTTGTAAATATAAATGTTCTAGCTAGATATTCATAGAATTAAAAGAGTTTGAATTATGGTACTCTGGCATGTTCGTATTGCTAACCTAAACTCTCAACTTCGACATTTAATCTTCATATATAATTGTACTAGCTAGGAATATTGCATGCTCCGACCCATGATTTAATTATTCACAAGTGGGCCTCCACTCGATTATATTTACACATTGAGTCTCAATCTAGCACTGCTCTTTTTTTTAAAAAAAAAAAAAAAAGGAAAACACCTGAGAGGGTGGGGAATTAGGCAGATCCCCAACCTGTACATATTACCAAAGTGGAACTGCTACATCGTCTGGGAGAGCCCAAAAGTGACTCCCCCTCCAAAAATATAAACATAGATATAACCTGTATAAGGAAATCCTAAAACAGGGACAAAGCTGCTAAGGAGCAAAAATAAGCTAGGCACTCCTAGGGAGGGACATAACAAAGGAAAATGAAACAAGTATAAAACCAAATAAACAAAGACATGGAATAAAATATATAAAGTCAACGCCGGAACCTAAAGTTAGGATAGCCGATCTGGTCCATCCTAACCAAGGAAGCAAGTGGCCTGGGGGCCGTCTGAGCGTCAAAAGTGTGTAAACCGTCGACCTCATGGCCAAGTCTGGCAAGGAAATCAGCAGGGCGATTGCCCTCTCTGTGGATGTGTGTGACTCGAACCTGACGGTCTCGGAGTAGAAGTCGTAATCTAGAGAAGACTTCCCTAAGCTGGCCCGAACCTCGAGCACCGGATGTGATGACTGTGACCACAGCCGTTGCATCTAGCTCGATCCAAACATGGGAAGCCGTCTGAGGAAGGAGGAGGAGCCCCTGAAGGAGGGACCAGAGCTCCGCCTCAAAACTGGAACTGCCCTGCAGCGGGAGACAATAGGAGGTGAGGAGCTCACCCGATGATCTCGAAGAAGCCCACCCCCCGCTGCAGTCTGCTGCAAACGGTCGAATGATCCATCGGAGTTCAGCTTCACCCACGGATCTGAAGGGGGCTGCCAAGTGACTGCACGGGACCTGAGGGGACGCCGAACAGCCTCAACAACCAGCATGAAATGAACCTGTGGAAAGCCACCGGCCCACTGGGAGGCAGGAGCTTGCCACTAAGCACGAGCTGGTGAAGATGCCGAGTGACCTGAAAAATAATATGAGATGACCGAAAAGGGTGACGACAATGCTCGCGGTCGTTCCTCTCAGTCCAAGTAAACCAAAAAATCAGGCAAGGGATCAAAAAACATATGTGTCAGTGTGTGGCACGTGGGATAAGGTGCCTCCAGAAACTAAGTGCATGTGAAATCTGTGTGAAGTGCGGTGGTGTGATGTGAAACCATGAGGAGAAGTGCATCCAAACCGCATGTACAGATTCCCCCTGTAGGAAAAGGTGAGGAACAGACTCAGTACTAGGGAGAGAACAGCAAGGGCACCTAGAGACTAGGGGGATCTCCCTAGCCAGAAGCTTGGCGTCGACGGGTATGCGATCAAAGTACAGACGCCAAAGAAATATGGACATGGTGGGAGTCAGACAGTCGTTCCAGAAATCAGCCAAAAGAGCCCACCTCGGAGCCCGACGCCTAATACACTGCCAAGCAGAGGTCAAAGAGAACTCACCGTGAGGGGTCAAATTCCATATCGGGGCATCCCGCTCGCCCCATAAGATCGGCACAGACTTCAGCGAATCCTCAAACTCAGCAGATAAATCATGATGTGCACACAGTGAATGCAACCTATCTATATGCCATGAATCATCAAATAGATAAAAGTTCACAGGTCTATGATCACGCTGCACAGAAGGACACATCAAGTAAAGGGGGCAGCCCCGAACCACACATTGTCCTAAAAACTGACATCACCCGTCCCGACAGACCAAGAGATATGTTGCTGGGCACGAATACCTTCAGTCTGAAGGCGGTGCCAAATACGGTTGTCGAGAGGAGAGATGGGCACGCGTCTCGAGAAAGAGCCTCCACAGTACTTCATCATAGTGAAGCGGGCCCAGAAGGAGTTCTGGGACCGGAATCTCCACCAGAGCTTGAAGCTGCTCTAGCGTTTCCTTTTTGGGTTGATGTATGTAGTTGTTGTTTGAGGTTGCACAGTGGGTAAATTCTACTTTTAAAGTAAATTTCATTTTTGGTTCCATTAGAATAAGGTTAAAATATTTTTAGTTTTAAAAGTTATTTTTTTGGTCTCAAATGATATTTTTCAACAATTTTGGTCCTATAAGATATTTTTCGGACAATTTTAGTCCCATAAAATATTTTTCCGACAAATTTAGTTCCAAGCTAACTGAGATCTATGGTGTGCTAGACAACACAAATTAATTTCAGATAAAATGACAAGATGTCTTGGATTTTAGAACGCATGTTGTTTGTTTTCATATACATGCGACACATCTCAGATTCAACAAAATTGTTAGTTTGGAACTAAAATTATCGGAAAAATATCTTATGGGACTAAAATTGTCTGAAAAATATCTTATGTGACCAAAATTGTCGAAAAATATCATTTGAGACCAAAAAATAACTTTTGGGATTAAAAGTGTTTTGGCCATATTCTATTGGGACCAAAAATGAAATTTACCCTTTTTTTCATGAACGAGTCAAATAGAATTTAGAATGGAAGTTGAATAAACTATTTTCAAATTTAATATAATGTGCAGAGAATGTATTGGGGCCTACCCTGTTTAAAGATTCAGTCGAGAGTTTTGAAAGCTCGACTGACTTTTACACAGTTAGAATAATACAGTTGATTAAAGTAAATAAGCAATAAGAGACAAACGATATATATAATATAGGTTTGAAGTTGAAACTTACCCGTCATCTCTTCCTTCTCAAATGAAGGGTGATCACGGTACTTGAATATGCAGTTTAATTGTCCGTGTGGCCGGCCTTGATTGATTATCTGACTGAATCATTAATGTAATGATCGTGAGTTTTACTTGTTCTTTGATTCAGCTGAATTTAGTCTAGTCGTGTATCATTTCTTCCGACTGACTTCTTTGTCTTAATTTTGAAAGAGCAATGTTTTGATTCGAGCCCACCAAAGTTGCAAACACTGAATAATATATATCGAGTGCACTGATGCATGGGCCAACAATATTGAAAATTGATTTCTTCACTCCCATTAACCAAATTTTTGGCTCACACTGATCCCGGCCCACAACTTTTTTAAACATATAATTGTGCTCCCTATGTTAATATCACTACAAGAAAATTCACTTTAATTTAAAGACATTTTAAAATGTTGTATTAAAATGCCTATCATAACAAATTAAATTACCTATCTCCACGTTAATTGTTTCTGTCGCCTATGCCAATGTAGCGAAAGCATTAAATACATATCATGAAGACACTGTAACATGTTGTTATAGGGTAAAAATAGATTTTAAATTAACACATGATACAACATTTGTACCGGATCAGATTCCATGTGCCCAACTGTATTACATTCCGTGTGTCATAACTAGTTTTTTTAATAATGCCAACTTTTTTTTAAATACTTAAACTTTCAAAAAACTTATTTTACCACTAACTTTTAAACATATTTATTTTACCCGGTTTGGACCATAATATCCTTAGTTATAAAAAATTGAAATTTTTTGAAAAACAAAAATAAGAAAAATAGAAAAGAAAATTAAAAGAAATTAAACAATTATGTAGTTGCTTCTCGTCTTCTATTTGCCCCATTTTCCACCCCATCCCTGTCTCCACCATCTCCTCCAACTCACTTCTCCAGCATCTTCACCAACACCATTTCCACCATGACAGCTGATAAATTGAAATTTTACACTAGCTTTCGTTCTATTTAATTGTGCATTTTATTTGGTCACTTGTGTTTTAATCTCAATTTATTCGAATTTCACCCATTCTTAGAGTTTGGTGTGTTTTGTGATTTTTGTAGAATTTGTCCCAATTTGTGTTGTATTTTCCAGAAGAGAATAGTTGAAGATGTCTCGGAGTCGTTCGATGAAGAAGTCGGGTCGAAAAAAGGGACGAAAACATCACAAAATAAAATTCGCGAGTATGCCCATGAATGTGGTTGCGAATCAGACCTCGGCCAGTTCTCCCGAATATTTAATATATGAATTATTAAAAAAATCCAGAACTAGCGATGGAACCAAAGTTCTTGTTACTGATTGTAGTCCATCATTAATACAATCCGTGTTTTAATGACGGATTTAATTTGTCCGTCGCCAGTCCGTTGGTACACCATCGCCAGTCGGGCGACCAATCGAGTCGGCGACGACACAGTGATGACGGAACAGTCCGTCGATAACGCTAACAATAGATTATAATCCATCGTTAGCCAATTGTAACGACGAGACAATCAGCGACAAAGTCCGTCGCTAGGGATGGAAATTCATTGTTTATTGACGAAATATTCCATCACTAAAACTCATATATTTTGTAGTGGATGGGGCTGAGAAGCATTTGTATCCATTGATCTTGATGATCAATCTTTTCCGATGGTTATGAAACTTTCTTCTTACCTTCATGAATTAGAATATGTTAATTTCGATTTTCAATGACCATGGAAGTAAAATGGCCAAACTAAAGGCTTTGACATGGCCCTTTGCAAATTGTTTAATTTGTATGCATGTGTGTGAAAAATCAAGTAAATGAGAACATGTGTGTGTTTTAACCGATGTTACTAATGACATTAATGTAATGAGCAACATAGGGAATAAAGTGATACTTTTTAAAAGGTTGTAGGATCATTTTGAACAGAAAATTTATCTAGGGAGTAAAGTGCTCCAACTAAAATTAATAATAAAATAAAGGATCATTTTGTGCCGAAAACTACAAATATTCATATAGAAAAGGTCCGGATAAGACTAGAAGTAATTTGTTAGTTATAAAAGGCACTTAATTAAACTATTTTAGGGTCCAAATATAACCTCAAAATTCACTACAAAAATTCCGCATTTTAGCAATGGATTTTGCCGTTGCTAAACATTATGAAGTTACATAAACTGTGTGCTCATGCTCATTATTATGTACGTGTACATTATTATGAACATGTAAGGTCAGAATATAAAAACTTAAAGCAAGTAAAGAACACGAGGTTGGTAACCCTGTTCGATCAACTGATCTACGTCAGGGGGATTTTACAAGTCCGTGAGAAACAGTTTACTACTCTGTTGAATGGTTACAAAGGCTATTACACGAAGACTCCCGTCACTCGACCCCTTTCATACCCAATTCAACCTCTTTCAATAAACTGAATTGTGAGCTCCCCTCACAACCTAGAATCCCTCTAGTTCTCACAGGAAATCTCTCCCGGGACTCTTCTAAGTGTGTATGAAAGTAAGTTTCAAACACAGACTAGAAATACAATGATCTCACTGATCAAACCTAGTCTACCCGAATACTATATACTCCAAAAATGAAGTCTTTTAACTCTCTGTGTATTCGTAAAATTAATGTCACCTAAACTAGTCTGAATCCTAGACTATTTATAAACAACAGATATAGTCTAAACAAGATGATCAGAGTCCTATTTTGACTAGATAAGTCGGACTTTCCTAGTTTAGATGTCTTCCCTGAATAGAACTCTTCCTTTCCTTCTTCGATCTTCATTACGAACAAGGCAACTTCTATTCTGAAACGTCCATCTTGAATCTGCAGCTCCAGCTCTTTGATTCTAGCATGATATGTCTCTTGTAAACTCTCTGGACAACCATGTACAAGATCATGTCCATGAACATGATTAAGTGCATGTCTTGATCTTCAATCAAATTGGCAGTGGAATGTTCACAGTAATGTCCAAAACATGCTATTCAAACATGAATAACCAAAACCTTTTGTGTTATTTTGATATTGTCATATTGCCATTCAGATTATGACAATCTTGAACACTTAAGTGCAGATGACACTAACACATTAAAAATTCATCGTTAAATCATTTTAACGACCGATCCAGTCTGTCATTAAAAATCTCATTGTTAGTCATTTTAACGATAAACTTAACGATAGAAAAATATTAGCGACGGAATTAACGACAAATTTTTTTCGTCACTAACATATTGTCAGATTCTGTCTTTAGAAAATAAAAAATAATAAATTTAGCGACGGATTTTTTCCGTCTTTAAAAAAAATCGAGTCGCGCCAAGCGACACAGGCAAGTCGAGCCAAGCTCATAGAGTAGATTGAGCCAAACCACCGAGCAAGTATTAATTTGTAGAATATCTCGCATGGGAAAGATTTGAACACAGGACCTCTGGGAAAGAGGGGATGCACCTCTAACCATGTGAGCTAGTGAAATTAAATACAGTATACACTATTCATTTATTTAAATATCTATTATAATTTTTAGTATTATATATTTATTACAAAATATAATTATATTATATCATTATTTAATCTTAGATTATTTTAATTAGTTTAATAAAATATTATATATTTATAATTAATAATATTTATAAAAATAAAATTAAAGTGATAAAAATTATGAAAATAAAAAATTATAAGAAATTTATTAATAGTAATTTCAAAATATGTAAAATATTAAAAAATAATATAAAATAGTAAATAAATGAAAAATTAAAAAATTATAAAATAAAATAAATCTAAAAAAGTAAAATAAATAAAAATATTAAAAAAAATTCATATTCGTAATTAATTAGTAATTGAAAAATAAAAAATAGTATAAAATATGAAAAAAATAAAAAAAATTGAAATGTAAAATAAAAAAAAATTAATAATATTATAAAGATTAATTTCAAATTCGTAATTAATTAACAATTAAAAAATTAAAAATTAAAATTATTAAAAAATAATATAAAATATATAAAAAATAAAATAAATCCAAAATAAATAAATAAAAAAATTTATAAAATGATTTCAAATTCGTAATTAAGAATTAATTGAAAATTTTTAAAAAAAATTAAAAATTAAAAAAAATAAAAGATTAAAATTAATTTGCTATGAAATTATTATGTAGCTAATCCGTTGCTAAGAATAAAAATAATAAAAATTAAAAATTAAAAAAATATTTTTTAACGACGAATTTTTCCGTCTCTAACTTACGACTGATTTAAAAATGAAAATATGATGCGTAACGACGGATTTTTTCCGTTGTTAACTTAATATGTCGTTAAATATCTAAATCTTAATATGTCGTTAATTTGTGAGTATTTTAACGATAAAATATTATCTGTCGTTAATCCGTCGCTAAATCGCGTTTTTGTTGTAGTGATTTCAAAATCAACTTTATTGGACTCTCTAACACCCTTGTAATAACAGATTCAATGTTTGTCGAATGAAGGTCCACTATCAGATCAAAAAGTCAGCATTCAAATAATTTAGATCATGGGGTTCAAAAATCCTCAATCAATTTTGAGATTCAATGTCAAAATCTCAACTTAAAGTACTCTGGAATCTGCTTACACTAAGTATCTTTAGTTTGTGTGAAAATACACTACAATATGGATGTTAGAATATATTATATGAATCTTTTTATTAGTTTGTTATTAGCTGTTATTTGTAAGGATACTCTTGTCATTTACTAGATAACCCTAGTTCCCCCCCCCCTTTTAGTTGCATCTTTGCCTTGGAGAAATTCATTTTTGCATTTTTTTTTCAACCTTTGTAGCCTTCTTGGATACGTTTGCAATATATCAAGTTCTCCTCTCCTTTCTTCAATGGCTTCTACATTGCTTCTTAATTTAATAATGAATACCTATAAAAATATATGTCGATGGGGGTTTTCCAGCCGTACATTTGATCAGTTGTTGATTGCACATCGGAGGCCAGAGAAGTTTTGGCTATAGGGTGGCGGATGCGAATTCCACAAAACTTTGAGTCTATACTTTAACATCAATTTAACATAATATATTATTCGGAAATGAGTAAAATTTGAAAATATAAGACGCAGAGGGTCCAACAAAAAATTTAATGTGTTATTTTGCATGTGTCAATTAATTGCCGGTAGAATTAACAATGGCCAACTGCAGAGATTAAGTCATTCTCCCAATCTTAGTTGTCAAGTCGGTCATTAACTAGGTGCTATTTATTAATATTATATTAAGCCACACAAGAATAAATGATGAATGGTGTCATTCAATACTTTACCTAGTGTGCTATTTATGACATTTTAATTTCAAAATAAATGAAAATTAAATAATATTCTCGATCATTTGGCGTAGAGTTCTTCTCCGCTCAATTAGCTAGTTCAACTCGCTCGACGATAGTAACTATTAATGTTTTGCTAAGATAAATAATTCAATACAAATTTGTGAAATATCGAATGCATACGATTTTTTATTTTTTTTCATTTTCCTTGCTAATTGTTCATAAATTCAACCGTAGCATTATCATTAATTAACCCGTATAATGATCATTTAAGCACCTTTGGAAGCAGACAAAAAGAGATGGTAGAGTAGTAAGCCCCTCGTCCAACTACTACTTTCCCTGTGTTCTGTCACTCCCCGAGTGTAAATGATCCAAACTATTCAAATCTCAATTTGATAAATGTTCGTTTGATCCTCATTTACTAAAGTTCATTAACTAAACGAGTTAGGTTTGAACTTGACAGTACTACTCGATTCGTTAACTCTTGAATAAACTCATTAAGTGAGTTAACATGAAAATCTAAAATTATTAATTTGATAAAACTTATATTTTTATACTTTAATTAGTAATAAATATTTAAAGAATGAATTTTAGTAACTATATTATTTATTATAAAAAAAGAATGAATTTTAGTAACTATATTATTTTTTGTGAATAAAATAAAATATAAATTTCAAAAGAAAACAATGAATATTTAAAATTAAATCTAAATTTTGAAAGTTTGTTTAGGCTCAATTAAACTGATCAAATAAACTTGTAATCATCGAAGTATTCAATAATAATAATAATAATAATAATAATATTTAAAACATTAAATTTACTTCATAATATATAATAATAGAGCTATCTCCTGGACGAGATCCTCCCGCCGCTTTTCATTCTTATTTTTTTTTATTTTTTTATTCAAATTATATCTTATTTTATTTTATTTCTTAAAAATATATACCATAAAATAAAATGAAATCGTTGACGGCTCGTGCACTACGTTTGAAACACACACACACACACACACATACCCTAAAATATTGGAATTAGTTAACTCTAAAATTAAAGTGAATTAGTTCAAACTTTTATCCAGTGTTTTACGCAGTGCACTCGCCCAACATGTTACTCTCGATAATTAATTTTATTGAATTAAATATAGATCTAATTGGGATGAATTTTTTTATTTTTTGAAAAATACGAAAAAAGCAAAAATAAATGAAAAATCAAAAAACCTTTAAACATTATAAAAAACATGTATAAAATTAGATTGTCTCATATAAGTTTTGTCATAATAATATATATTACTATACAAGATATACAGTTATAAAAACCTTCAAACATTATAAAAAAAACACATATAAAATTATAATAACAAATGCATAGTAAAATCATTATCACACAACATTGATTTTTTTGTATTTTTATCATATGCGGATGACAATGATATGATAAACCTAAATACAAACAATTTTTATTTATCTTTAGATCGTATATAAATATGAGGTGTCGTACGTGTGAAAAATATTATGTGCAATAGTGAATGGTAAATAGTGAACACCCATCATCTATATAAGAAGCTCCATGGTTCGCCCAAAAAGCATAACAAACCATTCGAAAATTCATCTTCAATTCTTTCCACAATGAATTCACTTCTTTATCTCTTCTTAGCTCTCCCAATCTTCACCGTTTTCCTTTTGATCGCCACCCAAAATAAATCACGACCAAATCACCGTCGTCCACCGGGGCCGAAAGGGCTTCCGTTTATAGGCAACATACACCAAGTCGACGTCTCAAAACCTCACGTTTGGTTGGCAAAAATTTCACACAAGTATGGCCCTCTCATGTACTTGAAAGTTTTCCGATTGCCGGTCGTCGTCATTTCGTCGGCAGACGTAGCGAAAAAGGCCTTAAAGCTGAACGACGTTGCATTTGCCGGCCGGCCTTACACGTCGGCTTCGTTGAGATTCTCGTACGACCACAGCGACATCATCACTTCATTCTACACTGATTATTGGAGGAAGATGAGGAAAATGGTTGTTCACCATCTCTTCAGTCCCCAAAAAATACGATCATTTCGCCCCGTTTGTGAAGATGAAGTTTCTCGAATGATTGCCGTCAGTTCTAACAAGGCCAGTTCCAATCAGCTCATCGATTTCGGAGAGACGGTCTGGTCTTTTAACTGCGACGTTTTGTGCCGAGTGGCGTTTGGGAAGATACTGGATCAAAACAGTAGGTCGTCAAGAAGGTTCCACAAGATTACGAGTCAATTTGCTGCGTGCATTGTAGAAACGTTTTTCGCTGATTCTGTTGTATTTGATTGGATTAATAAACTTTCTGGCGCGAGTCGTAGAGTTGAGAATATTTTTGAGGATTTGGATTCGTTTTATCAACAACTTATCGATGAGCATCTCGATCCGAATAGGCCGCAATCGATGAACAACGACATTCTTGATCTGTTGATTCAACTTCGTGAAGATCATTCTGCTGCTGTTAAGATTGATTGGAAGCATATCAAGGCAATACTCATGGTACGTACGTAATTAATTAGTACTCCTTCTGTTTCAGAATACATATACACAAATATGCTGTTTTAGAGTTTAAAATTTGTGTCAGAATGTTTGTAGTTTAACATATTTTCACGTTCTCTTCCAATTTTTTTATATGGCTGTTGGAAAGAGATGGGATATATTTGTCAAAGTTATTACATCTTAATTGTGTGAAAAACAACATATATTTTGAAATGGAGGGACTACAAATAAGCTTTTCCTTTTCTCGTTTTTGGATTTATTCAATGATCTATAATCTTACTTGTATATGAAACAAATCGCAGAATGTATTCATTGCTGGAACAGACACGACTGGGACGTCGCTAAGTTGGGCAATGACGGCTCTGATGAAGAATCCTAGCGCAATGAAGAAAGTTCAAGAAGAGATAAGAAGTTTGGTGGGAAATAAAAGGTCAGTTGATGAAGATGATATTGAGAAGCTGCCCTATTTAAAGGCAGTCGTAAAAGAAACTCTGAGATTGTACCCGCCAGTCCCGTTCACACCGAAAGAGACGACGGAGGCGTGCATCATCGACGGTTATGAAATTGATGCAAAAACATTTGTGTTGGTGAACACATGGGCCATTGGTAGAGATCCCGAATACTGGGAAAATCCCGATGACTTCTTGCCTGAGCGGTTCTTGAACACGAGCTTCGACTTTAAAGGGCAAGATTTCGGGTTCATTCCGTTTGGATCGGGAAGAAGGATTTGCCCCGGAGCGCCTCTAGCTATTGCAAACATGGAAATGGCGCTGGCTAAACTTCTCTACTTTTTCAATTGGGAAATTCCAAATGGAATGACAAAAGAAGACATCGACACCGATTCATCCGCTGGAATAATCCTGCATAAGAAAAACCCACTTCATCTGCGTGTCAAAAACTATATCTGACCATTTTGGTATTGCTTTTCTCTACTTTGATAGCTTTAATTTATTCTACGTACTTTCAAGAATATCAATATATATATATATATATATATGTGTGTGTGTCGAGTTTATATATATTTATAGTGTGTATATGGATGATACTGAAGCGTAATTTGTAATAAAAGATCTCATGTTGTGTGATTGGATGTCATCTTGATTGGAAATGATTATGTGATGTTACTAATTATTAAATTCGACATTTACTGATATTTCATGCTGTTTCAATATCGTAATTAAATTTATAAGTTTATGGCTAGCTCTATATATTAATATTGCAGTTCTACTACGTACTCTAGCTAGGTGTTGATCGACCTATTTCATGCAATCGTACGTCACTCACTGCATGTGAACATCTGAGTTGATTGTAAATTTCATATATAAATGTTCCTCTATCGCTTTTAATTTCCCCTACTTTTAAATTCGTCAACGAAATAGATGGTTAATTTAAATTTCAAGTTTCCTTTTAAGATGAGCCGAATTTTGTTACATTTTGAAAAAATATTTTAAAACTTGTCAATTAAGATATAAATATTTCGATTCAATGAAATAACTGCTAAATTTGTCAGATTTAATTATTTTCTCTTTCGTCCCAATTTTTTTTTAAATGTTGCTATTACCATGTAATTATTATGCATTATGGCAATGTGTTTGTATGAAGAGACAAAGTATATATTGATCCGTTGTATTGAAGGAGGAGGGCTGAGTTGTTGGAAGAAATTGACGAAATATTCCCACAAATTAAATGTTCTGAACAATGTCTCTCATCCCGTGTAAACAAGGCAATTTCCCTCCATGTATATATGCTGATTTGCTTTGAGACTCGGTTTTTTTTATCAAGAATGAAGGATCCAAAATTTGTAAGATTTTGACAAATTGTTTTTTTTTTTCTTTTTTTGAGGAAGACAATTGTTTTAAAACATGACAATTAAGCACATAATTTTTATTTTTTTTGAGGAAGACAAATTGTTTTAAATCTACACATCTACACAAGGAACGTAAACAAGTACAATCTACAAAATGAGCACATAAATTCCTATCCAATTGTTTCTACTAAATTATGATTAATGCTCCACTTTCACTGCAAATTCGGAAGTGGGACACATACCTATTTCCATACGTACGTTTCCAATGTCGTATCGATAAATTAATTAAAGAACCAACAAACTTAATTCATACCCGCTATTACTTTTCTCTCCGAATCGGGGTCGAGCCAAACCTTTTTTTTATTTTATTTTATTTCATCAAAAACCAAATTTTTTTTACTCTACGTACATTAGTTGAAGCTAAAGGCCTGGATCACAAATTAAGGTCAAAATTATTCTGTGGGGAGAGACAGAGAGGTTGTCGAATATTGAATAATTTTAGACACAAACCTGAAAATATGGTTATTTTACCCACTTTATGTATCAACCAACAAAATTGCCGATCATCCTTCGCCCACCATTTTCGGTTGAATTCAATACACTGTTGACATGCACGGAAAGGATCCTCTATTTTAGTTTAGTCTTTCATCTTATATTTCAACCATTGAATTTATGATGTGTATTTAAAAAAATTAAACAATTGTCCCCTACCAAAATTTAAATACACACCATATATTCAATGATTAAAATACAAGATGCACACCAAACTGAAATAGAGGATTCCATCCGTGACATGCACCCTTGTCTACCCGATAAGATCGTCAGTGATGAAATCATCTTTATTTCTCTATTCTACTATCATTTTTTCTAATTCAAATTTTGAGTGTTTTAATTTAATGTTACACTGAGTAATTAGGATTCATTATCTAATTATAATTTATTATAATTTTTCTATATTTAGATTTAATTTTCAAATAATCAGTTTATAATACTAAAAAAACTATAAACTATGAACTCTAGCTATTTAACAAATATAAAATTAAAATAAAGCATAAGATATTGACATAAAAAATTGGAGAAAAAACTTAAAAGATTGATAGTGGAAGAGGGAATGTACAGTAACGGGGTTCACAAAGGGAATCTTGTCTACTATATCCAGGGCCGCTCCTTACTTGAGGCAAGTGAGTCGGCCCCAAAATTTAGGAAAAATTAGAGGTCTCAAAATTTTTCATGATATATATATATATATATGTAAACTTTTAACAAATGTGATATTGGCTCAGTGGTTAGAGTTTCTTTATTATCTTAAAAGAGCAGGGGTTTGATCCTCTTAGGTGATGTGAATTTTATTTGTTTTTTCCCTTTTTATAGCTAAATTTCCTTTTTAAATGCTAAATAAATCAATGCCTTTGATTTTTCTTTCTAGTAATACCTTCCTTCTTTGATTTTTCTCTCTCTTCGTAAGTTTCACCAAATTCTATATTATTTGCAATATCTAAAATCACAATTTTAACCAGTTTTTTTCTTTTCAAATCCAAAATCAAATTTATTAGGATTTACTTTTCCTAGTTTTTTGTCTTTTCAAATCCTAAATCTAATTTTTTTTACTAGTATTTTTTTAAATCCTAAATCTAAATCTAAATCTATTTTAAAAGGATTTTTTTTCTTTCACTAGTTTTTTTTCTTTTCAAATCCTCAAATCTCATTTTTTACCAATTTTCTTTCTTTTTAAATTCTAAATCTAATTTTTTTACCACTTTTTTTCTAAATCCTAAATATTATCTATATTAAAGGGTAGCTGCCTACAACCAGCAAATAGAATCATCTTTTTTTTTTCCAATTTGTAATCCTAAATCCAAAAATATTTATAAGATGAATTTTTTCATTTGAAATCTTAAATCCAAATGTATTATAAGATAAAAAACAGGGTCTCATTTTTCACCTTGACTCAGGCCACAAAATCATTAGGATTGGCCCTGACTATATCCCCCTGTATTCAATATTTCTTAAACTTAATTAGTCATCATTTACGATCATATCATATACCCATGTGATTTTGAGTATCAAACATATCCTCTAAAAAGATATATTAAATGTATGAATTTGAACCTAAATTAACTTCATAATATGTCAGCTTTCTAGCAGTTCAAATTCCTTATTGCAAATGATGTTACATTCCATATTCCATTTTGATCAATGAATTTTGTACGTCATTATGTATTTAATGTCATCATTACTATACACATGGCACGCATTGGTGATTTGCAAGATGCAGCATCTTTTGAAATAGAGGATGCAAACCGGCTTTCAGATCACACGATGTTTGCTCGTGTCCACTAGGTTTTATATACCTTCGATCACAACCGATGGCTGCTAGCTAGGGCAGACTAGCTCTTTCAATAAAACACAACCTTCGTTAATTTGTCGGGAATTTGGTTGGCTTTTATTGATTTTCTTAATTTCCTTTTCTTTTTATACATACAATTTATTTATTAGTTAGGCAATTTCTTTGGTTTGACTCGACTTCGTTTCCAATATTAATAATACACCAAATGTATAGTATTATATTTGTTGTTGCACCAAATTTGTTGTGGTTATATATGGATCCCATATATTGCTTAATTAACTATGTAAATCATTATTAAATTAAGGACATTGTTAATTGTTTACCTTCATTTAATTTAAGTATTGATTTGTAACCTTTTGATTTCATTGTTCACATACACAAAATTGTGCTATAATTTAATTTTAATTTAAAATATTTTTTAAAACTATCCCAATAAATAATTAGTTTTTCAATAATCTCTTCTTCTTTTTTCAAAATTGGTGTGCACATGGTGATAATTAATTAAATTATAAAATTAAATATCTTAGATAATGTATTTATTTGTGATGTATATAGTGCCTAATCATACGATTGATTTAAGTATATTCACGTGCCAATTAATTGCCAAATTATTTTGCTGATGCCTGATGTGCCCGACAGCATGCCATCAAGTCATTTAATTTTTTCAATCTTAATTTCCTTTCCCATAGAATCCAAAGGAACTATGTTCACTACAAAAAAAATGATCTTTAGCGACAAGATTATTAGCGACGATAAATATCGTCATTAATACTAAATTTTTAGTAACGACGTGTCGTTTCTAATCATCACATATCATCTCTAATAAATTTTTTGTGATGACATTGTTGTCACTTAAAAATATTTTTTGCGACGACATGTCCCTAAAAGTTCGTCCCAAATAAGTTAAAAATTATTTTAAGTGACAACATTGTCGTCACAAAAAATGTCATTAGAAATAACATGTAATTATTAGTGACGACATGTTGTTACTTAAATCTATTATTAGTGACAATATTTCTCGTCGCAAATAATATTGTCGCTAAAGACCTTTTTTGGTAGTGGTTTATCAGTTACAATATTCAGATCCAAACCTATATTAATTCAGTGACAATTTTATAATTTTATCGGTATTTAAATCTTGAATATTTTACAATTTTAATCTGTTTTATTAATTTTAACCAATAAAATAATCTCACTTAAAACTTCATTCACTTGTCCAAATCTGAAGTAGGAATGTGAGGATTGAAATTTCCAAATGCAATAAATAGTTGTTTGAACAACGCAGGTATTATTTATTGGGTGAAATTTTTTTCTCAACAAAAGCAGATAAGGGTGGGGAAAAAGAAATAAGTTTTAAAAAGTATTAGTTTTGTCAACAATGTCCCTAATAAAAATATTCAACCGTGTGCATGGCCCCACCAAATCTGAAAAAATTTGTACTTTCTGAACTAAAGTAACTGCCATAGGAATATTTATGATTTAGGATTTGAATTAATTTTTTCCAACCACCCCCAACACACTATCTCTCCCCCTCGGTTCATTTAGGGTTTGAATTCATTTTTTCCAACCACCCCCAACACACTCTCTCTCCCTCTCGATTATTCTGCTCGAATAGAATCAAATTCGCTTGAAGAACTGAAAAAGAAGTCCGGCTCCTCCTCGATTGAAAACTTGTCGGCGACTTTTTATCTTGTTCTCGCATTTTTTGCAAAAAGGTTGCCCTCTCTCTCTCTCTCTCTCTCTCTCTCTCTCGCTCTCTCCGACTCACGGTATTCATCTATGTCAGTTGAAAACTCACGTCGGAGATGGAGCGAGGACCCGGAGAACCACCGGAGATGTCTTCTTCTCAAGTAGGCTTTTTCTCGATTAAATACGTGCAGTTTATTTTTACAATTTTTGGTTTAATCGTGTGACCCTAATGTAACAAAATTAGGGGTTTTGTAATGAACCGATGTTTGGCTTGTTATGTTAATTAGGGGTTTTGTAATTAGGAATTAGTATGTTATTTGTGACTTATTATGCTAATCGGTAGTTGTATTATGGTAATTGTATTTTTTGAATATAATGGAGGATCACTTAAAATTAATCGATGATAGGCTTATTATGTTATTCGTGTTTTTTTTATGTTAATTGTGACTCATTTTACTAATCGAGGCTCTTATTATGTTAATTGTGGATTTAGAACTTAATCGAGGAACCTTAATTTAAAAAAAATAATCAAGGCCCTCCTCGATTAATTTAAAATTAATCGAGGCCTTCCTCGATTAATTTTAAAAAACACAAGCTAATCGAGGCCCTCATCGATTGATTTAAAATTAATTTAAAATTAATCGAGGCCTTCCTCGATTAATTTTAAAAAATACAAGCTAATCGAGGCTCTCCTCGATTAATTTACTACAAATCGAGGCCTTCCTCGATTAATTTTAAAAAACACAAGCTAATCGAGGCCCTCCTTGATTAATTTAATACAAATCGAGGCATTACTCGATTAATTTTTAAAAAAATTAATCGATTAATTTAAGACTAATGATTAATATTTAATGTAAATTGATTAATTTAATACAAAAATTAATTGATTAATTTAAAAAAAACTAATCGATTAATATTTTAAAAAAACTAATCGATTAGTTTTTTAAAAAAAAAGCTAATAGCCTAAATAAAACTAATCGACGGTTTGCCTCTATTAATTTAAGAATAATTGATGAAGTTTAAAAAAAAAAATCTGTTACATAGTTAAAAAAACTAATTGATGAATATTTAAATAATCGATGAATATTTAATCTAAAAAATTAATTGATTAATTTAAACAAATCTAATCGATTAATATATAAGTAATCGATGAATATATAATTTAAAAAGAAATCTAATCGATTATTTTAAAAAATAAAAACCTAATAGCCTAAATAAAACTAATCGACGGCTTGCCTCTATTAATCTAAGACTAATTGATTAATATTTAATGTAAATTGATTAATTCTAAAAAAAATTAATCGATTAATTTAAAAAATAAACTAATCGATTAATATTTTAAAAAAACTAATCGCTAGTTTTAAAAAAAACTAATAGCCTAAATAAATCTAATCGATTAGTATTTAAAAAAAAATAATCGATTAATATTAATTGTCCTCGATCGATTAATGTTAAATTTAAGTTTTAAGAAATTCCAATTTATATGAAATATTAAAAGAATTTACTTTAATAGTTGTAATTTTGAAAATGTTGTTAGATTGATTGGCTTAGACTGTCGTTACGGAGCCTGAGGCCATCGGTCGTCGTGTACGCCATACCAGATGTTATTGATATGATCAGAGCCACACTGCTCAAGATTGGTGGTGACGATGCCGTCCGACTATTCAGATCCGGCTGTTTCAGACATTTTCTGGACTACAGGGGTGGTGACGTCCAGAAGAGGGTCATTCACGTGTTGATGACATACGAGGTGCAGGTGCCGGATCGTGCAAGTGTGGGGTGGGAGACATGGTTTCATATTCATCACTCCCAGCTGCGGTTTGGTCCGAGTGAGTATGCCCTGGTGTCAGGTTTACGATTTGGCGGCTCGACATTCGATCCGAATGGCGATCATATTGTTCCGTCGAGGTCTGTGTACCACCATTTATTCTAAAGGAAGCGTACGACCTTCAAACAGATGGAGGACAGGTTCAAACAGGAGTGGATGGCCAGAGACGCTCCGGATTATGTGAAGGTTACGAACATATTGTTCGTATACCAGATGATTATGTGCCTAGATCAGAACCGAGTCGTGGATCCATGGGTGTGGGCGCTAGCAGAGGATGTGGAGCGATGGAACTCATTTTTATGGGGTGCATATTCTTACCAGGCGTTGATGCACTACATTGGCCTCGTCCCCAGGACTCGACAAGCTATGGACGGGAAAGGATCCGGACAATATCATTTTTACGGGCCGATCTGGGCACTCTAGATAATTAGTTTAAATTTAATTGTTCTAAATTACTTGAAATCAAGTGAATACGTAACTAATCCATTAATCCATTTTACTGGTATGGGCTTATGAGGTGATACCGGAGTTGGCTAGTGAGGCTGGTGTGCATAGTGGACAGCTCACTATGCCTCGATGTTTGAGGTGGACATTCAGACTCCCTGTCATCGACCCAGCCACCTTATTACAGCGAGCGGTACGTTTTGACAATTCTTTATCTATGTAGAATATTCAATCTATATTTGTTAATTCATCTTAATGATATTATTATTAATTCCATGCAGTCACGTGTGGTTATGTTGGTGCCATCTCCCGAGGAGACAGGGACTTCATATTACCTGAGCATACAGTTGGAGCCTGGAGCTCAGAGTGTGAAATTTGTTCCCACTCGATCCGGGAACAAGAAGAAGATGCTTGCAAATGTAGCATCTTGTTGTTCCACATCAGCAGGGGAGGTTGTCCCCCCATCAGACCGAGGCACCAGAGCTGCTCGGACACCACAAAAGGTTGTCAGGTGACCAGTCCACCCTCGAGTAGCCGGGCATTCAGGGACAAGCCAGATCATACTGAACCTGGTCTCCGGCCCCCCACTGAGCAGGCACCAGAGCACACAGCAGATTCGATTGATCCAGAGAGCCCTCCTCGAGCTTGGGAAAGGAAGCGTTCGAGGAGGGATCGATCTCAGAGCAGTGGGGAGCCTTCAGAGAGTTTTCTGCAGAGGGTTGTGGATGCTATGATGCCCCGTGTCATGGAGCTTATTAACACGACTATTGCACCCCGTGTCCAGAAATATGTGGATCGCGCTATTGATCGTGCATTAGCTGGTCTGAGTAGCCGCCCTCGGAAGTCACCCATGCCTAGGATAGAGACTGCCACAGCCCGGAGCCGAGTGACTGTAGTGCTGGTCATCGGGCTCCACAGCCCACTGTAGTACAGGAGGGTACTAGCACTTCGGCTGCATGCCCTGGTAGTTTTAGTGCGACCTATTAGCTCATGAATGACATTGATCATAGCACCCTCCAGGTCGCCTACTCACGATTTAGACTTCAGGGTCCGGATGCAGTTATTCAGCTCTACTTCAACGGCGATCGCTTGCGGCAGTCCAGGTTTGACGAGCTTGAGGATCCAAGGACTGAGTTGAAGGATGTTCACATGAGCTACTTTCTGAGCGCGATTGCTCGATGAGTATGGAGGAACAACGGTTGTCTGACAACCGTGGCTAATACCGGTCTATATGTGAGTTCAAGTACTTATTTGAACTTTTTTTGCAAAACATTCTTAATTAGTCTTTTTTTACCCCACGCTTAATCGTAATTCATTTTTTGCAGGAGGCCCTCATCGGAGCATGGAAGACCCTTCATCCTCTTGACCCTAAGTGCAGAGGGGCATACGAGGACGATGACTACCGGCGGTGGATACCTGCACATGGCCTGATACATCGGATCCAGGGCACTGATGGGCGGTATCAGGTGCCATGGAAAGGGCATGATTATGTAAGTAAGATTCACAATAAAATAATATATTGTCATATATTATTTACTGACATTAATCTTGATATGATCCCGATCTTATATTGTAGAGGATCGTGGTATGTGACGTCGCAGATGAGCACTGGGTAGTGGTTCGTATCCACTTTTCTGACTGGGTCGTAGAGTTGTACGACTCATTACTGTTTCAGATGGATGATCCGAGCGACCGCGTCCACTACGAGAGGCGAGATAGAGAGTTGATGCCCTTACTCCGCCTACTCATATGTGCCAGATTTTGAGAGGGTTGTCAGATCCCACCCCAATGTGCTTTTGCGATGACTCTGGACAAGTCTATACCGGACCAGTACATGCAGACGGACGGCATGAGCTGTGGAGTATATGCCTGCATGTACGTGGAGCGGCTATTGGGTGCAGGACCTCCGTCCGGTATGCTGGAGGAGGCAGTACATGCGTATCGGAGGGTTATAGGAGATCGTATATATTCGTTAACTTACATTAAGAGGCCTAGCTTGTAGGACATTACAATATTGACATTAAGAGGATCGTATGAGTAGAACTATGACTTATGTGGTGTTTTTCTTTATTTTGTACTTGAACTTGATTAATGTAAATGTTTTTCTTGAAAATTGATGTTCTCGTGACAAAACGTGCTTCTTCGTGACAAAATAGTGTTGTCTCGTCGAAAAAGGGTTCAAAAAATAACAACTTAATTTAATCGACTAATGCTCGTCGGTCGACAATCGAACAGAACATGTAGGACGTGTATGTTTCGTACTACCGCAAATGCTACACTTCTTCGGCGCCCTTCTCCGCAGAATATCTTCGGGCAGTGAATTCAGATCAATACCGCTAATAGGTAAATGGGCTGTGCATACACGTCTGTTGTGCTCTTGTCCATGGCATCTAGTGCAAAACTGCCTCCGTGCACTGTATGAGGCCTCAAACGGGGCTCGAGCTCTGGATGTAGATGGACGCCCAGCACGTCGTCTGATCTTTGGCACCAAAACCACTCGTGATCCAAATGCATCGGGCATAATCCATTGTTCTGGATGAGGCAGACCCTTGAGAACCCTCTTGTTCTTTCCCTTCAGATGGGTCCCATTGATGACAAGTACTGGACGAGCATACTGGAGAAATACATTGACACACGCACCGAGAGCAAGGAATGAATGCTTGAACCGACTATCACTCGTGATCTCCATGTCTACTACAGTCCCCAGATTCATCAATTGCAGAGTGTGAAGGAAAGCGGGCAACTGTGCGTAGGACTTGTCCAAGTCTCCATATACCATCTGAATGGCAATGTTCCTCGTGCGCAGACCAAAGCTGTAGTCGATATGGATGCCAAACTCATGCACAATCTCCGCCATCATCTCTTTCGGCTTCAGAACAACCCGCCCATCCACCAATCTACGAGCAAAGTATTTTCCGAGGACTTGTGCAGGAACCTGTCGCGGAGCAATTCAACCCATATCAAGATGGCATGTGTGAGTGCCGTTGAACTTGTATATTCTCCACATATACCCATCAGCAACCGCAAAGCACTTGAACGGGCAATCACCGCCATGCTTGCAAACATAGCCCAATCGTGACCTGTTTGAGTGATACACGGCATATTCCACTCGATTCTGCATATGATAGATACCGACCGCCAGAGCCAGATCATCCTTCGTCCGAAAAATAGCTCCCTGGTGCAGTGTATCTGATTCTGGTACTGGTCCCTCATCCCAAGACAGTGTGTCCGCAATGTCCCAATCAGCAAGAGGAACCACCCAATTGCTCGAAGGCCCATCAGATCTAAACGGAACACCAGTAGTAGATGGTAGGACGGCTCCCATCAAGCACAACAATCTTTCTGTACGATCAGTAGAAGAACGAAGCCATCCACTGAATTCTGTCAACAGTGACTCCACCAACCTTGTTCTATCATTCACCTCTTCTTGTTCTTGTTCTTGTTCTTCCTCCTCTTCTTCTCCTTCTCCCTCTTTTTCCCCTACTCCCTCTTCTTCTCTAGTATGAAAATGCGTCTCTGCTTGTGCTTCTTCATCAACAGGGTTACTCAAACCCTCATGGTAATGTGGAAAATGGGGAACATAGTCGTCCCTCAAAGATTGCCCGGCTCCAAAACCTTCCAATTATCTTGAAATCATGCACACGACCATCTCAGTAGTCTGCTCGTGAAGCAAATTGAGGAAATCTCCATCATCTTGCAAAGATACTCTAATCCGTCTGCCAGTATTGGTGCTGGTGAGGTAAAATAATTCATACTCCATCTTATTCGGGTCAGTCCGCAACAACTTGTGAATCTCCCTCACTAGTGAGCTAAAACACAGCTTATCGGATGACATTGTCACGAGTTGCTCATCCCCATCTACATATTCTGATCTCGCCCATCGTCCACTGTGTCGTACTATAATGCGACGTCTAACCATCTGCAATTTATAAACAATGTTATATGATTAAACCCTAAACTCTATTAAACCCTATAAAACCCTAAAACCTTTTCTCTATAAAACCATGATCAAAACCCTAGAAGAAGACCCCATTTATAAAGGGTGAAATTAGGCACGATTACATTTAACATTAGATACGATTCAAACCCTCAACCCTATTAAACCCTACACTCCAAATCATATTAAACTCTAAAACCCTAAAACATATTAAACCCTTAAAGAAGTGACCATTAATACTAACTAAAGCAATTAAATAAAATTGAACTGGAAAAATGGATAAAATAATAAAGTTCAAATATATGTGATTAAATTTTAAAAAAATCATTAAAGTATCGATTAATTAAAAAAAACATATAATCGATTAATTTAATATTAATTGAGGAAAGCATCGATTAATTCAAAAAAAAATCGATTAACTTTAAAAAAATTAATATTTAAAACTATTAATCGAGGCCAATTCATGATTAATCGAGGTCAATTCAAAATTAATCGAGACTAGCCTCGATTAACTTTAAATTAACCTCTAATTATTTATAATAGCCTCGATTATATTTAAGTGTTCCTCGATTGAGTTATAAAAAATATTGAAGTGTTCCTCGATTATATTTAAGCCCACGATTATATTTAAGTGTTTTTTACCAAGCCCTCGATTATATTTAAGTGTTCCTCGATTATTTAAAAATTAACCTCAATTAATTATAAAAATTGTCCCGAATAAATTTGAAATAGCCTCGATTAATTCTACGAGCCTCGAATAATTCTAAATAAAACCTCCATGAATTCTAAAATAGCCTCGAATAATTCTAATAGCCAAGATTATATAAAAGACCACATGCAACTCATCAATATATAAAAGATTAAAGGGTATGACATGCAAATCTCTACGTCGCCTATTTTTAGATTAAATCTAACAACACATGCAATATATAATCAAAACCATAAATATTTGTAAAATAAGTGGAAAAAAATGGAGAGTACAAAACGTACCTTTGAAAGTTGCTCATGCACTACTTTTTTCTTCAGAAAAATCTTGTCTTTCGCCCCTTGCTCTGAAAAATTTCTCCAACTTTTGCTCTTCTTCGTTGATTTGCTTTGTAGTGTGAATAAAAGCTTGTATTGTAGTGGAGATTTGTATTGTAGTGTGAATAGTGAGCTCGTCTATTTATTCAAATATTAAACCTACCTCATCACAAAACATTAAATTGTATTAAATTCGGTCCTACCTTCCCTTCTTTTCATTAATTGGGTCCAACTTTCCCCTTCTTTTCATTTAATGAAGCCATTAACCTGTACATGTATTAAATTCGGCCCTACCTTTCTTTCTTTTCATTTAATGAAGTCATTTACATTCCTTCTTTTTATTTATTGAAACTAGTTACACAAAAAAGAAATAAATGCATTCATTAATCGTGGATAGTTAAGATATTAATCGAGAATCTCTTAAAATTAATCTATATATTTTTTAATAAATAATCGAGGCCCATTAAAAAATAATCGAGTCAATTTAAAAAAATAATCGAGACAATTTAAATTAATAATCGAGACTTCATTTTAAGGGTTCGAATCTTCTTAAATAATCGAGGCTTATAATAAGCCTCAATTAGTTTTAACTAAATAATCGAAGCTTGTGCACTAATAATCGATGAAGTCTAAAATAATCGAGGAGTTATACTAAATAATCGATTAAATCTACAAAAAAAAAAATATTCTTAAATCATCATAATCGAGGAGCCTCGATTACTTTTAACTAGTAATTGAGGCTTCTTATAAAATATTCGAGACCAGTTTTGTAAATTATTTTTTAAAAAATAATCGAGGCTCAACTTATAAATTTAATCGAGGTTAAGAATTAATCGAGTCTTGTACTTTCAATTGAGGCCATTTTCAATAAATAATCGCGGCTACAAATTAATCGAGGCTCACTAAATATAATCGAGTTGGAATTGTTAGGGTTTCATTTTTAGAATTAGGTTTTCGGGTGTTAGGGTGTATTTAATGCCTGACAAAAGTACAATGTGTCAATCATTGGGTGTAGGGACCAAGTCTATTATAGTACAAATTGCCTAACAAACTACCTATTTTTAAAAGTTGTTTTTTCCCAATTACTATTTACTTTTGTCTACTTTTATCCATTTAGACTTATTTATTAACAATAAATTAAGTACAAAGGATTGGTGTACATGTCATTGAATTTTACGAACCTAGCTAGCCAATAGGTCCTTAAATGAATTTAATTTCAAAATGAAGTGAAAACTGCTTTTCATTTCCTTTTTTGTGGCTATTTGCAGTAACCAATCAAGTACAACTGCACAAGTTCTTTTCCACCTTCCAAACTTCACAAAATCTCAAAGTCTAGAAAATTTTTCGTGATAAATAATATTATTTTCCTTTCTTGCTCTTTCTTCTGAATGATCTATTGTGAACACATTTTTTTTCAACTCTTTTTTTTCACTAAGGTGTTCATTTCAAAAAAAATAAAAACATTGTGAGAGTTAAGAAGGGTTATTTGACATTTTCAACTCAAAATACTCAAAAATGTGATTTTTATTAAGCACTCTAAACTTCTCATAAGCATTGATTCCTTATCACTACTCATTCCTAACCCAAGGTAAGGAAATATGGTCTAAAGGCTCAAAAGGGCTAACAAGGAATTTATAGTGTGAAATGGTAAAATTTGGATAGAATAGGCTAGACCAAATATGGCCTTAAATCCTTTTGAAGTCATCAAGCATACTATTGCATTTTTGAGTTAGACACAATGAAGTTCTAGAGACAATACAAGTATGCATGATTACCACACAAGCAAGAAAATATTGTAAGAACAAAGTAATCTCTGGCTTAAAAACTCACATGGGTTCAACCAAGTTCAAAAGGCAATGCACTTTAGAATCTATCAAGCCATATATCACAAGGTCAAGCATGCATTCATGTCATTTTTCAAAATAAAACCATCTCATTATAAGTAACTTAACAACCCAATCCACACTTTAATCATCATCGACCACAAGTCTCCATAAGCCCAAAATCTCAAAATTCCAAAAACTTCCAGTTATTAAAAGCAAGTAAACGTGCAAACAAACAAACGAACAAGGCAAAAGTTAAAATAAAATTAATACAATCTACATGCAATGCAACACATAAAATAAAAACTAAAAAGAAAAAGAAATGGGGGTCCAAAATATCCACACTTCCCTCCCCCAAACTTATTTGATACTACGTAAGGATAAGTTTGAAGGAAAGAAGTGGTTCATCTTAGATCAGCTCACAAATGATTAAGGAGGGCATGGTGACATATGACGTCCGCGTCCGGACTCCTTCGATATTTTCTCCACTTGCTTACTCAACCTTCAAAAACAAAATAAAAATAAAAAAAAGATTAAAAACAAAAACTAAAAAATAATTTCTAGATAAACAAATAAATCATTATCATCATAATAACACAATTAAAACATTTAGTCCCCGTCAAAGGCTCCAAAAACTTGATCGGCCATTTTATAGCACAACCCGCAAGAGGACGGGACTGTGTAGACAGCAGTAAACAAGTGTCGTATCCACAGAGACTAAATTAGACCTAATTGTGTGTACTACAATATTGAACCTCAATTGTTATCTAAACGACAAGAAAAAATGGAAAGCTAACTAATCTAAACTAAGAAAAGCAATAAATAAATGAGAAAAATAAATGGAGAAGGAAATATGACTCTCGAGATTGATTTCTTTTAGTACTTAGCACTAATGATCCTATTAAATTTCTATTTGTGGTGTCAAATTTTACTAGGGCAATCTCTATTGCATCCTAAGCTCTCTCTTGAAACACTCAACCTGTAGGGTACACGCTAAGTTCACCGTCTCCGAATTATAAATCAATAGATAAAATCATGTCAATTAGTGATCAATTAACTAACACCCACACATAGCATAAGTAAAAGAAATATAATAGGGTCATAAACAATCAATAGAAAGAGAAATGCATAAATACTCAAATAATCTCAATCTAACAATACAAAATAATCTAGCCTAACATCATACAAATGTAAGAACTAAATCATCTAAAAGAAAATCAAAATAAAAACAAGAATAGAAACTATGTACAACCCGGAAGTTGGGCCTCGACACCACCATTGCTTCCCCTATTCTCCTTTTTGCTCCTTATTCACACTAGCTAGGTGGAAATTCTAGCTAGGGCATGGGTTTGATGGGTGGCTAGGGTTTTGAGGTGTAGGAAAAGAGGGATTTGTGTTGTGAAGAGTTTTGGGTTGTGGATGCTTTTTTTTCTCAATTTTCGTCCATGGGGGTTATATATAGTAGGGGAAGAAAAATGAAATTGAAGTAATCAATAAATGGGTGAAAAATGACCAAAAATCGGAAAAATCAATGTTTGGGTCGCGAGCAGGAAGAGTTCGCGCTTTTGGGTCGCATTCTAGATGAAGAAAATCGAGGGTCAGAAGGAATTTCAATGAGGGAAAAGAGTCGTGCTTTTTTGTGCTCTGGGGCGCGACCAAGAGGAGATCGCGCTTACGAGTCGCGCCTGGAAAAGGCCCGAAACACGAGCCGAGTAGGTCGCGTTTCCGGGTCACGCCTAGAAGAGTCCCAAAACGCGACTCCGAGGAGGTCACGTTTAGGGATCGCGCTTGGCGCGCGTCTCCGGCAACTTCCACAGTTTCGCTTCGTTCTCGCTCATTTCTTGATTGATTGACCTGATTCAACTTGCAACACACTCTTTATTCGATTATCTATCTTTTTATAGTCTTGAATCACTCAAATTTGAAGTAATTCATCCTCCATGTCCTATAAAACTAAAATAAGAAATTAAACTTCCATACCGGGAGGTTAAAAGTGCAATTCGGGTTAAAGCACAAGCACAACTCTTCAATTCACTTCATTTAAACCTTAAAATGTTGTGCAAAAATACCACTCATCATAATTTAAAACTTAAAATGTATTGGGCATAATAAAAATAATAAAAAAATAATGAGTATATATTTCAAACATTAATATATATATATATATATATATATATATTCAATAGCAATAAGTTATACAAAACATTGTTTGTTGTTTTGTTTCCTTACCAACAATTTAGTGATCCTAATGATATAAGTTATGCATTATAAATAATTGTTTGTCTACTGAAGCAGAACTATATGTCTTACAAAGCCATAACATATATATTACAAAGCATTATTCATTTATATTCTATGTTCCTCATATTATATTACCCTTTCGATTGGCGTCCATTTCTTTGTAACTACATAGAACATACAATTATGAGTTAATTACATCTAAACCAAAACGAAAAGCTATTTATTTCATATATAGCAGCGTAATAAATCATTAAATCTGTAATAATATTTATATCGAAAAACTCATAATCATAAAAAAAAACTATGTCATAACAACAAAAGAAGTGAATTAAAACAAAATTCATTATTACGATTAGAGTGATTAAACAATGTAAAAATTATATTTCAGCCTTCAAATACATTATAACACAATACTCTTCTAATATTCGATTGCTAAGTTTGTATGATTGATGATAATCTCAAATTTAATAAACTCATTTACATGGACATACATAAAGTTTCCAATCAAATTAAAAATCAAATTCGCACAAAAAAATCATTGAAAAATTAACAAGCCCCACTATCCGTTGCTAACAAGCACCAACTAAATATTAACAAATAAGTTGAAAATATTTAATCAAAAGTGTATACTAACCTTGTTTGACTTTCACATTGTTTAATCAAATGATGTGTTACAAGTTGACAACTCACTATCATCGTCATCATATATATCCAGAACTCGACATTCGCGTTTCCGGAAATCGAAAGATGTCGAAGTCGAGTTCCTTTTCAGTGTCGCCTTCACAGTAGAATAGCAACTGCAATCGAGAACTTCTTTAGCAGTTGATGATGTTAATTTTTTAGAGATATTGCCGGCCCTTCTTTCTGCAATAGCAACCACCGATTTTGGGAGAGAGAAATCTTCTGGCTCTGCGTCATGTTTTGATGTTAGGGTAGAAATGGAGAAGGGATATTGATATGGGTGTAATTGGTTTTCAATTTTGGATGGGAACAAAAAATTATATATGGATACGTATCAATTTTATTGTTGTTTCCATATTAAATTAACCATTCAAATTACATAAGTACCCCATTTGACTAATTATATATATTATATTAGATTTATCTCATATTTCACCAATTTAATCTCAACCATCCATCTTCAAAATTTGTGAGGTTGAGATTTGTCCTTATTTCTCACATGGGGAGTAGTCCTATTATAACCCACTCATATTTAATCCTAGGCATATAATCAAAATTAAATTACTAAACTCAATTATCAAATCAAATGCAAATCGAACAAGATTAAAAACTTGAACTATCAAATAATGAAACTAATTAATCCTAGGGAATGCAAACACATGAATTCATTATATATTAATCTAATTTCATCAACTTCCAATTTAATCCAATTATCTGTGGAGGATCAAAATTCTAATTACCTATCTCCATCGAGTCTCAAGATAAAAGTAGATTAACAATTTATCTATTACTTTCGTCTCTAGATTAATTGTCAACTCCTCATAGATCAACATATTTAAAAATCCTACAGATCACAAGTATGTGTATCAAATCATTCAGTTTAATCTCACTAATTAATTATCTTCATATATATATAGGAAAATTTACAATTCCATACCTACATTTTAGACACTTTTTAAAAAATGACCTATTTTATTACTATTAGCAAAACAGTACCCACTTTTTCAAAAAAAATTCAAATCTCACCTCGATCAAATTTATAGCATAAAATATCAATGTAGCATGCCTAATAAATTTATTTTATTTTTAGTTCATAATTAACATGGAATATTCAGGTAATATTTTTTATTGGAGCAAAAAAGCCATGCAAGAATTCCGGCGTGCCACATAGATATTCTAGGCTGGAAATTTGATCGAGGTCGGATTTGCAAAAATTTTGAAAAAGTGGGTACTGTTTTGCTAATAGTAATAAAGTGGGTCATTTTTTAAAAATGTCCAAAATGTAGGTATCAAAGTGTAAATTTCTCACACAACACACACACAAGTATGTGTATCAAATCATTCAATTTAATCCCACTAATAAATTATCTCCATATATATATATATATAAATGTGTGTGTGTGTGTGTGTGTGTGTGAAACACCACACACACACACAGAGACATGCATGTATCCTTTCTCGGCTTCATTTTTTTACAATAATTCTCAACATTTGATTGTTGACGTATATATGTGTAGCGACCCAGTTTTCTAATTATGTTTAAATTGCTACATTTTTTCTTTCTTTTCGAAAAACATTTTATTTTATTTCGTGTGATATTAATTGATTAAGTTTAATAAGTCGCGCTTAAATAATTTATATATAAGCATGAATTCATAGTAATTTCCATGTCATGAGCATGCATTTAATGTTAATTGGAGTGTCATATAAGTTGTTTTTTTAGCCCATTTTAGTTAATTTGAGCCAAGTCATTTCAAGCCCAAATAAATCTTTTCCTTAAGCCCAAACCTTTAAAGCCCATAGGGCAAGTAATTGATTTATTTCTTTTTTCCTTTCTTTCATTCTTTCCCACGAAAAAGTAGAGAGATGTTGATAAACTCTCTAAACCTTATCATATCTTATCAAAACCCTTTATCTCTAGCCATGAAATCAAGAGCTAAATTAACCTAATCTATCACTATAAATAGAGAGCGATTATCATTATTACTTCTCAACCAAAACGATTATTCGAGACGGAAGAGAGAGAGAGATCGTGAGTTGAGTTCTTTTTGTAGTTCTTTCCAAGTATAATTCCCTTCTTGTTTTTCTTCTCTCATCCATGAGTTTGCATTCCATAACATGTCATTTAGAGTGTGTCTGGGATTGTACGGTGGGTCGTCGTCGACGTCGGGAGAATGGAGACGCTAGATGTACAATTGTTGTTGTTGGTATGATTAGTGGGAGGAAAAAAGAGAGATAGGGAGTCGGCTGTTGTTGCTGAGTATGTGAACAGTAGTAAAATAAAATAATATGATGGCTTTGTTGTTCTTTGGTGTTGGTGAGGGAATAGGTTGTTGGTTGTGGTTGCCGTGAAGAAAGGTTTCGAGAGAAAGAGTTGTTCGGCAGACTTGTTATGACTTGGGAAAGAAGATAGATAGATAATTGGCCATAATTTGGTTAATAAGTATGTTGGGCCTTGGTGGATGTTTGGCCGAAATGGGTGGGTTGATGCCATTATTTATTTTGTTCCAACAAGCATGTCAAACCAAAATTGTAATGTGTATATATATATATATGCATGCATAGTTACGTAACATTTGTTAGTAGTTTTAGCCAAGCTTTAGCTAATTATTTTAGCATTGTTCGTCATTCCGTAATATATAAACACGTATATTTACGTAGAATTAAATAACCATTTGAGAATATAATTCGATCATGCATTTGTGATTAGGTCATGCATTTTCACATAAATAATTAGGTGGTTAAATTATTAGTAGTAATTAAGCATGCTTTAATGGTTTAGTTTCATGCATTGATTTGATCATGTTACTCATTTTATTAATTCTAGATAATTAATTTATAGGTAAAAGTGCGCAGGACTTAATTGGTTAATACCAAAGTCAAGGTCAAGGTGGGGTTTTATGTGATTCTGTCCCGATTATTCTCTCTATATTTTATTATCGAGTATGTGATGACACAGCACAGTACAGGGCCTTCGGGCTAAAGATGAAAATGGGCCTCCGGGCTAAATGAGACTGGGCCGACGGGCTATATGGTTTGGTCTACGGACTGAACACTTTTATTATTCTCAGCTATTCGTTTAATTTTATATAGCTTGGATAATTGGACACCCCCCACTGAGTCAGTAGTACTCACCCCAAAATCTACTTATCTTTTCAGGTGTTGTCTCGAGTGATGCGTAGCGGACAAGATGTGATGATGGTGGTCAAGTAGTCAAGCATGATTAAAGATTTAATTTATTTTTGACTTTATTTTATGTAATAATTGTCGAGTTATGCTTAGAAACTTCCGCTGTATTTCAAGTAAAATATTTTTTATTAATGAAAAGCATGGATAACGTGCCTTTTTCTATTAAAAGTGAAATTGGGGCGTTACAGAGTGGTATCATAGACAGGTCTACTTTCCTGCATACAAAAAAAAAGCAAGCAAGTAAGTATTGACCATCATCACATCCGCCGCATCACTCCGAGAAGAGGTACAAGTAAAGTTTTGATTTCATGTCAAGTTTATGATTATATGAAAAATATGTTTATGATAAAATGTTTTAACTGTCCTCGAGATATTTACCCTAAGGATTGTGTTATTAGATGCTTAGAAGAAGGTTGACTTCTAAGATACGCAAAAGGGCTTCGGTTAGTACTCAGAACATGTCCCAAGCAGAGTTGGATCAATAAAAGTAGTTTCTTTTAATTTTCATTAAAATACTTAATCTTTACGCTATGGTCGATAATAGGAATCATGCCACCGAAGAAGAATACGCAACCAATCCAAGAAGAAAGCGAGAAAATGGAGTCAATGAACAATTTTGACGAGAATGAGAATGGGGGGAATAACAATAACGACATGGATGCATTTGCCCAAAACCTCACAGATGCACTAAGAAGAGTTCTACCTCAACCGAATCAGAATTAGAATCAGAATCAGAATCAACATCAACACCAGGAAGGAGACGGTATCTTGACACATTTTTGCCAGTTAGGACCGCCCAAGTTGAAAGGAACTGGAGGGCCTCTAGCAGCAGAAGAGTGGATTCGGGAACTGGAGCGAATCTTCGATTACTTAGGATGCTCAGATGCCCAAAGAGTTACTTGTGCAGTGTTCCAGCTGACAGAGGACGTGAGTCATTGGTGGGAGGCAGTAAAGATCAGCATGAGCCCAGAGCAGCAAACCAGCTTGACCTGGACCATTTTCAAAAAAATGGTCATGGATAACAACTTCCCAAAGGCATTCCGGAAACAAAAGGAGAAAGAGCTGATGAATATAGAGCAAGGCAGCATGACCATTCTGGAGTATGAGCAAAAATTCAACCAACTAGCTCGCTATGCTCCTCACTTGGTAGACACAAATGAAAAGAAGGCTTGGAGATTTGAAGATGGATTGCGACCTGAGATTGGAGCACACTTATCTGCACTCAATCTCAACACCTATTCAGAAATTGTGCAACGAGCTCGGACAGTTTCAACCCGTTTGAATTTGGATAAGCCTACTCCAAAATTTCCCAATAATGGTGGAAAACGACGATGGGAGGATCACGACAACCAAGATAAAGAGTGAAGTTCTCAACCTGAGAAGAAGCTGAATGTTGCTGGAGGAGAGACGCTTGGAGTGATATATCAATATCCACAATGCCAGAAATGTCACAAATACCATCCAGGGGAGTGTAAGTTAGGGACACAAGCTTGCTTCAAATGCCACAAAGAGGGACATAGAGCCTGGGATTGTCCGTTGCATCAAAATAGGAACACTAAAGGAGGTGAAAACACCGAAAGAAGATGAAACTCTAGAGCTTTTGCGATAAATGGCGAGGAGTGAAAAAAAAAGAAGGAGATCAACGCGTTAGATTTTATTACCCATTTCTAGTTTATTTTCATAGCTATTTTGGTTTTAGTTTTATTTTTAGCAAACACGTGAACGCAAGGAAGTTATTTTTAAGTTGGAATAAACTTTTGCATTATTTTCGTAAAGATGGATCTACATAGTGCAAGTCGGTAACATCTTGTTAAAAAATCCATAATCAAGTACGAATAGATTGAAGACACAGAGCACGTGGGATCCTTGATAAAGGTGGCGCAGTTGATGTACCGGGATGGTTGACTCACAATGCCGTTTTTGATACCGCTTCATTTTTTAAGGATATTTTAGTGTCTGAATAAGGTAGTTAACCTAGAACCTTGCAGGACTATGGTCAATTAGAGAAATCTTTAGGGTAGAGGAACATAGCAAGACTTATATTTTATGTGCGAGTTAGTTAGATCTCATAACTTAAAATTTTAGGCATTAGCAAGATTATGGAAGATCGATGATAGATTTCAAGCTTAGATACCTTTAAGGCCTGAAACCAAGTAAGAAATTTCGAGGACGAAATTTTATTTTTAGTATGGAAGGATGTAGCGACCCAGTTTTCTAATTATGTTTAAATTGCTACATTTTTTCTTTCTTTTCTAAAAATATTTTATTTTATTTCGTGTGATATTAATTGATTAAGTCTAATAAGTCGCGCTTAAATAATTTATATATAAGCATGAATTCATAGTAATTTCCATGTCATGAGCATGCATTTAATGTTAATTGGAGTGCCATATAAGTTGTTTTTTTTTAGCCCATTTTAGTTAATTTGAGCCAAGTCATTTCAAGCCCAAATAAATCTTTTCCTTAAGCCCAAACCTTTAAAGCCCATAGGGCAAGTAATTGATTTATTTCTTTTTTTCCTTTCTTTCATTCTTTCCCACGAAAAAGTAGAGAGATGTTGATAAACTCTGTAAACCTTATCATATCTTATCAAATCCCTTTATCTCTAGCCATGAAATCAAGAGCTAAAACCTAATCTATCACTATAAATAGAGAGTGATTATCATTATTACTTCTCAACCAAAACGATTATTCGAGACGGAAGAGAGAGAGAGATCGTGAGTTGAGTTCTCTTTGTAGTTCTTTCCAAGTATAATTCCCTTCTTGTTTTTCTTCTCTCATGCATGAGTTTGCATTCCATAACATGTCATTTAGAGTGTGTCTGGGATTGTACGGTGGGTCGTCGTCGACGTCGGGAGAATGGAGACGCTAGTTGTACGGTTGTTGCTGTTGGTATGATTAGTGGGAGGAAAAAAAAAGAGATAGGGAATCGGCTGTTATTGCTGAGTATGTGAACAGTAGGAAAATAAAATAATATGATGGCTTTGTTGTTCTTTGGTGTTGGTGAGGGAATAGGTTGTTGGTTGTGGTTGCCGTGAAGAAAGGTTTCGAGAGAAAGAGTTGTTCGGCAGACTTGTTATGACTTGGGAAAGAAGATAGATAGATAATGGGCCATAATTTGGTTAATAAGTATGTTGGGCCTTGGTGGATGTTTGGCCGAAATGGGTGGGTTGATGCCATTATTTATTTTGTTCCAACAAGCATGTCAAACCAAAATTGTAATGTGTGTATATATATATATATGCATGCATAGTTACGTAACATTTGTTAGTAGTTTTAGCCAAGCTTTAGCTAATTATTTTAGCATTGTTCGTCATTCCGTAATATATAAACACGTATATTTACGTAGAATTAAATAACCATTTGAGAATATAATTCGATCATGCATTTGTGATTAGGTCATGCATTTTCACATAAATAATTAGGTGGTTAAATTATTAGTAGTAACTAAACATGCTTTAATGGTTTAGTCTCATGCATTGATTTGATCATGTTACTCATTTTATTAATTCTAGATAATTAATTTATAGGTAAAAGTGCGCAGGACTTAATTGGTTAATACCAAAGTCAAGGTCAAGGTGGGGTTTTATGTGATTCTGTCCCGATTATTCTCTCTATATTTTATTATCGAGTATGTGATGACACAGCACAGTACAGGGCCTTCGGGCTAAAGATGAAAATGGGCCTCCGGGCTAAATGAGACTGGGCCGACGGGCTATATGGTTTGGTCTACGGACTGAACACTTTTATTATTCTCACCTATTCGTTTAATTTTATATAGCTTGGATAATTGGACACCCCCCACTGAGTCAGTAGTACTCACCCCAAAATCTACTTATCTTTTCAGGTGTTGTCTCGAGTGATGCGTAGCGGACAAGATGTGATGATGGTGGTCAAGTAGTCAAGCATGATTAAAGATTTAATTTATTTTTGACTTTATTTTATGTAATAAATGTCGAGTTATGCTTAGAAACTTCCGCTGTATTTCAAGTAAAATATTTTTTATTAATGAAGAGCATGGATAACGTGCCTTTTTATATTAAAAGTGAAATTGGGGCGTTACAATATGTATTACTACAATTCAAATTTTTTATTCGATAATTTTTATTTTGACTTTACCGTCTAATAAAAATATAATTTTTTAATTAATATTAATTCACAAAATCTTGCATATATCATCCATTTTAGAAAGATTCAGTATTAAGTTAATTAAAATTACTAAAATAATTTAAATAGTTAATTAGTTCAAAATATTATTAATTATATGATTTTTTTACTATCATGACAAAAAAAATTTAACCAGTCTATGTTATCAATTAATTTACGTATGATATCACGACACACTGAATTGATTTAACTATTTTAATTATTACACATGTCGCAAAATATTAACTTTTTTTGTGTGTATTTTATCCAAACATACATTTAATATTATATTTTTTATTGTAATATAAATGATTACATTGAACAAATAAAACGAAAAATAATTTAACTAAATTAAAATGGTGTTGAATGTATAAATATCATGTGTTTAAAGAAAAAAACTTTGTTATTATAGCAACATGTGTTGCTTAATGATAAAGAAATGATAAAATCTCAAAGTTTGGTTTATATATAGTTTGTTGTGGCAAATTGCGTTCAAAATTTCATGTTCAATATATTTTTCAAAATCTTATACATTGTTTATATTTTTTAAGAAAAATATAATCTGATTTACAGTTGTAATTCTTGATTCAATGACTAACTAATTTAATTAATAGTACAAATCTAAGATAAAATTATTCAATTTCTTAATTTCAATTATTTCATCAACTAACAGAAAATGTTATTCTCATTTCTATAATTGATATGTTTTAAATTTGGTAATCACCATTTTCGTGGAAATCTATATTCCAAAAAATGTGGAATATACATTCCTTCCATCCGAGTAGTTTAATCATTCGTATTCAACCAAAATACATAATATATATAATTCTATAAAAAAAATCTAATGTATAACACTTCTACATATAATTACGTATTATATTATTGTTCTATATTATATTTAGCTAAATAATTTGAGAATTATGTTAAATAATTAGTAGTTCAATCTAATTAAGTGGGAAATATTCAATTCTTTTATTTCAACTCTTTTATAAGTAATTGAATTATGTTCAGTCATATGATTATGGGTAGTCAACATAATCATATTCCAAAAAAATTGTGCAATATTCATTACTTCCCCCTCATGAATTCAATTAATTATTCTTAATTAACTGAATAATCTAATATAAAATATTTTATATATAATTATCAAATCAATCAATATTCTAAATTTCTCAAATTATAAATTAATAAGCTAGAAAAACGTAACATTTGAACCTTAATTTAAAATTTATTTTCCCAATCAATCATTTATTATTGTAATATTTTAAAAGTTATGTATAAACTGTAAATTCATTTAAAGTTGGTAAATTTTTTTTACAATTAACCATATTTTTAAAATTTGTATAGCAACTTTCAAAATAGAGCTCCCAAAATTTTCTACATTAATCAATTCTTATATTTATCTTCATCATTGACTTTTTTTAGGTGCTCTTCTTTCACATTAATAGATGTATATTCTAGTAGTTCAACATATATCATCTGACATGTCTTCTTGGTACAGTCAACATTATCCGAGCCCGACCGTAAATAAAGAAGTTGGAATTTAATTTCAATAAATTTAATTGAAACTTTCTTCAAGGAGATGATTGGTATGAAAGAATGAAATTAAGTATGAATGGAATGAACCTGTGAATGGAATGAAGATTTGAATGGAATGACAATTCTTGTGATTGGTATATTTGCGGAATAAAGAACGTAAAGAAATATTATTTTATTTTTTATCTTATAAATGAATATTTTATATACTTTAAATTTATTTATAAATGAATAAAGTATAGTACCTAATATTATCAACATTTGTCATAATATATTTTTCTTATATGTCTAAATTGCATTGTTTTAGGATGTGATTGTTTTTCTAATTTATTTTAGCGAATTTAAATTTATTTATTTTATCAAAAACTTTATTCTAAAGTATTTAATTAATACATATATAATGATTTGTATACCTTAATAAAAATATGTTTACTTTACTGAAAAATAGTTTATCATTTTATTTTTTTATCTGAATATATTAAATTATATCAAATGCATAATTAGTTTTTTTATTAGAATATATTTATATGTTATATTTATTTTCATACCACTCTCATTTTTCTTCGATAAAATTTAAAAAAATATCAAAATTTTATTTTAATTTATATTTTAAAAACAATGAGTTTAGTTTATAATTTTTTCATAAATTCAAGTTTTTATTTTTCAATCTTTTCATTGGGATATAATCTGTATAAACTATGTAATAGTACAAATCTATTGATATAATATTTGAATTATAAAATGTAATATATTATATGTGGAGAATTAATTATATAATATATTATATTACTGTGGGATTATGTTTTTTATTTTTATTTTCTTGTTTGTTATGGTTGATATGATGGAGAAATAATTGGTGGAGAATTAATTGATGTGAATGAAGAATTGTAACAGTACAATACTATTGAAATAAATATAATATATTACAGGTGAATAATTAATTATATAATGATTGATGGAGAAGAAATTCTTGATTTTTGGTAGAGAACTTCTTAAGTATCACCAAGTTATAATACTATTGAAATAAATATAATATATTACAGGTGAATAATTAATTATGTAATGATTGATGGAGAAGAGATTCTTGATTTTTGGTAGAGAACTTCTTAAGTATCATCAAGTTAGTTTATAATCTTTCTATAAATTTAAGTTTTTATTTTTCAGTCTCTTCATTCGAATGTAATTTATATACACGATGTAATTGAGGGAGAATTATTTCATGTGGGTGAATGAAAAATTATAATAGTACAATTCTATTGAATTAATATTTAAATTATAAAATTAAATATAACATATTATACATTTCGAATTAATTATCTAATATATTATATTATTGTGGGATTTTATTTTTTAAATTTTTTTTTATTTGCTATGGTTGATATGATAGAGAAATAATTGGTGGAAAATTCATATGATGTGGATGAAGAATTGAAATAGTACAATACTATTTAAATAAATATAATATATTATATTGAATAATTAATTATATAATATAGTATATTACTATTTTACCCTTAAATTATATGCATGTTATGGATATAATAGACAAATCATATTTTGTAAGAAATTAAATAAATATAATATATTATATTTACAAATAATTATTTATAATATTTTATATTATGGATAATTTTATATAGTGGAGTTCAGTTATAACAAAACTATTGAAACAAATATAATATATTATATTACAAAAAAAAATTGTAATATATTATATTACTTTTTTACCCTTAAATTAAGTATAGATTATGCATATAATAGGAAAATCATATTTTGTAAGAAACTATCCATACTTTTTATATAGGTATAAATATAAATAAATTAAATGTAACTTATGGATATAATAGACAAATCATATTTTATAAAAAATTATCCACACTTTTTACATAGGTATAAATTATATCAAGCAAGTCACATATCACTAGGAAGATTAATTTGATTATTGATCCGACTATTAATACACCATTAAAGAGTTCTTTAAAAAAAAAAAACATCATTGAAGAAAAAAAAAACTTGGTATATAGTTTTTTGTTCTTATTAAAATAAAATGGAAAAGCTAGACTACAAAATTATAAGTAACCCCAATTTATAATTAATTACTTAATTGCTACTAATATCGCAACATGTTAACAAGGAATTAAATGAAATGAGAAATGTTGTACTGTATTTTTTTTACTCACACACCCGACATCACATGTGGTATTGAGAAGATTCAAACCTGTGATCTTTGATCTCTAAATAACCTCACTCCACCATTAGGTCATTCTCACTAGGACTACTGTAATATATTTTTTTTATTAGTAGTTATACTAAGACCAAGTATTACCATTATACTCCCAAGACAAACAAATATCTTCATGTAAAAAGTTCTTACAAATATGGTAGGTATACCTACCTTCGAAGTCTATTTAATCAAGTTACATTTCATATGAAAAAAGAAAAAGACAAGATTAAGACACAAATATGAGATGTCTTATGGTTCAAAATCCAAATAAAAACTTATAATCAATAACACATTCCAATATAAAGATTTGTGAGGGAATTTTATTTAGATTTTTCTATACCCTAGAGACCAAAAGTTTGCAATGATGGCAACTAGTTTCAAGCTAAGCTTGTGTCTAGATTGTGTTCCAAGTTTTGAGTTTTAGATTTCTTTGATCAAATTTGAGCATATTGTACAAGTTCGCTGGAGAAAATTCTAATTTATCCGTTGCATTTTGGAAATCAAACGCCCATACGGGGCGAATTTGATTTTGAAAAATTGTGATCTCACGAGCATATGGGTTTCTCTATTCATATGTTGTTTTGATCCTTAGTTTATTTCAAATTATTGTTACATTGTTATATTGCTTTATTAAGCTAAATTCTACATTTTATTGGTATTTGATTGTAATTGAATCCAAATCTTGACCCGTAAGATGGTCTGGCACAAAGAATTCCTTAAAAAATACCCCATCTGTAAACTTTTATTCGTCGTTTTAGAATTTTCAACAGAATTGAAATAAATATTTTGACAAATATACCCCTCCTTATAAAATCCTATTAAGATAAATATAAAGATTTATCTCACTCCCTATAAATAATTGTTTACAATGTACCACACTTAAAAAACAAATAAAAGTTTGCAAATAAAGAATTGGAAAAGCTGTTCCTTGAAAATACAGATTTAGTAAAAAAGAATGCCCTGTAAATTACTCAAATTAATTTCCTTGATTTTAGTCTATATAATGTGACAAATAAAAAATGCACCAAAATTCATACTACTAGATAACCTGTCATTGCATATAAAACATACTACCTTAAAATTTTGTTCTGATAAGATTAAGGGATGACACAAATTTAAAAATAAAAAATAGTCAGAAACATCAAGGAACAGAAACTACAGTGTGTACAAAATGAAGACGACCGACAAAATTGTTGCAGACAGTGACCCAATAAGTTGCTGCAATTACAGTTCCAGTGCACACTTTTATAGGAAGCTACTGTGGTTGGTTAGCGGCACCCCTTCCTCGACCATAGCCATTACCCCGGCCTCTTCCTCTCCCACCACCTCTGCCCCGCTCGTATCCAGCCCCTTTCAGTTATGGTAACAAAGTATAAGTCATCAAGTCAATTACACTCACCCAAGGCTATATACGTTCACAAGTAAATGAAAATTAGCATGCATAATACATCAACTGAGATATCAAGTGATGACACCATAGTATCAGATCAATGAATTCATAAGTGTTGTCACACCAGAATACCACTATGGTTGCACCATTTCACATTTTCATCAGGCTAAATAAATCAGTATTCTTTCTTAAGGAGAATGTCAATTTGATGTCTCTTTAGATTTATTTGACATATAAAATGCTAGCCACGAGACGATTACTAAACATAATCTTCTGACATGTCTAAAATGTGATTTAACAAAAATTGCAAGTTATAATCAATTTAAGAACTGTACAGCCAGTAAAAATTAGGTTTAATGAGTTGATCCAAAAATCTAATGTTGTCTTATTTCATTTGACTTTTGAAATTAAAATTCATTACATTATACATAGCTGGCATACAAGTTCATTTTTGGGGTACAGTGACAACAAAACTCCATTGTGGGCATAAAATATAAGAGTGACCCAAAGAAGATGAAAACTTACCACGGTATCCCCAGCCTCTACCTCGGCCTCGGCCTCGGCCTCGTCCCCCTCCCTCACCCCAGTTATAATATCCGCTATATTCTGCAAGTTGAATATCATCATTAAGAAAAGAGAATTTCAAAAGCAACCAATTGCAAATCATGAGTATAATATCACTAGACCAGTACCTTGATAGTCACCATAACCACCCCTCCCTCGGCCTCGTCCCCCTCCCTCACCCCAATTATAATAACCGCTATTTTCTGCGAGTAGAATATTATCATTAAGAAAAGACAATTTCAAAACCAACCAATTGCAAATCAGGTGAATTGTCACTAGATTAGTACCTTGATAGTCACCATACCCACCTCTTCCTCGGCCACGTCCCCCTTCCTCACCCCAGTTGTAATATTCGCTATTTTCTGCAAGTAGAATATATAAGTAAAAAGTAAGAACATAGACTTTCAAGATCAGCAATTGCAAATCATGTGTAATGTATAACTAGAACAGTACCTTGAATGTCACCATACCTACCCCTCCCTCGACCACGGCCTCTACCTCTACCTCTACCACGACCTCCAACTCGGGCTCCACCTCTACCTTGCAAGCGGCCTCCAATATTATCTGTGCATCATAAATTGCAGTAAGAATTATTATAATCCAAGCAGGTTAAGAATATACTTTCTGGATCATTGAAGCTGATCTATATACATAACAGAGAATAGCCTGCAATGTTTCAGGCTGCGAAAGAAAATAATGAAAGCCACGACTGCTTGATCTCTACGATTTATATGCTTTCAAGTACAGGATCAAGTAGTTGGATAATCAACAACAAAATCTGAATTTAAGAGAGTTCACAGCCCTGGTTGCAACTCCTAGCTCAACCTGTGGTGGTACAAGATTAATGAAAATCAATTGTTTCCTAAAGCGCAAGCTCTCTCAGATGAGCTAAATAAATATTTCACCACAACAAGGGTAGTGACCCTATCTTAAAGTTCAGAATTTCCAGTTGATCAGGGACTCAATCAAAGAATCAAGCTACCTTCACCAACATCTGTAGATGAAACGATCGATTGTTTATTCTGCTGCTCTTGCTGATTTTCACCTTCTGCCTGCTTCGCATTCGGAGCTTGGTACCTACAACCATGGAATCCTGCCTTTGTCAGTTATGCAAACAATAATATAACTACAAAAAAAAAAAAAAAAAAAAAGTTTTCCACAATTATCTCATGATGCAGCTTCTACAATTACCCCGGAGAAGTCTTGTTCAGCTCAAGAGTTGATAAAGCAATGCTAATCAAGGAAACTTGCCGCTTCATCTCTAGCCTGCAAGATTTGGGCATCAACAAATTTCATACGGCAACTGAGGAAACACATTTTCTGGAATTTTGACCAACAGAATGCAAGAACTTACGGACTGAGGCCCTCTTCAATGGGCTCATAGGCATCAGTTATAGTTGTGGAGCTAGTTGATATATTTTGATGTAATCCAGGGATTCTCTTCTGTATTTATACACAAACAAAAATGTCAAACTTGTATATGAAATCTCATAACTTATTGAATATTAACCAAGACTTGTACTAGAGATACAAGTATTTTACTAGGTTAAACCCTACAGCCACTAGATAAGATGGAAAACCAACATCTAAATTAACAGGACCTTGATAAACTCTGCTATTGCCACAGCCTTACTAATAGCCTGCCCCATTGCCTTCAGTACAATCTCCTTTTCCTGCTTGTCCTGAGCATAAGAGTAGGAATCATAATCAGTCTTCATATCAATGCAATAAAATACAACAAGATAAAGGTTTTGTAAATCCAAAAGGCTGAGAAGATGGAAGAACGTGAAGAAAGACCAAACAATTGTTCAGAACAACAAAAAGATGACTCTTGAACCAACACAAAAACAAAGAGTTGAAAAGCTGAAATCATCATTTTTGGAGGGCCAGAGCAACTCTTAAGCACTTTCGGAGGCCTGCAGAGGCAATTAAAACAAGCCAAAGACACATTCCAAAAGATATGCTAATACTCAATCTCACTTAAACCAATCATGTCAGGCAAAGGTCGTCCCCCACCCTACGCCCACCCCCGTGTATTATTTTCTCTGTCTCTATTTTTGGGGAGTTGGGGGGTGATGATGTCATTCTTTAGGGGTGTTAAGAAGTTCCTGAAGGTTCCAAGTAAAAGAGGTAATGTAATGGGAATGGAGTACTACATCCTATTCCTACCTACATGCACAAAATCTCATTTTGAGACATCCATATCTAACTATATCAATATGCACCTGTGAGACTGGTTTTAATATATTGTGCTGATTATGATCTAATTATAATAACGATGGGCCATATATTCATACGATGGAAGTAACTCATTCTTGCTAAAATTCTCTATATATTCCACTATAAGGGCTAATTACATAATCAAAATAGTCAACTTAATATCAATTACTTAATAGTCTACTATCTAATCTTCTCGAAGATTCACCATAAATCCTCCAACACTTTTAAGGTGTAGAACAAGTAGTGTATACTCTAGTAGGGTGCAAAGATTGCAACCGGCGAGGCATGTAGACAAGTTAATCGATCCTACGAGAATCGACAAATAATCTGCCGCAGTAGAGGTACTCTAATATATGACTGTGTAAAAATTGCTTAAATTCAAAATATTCACTCTCAATACTTATCCATGCTTCAAACATCGAAAACGCGGAACCCCTTTTAATCAGGACTCGATATTTACCTCATATCTATCACTACTAACAAATTAATTTCACAAAAATCACTAGATAAAGCATCCGAAAATCCACAGAAAAAAAAAATTAAAAAAAAAAGAACCTGGAACAAGGAAGTTGCATAAGTGACGTAATTACGAATGAGACCGTGAGCCGTGATTCGGATTTCATTTTCGTTAATGGGTTGCTCCGGTTTCGGCTTCTCCACCCTCTGGTATCTCTCCATTCTCACTCTCTCTCTCTCTCTCTCTCTCTTCCTCCCTACCTCTCTCTCTCTCTCTGCGTGCCTTACTGTGTGTTTCTCGAGGGTTCTTAGCTGCGTGCTCTCAGAAATAGCGGCAACTCATATAACTTAAGCCCAATGCTTTAAGGACTTGTACCCTAAGGTTCAACTCGTGACTCATGCTCACAAAATTGAAAATTAATATAAAATGTTTTTCATCAAATATTTTATTCAACTTTCAGGCCATGTTTGCTTATCACTTTTATTATTCAAAACATAGAAAACATGTTTATTTTACTTATTTTTAATTCTAATTTTCACGTTTCTCAATTTTATATAACTTATTCAATTATATATATCACTAGTATACCACATGTGTGATGCACAGATAGCATTAAAAAATATTTGTGTACGATAATAAAACTATATCCAATCATGAACTCAGTATGTATATATATGGATTGTATATCAACTGAATTATAAATTATTTTGTGTATTTTTTTATATAATGTGTCATCTCTCTTTATAAAAGAAAAGACCATGAATTTTATGATGTTTCTATCGTTCTAAATAGATTGTTATGTTGTTTCGTCGAGCTAATTTAGTCCATTTTATCTGGATTCATGAACCGGGTTGTAGAAAACAAAATATCATCGAGGGATTGCATATGTATGCATATTTAAAGCTTCACATATGTGTAAGAAAAAACAGGAATGATAGGTGATGAAAAAATTATTTTTTTTAGTAAAAAGGGAAGTAAAGTGCATTATATTTAAAGATTTAACTCATTAAAAGATATCTACCATATTAAGAGCGCCTTCAATTCTTACAATCAAGTCTTCAAATTTTGTGGAGCTCTGGTGGCAGAACATTTGTATTGTTTGACAAATAAAAAATGTATAGTAATTGATGTATATTCATTTATTCAAATTCAATTATTATGTACGATGTCCGACTTAGCTTGCTCTTTTAGCCAAGTTCAATGATTAATATATGTTTGATGTTTTACCCATTAAAATAACATTATTTAAACAAAAAATCAATGCTCCAGATTTAAACAAACACGCGGTGGCAGTTTCATAAATAACTCAAAACACAAGGTTGACGTGAATTCATTAAGGGCATTATTGGAAGAAATTAATACATGTTCTCCGATTTCACAGAGCATCATTACAAGTCATCTTCTCACATAACTCCTTCACGAAATCGACGATTACACAGACTATCTCAAGAAAAAGCAATCTAGGATTTTCAAAAAAACGCAAAAATCGCTGCAAAATTGAGCAAGACATTCAACAGAAAGATCCTCTTTCGCAGATAAAATGGCCAATCATACTAAGAAAGGTAAGTTCATACTACAGCAACTATATTTTACTTGATATTTACTATAAGAAACTTCACTAAAATTACATTAAATTGACAATATTAAGTTTGGGTAATGATATTCAAGAGATACTTGTTTGATAAGGAATGGAGTTTGAGTTTTTGTTAGTATTGGTATGATTTATTTTAGTGTTCGTTAGCATATGTTATATAGTTTTCTTAGTATCGTATTTTATTACTCATTAGTTTTATAATTGATATCTATTAGCATTAGAAAGATACTTTCTTAACTTATAAAATTAAACATATATGCTTCTTACAGTAACATCTTCTTTATCATATTTTATATTATTCTGTTAGCATTCAAATTGTTTTATGTTAGCATGTAAAAAATTATAGAAAACCTTTATTGTATATTTCAATAATTCTTATCAATATCATATATATATATATATATATAGGGGTGGGTTCAAATAGGAACCAATCCCCCCGTGAGAACCTAGGAACCAATCAAATTCAAGGATTTTGATGACATGGCGGATAAAAAGCAGTGGCATAGTTGTAAATATATAAAATTCGAAATATAAGGGATAATTCTAGATTTTTTTATAAAGTGATGTCATCATCTTTTAAAAAAAGGATAAGGGCCAAATTGACCACCAAACTTATTTGGGGGGCTCAATTGGTCCATTACAACTTTTTTGGGCACAATTGAGCCACCGCGTTGTTAAAATTGGCTCAATTGGGCCACCGCGTGACAGAGCGTTAATGGGCTCCGTTAACTGAGGCTAAAATGAAGTCGTTTTGATCTTTTTTTTATCCGACTCATAGCTAATCCCTAACCCGACCCACTCTTTATCCATAACCCGACCCAATGATCTAAAATCCACAAAATCGCCGATGAAGAGAGTCCCACGGAGGAGAGAAATCCCGTCGGGCTTCTTCTATTTATGACTGAAAGGCTCGCCGGGCAGCGTGAGCATCAATGTCCGATGAGGGAGACATCGGAGTTGCAGAGTTCACTGCAAAAAGTGCAGCAATGGCGTCAAAGGCTGAGATTGATGAATCGGCCTCTTTTTTACTAAGATCGGGCTTCGATGAGGCAGAAGTCGTCGAGAGCAGGTCTGGGGATTCAATAGCAGGTAACTTATCTTCATCTTGCTCTAAATCAGTATCCCCTTCCCTTTCTCGCTCTGGGTCTATAAGCCCTTTTTTCTTTTCCCCTTCTTGGTTTATAAGGGATTCTTGGTGTTGTGTTTTGGATTGAGGCTGGATGTGGGTGAAGAAATTGTTAGGATTTTGAGATGGCTGACGGGGTGTGTGAAGGCGGGATATAGGTGTGGAGTCAGACGTGGATGAATGGTCTGATTCTGGTGATTGAGTGGGTGGGATGGGATCTGGACTGAGGGAGAAGGAGAAACGGAATTGGGTTTGGTTTGTTTTCTTGATTTTTTTGAACATGTTCAGAATTCTGGAACATAACTTGAATTTGAATCTGGATTTTGTGCTAAATTTTTGGCAGATTTTAGATCAGAAGAGAAGGCAATTTTTGCTAGTTTTTTGCGTGATTTTTTGGAAGAGGAAAAGGCGGATTCTGAGCAGGCTGCCCAACAACTTTTTGTGGAATTTTAGATCATTGGGTCGGGTTATGGATTAAGAGTGGGTTGGGTTAGGGATTAGCTATGGGTCGGGTAAAAAAAGGATCAAAACGATGTCGTTTTAGCCTCAGTTAACGGAGCCCGTTAGGGTTTCATCACGCGGTGGCCCAATTGAGCCAATTTTAACAACGAGGTGGCTCAATTGAGCACAAAAAAGTTGTAGTGGGCCAATTGAGCCCCCCCCAAATAAGTTCAGTGGCTAATTTAGCCCTTATCCCTTTAAAAAATTCTTAAAAACTTTAAATAATCATAACTTACTCGTTTTTATCCAATTTACACAAAAAATATATCAAATTAAAGATTTTTTTTCATGCCTTTTCATTTAAGATCCATAGTGTATGTGTTTATTTGAGCAAAAATTGATGAAAAATACAAAAAAAAAATTCACGTATATTCAACTCGTAACTGTCAGATATTGCTAATATGATATCACAATATTGCTCATATCTTGTGTTTATGTTGCTAATATGAAATTTTTTATGCACGACTTTGAATCTTAAGTTGCTTTCATGAAAAAATAATTAAAGTATGAGTTATATATAGTTAAGTTCATAAACAATTATAACTTTATCAATTGCTTAATATTATTTTGAAAACTTATAATATTTGAGAATTTAAGTCATACTAGCATATCATTATTCACATATTAGCAACATGTTACTAACATATTAGCAAATTATTAGTCACATATTAGCAGTGTATATAATTCTAACACATTAGCAATATGTTGTATGTATGAATGATGTTACACATATTACACAATATTATTTTAAATGTGGTACAATATTATATGTGTGGTGTTTAATACATGTCAATTTAATATTATGACCTCGTCAAGTCAGCAATATGAGTCTATCTCATGTTAGCAACAGACTCTCTTGATGTTAGCAATATAAACCTCTCATGTTAGCATATTAATTCAACGCCAGAAAAGACAACGGTTTTAAAGTGTTGTCTATTTAATTCCGGGAATTGGACCCAAAATCCGAAAAAACATAACCTAATTTATAAATTATGAAAATAACACCGCCTTCATTAAATCCTCAAATATTACAAGTTTGCCACTTTACTTTGACTAAAACTTTGACTAAATTATGGTCATTAGATCTAATCAAATCTAAGATTAAAATTGGTTTCTAGGTTCTTACGGGGGAATTGGGTTCCTATTTGAACCATTCCATATATATATATATATATGTTAGCATATATCGTTGGTTAGCATTATCATTTATGCTTGTGAGCATTACAAACATTGCAAAATTATGCATGTTGCATATTGTTATTATATATTTTTATTAATTTATTAGTATTCAAAATGAGATTTTTATTACCATTCTTTAATTTTTCATATTTTTCTTACATTTTTCTAAAACATTGTATATTTTTTCTATAGTATCTGATAAAAAATAAAATATTAAAATATTTGGTAAAAAATGATTTACAAATAAACAACTAATTGCTTCTATCACTTCTAAATATCGATACAATAATAAAAATAAAACATACTGACATGCGATCGTTTCGCGCTCAAAATAATATATATACTCATGTGCCCACAGCGAGCGTAGCTAGCTATGAGTAAGGGTATCCCTCAAAGAGCTTATGTGATCTTACTTTCGGGCCACCAATCACAAAAGGGGATTGATTTATGTTGTCACCTTACTGGAATATAAATTTGCAAAATTAACTAAAGAGAATATCAAATAACAAAAGTTTTGGGAGTTTGAACTAGAATCAGGTTTATACTTTATTCACTCGATTATGGGCACACCGATTTTCCTACATTACTAAGTCACCCAGTTATGGAGACCGGATTCCTCGCTATGTCTCCTCATTCATCTGTTCATAATATCTTTAAAAGTGATTCTTCGTCAATTAAAACCCATAATCTATCAGTCACCTCTGGTTCCCCTAAGAGATGTAAATGAATAAACAGCAGTGTGCCCTAGACGAACCCAAGTTTGTTATGTTTACTAATTCTTCGTGTGCCCACAACAACCCACCGATTTTCCAATTATTGTTTGAATTAACACACGGTCACAATTCACTAATTCAATTAATCATGGTGTGCCATCTACAACTAAAGAGTGATCAACCATATTAGTCATTTTAAACACACATTCACTTGGAACAAGATCAAAAATCAATAGAAACTGTTTATGCAGTAATATGCCCACACGACCTCACGAGTTCAGAATTTGATCTAAACCATTATCTATCGTTCAAACACCGGAAATGGAAATCTAGCTACTCATGCTAGATGGAATAAAAAGTACATAAATTAAAGATATGATTTAAAGAAATAAACTTACTAAATTAAATAAATAGTTGACTCAACATCAACGTTGAGCATGAAATAGGTTTCTAATTCATGTGGACATAAGGCTCCTTAGATTGTTTGGCTGCCGGATTGAGCAGCTTTAAAGCAAAATAACAATGAGAAAATTAAAGTGTAGATTGTCTATAACATTGTTTCCAAAAACTAACATTGTTTAAATAGAGAACAATCCGAATTCAAATTCCCTCCACAGGCGGGGGTCTTCAACTGTCTGCCCGAAAATGGTGTGCCCTGGTTCACTAGACTGGATAAATCTTATCTAGTCAGTTTGTTGATCAAATCCCGACTTTTCAGGGATCTCTTCTCATCTCTTCATGCTAATCCCTTCCAGCAGTCATTCCTCGCACCAACTCTTCACGGATCAGCTCTGCTCATCCATCCTTATCTCCAGCCAACAGAATCCCGCAATTCCCGCGTGTGCCCTCTCCAAAGCCTTGGTCGAATATGTATGAGCAATATGGGCACGACATCATCTAGTCAGCTTCATCCTTTTCTGATGTGCCAAATCTACTTTCCAAATATAAGGATGTTGCTGAAGAAGTTCTCATATGCCTCTGAGTGCTGCTTATAGCGTTGGGATATTCAATGAATAATTAGGCAAAATGTCTCTTTCGCCAGATTCGACCTCTGAAAATGCCATATACCTCTTTCCTGGTTCTTTCTGACTTAAAACATACTAAAAATGACATTTAGAACGTCTAAAATGCCCATAAAAACGTGAAATAAATGGACTTGTCATATACCAATATAAATAAAGATAAACTTATCAATTTGATGTATAAAGTTTGTTCAAATTGGCAATTGACATTTCAGAAGATTATATATGATAGTTTACAATAAAAATCAGAATGCTTCTCATTATGTAAGCCATAATATAGTAATACACTGTTCACTCTATGTTTCTAGTCTATTAACAACATGAAAAAATATATATTAAAATATTTCTAATTAATTGCGTACAAAAAATTAAACAAAATTTACCTAATTATCAAATATCTTCGTGAGATATATATTTGAGGAATGAATTTCAATCCAACAGGATTCCTTCAACAACCTCGGCATGCCCTTTTATTCTCTACTCTTTTAGAGTTTGCAAAATAACTATATAAGAATACAACATAGAGTAGAACGTGGGACAGACCTGGGGGGCTAGTGGGGGCACCCGCCTCCCTCAAATTTTGTCCAATTATATATATATATATATATATATATACACGTGTGTGTGTAATTTATTATATAAATTTAATATTATTTGTATTGTAACATTATTTTTCGCCCCCTCAGAATTAAGATTATTACATCCCCCAATTAGAATTCATGCGTCTGTTTTTTAGTACAACACTTTGAATGCATAAAAAATTTAATAAAACAAATAAAATAATTGAATGCAAAACAAATCAAAAGAAACCAAACGAAATGAATAATGAGTAGCCCTACCCCTTGTATTTATAACATGAATATGTAGGGAAATATATCACTTACATAAGGTTAAGAGTAATTACTTGCATTATATACTTTTATAATTAAATAATTATTCGATTGATTGCGATTCTGTCAAAAGATTTTCGTGTATCTTGCTAAAAAAATTCGGCTAATTATGATTTCTATTACTATATATACAATATATTACTCCATTCATTTCATTTTGATTGTTGTTTTATTTTTTTTATTTTGTGTCAAAATATTTGTTATTTTATATATTTTCACACACACTCTCTCAAATTTAACCCTATCTCAAACCTTATTTTAGGAAAATATAAATGAATAAGATTTTATGACATATATGAGGGTTGAGTATATTATTCCATAATATTAATTATTAATTATAGATAAAAAAAACTAAAACAACAATTAAAACGAAATGGAAGGAGTATATTTTAGTATTAGTGTTCATAATTAAGGTAAATTGAAAATTAATTTAGTTGTGACAATCTTTTAGTTGAATTTGATATATATATATATATATATATATATATATATATATATGGGGTGGTTCTAGTGTAAACCATTCATAGTGTGTAAACTGTAAACCAATCTTCCACCACACATTTTTCAAAATTCAATAGTCTAGATTTGGTAAAAGAGACGGTGGCATTACTGTAAATAAGAGGAAGTTCAAAAATGCGGTGGCATTTTGGTAATTTTCATGTTAAGGTCAAAATAAAAAAAATGCGGACTTCCATGACGCATGCTAACGGAGACACAATCATATGTTGACGAACACATAATCATATGCTAACGAAACAGCATCACTTAATGCACAACATGTAAGTTTAAATGCAAAACTGATTTTCTTGTCAAATAATTAAATAATGAATTTAATATGGTTGGAAAGCTAGTCAAGCCTACTTTTCAATAAAAAATAATTTAAAAAAAATATTAATCGTTGACAAACTTATGATTAATGTTTTATTAAAGATTGTTAGTTGCATTATTTGGCTTCAATCCACTGCATTATTGTTTCACTAGCATTGGATAATACATTCATTCAGCATTACATAATGCTTCCGTTAGCATACGACAGTGCTAATAGAAGTAAATGATGAAATGGAATAAAATTAATTTATTGAAACATAAGATTGATGTAATAAACCTTTTATAGCAATATATAATGTTTCCGTTAGTATACAACAATGCCAACAATATCATATGATAATGCTAACATTATAATGCTACTGTCATATGCGTTACATAATTCTACTATTAGCATTATCATATGCTAACAATAGCATATGACAATGCTAACAATAGCATTAACGTTCATTTAACTATACTAACAAATATTTTAGTATTTGCTATTATTAATATTCATTTATATTATTATCACAATCATCACATGTAGTATGAAAGATACATGATTCTATTAGCATTATTGTAATGTTTTCATTAGCATATGACAATGCTAATGTTAGCAATGCATTTGCATTCTCATTTAAAAAAATATCTTGATGCATCAATGTATTGTTTGTTGTCAATATATTGTCTTTCATTAGCAATATGTTATTATTTCGTTAGCATTATAGTAATAAGATATTAGCATTGGATAACCAATACTAAAATGACTTAATGCATTAATATATATTGTTCACTGTCAATATACTGTTCTTCGTTAGCGATGTATTATTATTTCATTAGCATTAGAATAAAATATTATTATCATTGAATAATTGTGTCAGACGAATACAACATATAATAGATTTCTAACGTAATTCAAACAATATGCTAACGAAAATTAATATTAGTTCATGCTACGTTAAAGGTACAAAAGTACCAGAAACACCAAAAATAAAAATAAAAAGACTATAACAAAAACTAAAAAAACAAGCCAATTTAGCCGATTTAAAGCCTAGATTCTTTCATCTGAAGAAAAAAAATAGATGCCTCATAAATCTTTCAATGGCTTCATAGAAGATTTTCAGATCTTGGTATATCTATTTTAGTCTCCAAACCATGAGACTTTTAGTTGGCACCTGTCATCAAAATATTATAATGTCAATATTTAAAAGCATTTTACTTGATAAACACAATTCTAATAGAAAAATATAATGATGTTAATAGATAAATTGTATCATGCTAACACCATACTACGAGAACCAAAAACATATATTCTAATTCTTCAACCAATAATTAATTAACTTTAAATCTGAAAACATAAACCATCAACAAAAACATTTTCTCTGAATAAACAACACATAGACACAACCAAAAAAACACAAACAAATTTTCAAATGACTTTTAAATCTCATAAAAAATACATGTTGCATCCATCAAATCTACAAAAAACCGAAACACTAAAACAACGATGGTATACGTAGATATAGATCAGAAAAAAATTAATCGTGATTGTGGGAGAGGATCTAAAAATAAAAAATATAGCTCCAGACGAGCTTCAATCACCTGCGTTTTTTCTCTTTTTCAGATCTTCATCGCCACTACTATTGTTGGATTTCCTCATATATGTGGAAGGCATAGCGATGTCGACAGTTGAGAGAGAGAGAGAGATATTACATAGCAATTATTACTACTGTTTTTTATGGAAGAGACGACGATAGTGGTGGTGACGATGATGACGATGGCGGTAGACACCAATTGATACTAATTAGCCTATTTAATGAAAAAACTTATAATACAAAACAATTTAGCCTATTTCAAGTTCAGATTTCTTCATCTGAAAAAAACACCCAGGTGCCTTATAAATCATTTAGTGGCTTCATAAAAAACTCACATCATGCATAACTATTATATTCTTCAAACCATCAAAACTTGAGTTGGTACCTTCATCATAATATTATACGGTTAGCATTTAAAATCATCTTACTTAGAAATATTTGTTAGCACAAATATTTTTTTAAACGAATTCATCACATATACAACAAAACACAATGCTAACGACAAATCATAATAATATTGAAAGATAAACCGCATCATGCTAACAATGTACTACGCGAACAAAAATACCAAAAATATATATATATATATATATTGATTATTTAACCAACGATTAATCAACGTCAACCAATAATTAATCAACGTCAAAATTGAAAAAATAAACCATCAACAAACATTATCTCTAAAAAGAACACATATTCAATAAAAGTAAAAATACAAACAAAAAATACGATATATAGCTCAATTTTGATTTTTTTACAGAAATTACAAAATCATCGGTGAATCCATCAAATCCACAAAATACTAACAAATAATTAAGCGATGGTATGCTAAAAAAATAATCGAAAAAAAAACACCAAATTGATCGATTGTGTAACAGATCTAAAATACAAAAACATGGTGAAGATCTTCATAATATATGGAAGGGATAGTGAAATAGAGAGAAGATACAGAGCAATCGTTGCTACGGTTGTTAGATATCCTCATATGAGTGGAAGGGGCAACGATGGTGGCGGTGGCGGTGGAGAGAGAGAGAGAGAGAGTTGGAAGGGGTGACGATGGTGGCGGTGGCGATGACGATTGAGAGAGAGAGAGAACGATGATGCTAGCGGAGAGAGAAAGGGGGGAGAGTGAGAATCCACTCATGTGAGAAATGGAGAAGGAGAAGAAATCAGATGACAAACCCTAACAAGAATTACTAAATTACATAAATAACTCTCTATCCATAAAATATGTTAAATATTACAAAAATATCACCTTAAATTGGATTTAATATGGGCCACTAATTTTTAATGAATGAATTGTGAGAGATGGACTTACAGTTTACACACTAGAGATGATTTACATTTGATCCATTCTCTCTCTCTCTCTCTCTATATATATATATATATATATATACACACGTGTGTGGTTTACATGATAAATAAATAATTTAATAATATATGAGATGATATTTTCTTTTTTTGAAAAGTGTAAATGGGTGAGGAAAATGAAGTTTTCTATTTGCAGATCCGATATTGTTATTATATATTATATAGATTATAGTGGGACTCATTATTTAAATATTCATCAATTTATCATTACCACACAAATATTTATCTTTCATCCCAATCACAAATTCAAATTGAAAATATAACTAAACAAACATATTTCCATTTTCCAAACCGATAACTCTAAGTATTAAATCATTCATAATAACAACATCATTATATTTTTTTAAAAATCTATACACCTCGTAAATTGAGTTGAAAATATTGAAAACTGAAAAATTGAGTTGGAAATGATAACAAACAAGGCCTTATCATTCTAAATTGTGAAATGGGGGGAGTTCTACCCTACCATTGGGGTATTATCATAAAGTGTCCTAATAGGTTTATTGTGACAGTACTCCCCTACCCATGTGGTACTATCCCAAGTGCTTCAATAGGTCTTTTGTGACACTTCCCCAATGGTAGGGTAGAACTCCCCATGAGATGTATGATTTAAATTTTAAATCTCACCAAAGTTTGAGTTTGAACTCCCTTCCCCAATTCAGCCGTCCGTTGCCTCTCAGTGGAGTATGGGTATTTGTGGTCATAATTGAAATTGTATTGGTTGCGAGTAGGGATGTAATTGAGTAAGGCCACTCGTGAACTATTCATATTTTGATTCGACAAAAGTTCATTAATTAAACAAATAAAATTTGAGCTTGACACTACTTGACTAGCTCACTAGCTCGTTGAATGAGTTAGCTTGAAAATATGGAATTATTATAGTGATAAAACTTATATTTTATATGGGTGTTTCTATATACACCACATTCTATAATTTTTTTCCATTCTTTTTACTTTATACACTGCATTATTTTTCATTTTTACCCTCAACCAAAAAAATTAATATAAGACAATTTAATAAAAACAGAAAAAGAAAACAGAGAAAGAGATGGAGGCCCGCTACATCTGCTATCCACTACCGCCATACTACCATTTTCTCAACTCCTCTCTTTCATTTTCTCAACTCAAATCACATCTCTTATTTAACTTGTCTTCTTTATTCCACATCCATCCCACCAGAAATTTTGCCACAAATTGAATTTTTAAAATAGACTATGAATTTCAAAAGTAATTTTTCGAAACATCTCATGATGTTTGAAAAATGATTTTTGAACCTCATCGATATTTTGGAAAACTAAATTTCAAACATTAAGTTTTTTTTAATATGGATAATAGTATTGAAAAATAATTTTTTTTTCGAGTCCATGTGATGCATTTCAGACTGAATTTTTCGAACTAACTCCAAATTCAATTTCATCGATCTGTTAAAAGTGGGTTTGATGGCAGATAGAAAAATCAAGAAATTGATGCTCCACAAGGTTGGATGACACAGGAACTCACCAGAAAAGAAGACAAGAATTTTAACAAGTATTTGTTTTTGAAGTAAAAAGGGCATTTAAGTAAATTAATAATTATTTATTTTTGAATTTAATTTAATAGTGGTGCGAATAGCAGCACCCATTTTATATTTTAATTAGTAGTAAGTATATTAAGTCTCTTTTAGGTTCGAGTCTTTTTTCTTTTATTTATACAATTCATTAAAAAAAGTATATTAAGTCTCTAATAAATTTTATTTATCGTAAGAAAAGAATCAATTTCAATGAATGTAGTTTTTTTTTGTGAATAAAGCAATTTAATTTTAAAAATAAAAAATTAATATTTAACTTGAAATTGAAATTTAAAAAAACTAATAAATTTAAAAGTTCAAATATATACTTATGTCACGTGAACTTTGACATTTTTTTCTAAAAATGTCCTAAACTTCAAAAGATACAACAAAATATCACGAACTTTGACATTTTTTTTTAATAAAAATGTCCTAAAAAAATACCAAAAAATATTATGAACTTTTCACTTTTTTGTAAAAATATAACGGAATTCAATTTACAACACCAGATTAATGACGAGTCATACCAGAGTTCAGCACGTCAAAGTGATATGATCAAATTTTTAATTTTTTTAAATAAATAAATAATGACAATGTTGTTTTTCTATTTCCCTCTCTATAATTCTAACTTTCCATTCCCTTAAATCTCTCATCATTAATCAAATTTGAAGGAAAAAATGATTTCTTTACATTCGTTCCAAAATTCTCAATTCCAATGTCAAAAAGAAAAATAAATAATTTTTTTTCACTCCCCTCAAAATCTCAATCTCGACAAATTCAAGTCAATTTGAAGAAAAAAATTATCTACCCTTCAAATTGAGGTTTAAAAAAAATTAAAAATTACACATCACTTTGACATGTTGGACATAATGTAGGGAGTTTCTATTTGCACCACCAAATTTGCTCTTTGCACCACAACTATTCATTGCACTCCTATTTTTACTCTTTGCACCACTAACATTTATAATAATGTCCTTCCATCTAAAATATGTGTCTCACTTGAAAATAAAACTTAAAATCAGTGAAATAAAAACATAAAGGAACTTGCACCTCCACATCCTCTAGACTCAGAACTGCAGATAAATTTAAAATTGAAACAATTAATCACGAATTCACCACGAGGTCCACACACACAAACACGCATATGTAGGAGAGAGTGAAAAACCGGCAGCAACGGCGGGGAGAGAGGAGTCCAACTCGCACATATCGAAGCTGTCTTTGTTGGGATTACTCATGATGCACTGCTTCTCCGGTGCCGCCCGCCAACAAAATCCAAACCTAAACCCTTACAATATCATCAATTTCTCCACTTTTCACCACGAAGCAACAACAGCTCCGCCGCCGAAGCAGCAGCAGCAGGACGTGTTCTCATCGTATCTGGACTCGGACTTCGACTGCCAGTTCTTCATGGACAACACCGGCAGTGCGGAGAAGGCGAAGAGGGCGTCGAAGAAGAGGGGGGAGGAAGCCGAATCTGGGGCGCGACGTGCCGCTCAACCACGTGGAGACGGAGCGGTAGCGGTGGGAGAAACTGAACCACTACTTCTACGCCCTCCGGTCGGTGGTGCCGAACGTGTCGCGGATGGACAAGGCGTCGCCGGTGCTGGATGCTGTGGCGTACATCAAGGAGCTGAGGTCGAAGGTGGAGGAGCTCGAGCAGCGGCAGCAAAGCACGAAGCCGGTGAAGACGGAGTCCGCTGACACGACGTCGGTGGTGGAGCAGATATCGTCCTCCTCCACCTCTTCCACCTCCTCTTCATCCGTGGAGGTGGAGGTGAAGATCGTGGGAGGCGACGGGATGATCAGAGTGCAGTCGGAGAAGTCAAATTATCCGGCGGCGAGGCTGATGAACGCCATAAGGGAGCTGCAACTGGCGGTGCCGCCCGCCACCGCGACAAAGATTGCAGCATGGGGGCTCAAAAATTGCTGGTTTATGAATCTATGTCCAACGGTTCTTTTTTTCTTTTTCATTTTTTTTTGTTTTATTTAATTTCAAATTTTTATTTACTAAGGGTAATTAAGTAATTTCATAATTGATTATTTTTTAATTTATTTATTTTATGGTGCAAAGAGTAAATTTGATGGTGCAAATAGAAACTCCCCATAATGTATTTGACAAGAATCGTGATACACGTGATGAAATGTTGGCGATCCCGTCAACCCTTTGCTTCGCAAACTAATTGCCTATTTATTTTTGGGCTGGTCTCCTGTGCACAAGACAAAAAATCTCTTAAAATCATCACCACCATCAGAAAACCTAGCATCTAACAAAAGGCTTCGCAGACCAGACAATGAAACTATATTCTTCTCAGAATATAGTTTCACCCACTCCTTTAAAAAAGACTTCAAAAAGGGCTCGTCCTTACCCCGAAGGACAGCCCTGCCATCATTCATAGGCAACAAGAACATATCACACACATCAGAAGGTGTGACAACAAACTTCTCATTATTCGGAAAACACAATAACCGACTGACCGGGTTGAAGTGTTCAAAAAACCAATAAGCATTATGCCAAGACACATATTCAAAATCTTGTACAAAAAGAAGACCCCCAAATCCTATCTCCTCTATAGCTACCCTTTGTTCATGAGAAAATAAAGGAATGAGGCTAGATATAGAGGAAGGGCGGCATTTAATAGTCAACTCATGCTTGCTGCCAACATAAAAAAACCCACAAAAAAAGGCAAAAATTAAAACATGTATAAACAGAAAATAACCAACATTACAGAACCATTAAAAAAACTAAAAAAACTGATCCATTCATAAATAAAGTACCTCTCAGATCGACCCTTCTTTGACTTACTGCTCTCCCCAACGACAGAAGGATCAATTGAGTCTCGTTTTCTTTTCAGCTTCTTCCCCTCACTAGAAGTTAAAGGGAAAAAAACAAAAACAGAAAAATCAAACACTTGACAATAAATAAGACTAATAAAAATAAAAAATACAAAAAAATGATAATATCATAAAGGACAATTTGAAATACCTGATAGGAGATGTCTCTTCTACAGCTTTCTTGGACTTTTTCTTGGGCGACTTCTCTGCAGCACGAGAAGTCGCCTCGTCAAATAGCTTTGCAATGACATTCACATCATTGGAAGCTTTCTGCTTCTTGGACACCTTCTTCTTCATTGAACAAACCTGATATATTAAAACACACAAACTATGAAATATATAGATTACATAGATACAATATGAAATAAATTTTGATACTACTGTGCATATTAAATTGTTACTATTAAGCAAACAGAGTGATACTACAACACATGATGACAAAAATATAGACATATAAACCAATAAAACTAACTAAACCAAAATGCATATAAAAACTGAAATCATGCATGAACACATAAAAAGAACAACATATTATACAACACAATATTTCACATTTTGATACATACAGTCAACTCAAATAGTACAATTCTGTTTCAAGATTCATACTCCATACAAAAAAATAAAAATTGCAGACACAAAAACAAAATCTGACATAATTATGATACTTATGAGCATATGATTTGGTACTAAGCAGCATATAAAGTGATACACCAGACAAAAAAATGAAAATTACACACACATAAAAAGAACAACATACTATACACCACAATATTTCACATCTTGATACATACAGTCCACTCAAATAGTACAATTCTGTTTCAAGATTGATACTCTATACCAAAAAACATGAAAATTGCACACACAAAATAAAATCTGACATAACTCTGATACTTATGACCATATGATTTGGTACTAATCAGCATGTACAGTGATACACCATACACAAAAAGTGAAAATTACACACACATAAAATAAAACAAAAAATCTGACCTCTGATACATAAAATCAGCTCAAATAGTACCATTCAATTTACCATTTAATACTCCAGAGGGAAAAATGAAAATTGCACACAGAAAATAAAATAGGACCTAACTCTGATACTTGTGAGCATATGATTTGATACTAATAAGAATGTAAAGTGATACTCCATACAAAAAAATGAAAATTGAACACATAAAATAAAAAATAAAAACTAGCCTAACTCTGATACATACAATCAACTCAAACAGTACCATTCAGTTTCCATTTTGATACTCCATAGGGAAAAAATGAAAATTCCACACAGAAAATAAAATAGGACCTAACTCTGATACTTGTGAGCATATGATTTGGTATTAATCAGTATCAGAATTGATACTCCATACACAAATTCACACACATTCAAATAATGGAAGAGGCAAAAACACCCTAGACTGAATTCTAAACACATAAAGATAACATCTAACAGAACATTTATCAGACAAAAACTATGAAAATTTTGATACATGCTTCTGATTCCAATTGATACTAATAAGAATTGTAAATAATTCTTAACATGATAATTCATAATAATTGTATAAAATTTCAAATTAAGCAGTCAAATCAAACACATCAAATGGTACCACTTAGATTCAAATGTCATACTCAATACTCAAAAGTCAAAATGCCCAGAAAAACACAAAAAAAATATGTCCTAAAATTCAGGTACGTACAAATATCTCATCTGGTACTAGTCATCACAAACATTGATACTACATATGCAAATGGTCATAAATGGAACTTAAATAAATACAAAAATAAAAAACAATACAGAGTAAAATATGAAAATATAACTGAACCATTAAGGCATTTAAATATATCACTGTACAATCTGATACATGTTTCTACATTAATTGATACTCATTATCATCTTAACTGATACTTAACATAATAAACACAGATACATCTTTACAAATAAAAATGGCAAACAACTGAAAATTCATAGTACTCACATTTATTCAATAAACCCTTTTCACTCACTAGCTATTTTCTTTCAGGCGCAAGCAAACAATAAGCATGAAGCAGTCATAGTTCTATTACACAAAAATGCAGTCTGTAAATTTATTTTTTTTGGAGTCGACACTATCAACATATCTATAGTGGATCAGAAAACTTAAATATGACATTCCATAACTATACAAAAGATTTTTAACTTGATTAAAATTAACTTTTATTAATCATCATTGTCATTGACTCTACCAACTAAATCATTAAAGTGTCAATGAAGACGGATGAGCTTCAATCTGATACTAATAAGCATTGTAATTGACACTTAACATGAAAATACATAATAATTATATAAAATTTCAAATTAAACACTCAACTCAAACACTCCATCAATCTGCATTTTTCCAAATAAATATTTTCAACACATACTAACTAGCACTAATCAATTCATTCGTAGATGTGACATCAAAATCAAGCAATTCTGATTAAACAAGATCATCAAAACGAAACAATTTCAATTCACTAAGATACTGTATTATAATTAGGATCAATAATCTAGAAATCAAAAGGCATAGAAATCTATTTAATTTGACACTAAAAAATTACAAAACCAGACTCCAGAAAATCTGATGAAAATATATTAAATTCAGAAAATTAATACAGAATGTATTTAGGTTATATAAACAAAATCAACTACAAAAAATCAAATAAAGAGAGATAGAGAACACAGACAACCATATCTCCTCCCAGACAAGAGAAATCAAAACCATAAAAAAAGGGAAAATGAATCTAATCCGATTCAAAATAAAAAAAAACGATATGAAAACATATCAATAGCATCTTTAACCTAGCTTTCCAATAAAACAGAACTAAACAAAATTAACAATTTTGCTCGTCATTAAGAAAAACAAAATATATACACATAATATTGGATGAATCCGGAAACAGAATTTTTAGGATAATAAAAGGCAAAAAAATTCAGATCGAGCACCAAAATAAACAAAGGGAGAAGGGTTTGAGTACAAACTTGAGTACGACTGTCTTGTGCCGAACCACCGAATGCCGGAACAAGAATGGACGCCGGAGAGGGTTAGGGAGGCGGCTAGGGTTTCGAATCGTAGAGGAGATGTCGCGGCAGAGATGAGGCGGCTAGGGTTTGGAATTGCGGTGGAGATGTGGCGGTGGAGATGAGATGGCTATGGGGAGAGGGTTAGGGAGGCGGCTAGGGTTTCGAATCGAGGAGGAGATGTCGCGTCGGAGATGAGGCGGCTAGGGTATGGAATCGCGGTGGAGATGTGGCGGTGGAGATGAGACGGCTACGGGTCACGGTGGAGAGGAGGCGGCTACGGGTCACGGTGGAGAGGAGGCGGCGCGGTGAGGAAGAAAGAATGGGGAACGGGGGCTAGGGTTTTTTTACAGGAGAGATGAAAGGAGCAAATGAGTGAACAGTGGAGCAAAAAATCTATTTATATGGCGGGTCGGAGCGCGGGTTGGGTCGGTGCGGGTCGGGTTCATCTCACGGGTTGACCCATGCATCTGATGCACAGGAAAATTTGCGTTTGTTTTTTGTTTTTTGTTTTCTTGGCAATAGTTTAATTGTTTTTATTTTCAAAGCATTCAATTTTTAGTTCCTAATGTATATCTTCAATGGCGGTCGGTCTTACATTTTATATCTATAACTCTTAGTTAAGAACTAAAACTATTCATATATTTTCTACTTTTCATATTTAAGTTAATTCATTTTTATATATAAGAGCCAGTACAATCTCTATTTAACTTACTTAAAAAGGAGCGGGGAAAGAGCGTAAAATCGAGAATATCGTGTTAATTAAAGTCCTATAAATCACGTAAAATTGAGAACATCGTTGATTAATTTCAACGAAAAGAATTCTTTAGAATCAAACGAAAAGGTATTGAATTTCATAATTCTGTCTTTTGAATTAATGTTATTTTGTTAGAATGTGAAGTGATGTCATATTCGAAACAATGCAGATATGGACTTTCAGAATTTCAAAAACATTTTCTGTATTTTTGTAATTATTTCTAATTGAACTTTGCAGTTACTAAACAAGTTATATACATATTTAACATATCCATCATTTCAGTATTTGTACATGTTTAGTTTAAAGTTAAATTACTATTTTTGTTCCTTATAAGCTATATATTACTACCTCTGTCCCGTTACTAAAGTCCTATTTGGTTTGGGCACGGAGATTAAGGAGGAATGGATTAATGAGTTAAGTAGTGGGTGGAAAAAAGTGGGGTCCATTTAATTAATGGGTAGTGAGTGGAAAAGGTGGAGTATTTTATTAATGTGTTAAGTAGTGGGTGGAAAAAAGTGGGGTCCATTTTTGATTAATTTTTGTCAAAAATGGTATGGGACTTTAGTATTGGAACGCTCAAATAAGAAAAGTGAGACTTTAGTATTGAGAGGGAGGGAGTATATTATACGGATAAGCTGTACAAAATACTATTTAAATGATTTCACTTTACAAACTGTTGCCATTCTTAATTTTAAGAATCTCAAACCACTAACTATCCACTGAGATACTTTATTGAATTTTAGTTTTTAAAAATGGATAGTAACTATATTTTTCAGTGATTCAATTTTCACTGAATAGGCAACTAAAAATTTAGTTCTATTTAAAGTCTCACCTAGATACTGATAGTATTATCAAGCTAGCTCATTTATTCACTTCAATTATGATAAATGGTGCAAATAAATATCTCTATCAAAACTATTAGGTTTGTTGTTAGTAACTATTGTTAATTAAAGGCGCAAAAAAAAAAGAAGACTTGATTCCAATAATGATATCATGCAATGTGGGTATGGTTGAAAAGTTGGGATCTTTCTTTAAGTACCAATGATTTACCAATTGGGTGTCCGTTGACGAAGTAATTGGACACATACGTTTTTATGGTGAAGGTTTGTATGTATGGATTAGAGTGAGAATTCCAACATCAATTCAACATCAAATGTCCAAATCGAATGAGGGGTTTGAACCTCTGAAGTGCGGGTTATGTATGGTCACAATTCGTTCAATCGACAATTGTAGACGACAAATAACTGCATCAAATTTCATCACTCAATTTTGCAATTTTAATCGACTTTAATTACTAACGGTAAAGCTAACCATTTTGGCGGAGGTGTTTATTTGCATATTTTATGATAATTGGGAGATCCGAATGAGCTCGGCGATACTTCCATTGATAGACTCGACCTATATTTTAAGTACTTATCTGTTAGCCCCTTTCAAAACGATCGTTGAAATCATTAAAATTGGGCGCACATCCTTTAAGCTTTAGAGAAGCATCCTCCACCAACTGAATTACGAGTTTTTTTTGTTAAAGGTGAGATGCATTTTATATTTATTTATCTCATTAATATTTGCATAAAAATGAGAAAAATCGACGAAACCGACCGAACCAAAACCAGCAATTTTGGTTTCAATTCGGTGCAGCCCTACCCTTAATTTGGTTTAGCGAAAATCAAGATTGATTAAATTTGGTTTGCTTAATTCGGTTATTACCAAATGCTCATCCCCATACATAGAGACGAACCTGATGAAGAATACAAATAAAATAAAATAAAATAAAATAAAGATTGAAAACGGAGAAAGTGATTGTTGTGGATTATTGTGGTAGGATGGTGGATTTTGCCCCTTGAAATAGAATTGGATGTGAATCCTTGTTCAACTAGAAAAATTGATGAAAAACAATTTATTAAATCTCGTTTGATAAACCGTAAAATGAATTCTTGATGGAGTTTATGAGTCGTTTCATAATGAGTTAACAAAAGGGCTGAAGGGATAGAATGGATCGAGTGGAAGGGTTATGGGACAAATTTAGATTAAAAAAAAAGTTTACAAATTAAAATGTTATTTGAAAAATAATTATATGACCAATTTGAACTGTATTCCTAAAAAATAGTATAAATTACACATATGAGCAATGTCCCCCATCAATAATTTGAAAAAAAAGTAGTAATAATTAATGAATAACTAGAACTCATTCATATGTCTTGTTTTGAAAAATAAATTATCATACATAAAAACTAATAATTAAGTATTAGTCATTAATCGAATTTTAATAAAAGACACATTTAATACAAAATAAACAAACGCGCATAAAGCAAGTGCCCTTTCGTATAGTTTTATTAAAGTAATACATGTCATAGGCATGTATATATATAAGTTATTATAATGATAAAATGAAATACTTATCACCAATGTAAAATGAAATTAATTTTCACAAAGATAAGGCCAACAACTGTAAACAAGCCAATGAAAATACCCAACCTTTAAACATACCCAAATATCTTTATATGCCAAAATAGAAAAGCATAAAACCCAAAAAACTAAAAAATAAAATAAAATTCTTGTCAAAAAATTAAAAATAAAATGGAAGACAGGAAAAAGCAGAACCAAACACTTTACCAGACAAGAAACAAATACAGAAGCACATGAAAATAATAATAATAATAATAATAATAATAATAAAAATGAACGGCAACCATATTCGCTCAGAATCGCGCCAATAATAATAATAATAATATAACCGAAAACTAAATAAAGAAAAAAATAAAAATTCCACAGCTTCTTATTCTTCCACGTATTTCACGACCCAATTGTGCTGCTCATTTAACTACTCACACTCTCACCGATTCACCCAAAAAAACGCGCAACGCTCTGAAATTTGCTCCTTTTTCTCTCTTCCCACGTATCTCAATTCTCACCTTTTCTTGCTCCGATATTTGATTTTCAGTTGTGAAGGTTCATTTCCGCCATGGACGCGGCTACTGCTCAGCTCGTCCACTGCGGAATCGATCATCTCCACCGCGTCTCGCCGTACTCTTCTGCCGCCGGCTTTAATTTCCGGTCCAGAAACCGCCGCTATTTTCCAAGTCTTAGGCGAAATGCCGTTGTGAGGGCCATCGCCACCGAGCCTAAGCCACCGAATACCAAGCCGCCGCTGAAAGCCGGTAATGGCACCCCTAAGCCGGTCAACGGCTCATCAACTGTAGGTTTTCTGATCAATTTTCACTTTTATTAAAATAAGTTTTTTTTTTTTTTTTTAAAGTCGTAGTTGTTTCCGATTTTTTAAAAAATGGTTTCTTGTAATATTTTGACCATGATGAGTGGTTGAGAATTTTTGAGTGTTAGTCTAGTTTTAAGTTTTCTCTTTTTTTTTGGTTTTAAGCTGATTTATGAAATGCTGTTAACTAATTGTTTGGTTACTGTATAGGGAATGAGCAGAACTGTTCTCACCTTATAAAATTCAAGAATGTAACCATTAGTTTTTTGTGAGAGTAACAATTTTAGGAATTTTTTAATTAAATAATTAAAAAAATCTCAACATTCAAATAAATAATTACTGGGAGAAATTGATCAAGGTCGAAGAAATATTTCTCATTGGTAAGTTTTTGTGCTTTTCTTATATTACTGATAAGCCAGTTTGAATCGAAAAGGCTAAATGGGTGTAATGCATGCAACTCCTGCAACTTTAGAGAATTTATATGCATTGGTGATGCATTGAGGTGGTGATTCTTGCCATTGTTTAATTTTGGACATGGCAGAGAATTCAAGATGTTTCACAGGAGATCAAAAGGGTGAGAGCTCAGATGGAAGAAAATGAGCAGGTGGCCATTCTCATGAGAGGGCTTCGAGGTCAGAATTTGAATGATACCCAGTTTGCTGATGATAATGTCAAGCTCCGTCTAGTTGAGGTTTGTTGTATGAATTTGAAGTTTATTTTAATCACTAACCCCCCCCCCCCCCCAAATTGTTTACACTGGGAGGTTTCTGTCAGTGATATTCATTTCATACACGTATATATGTTGCATATGTCATGTTTTAAGGAGGTCCCTAATAATGACTCAAATATAAAAAATAATCAATTATGTAATTCTTAGTAGTCACCTTCATCTGTGAATCTCTTTATTGGTCATCATTTGTAATAATTGGAAGTTGGAACCATGTATTCCGTTGCCCCACTCACATACTCTTTTATAGACCTGTATGCTGCTCCTGGCAGATAGTTCTATTTGATAGATGGCTGGGATAAATTTCATCTAACTACTTGACTACATACTTCTAGTTTAGATTAGTTTTGCTTTCGCTGAGTCAACCTTATGCAATTTTATACATGATGATAAAGCTACATGCCTTCTGACTAGTAATAGTCATAATTCTAACTTGTTTAACTGATTGTGAAGAGCCACTCTTTGAACTAAGTGGCTGACCCTTACTAATCCTTCAGGTTGATGAGAGCAGTGAATTTTTACCATTGGTGTACGATCCCGATAGCATTGCTGCTTATTGGGGGAAAAGACCGCGTGCTGTTGCAACTCGTGTTGTTCAGTTAATGTCTGTTGCTGGAGGCTTTCTCTCTCGTCTTCTCTGGGATCTAATAAATAAAAAGATAAAGGAGGTAAATAGACTAACTTCCGATTCTCTTCTTCAAATTGCAAATATTTATGTTGTCCTACTTCAAAAGTACAATGTAATGACTAATCAAAATATTAACATTTCTATGAGCTATATGGATCCTAGCTCAATTTATTGCTTCTTATGGATAGTGAATAGATTCTTGCCTACTATTTGTAGTCAGAACTCATATACTTCCTGGTTGGATTTCTTCTTAATTGAATGTGCTGCATATGAAGAGATGTCATTTCTAAACAACTTTTTGTATCAAAGAAAGCAAGAATGATAATTTAATGTGTTCTTGCGTACCATAATCTGAATAAAGGAAAGCAAGAATGATAATTTAATGAGTTCTTGAGTAGCACATCTAAATAGTGTGAATCAAGGATTAGGATATTAATGAGCTCTTAAGGAAGCCAAGAGAGAGAAAAATTATGTGCAGGGAATATTTTGAAAAATGTTCATTTAAAAGTGAATTTACTCCATGAGCACTCTCTGAAGCTTCCACTCCTAATATTGTATAGAAGCTTCAAGCGTGTTAAAGGTTTGCTTTCAGAGATCCTCTCTGATCCTCCCAGTGTTGAAACAATGAATCTGTAATTAGTTTTCCCCATATGTGAAGGCCAATCCAGTTTGGAAAAAATCTCGTGGAATTGAGTGGCAACAATTCTTCAGAACCACCTTTAGATCAGTTTCATGCCAAAGCTTCTTTGGGAATCAAAGGAGACTCCACATTGGTTTACAGAAGAATGGAAACCTTTCCAAGGAGGAGAATCTCTTCATTCCTAGTGACTAGTGTATAAATATTCAAGTTGAAGTTAAGGAGTAATGCTGTGAATACAAATCGATATTTATCAATCAAGGCAACATCATCTCTTTCATTAGTCTAAAGAAGAAGACTGTGTTTGCTAATATGGGATAATAGGCCACAATGAATTTTAATTACAGTATTAATTGATGGTTATGGAAGTTAATTTCATGCTTTTAGTATAATCTGTTTTGCTTTCTGTTTCCACACAGAATGAAGTTGCTCGTGCTATTGAATTGAGGGAGATAGTTACTTCTTTGGGTCCAGCATACATAAAACTTGGGCAAGCATTGAGCATCCGACCTGATATATTGTCACCTTCTGCAATGACTGAACTACAGAAGCTTTGTGACAAGGTGATAAGTTATACTAAAGTTTAAATTCCAGTGACTTCTTAATTATCATGTGAAGATTGCAGCCCCTTTCACTCCTATCATGATACAACTAGTTTTGTAGAAAACATGTGTCATGGATTAGGATATTTGTGACATGTCAATTCACTGAATTTGTGGCTTCATCCTGTGTTCTTATACCATTGATCAATTAATATCGCTATGTTTATTTATTTACTAGTTTTGCATGGTTTTGGTATTTCTTAGTTGTGGTCAAGTTTTACTTCACTTACTGCTTCAATTATTTGAGAGAAGCATATTCCTCAACTTAGTCTAAGTCGATTTAAAGTGTATTTGATCTCTGCTTCAATTTCTATCAAGCATGGGAAATAATAAAGACCACAAGGATAACTTCTTTACTACAATCACCTGTTACACGAAGTTTGAGAGATATTGACTTGATTTTGTTCCATCATAATCTCTTCATGGTCCAAGTTCAGTACTTTCCTCCCTAAAAACCTTTTTCCAATGTAAAAGCTCTACTCTATCTTGTTTTTTTAATAAAGTGATTCTAAATGACATTCAAGAGAAATATCGTTACTATATTATCTGCCACTCTTCAGCGATCAACTAATTAATGTATTGTGCTTCTAGGTCCCATCCTTTCCAGATGATGTGGCAATGGCTCTTATTGAAGAAGAGCTTGGACAGCCGTGGCATAATGTCTATTCCGAGCTTTCTCCTTCCCCTATTGCTGCTGGTAATCTTAAAGAATTTTAAGCTTTTTTACTAACTTTGGTTGCTCTAAAAACAGCCTGGCTGGCAAATAATCTTTTGCTTAAGAGTCTAAAATTTATAGTCTTACTTGTTAAGTGTCTGATAGTTTTACGTCGTTGTCTTCTTTTGAAAACCAATTGCAGCCTCTCTTGGCCAGGTCTACAAGGGCCGGCTAAAAGAAAATGGGGATATTGTAGCAGTTAAGGTGCAGAGGCCATTTGTTCTGGAGACCGTGACAGTTGATCTGTTTGTCATAAGAAACTTGGGTCTTGTTCTTCGGAAGTTTCCTCAGGTACTGATTATACATTGTCCTGTTCTTATTACTTTGAAATGGATATTTGAACTGCGATATAATTTCATTCAGGTCTCCATAGATGTTGTGGGATTAGTTGACGAGTGGGCTGCTCGTTTCTTTGAAGAGCTGGATTATGTTAATGAGGGGGAGAATGGTACAATATTTGCTGAAATGATGAGGAAGGACCTTCCTCAGGTAATTTTTCTGCTTAGATGAATTTTTTTATCTAGTGAAACCCAGAACTATTCAACAATAAAGAAATCTCCGTAGTGACTTCCATTACACTAACAGAGTTCTGCTTTTAGGTAGTTGTGCCAAAAACATACAGTAAATACACTGCAAGGAAGGTTCTTACAACACAGTGGATAGATGGAGAGAAGCTTTCACAAAGTACTGAAAGTGATGTTGGAGAGCTGGTGAATGTTGGAGTTATATGCTACCTCAAGCAGGTAATTATTTTTGTAATTGTTCATAAATTTATTAGCGTGAATTCTTAAGTTCGTCATATTAATTTTTGTACCATAAAATTCTTTTATACAATATAGCTTACAATCATGTTGTCTACCATTGAATGTCACTATATCAATGGGCATACAAATATTTATTTCAGGATTGTTCTTGTTATATTTAAATAATGAATCTTGATAGAAATAAGCATCACCCTAGACCGTAGAGGCTGAACTATAAACTCATTCAGACACTCTTTATGTATTATCACAGAGTACAGGAAGTTGCTGTTTGAGCAACGTCATTCATTATGAGGATCTAATGAAAATTCATCAAATTATTAATTTAGCTATTCAACCTTTCTCATTTCAATTTGGATCTGCAGCTTCTTGATACGGGTTTCTTCCATGCTGATCCACATCCGGGAAATCTAATTCGGACTCCTGATGGGAAGCTGGCAATATTGGATTTTGGTAAACATTTACTATCTTCTAGATTAACATGCTTCATGTAGTACTGTATACTTCTAATAGGATAGGATGAGACAATGTGCATATGCCTAGAAAATATAGATTCTACATCGTGGACTCTTTTAATACATCTGATCTCGTATTTTTGTGAAATTGATATATTCTACCTTCTTTCAACACCCCCATAGTCTATTCACCAGATTTTATTCCATGTCCCATATGTAGTTTTATTTTTCTATGCTCTTTTTTTAACTGTCAAAAAATGGCAGGCTTGGTCACTAAATTGACAGATGATCAAAAGTACGGGATGATTGAAGCTATTGCTCACCTTATTCATCGAGATTACGCTGCAATTGTAAAAGACTTTGTCAAACTTGGCTTTATTCCAGATGGAGTTAATTTAGAACCCATTCTGCCTGTGCTGGCCAAAGTCTTCGATCAGGCACTAGAGGGCGGGGGGGCCAAAAATATCAACTTTCAGGAATTGGCATCAGATTTAGCACAAATAACATTTGATTACCCGTTCAGAATACCACCTTACTTTGCACTTATTATTAGAGCAATTGGGGTGCTGGAGGGAATAGCTTTGGTGGGCAATCCTGATTTTGCCATTGTGGATGAAGCTTATCCATATATTGCACAGGTACAAATTTACGACAGCATGAATTTGCCATTACTATGATGCATTGCCCATTATTAACTTGAATGATATAACTGATAAATAGTTTGCCAAGCTTTGTCAGCTCTTAAAAGTTCTCTGTATTCAAATATTAGGTTGTGTTATATTCAAGGCCTATGTATAAGTCACATCAGAAATAGGACTACGATTTTTCAAATAGCCGTGATCTTTCATGAGATACTGATGCCTATGATCTTGAATCGTCGTTTGTAAAAGTATAGATGTTAGGAGCTTCCACTTGGTCTGGATTACCATTTATTAAATTGATATTTATGCTTTAAGACATTTTACATGTATGTATTGAACATGGTAATTGTACTCGACCTACATTGATTTTAATCAAACCGGTAGTATGCAGTTCTTTTCCTTCGATTTTACATAAATAGTTATCTCAAGAAGGTGCTAGAATGGATTGACAGCTTTATTCTTCTTTCTGTGGATCTAGAGGTTACTCACTGACGAATCCCCACGACTAAGGTCCGCTTTACGGTACACAATATATGGGAAATCTGGAGTCTTTGATGCTGAAAGATTCATAGATGTCATGCAAGCTTTTGAGAATTTCATAGATGCCGCAAAGAGCGGAGGTGGGGAAGATCTGAATGGGAGAATGGCCGAGCTTGGCATTCTACAACCTCAAACAAATAATTTGTTTCCTGTTTTTACGGGTGCTGCTCAAACGCAGCCAATCCAAACAAGAGCAGCCTTGGGATTTATACTATCTGATGAAGGGAATTTTTTTCGAGAGTTCCTGCTGGACGAGGTAATTTTTAGTTTACAGCACAAATAATTTTGTTGCTAAAGTTTATTGGCTATAATTATGGTTACTTGAGAGGAAACCAGTATGATAGAAAATTAAAGTAGTTACCTTTAATACTGATTGATATTAGCAGATTTCTTGGTTTGATGCTATCGTCTAACGACGTAGCATCACATCGCCTTTATGAATATAATGACTGTAGACTGTAGCTACTGTGTTGTGACTGAATTAATGTTTTCTTGCAAGTCATTTGATGGCTGTAGCCACTATGTTATTACTGAACTAATATTTTCTTGCAAGTCTGCTATACATATCAACATATGTTGGTATAAATCTGCTTGAAATACTTCGCATGTCAAACCTTTTTTTTTCCCCACTAGTGATTATCTATTCTGATCAATTAAATAGCTATTTAGCATATTTTCTCTGATATTTTTGTGCTTGATGGTTTGATGCAGCCATGGACTACTTTTTCAATTAACTGAAGACTCATTTGCCAACCATTTAGTTGTTTTATAGGACTGAAAATGTAGTTCTAATAAACTATATGAATATTATCGATTGGGGTGGTAAAGGGGTAATGTGCAGTGTAAGATGCGATAATAAGACATTTTTTCAGAAACAATTTACTAAAAATCATTTCTCTATGTTTTAGTTCGGAAATTCCTCGATTAATTTATATTAATAGATTTATGCTCTTCTTGATATTATTATATTTTGATCAAGAACAGATTGTGAAGGGTATCGATGCTGTCTCAAGGGAACAGCTGGTGCAGATAATGGCATTTCTTGGTATTAGAAATGTGACCCCAGTTTTTAGCCTGGTTCCTACTTTGGGGCCTTTCAGGACAGCTGCACTTCTTCCCACAATAACTGAGGAAGACAAAGTCATACTGAACAATGTTCAGAAAATTATTGGATTCTTAGCTGCCGGAACTGCAGCTTCATCGAATCAGGTAATGTCAAATTCATAGTTGTTTGGAAAACATCTCCTGATGAAGCTTATGCAGATGAGGCTTGATGAACTTTCAGTAAACTCGAACAAAACGTTTGACTACTACTATTATTTAACGACATATCTTATCTAACTGCAAACAGAACTAGTGAGTAATGAATAACTAATGTTTATTTCATAGAAGACAAATTCTCTGTGGTATCTGATGGCTAACTGCTGATAGACGTTCCTCACTGCTAGGAAAAGGTTTAGTTTGAATGATAGTATCTGATAATGAGGGAGGTCAAGCAATAGCAAAGACGATGACTAGAAATATTTTCCAAAAAAACAATGTTATCTTGGGATAGGTGAGGCTTTGAGCCCTCATGAGAAATTTCAACAGTGATATCACTAAGTGGTTAATTTATATGTGAGATTGAAGTGTATGCAGGGTAAGTGAACTTAATAGGAAATAATGACTGCCACTCTTGAAGTTTATGTGAAAATTTCATTAGTAAAGAGTGACATCTGAGTTAAGAACGACCGTGTATGATCTATGGTAAATTTACCTGTTGAGCCTGACGTGTCGAGAGATTAACTGCTTACATGACACGTATTCTGTGCTTTTTCTACAGGGTGTAAATATTCCTCAAGTGGTTCAAGAGTTACTTCCTGTGTTGCCGGGTCTATCTGCCAAAGTGCTCCCGGAGGTGCTCAGTCGGCTGTCATCACGGATACTTGCACGAGTACTCCGTGATACACTGTTATAATCAGAAATAGTGGCTCGTTGCCTAAAATATAGTCATGTATACATTCAATTGCAGACAGATATAATACACAGTAGTATCCCTTTCCAACGGCTGATAGATGAATACTCAGATTCCTGAGGAATGTAGATCCTGTATGTATGGTCAACTTAAAACGGTGTAAATTTTACTCACCACAATATAATACAAAAGCTCACATTATTTCTTCACTTCTACTCTGTTGATTCTTCTTGGGGCATCAGAAAATGCCCAATGAATTATCTATACACTTGCTCTCCTCGGGCGTTTATGAAGCAATGATTTTGCTCGCCTCATTTAGTAAACATTTTAGACATATACCTGTAATGCAGGTGTAGGTGGTCCGAACCTGCTGCTGCTGCTGCTCCTTGTTTCTATCAGTTTGTATACAGGCGACGAATATACAGCCAACCAGAACGTGATCCCAAGTATTTACCTCAACCTCGCTTTTACATTTGTTCCGACTAGTAGCTATTCCTCATATAAATAGTTTGCTGTAATCGTCGGGTCATGAAGTGGGACGACCTCATGGCTCTAGATAAAGCAAATTAGCCAGACGGGAGTGCATCTCGAAGAGGCAAACATAATGTTCATCGATAGGCTTAATACCGTGGTGTTCGACCATGTAATAAAAGTACCTACGACCTTTCTCAATATTACCTGTCTGCAGGCAGGCGTTTAGGACACCAGCAAAAGTTATTGCATCGGGCTTTATATTCATTTTCTCCATTTCTTCGAAAACTGCAATGGCTTCTTCCCCCTGCCCATGAACGCCAAGGCTAGTGATCATCGTGTTCCATGTTGCCACACTCTTGTTTTCCATCTTTTCAAACACTCGTTTTGCAGACTCCAAACTGCCACATTTGCTGTACATGTCAATGAGAGATGTCCCAACAAACACCCCGATCTCAAACCCATTCTTGATGGCGTAGTCGTGCACCCAACGACCTAATTCAAGGCTTTCCAACTCGGCAGAAGCTATGAGAAGAGCAACCAATGTGTACTCATTCGGCTTCACATTATGACGTTGCATCTCTGTGTAGAGTTCAAACGCCATCTCGGGCTTCTTACTCTTGGCATAGCCATTGATCATCGCTGTCCATGAAACCACATTTCTCTTCGGCATTTTGTCGAACACCTTCTGCGCAATATCCATTCTCCCATTAAAAACAAGCCCAGCTATAACAGTTGTCCAAGAAACAACACTTCTATACCGCATTTTATCAAACACCTTCAGCGCATCAACCAAAACCCCACATTTCATATACAGATCTATCAAAACGTTATCCAAATATACATCTCCACGAAACCCAGTTTTAACAGCGAGCCCATAAACCTCATTCGCTTTCTCGACGCAAGAAATCGCCAGACACGCCTTCATAACAAATGGGAAAGTGAATTTATCCACACTAACGCCTCGAAAAATCATCAAATTGTACAAAAGAATAGCTCGACGCGGGCTATCATTCACGGCATACGTTCTGATGAGCAAATTCCAAATAAACGTCGACGGATTTTCGACGTGTTGGAACACTAAAGAGGCGTAATCCAGCTCCCGATACGAAGAACAGAGCCGAATCAATCTTGCAACAATTACTTGGTGATGGTGGAGACTGCTTCGGATGATTTTGGCGTGAATTTGCTTCATCTGTTTGAAATTGGCGCATCTTTGGAGAAATACGAGGGCTTCTTGCGGAGTGAAACTTGATCTCGCCGTTGGCTGAAAGTTTCTTGCCGGTAAAACATCGAGAGTGCTCAGTGAATTGCATGCGATCATTATTGAGTGAAAGGTTTCAATCAATAATGAAGTCAAGAATCAAGAGTTTGGGTTGAGCCTAAAAAAACAAAAAATGGGTGGGAAAATGTGTTACATAAAAACTGCAATTACTATTGGCATTGCTTAAAAATTAAAATTAACAAAATGGAGAAGAAAGGCCGCTCCATTTTTTATTTTTCATCCGAATGGAAATGGGTGAAATCACCAATTGCTGAGGCCCCAAATTGCGGTTCAAACATGACAACTAGCATAATATTGTTCCCCGGGCATGAAAGAGGTTTAAATTTTTAAATGTGTCGATGATTATTGACACGACAAAATAGTGCGATACAAAAATAACGAGAAAATTTTGATTTTGGTTTCATAGGACATGAGTTAGTTCGAATTTGGTCCCAAATCAGAATTTGTTATTAAATCTGGTCCCATAGAACAGTGAAGTATCAAATTTGGTCCCACAATTTTGACGGAAAAAAAACGGGATGACAGCAAAGTACAATCAAGTGACTAACATGTGCGATTTATCCCTAAATTGAACAAAAAAAACCCCAAATCAAAACATAGAACCCTAATTTCTCCTCGATTCCAAAAACACCCAAAACAGTGAACCCTAATTCTCTCCCAATTTCGATCAAGCCCGTTCATTCTTCAAAAGCACGATGGTGAGAGGATTTTGGGACTCGGGGATCTTGGTACTCAGGTGATTCCTTCGACTCTTGTTATGCTTTGAACAATGCTCTATGCAGAAAAACAATAATTAGCATTTAACTTTTGTTTTTTGATTATAACTTCTATGATTGATGCAGGGAATGTGAATACCAGTTGGGAAATTGGCATTATACACTGCCCTAGGAGGCGTCAGGCCTTCTACGGTGAGCACCCAGAATCGTGCTCATAATTTTAGCCATCTCCTTAATTGTTAGAACAGAGCATCAATTATGGAATTGAATTGAGTGCACATTATCAGCTCCAACATTATTTGTGATTTCCCAACCATCATGTCTATTATGATACTAAGAGAAGTTCTCTGCGTAGTGTTTGCCAATAACAATCGATGTTGCAACAAACAATGAGCAGCTACTCAATGATGAGTTCTACATTGGTCTCAAACAAAGGCGGGCGACTGGAAAGGTACTTTGTTCCCTCTTTGCTTGAGTCTGATCCAAGTTATATTATGGACGTAACATTAACAATAGTTTTTATGTTGTCCAGGAATAGTTATTCTTATTAATGTGTACCCTCATTTTCAGCAGTTCTTCCTTCTATAATCACTGTGCTTTTCATTACAGTTTGAAGATTTCGCCAACCACAATGCCTTTGAGCTCTTGGCTAAGTATGGCACCACCCACTTAGTCTTTAATGATGATATACAGGTATAAACAAGTTATATATAAACTTATAATGTCTCAGGAATTCTACATATATCAACATAATCTTTCTTCTGCAGGGGACAGCATCTGTGGTGCTTGCTGGGCTTGTTGCATCACTTAAGCTTCTTGGCGGTTCCTTGAGTGATCACACATTCTTGTGCCTTGGAGCTGGAGAAGTATATCATCAGCCCTATTACCTTTTCGTTATACATTGGAATCTTTAAAACAGAAATAATGAGCCAGATAGTAACTAAACTCACCTTTCCATACTTAATAAATTATTATTATGATGATGTACATATAGATGCTATTTTCTTCTCAAGTAGATCAATATTCAATGTTCCCTCCATTATCCTTATAGCTTAGGGTTTTCTTACTAACAGAAAATGCGAACCTACAGAGTCTGTCTTGAAGAAGAAGAAGAAGAAGGGTGCAAAGGGTTGATTGCCCTTGGTATTGCTTTTGACTGTATGCAGCTTGTAATTGAAGCTTTTTTAACTGTTGTGCTTTTAATTTTTTGCCCAGTTGCTGTTTTTGCCTATAAGCATGCTCTTGGTTGTAGTCTGGGTTAAAACTCATTTCATTTTTTGCCCAGCAGCTGTTTTTGTCTATAAGCATGCTCTTACTTGTAGTTTGGGTTACACATGGCTTTTTGGTATATAATTCATCACACTTAATTGTCTAATGTTTGGGATTTTATGCTTTCTTTTAATTTAGTACTTTTAATTTGATGAATTGGTGCGTGTATATATATATATATATATATATATATTCATATGCATGTTTCTGGGAAAATTGGAACCAAATCAGGTTAATTTTCTAGCAAATTAGTTCAATTTTGCCTCCAATTGAAATGAGATTGAAATTTCTGCCATTTTTCTGTTTGGGACCAAAATCGATAAAAAATTGGGACCAAAATCGACAATTTTTTTAATGGTAAACGTTACGGTGGGACCAAAAGTGATAATTAATTCGATTTGAGACCAAAAGTGATAGAGTTGGGACCAAAGTCAGACTGACCCATGTCCTATGGGATCAAAATCGAAATTTTCTCCAAAAATAACACATTAGTGCTTAAATTTATTGTCCTTCGAGATATGATAATTTTATGCCGTGTGTTTTATGTCAACTTGTTAAACACGAAGAAATTAACAAGTTACATGATAATATGCTAACATGTTAATATATTAGTGCATGATAACTTGTTAACAACCTGATAATATGTTTGTGACACGATAATATGTAAAACAAATATAGTTGTGAATATTTATTAAATTAGCAATTTAAATAAGGGATAAGGGCCAAATTGGCCATTAAACTTATTTGGGGGGGCTCAATTGGCCCACTACAACTTTTTTGGGCTCAATTGGGCCATCACGCTGTTAAAATCGGCTCAATCAGGCCACCGACTGACGGAGCCCTAACGAGCTCCGTTAAGTGGGATCGAAACGACGTCGTTTTATGTATTTTTTTAGCCTAACCCATAACCCGACCCACCCTTAACCCCTAACCCGACCTAGTTTTTTATTTTAATTTTTATTTTCGTCATTTTTGTGTTCTTGTATCAAAAACCATTTTTCAGCCATGTTTTGGGTCTGAAATTTCAAAATTCTTTGTTATGGGTCGGAAAATAGCTGCTGCCGGAAAACTTCACCAGATTTCGGCGACCTTCCCAGCTGTAGCTCCAAAAAATCAATAAAAAAACAAGCAAAAATCACCTTCAAAAATTAACCAACTAATATCCAAATCTGGGATTCAAACCAGATCACGAACACTCAAATCCTGTCAAAAATCTAAATCTCAAGCCAACCTTTCCTCCTTACCCAACTCCCCCATCCCGCAAGCAAATCAACCAAGAAATCAACAAAAAAATCCAACTACAAAACCAGCCACTCCTTATCACTCTTCAGAATTTGAGAAACCCCAATCTTCGCCGGAATGAGACTTGCTCTCTCTCGCCATCTCCACGGCGAAGATCGCCAATGAACCCTTCGAGTTCGGAGCTCACGAAGGCGGAAAGAGGCCGGAGATCCTCTGCATATAGGCCGCTTCCACCAGAGTTACCGGAGAAGAATCGCTGCTTGCCGTAATTGAATGATTTGAAGCCGGACTTGATCTTCTACCCTTGATCGGAGTGGTGGTTTTGGGGATTTCACAAAGAACCCTAACTGTAGAATTAGGGATTTGAAATTCCCAAATTAAGAAATCCGATTTTATGCATTTTAGATCAATGGGTCGGGTTACGATTAAAGAGTGGGTCGGGTTAGGGGTTAGCTGTGGGTCGGGTAAAAGAATGAGCAAAACGACGTCGTTTTAGATTCAGTTAACGGAGCCCATTAGTCGGTGGCCCAATTGAGCCAATTTTAACAACGCGGTGGCTCAATTGAGCTAAAAAAAGTTGTAGTGGGTCAATTGAGCCCCCAAATAAGTTTAATGGCCAATTTGACCCTTATCCCTTTAAATAATTTTATAAATTATTTCATGTCGTGATCGCACGATCACGACATGACAAATTTCATGTTCGTGTCGTTATTGTGCTTGTTCTTGTTTGGCAAATGTTTATCGAGTTGTGTTTATGGTTGAGCTTATCGTATCGTGTTGTTATAGTGTCGACACAAAACACGTCTCCATTACACAAATTGTCAAGCTATGTGCAAAAGTATTAGATCAGAAGGTGCCCTTTTTCGCCTTCCATCTAGTTTGATTGTTCAAAGATCCGTCGGACAAATCTCAATACTCAAATTCAATACAAAAATAATAATTATTTGACCGAAAAAGAAGTATCATTTATAATAGTAAAAAATATTAGTAATTCTATTTTTTACATAAAAAAGATAAAACATCTTTATAAATGTATAAAATTATCTGTTCTTCTAAAATAAAAATCTTTTTTACCTAATTTAAGCAAATCATTCAAAAAAATACTAAACTTTAGTGTATTTGTCCCAAAAAAAAAAAACTTTAAAACTGACTTGATGTGTGAATTGATGGATTTTCTTACACATGTTATACTTAGTTGACCAAATTTACAAATAAGTGCCTAATTTTTATATTTTAACACTATGAAAATTGTATTCATAATTTTTATTTTTGGAATCAATGAAAGACAGTCATCACGATGGATCTATCATCTTCATCATGGTGAAAATTATATTCCCTAGGCTCTAAAAGCCACAATATATTTAATACAAGAAAAGGCCAAGCCGATGACCACTACTATAAAAACCTCAAGATTTCAGCTCCAAAGAAGCTACACATGTTTCCAAAAACTCACGGTAATCGCACACCCACACACCTATAAATCACTTGAACTTTTAATACAATTACCAACTTCAATCAGACATATATCTCTTAAACAATATTTATGAGTTAAGGTAGCTTTGGTTGCACTTGTGGAAAAAAACTTGAGAAAATAAAAATATTATAATTGGTTTTAAAACATAATTTTAAGACTGTAAAAATAAAAGGGCAAACAACATCATATTTATAATGTAAAAATATATATATATATAAATAGATTTTAAGGAGAGGTTTCTTACCGCTTATGATGACATGATAATTTTTAATAACCGGAAAAGCTAAAGACGTATAATCGAAGTAGCAGCAACTGTACACTACACTGACATTTGACAGCAGATTTGCATCAACTTCTCGCATGATTTCGATGAACCAAATGTTGTCTGATCAGTAATCCAAGACCTTGTATGCATAGCCTGGTATAAAAGCTTCGAAGCCATATAAAGATGAGGCAAATCCGGCGATCGGATTGGTTGGAAATGGCACCGCAACTAGGCTGCGCACAAGGTGGCGGGTAACAGCTCTCGACAGACTCTAGCTTTTATTTTCAACTCTTTGTACCCCTTTTTGAATAAATTCTTGTATAGTTGTAATCTAGTCGACAAGAGGAATGTAATACTGTAATTTTCGTGAATTTTGGATGAGATTTGGAAGTGAATAAGCAAAGGAGAAAGAGCAGCAGATGAAGATGATGAGAATGGAAAATAAATGGTTGAGGGATTTCCAAATTCATCACTTTTGATGGCTTCTTCTCGATACACATGGAGTTTTGTGAATGACACTTGTGTGCCATGCAACTATGTGGGCTGGTGTGGAATTTGGCCTATTATTGGCCCCCCATGAGCTTCAAAATAGACATAATTATACTAGGCTAAAATAGAGAATGAATGAAATTGAGTTGAAAGGTTAAATGAACTCCGTTTTTAATGAAATCATCGACCACACGATTATGAAAAGATTTGTAACTCCTAGTCAAAGATGAAATCAATTTCCAAAGTTAAACAAAAAGTGGTAGAATTATTAAGGATTAGAGAAAAAAAATGGTCTTTCAATAATTAGGACACACAAGATTCAATAAACATCCAAATGACGAATAGAAAAGAACTCATAGAAATGTCTCGTAAGATATGTGATCGAGAAAGATTTAGAGGACAACAAGATTTTAAGAATAGAATTGAATCAAATTCAGGAGTCATTTTCTCTATATTTGGAATTTTCAAAAATAATTTCAAAGTATCCTATAATTAACACATGCTTCCTATACGGTTGGAGTAATTCACAGATTTATTTTAGGACGGGGTGTTACAACAGCGGAAAATAAATCTTCGTGGGACATACCTAGGCACACATTGTCGAACATATCTCGCCAATACAACAACACAAATACTTAGTGCACGATGGTGGCACTAACAATCTCCCCCTTTGGCGTTTATGGTCGATAATTATCATCACGATCTGCACAACTCTTGAATAAACTTCGCAGATCAAAAATGTATCAAAAAAGTGCTATATTTAAAAACTATCCGAGACAGTTACAAGCACACTTCCCCTGAATCTGAACTGGGAGTGCCTTCATCACGATCAGAGAATTGTTTTGCAATATAGAACTACATTGTCAGTTGATCAAAAATGTAGTACAGACCAACAAAAAATAAAGTGGGGGTAAATAGCATCCCCAATAAATTGTTTGTTCAAAAATCATCAAACATTAAAAAATGAGCACACGCTCAACACAGCAGCATCAGCAATCAGGCCATCCTTCACCAACATTCTTCTCCCCCTTAATTGTTGCCAGAAACGGCAAACACCAAACTTCACGCCGGGGAGGCAGCAGCATCATCAGCAACATTGTCATCAGCATTAGCCGGCTTATCAGCAGCTGGGACAGAGGAAGCACTCGGCACATCAAACGACGAGGCAAGTCCAAGGGCTCGGGCCCGGAGATCAATCAGCAAGGCCTCCAACTCCTACTTCCCGGATTTAAATGTCCGGATGGACTTGGTTAGGCACACCACTTCTCGTTCCAACGACTTTATGTGTCTGTCAAAGAAAACAAATGTGATAGAAAAAGAGGCAGCAGATCTGTCTGGAACAGATAATGGCACGGATCCAGAACGGACATCAGTATCTCGGGCAGGGACATCCGGAGCCTGCTGGGATGAAAAGAGCTTGTGGCTGATAGACAGCGGTTGAATCAAAGTCTTCAGAATCAGAATCTGATCTGTCTGGAACAGACTCAGGGACATCATCTGCTTCTTCGTCAGATGGGGAAGGAGCTCTGGCTTGCTTCATCAGCGGACAACGACGTCCCGACATTAACCCCATCATCTGCTCAGACACACTCCGTATAACACAGTGAGCAGGAACAACATCAGGCTTCTTAGCCAAAGCCTTTTTCCCAAAGGGCTTCACCGATTTGGGGGGTTTTGATGAGGACCCCTTCTTAGCAGCAACTTTCTTGGATTTGGGGGGGTTTTTGAAGAAGCTACCTTCTTCGCAGCAACCTTAGCCAACACCTTCGATTTCAAATTGGCGATAGGTGTGTCATCTTCATTATCAGATATCGGAGGAGTGACTGGAACATCTCCAACTCCAACTTACGTTTAGACCCGCGAGTTTTGGAGGAGGTAGCCTTTGGAGGTGAGACATAATCGTCCTCATGAACAGGAGAATCTTCATCGAGGAAGGAGATATCAATATCATCTTCACCTTGATCTTGAACAAGGGTTTTAACAGCAGCAACAGGTGATACTTCACCAAGAGGAACTTGAACAGTGACAATGGGCGTGTCACTATACACAGGGATAGCAGCAGAAAGAGACGGAGCTTGAACAAATTTCAGAGCATCAAGAGATGCAGCAAATTCCTCAATAGAGGTATGCTCTACGTCTACAGCAGAGGTGGTGACAACATCTTCATCAGGGGCCAAGGAGACTTCAGTACCTCCAACATTCTCTATAACAGTCGCAATTGAAGCATCCAAGATTTCCGCAGACACCATGGGCGGAGAGGATGGCCCTTCGGAAACCCTAGGAGAGGGTTGAACAGTGAGATCTGTCTCAGACACAGACCTAGGCGGTGAAACAGCAGAAGATGCCACAGAAGCAAGGGCTTTAGAGGAAGCGACAGATGGTTTCACAAGAGCAGAGACAGAGGCTATTGAAGACGAGAACACAATTAGTTGTGAAAGCTCCGCAAGTCGTCGTCGCAAGTCTTCTATAGAAATTCTAGGTTTCTTGGCTTGAGAGGGCTTAGAAGAAACAGTTTTGTCCGCCATTGGAGTTCGAATAACAAAAATCAAGCAAACACCGAAGAGAGAGAGAGAGAGAGAACGACTTGGAAATTTTGCTGAGATTCTGTCTCTTTTGAAAAAAAAATAAGGTTAAGACCTTAATTAGGAAATTCTAAAAGGAAATTTCCTTTATTCACTTATTCCACACACATCACCCCGCAGGTTGGTGTGGGGAAGTGGAATCGATCGTGGTACGAAAAACAAGGCACTACTAGCCAATAAAAAGTAACCGTTCCTCCATAGCAAAAACTGTCCGAGACAGATACTGGCACAACACTTACAGACCATATTAACCATGGTCATTTTATGCTCTCTATACAGACATCACTGACCAAGACTTTATAGAGAGTCTTCTCACAACGGAGAAGTTTAGAGAACACAAAGACCCAAGGAGGATCTTAATGTTTCAAACCTTGCACTATCAAGTGCCTTAGTGAAGATGTTCGCAAGTTGTGCCTCTATTGCAACATAATCAATCACGAGAGATATGTCTTCAACAAGCTCCCGGATGAAGTGCTGATGAATGTCTATGTGCTTAGTTCGAGAGTGTTGAACAGGATTCTTCGAAATGTTTATTGCACTCATATTGTCACAGTATATGGTAAGGACAGATTGTGGGACACCATAGTCAAGAAACATTTGCTTCATCCACAAGAGTTGAGTACAACAACTCCCAGCAGCAATATATTCTGTCTTGGCAGTAGAAAGTGAGATCAAATTCTGCTTCTTGCTAAACCTTGAGACCATATTATTTCCAAGGAAGAAACATCCACCTGAGGTACTCTTCCGATATTCAGTACATCCGGCTCAATCTGCATCACAAAACCCTACCAAACTAGGGTTTGTATCATAAGAAAACCAAAGTCCCAACTCAACTGTACCTTTTACATACTTGATTATGTTCTTGACAGATTTCAAGTGACTTTCTTTGGGATCAGATTGGTAGCGTGCACAAACTCCAACGCTGTAACTGATATCAGGCCGACTTGCAGTGAGGTACAGTAAGCTGTCGATCATGCTTCGGTACAAGGTTTGCTCAATTGACACACCAACTTCATCTTTTGACATCTTCAAAGATGTTCCCATCAGTGTTCTTTTCGGGCTGCAACTATTCATGCCAAACTTGTTGATCAAGTTCCTTACATACTTTATTTGAGACACAAAGATTCCATCATCTTTTTGCTTCACTTGAAGCCCCAGAAAGTAGGTTAGTTCACTTACAAGAATCATCTCGAATTCTGAAGTCATGTCCTCCACAAATTCATCCACTATTCTGTTTAAGACAGATCCAACGACAATATAATCGACATAAATCTGGACGATGATTACATCATATTTTTCTCTCTTGATGAAGAGAGTTTGATCAGCTCCACCACGAACATATCCTTTCTCCAGAAGGAACTTGGTTAGCCGTTCGTACCAAGCTCGAGGAGCTTGTTTGAGGCCGTAGAGGGCCTTCTTCAGTTTGTACACATAATCCGGATGGTGGGGGTCTTCAAAGCTTTTGAGTTGGCTAACAAAAACATCTCTAGATAAGTACCCATTCAAGAAGGCACTCTTCAATTCCATTTAGAATAATTTGAACTTCATCCAAGCAGCCATGGCAAGGAGCAAACGCACAGATTCAAGATGAGTAACTGGAGCAAAAGTCTCGTCGAAATCCACACCTTCAATTCTTTCAAATTGCAAGAGTTCTTATTGCATGGCCTGAATCCATCGGTCATCTTGCAATGCCTCCTTAACATTCTTGGGCTCCATAGTTGAGGTGTAACACACATTGGCTATCAATTCACGATAGTTCTTTCGAACACCTCTTGTTCGAACTCCTTCACTCATATGATCATCGATGATGTCTAATGTAGAGTGGTTCTTCTGAACACCTTTTGAAGGGTTGTAGACATCCAGTTTCTCACTTCTTACTTCTGTAGGAACACTGTGTTCCGAACTATCTGGAACAGATGCTGGAACATGGATAGTAGCATCGACGATTTCTTCATAATCTGGGCAGCAGATTCTTCTTTGATCATCAACAACAATATTAATGGACTCCAACACAGTCTTAGTCCATTTGTTAAAAACATGATAGGCCCGACTATTCCTCGAGTACCCAAGAAACACACATTCATCTCCTTTGGCATCAAACTTACCAAGCTGTTCTTGATCTCGCAACATGTAACAAGTACTCCCAAAGATATGAAAGTACTTTAAGTTAGACTTTTTCCCTTTCCACAACTCGTAGGGAGTAACTCTCGTCTTGGGTCTGAAGTATACCCGATTAATAACATGACAAGTTGTATTCATCACTTCAGCCTAGAGGTTGTTAGAGACAGATTTCGCCTTCATCATGACTCGGCTCATTTCTTGAAGCGTCCGATTTTTCTTCTCAACAATACTTAATTTTGGAACACCAATCACAGCTTCAGTTTTCATGAGTCTTTGAACATTTTGAAAAATGCTATGGCCAAGCTTTTCATGCCATAAACTTGCTTCACCATTCTGAGATCTGAAGCAAGTCCCCTTCACATTAAGGAGATAACAATTGTCCCTCGATCTATCCCCATCCATCAGAAGAACACTTTCTTTGTTCTTCACAAGGCATTTTTCTCGAGTGAAATGCACTAAGAGATCTTGGTCACACAACTGACTAATGCTAATTAAATTAGCTTCCAGACCTTCTACAAGCAACACGTCCTTTAGGTTGGGCATCCCATGCACATTTAGGCATCCACGGCCAAGCATTCTACCTTTAACAACATCTCCAAAGGTAACAGATTCATATGAGCAATCTTTTTGAATGTTGCTCAGCTTGCTAGCATCTCCGGTCATATGCCGAGAGCATCCGCTATCAAAGTACCAGCTACTTTATGTATAAATATTTAGTGCAGTGCGAACCACATAATTTTTGTGATTGTTCCTGGATCTGTTTCGGACATTTCTTTTAGGAAACTGAACAGATTCTACAAAACCCCTTCTTTTCATCATTCAGAGGTCATTGATCAAGTTTCTGCAATGTGGTCGAATGTGATCAGGTTTCTCATAGTAATGACACACAACACGTGTCTTTTGAGGAGAGTTCCTTTGCTGCTGCTTGTTCTTTGGCTCAGCTCTCAACTCTGGAACTGTTGAATCTTTTGTTCCAGATGACTGTCCTTGACAAAATACGTCATAAGTGTGAGGCCATTGTATCCGAGTCCAGAATGATCTTGAAGACTCTTTCATTTGGAGAGAATTTCATCCAGTTGAGATGATCCGGAGTTCATCATTTTGACAAGCTTCTTTAGGTGTTGGAGTTCACCATTCTATGCTTGAGTACAATTTCTGGACTGCAACAATTCATTCTGCGCCTCATTAAGGCGAGTAGAGAGATTATCTCTTTCTTTCAAGAGATTGGAATTCTCTTTTAACAGGTCTTCATTGACCTCAACCACCATGATCCGACTTGAATACAACTTCTTATACGCCTCCATAGTTGATTCCACAGAGAATTCTTCCTCTTCTTTATCATCGCTGCATTTTGAAATTTTCTCGACCATACTGTCAGGAACAGATACAGACACAGACATTTTAACAGAGTGTGTCATGAAAGCAATATGATTGCTTACACCTTCTTCATCATTTTCACTATCATCAGGATCATCACTTTCACTGAATGTAGAACAATATGACTTTTTCTTCTTTTTGAGATTGTTAGCACACTCGACTTGATAGTGACCATAACCTCCACATTCTCGACACTTTTCTTCTTTAAGTTTCTCTTTATTGGAATCATCATCCTTCATTTTTCGAGGTTTAGAGAACCTGTTCTTGGCAGAATAATTTTGAGATGATTTCTCAAATTGTCTTGTAAACCTAGAAAAATTCTTTGAAAGTAATGCAACTGATTCTGCAAGGTCCGAACTGTCAGGAACATTACTTGGCACATCAGTACTGGAACCTGCTTGAAAATCTATGCTTTTCTTCTGCACTATTTCTTCATCTGCCAGCCCCATTTCAAAGGTTCGTAAGGAACCCATAAGCTCCTGTAACTTCATCTTGCTCAGGTCTTTGGCCTCTTTAATGACCGTGACTTTATAAGCGAATCTTCTAGGGAGAGATCTCAAAACCTTTCGCACAAGTTTCTTTTCAGAGATCGCATCTCCAAGCGCAAAGCTTTCATTAGCGATGTCGCAAATCTTGGCATTGAAATCAGCAAGTTTTTCACCTTCATCCATGCGAAGGTTCTCAAATCTGGTAATAAGCAGTTGCATTCGAGAGGCACGAACACCGCTAGTTCCTTCAAACGTGGTCTGCAAGATATCCCACGCATCATTGGCTTTGTCACATGTGGATATGAGCTTGAAGACATTCATGTCAACAGCAGAGAAGATAGCATTCATGGCTTTAGCATTTAGCGCTATGACATGAAAATTGGCATCCTCCCATTCTTCTTCCGGCTTCAGCACCACTTTACCTTTTTCATCCTTCTTGGTGGGAGGCTTCCAGCCTTCAGTCACCATCTTCTAGGCTCGTTCATCAATCGAACGTATGAAAGCCGTCATTCTAGCTTTCCAATAGGCATAATTATTGCCATCCAGGAGCGGAGGTCGCATCGTCGAGGCTCCTTCTTTCATTGCGTCCATCTCGGCAAAACAACACAAAATACACGGATTAAAAACCCACGATCACACCTTAAGAAAGGTGACCTGCTCTGATACCAATTGAAAAATGATAATCCGTTAAATCAATACTGCTTGTAAACTGCTCTACGATATGTGTGGGACAGATGTAAGAATATAAAATATAAAGCAGTAAAATACGCACGAGATTGATAACCGAGTTCGGTTAACCAACCTACTCTGCGGGGACTACGCCCAAACTTGAAGATTCGACTGTTACTTCTTCGTGTAGTGTATTAGGGTTCTTACTCATACAGGTGTCCCTCCTTATGTCACCCGTTCTTCTCCACGAACTCTTTCGCTAGCCAAAAGCTGTAAGATCCCCTTACAACTGTGACACTAGACTCCCTCTAGCTACCCACGACTTCAACTTATAATCTCTCCCGAGATTGCGTACAAAAATGGAATAAAAATCCCCTCACGTGTTTCACTCGTAAACACTCAAAACTAGTCTATCACGTTGAACTGTTTAATGAACAACTATTAGTTACAAAACGACCACAAACTGATTCTAACACTAGAATCTAAACAAAATATAAGTGGTATTGATTGCTCCTCAATTCGGTCTTTATATAGGCATCGATCTCCATCCACCGCCAACATGGTAAGTAGATTGTGGTTTTGTGGCCTTCCAAACGTGTGTAGATACTCTCCAAGTGTAGTGGGGTTAATTCAGCACTGGATCTACACCACAAGGTAGTAAAACGAATAAATCTTGACCTTCCAAACTGGTTCGGCGCAAGATCTTTCCAGCAAGGAAACTGCCATAAATAGAGTGTCCCTGATTCTGTCTGGAACATACTCTGGAATAGTTCACCAACTGTTCTTTCTTTTCTTGCACAGCGGAAAATAAATCTTCGTGGGACATACTCAGGCACACATTGTCGAACATATCTCGCCAATACAACAACACAAATACTTAGTGCACGACGGTTGCACTAATAAAATTATAATTAATTAACTATATTTTCCATTTAAAAAATAAAACTATTATTTCCACTAACTTAATTAATTAATTAATTAGTCTTCTTAACTAAAAGAGTTGATTCATTATTTTAGTTGGAAAAGTAACTTGGTCCATTCTTTGCCACGATGAATGATTTAGGTTTAGTTTCAATTTTCTTTTTCTTTTTTTTTTCAATTTATATTTCGTTTTTAACGCATTGGATATTTTTAGTATATAATGAATAATTTAATATGACATTTTAGATTGTGTCAGCAAAGGAGGTTTATGATGGTATTCACTTTGTATTGTAGTATTAGCATTAAGAAAAATGTAGTAATATGTGTTTCACACATTAATGTAACGTCAGAACATTTTTGATGACACCTGCCTTGAAGTGTCACAAAATTAATGTAGTACAAGACCATTTTTCTAGTAGTGTGTTATCGGTCTATAATTTACTGATAATATTCAAAGAATGAAAATTATTAGACTCCGATAGTAATGCCTCAAAAAATAAATAGATTGATGATACATATATTTTTTATTAGGCTTTGTATTAAATACTTTAAAAATTATTTTTTTAAAATATAATATTAAATTAAAAATAAAAATTGGGGGCCCACCTGACCACCCCTATGGGCCGGCCCTGATTCTAGCACACATGTACTTCTAATAATTTCTAGATTTGTCTTCACTTATTTTATTACAAATCAAGTTTATATTCCAAGTTCCAACCGTTCTTTTTGTCCCAATTAGGATTCATTACATTACAATCATGGTTTATTAATCTCAATTATGAATTATAACATTTCAATTAGGGTTTATTGCATCCCAAAATTAAGTTTAATACTTTTGTTATAATTAAATTTCATTTGGACCTTAAACATGCATGAAAAATGAATGTTTTGTATTTTCGTCCAAACATGTCAAGCTAAAATGAAAGATCATGAAAAGAACTTTACTTTAATATTTTTTTTACGTAAATCGGATTAAAAAATAAGAAATTTATGATCGTTTCAAATATTAAAAAACTTGATGATGTAAGTGGTGATGTATTTTAAAAAAATTACATTATATGTATATATACAAGATTCACTTATTTTTTATATTTAAAAGTATATGGCTTGAATCTTTAGTCTCGTAATTTTTTATGTGATGTGATACCATCTCTCACAATTTTGTGCATCTTTATATATAGAAATTAGGAAAACGACTTAATGAAATGAATATTTTTGGTTGTTAAAAAAAATTAATTTTGTTTAAGTATTGGATTTCTAGGAGAACAATATAATGAAAAGTGTAACATATATATGTTCATTTGACAATAAAAATGTAAGAATTCAATACTTAACAAGATAGAAATAAAAGTCTATGAATTCAATTCGTGTATTTTTAGATAGCAATTAGGAAAATGACTTAATGAAATGAATATTTTTGGTCGTTAAAAAATTTAATTTTTGTCCCTTCGATTTTTTTACAAATCAATCTAAAAGTACGTGTATTGAATTCATACATTTTATTTCAATCTCGTTAAGCATTGTATTCTAAGAGAACAATGTAACGAAAAAAGTAACATATATTCATTTGACGATAAAAGTGTAAGAATTCAATACTTAAGAAGATAGATTTTCTTTGAACATATGTTCTCCTACATATGTTACACATTTCTATCTTGTTCTAACATATGTTGAAAAGAATTGGATTTCTTTGTAATGAATTCAGATATGCTCTCGCTCTATACTTATTTGCCTTGGTTGATTTTTTTTTCTTGTGCAGGATTCATTTTGAGAACCTCCAAATACCCTATGTTGTCGGCAGAGAAGAAAATGGAGAATAATATTCTTAGAGATTAGGGCTAGTGGTTTTATGTGTAGCAACACAATTTATATATGACTTGTTTCCAATTAGCATAGGATTTGAAATCTAATAGAATAATTCACTTGGGCAATTCGTCGAACGGTTGGAGCGCCTCTCTGTTATCGAGATTCACCTCCATTTTAACATCTCTGCTCAAGCTCCGTTCAAAGCATCCTACCTCGCTATTCATTAAAAATACAGTCCTAATTACGCCAACCATGAAATCTATTTTTCTCAGCAAAATACCACTTTAAAAAAATTTAAAAAAATCGCATCTATATGTTGCTTATTAAACACAATTCACATCTCTGCAATTCTTCCTCTCACCACTCGAATTTTCTTGTTGTAGCCCAGAGGTTGGACGAGCAGCGGGAAAGTAGTAAGAATTATTTCAACCAGATTACCAGAAGGCTCGATTTTTTTCATTTTACCTATGCCTTTTTAATTCATCATGATAATATTGATTTTTTTTTTCATTTTTCAACTGGGGCATGACGTGGCGGGTGATGTATTATTCAACTAATCGATTAGATCCTTTAAATAGGGACTTGGTGAAATCAAATGTAAAAGTAAAAGGACCTGTTAAAATGAAAAATAGTACAAGGATTTAATGAAATAAAAAATAATAGTACACAGACCTAAAGATGTGTTTTGCCTATTTATTACTTTTTAATTATGTTACACCATCCAATTTCTTACACTTCTATTTTATGTTTCTTACCCATTAGGTAGGATATTCATCGATAACCAGTTACATGTTATATTAGAAAATTGAAGATATTTTACGAACAAAAGAGAAAAAAATCTTAAATACAAAAAAAATTGCGGTCTCGTGTGCACAATCTAACAGATCAGCCAAATACTTTACCTATGTTTGAATCCAAACTCAAAATCGATCCACACATCTATATGAATTGAATGTAAAATACAAAATGAATTTGGATATGAATCTGACAATCTTTAGCCTTTACATAAGGTTTTTTTTTTGTGCAAGTAAAAGATAAAAAAATAACTTTTACAAATAAAAGCACAAAATCCTAAGTCAAAACTCAAAATGGTAAAAATATTAGAGATAGGAAGAGTGTAAACAAGCTGAGCCAAGTCGGCTACCACCGAGCTCAAGTTCGGCTCATTTAGATATTCATAGGCTCGAGCTGTGAAATCGGAGGAAAAAATTGAGCTTGAGCTCGGCTTGATTATTTAAAATTGGAGCCCAAACTCGAGTCCGGCTCGAGCTTGACTCGATTATGTGAAATTCGAGCCCGACCTCGAACTCGAGCTCGGCTTGTTTACATGCACAAGAATCACAAAATAATGTACATAAATTTTTAAGAAATCATTAATTTTTTTAATACCATTGATTTCATTTCATATTTCTTAAATAAATTGAGAATTGTTGTAAACTAGAGAGAGGCGGGAGAAAATATGAATTGTGTGTATTCAATATGAGGACCAAATGCCTCTATATATAATAGTACAAGAGCTAGGGTTTTAGAGTTAGTAACTTGGCCATCACTCATATCATATATATCTATTATATATATTTACAACACTCCCCCTTGAGTGACCAATCTCTAAAACAAATGTTGCCTCATTAAAACCTTGCTAGAAAAACCCATTGGGAAAAAATCTAGTCGAAGCAAAAAGAGTACAAATGCTCCCCCTGATCTTGAGATCATTGTAGATCTTGGAGTCGGCGCATGCCGATCTTGTGTACCAATTTTCTGAATGTTGATGTTGGTAAGCGAATTTGTTGAATGTTGATATCGCCATTCTTTTGGAGATCGTGTGTGTAGAATAACTTGGGAGAAATGTGCTTTGTCCTATCACCTTTTATGTATCCTTCCTTGAGTTGCGCGATGCAAGCAGCATTGTCTTCATACAAAACAGTTGGATTGATCTTTGATGAAGCTAATCCGCATGACTCTTGGATGTGACTTGTCATATTTCTCAACCATACACACTCTCGACTTGTTTCATGGATTGCAATGATTTCATAATGATTTGAGGATGTTGCAGTCAAGGTTTGCTTCACAGACTTCCATGATATAGCAGTTCCACCACATATGAAAACATAGCCAGTTTGTGACTTAGCTTGATGTGGATCGGATAAAAATCCTGCATTCGAATACCCTACCAGAGAAGAATCGGAATTTTCTGAATAATATAATTCAAGGTCTATGGTACCCTTCAGATAACGTAGAATGTGTTTAACACCATTCCAATGTCTCAAAGTGGATGCAGCGCTATATCTTGCGAGAAGATTTACAGAAAAAGCTATATCCGGTCTAGTATAATTAGCCAGATAAGTTAATGCTCCAATTGCACTTAGATATGGTACTTCAGGACCAAGTATCGTTTCACCCTCTTCAATAGGTCGAAATGGAAATTTTTTCGTATCAAGAGATCTAACGACCATTGGTGATGCTAATGGATGTGCACTATCCATGTAAAAGTGTTTTAACACTTTTTCTGTATATGTGGATTGGTGAATAAACGTTCCTCCTCGGACACATTCAATTTGCAAACCAAGATAGAATTTTGTCTTTCCCAAATCATTCATCTCAAATTCTTTCTTCAAATATTCAGCAGTTTTATTGAGCTCTTCAGGAGTCCCAATTAAATTCAAATCATCAACATAAACTGCTATAATTGCAAATCCACTTTCGGTTTTCTTTATGAAAACACAAGGGCAGATATCATCATTCTTGTATCCTTCTTTCAACAGATACTCGCTCAATCTATTATACCACATACGGCCAAACTGTTTCAGCCCATACAATGATTTTTGTAGTTTAATCGAAAAAATGCTTTTGGGTTTTGACTTTAATGCTTCAGGCATTTTAAATCCTTCAAGGATTTTCATATATATGTCATTATCTAATGACCCATATAGATAGGCAATTACTACATCCATAAGGCGCATAGCAAGCCTTTGTGACACAGCCAGACTAATCAGAAATCTGAAAGTAATCGCATCCATTACTGGAGAGTATGTTTCCTCATAATCAATTCCTGGTCTTTGAGAGAAACCTTGCGCTACGAGTCTTGCTCTATATCTCGTAACTTCATTTTTCTCGTTTCTCTTTCTAACAAATATCCATCTGTATCCAACAGGGGTTTCAGATTCCGGAGTTAGGACTATAGGTCCAAATACTTTCCGGTTATCACAGGAATTTAATTCCATTTCCATAGCTCTTTTCCACATTAGCCAATCATTTCTCTGTTTACATTCTGTAACAAATTTTGGTTCAGGATCCTCATTTAAAATTTGATGAGCTATATGAAAGGTGAATATATCATCTACAATGACATGTTCTCTCTCCAATATCTGATTGGAAGATAAATAATTTATTGAGATCTCATGATTTTCAGATACTTGTAATTCTTCCGAAATTACATCACTTTCATTTGATTGATTAATCATTTTCGTCATTATTTGGTTTCCATCTTGCCCCTTTCTTTTCCTAGGCACAGAATCTTTGGAACCAATTGGTCGACCACATTTTTGACGAATTTTAGACTCATTTGCTGTCAGCGTTATTTGTCCTTCAGGGACATCAATTTTCGCTGGAGTATTTGCAGTATGTATGTGAGATTGTGTCACTTTTCTTGTATCTACAAAAGCATCAGAAAGTTGGTTTGCAATCTTTTGCAAATGGATAATCTTTTCAACTTCTTGTTCACATTGATTAGTTCAAGAATCAAAATGTGACAAGCTTTTCTCATTCCAAGATATTTCCTTGTACTTTTCTGGATGTAGATTCGTGCTACCTAATGTTGGAAATGTCATTTAATCAAAATGACAATCTGCAAAACGTGCAGTAAATAAATCACCCGTTAAAGGTTCAATATACCTTATAATCGAAGGTGAATCAAATCCAACATATATCCCAAGCCTTCGTTGGGGACCCATTTTTGTTCGTTGTGGGGGTGCAATTGGGACTTGAACCGCACAACCAAAAGTTCGTAAGTGAGAGATATCTGGTTCTCGACCAAAAATAATTTGCATTGGGGAGTATTCATGGTTGGCCGATGGTCTAATACGAACTAATGTTGCCGCATATAATATGGCATGACCCCAAGCAGTAGTTGGGAGTTTTGACTTCATAAGTAATGGTCTAGCAATAAGTTGAAGACGTTTAATAAACGATTCTGCTAAACCATTTTGAGTATGGACATGAGCGACTGAATGTTCAATCTCAATTCCAATAGCCATATAATAGTTTTCAAATGCTTGAGGCGTAAACTCACTAGCATTATCAAGACGAATTCTTTTAATTGTATTGTCTGGGAATTGAGCTTGTAATTTTATAATTTGAGCAAGTAATCTAGCAAATGCTGCATTTCTAGTAGAAAGTAAGTATACATGTGACCATCTAGAAGAAGCATCAATCAATACCATAAAGTATCGAAAAGGGCCACATGGTGGATGTATAGGTCCACAAATATCTCCTTGAATTCTCTCTAAGAAAGATGGAGATTCAATATTAACCTTCGTATATGAAGGTCTAATGACTAACTTGCCTTGCGCACAAGCATCACAGGGGAATTCATTTGTCATAAGAATCTTTTGATTCTTCATGTTGTGCCCATATGAATTATTGATTATTCGGCGCATCATAGTTGCTCCAGGATGTCCAAGCCAATCATGCCAAAGCATAAAGCTTTTTATCTCATTGAACTTCGTGTTCATGACATGGTTTGTCTCAATTGCCTTTATAAATGTGTAATACATCCCAGAAGGTAGTGCTAATAATTTTTCTTTTGTTCGCTTATGGCCGGATACAAAAGAATTTATGCAGAGATATTCATTTCCACCTTCTGATATAGTCTCGATGTGGTATCCGTTATAGCGGATATCCTTGAAACTTAGTAAGTTTCTTTCGGACTTACTAGAATACAGAGCATTTTCAATATCTAATTTAGTATCATTTGGTAAAATGATACAAGCTCTTCCAGAGCCTTCAATGATGTTTGCCATTCGTGCAATTCTGCACAAAGAATCAAGGATATATTATCCACATGTTTAATTTATTTGCTCTTTAGAACATGTAATATTCTTCAGGAATATTACTTGTGCTACTTTAATAGCATCAATTTATGATCTTGAATGTAATATTCTTCATGAATATTACTTGTGCTACTCGAATAGCATCAATATTTAATTTTTCAAGATTAAATCGGAAAAGACCGATTATTATAACAATAAGAAAAACAGACATAATATATTAAAGCCAATAAACATGATGTAAAAAAAAACATGTACCTTCTAGGATCGATGGACTTCTAGAATTAAAGGAGCGTAGAACAATCGTGCTGATAACGTGTTGTAAACTAGAGAGAGGCGAGAGAAAATATGAATTGTGTGTATTCAATATGAGGACAAAATGCCTCTATATATAATAGTACAAGAGCTAGGGTTTTAGAGTTAGTAACTTGGCCATCACTCATATCATATATATCTATTAGATATATTTACAACAAGAATGATTATTTTGTCAATATTAGTCTTTTTTTGTTAATTTTATTTTTACTTTTATTGCTATGTACATTTTAACTATAAATTATATAATATAATACTAATAGTATATATAATTAAGATTTTAAGATTAACTATATAACATTGGTGTTAAGAATATTATTACTCTAGAATATTTGATTAGTCTTAATTTTTGTTAGTTTTCTTTTTCCATTATTGCTTTGCTATTTTCGATAAAATTAAGTAGTTTAATATCATTGATTTGATTTCATGTGTTAATATTTAATGATGAGTATTGTTTTGTCGAATTGTCAATATTAATCTTAATTTATTTAATTTTCTTTTTCCTTTATCACTTTACACGTATTACAAATTTATAATTTATAAATTATAACTTTTATTTTTATGAGTTATAACTAATAACCTAAGACGGACTATATTATATATATACACTATATATTGTTAAGTTTTTTTCTTTAATTTATTTAATTACTCATCTACTCTTGTGTTAAACATTCTATTTTTTAATTTCGATAATATTAGATTAATATTAATATATTATTAATTTCATTTGATATTTATTATATAATGAATTGAGAATTATTATTTTATAAATATTAATATTAATTTTTTTATTACTTAGGATTTCGTATTGATCATTCTATTTCTTAATTTTGATAATATTAATTTAATATCAATTCATATTTCATATTATTATTTATTACGCTAATATACTATGTAAAATTTTAAATAAGACAAACTAATGTAGTTCATTAGAGTGTCTGTTTGTGTATATAATTGTTACTCTTGAATTTTAATCATTTGATTTCTTAACTTTAACAATAATAGTTTAATACCATTAATTTCATGTTATTTTTAATGAAAAATATTAATTTCACAAAAGTTACAATACAAAGAAATAATATTTAAAACATATATTACAAAAATAGTATGCATTTTGAGTTCTAAATCAAATATCTCGCGAGACAACTCATGAGCCCCGACTTGTTTAAGTATTCGTGAGACAGCTCGCAAGCCCAACTCGTTTAACTACTAGCGAGTTGGCTCGTGATACAGTTCGTGAAAAAACTCGTTAAAAAGCTCGCGAGCCTCGAGAGCTAAGTTAGCTCGCGGCTCAATGAGCCAATCTCGAGTTCGGCTCGAGAAAATGGCGAGCTCATTTATTGAACTGAAGCTTGGGTCGTTAACAAATGAGCCAGTCTCGAACGAGCTTTTTTTGAGCTGATACCCAAATATCTCATTAGTAGTTTGACTCATTTACAATCGTGCTCCTACATATGTTACACTTTTCTATCTTGCACTAACATATGTTGAAAAGAATTGGATTTATATGTCATGAATTCAGATATGCTCTCACTCTATATTTATTACTTTCTAATTGAGTTATGTCACACCATCTAATTTCTTACACTTTTATGTTATATTTCTTACCCATTAGGCTTAGGGCTGTAAATGAACCGAATTGAGCCGAACATTCTGATGTTCAAGTTTGACTCGTGAAATGCTCAAAAATTTACTAAACGAGCCCGAGCCCGAATGCTTGAAAAAAAGCTATCTAATTTACATATTCGAGCTCGAGTTCGAAAAAATGAACTTATTTAATTTACACGTTTGAAATATTTATAATATTCATGAACATATTCGATTAAACTCGAGCTCGAACATGTTCGCGAGTTGGCCAGCTAAATAGCTGAATACTGCTTTGTTTGAGCTCGACTCGATAATTTTATCGAGCTCGATTTGATGCTTGAGCTCGGCTCGTTTAGAAAACGAATACATTTCGAACAAGTTTTTTTTTCCAGTCAAGCTCCGAATAGCTCGCTAGCTGCTCTTTTCATTTACAATTCTAATTAGGTTAGGTTATATATCGATGACCAATGACATGTTATGTTAGAAAATTGAAGATATTTTATGAGCAAAAGAAAAAAAATCTTAAATACAAAGAAAATGCAATCTCATGTAGATTGTCTAGCAGATCAGCCAAATAATTTCTATATGTTTGAATCCAAACCCAAAATCGATCCATACATCCATATGAATTGAATGTAAAATACAAAATGAATTTGGATATTAATCAGACAATTTTTTTTTTTGCACAAGTAAAAGATAAAAAATTAATTTTTACAAATAAAAGCACAAAATCCTAAATCAAATTTCGAAACTCAAAATGGTAAAAATATTAGAGATAGGAATATGCATATCCCCTACATGGCTATGGATATGGCACCCACATATATATATATATATATATATATATATATATATGTATATATATATATATATGTATGCATGTACACACCAACATACATATACACGCGCTCTTCCTACAGGCTAGAATTCTTTCCTTTCTGCACAATAAATGAAAGAAAATCAAACGAAATCAGACAGGATCCCCAGCTATCTCAGATTTTAACAAGAAATTTCTTTCAAAAGAGTAATTGCCTCTTATCATTTGACAAAATCTCTGTTTTCTCTCCAATTTTTTCTTCAAAACCCTCATTTCGCAACTACTGTAGTGGCCCGATCTGACCAGAATTTGGCGGTCCTTCACAAGCACAACACTTTTACTCGAAACCCGATTTTGCGAGCTTTCCACAGCCACTAGAACTAAGGTAATGCGTTTTTTCTGTAGTTTCATTGTGAATTTTCAATTTGGTTGTGAAAATTGTTCTGATCCGTGCTTGCTTTCATAAAATTAATGCAATATCTATTAATACCTGCTGTTATTATAATTTTACATTGTTTTTATGCCTTTTGTGAATGGTTCCGGATTTTGTTGATTAATCTTTTGAGTTATTACGGAAATATTTGAATTTTGGAGATGTATTCAAAATTGGGGCTTTCTGGGAATAGCTTACTGTATTGCAGCGTTGAAGTTGGATTATGCTTGGGCACGTGTTCAATTTCAGTTCTACGGTGCCAATTTGATATGGGCATATTTGGGCTGCTTTGAAAGAAACTGTGGATGCAGTTCATAGCTGGGTGATTTGAAGAATTGTTCAAAGCTTTGATAATATTGTGTTGGTTAAGTTAAAAAAAACTATTTGAACTTTCGATGTTTGCTATATTTTCTTCCATACATTTTGAAATGAGGGTAAAATATAATATTATCTTTTAGAAGGGGAAAACTTGTATATTTTTACGGTTTGAGAGGTCAAATTGATACAAGGAATACAATTAAGGAGACAAACTTTTCTTTTTCCTAAATGGTATAATCAACAATGTCATGGCAACTCTGTAATTTTTTGGCTCAAGTTGCTGCCACATCCTTTCTTTACCAATCCATTCTTTACTTTTCCTTTACAATTCCATGAAACAAATGAGAGATGAATTAGGAGAGAAATTTGATGTGCGTGTCCAAAACACATTGCTTCATTTAGAGGATTTATTTTTAGTACCTTTCTTTCACCTTACTAAAAGTAATTCCTTTCTTCGTGATCCTGTGGCTGAGCCCCAACCTTCTCCAGATTCTGAATTGTTGTTTCAGGATTCCACTTCCTTCTCTTTCATGGATGCCCTAATTTTGCATTGATACATTTGCATTTCTTTTTGCCCTTTTCATTTTTGTGCAATGGAGTGGATGTGTGAATTTTGCTCATTGCTATTTAACCTTTCAATATGTTTGCTTATTTGATAACGACGGAAGACCAGGCAACTGCCTGACTTCATAAGTGGGTCACAATAACTGAGGGAACTTTGTTGGCACCAATTTTGTGGCTAGCAAAAAAAAAGGGTGACAGCTTTTGACCCTTTTGAAGTCTTTTAACTTAGAGTCCTTCAAACATCTGCATTTAAATTGTATGTAAATTATTATAGAGTCGTTCCAACTGCTTGTCTGTCATCTGATTGTAGTCTTTGAGTTATTTTTTTGGGATGCCTTGCTGGAATCTATAATTTTTTACTAATAAAATATGCACTATTTCTGTTTGTTGTCATCAGTGGTTCAAGAGTTATTCGGTTGCTTCGCAGCAGCTTTATTCTTCAACAGACGGAGGTGCATTTGATTGTATTGGACAGTGGAACTTTGGATGATTGATTGGCTTTGCTAGTAGCATAGCATACTTTGATCCAATTCACCCTGAGGCATGTCGGCTATTGATATATCCAAATATGAACATAGTCCTGTCCATAAGGCCATAATTTTGAAGGATTATGCTGGTCTCAGGAGAATTATTGCAGGCCTTCCCCGGCTTTCTGACCCATCTGAGATCCATACAGAATCAGTTTCACTTGCAGAAGAAGCTAAGGCTGATGCCATAGCTGATGTAATTGATCGACGTGATGTCCCTAACCGAGAAACTCCACTTCATTTGGCTGTTAAATATGGTGATGAGACTGCGACAGAGATGCTTATGCTTGCCGGGGCAGATTGGAGCTTGCAGAATGAGCATGGTTGGAGTGCATTACAGGAGGCAATCTGTAATAGAGAAGAAGGGCTTGCAAAAATTATAGTTAGGCATTACCAGCCTCTGGCTTGGGCAAAATGGTGCAGAAGGTTGCCTCGGTTAATTGCGACAATGAGAAGGATGAGAGATTTTTATATGGAAATCACATTTCATTTTGAGAGCTCAGTTATCCCTTTCATATCAAGAATTGCCCCTTCTGATACTTACAAGATTTGGAAGAGGGGCGCAAATTTGAGGGCAGATATGACTTTGGCTGGCTTTGATGGTTTCAGAATACAACGTTCTGATCAGAGTGTTCTATTTCTTGGTGATGGCTCAGAGGATGGTCAAGTTCCTCCAGGTTCACTATGCATGATTTCGCACAAAGACAAAGAGGTAATGAATGCTTTGGATGGTGCTGGTGCTCCAGCAACTGAGGCGGAAGTACAGCAGGAAGTTACTGCAATGTCTCAGACCAATATATTCAGGCCTGGAATTGATGTAACTCAAGCAGTTCTTTTACCTCAAACAACATGGAGGAGACTGGAGAAAACAGAAATGGTGGGCACCTGGAAAGCTAAAGTGTATGATATGCACAATGTGGTTGTTAGTATTAAATCAAGGAAGGTGCCGGGGGCCATGACGGATGATGAATTCTTCAACTCCTGCAATGAGAATGAAACTGAGAATGAGCTTGAAGATGTCTTGACAGAGGAAGAAAGAAGGCAACTTGAGGTTGCTCTTAAGATGGACTCATCAGATGTGAACAATGAAAATGGTGATGGCATCATCCCACACCGTCATAGTTGTTATGACCATAGGGATGTTTCCATTGAGGACATAGATGGTTGTAGGAATGGAGATAGTAAGCAAGAAAAGAAAGGATGGTTCAATGGATGGAGGAGGAAAGAAAATAAGCAAGACAATGAGAAAAAAGTTGTTCCACCAAGAAGCTCTTTGTGCGTGGAAGAAAAAGTTAGTGATTTTCTAGAGGACTCTCCTAGAAGTCAAAATAGGCCAGGTAGGCACTCTGTCGAGGTTGTTGTGAAACGGGATGAGCATCGGAGAGGAAAAGACACTAAAGCTGCTTCATCAACAAGTATTGATAGTGGAAATCGAAGAAAGGATGGAAGTCGGGAGAATGAGTATAAAAAAGGTTTAAGGCCGGTTCTTTGGTTGTCTCCAGATTTTCCATTGCGAACAGAAGAGCTCCTGCCACTGCTTGACATTTTAGCTAACAAAGTGAAAGCTATACGTCGGTTAAGGGAGCTATTCACTACGAAACTACCAAAGGGGACCTTCCCTGTAAAGGTATGATTCTTCCACTGGCTCTTTCCTCAACTCGTTCTGATCATATTTTGCACTGAGGCATTGTATAATTAATCAGTGAAGCTGGCAGGTTTAGAAGAGTGTTGTCAGCATACATAGCCTTCTGTTTAGTTATGTGTTTGTTGTTCCATCAATATCATTTTAATTTGAAGCCTTAGTTAAGAGGTTACAGACTACTGGGGAGATGCTATTATTATGAATGTGATAAATATCAGTATGTTTTGAAAATCTCTCCCCTGTGACTCTATTTACCAAATTGCATAAAATCTAATGGTCTGTAACATAACAGTTTAGAATGCGTATAAGATATGATATGATAACTGTAAGACAGGGTTACAGGGTTGGTTTCTGACATAATTGGAACCAAAGTTCCCCATGAAAATGCCTGGCAAATTCTACCTGATATTATTGAAGCTCTTATTTTGCAGATACTGGATTTGGTCAGATGAGTGGTGACATGTGATATAGTTTTTTTGCTGTGGCACACATATCTTCAGAACATTAATCCTTTCCTTTGATTCTTTGCTTATAAAGATGGGAAGGAGTTAGGCATGCTGATGAAGCTTCCTGCATTTTATTGAATTAACATGCCTTGCATTATATATTTATTTAAACTAGAATCCCTTGCAATGAAAGACCCTCGTATGGTATTGCTATGTCTATGCATAAAAATAAGGTATAAATGCCCCTTTTAGACTAATATAGTTTAAGTGGGTGGTCCACAACTACAAGTAACAGTGTATAAAACGAATTGCCTCTATTTTTTATCTGTTCAGTTTTAGAGGCCAGCTTGGCGAGCATTCGGTAAAATTAATCCTCTATCATGTTCTTATTGATAATTTCTGCTTTCTTCAGGTTGCCATTCCTGTGGTTCCCACTATAAGAGTGATAGTAACATTTACAAAGTTCGAGGAGTTGCAGCCATTAGATGAGTTTTCAACTCCCCCTTCCAGTCCAACTGGTGTTGGCAGAGAGAGCCCTGCTATGGTTCAATCTTCAAGTTCATCTTGGTTCCAGTGGATAAAATCTCCTTATCAACGACCCGGCTCTTCTACAGGTGGCTCTGGCAGCAGGATTGAGAATATTCAAGATCCATTTGCAATTCCTTCTGAATATTCATGGATTACCGCTGAAGCAAAGAAGAAGAAGATGCAGGAAAAGAGCAAATCTAAGAAATCAAAAGTTCAAAAGTAGTCTTCACAGGGGCGCTCCGGGGTAGATCCAGCTGAATGTCCAGTACAGTTACCAAACTGATAACGAGGTTTGGTTGATCTTCTAATTTCCTACTTAGACGAGCAACAGATTGCATTGAGGTAATACACGTGCTAAGAATATCGTTGTGGGTTATCTAATAGTTCGACTCTGGTATATCATTGTGGGGGGTTTATAGAAGTTTGAATATGTGATTCTTGTAACCATAATGACCGTTGTTTGATGTTTGGGTGAACAGTCTACCAGTCTCGTTGGCACGACTTCTTCTCCATGAACTCTACTCCAGCATCTTTACTAACAGATTGAAGGATATTGTATATTCGTTGATTCTATTACCATCATTTCTTAATTGTTCAGTGCAGTGTGAGCAATCAGTTCTAGTGTAATTTCTCTGTTTTTAATTTAAAGTAAATGACAATAGGTATCTTTATTTGTTCAATGAATTTTAGTTTGCTTCATTTTTTTCTCTCCCATGGAAAATCTGTACTTTGGTTGATATATTTTCTTGAATTTGGATATTTGCATTTTGAGTTCTTTTTTAAAAATAGTAAAAATGAAACTATTAACAAAATAGTGTTTGCTTTTTTGCAAATTTAATCTCAGATCAATTTTTTGGTCCCTGGAGACTGGAGTCCCACATGGTCTGCGGGATGCATGTGTGGAATTTTTATTGCAATTAAAAAAAGGAGCTACTATTTAAACTATGACAAACACTTGTGTTAGACCGTCTAACGGGTCATAAACCGTTAGATGGATATTAAGATCCGATCCGGATCCGGGTCATAATGAAGTGTCATCAGATATGAAGCTAAGTATCACCAATCATAAACGAAAGTGTCACATACTATGAATTGAAGTGTCACCGGATATGAAGCAACATAAGTCTTAATAAATTTCAATATTTTTTTAGTAATATTTTTAACTATCATGTGAAGTCCTATCAATTGTAACATGAAGTATCACTAACATAACAAGCATGTACAACGAACTATCATGTTGAATTATTAAAGTAAATAACAATGAAATGTCACCGAATATGAAGCTAGGTATCACCAATCATGAACTGAAGTATCACATATTATAAACTGAAAGTGTCACCAGATATGAAATATTTTTTAGTAATATTTTTAACTATTGTGTGAAGCCCAGTGTCACAAGAGATGAAGCTAAGTATCACCAATCATAAACTGAAGTGTCACATACTATGAACTGAAGTGTCACCAGATATGAAGCTAGGAAAACGGGTCGGGTTATGACCCGTCTAACGAAAACGACCCATTAGACCGTCTCACAGGAGACCACCCCTTAGACAAAGACTTGTGTTAGACCGTCTAACGGGTCATAAACCGTTAGACGGATATTAAGATCCGACCCGGATCCGGGTCACAATGAAGTGTCACCAGATATGAAGTTAAGTATCACCAATCATAAATGGAAGTGTCACATACTATGAACTAAAGTGTCACCGGATATAAAGCAGCATAAGTCTTAATAAATTTAAATATTTTTTTAGTAATATCTTTAACTATTATGTGAAGTCCTATCAATTATAACGTGAAGTATCACTAACATAACAAGCATGTGCAGCGAACTATCACGTTGAATTATTAAAGCAAATAATAATGAAGTGTCACCGAATATGAAGCTAGGTATCACCAATCATGAACTGAAGTGTCACATATTATGAACTGAAAGTGTCACCAGATATGAAATATTTTTTAGTAATATCTTTAACTATTGTGTGAAGCCCAGTGTCACGAGAGATGAAGCTAAGTATCACCAATCATAAACTGAAGTGTCACATACTATGAACTGAAGTGTCACTAGATATGAAGCTAGGATAACAGGTCGGGTTATGACCCGTCTAACGAAAACGACCCGTTAGACCGTCTCACAGGAGACCACCCCATAGTAAAATATTACTCTTTGCACCACACTTACTTTTCAAACTACATATTTTACTTTTTACATTACATATTAAGTTATTTTTACCCTTTACCCTAAAACATCTTTTAATTATTAAAATAAAGTTAGCAAAACAAAATAGAGAAGACCCGTCGTCACAAGCTACTTCGGCAAACATTCGCCTACTGTCAATGACAACTTGCGCTCACACTCGACCAAGACGACTCCCGACTCAATGTTGTGGTTTCTTCTTGTTGCTAACTTTTGTTGCTAACTTGCAAGATACAAAAGGTGAAATCAAATCTAGAAATCTAAAAAAAAAAAACAACCGTTGCCCTTACTATTCAAACTGAATTGTTTGAAATTGGTTTTTCGAATTTGATTAATAGATTTGAAAATTTATTTTCAAACTTGATTAATTGATTCGTAAATTTGTTTAAAAAGAGCTCTCTGTTTTTTGAAAATTGATCAAAGTGTTGCAGCGACAGCGGATTTGGAGAAAACAGCAGAAGTGGTGGCAGTGGTGGTGTCAATGGTGGAGAGGGCAGCCACGCTGGAGTTGAGAGTCATTTTCATCTCGGCACTGGGTGCAGTTTGCCGGAGAAGACGATGCAGGTCTTGAATGTTCATGTTAACATCACATGATTCTGCTATTTTTCACTTTTTTATCAGTATAGTCCTCCTCTACCGTCTTCAATTTTTTATCATTTTCTTTTCACCAGCAGTGTAACTTTTTAGCAGACATAAGAATCATAAAAACATCTATTTAGAAGAGAATATAATATCGAAGTCTTGATATTACAGAGCATAGCAAAAATAATCTTGCAAAAGCATGGTGTAACCCTGCAAGATACAGAAATTCAAAGGTAAGAAAATTTTGATCAGAAACATTACTCCCCCTAATTGCCACCGAGAAAGGAAAATGAGCAAAAGAATAACTATTCGGATTTGTCAGATGTTTCTTGATCTTCTTCTTCTTCTTCAGACCATCCTTCCTTATCTTCAGCCTCCTCTTCTGCATCACTTTCTTCTTGCTCATCTTCTTCTTCTGCAGCTTGTCCATCCTCTTCATGATCATCATCAGATTAATTTGTCTTCATCAAGCTCCTTCTTATTGCTCTTAGGATCAGTTTGTGGAGATTTCTCTTGAGTTGCAGTGACAACAGTACTTGTAAGCTTGTACAAGTTATGAACATGTTCAAAAAATCAGCTATTGAGTAGGAAAACTCGTCTCATGATGAAAGCTCAACTATCATAGCTTAAATCTTCATCTTCTCAGAGATGCTCAGAAATCATTCGGGCATGAAACTCTAGATTGTTCACCAAAAATTTGAGCACTAATTGCTTTGTGAAGACTTTGCAGAAGTTGCATCAGCACCCTTCTATGATGCAATGGTCTTCTTGAATTGTATGCGCAAATGATGATCATCAATAACAGGAGCAACATAGATGATCAGAGGCTTCTTTGGAGGCATCACTCCGTTTGTCTTGGTAGAGACATTCTTCTTCTAGCGCTCGATGATCCTATAGATGAGTGAATGATAACACATTGGGCCTTTCACAATAGTGGATTCAGCTCCACTGACCAACTTCCTAAACACAAACTCACCATAATTGAACTTTTTTCTTGTTCCAATGTGAAACAGAAGCCTTCCCTGAGCTTATGTAATAGTTTCCATGTGCTTTGTTAGCATCCAATTGTGGATCATGATGTGAAAGAGTGCACCATATTTCTGAGTCAATTTTGAAGTAGGAATCGTTTGAGGATTAGAGGAGCCACTTTGAATAGACACCTTGGATCAGTAGAACTGCAACCATCCCCCAATCATCTACCTCTTCCAACTCCCCCTCAATAGTGCAGTCCAAAAGCTCATTGATGAGTTATGGAGAAAATTCCAGCATTTCACCTATTACAAACACTTTGTGAAAATCCCCAGAATCAGGATCATCCACATCTTTAGTCAAATTACAATAAAACTCAGACACAACCAAATGAACAAATTCATGCACTCTCTGCACTATTTCTAACAATCCCACATTCTCCAATAGAGAATAGATACCAGTGGCTAACAAGGTAGCCTTATCAACCTTCTTCTCAGCAATTAACGACCTCTTCTTCACTTTACCCCATAACTCAGTATGCTTTGTTCTAAAAAGAGCATATTTAGAGATACCTGACAGATGAATGATTTGTTTGTGGCGATCAGCTTCATGTTCACTTGATTCTGAGTGAACATCCTCAGGTACATCTTTGGTGCGAACAGTCTTCTTGGCCTTTTTTGATGGGCCAGCACTGGTTTCAACTTTCTTTCTCTTCTATGATGGAACAAAAGATGGTGGAATAACACATGCTTTGTTTCAGGTGACAGATGTCCTCGAAATAATCTTAATAGCTTCAGTTGAAGACTTCTTTCGAGAAGTCTTCTTCCTGACAAGTGATCCGGCTGAAAATGGATCACTTGCCAGAAGCTTTTCTTGCGGTAGAACTGGAATTTTCTCAGCTGATTCTGAAGAAGAACTTGCAGCTTCTTCCTCTTCTTCTTCTTCTTTTGGAGCAGCAACTAAAGGTTTCTTGATCATCTTTTCTTTCCTTTATCAGCATCTATAACCTTGTACTTTTCAATCAGAGGAGCATTATCTTCCTCTGAAACTTCTCATTTCTTTTCTGGAGAAATTCTCTCTTCTGTAGCATGCTTCTCAACAACATGTACCTCCTCTTGTACATGTACATCCTCAGGAACAACTGGTTCATCAGCAGTAGGACCCTTCTCTTTTCCAAGAGTTTATACAGCAGGTGCTGTGATGATCTTCTTTGCTTAAGGAATAATAGTCTTCTTTGATTTCTTGACAGCCGACCCCTTTGTTCTTACCTTTTTCGCTATAGTCTTCTTACTCACATTGTAAGAACTCACGGTCTGCTTCAACAGATCTCGTAGAGAAAGACTCTGAGTTTTTATCTTCTTTATAGAAGATGTAGCTTCTGGTTCTTCTTCCTCTTCATCTCTTCCTCCTTCTTCATGATATTTCTCAATCAACTCTAGAGGACTCATCATAAAGTTCTCTTTGAATTGGCTTTTTGTAAGTTGATTCACCACGAACTTGCTTGTCAAATTCATCTTCCTCATAGAACTAATCTTGAGGCTTTGAACATGTCACCTTCCCATACCTCATTCTACATTTGACAACTTTCTTGGGATAGACAAGCCTTCTTTTGGGTGCCATTGAAAAAGAATATGAATAGATTTTGGAAGGAACAAAGAACAATGGCAAAAAGAAAGCGAGATATCTGAGAAAGTGATCAATAATAGCTTGGTTTCAGATTTTTTAAGAAATCTATGATCATCTCTAAATGACTATACGTATATATAAGAGAGTACTTTGTTCAAGAAGTAACCTCAGGTATCCACTAGACTGAAGATTTGGAGGAAAATTCTAGAAAATTAGAGATGACGTTTTGGAGTCAGAACTAGCCGTTGACAAAGATGTACATAGAAATTTGAAAATTTTTCATGTATATGCTAATGAACATTTATAAGAATGTTTAGACCCTCCTTGCAGGAATGATTCTTTGCTGCTGAGTATGAAATAAACACACTCATACCCCTTTTCTTAATTTACCAAATCAAGCAAACACCAAGAGATGCTATCAGTTTCTCAAATCGAGCAGCATCTAATCCTTTGGTGAACAGATCAACAAATTGATGTTCTGTCTTCACATGTTCAATTCTTTGCACTTTTTCTTCAACCAACTCTCTAATGTAATGATGTCTGATATCAATATGTTTTGTCCTCGAGTGTTGAACTGGATTCTTTATATATTGATAGCACTCATTTTGACACAATACATAATATGTGTATCATGATCAACTTTATAATCTTTCATCATCTGTATCATCCAGATTAATTGAGTACAACTGCTCCCTACGGCTATGTATTCAGCTTCAGCAGTTGATAGACATATGTTGTTTTGTTTTTTACTGAACCATGAAACAACATTGGTTCCTAAAAAAGAAACAAGCACCCGATGTGCTTTTTCTATCATGTTGAGATCCTTCCTAATCAGCATTACATTAGGCAATAAGGCTTGAATTTGTGTCTGAAGTGTACCACAACCCATAGTCTGCAGTTCCATTGACATACTTGATGATGTTCGATCTTCACAATCTTCAAGTGACTTTCTTTAGGACATGCTTGATATCTTGCACAGACTCATACACTATAGGATATATCTGGTCTACTTGCAGTGAGATAAAGAAGACTTTCAATCATGCTTCTGTATAAAGTTTGATCTACTTCTTTACATACATCATTCTTTCCAATCTTCAGCAGTGCTAATTGGAATCCTCTTGTGCTTAGAGTTTTCTAGCTCAAACTTTTTAACTAATTTTCTTGCATACTTAGTCTGTGAGATGAAAATATCATCATCTGATTGCTTTATTTGAAGTCTAAGAAAGTACATCAGATCACCAACCACGCTCAGCTCAAACTCAATTTCCATGTTCATGATAAAGTTCTTAACCATCTTATCAGAACAGATCCAAATACTATATCATCAACATACACTTGTACCATGATCACTTGTGATTTGTCCCTTTCTAATGAATAGTGTTCTATCTTCTCATCCTCTGTTATATCTCTTACTTATCAAGTATGATGTCAGTCTCTCATACCAAGCCCAAAGAGCTTGTTTCAAACCATACAAAGACTTCTTTAGTTTGTAAACATTATCTGGAGACCGCAATTCAACTGAAGAAAAACACATCTCTGAAGCTCTGCAACGTGACATTTCACTCACGTTTCCTGGCTGAGTTTGGCCTTTGCAGTTGACACGACCCAATGAACTCGTGTTCTTGGGTCGCGCTTGAGCTTGGTCTTCTTTTTCTTCTTGTTTCTTCATTTTTTCTCGACTCCCAACGTTCGCTTCAATCAAATCTCAATTTTAGCTTTAATTCCACCCTTTATATTCATTTTTCCTGCATTAGAGGCATCTTATAAAAAACGTATTTACAAACATAATACAAGACTTTTGTACTTAATATAACAAAAAATGAGTGCAATAAATACACTCATCATTAACTATGAAGTCTTTTTACATGCTAAGAAAAAAAATAAATGAATCATTTTCTACATAAATCATAGCGTGGACTTTTAATTTAGTTGGTTCATTTATCTTTTTTTTTAGGAATATGTTTGTTGATGCTCTAGACAACAAGTACCACCATATATGAAATAAAGTATCACTAACAATGAAGCGAAGTAGCATTATCTATGAAGCATCTGACAACCCCCATTTTTCTCTTTGTTTTTTCTTTTTTTCATTTTTTTTAAATCTTCATTTTATATCGAGCTCATTGCATGATCCCACACGTTAGCGTTGGACGAATGCATTGAGTAAGATGCCAGATAAAAAAATTAAATTAATTCAATTCAGTTTTTGGGTTCACTAATTTCATTTTAGGGTATATATTTATTTCCAAAAAAAATAATTCAAAAAATTGAATATATAAAAAATGAAAAAAATTAAAAATTGGAAAAAAATTAAAACTAAAAAAAGAAAAATGGGATGGAGATAGGAGGGGAGGGGGACTACTAAAAAAGAAAAATAAAATAAAAATAAGGGAGATGACCACCTTATGAGTAAAATAGAGATCCATTATGAGTAAAATAGAGATCCATTAGACGGTCTCACACAAGTATGCCTCAAAAATTATATGTGTCCAGTTCCCCAACTCAAAAAAAAAAAAAAATTCACCAAAGTTTTAGGATCGTAAAGCCTCTATAATAAGGAAAATTTTAAATATAGCTCTCATTTTTTTTTCTTTACAACTCCCATGCAGTATTTTAATAAAATATAAATATTAATATGATAAGACTTATTTGCCCCTTAACATCCAATCCCCTTAAACCATTTTACTCTCTCTTTCTTTCTTCTTTTTTGCTTTTGGAAGCCCTATACCGGGTCTCCATTGCCCCACCTCAGATGTTGACATAAAACAAAAATTATATTTTGATATCATTTACCATGGAAACGTTTTTTTTTCAATAAAACTTGTGTTTGTCCAGATTAATTACAACCACTTTCTTAGAATTTAATGATGCATTAATTAATTTCACATATTAGTCAAGTTCGTTTATTATTATGTGGAAAATGAGACTATTTTTTCAGAAACTTAACTGAACCAAATGAAGCATCATTGGGTTATCGTTGTAATCAAGGCGATTCAGCATATAAAGGAAATTTTTATTATTTCTCATCAAAGGTACCAATACAATAGTGAGCCTTATTTATACAACTACTGAACGGCTAGATCTAAAATGAATCTAATGGCTCAGATGTGAAGTGGGGAAAATATCTAGGTGGCAAAGCCACGTAATTAAGCGAATCAAAAGGAGTTGATTTTCTCTATATACACTCTCAACAGTTATGGCGGATAACTCTTTGTGGGATCCGATTTCTTTCCCCCATCTCTGCATTTCTTCCAAAATCCTCCACAATTATGTCAATTTTCCAGTTTAGAATATGAACATATATGCTTCTACGATTAGCTTATATTTATCTTTGGTGGTGGGTTTTTATACTCAATTAAATATATATAAATCTCGATGATCTGAAGACTGAACAATCTTCTGTTGTTTCTTCATCACTCGTTTGTTGTGTTGTTTTACACCTCACTGGAATTACAACTGAAGTACAGAAAGGTAGAAGGGAGTAGAAGAATAACAATTACAATATTAACTGAATTAAAGAAAACAATTAGACTGGAACCGATGTGCAGATTCCGGCAAGCCGAGTCGAGGGGACCTCTCTCCGCAAGACAAATACGCCCCGACTAGTGCTCACGGTTTGGCGGTTGTCTTTCAAAGATGAAACGGCTTCATCCTTCCGGCAGTAGCACCACAAATCCGGCAAGGTTCCGGCGAACTAGACAATGTCGAGAACTGAAGGCTTTGACTCGAAGGGATTCGTATGCAACAATATGAAGATGTGTTCGTTTATGCAGAATGTAGCCTTTAGATCCATGCAGGATGTCCTATTTATAGGCACATCTCCACTGCAGGGGACAACTAGGGTTTGAGGGCATTCAAACCTGGTGTTGTAACCCCCTAGAGTTATAGCTCTGCCATTAAGCCCTCCAGGAGTTACATTCTGCAGATCCCGACAGGTGTCCCTTGTCAGCTCGGATCCCAACACGTGTCCAAGGGCAGCTACAGACTTTGACTCCCGACAGGAGTTACTCTCGGTTACTGTCCAGCCCACTAACTCCACCAGCTCCAGATGGCAGTTACCTGAAGGCTCCACCAGCTCCAGGTGTTGAATGCTCTTAACTCATGGGAATTACACCCTTCAAGCTGGACAAGCACTATGTGCACACACGTCCCAGACCCGGATAGCCAATCCACCGACCCGCTCCACGACCCGACCGTTTCTGTACCGTAAAACTGATACGGCTAAGCCCCGGAATCCCACGTACACCCAAAGTCCAATTGCCAAGAGCCAAGTCCGAGGACGAGGACAAGTCGAGTCGAGTCGAGACGAGACGAGTCGAGCACGGGCACCGAGCACCGAGCACAGGCACGGGCGGGCGCACGCGTGTGTGCGCTTGTGGGCTCATGGCCCACATCCTTGTGCACTTAATTACTTCACTTAAGTGTTAATACACTTAAATACACTTCTTATTTTGATTAAGAAATCAATGTGGGATTATTTAATGTGTCTTAAACACATTATTCCACACACCATAAATGTCTAATCGTGTGACCAACTTTAACCATTTATTTCTCACTCACCGAAAATCGGATTTGAGCAAATAAAAATACTACGATTATCTACTCATGACATAGAACAATCGTACGGTATTTAATTCCTCCAAAATTAAATATCCCAGTCATGAAAAATCGGATAAAATGAGTCAAACTCACTTTATTAAATCCTATTTTCCAACAATCCCCCACATGAGTGGAAATAGTACATGCATGTATACAGACAAGCAGCCCAGTTCTCTTAGAAACACAACTGCACCAGGATAGGTAGCTTGTGACTTTGAACCTTCCATATTCCAACACTATCGAGTATACCGGTTGTTTAGTGGACATGATGCCTTGAACTATACATCCTTAGTGTATACCGAGACAATAGTATTGAAAACAGCTGTATATCAAACATTATCTGTTCTCACGTTTGTGCCCTTTTCAGGCCATGGACAACCTCTTTGAATTCATAAGTATCTCTTTAGAAGCGTCCCCACTTCTAACTTATATAAGTGATCTCCTCTTCCGAGTATCCTGCCATACTCAACCTCATTAGGTTTAGGAATCATTAAAAGTCATAGGACTTATCCTCACCACATTGACAGGTGTGCACTTGGTTTGCTCACAGGGAAATGTACACTTATAATTTTCCAAGTGCTACTAAACCGAATGTTTGTAGCTTAGTTTTCCCATTGAACCAAGTTCTTGGGATCTCCAGTCATCATGGTTGGGTTACCACTACAAGCACTCTTAGAGTGTGGATTTCAAACCCATTCCCTCTAGCAACTTAGCCATTTGATCTCGGTTTAACCCTTTGGTTAGCGGATCCGCTAGATTATCTATTGACTTCACATAGTCAACTGAGATAATCCCACTTGAGATCATATGCCTCACAATATTATGCCTCCGGCGTATGTGTCGAGACTTACCATTGTACATAACATTGTGTGCCCTTCCGATAGCCGCTTGACTATCACAGTGAATCATCACTAACGACATTAGTTTTTTCCAACATGGAATGTCTTCTAGAAAGTTGCGAAGCCATTCTGCTTCTTCACATGCTTTATCCAAAGCGATAAACTCAGATTCCATGGTAGAACGGGCTATACAAGTCTGTTTCGTGGATTTTCACGACACTGCTCCACCTTTGATAGTGAAAACAAATTCACTAGTCGAAAATGAGTCTTTTGTGTCTGATATCCAATTCGCATCACTGTACCCTTCAAGTACAGGAGGAAACATTGTATAATGCAGCCCGAAGTTCAAAGTATACTTCAAGTATCTTAGAACTCGTACTAGAGCTTTCCAATGTTCTTTGCTTGGATTGCTCGTGTACCGACTTAACTTATTCACAGAACATTCAAGATCAGGTCTAGTGTAGTTAGTGATGTACATCAAACTCCTAATGAACCTTGCTTACTCTTCTTGAGCTACCAGTTCTCCCCGGTTTTTGCTCAAGTGTACATTGAGTTCCAACGGGGTCTTAGCCGGAGGACTATCAAAAGCGTTGAATTTCTTAAGCACTTTCTCTACATAATGAGATTGTGTTAAGACAATTCCACCACTTGTCCGTACTATCTTGATCCCTAGAATCACATTGGCTAAGCCCATATCTTTCATGTTGAAATTTCGTTTCAACATTTGTTTCGTTTCAACAATCACTTGGTGTCCACTGCCCATGATTAACATGTCGTCTACATAAAGACAGACTATGACATAGCCATTAGAACTGCTCTTTATACACACATTTATCACACTCATTGATTTTGAAACCATTTGATAACATCACGTTATCAAACTTCAGGTACCACTTAATAGGTGCTTGTTTCAAACCGTACAATGATCTAACAAGTTTACACACCTTTCGTTCTTGCCCTGGTGCAACAAACCCTTCAGGTTGTTCCATGTATATTTCATTCTCCAACTCACCATTCAGAAATGCAGTCTTTACATCTATCTGATGAATTTCAAGATTGTGCAAAGCAGCAATCGCTAAAAGCACCCGAATAGATGTAATCCTTGTTACTGATGAGTAGGTATCGAAGAAATCATACCCCTCTTTTTGTCTAAAGCCTTTGGCAACCAAATGAGCTTTATACTTGTCAACAGAACCATCTGCCTTATATTTTCGTTTTAGGATCCATTTGCATCCTAACGGCTTACACCCACTTTGGAGATCTGTCAACTCCCAAGTGTGATTTTGCATGATGGAATCGATTTCACTGTTGATTGCTTCTTTCCAGAACACAGCATCTGGACTAGATAGAGCTTCTTTCAAAGACTTTGACTCATCATCTAGTATATAGGTGATGAAATCCGGACCAAAGGTCTTAGCCGTCCTAGCTCGCTTGCTACGTCTCGGTTCTTCATCCACAGGATCAGAACTAGTAGTAGCTTCAGAAGTTCGTTTCTCAGAACTACTTTCTGTCCTATCCTTATTCTTACAAGGATAGACATTCTCGAAGAATATAGCATTCCTCGACTCCATCATCGTTCCTTCAGTCAACTCGGAAATCTCCGATTTATGAATAAGAAAACGATATGCACTACTGTTAAGTGCATACCCAACAAAGATGCAATCAACCGTTTTAGGGCCGATTCTAACTTGTTTAGGAAGTGGCACTTCAAACTTAGCCAAACACCCCCACACTTTGAGGTATTTATAAGACGGCGTGCGTCCTTTCCACAACTCGTAAGGCGTCACATCCTTACCTTTAAGTGGAATTTTGTTCAGGATATAGTTAGCTGTCAACACAACTTCCCCCCACAAGTTCTGTGGTAATCCTGAACTTATCAACAAAGCATTCATCATCTCCTTAAGAGTTCGGTTTTTGCGTTCAGCAACACCATTAGACTGTGGTGAATAGAGAGCTGTAGTTTGATGAATTATACCCACCTCTGCGTATAACTCTTCAAACGGGGCAACATACTCTCCACATCTATCACTTCGAATTGCTTTAATTCAACAGCTTAGTTGATTTTCGGCTTCATTTTTGAAGTTCTTAAAAGCTTCAATCGCCTCATCTTTACTTCTTAAAAGATAAAGATAACAATATTTTGTGCAATCGTCAATAAAAGTAATAAAGTAATTTTTACCGCCTCTAGTTTGCACAAATTTTAAGTCACACACGTCTGTGTGAATTAATTCTAGAGGTTTAGTACTCCGTTCAACCGATTGAAATGGTAACTTGGCCAATTTAGCTTCGACACAAACTTCACATTTGTTTTGTGTATTAAATTGGTTCACTTTTAGCAAATCTAAATTTACTAAACGTTTTATAGCATTTAGATTAACATGTCCTAATCTACAATGCCATAAATCCGAGCACTCAACAAGCAAGTAAACAGAAGAATCAACTTTATTAGCATTTTCTTTTGCAACACGACGCATAGCCATTACATTCATTTTGAAAAGTCCATTGGCGAGATAGCCCCGACCAAGGAACTTTCCATACTTGCTCAAAATAAACTTTTCAGACTCAAACACTAGTCTAAAACCATGATTGACTAACAGTGAGCCTGAAACTAGATTCTTGCGGATGTCCGGAACATGCAGCACATCCTTCAAAGTCAGCTCTTGGCCTGAAGTCAGCTTCAAAACCACGTTGCCACACCAACCACTTCAGACGAGGCTTGGTTCCCCATGTGCAACTTTCTACCTTCAACAGCTTTGTAGGTAGCAAACGAGCTCTTGTCCGAGCAAACGTGACAAGTAGCCCCGGTGTCGACGAACCACTCTCTCGGGTTGTCCACGTGATTGGCTTCAAACACAACAGCAACCAAATCATCATCATCCCAATCATCTTGACGGGCTTTGCCTTTGTCTTTATTGTTATGTTCCACCAAATGCGCACCATAGTTAGTACGTTTCTTCTTTGGAGCCGTGCAATGTTTGGACATGTGCCCCGGCTTGTCACAATTGAAGCAATTGCCGTTGAACTTCGTCATTGGCTTCTTCCCTTTGTCAACTTGACCCGGGCGCTTCCTTTTATTGCTATTTGATGGTCCACCACGTTCTATCAAGTTAGCCTTGGCCTCGATCGGGACTCATGGTCTCGGATCCGCCTTTCAGTTATCGGCTTCAATTGGAAGCTTAACCACAAGATCTTCAAGAGTCATCTCCTTTTGTTTGTGTTTGAGATAGCTCTTGAAATCCTTCCAACACGATGGCAACTTCTCAATCACCGCAGCAACGGTGAAAGAGTCGGGAAGGACCATCCCTTCAGTATGAACGTCGTGCATAATGAGCTGAAGCTCTTGCACTTGATCCATCATTGACCGGGTGTCCACCATTTTATAGTCGAGGAACTTTGCCATCACGAACTTCTTAGTTCCGGCGTCCTCAGTTTTGTACTTCTTTTCTAGAGCTTCCCACAGTTCCTTAGCACTAGTTATATTTCCGTATACAGAATATAAACTATCTACTAAGCCATAAAGAATATAATTTTTACAAAGAAAGTCGCCATTGATCCACTGATCGTACGCCGTTCGTTTGTTGACGTCCGACTTATTTTCTTCGACCACAAGAGCCTTCTCTTTGATGTATCCAGCAACTCCTAGCGTGGTTAGGTAGAAGAGCATCTTCTGCTGCCACATTTTGAAGTCCAACCCGGAGAACTTTTCCGGCTTCTCGGCTTGGCCATGGGGAATGGTCCTTGGAGCAACAGTGTTGGATGATGACGCCACTCCAGCAAAGGTAATTGATTAATTTTAGTGTTACTATTTGTCTTGCGATTGTTGTGTTGTTTTACACCTCACTGGAATTACAACTGAAGTACAGAAAGGTAGAAGGGAGTAGAAGAATAACAATTACAATATTAACTGAATTAAAGAAAGTAATTAGACTGGAACCGATGTGCAGATTCCGGCAAACCGAGTCGAGGGGACCTCTCTCCGCAAGACAAATACGCCCCGGCTAGTGCTCACGGTTTGGCAGTTGTCTTTCAAAGATGAAACGGCTTCGTCCTTCCTGCAGTAGCACCACAAATCCGGCAAGGTTCCGGCGAACTAGACAATGTCGAGAACTGAAGGCTTTGACTCGAAGGGATTCGTATGCAACAATATGAAGATGTGTTCGTTTATGCAGAATGTAGCCTTTGGATCCATGCAGGATGTCCTATTTATAGGCACATCTCTACTGTAGGGGACAGCTAGGGTTTGAGGGCATTCAAACCTGGTGTTGTAACCCCCCTGGAGTTATAGCTCTGCCATTAAGCCCTCAAGGAGTTACCTTCTGCAGATCCCGACAGGTGTCCCTTGTCGGCTCAAATCCCAACACGTGTCCAAGGGCAGCTGCAGACTTTGACTCCCGATAGGAGTTACTTTCGGTTACTATCCAGCCCACTAACTCCACCAGATGGGCACCGGGCACGGACACCGGGCACCGGGCACGGGCACGGGCGGACGCGCGCGTGTGGGCTCATGGCCCACATTCTTGTGCACTTAATTACTTCACTTAAGTATTAATACACTTAAATACACTTCTTAATTTGATTAAGAAATCAATGTGGGATTATTTAATGTGTCTTAAACACATTATCCCACACACCATAAATGCCCAATCGTGTGACCAACTTTAACCATTTATTTCTCACTCACCGAAAATCGGATTTGAGCAAATAAAAATACTACGATTATCTACTCACGACATAGAACAATCGTACGGTATTTAATTCCTCCAAAATTAAATATCCCGGTCACGAAAAATCGGATAAAATGAGTCAAACTCACTTTATTAAATCCTATTTTCCATCATCGTTATCGCCACAAATCTAAGAAAATTAAAAAGACAAATTTACTCTAAAGATTTCAAAGACTATTTGAAGAACAAGTTTTGAAGAGAAGAATCAGAGAAAAAATAGAGATTGGATCCATATAATTAATTCATTTTGATCCATAAATCAATTTTTTTTAAAACACGTTTTATAATTTTTTACTAAATTAAATATAAATTTGTGTTACTGAGAGATAGGAGGCTACATGTATATACATATGCTACAAAGTTTGTAAAGATGTAAAAATAATTTTTAAATATATTTATTTTATTTTATTAAAATAGGAGACTTTGGGAAGTAAAATCGGGACTATGTATAGAATTATCCCTATAATAATAAGAGATGCCCCTTCAATTAATTATTATATATGGCCAAGGTTAATGGATATACTACAATTTGTTTTTTAGTTGGAGGGGAAATTGGATTCCCGGTAACTCATACTTATTACTTACAACTAGCAATTCTCACGTGTGATGTACGGATAATTAAAGTACATATAATTTTTCTATGAAAATATCATAATTAAAGGTACTTATCTAATTACAAATACAATTAATTAATTCTCAAGCTAAATATAAGAAAAAATGTGAAATCAAATATGATATTCACTCATAGTATTAGATCTCAATGTTATATGATTGTGAGGTAGAGAATGTATAAAAATAAAATAATTAATGTTATTTACAAACACAACCTTTTAGAAATTTTAACACGTTAAATTTTGCAATTACAACGTTGAGTGTGGACTTTCAAATTTGATCATCAAAATGCTAGATTTTTATTTAGAGATGTTATGTTATATTTATTAATGTTAAATTTAACTATATATTACTCTGAAATACTTATTTTTTTTCAATATATAATAATTATTTAGTTTATTGTGTTAATCAAGTATGAGGATATAAAGTCATGATGTACACACTTTCTCTGCAGCAAAATAGTAAACAAAATAAGAAAACAAAAATCAAATGATAAAAAAAATATATAAACGGATTACTCAAACTTCAATAAAAATGAAACAGATAAAAATAATAACCTTCATAAGTTTCAACAAAACTTAACACAAAAGTTTTGAATTATGGATTCGGATATAGCAAGCAAGTATTTTAAACATCGACCAATGATCTACCTCAAAGGGCTACATTTCAAATTTTGAATTTTAAATTGTATTTTTAATAATCATTAAATTTTAAATTTCGAATGTTAAATTACATTTGATATAATTAATATAAATAGTGTAATTAGCATAATAGAATAACAAATCTATATCTATATATAATAAAAAGTAATAGTACGAAATTAAATGTTTCTTTCAATGTAATTAAATATAATTAATGTATATAATATTTTTGGATATTAACGGTTATTATACACAGATAGAAGAGACAAATATCAGGTCCAAATTGATGATTGAATTTCCAGATAGTCTGGAATAATTAGCCACACAATTAAATGTTTGTTTAAATCTCTTTTAATTTAATTATCGTAAAATATACATAATTTTTGGATATTGATATCACATATATTCTAGAAAAATTAAATGGTGATTACAAAAATTAAATTTCCCCAAGTATATATACACATTCCTTGAATATTGCAATGCTGTAAATTAAAGAAGACTCATTTCTCCTGTTCTTATTTAATCATTAATCATACGCCGTAAACAATCCAAAATCTTGTCATGTTAGAATTTGAATCGTCAAATGATATACAATTTTCACCTCGATGGAAATTAGAAATTGAAGACTAACAATTTAATTTAATTATACCTTCATCATTGAATGGCACATCTACATGAGTTCCCTACTCCTGCTAGCTCTCCTTCTTCACTATAAATGAAAATATACATTATAGAATGTCAATGACTATATATATTTTAATATTCATATAATGTAACATGAACTCTTACGCTACTGCAAAAGATAATTAAGATATAATTAATAGTACTGTTATGAAACTTAACATTAATGATGATTACTGAGTGTAATTTTTTTTTTTCTGCATGTGTCGATGTATATTCAATAATTCATCAAGCACAACAAATCTTAATTATTTTCACAGAAAAATAATTTAACAATTACAAGAATCGGTGCTTTTGAGTTGGCAATCAATATTGACATTCGTGACAAACATGTGATGATAATAATCATTTGCGAGAGATTTTGACTGTGGCTGTTACGTGTATGATTAATTGAGCTAATCATGACAACTTATATAAATAATATTAATGTTATAATTAATATGTGAAAATCACTATTGTGATAACATAAAATATATGTGCCAACTGTATATATATTCATAATTATTGGTGCATTTTCACTTTAAATTTGTATAATTGATTTCTTTTTTATAGATGTAGCGATGATATCTCTTCCCCCTCTCCGATCCCTTTCTGGTACACACAAAAAGAAAATATTCGTTTGAATAAATGGATTAAAAAAATATATATATTTGTATGAATAAAGGTAAACATATATCAGTTCATGCAACTAGCTATACTTTAATTATGTATACTGATATTATCATTATTGTACATAAAATGGTTAGTCGCTAAAACAATCACCATCGAAGTTGCAAATTTTTGACACAACCTTTAAATGTAGACAATTAATATGCTAAAATTTAATTTTAGATGTTATTCAACATTTTTTAATTTTTTAGTGATATATTGTGTTTGAAATCCGAGCCGCCACCTGCTTCTTTTCTAGCTCATCATGGCCCAACTATCAATTTTTGGGGGAAAAAAAGACTATGCAACGGTTGAATTTCAAACTTGCATCACTGGAAAATTTGGTGGATTTGATTAACTTCCAAATTAAAATTTGGTATCGTGCTTGCCCGGGTGTAAACATCGCGTCGAATTTGCAACTTTAGTAAAAACAAAGTTATGATTGTTTTAGCAATTAACGGTGCATAAAATGTACATATATCGCATATAATCATATTGAAACTAAATTAAACACACACACACACTCACTCAATATAGCAATTAGCATATTCTATTCCACGCAATGCACCATCTTATATTCCAACATTTTCAAATAGAAAACCTCGCATACAAAATGATAAAATCATTATACACCACTCGGAAGACAGGAATCTTGTAGTATTCCGACTATCGATCAAGTATAGCACATGCACCCATGAAGTAGAATCCTCAAATTAAGACAAATTAATCATGAAGTTACAAAAAAAAAACAGAGAGAAATACCTTGGTTCAAATTCTTGAACATGAGCAATGTCTTTTCCATGTGCATCAGACCAGCTAACTTTCCTGATCATCATCCCACCTGGACTCATCTCCACCATTGATGCAGATTTCTTGAGATTACTCTTGAGAGGAGCAGAACCTCCTTCAGTTTCAACTTCAACTTCAACCTCATTTGAAATAACTTCATTAATCTTTCTAACATTATTAATCGCTTTTGATGACTCCATGAACCCTCCAACAGCATAAGGCCGCTCTCGATTTTCGACATTCGTTCTGACCCTTCTGCTCTCCTCTTCCTTGCTATCGGAGTTTCTTGATGCCACATAACATGAGCACACTAGAGAGGTGCACCTGTTGTGTGCCGGAGCCGCCAGGATCCAAGATTCTTGATTTTTTATCCGTATTTGCTTGTGAATATATCACCCTTAATCCTGCAGCTAGATTATGTATGATTCATGGTGGTTTGATGGAGAGAGATTGATGAGTGGGATATGGGAAGTGGAGGCTTTTGATGCATCTTTTTATATGAATCTTGAACATGCATGCCCCATATCGGTTTGGAGTTTTGCTTCACATTTAAGATAGTGGGCTAGGGCATTTTTTTTTCTTTTGCTGGTGGGGAAGATGGGGAGATTCTAATTAATTACCTAGAATTGGTGGATATGAATCCATCCATTATTGGAGTGAAATATAGTACTTGTTAAGTGAGTGATATGTCATATGTATATGTACGTGTAGACATATTAGTTAAGGATGAGTATATATATAGGGGTGGGGTTATATAAAAATAACCCCTTGTGTGAGAAATGCGAACACATCTCACACCACACATTCATAAAAAATCAAAGGTCCAGATTTGATGAAAAAGGCGGTGGCAATTCTGTAATATCTAAAATTTTTTTCGCGCTGCGTATTAATGTAATTTGATCATTCTTATAAAAATCGCGGAGGATTTAATAATAGATCACTATGCTAACGAAGTATTATCATCATGCTAACGAAGCATTATATGTATGCTAATTAAAGTTTTCAAATATTGTTAGCGAAAAAAATATTCTAAAAATTAATTGTAAACCTAATTTGATTTAATAAACCCTAATTAAATGAAAAAAAATCATAATTGGATGAAATAAACCTAATTAGATGAAAAAATATTGATTGGATGTGGTAAACCCTAAATGAGTTGGAACAAATCATAATAATAATAATATATTTATACTACATTAGCATTATGGTTTTGTTTCGTCAGCATTGCGAATACACTATGTTAGCATATGACAATACTCTGTCAACATACGTTATAAACCATAATTGGATGAGATAAACCATAATAATCAATTAAGAACTATAAACAAAAATTAAAATTTTTAAAAAAATAATGATAATTAAATGGAATAAACCATAATCGAGATTAAATAAATAATAATTGAGATTTAATAAACCCTAATAAATTTATACTATGCTAGCATTATGATAATTCTTTGTTAGCAAAGTGAATACATTATGTTGGCATATGACAAATGCTTCGTTAGCATATGTTATCATAATGCTGGCGAAGAATTATTATATGCTAACGAAACCATTTACAACTTGGGCACGCGTAAAAAAATTTCTTTTTTATTTTTCGTTCATATTTTTTCATCTAAACATAGCCTTTCGACATCTTAAATAAAAGAGCATGAAGAGAGCTTTAATTTGATATATTTTTTGTGTGCATTGGATTAAAAACGAGTAAGTTATGATCGGTTAAAGTTTTTAAGATTTTTTTTTAATTGCTGACATCATTGTTTTTAATGGGTTGGGCGAAAATAGCCCTCCTTCCTTTATTTTTTGCCCTATTATTTACGAAATTGCCACCTTAAATCTCAATCATTGGATCATTAAATTGGATGGTGTAAGATGGGTTCTCATTTCTCACACCAATAAAGTGTTCTCATATGATCCATATCCTATATATATATATATATATATATATATATATAGGGGTAGGGTTATATAAAAATAACCCCTTGTGTGAGAAATGAGAACACATCTCACACCACACATCCATCAAAAATCAAAGGTCCAGATTTGGTGAAAAAGGTGGTGGCAATTCTGTAATATCTGAAAAGTTTTTCACGCGGGGTATTAACGTAATTTGGTAATTCTTATAAAAATCGCGGGATGATTTGATAAAAGATCGTTATGCTAACGAAGTATTATTATTATGGTAACGAAGCATTATAGGTATACTAATTAAAGTTTTCAAATATTGCTAACGAAAAAAAATTCTAAAAAATAATTATAAACCTAATTTAATTTAATAAACCCTAATTAAATGGAAAAAATCATAATTGGATGAAATAAACCTAATTAGATGAAATAAACATTGATTGGATGTGGTATACTCCAGATGAGTTGGAACATATCATAATAATAATATATTTGTACTGTGTTAGCATTATGGTTTTGCTTCGTCAGCATTGCGAATACACTATGTTAGCATATGACAATACTCTATTAATATACGTTATAAACCATAATTGGATGGGATAAACCATAATAATCAATTAAGATCTGTAAATAAAAAATTAAATTTTAAAAAAATAATGATAATTAGATGGAATAAACCATAATCGAGATTAAATAAACCATAATTGAGATTTAATAAACCCTAATAAATTTATACTACGCTAGCATTATAATAATTCTTTGTTAGCACAGCGAATACATTATGTTAGCATATGATAAATGCTTCGTTAGTATATGTTATCATATGTTATCATAATGCTGACGAAGAATTATTATATGCTAACGAAAGCATTTACAACCTAGGCACGCGTAAAAAAATTTCTTTTTTATTTTTCGTTCATATTTTTTCATCTAAACATAGCCTTTCGATATCTTAAATGAAAGAGTATGAAGAGAGTTTTAATTTGATATATTTTTTGTGTGCATTGGATTAAAAACGAGCAAGTTATGGTCGGTTAAAGTTTTTAAGATTTTTTTTATAATTGCTGACATCATCATTTTTAATGGGTTTGGATGAAAATAGCCCTCCTTCCTTTATTTTTTTCCCTATTATTTACGAAATTGCCACCTAAAATCTCAATCATTGGATCATTAAATTAGATGGTGTAAGATGAGTTCTCATTTCTCACACCAACAAAGTGTTCTCATATGATCCATATATATATATATATATATAGGGGTGGGTTAAAATGAGAACCATACCTCTATGTAGGAACTAGGAACCATTTACATCCATAGATCTCTACAATTTGAATGGACAAGATTGATTTTAGATTTTAAGGGTCAAATTGCAAAATGATAATTTTGTACCTAAATTTAAAACATAATAAGGGTATTATTGAGAAACCCAAATCTATAGTTATTGATAGAAACCTTAGAAACACAAATCAGAAATATTATCCAACGCTCGTCTTCAGCCTCTTGCCCAACGCGCGTCTTCAACCTCTCGCCTCCGTCTTCAGCCGCTCGCCGTCGCCGGTCGCGCATCGTCGCCGCCGTCTTCAGCCGCCCAATAGTCGCAAGCTCGCAGTCGTCGATTCAATATTGGGGGAACTCTACCCAGCCACCGCCCGTAAGCCGATCGTTTGATGGCCAAACTGAACCCAATCGCCGCCTGCCCTCCGCCGCTAGAACGCCGCCCGCTCACCGGAATAACGATGAAGGGCGCAAAGCCCGTATGAATAGGTACTTATCCTGTCATTTTTTCAATTTTTTTATGAAATTTGGTTCGATGTATTTATCAATTTAGTTGTATATTATTAGCAATATTTAAGATTTTTGTTTGTTGACTAATCTACTAGTTTAGATCTGATTTGGTTTGAGTTTTAGCAAATTAAATGTATATGATTAGCAAATTAAATGGATATAATTAGCAAATTTGGTCGTTATTGCTTATTGTTTCATCGTTTTATTTGATTGTGGTTTGATTTGTATTGATATATTTAGCAAATTATTAAGTTTTGATTAGCAAGTTAGTCATGTATGTTTAACAGATTAAGTTGATATGTTGTGGTTTTATGGTATTGATAAGAGTTATTAATGTTGTTTTATTTTAGCTAATTATTTCGCTGTATTTAGCAAACTAGAAAGATATGATTAGAAAATTTTGCAACTTTGATTCGTGTTATATCGAATTATTGTTTGATTTTAGCAAATTGACAAGTTGTTTATAGCAAATACTTTATTGGTTTATAGCAAATACTTTATTGATTTGTAGCTGATTTGCATTTATGGTTATTGCTTGATCTACCTGCTGTATATATTGGAGGCTTATTATCATCACTTACAGAAACTTCATTGCTCCTTTCTTTGTGAATCAAATTTCAGCACATTTTTTATGGTTTTGATAAGAGTTATTAATGTTATTTTGTTTTAGCTAATTGTTCCGTTGTATTTAGCAAAACTAGAAAGATATGATTAGCAAACTTTGCAACTTTGATTCGTGTATACCGAATTATTATTTGATTTTAGCAAATTGACAAGTTGTTTATAGAAAATGCATTATTGGATTATAGCAAATATTTTATTGGTTTGTAGCAGCTGATTTTTATTTACGGTTATTGGTTATTGCTTAATAAACTTGTTGTCTATATCGGATGCTTATTATCATAAGATTCAGAAACTTCATTGTTCCTTTCTTTGTGAATCAGATTTCGGCATATTTTTTATGGTTTTGATAAGAGTTATTACTGTTGTTTTATTTTAGATAATTGTTCTGCTGTATTTAGCAAACTAGAAATATATGATTAACAAATTTTACAACTTTGATTCGTGTTATACCGAATTATTAATTAATTTTAGCAAATTGACAAGTTGTTTATAGAAAATACTTTTATTGGTTTATAGCAAATACTTTATTGGTTTATAACATTTCAATCGAATTTTTAGGTAATAATGAGAAAGGTAATCGTGCTAAAAAGGAAATTTCTCATTTATATATTGGGCAAAAGGTATTTGAATGATATTATGAACAATTAGAAATTTCTCATTTATATGTTTTTACAAAATTAGTTTTTGAATATAATGTTGGTAATGTTGTGTATTTTTTTCTATATGACAATGCAGAAGCAAAATTGAAGCAGCCAGAACGAGATTATAGCAAAAGAAAACGATCTGTTGTGTATCAGATTTCGGCACATTTTTTTATGATTTTGATAAGAGATATTGTAGCGCCCCGGTCCCGAAAGACCGTGGAAATGGACCCCACGGGGGTGGGAATTAAGAAGGGGGAAATAAATGGGGTAGTTTAATTAACAATGGGGTGATAATCCAAAAAAAATTAATGTTTAGAATAAAATTTAACAACCGAGTATGCTAAAGATAGGTTATGCCTTCCGAAAAAATTAGACAGCATAACCTCTGTAACTAGTGCGAATCCCCGTTTATAACGGCTTATAAGAGAAGAATGGAAGCTTTAACAATTCAATAAGCCATTTCATAGGCCAAACGGAAACAAATAACCAGATACCAACAATTAATAGACCCATTCATAGGTCGACAAAAGAAACAGACACCAATATGCTGAACAAATGAAGCCCTTCCATAGGTCAAAATGAATGATCAAATAGACATAACGAAAGACGGACTTCCTCCCCTTGGAATAATTATGTAGCTAAGCATATGATACATGTTAACTAGGAAGTTAACAAAAGTTCAGAATCAGAGAAGCAGAATCATATCAACAAAATACCAAGATCAGAGTTCTTAGCATTTAGCAAAAGAATACCATACGTGCGAAAGCTCAATTCTTAATAGAATACTAACAAAAAGGGACAACGGAAAAATAGGTAAATCATAATAGCCCATATCTCAGCCTCGTCACATTCACGCTCCAGCCTACTGACCTGAAAATGTTTGAAAAGATTTGGACTGAGTACTAATGCACTCAGTGGGCAAGTTCTCACAATTTAAGTTATGCAAATCATTTTATTAAAGTAATCTATCTGTGTTCATGCAGGTAGTGAAGCTTAGGAGGTTTAAAAGTTGGAAGCAACCTAAGTTCACCAAAACATTTTATCGTGAAGAGCTTAAGAGTATAACCGGTCACTGCCCGCAACCCAAACTACATCACCAGCGCATAACGTTGAGTATGGCCATAATATACCCAAAGAGTATAACCAATAAGTGTTTCATTTTAGTCTCACCGACAAGGAGTAGGGCAGGACAAACAATGCATGCATACTGTAGCTACTCACATTGACACATCGCTGGTTTATGAGACTCCGACAACATACAGTAGCATGTAAATATTTAACACTGATAGTCACATATGCAATTTTAACAAAAGCAGAACTTAATAACTCGAAAGATACAATTTGCAAAGATATAGTATAGTATAACCCACCTTTCTCGGGATTCTGAAAAGCTAACTCCTGAAGAATCAACCCTGATGATTTTTTTAGCTCAGCTGGTACTACAGAAGGTAAACTTCAACTTAGGATAATCGCTATATTTTCGAGAATTAATCTACTATAAACGGAACTATTATTAATTCTATTCTATTCTAAAATAGATTGCACGACTCTAGAGACCTCAAATAATTTCGACGAAGAAGGAAATAAATTCCAAAACGTTATTCTTGCTTTACTGAGATCAACTGATTTGACAGAGGTCTCTTTCCAAAACTTGTCATTTATCCAAATTTTACCAGATCTACACCACAACACTTTTTAACAGCTCGGAAATTACGAAAATATTCAGGGATGATACTATATATATGCCAAGACTAACGAATGAGAATTTTAGAATTTTTCGATAATACATGCTCCCGGTATAAAAATAACTGTCTACTTTAAATAATCGAAATTATTCAAAACTCGCAACAAGATCGCGAAACTTGGCATGCTTATAGGAAATAATATTTGGAGCAACTTTCGAGAAGAAATATTTTCGATTTGACGATCCAAAATGGGTGAAACGGGAGTTTCGGAAAAAATTATCACAGATTTTGGCTGAAAATGTATTGGTCTCGATCGAGCTTGATACTCGTTGGATTTTTGCTCACAAGTAATATTTTTGATAGTGCCGAAAATAAGGAATTTAATGGTGTAATCAGATCAAAGATCGGACGGCCAGAACATAAATTCGAATTGGGCAGATTTATAATATAATATTCGGATCCGGATTTCAAACGACGAGAAATCAAAAATCTATTCCGGTTAACTACAAGATCCAAATGATCAAATACTATTTATAAAAAGAAGATTTCTAATACGACTATCCAGGAAGAGTAGATCTGAGATTTACATAAAATGAAAATGGGGAAAAATACCGAAAACTCACAACATCAAAAATCGGAATCGGTAGAATTAAAGATAATCGAAATATAAGCATATTTAGAACTTGAAATTTCTAAATTCATCGGTCCGAATGACCAGAATCGGAGAAAGTACCTTCTCCGAGGAATTGGCGGCGGTCATGATGATTTTCCATCGTGATCATCCTTCGTGTCATCATTTCAATCATGTATTCGTGATCTACGCATTGACACCTTCAAAATGACTATTTCAGAATTGAAATAGGAAACTAGAGTTGTACATTCTCTGGAAGCTGCTCGACATTTCGATTTTGAAAATGAATGAAAAATGAAACCTTAAGCTCCTATTTATAGAGGAAAAATAAATAGGATAATAACGAATAAAAGAAAGAGGATAATGATGGAAAAAGAAAAGGATAATTACGAATAAGATAATCTTTTGAAAAAGAAATTGGATAATGACGAATGCGCCTTTTTCTATTAAATTTATTATTTTTCAACTTAAAGTTGTGCCAAGACTTGTTCATTTGAACTTGAAATTTGAAATTTCAAAGGTTGGCACGATTCTTGAAATATTTTCTATCAACCCGAGAAAAATATCATAACATATTTTTAAGGCAATTTTTGACCAAATTAGATTTAACAGATTCTCCTGACTGCGATTTTCCTTTATTTGAGTCATTTAAGGACCCAGCTTATTTTCTAACTTACCAGAGGGTAACATAAGTTGAATAAAATCTTCTAAAATATTTCGGGGTATTACAGATATTATGTTGTTTTATTTTAGCTAATTGTTCCGCTGTATTTAGCAAACTAGAAAGATATGAGTAGCAAATTTAACAAATTGACAAGTTGTTTATAGCAAATACTTTATTGGTTTGTAGCTGATTTGTATTCATGGTTATTGGTTATTGCTTAATCAACATGTTGTATATATAGGAGGCTTATTATCATCACTTACGGAAACTATATTGCTCCTTTCTTTGTGAATCAGATTTCGGCACATTTTTTATGGTTTTGATAAGAGATATTAATGTTGTTTTATTTTAGCTAATTGTTCCATTGTATTTAGCAAACTAGAAAAATATGAGTAGCAAATTTAGCAAATTAACAAGTTGTCTATAACAAATACTTTATTGGTTTGTAGCTGATTTGCATTCATGGTTATTGGTTATTGCTTAATCGACCTGCTGTATATATCGGAGGCTTATTATCATCACTTACGGAAACTATATTGCTCTTTTCTTTGTAAATCAGATTTCGGCACATTTTTTATGGTTTTGATAAGAGTTATTAATGTTGTTTTGTTTTATCTAATTGTTCCGCTGTATTTAGCAAACTATAAAGATATGATTGACAAATTTTGCAACTTTGATTTGTGTTATATCGAATTATTATTTAATTTTAGCAAATAGACACATTGTTTATAGCAAAAAATTTATATATTTTTATAGCAAATACTTTATTGGTTTCTAGTTGATTTGCATTTATGGTTGTTGGTTATTGCTTAATTGCCCTGCTGTGTATATCAGAGGCTTATTATCATAAAATTCAGAAACTTCATTGCTCCTTTTTTGTGAATCAGATTTCGACATATTTTTTATGGTTTTGATAAGAGTTATTAATATTATTTTATTTTAGCGAATTCTTCCATAATCAGACGATAACTGACGTGATGATAATATACGATGGAATAAGAACTTGTGAAAAAAATATATTCTTATTTTGCACACATACAGTCATGCAATTTTAACTATTTTTTTTTAATAACTTGAAAACTTCCACAACCAAATACGAAAAGCATCTATCGTCTATAATAAATATGAATTGATCATTAGCTGCGAACATATCAGTATCATGTAAAACACATTGAAATCATCTTTTTTAAAAAATGAACATCCTATCGTCAAAAAATATATTATATTTTCACATAAAAATATTACAGATTTGCTATTAACACATTTATAAATTGCTAATTACATATAACAAATTTGCTAAAAGTCGTACATACGAGTCCCTAACAGATTCTGTCCAGATCTCTACACCTACAAAGACACATTAATGGAGAACATAATACATGTATCTTGCATAATCAGACGATAACCGGCGTGATGATAATATAAGATGGAGTAAGAACTTGTGAAAAAAATACATTCTTATTTTGCACACAACAACTCGTGTCATTTTAACTATTTTTTTCTTAATAACTTGAAAACTTCAACAACCAAATACGAAAAGCATCTATCGTCTATCGAAATGTCCATTCTCTGCAAACATCTCACTATCATGCACATCACATTGAAACCATTTCAAAAAAAAAAAAGACCATCCTATCATAAAAAAAAATCATATTTTCTCATAAAATATTACCGATATGCTATTAACATATCTATAATTTGCTAATTATAGATAAAAAATTTGCTAAACGTCAGACATACGCTTCTCTACCAGATTTCACCCATATCAATACGCATACAAAGATACATTAACGGATAACACAATACTTGTATCTTGCATAATCAGACGATAACCATCGTGATTATAATATACAATGGAGTAAGAACTTGTGAAAAAAAAATGCATTCTTATTTTGCACACAACAATTCATGCCATTTTAACTAATTTTTTTTTAATAACTTGAAAACTTCCACAACCAAATACGAAAAAGCAGCTATCATCTATAATAAATATGAAATGCTCATTCTCTGCAAACATCTCACTATCATGCAAAGCACATTGAAACCATTTAAAAAAAATTTAAATTTTCACATAAAAATATTATCGATTTGCTATTAACAAATCTATAATTTGCTAATTCCACATACAAAATTTGCTAAACGTCAGACATACGCGTCCCTACCATATTTCACCAATATCTCTACACCATTAATGGAGAACATAATATCTGTATCTTCTATAATCAGACGAAAACTAGAGTGAGACTGATGAAATCCGACAAAGATAACTTGTCTATAATCTGCAACGACTCCTTCAATCGTAAGAGACCCAAGCAATAAGAATGTTGAACAGGTGTGTGATGAATTAAAATATGAAACAACGATAGATACAACTTTGTAAAAGAGTTGTAAAAATCGTCCAAAATTGAAAAAAAAACGTCCAAAATTAAAAAAAAAAATCGTTCCCATGTAATCCCACTATATATGGAACAGATATATTTACTGCAGATAATTGATATGCAATACAATGACATATATACCCTTAACTTAATATAATTCTTAAGATATTGCATTTTTGACCCCATTTTTTGAGATTGATCTAAGCCTTAGAAAATCATTGATCCAACGCTCCATATTAGTTCCTAGTTCCTACACAGGGCATTGGTTCTCATTTGATCTCTATACATATTTTTTGTGTGCATTGGATTAAAAACGAGCAAGTTATGGTCGGTTAAAGTTTTTAAGATTTTTTTTTAATTGCTGACATCATCATTTTTAATGGGTTTGGATGAAAATAGCCCTCCTTCCTTTATTTTTTTCCCTATTATTTACGAAATTGCCACCTAAAATCTCAATCATTGGATCATTAAATTAGATGGTGTAAGATGAGTTCTCATTTCTCACACCAACAAAGTGTTCTCATATGATCCATATATATATATATATATATATATATATAGGGGGTGGTTCAAATGAGAACTCTTCCCCCATGTGGGAACTAGGAACCCATCTAGTCCCTCCATTACTTAGATCTTAATGGCCACAATTCAGTCAAAGTTTGGTCAAATGCAAGGTGGTATACTTGTAATTATTTACAACTTTATGTAAAAGAGGGTATTATAATAATTCAATAATTCTTATGTTTTGAAACATGATTTTCTCCACTCTCCAACATTCACGATTTTTTTTTCTTTGTGCACTTCTCTCTCTCTCCTCCCACTCTTTCTCTCTCTATTTTTCACCTATTTCCTCTCCCCTCTCTCTGTTTGTTTTTGTAAACTATTTCCTAAATATAAATTGAAAAATTATGATAATTTAATAATTTATTAAAATAATAAAATATTATACCTATAAATATATATATGTGGTTAAAAGGATTTTTTATGCAAAAACTCAAAATTGATGTTGCCGGTCCAGACACGATTTTGAATTCTTGATGGTTTTTTTTTTTGACATTCACATGCACATTTTAAATTTTTAGATTTCTTGATTTGTTGGTAAATGTTATTATTCTTTTTGGATTAAATGCTATTTTTTTTTTCTAAATTATCCCAATTAAATTTTTACCTTGTTTCATCTTTTTCATGTAATGTTGTTGATTCACGTATTCATCTTTTTTTAATTATCTTGTCCAATTCTGATTTAGGTATTTATTTTTATTTTTTGTTAATGATTCTGTTGTTATTATAGTTCGTGCTAAAATGACATATACATCATTCTGGAATGGTTCATAGTCAATGCTAAAATGACATGACTTATACTTATATTGATAATATCATTCAAATTTATTTCTGATATGTGATAAATGTTGCTCATGTGAGTTACATGCTGGATAAATTTCACAATAAAGTAAAAGTCTTCAATTAAACAACAAATAACTTCATCTACATATAAACGTAATACTGATATGTAACGTCATGCTAAAATATCGTATAAACTATGCTAATATGAGAGTAATTTAATGCTAAAAATTCATAAACGCAATGTTTTTTTTCATATAATATATCAAATTGTAATTTTTTCATACTATTTCATTCAAGATCTCACATGGCTTTGTTTATCCGAAGAAATATGAAGAAAAATATAAAATATTCATTTTTAGGGCTTATTTTATTTTATTTCAAGAATATATGATTTTTTTTCAAAAGGTTTATGACATTCCCTTTGTGGTTATCACATTAATATTAAGGTTTATCAATCTCAATTACTGTTTAGAATATGATGCTAAAATTAGAGAAGTATGCGGCTAAATATGTTCCCATTAAAGTTTAATGCATCCCCCATTATTGTTTATCAAATCATGCTAAAATTATAAAATTATTAGACTAAAATGAGGGATGTGGCATGTTAAACTTGATGTCACATTCTCATTAGGGGTCATTGTTCCCAATTAGGGTTTATTCTTCCCAATTATGGTTTATTACATTCGCATTATGGTTCATTATTCTCAATTAGGGTTTATTGCATGACCTGTTACTGTTTATAGTATCTTGCTAAAATGAGGGAAGAGTAAGACTAAATTTGATGTCCCGTTACCATTAGGGTTCATTATTCCCAATTAAGGTTTATGACATTCCCATTAAGGTTCATTGTTCTCAATTAGGGTTTATAACATTCCCATTCGGGTTCATTATTCCCAAGTAGGGTTTATTACATTCGCATTACGATTTTCTAGATCCTCCATTGTTGTTTAGTAGATCATGCTAAAATGAGGTAAGTATCAAGCCTAAAATGAGGGAAGTAGCATGCTAATTTTTTGTCACATTCCCATTAGGTTGTATGGCATTTCCATTAGTGTTTATTACATCGCATTATGGTTTATTGTTTATAACATCAGGTTAAAATGAAGTGAGAATGATGTTAAATTTGGTTTCCTATTTTGATTAGGGTTTGTTGTGTTCCTATTAGGGTATAGAAGATCATGCTAAAATGACAGAAGTATGATGCTAAAATGAAATATTGTATGATGCTAAAATGAAATACTGTATGATGCCAATAAAACAACAATGTCATGCTCGTATAAAGAAAAATTCACGTTAACAATGACATTTACAAATATTAATAACAAATGTCTGAAACTAATATTCATCACCTTAAACTAATATTCTTCAACTTGAACTAATATTTATCAACATAAATTAATATTCATAAGAAATATGTCTTGAAACTAATAGTACTTGTATAAATTTCATTAACAGCACAAATCACTTCGACATAACAAATGCTTCAACATTAATTGGATCATCTTCACATGAGAGCCTGTAGTGTAGGTTTTCCTCAGCTTTGTTCCTTTCACTTTGTATATTACTGTCTATACTTAGAATTGTAGTACATATTTTGTTCTCATAAAGTTTATCTCATTTCAGGAAATATTCTCTCATTTTGTTTCTTAGTTGTCAATCATCTCCTTCGTTACTTCACTTTCTCATTCTTCTTTCTTCTTTATCATCAACTCATGTTTTTTGTTTTGTAGTATCTGTATAGGTGTAGGTGTTTATATAAAATTATTAGAAAAATATTCATAATATCACCCGCTAAAATATATTACACAACATGCTAAAACGTATTACACAACATGCTAAAATGAAAATTTTAAAAACATGCCTCCAAATGAGTTCACCCTAATCTAATGAGAATAATTTTAATTTCATATATAATTTGCATAAATTTGATTAAAACGAGCAAGTCATGAACAAAATGCTGATATAAGTTACAGATTATGCTCAAATGTCATATATATATATATATCATGCTATTATGCGAGTAGCTTCATGCTAAAATACTATATAGATCATGCTAAAATATTATGTACGTCATGCTAATATAATTCTGTGGTTGTTTTGTATGAAAAATATGCCTGAAAATTGATTTTTGTATTTTTTATCTATTTTTTTCAAATAAACATATGCAATATGGATCATAAATGAAAGAGTATGAAAAGAGCTTTAATTTGATATATGATTTGCGTAAATCCGATTAAAAATGAGCAAGTTATGATTGATTAAAGTTTCCACAATATTTGTACAAATATGATGACATCGTCATCTATATTTTGATGGAAATAAATTAACCTCCCACTTTTGAAGTTCAATTTATTTACTAATATGCCACCGCCTTTTTTAAAAAGTTCAACATATTTACAAGTTTGCCACCATCTGTTTTAATCTTAGCCATCCAAATCTATGAATGGGTGGATGGGATGGGTTCCTTGTTCCCACATGGGGAAAGGTTCCCACCAGATCCCACCCTTATATATATATATATATATATATATATATAAGGAAATGATCAAATGAGAACACTTCCCCCAGGTAGGAACTAGGAACCAATCCTAGCCCTTGTTTGACTCAATTTGGATGACCCAGATTAAATCAGATTTAAGTGGATGGACGGTGATATTCCTGTAATTTTCGGCAACTTTGTTGGAGGGGAGGGTAATATAGTAATTCAGTAATTAAACTTTCCTTCTTCAGATTTTTTTCCCGTATTTATCATTCCCCATCTCTTCTCTCTCTCTCTCTCTAATTTACTTTGTCTTATGCGTCTTCATCGTTCCTAATCTGCGTTTGGATCGCGTTTTTTATTTCTCAACATCTTTTTATTTCTGTAATTATCTATTTATCGTAAAATTTCTATATCTGTGATTCGATGGAGACTCCAGGTATGGTTTTTATTTTGCATTGTTTGATTCAGTTTTCAAATTTTAATGTTGATTAATTTCGCAATTCGTTGTATCTGCATTGATTTTACAGTTCGTTCTATTGGAGTTCATTACGGTTTTGTATATACGTTTTTATGTTTGACTGATTTGATCTGTTTCATTCAGTTTTGTGTTGTATCAGTTGTTTTCTAATTGTTAGGAATCCTAGGGTTTAGTACGAGAATATACAGAATATGCATTAATTTAATCTGTTTATTTGGTTTAGCATGCTAATGTATTCATTTCAGTTTGTCGTCACATATGTTTTAACATGTTAATGTATTCGTTTTAGCCCATCGTCACATATGTTTTATCATCATAACACGCTGGTTTAGTGTTATTTCTATTGCACTATGTGAAACATGTCATACAAACCATCCTTTGCATATTTTGTTTATCAGAACATGCTAAAATAAGAAATGAATGAGGCTAAAATGAGCAAAGTAGGAGGCTAAATTTGATGTGACATTTTCCACTAGAGTTCACCGTTCTCAATTAGGATTTATTACGTTCCAATTAGTAATTATCAGATTCCCATTGATAAACATGGCTTTTACATGCATTTGAGTAGTTGTATGGCTCATATTCGTAGAGTAATGCATGCATTTTTTGAGTTTTTATGCTAGTTTTGAGTTTCCTTGTGCTTTTTGATGTTTTGCTGTTTCTTGTGCAAGTTTGAGCTGAATTTGAGATTTATCCAAGATCCAATTCAAGGAGGAAAGTTGCTAGAAATATAGAGGATCAAGAGAGGGTCGTAACGCAACTTGAATTGGGTCAATCGGACGAGAAACGAGGGAGAACGGAGCAAAACGGTGGAGCGTGTCGGAGAGTGCGTGATGGCACGGACCATGCTATCAGACGGCACGGCCCGTGCCATCAAACAAGTGAATTTCGGAGTCTCGGTAGCAACGGCACGGTCCATGCCGCCTTGTGCCGAAAATTAGGCTATTTTTCCTTCCTTTTTGGGCTCTGTTTTTACCCAACTATAGAAGGCTCTGCTTTGCACAATTTTTGGACATCTTTACAGATACTTTTACTCATTATTTTAGAGTTCTCTTATTATTTTACTTTCGAGGTTTGCTGTGAACATTCAACATTGAAGAATTCAAGTTTTATTCAACGAATCGTCAATCCGGTTTTTCTATTCTATTGCACATTTATTTTATGTCAATGTTTATTGTTATTTCTATTATTCCTATGGTTTTAATTATGCATGAGTAGTCTTTTATTAATTCTAGGGTTTGCAAAGCATGATTGAAGCTATGTACATAATTTAATCTTATTATTTTTTCCTTCCGATTATTGTGTTCAAATGTTCAAGTGCTTGTGATTTCATATGCTTAATTACTGATCATAATTGATGCATGCTAGCTAGTTAATTTGAGTCATGGTGGAGATAATTAATTAGTGGGATTAATTGAATAATTTGATACACGTTCTAAGGAATCTGTTGGGGAATTTAAATCTGTGGTTCTATCGGGAGTTAGTAAATTAACCTAGAGACGAAAGTAATAGGTTGTTTGTTAATCTGCTTCTACCTTGAGACCTGGCGGAGATAGGTAGATATATTTCTGATTCCTCACATTTAATCGGATTAAAATTGGGAAAGATTAGGATTAAATTGAATCATAGTGGATACATGTGTGCTGCATTCCCTAGAATTAGTATTTCATTAACTGTTTGAGTTTGATTATTTGCTTAGTATATTTACTTGTGTTTATTTGGTTCTAGTTCTGTTCTTTTATTGTATTTAAATTCGAGCCTAGTTTTAATAAACTCATATATTGGTAGCCTGGATAATAGAAAGTTGTCAGCTTAGTACTCAGTTGTGTCAAATAATCAGTCCCTGTGGATACGATACTCGATTCGCTTGCTATATTGCATTGTCCTGTGTTAGTTGCAGAATTGTGCATAATAAATAGTGCATCAACTTTTTGGCGCCGTTGCCGGGGATTGATTTTGATTTATACACTGATATTATTACTAACAACAATTTATTACTTCAGGTAAAAAAAAACATGGAAAATCTTGGTGGGAATGTGGAAGAGATGTTTAGATCAATGATGCACCAAATGGATGAGCAAACTAGAGCATGGAGTGTTCCATATACTTTGCCTATGAATCAAATGCATCAACCACCCACTGAGTGTCAATGGTTTGAGCAATATTATCTTCCAGTGAGCACGTTGGAAGTGCAGATGGAGCGAATGATCGACAGTGCACCAACTCTTTGGAACACTAATCAAGTATATGAGCCAGAGTTGACCAATTTGGAGGATCTAATGCATCAGATGGATGCAAATATGGTGGCTTTCAATGCTAGATTGGACAAAATAATAGATTCTACAAAGGAGATGGAAAGTTCTTTAATTAGAAGTTCACAGCATGTCAGTTCAATTCTTCATAATTTGAGCCTCCAACACCAACCAGAACAGTGCAATGTTATCCAAGTGGAAAGTGTTGTATCATTTGAAGATGACTCAGAAGTGCTTATTGTTGAAGAAGAAGAAGCTGAGATATTTGTTGAAATTGAAGAGCTTCCCAAAGAGATGGTGAAACCCCAAGGATTAGCTCAAATATTGCCAGAGAAATCAAAGAAGCTGCAAAATAAAGTTGTGGAATTTAAACATTCACACAGTAAAGAAAAAATGTCTCAGCAGCCTGTCAAGAATGAACAAGCAATGGAATGGTTCACAAGGATAGAAAAATGCATTGCTTTATTTCTTATAAATAAAAGCAAATTTTCTGTGGAAGATACTCATAGAGATGGAACTAAGTTGAAAGCTTCACAGATTTGGAGTATGCAAAAGGAAGAAGAACCATCTGCAAGGTTCTACAATGCCTTTGATGATAGAGTGTCACAATTACTTTAGACCTCGTTGACGGCTGAGGTATCGTCTAGCTAAAGACGTTAAATAAAGCACTGGATGGGAGGTAACCTATCATTTTTTTTTCTTTTCTGCTTTGTTTTCTTTCTTTGCTTTTGTTTTGTGTTTTGTTTTAGTGTGCTAACTTGTAGAAAGGTGTTTGGAGCCCAAGAGCTATTCTGAGATTTTCCATGCCGGGTTTTGGGGTCCTTTTCTCTATGTTGGTGTACGGTGAGTTCGTTCCAAACACATCTTTATTTAGTTCCCTCCAGACTTATTCTCTTTGCAGTTGAATTAGTTTGGGGGAGGGGGATGGATTCGATATGTTTGGCATGTGCTTTGTTTCTTAGTGTCTTTTGCCTTTGTGTTTTGTTTTCTTTGTGTCTTTTGTGTTTTTGTGGTTGAAAGCCATGTTTTTTGTGAACTCGTGAAATGCTAATGATGAAAAGGAGCGTTGTTTTGAAAAATATTGTATGAATTTGATGGATCTTGACTTGTTTGAATTGATGTACTCAAAATTGAAGTAAATGAAGCATGAATAGTCCTGTGAGCTTTTTGAGCCTTAACTGTATATCAATGCACAGTTTGGATTTCCTTCATGAGTGTTTGTCATGCATGCTTTGGTGTGTCTAGAACTTGCCATGGTTTCTATTCGAATAATCTCGATTATGTGTAGAATTTAGAAGTGATTTGAGGCCATCTTTTCATAGCCACATTAATTCCTAAACACTAACCGGAAAAATTGATCCTTACTAGCCAATTTTGAGCCATAATTGCCTTTTGTTTATGAACTTGGATGATAGGGGGTTCGGAAAGTGAATAAGGGTATCTTGTTATGGAAAATAGTGTTTTTGTGGGGTGAGAGTGGAGATGTTGATATTGGGGTGAAAGATATTCTCATAGGCTCGTGAAAGAAAAGGAAATAAAAAATTGAAAAAAAAGAGAAAAAACATAAGAAAAAAATTGTGTGGAAAAGAAACAAAGAAGAGTCAAATATTGAAAGGTAGCAATTGAGAATGTTTGCTATTTGTTGGCTTGTTTGTATTTTTGTTGTTGAGATGAGCATAAGAGAATAATGTTTTGAAGTGTGAGGGAGTTGGAAAGAGTTGGAAGATGGATTTTGGATCCATAGTTGTGGTTGGAGTTGAAAAAGGATGTGAGTGTGTTGAATTTTCGAGTCACTTAGCCAAAAATTGTTAACCTTAACCAATGTCCCGACATTACATCCTAAATCAAAGACCTCATTGATCTTTATTCTTCTATGATTGAGTATATGAGTGTTTTAGACGATTGACAAGCCTATGGTTAACACTTTTGCATTTGCATTTGATTCGATGAGCGTTAATTTATACACTTGTGAGACGAGCGATACACATATCGGTGAGGTTCATGCTTTGTTTATAGATATTAATTATGCTGAGATTTGGATGAGTTGATGGATGTTGAATTTATGCAATTAAAATTATTTTGAGCATATTCGTGAAGCATTTATGATCGAGTTACTTGTTCTCCTCCATGTTTATATTTTCTTAATGTTCTTCTCATTGTTCGAGGACGAACAATGGTTCAAGTTTGGGGGAATGATAAACATGGCTTTCACATGCATTTGAGTAGTTGTATGGCTCATATTCATAGAGTAATGCATGCATTTGTTGAGTTTTTATGCTAGTTTTGAGTTTCCTTGTGCTTTTTGATGTTTTGCTGTTTCTTGTGCAAGTTTGAGCTGAATTTGAGATTTATCCAAGATCCAATTCAAGGAGGAAAGTTTCTAGAAAGATAGAGGATCAAGAGAGGGTCGCAACGCAACTTGAATCGGGTCAATCGGACGAGAAACGAGGGAGAACGGAGCAAAACGGTGGAGCGTGTCGGAGATCGCGTGATGGCACGGACCGTGCTATCAGACGGCACGGCCCGTGCCATCAGACAAGTGAATTTCGGAGTCTCGGTAGCAACGGCACGGTCCGTACCGTCACACGGCATGGTCCGTGCCGCCTTGTGCTGAAAATTAGGCTCTTTTTCCTTCCTTTTTGGGCTCTGTTTTTCCCCAACTATAGAAGGCTCTGCTTTGCACAATTTTTGGACGTCTTTACAGATACTTTTTACTCATTATTTTAGAGTTCTCTTATTATTTTACTTTCGAGGTTTGCTGTGAACATTCAACATTGAAGAATTCAAGTTTTATTCAACGAATCGTCAATCCAGTTTTTCTATTCTATTGCACATTTATTTTATGTCAATGTTTATTGTTATTTCTATTATTCCTATGGTTTTAATTATGCGTGAGTAGTCTTTTATTAATTCTAGGGTTTGCAAAGCATGATTGAAGCTATGTACTTAATTTAATCTTGTTATTTTTTCCTTCTGATTATTGTGTTCAAATGTTCAAGTGCTTGTGATTTCATGCTTAATTACTGATCATAATTGATGCATGCTAGCTAGTTAATTTGAGTCCTGGCGGAGATAATTAATTAGTGAGATTAATTGAATAATTTGATACACGTTCTAAGGAATCTGTTGGGGAATTTAAATCTGTGGTTCTATCGGGAGTTAGTAAATTAACCTAGAAACGAAAGTAATAGGTTGTTTGTTAATCTGCTTCTACCTTGAGACCTGGCGGAGATAGGTAGATATATTTCTGATTCCTCACATTTAATCGGATTAAAATTGGGAAAGATTAGGATTAAATTGAATCATAGTGGATACATGTGTGCTGCATTCCCTAGAATTAGTATTTCATTAACTGTTTGAGTTTGATTATTTGCTTAGTATATTTACTTATGTTTATTTGGTTCTAGTTCTGTTCTTTTATTGTATTTAAATTCGAGCCTAGTTTTAATAAACTCATATATTGGTAGCCTGGATAATAGAAAGTTGTCAGCTTAGTACTCAGTTGTGTCAAATAATCAGTCCCTGTGGATACGATACTCGATTCGCTTGCTATATTGCATTGTCCTGTGTTAGTTGCAGAATTGTGCATAATAAATAGTGCATCACCCATTAGGGTTCAATGTCCCCAAATAGGGTGTATTGCGTTTCATTCCAATGAAATCACCGTTCAATATTTGTTTATTAGAACATGCTAAAATGAGAAATGAATAAGACTAAAATGAGCGAAGTAGGAGGCTAAATTTGATGTGATATTTTTCATTAGGGTTCATCGTTCCTAATTATGGTTTATTACATTCGAATTTGGGGCTCATCTGATCCCAATTTGTAATTATGAGATTCCCATTAGGGTTCACTGTCCCCAAATAGGGTGTATTGCGTTTCATTCCAATGAAATCACCGTTCCATATTTTATTTATTAGGACATGCTAAAATGAGAAATTAATGAGGCTAAAATGAGCGAAGTAAGAGGCTAAATTTGTATGTTACTGTCTACACTTAGAATTGCAGCACATATTTTGCTCTCATAAACTTTATCTTGTTTCAGAAAATATTTACGCATTTTCTTTCTTAGTTGTCAGTCATCTCCTTCGTTGCTTCACTTTCTCATTTTTTTTTCTTTTTTATCATCAACTCGTATTTTTCATTTTGTAGTATCTATATTGGTGTAGATGTTTATATAAAACTGTTAGAAATATATTCATAATATCACCCACTAAAATGTATTATACAATATGTTAAAATGTTATATAGGTCATGCTAAAATGTTGTATACAACATGCTAATATAAATCTGGGGTTACTCTATGCGAAAATTATGCCTAAAAATGATTTTTTTTTATATTTTTCATCTATTTTTTTCAATTAAACATATGTAATATGGATTTTAAATGAAAGAGTATGAAAAGAGATTTAATTTGATATAATATTTGCGTAAATCCGATTAAAAATGAATAAATTATGATCATTTAAATTTTTTAAGAAATTTTTCAAAACATGATGATGTCACTTTTTTTAAAAGTCAATTGTTCCAATTTTACCCTTAATGAAACACGTGAATTTAAAATTCTCATTGTAATTATAAGATTGCCACCGAAAATCTGCTTCGATCTGGAGCGTTGATATTTCAGAATGGACGGATGGGATCGGTTCCCGGTTCCCACCTAGTGACCGGTTCTCACCAGATCCATCCCTATATATATAGGGGGTGGTTCTGGTGTAAACCATCCCTAGTGTGTAAACTGTAAATCAATCTCCCACCACACATCCTTCAAAATCCAATGGTCTAGATTTGGTCAAAGGGCGGTGTCATTATTGTAAATAAGAGGACTTAAAAAAACGCGGTAACATTTTAGTAATTTCCGCATCTAGGTCAAAATTTAAAAAATAAAGAAAAATAGCGGTCTTCCAGGACACGGGCTAACGAAGACACATTCATATGCTAACAAACACGTAATCATATGCTAACGAAGCAATATCACTTCATTCACAAACACCTAACTTTAAACACAAAACTGATTTTGTTAGGAAATTATTAAATGACGAGTTTTATATGGTTGAAAAGCTAGTCAAACCTAATTTTCAACAAAAAAAATGAATCATGAACAAAGTTATAATTGTTTGGTTGAAGGTTGTTAGTTGCATTATTTGACTTTAATCTACAACATTATTGCTTTTGTTAGCATTTTATATTATTTTTCTTTTGCATTACATAATACTTTTGTTAGCGTACGACAATGCTAACAACAACAATGATAAAATTTAATAAAATTAAATTGTTGAACTTTAAAATTTATGTGATAGCAATATAACTAATCATGATGCTAGCGAATCATCTTTCATATGCTAACGAATCATTCTTAATTGAGATGGATGTTATACATTGATAATACACATGCAATATTAAACACATATGATTCTATTATCAGATATATAATTATACTACATTAGCATTATTATAATATTTTAGTTAACATATGTCGATGCTAACGTTAGCAGTGCATTAGCATTCTCATATAAAAAATATCTTAATGCATTAATTTATTGTTCACTGTGAATATAATTTATACTAATGAAATATTTGTTATATGCTAATGAAACACATCCTAATTGGGATTAAATAAACATTCATAGCAATATAATTGATGTCAGTGAAGCATATATTAATTGAGATATAATAAACATTTACAGTAATATAATCGATGCTAATGAAATATTTGGAATATGCTAACGAAGCATTTGTCATATGCTAATGAAATATTTTTTATATGTTAACGAAGCATACCTAATTATGATTGAATAAATCTGTATCACAACATAACTGATGTTAACGAAACATTTGTCATATGCTAACGAAACATATGTTGTATGCTAACGAAGTATTCTGAGCTTGAATATGCGTGAAAAATCAAACTTTTGTATTTTTCATCCATATTTTTCTAGATAAACATATGATTCCCTGATCTTAAATGAAAGAGGATTAAATGACCTTTAATTTGATATATTATTTACGTTAATCAAATAAAAAACGAGCAAGTTATGATCGTTTGAAGTTTTTTTAAAAAAATTTAGATGCTGAGTCAGCATAATATCAGTTTTTTCAACAAACGGACGGAAATACCCTTATAGACTGAAAAAAATTATGAAAATTACAAAATTGCCACCGAATTTTTCTCCAAATCTTGACCGTGTATTTTTTAGATGGATGGTGGGAGATTGATTTATAGTTTACACAATAATGATTGGTTTACATTTGATCAATTCCCTATATATATATATATATATGGGTTGGATCAAAAATACACATTTCCCTAATGTAGGAACTAGGAACCCATCTCATACCGTCCACCTAAATGATCTAATGACTGAGATTAAATATCAAAGTCAAGGCAAAAAAAAGGAGGCGGGGGTATGGTTGTCCAATCTCCATAAAAAAAAACTGATGTCTATCACTTTTTTAAAAAAATCCTAAAAATTTTGAACGATCATAACTCACTCGTTTCAAATCGGATCAACACAAATAATATACCAAATTAAAGATCTTTTCATGCTCTTTAATTCAAGATCAGTCATGAATATGTTTGTTCAAATAAATATAGATAAAAAATACAAAATATACATTTTTACTCGTGTCTAGCGCGAAAATGCTTTCGTTAGCTTTTAAATAATGGTTCGTCAGCATTATGATAAGTTGATAATGTATGCTAATGAAGCATTTTTTATATGCTAACATACTTTCCTTGTGCTAATGAATGATTATCATAATGTTAATGTAGGTATATACTTATATTATTACTATGATTATTAGATTTTAATTAGGACTTATAATTATTTTTTATGATTTAGTTTTTATATTCTAGTTACCAATTGATTAATATATATTATTTATTTAATCAAATTAAAATATATTAATTCGTATTTTCTTCATCCATTTATGATTTATACCTTATGCTAACGATCAATTGTGATATATATGCTAACATAGTTTATCCGCAGTGCTGATAAAACTATATCATTATGTTAACATTGTATATTTATATTGCTATTAAGGTTTATTTATCCAATTAAGGTTTATAATTAATTTTTAGAATGTAATTCTATTTTTTAGATCATTGAAGTTTATTATATCTGAATTATGGTTTATTCCATCCCATTAGAATTTATAATTACTCTTTAGAATTTAATTTTTCGTTAACAATATGAGAAAATTTTTATTAGCATAACGATAATGCTTCGTTGATTAGCATGATGATAATAGTTCGTTAGCATGACGATACTGTTATCAACTACCCAACACATTTTTATAAACATTGCCAAATTACGTTAATACCCTCGCGCGAAAATCTTTTCAAATATTACAGAATTGCCACCACCCCTTTTAAGCAAATATAGACCATAGATCTTTATTGATTGTATGGTATGAGATGAGTTCTTAGTTCTTACACTAGGTTTGGTTTGCACTATAACCACCATATATATATATATATATGTATATGTATATGTATATATATATATAGGGTTGGGTTCCAGAAGGAACCATACCCCATGTGAGAACCGAGAACCGATCTCAACCACAGATTACTCTGATTTGGACGGCCAAGATCCGTTGTAAAATAAAAAAAAACGGTGGCATCATTGTTATATTTATGAAGTTCACTGCCCCTGAAACTTACAGAGGGTAAAATTAGAAATTTGACACTATATGCAATTTCAAACGTTTTGCAGACAAAAAGCTTTCTTCCCACCATAACTGCTCGAGTTCCTCACGCGAAACCAGACAAAGAAATATAAAAAAAACAGTAAAATTGTCGAATTAAACCGTTCAAATCATCGCAAAAGCACGAAGAACATTAAATTTCCGATCAAAATTCATGAATCCTCAAGGTAATATATCGTTCTGTTTTATTTTTTCAAATTCTGTTGGATATTACTTTAAGTTTATAAAAATACATTTCGCACTATATTATGATAATTTAGTAATTTCTTTCGTGTTTTTTTAGTATAACAGTACTCCCTTCGGAGACATACAAAACATAACCTTTACCAAAAATCTGTTCTTTTTATTGCATGATAATTTATCCATTTCATTTTGTTCTGTTAATGACGGAAAACTTGTATAAACATGCTAAACCTAACAATGTTTGCAACATATATGTGATTTACGTGTATATTTTTCAATTTAGGGTTTCATCAATCTCATTCATTATTTTATCACTGTCGTGTCTAATTTTAGCACTAGCATGACACGTTTTTAGCATTACAATTTTTTAGCATTTACAACAAAAAATGTCATCATCATTGTCAACAACACTATGAATATAGCTTTAGCAGTTTCATTCATATTTTAGCATTCAGATTATGTTTTTTTATCATTTTTATTGAGTTAGGAGTTTCATATTTTAGCACTTTCGTGATTTATTTTAGCATGGCACTTGTTTCAGCATTATCATGAAAAAAAAAATGCCATCAGCATTTCAAAAACCCCCCTTTAACAAAACACTGTTACATGTTGTTTAATTTTAGCATTAAGATTATGTTTTTTTAGCATTGTTATTGATTTAGAAGTTTCATTTTTTGTTTCTTTTTTGTAAACCTAACACCTTTGTCTATCTTTGATTTATCTGAACATTTTCTTGCTTTTAACACTCTAGTTTAGAGTTTTACAACTGTCATCTCATATTTTAGCATTCAGATTATATTCTTTAGTATTCTAATTGATTTAGAAGTTTAATATTTTGTTTCTTTTTTGTAAACATAAAAATCTTGTCCATCTGTGATTCAACTGCACATTTTCTTGGTTTTAGCACTCTATTTTAGAATTTTAGCACTGTCATCTCATATTTTAGCATTCAGATCATGTTCTTTAGCATTATAATTGATTTAGGAGTTTCATATTTTGTTTCTTTTTTGTCAACATAAAACTCTTGTCCATCTATGATTCAACTGCACATTTTCTTGGTTTTAGCACTCTAGTTTAGAATTTTAGCAATGTCATCTCATATTTTAGCATTCACATCATGTTCTTTAACATTGTAATTGATTTAGGAGTTTCATATTTTGTTTCTTTATTGTAAACATAACACTTTTGTCCATCTGTGATTCAACTGCACATTTTCTTGGTTTTAGTACTCTAGTTTAGAGTTTTAGCACTGTCATCTCATATTTTAGCATTCAGATCATGTTCTTTAGCATTGTAATTGATTTAGGAGTTTCATATTTTGTTTCTTTTTTCTAAACATAAAACTTTTGTCCATCTGTGATTCAACTGCACATTTTCTTAGTTTTAGCACTCTAGTTTAGAGTTTTAGCACTGTCATCTCATATTTTAGCATTCAGATCATGTTCTTTAGCATTGTAATTGATTTAGGAGTTTCATATTTTGTTTTTTTTTATCAACATAAAACTCTTGTCCATCTGTGATTCAACTGCACATTTTCTTGGTTTTAGTACTCTAGTTTAGAGTTTTAGCAATGTCATCTCATATTTTAGCATTCACATCATGTTCTTTAACATTGTAATTGATTAAGGAGTTTCATATTTTGTTTCTTTTTTGTAAACATAACACTTTTGTCCATCTATGATTCAACTGCACATTTTCTTGGTTTTAGTACTCTAGTTTAGAGTTTTAGCACTGTCATCTCATATTTTAGCATTCAGATCATGTTCTTTAGCATTGTAATTAATTTAGAAGTTTCATATTTTGTTTCTTTTTTCTAAACATAAAACTTTTGTCCATCTGTGATTCAACTGCACATTTTCTTAGTTTTAGCACTCTAGTTTAGAGTTTTAGCACTGTCATCTCATATTTTAGCATTCAGATCATGTTCTTTAGCATGGTAATTGATTTAGGAGTTTCATATTTTGTTTCTTTTTTCTAAACATAAAACTTTTGTCCATCTGTGATTCAATTGCACATTTTCTTGGTTTTAGCAAGTTTAGAGTTTTAGCACTGTCATCTCATATTTTAGCATTCAGATCATGTTCTTTAGCATTGTAATTGATTTAGGAGTTTCATATTTTGTTTCTTTTTTCTAAACATAAAACTCTTGTCCATCTGTGATTCAATTGCACATTTTTTTGGTTTTAGCACTCTAATTTATAATTTTAGCACTGTCATCTCATATTTTAGTATTCAGATCATGTTCTTTAACATTATAATTGATTTAGGAGTTTCATATTTTGTTTCTTTTTTGTAAACATAAAACTTTTGTCCATCTATGATTCAACTGCACATTTTCTTGGTTTTAGCACTCTAGTTTAGAGTTTTAGCACTGTCATCTCATATTTAGCATTCAGATCATGTTCTTTAGCATTGTAATTGATTTAGGAGTTTCATATTTTGTTTGTTTTTTCTAAACATAAAACTTTTGTCCATCTGTGATTCAACTGCACATTTTCTTGGTTTTAGCACTCTAATTTAGAGTTTTAGCACTGTCATCTCATATTTTAGCATTCAGATCATGTTTTTTAACATTGTAATTGATTTAGGAGTTTCATATTTTGGTTCTTTTTTGTAAACATAAGACTTTTGTCCATCTGTGATTCAACTGCACATTTTCTTCATTTTAGTACTCTAGTTTAGAGTTTAGCACTATCATGTCATATTTTAGCATTCAGATTCTGTTCTTTAGCATGGTTATTTTTGTCTACTTAACTGTATTATATAAAAAAATTACAGGTGCTAAAAGGACTGGAGAAGGTGAAACTAGCACAGATAAAAGAGCAAAAACTACCCTGAAAATTGAAGAAAATAGACTTATTGATAGATATAACAGATATCCATTATTAGAAGCGACAACATCGCCATCAACTCTATCAGAGGCTGCAATGCAAATGAACAAAGCACAACGGGAAGCAGTGAGACAACTGGGATTTGGCAGCATTCTTTACTTGGATATATATGATTTCCCAAGGAGGATAAACTACTGGCTGCTCGAAAACTTTGACCCAGTATCAAGAGAACTTCAATTACAACACGGGAAAAGATTGAGGATTGAAGTCTCTGATGTGTCTGTGATCTTTGATTTTCCCAAAGGAGCACAAAAGATACAAAAGAGTGTTAGAGGCCACATGTGCCAGGTCATGCCGAAGGATGAGTTGCTCAGTAGCATACTCTCGGATATAATAGCAAGGAAATAGTTCAAGACAGACTTCATGATTTTAGTAATTACTTTCATGATTGAGAACTCTGAAGATGGACATATTTACAAAAACTTGATGGACTGCCTGGACGATATTAACAACGTTAGTCAATATGACTGGTGTGAGTATGTCACGACCTCAAATTAATATCTGATTAATATGAAGTGTGACTGGCACGACTCGATCCCAATGAAGGATGGATCAAGGCGCGAACCGGAAATAATTAAATAAAGGAATGAACTACTGTATTCGAGGAACGATATTTGCTGTCAACTCAAATTCTGGACTGACTTTCATTTCTCAAAATATAACTGAAGAAATATATATACCTCAGAATCACAAAAAGGTATCAGCGAGTTCAAGACATACTGAAGACTTGACTCGGTTAGATTTAATTAGTGGAAGTAATATAACATAACAAAATACAGGAAATATTCTGAGTCCTGTACAAAACAACTTTCTTTCTCAGCACTTCACCTTGCACCATCAACACTCAACCTGCACATTTAAAAACAATAAATGCAGGGCTGAGTACAAGTATACTCAGTGAACACATTGCTAAAAATATCATAATATATCTGATATTATGAACGTTTGCTAAAACTGGTTTTATTGTCATGCATCCGAGTAAACACACGGGGGTTTTATCTGAAAAGATCCTATGTTTTACTAAATTATTTTCTGTCTTTGCGTACGCTTTTCTGTTGTATCATCATCTGTATCCGAACTGAGTGCCAAGGAATAGCTCCGCTCAAGACTTTTCCGCACACGTCGAGGAATAGCTCCGCTAAAGCCTTTTCCACGAATATATATCTGAACTAAACTCCGAGGAATAGCTCCGCTTAAGCCTTTTCCACGGACGTTTAGAACCGTCGATGTCTTAGCAGGAATAGCTCCGCTTAAGCCTTTCCCTCTTCCTAATATCACCGACTTAAGTATACACTAACCTCCATTAACACGCTAAGTTAGCACGAGGCCCGATCGATTTAAGAGTTAGAAATTCCCTTGTGAGCTAACTAAATAAAGATAAGGATATCATACAAAACAAAATATTTTATGCATGACAATAACTTATTTGCATCAGAAATAAATAACTCCAGGTGAGTAAAAACTCAAAACATTATTTGGACTAAGAGTCTGTTGAAAAGAAAGTCCACATTTCACCGATGTTTTAATATTGCAGATGCTAGTTCCTCACGGTTTTATCCCTTGTGGATCTTCTAGCCTTCAATAGATATAAACAAAAAATTGAGTATGTTGAACCAAAAACGTTGTTTGCACTCAACATGAAATTGAAGGCCTATTAGGGTCTAGTATCCGTTCTAAATTTTCTCTTAGCTTAAGGGTTAATCTCAACCCTAGCTTTTAAACATTTTAAGGTATACATCATCATCAATTAAGGTATCAAAAATACCTTAATATCATCACAACTAGATTCTAGGAACAAAGTCATCACTAAGTTCGTAGATTAAACAACGTTCTGCACAACATCTATCTTTGTAAAATTTTCTGTTTTGACTCACTAAGGTGCAAGGGACAAGCCATACATTGATGGAAATCCACGGAAGTCTAGTTTCTGGAAAAATTTACGGTGACTCAAAATGATAACTAACGAAAAAGTTATGCTTGTTTTACTGGAAAGTAGCAAATATGTCACGAATTTCCGAAAGAAAAACACATGACCTGACTTTTCTGATTTTTCATAATTTACTCAGAATGAATTAGGGACTGAGACATATACCATTATAAAGCCACTTAAGTCTAGTTCACGGAAAAATTTACGGTGACTCAATCCGACGAATAATGAGGGAGTTATGCTCGTTTTACCGAAGGATGGCGAGTCTGCCGAACACGAAGTGCGTGAGCGCGCTACCTGTGCGTGCTCATGCGTGTCCCCGCGGTCGCGCTGCCTATACGCGCTCGCGCGGAACTGAGGCCGAGAATCGCATGAACGACGATAGACACCATGAAACTCGATACACAACTACACAACACCACTCAAAACACATAACCAACTCATTTCTAAATCATCAAACATCATTTGAACACTAAGAATTCAAACAACAACTTCTTAAGTTTAAATCCGGAATGCATGCTTTAAAACACTAACCAAATATATATATCGATGCCGAAAACTAAAAACATAACTACATAGCCATAGTTTTCGAAATACTTCTCAAGACAACAATGGGGAAATGTTGGAAGAAACTTGGAAGAAGATGGATCGATGGAAACAAAGCTTCCAACGACGACGCCGGAAACACAATGGTGAAGAACGGCTGCAACGAGATGGAGTTCTCCTCAACAATGGCTACAACTTCTTGCTTCTCTCACACTCTCTCTCTCAAAGAAAATGGGAGAAAGAAGATGGTGTGGAGAAGATGATGAAATGAGGGCTGCTTTGCCCTTTTCTCTCTCTCAACTTTTGTGTAGAAAATGAAAGAAGATGGAATGGAAGGAATGAAGAAGAAGGAGCTGTTGTTTCCTCCTTCTCTCTCTCTCGAAAATGTTGCAGCAATGAAGATGAAATGGTAAGCACTCTCTCTCTCTCTATGTACTATACATATGTATCTATTCAATACAATATAGCTATATTTTTCTTTGATTTGGGGGACAAAGAAACGTGAGAGGCATGGGAGAGGTGAGGGGAAAGATATGGCCTCCCATGCCTTGGTTGACTAAAAAAAATACCCGTTTTAAATATCGGTTGTTCGGTTATCGTGATATTTTTCATCTCCGGAAAAATCCTGAACTAAACCGATATTGCTAAAATAATTCACTTACTTCAAAATAATAATTTATCTAAAATTATTGGATTTTTAAAACACTATTTTAAAATACTGGTTTTAAATCATCAACAATTAAAACATCTGAACAAGAGAATATCTAATTCTCTCACCTTTTAAATCACCCTGTTTAAATTATCTGAATTTAAACACTAATGACTGGAGAATATCTGATTCTCCCAGTCCTGAAAATATTTATCAGAATATCTAATTCACGATAAACACACACCGCAAATTTAAAAGAATAGAAATTGAATTTATCTAAAATTACGATTTCAGCTTTCCATACTGATAAAGAAATAAACCCTAACTGAAATAATAATTAACCCACCTACGGGAATTAATTGACCTTGAATTCAATGAAACTTAACGGATAATTTCGACCTTAATCTGACTGGAAATTACTGTACTTGTACAGTAATCACACACTTAACTGCAATTAAGCAATAATTAATTCACGGGGTATTACAGAGTATGTCTTGAGATCATTGGTGAACTACACTATCAAGTGGAAGAGCAACAAAGCCATCCCATTGACAGGTCCATTCTGTTTTTGTTGATAAGTGCTATTAATTATTTATTTTTTCTTATAGTGCTTATATAAACCCTGCAACCATTATCTACATACATTACTCAAAAAATTAGTCAATTTCGAACAGATGATGTACGTGGATAGAGTTGTGGTGTACTTCCGGGAGGTACTAAGGTATCCTAGCCTTGAATGGGTGGAACGATACATTGCTTGCTAACAAGCAGGCAACATAGCTCGCTGTTGGAGATTTCGGAGGTGGCTATCCTTGGCCGGCGTACACAAGGGCTGAGTTCGTACAAGAAAACAGAGAGAGAGGTTGTGAGGTCGAAGAAGTGAGAGAGAGAGAAGTCGAACAAGAACAGATTCCGACTGTGAATGAGCAAGATGTCGGGTCAACTCATAAGGTCACATACCATCACTAATATATTTTTATGTTCCTAATTTCTTTGTTTAGAATCATCACTAAATTCTATTTTTATAAATGACTATTTATTTATCTGATTTGGACAAAAAATATATCAGAATCAAAGAGAAGAGTTGGCAGAAGAGAGACGGCAGCAAGACAAAAGGAAGGGTTTAGCTGTTGAAATCCCTGAGACAGAGAGATGTAGTTCAAACAATCCAGTAAGCATTCACTAATAATATAATTTAGCATTCTTCATTCATTGTTTAGCATTGTCATCAAGTTTACTAATAATCTTGAAAACAAAATTTACAATATTGTAAAATGATTGCTAAATTAGGCAATCAAAAGACATAGAGAAGAGGCAGACAGTGATATGCCCACAGACCCAGCTGAAACACCCAGAGTCAGCAAGAAAAAAGTGTTTACCACATAATAATACCAATATGATAACTTATATTGTTAACAGATTTTTACTTCTAATTAACATCTAAAAATATACAGAAGGCAGTGATACAAACAAGCACAGTCTCCACAAGGTCCAGGGAAAAATTGAAGCAACCTGAACATTTTACAAACCTTGTGGACACAAGAGAGACACTGACAGCTTCTAAGTGTGAGCTGCACTACTGGGCGATGGAAAACAAAAGTGATGATGAAAGGTACTTTTATAATACATTATTATTAATATAAATAAAAGTTATCAGTGCCATTTTGTTCTGACAGACTACACTTTACACTAAAAAAAGAATTTTATTCAAAATTAGGGAGATTGTTTTGTATTTTGATGAGTGGGGAGAGATGAGATGTTGAGTTTGAACAAAAACACATACATCAGTTCTGCTATCATTGATGTATGGAGTAACATATTGAACCATGCTCAAGCAAAGCTTCCTGAACAATAGACTCCCAGGAGATTTTTCCTAACAACCAACATTTCCGTAAGTGAAGAATTTCATAGTTACTATTTTCTAATTAACTAACTTTATTCTGTTTTAAACAACACTGCACATTCATGTTCAAAATTCTTCATTTGTCTTTATAGAACTACACGGTTGTTGCGCCTTCAAAAGAATGGAATGACCAGAAGGTATCAAAGCTCTTTGTTAACAACATACTCCATGAACTCAACACATATCCAAATGTGGAAGTAGATAAGACGGAGATGGTACGTATTCATTATTAAAATTACAAAAAGTCATCATGATAGTAACTAAAATGTACACAATTTTTTTTTGCACTTTTTCTTCCCGATATTGCAATCAGAACACTTCTACATTATTATCATTGATACAAGAAGAATGGTGACTGAGATCATTGACAATTCGAATGCCATGGAAGGAGAGCAGGACGACTCACTATTCAAATATGAGCATGTCCCTACAAGACTCATAAGAAAAAATATGTATTTATTGATTTTTTCACTAGTGAAACAAAATTAACAAAGACACATTAAATTCAAAAAATAAAAATGAACTAACTTTAATCATAAATTTTAGATCAAGCTCTTCGTTTACTTCTTGAAGATGACTGGCCTTCAAAAACTAACAAAAGAAGTGACTGAAAATATCAAGAGCATGAACCATCTTCAAATGCCATGGAGAACTTCAAAAAACAACACTGATTGTGGGGTCTTTGTAATGCGTCATATGGAGACGTATATGAGAGATGCTGTGAAGAATTAGAAGAGTGGAATAAGAGCTAAAAATCAGATGCAGCTGAGATACTTAAGGATCAAGTATTGCGCTGCCATTCTTACTGCAGAATGCAACATCTACAGGTAGAGGAACATCAGAGAAACAAGACTCTACTTCCAAGCATCTTCTAAAGACAACCCAATCAATATTGAAAACCTTTACCTAGAAGATGATAATGAATGAACAACTCATATATATGTAACAAATTCTATAACTGCTTGGACAACTTTTAAATTTCCTATTTTTATATTATGGGAATGTTTATAGATTAGTATAATTATTTGAAATTTTATGTCAAAAGTTTCAGAGTTTTGTATGCTAAAATTGTGAGTAACAGTGCTAAAATTAAAACTAGCAGATGCTAAAACTTCTACACACACTGCTAAAGTAGAACGCACCAATGCTAAAAAATAAACTAACAGTGCTAAACAAGCAAATATCAATCCTAAAATATAAACAATCATTCTAATGCTAAGAAAAATAATGCTAGCATCAATCACAATTACACAATTTAAAATTTTAATATATAACTGTAAACCATGATAGCACTATCAAAGTTTCAGAGCTTTATATGCTAAAATTGTGAGTAACATGCAAAAATTAAAATTATACCTTTCATTCTATATCTTTGTTGTACACATTAAAGTCCAAATTCACTTTTCTTAATTCTCATACAAATTAAAACCGCAGCTGCTAAAAAATCCACACACACTGCTAAAGTAGAACCCACCAGTGCTAAAATACAAACTAGCAGTGCTAAAATATCAATCCTAAAATATAAAAAATCATTCTAATGTTAAGACAAATAATGCTAACATAAATCCCAAATACACAATTTAAAATTTTAATATATTACTTTAAATTTTGTATTTATTTATCGACACTATATATTTGAAGAAAATATAGAATATTTTTTTCCAAATAAACAAAGTATAAAAACTTCCATACATGCGGTTAAAATAGAATCTATTAGTACTAAACTACAAACTACTAGTGCTAAAATAAAACCTACCAGTGCTAAAATATGAAATATCAATGCTAAAGTATAACCTATAGAAAATACAAAAATCTTTTTTTTTCCAAATAAAAAAAACTGATAAAAAAAAAAGAAAACAATAATAATAAAACTCGCTCTGAAAAAAAAGGTAAAAGCCCGCCATCTATTCAATTCTCAATAATAACTTCTGCAAAACACACATACACACACACACAAACACTTTTCATTCCAAAACTTCAAACAAAGACAGAAACTGTTGAGTGATGTATGACATTGACATTCATTGTTGCACTTGATGTCAGACAGACTCCCTGCGACATTGTCTATGACACAGTCGGAACTAATCTTATCCTTTCCTAGTTTTATTTATTATTTTAATTAATAAATTGTTTTTTATATCTTAGAATATATATGTGCATATCCACGAAATAGACATTTCAAATAAATTGATATATACATATTAGATATATTATTTTAAAATAGAGTTTGACGAAGTCAAAACTCTATCTCCTATTTTTTAGGTTTAGCGGTTTTCTCTATTTAATATTTTTTCTTTTTCAGAAATTATATTTGCTGGAAATTCAAAAAAGAAAGATGAACGTGGGTAAAGTGTTCAACCATGCCTTGGAGGCGGTTTCTTCGAAACACGTTGAAGTCATGGTGAGGAGCGGTCATCACCAACCCATGTTCAAGAAAGAGAAGACGTAAGCCATGTAGGATTCAAGTGAAGAAGCATATAAGGGATATGTTCGACACTGGAATAATTATTCAAGCACAAACCATCTTTCCGCTGTGTGATAAGATTGAAGAGCTTGAGTCACAAACTTAGCATAGATTTCATTCTTCGTTCCTTCTTCTTTCTTAATGTTTATTGTTGTACAATTAATTCATAAGAGTAGGCTGTACAAATTAGGATAGATAGCAAGGTTGTGAAATCATTGCTAGTTTGTCTACAAATTAGCAAGGTAGGTTAATTTGTAATTTTTGAATTCATTTTTAGTTTTAAACTAGAACATGATAGATTCATGTATTTTATTTGATGTGTCAAGAGCCTCAGCGTCTGACATCATCAAATTAACAATTGTTCTGGCTCGTGAAAGCTTAATTTCGCCCTGTGGTAATCACATGCATGTTGTGTGTGATTTAAAATTATTTCATATATTATTGCATTCTATTTCTAGCATATTTGTATTAAGATAGTTGTGTTAACTATCTTTGACATTGAGTTTGACATTACAATTTTGTGTCTAATTTCAATGTTTACGGCAACGAATTATAACAGAAATGAATAGGATTTTACGAGCAATTAGATTCAAAAACATCAAACACAAAACATCGATATGGAAAAATCACAAAGCATTGAGAAGTTAAAAACTGGTGAAAAAAATTACAAAAGAAGGAAGAAAAACAATGAGAGCCGAAGCGACTCTTCAACAAAGAAGAGAAAAACTGAAGAGATGAAGAGCGAACAAGGTATGCAATACATTCTTCTTCCATCATCATAAAAATAAAGTAATGTGTATTTCATTTTTGTTGTAACAAAAAAAAAATTACAGAAAGTCTAAATAATTACGAAACCCCGATAAAATTTTAAATATATGAAAATTGTTATCATTTACTGAAAATAATCACATGTATACGAAATCAAATATTTGGAATGCATATGCATTGTGCAAACTATGTTCCATGTCATGATTTTCTTTTAATGTTATAAACATTAATATCGTAAATGATTTATGTGTTCACATGTAGCATCACTATATTAGAGAATGAATTAATGATAGTGTTACTGACATATTAGGAAATAGCATCAAGGAGATCTACTCTTAGCATAAGACTTCTTATCTTTATAATGATAATAAGAAAATGTTTCCATACTCTGTTTTAGTTATAATGATAATATAATGTTAATTAAACGAACTGTAACATGTTCTCCTTCCAATGTTAATATTTATTAACATCAGCAGTTTGCAAATATATACACAAAACAATAGTATTAACAAAACTATACATATATAGGTGCTAATAAAAAGAGAAGATCCAGAGAGGATATTAATGTATCAATAACTAAGGAGATGAGATCAAAGAATAAACATAATGTCAATGCTCTCAAATATCGGTCAAGAACATTAGCATTAACATTACTTGAAAGGATAAATGCTACACCAGAGTCAAATGCTGAAGCCACAAGTGGTTCTGAATCAAAAAGTCCAGCAGCAAAATCCAAATAGGGAGATCTTCCAGCCCTTAAAAGCAGAACGACACTACGCATCCTATATGATGCAATAAAAAAATCACAGTTGAGCAGAAGAATGTTGTTGAATCACTTGGCTTTGGGAGCATTCTGCAATTGAGTATAAAGGAAGTGCCTTAAGTACTGAGCCACTGGTTGGTTAGCAACTTTGATCCTCAAAGTTGTGAGTTGATCCTCCAGAGAGATCGACGGTTGCACGTAGATGAAAATGATGTATCATTGATCATGGGATTTCCAAGTGGGGCTATGCGTGTAGAAAAGAAACATAGATGTGAAAGATGCAATCTGATAAAGCAATGACAAGAGAAATTTGCCAGAAATGAACACAGAATCCGTCCCATTGATGTTTCAGACAAAATGGAGGAAGATAAAACCGGTGGAAAATGTTTCAAGGTACATTTTATGATGGTTCTACTTACAAATAGCCTTATTGAATCCATGGGAAATGGATATGTACATCCACAGCTAGTACACATCTTCGATGATGTTGACAGAATATGTGAGTACAATTAGTGTGAGTACACTATCAGGTGTCTGGTGCAGAAGGCACTACTTTGGAGAAAGAAGAGAGATAAAGGCTACAATGGACCAATCATGTTCTTAATGGTTAGTTTAACAATTAGCGTACATTATTAAAATAAACTTTCAATTTGGATGCTCATGCCAACGTGCATTACATTTTCCACCCCATAGATATTTTACATAGACAAAGTAGTGTCCTATAACAGAAGAGTTGAACGATCAATTCCAGCATTCAAAGGCTGGACACACAAGCTTTTGCTTAAAAAACAGTAGTTAGAATTAAAATCAGGTGGTTTTGGAGGAGGCCACATTTATGGCCCGTATGTAGAAGAAGATTGTGGAAGAAAGGCTGAGCACAACATCATTCGTTTGGAGGCTGGTCCTGAGAAAGGTGAAGTTCCACATGCTATGGATGCTTATCTTGAGACCAATCTCAGTGCACAATTTGACAATCCTACCCTACCAACAGCTAATGATCTTGTACAGGAATATGCTCAAAAGTTGATCGATGACTCCAAGTGAATAGCTGAGGCAATGTCCACATTGATGAAAATAATAGAGGGAGTGCCACAATATATGATGGACAACCTCTTCTTCAAGAAGTCATATAAAACAGCGCAATAGCAAGATCAAGAAACAATCGAGTCCGATGTCGCAGACATCACAGGCTCAGACCCAGCCACAAGCAACACCGGATGATGATGAGTTCTGGAGTGATCCAAAAAGGATAGCAGCAATTGAGGAGATTGAGAGAGCTCTGGCAAAGTGTGCAGAGCTTGAGAAGATATATGTTGATGAAGGTCCAACATTTAGTCTTGGTCTAAGTGATGCATGGGTTGGGGTACTGAAGGTTACACATGAAATTTCTCAAGGGAATGTGTTGGATAAGGAACAAGCTCAAACTGAAACAATTGATGTTGAAATCCTGGAGGATGCAATGAACCAGTTATGGAAAAAATATTCTCATTATTTTAGCACTCTCATTATTTAGTTTAGCACTCTCATGTTTTATTTTAGCACTCTCATGATTTAGTTTAGCACTCTCATGTTTTATTTTAGCACTCTCATGACTAATTTTAACATTCTCCTAGATTATTTTAGCATTCTCATGGATTATTTTAACACTGTCATGACTTATATTTATGTTTCTAATACACATAAAAAACTAATTGCAGGTAGAGATGCAGCATCTCAGTTCAAAGAAATCAAAGCCCGATGAGGGTGATGGGGCATCAAATCCAACAAATGTTCCGGATAACGCTGAGGTGTGATATAGCTATTGAAGTAACATTCAACATCTTTATCACACTTTACAAGAAAAATAAGTCAAAATTATTAAATGTTATTTTTTCAAAACACATAATACAGGCTCTAGCTACCTGGATGGAGACAAGAACCAAATAGCAGAAGAAGCCAACGGAGAAGCTGATGTCACCATACAGAATCAAATTTGTTGAGACAAAGGAAGTACTTGACAGGCAGCAATAAGAGATATTCTTCTGGGTTATGCAGAATGATTCAGAAAGCAGGTATGTGACTTATGCTATGCAAAAATACTTCATAAAAAATCATATTGTATACTGGTACATGACTGCCTTTCTATTTATATTGAATTGAATTATCAGTGAACAAGTCTTGTATGATGATAAAGGAGTCAACCTTGCACGGATTGATATGAGGACGATGGCTGCAAATGAATACATCATTTCACCTGTTCTGGATGTTTGGAGCACCGTACTGAATCATAATGAAAGAATGCGAGACCCATCCTCTAAACTAAGATTTTTCTCCACCACACAACCTTGCGTAAGTGTATACTTGAGAAGAACTCCATATAAAGTTCTTAAAGTGCACTCAATATAATTAAAAATTATTCTTCTTACAGAGCTTCACTGTAGTTGATGCACCATTTGCCTGGGATACTTCTAAAAGATGTGCTTCTTTCATTGATAAAATAAAATTTGAGATTGAATGCTGCCCGTGGGTATTTTTGAGCAATGTTGATCTGGTATGCAAATTATTTTTACTCATCTTGACATTGTTTACACCCCTTTACATATTTACATTATTAATGCAAATACTAAGTTTGTTAAACATGCAACAATTATAACACAAAGGATAGTGACAAATGATGGAATTATCTTCACATTTACTCTATTTTTAGAACTATAGTTTGGTATTTTAGCACTGTCATCTCATTATTTAGCATTCAGATTATGTTTTTTTAGCATTGTTATTGATTTAGCAGTTTCATTTTTTGTTTCTTTTTTGTAAACCTAACACTTTTGTCAATCTGTGATTTATCTGCACATTTTCTTGCTTTTAGCACTATAGTTTGGTGTTTTAGCACTGTCATCTCATATTGACAACCCATGTTAACTAACTCCGTGTGCAGTTTTTCTTTTCTATCTGCTATTCCAACCACTTCTTCATTATCTCCATTGATGTGGGTAACTTCAATGTTGAGATTATTGACAATTCAAGTGCAAAGAATAGTGAGAATGATGGAATTAAGATAAAGTACGGCGACATTCCAGAAACCCTAGTAATATATGAATTTGTCACCAATTATTTTTTCTCACTATCTATAGCAATTAAAAAAATTAATTTTTAAAAACATATGCAGGTAAACTTCTTTGCTGAGTTCCTTGCAAGATCTGGGCTTGAAACGAAATCAAATGCATTGAAGGAAAAACATCGAACTACCAAGATGAAGATACCATGGAGAGATACAAAGAACAAGTATGATTGTGGCGTCTATGTCATGAGGCACATGGAGACGTACAGAGGCGGTAGTGTGAAAACCTGAAGCACTGGTCTGAATAAAGGAAATGACAAACAGATGAAATTTTTGAGAGCAAAATACTGTGCTGCAGTCATAACTGTAGACAGTAACATATTGAAGGATGAACATGTGAAAGCTGGAAATCTATTCTACAGACAATCATCTACCCAGGGGGAAATTGTAGTAGACCCCATAAAAATGAAAACAATGAACTAACTTGTTGCATAAGTGGATACAATATTTGTGTTTTGATAGTATATAGTATAAGTGGATGAATATTTTGTGTTTTGATAGTATATAGTATAAGTGGATGAATATTTCTGTATCAATGATACAATATTTGTGTTTTGATAGTATATAGTATAAGTGGATGAATATTTTGTAATAACTGACACAATTTCTTATTCTTGTCAATATTTTAGTATAAGTACTGGTAATTGAGGTTTTAGCACTTGCATTTTCTTTTTTAGCACTAGTTGCATAATCATTTCAAATTCTGAGTTTCAGCTATTTTAGCACTTACAAATCCTTTTTTAGCACTTGTCATTCCTTTTTTAGTGCTAGTATTTGAATTATAGATTTGAAATTCTACTTTAGCACTAATGGTTCATACACTAATGGTTCATACTTTAGCACTTACGTTTCCTTATTTAGCACTGAAAGTTTCCTTTTATTAATGTATATGTCACATTTCTTCGGACATATATATTTAAAAGTTGAAATGATGGATCTAAACTATTTGTGGGAAAAAATGAAATATATGGCACAATGACTTGTAAGGAAAACAAAGGAAAATATTGTGGTACAACCTAATATTGTGGAATCTAAAATTTAAAAACCATTAAAACTTTTAGCACTTACAAATCCTTTTTTAGCACTTGCCATTAAATTTTTAGCACTAGTATTTGAATCCTAGATTTCAAATTCTACTTTAGCATTGAAAGTTTGAATTTTAGCACTGATGGTTTGTTCTTTAGCACTTACGTTTCCTTGTTTAGCACTGATGTTACACACCTGCTAGAAATATTAAAACCTTTATTAGCAATCAAAAAAATGAAACACCAGCTATACCTATTTAGCATTACAAGAAAGAATATTGCTATCATTAATAAAAAAATCAGTATAAAAAAGTACAAAAAATAAAATAAAATATCTACTTCTTCCTACAATTCCTAGAATCATGATTGGCTTTCTTCCTACACTTCTTGCAGGTCCTTAAAGGTTTCTTTGCTCATTCAGCTCTCACATCTTCTTTTGATTTTATACGACTTGCATTGCCTTTTGTCTTCACAAGCTCAGGTGGATGCACCTCAACTTCACTAGGTGCACACAATCCATAAAAATCAGAAAATAATCTACTCTTCTTTGACATAGTATCCTCTTCAATATCACTAGATGAAAACCCTGCCCTTAACTCGCGTAAACTTTGCAACAACAGAGACATCTTTGCAGTGTCACCTTCAGCAACAGAAAGACATGCATAGAACTCATAAATTAATTGGTTCGTAACAATTTTGTTCTCCTCCAACAAAAAACACCGATCACCCAACAATGGACCTGTTTCATTAATGAGTAAAGACTTCATCCAACGAGACACAACGTATTTAGGAGGTATCGACTCTAATTTCAAATCTTTGAATAGAGTGAATATGTGGCAGCACAGGATCCATCCCTCAAAAATTTCAAACAGCTGCATGTAGTGGAATCTTCAACCTTGTTGTGAACAACCTTATTTGTAGCACTAAAACCATCCTTCACTTCTAACATCGCAACTGAATCATTTTCTGAAATATTAAAAACACGACAGACATAACATGCATCTTCAATCTTCTTCTGAACCTCATAGAACTTATTCCTAGTATAAACAGTGGTAGGATGTTTCTCAAATGCGAATGGGGTCTTCAACTGAGGAATTGACGACTCATCAACGCTGTCCAAGCAGGCATGTGCATGTCTCTGAGTATCAAGTGCGCTATCAAAGTTCATCAGAAACTCAACAAGGTTTGACTTTGATCTAAGAAACCTCGAATAAAAACTGTTCACACTCTCTGAAATTGAGGTAGTCCTGCACGGCCCACTCATCGGTAAATCCCTAAAATATGCAGACACCCAATCTTCATGAATATCATACAATGACTTGAACCAACTATCATCTGCCAATCCAAATTCAACCATAATTTTCTTCCATATCAACTCAAAATATGTCATGTTTATACAATTAGACCACATAATACTATTTAACCTCTTTCTGAATGTCTCGTTCTTTTTTATATGCTCAGGCAACTTATCTCGAACTTTAAACATAATATGCCACATACACAATCGATGTCCAGTATCAGAAAATACCTGTCTTACATCAACCTTCAATCCAAGATCCTGATCAGTGATTATTAGGCTACGAGAACCACCCATACAGTCCTTGAATTTCTGAAGAACCCATGAATAAGATTCAGCATCATCACCCAACATTAAAGCAACACCAAAGGTCACAAGCTTCCTGTGATTGTCCTTCCCGGTGAAGGGTGCAAAAATCATTGAATACCTGCAACAATATAAAAATTCACAAACCTCTGTTTATTATCATGTCTTTATCATTGTATATAAAATATTACAAATGATAACACTATCACCTAACAAATATTCAAACATTAGGTAACAGTGCTGAAAAAGGAAATCCAAGTGCTAAAATATAAACTACAAGTGCTAAAAAAGGAAGTGCAAGTGCTAAATAGAAAAATACCAGTGCTAAACCATCAGAATGCTAAAACTAATAGAACAACAAGTCTAAACAATATAGCACACTAATCTATTAGTCCTATATGTTGCATCAAACAACACAACATCCCCGAATAGAGAAAAGTTCATTCTTGATATAGAATCAGCCCAAAACACACACCTCAACTGGTCATTCTTGTTAACTTCATAATCAAATGTGAAAGCAGAGTAGAGTTCATGCCTTTTGGACATTTCATCCAACATCATTTGAGCATCTACACCCACAACATATGCCTTGAGATCTGGACTGAAGTTTTTGGAATCAACTGCTGTACAGCCTATATTCGAATATCCACCAACAACTTCTTTAAATAATCTAAATGTTGTCACAGGTCCAATGTTTACCCTTACACAGTTTAAAATAAACATTTGATGTTAAGGATCTATATTCCTATTCAGATTCATAAACTCTCTGTGTGTATCCGTAACAAGAGAATGTGTATGTCTTTCTTTAAATAATCCAAATTGTACCCATCACAACCAATATACTTCAAACCAATCCTAGCCATACAACAATTCCTCTTCGACACACGATGTCTCTTTTTCTTTGAAGATTCACCAAAATCAACAGATGTGTTCTTAACTCCCTCACAGCTACACAGAACATACTTCCAAATTATAGTACCATCTTTAGACCTCTTTGTAGTAGACAGACGAGTATCAAATCCACACGATGAGGCATACACCTGGTAAAATGTTATACCATCATCTAAAGTAGGGAAAGTCTTGCCTAATGCAGGCTTCAAAGATGGTTCACATTCAGGTGTGTAAAATTCATAAATCACGAGTGAAATCTCCAAATTGGAAGAAGCACAATCTGCACATTTATAACATATTCTAAGATCATGATATAAAAATTCACAGTGCTGCTAAACTAGCTTACAACAGTGCTAAAATAGTTCACAATAGTGCTAAAATAGGTTACAACAGTGCTAAAATATTTCACAGTAGTGCTAAAGTACATGTTAAGTCAATGATATAATTTAAACTGATTACTTGGATAAATTCTCATTTATCCACATGGGAAAGAAAATGATTTCTTTAGCATAATATGTATATTCCTCTATACATGATTTAAACTGCAAGACAAAAATATAAAATGAACAAACATGACAATTATATTTACAGATTGTTCTCATAACAACAAACAAATAATAAAATTTTAATAAACAGTATGGGTTGACTTCATATAGTAACTATCTGATCAAAATTTGCTTTCTGCATGGCTAATAATCCATATTGTCATGCTAATAAATCTACAGATATACAGAAAATCAAAACACACAATATACAGACTTAAAAACACAGTAGTGCTAAACTAGGTTACAAAAGTACTAAAATACTTCACATCAGTGCTAAAGTACAAGGCAGAAACAAAAAAATGAACACATGATAATTATATTTACATATTGTTCTCATAACAACATACAAATAATAAGATGTTAATAAACAGTATGATTTCACTTCGTATCGCAAATGTCTGACCAAAATTAACTTTTTGCATGGCTAATAATTCATATTGTGATGCTAATAAATATACAAATATACAGAAAATGAAAACACACAATATGAAGCATTAAAAACATGCTCATCATCAAGAATTCAAAATAACAACTTCGTAAGCTTCGTCAACTTAAAAGCAGTGCTAATATAGTTCACAGTAGTGCTAAAACTTGTTACAACAATGCTAAAATAGTTCACAGTAGTGTAAACTACATGTTAAGAAAATATTATTTATAATACTCATTTGTTATTCCGAATTCTGCATTCATCGTACAAATACTCTATTAACAAGATACTCTTATGATACTCAATCATTTTTACAATGATAAAAACTAAATTCACAATGCTAATAATTCGTATTGTGATGCTAATAACTCTACATATATACAGAAAACCAATACACACAATACACAACCCTAAAAACACATGTTGATCGTCAAAAATTCAAAATAAGCTTCGTAAACCTTGTCAAACAAACGTATAAAAAAATCACAGAAAAATTACAGAAAAAACTTTTTTACCTGGCATCTTCGTCAAATAACAGTGAGTAACACAAACTCCAGCAAAAAATCGCTTGAACACCGATTCAGTTGAATAAAATTCAAAAAGAATCGACTGAAATCTCGAGTATATAAGCACAAAGGAATTTGATATATACAAGGAAAGAGATTTCGAATGGAAAAGGAATTGCAGACCGAAATACATTCATTCCAAATATAACAGAATTAATAAATTACAAAAATGCCCTTGATTCATTAAAAAATCGCTGAAATTACAATAATGCCACCGTGATTTTTTTAATTTTGAGACAGATCTTGGCCTTCCAAATCAGAGCAATCTGTGGCTGAGATCGGTTCTCAGTTCTCACATTAATGTCTAGTTCTCACATGAATGTCTAGTTCTCACATGATCATATATATATATATATATATATATGGGCAGGTCTTGTGTGCACTAGATGGACATCAGACGGTCAACGTCTTGATTGAGTCAACATGCGTTGACCAAAAAATCTGTCAAAATCAGTATCATTCGTAATATTAAAAAGTATCACTCAAAATCATAAAATGTATCACTTGTATCGTTAAAAAGTATCGGCCATAAAAATAAAATAAAGAAAAAACCTGTCAAAATCAGTATCAATAGTAACACTAAAATGTATCACTCAAAATTAAAAAACGTATCACTTGTATCCCTAAAAAGTATTAATGTTGATCCGGTCAATGCATTGACCGTTTGATGTGCATCTTATAAATGAGAATTTACGTGTCCCGGTGAGAATGGTCTAGTGGTGGAGTGAGATTGTTTGGAGATCAAAGATCACGGGTTCGAATCTCCTCAATACCACAGGTCGGGTGTGTGAGTAAAAAAATAAGATGTGTTATATATATATATATATAGGGAGAGGATCAAATGAGAACCCTCCTCCTAGGTAGGAACTAGGAATCAATCCTAGCCCTTGTTTAAGTAAATCTGGACGGCCCAGATTAAAACATATTTAAGTGATGGGGCGATGGCATTGTTGTAATTTTAGGTAACTTTCTGGACGGAGGGGTAATATAGTAATTCAGTAATTAAACTTTCCATCTTCAGATTTTTTTTCCCGTATTTAATTATCATTCCCTTCTCTTCTCCTCTCTCTCTCTCTCTCTCTCTCTCTCTCTCTCTCTCATTTAGTTCGTCTTCTACTTCTTCATCGTTCCTAATCTGCGTTTGGATCGCGTTTTTTATTTCTCAACATCCTTTTATTTCTGTAATTATCTATTTGTCGTGAAGTTTCTATATCTGTGATTCGATGGAGACTCCAGGTATGGTTTTAATTTTGCATTGTTTGATTTAGTTTTGAAATTTTAATGTTGATTAATTTCGCAATTCGTTGTATCTGCATTGATTTTACAGTTCGTTCTATTGGAGTTCATTATGGTTTTGTATTTACGTTTTTATGTTTGACTAATTTGATCTGTTTCGTTCAGTTTTGTGATGTATCAGTTGTTTTTTAATTGTTAGGAATCCTAGGGTTTAGTACGAGAATATACAGACTATGCATTAATTTGATCTGTTTTTTTTTTTATTTTAGCATGTTAATGTATTCGTTTTAGCCTATCGTCACATATGCTTTAGCATGTTAATGTATTCATTTTAGCCCGTCGTCACATATGTTTTAGCATCGTAACATGCTGGTTTAATGTTATTTCTACTGCATTCTGTGAAACATGTCATACAAACCATGTTTTGCTTTTTTTTATTTTTTTCTTTTGTGTGTGTGTGTTTTTGTGACTCGGCTACACAATGTTACAGACACCATGTAAACATTAGAACACTTTGTTGCTAAAATGTATGTTGCATGGTGCTAGAATGGTACATACCTAATGCTAAAAATCAATTTATGTGTCTGAACATCTCTTGATGTGATTGTATTATTATATTTTACCTTGTTCAGTTTATAATTGTTTGATTTTAATGTGTCAGCTTCTTCTGTTTCAAGTGACCGTAGTAAGATTAGTCACATGGTGATATGGAGGATTCTACTTCACATAACAAGATAATGATGTTTGAGAAATTCTACGGTTTACGTGCCCCTTCTGAAGTTGTTGTTCATCCACCTATTCCAGTTAAAATAAAAGGTAGCGACAGTCGTTTGGTATCTAAGAAGGAGGTAACGAAGAGAAAGGAGAACAAACCACTCAGAATGTACATCAATTGCTACAAGTTGTCAGATCATGATGCTAGGAATTGTCCAGCTTGATGTTATTATAGCGATTGGACATAGTTTAATATCATGTTTTACCATGCTTGTGAATTATTTTCAACACATTCATTTTTAAGAATATATATGATTTTTAATAAAAGTATTTATGACATTTCCTTTGCGGTAATTATATTACTATTAAGTTTTATTAATCATAATAATGTTTAAAATATAATGCTAAAATAACGGAAGCATGAGGTTATATACGTTGTTAGATTCTCATTACATATTTTGTTTATCAGAACATGCTAAAATGAGAAATGAATGAGGCTAAAATGAGCGAAGTAGGAGGCTAAATTTGGTGTGACATTTTCCACTAGGGTTCACCATTACCAATTAGGGTTTATTACGTTCCAATTAGTAATTATCAGATTCCCATTAGGGTTCACTGTCCTCAAATAGGGTGTATTGCGTTTGTTTATCAGAACATGCTAAAATGAGAAATGAATGAGGTTAAAATGAGCGAAGTAAGAGGCTAAATTTGATGTGACATTTTCCACTATGGTTCACCGTTCCTAATTAGGGTTTATTACGTTTCAATTAGGACTCATCTGATCCCAATTAGTAATTATCAGATTCCCATTAGGGTTCACTGTCCCCAAATGGGGTGTATTGCGTTTCATTCCAATGAAATCACTGTTCCATATTTTGTTTATCAGAACATGTTAAAATGAGAAATGAATGAGGCTAAAATGAGCGAAGTGGGAGGCTAAATTTGATGTGACATTTTCCACTAGGGTTCATCGTTCTCAATTAAGGTTTATTACGTTCCAATTAGGGCTCATCTGATCCCAATTAGTAATTATGAGATTCTCATTAGGGTTCACTGTCCCCCAATTAGTAATTATGAGATTCTCATTACTAATTGGGATCAGATGAGTCCTAATTGAAACGTAATAAACCCTAATTAGGAACGGTGAACCATAGTGGAAAATGTCACATCAAATTTAGCCTCCTACTTCGCTCATTTTAGCCTCATTCATTTCTCATTTTAGCATGTTCTGATAAACAAAATATGTAATGAGAATCTGACAACGTATATAACCTCATGCTTCCGTTATTTTAGCATTATATTTTAAACGGTATTATGATTAATAAAACTTAATAGTAATATAATTACCGCAAAGGAAATGTCATAAACACTTTTATTAAAAATCATATATATTCTTAAAAATGAATGTGTTGAAAATAATTCACAAGCATGGTAAAACATGATATTAAACTATGTCCAATCGCTATAATAACATCAAGCTGGACAATTCATAGCATCATGATCTGACAACTTGTAGCAATTGATGTACATTCTGAGTGGTTTGTTCTCATTTCTCTTCCTTACCTCCTTCTTAGATACCACACGACTGTCGCTACCTTTTATTTTAACTGGAATAGGTGGATGAACAACAACTTCAGAAGGGGCACGTAAACCGTAGAATTTCTCAAACATCATTATCTTGTTATGTGAAGTAGAACCCTCCATATTACCATGTGACTAATCTTACTACGGTCACTTGAAACAGAAGAAGCTGACACATTAAAATTAAACAATTATAAACTGAACAAGGTAAAATATAATAATACAATCACATCAAGAGATGTTCAGACACATAAATTGATTTTTAGCATTAGCTATGTACCATTCTAGCATCATGCAACATACATTTTAGCACCAAAATATTCTAATGTTTACATGGTGTCTGTAACATTGTGTAGCCGAGTCACAAAAACACACACACACAAAAGAAAAAAATAAAAAAAAGCAAAGCATGGTTTGTATGACATGTTTCACAGAATGCAGTAGAAATAACATTAAACCAGCATGTTACGATGTTAAAACATATGTGACGACGGGCTAAAATGAATACATTAACATGCTAAAACATATGTGACGACAGGCTAAAACGAATACATTAACATGCTAAAATAAAAAAAACAGATCAAATTAATGCATAGTCTGTATATTCTCGTACTAAACCCTAGGATTTCTAACAATTAAAAAACAACTGATACATCACAAAACTGAACGAAACAGATCAAATTAGTCAATTTTATAGCTTATTTAGTACAATTTTATAGCTTATTTTATTGTATTTTAGCAATCATGGTTTCTAGTTCTCACATGAATAACTAGTACCCATTATAATTAACCAACCCCTGTGTGTGTGAACTAATATGAGCCACCCAATTATTTAATCCCTGCGTTCAAGATTGATCTCAAATAAATGGGTAAAATTCTCTAGAATATCAAATCCCCATATTTTATGGAATATCCTATATTTATACAATATATTATGATTTTACTTAACTAAAAATTTCATTGATCTTTTGCAAGAAAATCATTAATTTCATTTTTTTAATTTATTCTCTACCAATAATTTAATTATATTTATTTTTTTATAACAAACATGAAAGAGTTTGTATATATTAGTATGGGTTACATATTAGCAATATTTATATATCATATTAGCATGTCATTATTATAATATTAAAATTAAACAATTATAAACTGAACAAGGTAAAATATAATAATACAATCACATCAAGAGATGTTCAGACACATAAATTGATTTTTAGCATTAGCTATATACCATTCTAGCATCATGCAACATACATTTTAGCACCAAAGTATTCTAATGTTTACATGGTGTCTGTAATATTGTGTAGCCGAGTCACAAAAACACACACACACACAAAAGAAAAAAATAAAAAAAAGCAAAGCATGGTTTGTATGACATGTTTCACAGAATGCAGTAGAAATAACATTAAACCAGCATGTTACGATGCTAAAACATATGTGACGACGGGCTAAAATGAATACATTAACATGCTAAAACATATGTGACGACAGGCTAAAACGAATACATTAACATGCTAAAATAAAAAAACAGATCAAATTAATGCATAGTCTGTATATTCTCGTACTAAACCCTAGGATTCCTAACAATTAAAAAACAACTGATACATCACAAAACTGAACGAAACAGATCAAATTAGTCAAACATAAAAACATAAATACAAAACTGTAATGAACTCCAATAGAACGAACTGTAAAATCAATGCAGATACAACGAATTGCGAAATTTATCAACATTAAAATTTCAAAACTAAATCAAACAATGCAAAATTAAAACCATACCTGGAGTCTCCATCGAATCACAGATATAGAAACTTCACGACACATAGATAATTACAGAAGCAAAAGGATGTGGAGAAATCAAAAACGCGATCGAAACGCAGATTAGGAACGATGAAGAAGTAGAAGACGAACTAAATGAGAGAGAGAGAGAGAGAGAGAGAGAGGGGAGAGGGGAAGGGAATGATAATTAAATACGGGAAAAAAAATCTGAAGATGGAAAGTTTAATTACTGAATTACTATATTACCCCTCCGTCCAGAAAGTTGCCTAAAATTACAACAATGCCACCGCCCCATCACTTAAATATGTTTTAATCTGGGCCGTCCAGATTTACTTAAACAAGGGATAGGATTGGTTCGTAGTTCCTACCTAGGGGGAGGGTTCTCATTTGATCCTCTCCCTATATATATATATATATATATATATACATACATATACATATAGAGAGAGAGAGAGAGAGTTTTGTTTCGCTCGGCGCTTGGTCTGGGCATTATTGTGAGCGCCACTTTTTTTTTACCAAATTTGCCCCTTTCTTCGTTTTTTGCAATTAATGACCATCCCTCCATTATATTAGGCACAAATTAATCTTCACAAAATGTCCAGTTTTCTGTTTTTTCTTTATATTTCAAGTTGGCCTCTTCCTTCACCGCCTCAAGTGGAATTATTTTCTTAAAGAAAGATTGATATATGTTGGAGATTATATCTTTTATTGCAAACGTGATTTTATAAGAACAAAGTTGGCGATTTGTGAAGGTTGATTTGTGTTGAATGAAAGGATGATTTATTGCAGAATGTTTTTGAGCTGCGAAGAAGAAATGGGCAAATTTGGGGAAAAAAAGTGGCGCTCGCAATAACGCCCAACCAAGCGCCCAACATAACAAAACTCGTTCTCTCTTTCTCTCTCTTATATATATATATATATATATATATATATATATATAAAAGAGCGGTGTTATGTTGTTATCTATACGTACAGTGTAACATTTGAGTGAAATTAAATATTAATATAATACATTATGCCAAATTGAAATTGCTAGCAAATGAAACAATTGAGGACACTTGTAGATAACTATATCTTAAGTAAGATTTTAGTAGATTTGAAAACCATGTACGATATAGGCGTTGTTCAAAATTGAAAAGGTTATTGAAGTAAATTGATAATTATTTATTTTTAAATTAAATTTAATAATGATGTATAAAGAAAATTAAATGGTGTACTTAGAAACACTCTTTGCACTAGCGGAATATGAAGCAAGCTATAAATCACATAGAAAATCATGAAAGTGAATCAAGTTTTGATGAGCTTAATTAATTAAAGTGAAAAGGAAATGGATAAATTTAGATTCAGTTATGACACACACTCATGAACCTACTAAGTATTCATGCCTCGCATCCACTACGACTTGTTTTCCTTACTTTTCTGCTTTGCACTCATTATTAACAAGGTGAATTTCGTAAAAGCAGCTAAACATATTTAAAACAAAATAAGAATAAAGAAAAATCAGAGCGTGCAATAAAGACCCTATTAAGTATTAAGCATGACAAAAATTTATACGAGATTATTTTACGGGTTAAAATTCATATCTAAACTCATAATTAGTGAGACATTTAAAATTTTTATTGATGTTTAATAGTGTTTGGATTCGAATTTTAATTCCACATAAGACTCCCTAATAGGGGTGGGTCGGTACGGTATACCGAAAATTTCACGTTGTACCGTATACCATATCGAAATATAGATATCGAGAAATTTCATACCGTTTTCATACCGAAAGTTTCGGCATACCGGAATTTCAGTATACCGAAATTTCAGTATACACAGTAGCAGATATCGATGTCGTACCGATATTTTCGGTATACCGTACCGTACCAATATTTTACGGTATATCAAACATACGAAACTTTCACGGTCTATCGAAAATATCAAAATTTTAAGGTATACCGAAAATACCGAATTTTACATGCCGTAACGATCTGAATATTATTTTTTTGTTATTTTTTTAACAAATATTGGAGAAGAATATAAGGTTACTATTTATTATGTATATTTTTAAGTTGTTCACAATCAGTTCATAACTTATATTCAATTGGATTATATATATTACTAAGCTCTTATGTTAAACCTCCTAAATATTATATTTTTTAGGAATTTAATGAACTCTAACATTTTTTTCCCTCTTCTTATGTAGTATTTTTCTTTCATTTCTTATATAACATACTTTACTTATAAGCCGTAATTTTAATAATGTTAGTTTATTATCTTTTATTAGTCACGTTCAACTTCAATATGTAAACATCAAAGAGTCATTCTCATAATTTACGTATATTCAAGTTTTTTATTAATATTTTTTTTTTAACTTTTATTGCTTAATATTGAAGAAGAATATAAGGTTACTACTATTTATTACGTTTACTTTTAAATTGTTCATTTTCAATTAATAACTTATGTATTTTTTATTACATATATTTTCTAAGCATTTATGTTAAACTAACTAAATATTATATTTTTTTAGAATTAATGAACTCTAAAATATTTTTTATCTTCTTATTTAGTAATTTTCTTTTATTCCTCATATAACTTTTTTTTAACTTTTAGTGTTTAATATTGGAGATGAGTATTAGATGTTTAATAATAAAATGAATAAGATTACTATTTTTTACTTATTACATATAACTTTCAATTGTTCTCTTTATTATCTAATAGTTTAAATTATACACAATTTAAATGATATATTCAAATTGTAAATATATGTTGCAATGTTGTAGATCAACATAATTTAAAGATAATCATTTGATTAATTTTTTCTTTCTTTTATTGATATTTATTTGTCACTTATTATATTTTATAGTCATGTGTACTCAAATGAAATTAGTATACTACAATAACCATAAGTTGTAAAAAAAATATCGGTATGGTACGGTATACCAATATACCGTTTATACCGATATATATATCGAAATATCAATATATACCGATATATCGACATATCGGTATATACCGAACTAACAGTATATACCGAAAATTCAGTATACCGAATACCAGTATATATATCGAAAATATCGGTAGATACCGAATACCGCGGTATGCCGAATTTTCGGCATACCGAAAAATTTCAAATTTCACATCGATACCGTACCGAAAATTTGATATTTTCGATATTTTTTCATTATGATAAGTGCAGTATTTCGATATTTCGGTATTTTTTCCCACCCCTACTCCCTGATTAAGTATTATGTTCTTAATGGCCTATATTTTGTGTGTGTGTGTGTGTGTGTGTGTGAGAGAGAGAGAGAGAGAGAGAGAGAGAGAGAGAGAGAGAGAGATGACATTAGATGAGTGTTGTACAATTGAGTCGGCCTAAAATATATTATTAGAGTTATAATTTGATGATCTTTGAGTTACAAGTTCACCCATATATGATACAAATTAGGTCACTCACAAGAAAAAAAAAAGAATATTATTTATTTGTTTCGTGCGCTAGTTGTGAATTCCATAAATCATATATTTAAGGAAAAATGTGTAAATAGCCCCCTCGACTATTACTCATGGAGCTTATTGCCCCTTCAAAGATTATTTGGCTTAAATAGCCCCCTCTATGTTAAAGTTAGATAATGTAGACCCTTTATTGGATGGAAAAGTTAATCGTGTTAAATAACACACACTAACACATTTTTTCACATAAACAGAAATCTTTTCACATATTAACACTTTATCCACACTAACACACAAAAAATATTATACAATTATACACATTGATGGACATTAATTTTGTCATACAGTTTTTCAAATTTAACTTTATTCAATTTTTATGAATGTAAGCAAACTTTTTTTTCTTTTTTTAATGTATTGATATAATTGTATTTCTCATATATATCTTATTGTATTACCGAGAATTCGATGTAAATTAAACTAGTATTTCTTTTGTGTGATGCACGGGTATAAATTATTCATAAATACAAATACATAATTTCAAAACTTATGATCTTGAGTAAATAACAACAAAAAATATATACCTAAAAAAATTACACGAAAGTGAAGTATAAATAAATATTTACCATAAATTTTGGATACACGACAACATGAATCAAATAACGAGTCTCGACATTAGACTCTTAATGAGTAAATATGATGTGAGCAAATAATTAATCTATAATAAAATGCATGAAATATTATGAGTTAAACACATTTGAATTGATAAACAATTAAAATAGAATAAAAAATAAAAATATTTTGAAAAAAGAATTTATTAAATTATAAAAAATATTTTTTAAAAATATAAATATTTAATAAGTAAAAAGTATATTACTATGTGAAAATATCTGTCCATAATTTTTGGATACACGACAACATGGATCAAATAATGGGTCTCGACATTAGACTTGTAAGGAGTAAATATGATGTGAGCAAATAATTGATCTATAATAAAATGCATGAAATATTATGAGCTAAACATTTGAATTGATAAACAATTAAAATATAATAAAAAATAAAAATATTTTTTTAAAAAAGAACTTATGAAACTATAAAAAATATTTTTTTTAAAAATATAAATATTTAATGAGTAAAAAGTGTATTACTATGTGAAAATTTCTAAGTGTGTGTGTCCATAATTTTTGGATACACGACAACATGGATCAAATAATGGATCTCGGCATTAGACTTGTAAGGAGTAAATATGATGTGAGAAAATAATTGATCTATAATAAAATATATGAAATATTATGAGTTAAACACATTTGAATTGATAAATAATTAAAATAGAATAAAAAATAAAAATATTTTTTAAAATAAAGAACTTATGAAATTATAAAAAATTATTTTTTTAAAATATAAATATTTTATGAGTAAAAAGTGTATTACTATATGTGAAAATATCTAAGTGTGTGAAATAAATGTGTGTTAGTGTGTGTTTTCTAACACCATTAACTTTTCATCCAAGAAAGGATCTATATAGTCCAACTTTTAATATAGAGGGGGCTATTTGAACCAAATAATCAAGAAAAAGGCAATACACAATCCACATAATAATCGAATTGACTATTTGCACCTTTTCCCTTATATTCAATTTGCATTTTGCAAGTATTTTTGGATCACAATTTGTGTCGCAGTCGGAACAAATTAAGTGTTAGGGACTACGGAGAGCTGCTGGCAAATCAAAGAACCTAATTAATACTCCAATAGCAACATAGTCAAAAATTAAATGAAAATAAAAAGGTATTTCAAAATTATAGTTTATTTTCTTTATTAGTTATGTATTAAAATTTTATTTTACTAAAAATTAAATGAAAATAAAAATATATTTCAATGTTCTTTATTTATTTTTTATTTTTTTTAAGAATTAAAGGTGTAGTACGAGAATCTCATGTAATTACAATTTTCAAGTACATTAAATACATTTATTAGAATGCATGAGAGGAATTAGAGTAATTTTTAGACGAACAAAGCATTTTTTTAGGGAGTTTGGTGTGAGATTATTGCACGGGTCAAAATTCATAAGATGAATCATGATACAATTTAAACACAATCAAATACTAACAAATTTATAATTGGATATGATTTTTAATCCTAATTTTAACTCAGTCTTGCTAATTTTGACATGTAATACAATCTCCTTTCTTTCTTTCTTCCTTTCTTTTTTTTTTTTTTTTTTTTTTGACCAAGTCTGGCGAGGGCCCTAGCTCAATTTCTTTTTTCACACATCGGATTTGGGGATTCTACTTCTTTTAATTTGGTTTCGTTCGAGGGGGTAGAGAGGGTAAAGTCGGTATTATATTTATTTTTCGTTTCTAATTTTCAAATTTATTTGACCTTTGTAAATGATTATGCTTTTATAAAGTGAAATTTAAAGGTAAAAAAAAGTACCATGCGCGTGTGCAAAATTGATATAAAGTGTTATATTTGTATCCATAATAGTGTGGCATAATAATGTTGTCTCTATATAATCTCCACACTAATATTTGCATAATGAGTAGGATAACATTTACAAGTTATATATGCCAATTATCAAAATTGCTGGCCATCTTCTTCTCACACATGCTGCTAAGTCTAATGTCATAGTTGTAGCATATATATATATATATATATATATATATATATATATATATATATATATTCGGCTTACTATAATTTGGTATTTAACTTGGATTCTGTTTTATAAATACATGCATACTATTTATATCGGGGAAAGTATATAAGATGCAAAAAAAAAAGCGATTTTTTTTTTCAAAATAATGAATTTTGGAGACATATGCTAGTTCTGTATATTTAGTTGAAATAATACAAATTAAAAGTTTAGTATATCATTGTAGTAGATAAGAAGTCTGTTAAATATAATGATGATATGTCAAAGATGGAATAAAGTTGCAAATTAATGATGTTATATAATTAGATAATATAATTTCCCACGTCACTTTTGTGGAAATCCCAATTTTTCTGTTTTAACAATTTTGGAGAATAGGGAGAACTGGCTTTGGCATATATATATTTTTTTTTTAGAATTTCAACAGCAAAAAAATAATTCTTGTTAATGTAGGCAAGGTATTTTACCATGCCTATATACACGGCTACACCCTACCTATATATATATATATATATATATATATATATATATATATATATAGCGGAAGAGTTATATAAAAACACTCCCTAGTGTGAGAAATGAAATTACATCTAACACCACACATTTCTCAAAAATTAAAGGCCCAGATTTGATGAAAGAGGCGGTGACAATTCTGTAATATTTGAAAAACAATTCACGTGGGGGTATTATTGTAATTTGGCAAATCTTATAAAAACCATAGATGATTTGATAACAGATCGTCATACTAACGAAGTATTATCATCATGCTAACGAAGCATTATAGTTATGCTAATTAAAGTTTTCAAATATTGTTAGCTAAAAATATATTCTAAAAATTAATTATAAACCTAATTTGACTTGATAAACCCTAACTAAATGGAAAAAATCATAATTGGATGAAATAAATCTAATTAAATGAAATAAAAATTGACTGGATGTGGTAAACCCTAAATGAGTACTACGTTAGCATTATAGTTTTTGCTTCGTCAGCATTGTGAATACACTGTGTTAGCATATGACAATACTGATCTGTCAACATATGTTATAAACCATAATTTGATGGGATAAATCATAATAATCAATTAGGAACTATAAACGAAAAATTAAATTAAAAAAAATCACAATTGGATGGAATAAACCATAATTGAGATTGAATAAATCCTAATAAATTTGTACCACACTAGCATTATGATATATAATTCTTTGTTAGCACGGCGAATACATTATGTTAGCATATGACAAATGCTTCGTTAGCATACGTTATCATATGTTATCATAATGTTGATGAATAATTATTATATGCTAACAAAAGCATTTATAACCTGAGCACGCGTAAAAAATTATCTTTTTTATTTTTCGTTCATATTTTTCATCTAAACATAGCCTTTCGACATCTTAAATGAAAGAGCACGAAGAGAGCTTTAATTTTATATATTTTTTGTGTGCATTAGATTAAAAACGAGCAAGTTATGGTCGTCTAAAGTTTTTAAGATTTTTTTTAATTACTGACATCATCATTTTGAATGAGTTTGGACGAAAATAGTCCTCTTTCCTTTATTTTTTACCCTATTATTTACAAAATTGCCACCTTAAATCTCAACCATTAGATCATTAAATTGGATAGTGTAAGATGAGGTATCATTTCTCACACCAAGAAAGTTGTCTCATTAAACAATCCCCTATATATATATATATATATATATATATATTATGGGTAAGACATGTGGAGTGTGGGGAAATTCAATGCTACCTTACTGGGTATTTACAATGACAGGATCTCCATCTGCATATCGCATCCGTTATTTTAATCATGTATTCACTTTTTTTTTAATAAATCTTCATAATATTTTTGTGTCGAGATTCTTGTAGTTATGAATAATAGCTCATGGGGTATCATAGACTTTTCCTTGTATAGTAGAAGAGGCATTGCTTGTGTATGCCTCGTTCAATTTCCCATGCGATTTTCTATTCCGAAAAAAGTATTTTATCTTCAATGAGGTTGTGATTTTTTATACAAATAACTCTATTTAAATATTCATTGATTATTGCAACTCATTTTTAAAATACACAAAAATTGAATTATAAGTAAAAGTAGACTATAAAATCAGACTTGGAAAATTCGATGTCGCCCATGCGGGTACCGTGCCCATATTTTTTCTTTTAATTAAAACACAGAATTTAAAAATATTTTCGGGGACATATACGGCGACATTAAGCATATATTAATTATGTTAGTCTAGGTTTTTTCATTTTTGCTATGTTAACAATATTGTTTTTTTTTTTTTAACGATATCGTGTGAAAAAAGTCACAACATTATAGTTAACATAGCAAAAAGTGAAAAAATCGGGACCATTATAATTAACATTTATTTTAAAAGTAAGATATGTTTCGAAAATATTTTGTAATATATCTATTTTACATAAAATTCCAAAATCCGAACGCCATTGGGGGCATAGAATTTTCCAATCATATTTTTAGGGCATTAATTCAGTGCAGCCCAGCACCATATGCCTAAAAAGTTGGGGGAATTGGGCTTTAAGTTGTATGGGGCCATTTTTACAAGTCTTGGGAAGGTTCAATGTTACATAGTGACCTGATTTTGTAAAAATATTCAAAATATACATTTACAGTGTTTTTAGGGAGAAAAATTAAAACAATCAAACTCAACTTGTAATTTTTTTTTCTAATTAAGAATTTTAAATCTTCTTTTCTAACTAAACATAGGGTAAAAAAGTCTAATGTACCCTTAATGAATTTTTTCAAAGTCAAATATTGTGGCTCATTAATGTTCACCGTGTATAAAAAAAAAGGTTCTGGCCGTGTAGGTCCAACGTGTTGGCCGTGTACATGGTTTTGGCAGTGTACATGCTGAATTTTTTTTTTCGCCAAATATTTCCTTTTATTTTTCCACCAAATTAATACGTCGATTTTTTTTTAATTTATTCATTTCAATGGTGACAGTGGTGGGTAGTTGAATTTTAAATAACATGCTCACAGTCGTGTAGTTGGATTTTAAATGAGATGCAGTAAATGTCACACACCAAATAAATATAATAGATGTTGACATTCAGAAAAATTTGCATTTCAAATCTATTATACTCCTTGATCGAAAAGTTTGGAGGAAATTTTGGTTGAAAAATTGGGGACGAGAAAATCCGAAAGGCAAAAAACATTACATGGTGTGTTCCAATTTTATTTTATTTTATGGTTTAAATTGTTTAAATTTTATCACTTACGGAAAAAATTGTAAAGCATCCTAATCATCCGTTGAAATGTGATAATCCAAAACATTATATTTCGTATTGAAAAAATTTGTATCTCTTAAATAATTAGGTTATGAATACATTTGTTTTGTTTTTATTTTATTTTATTGTAAGATGTTCGATAATTGTTGATAATAGAAAAATAAAAATAGAGAAATTAAAAGGAAAAAAATTTACACGTTACACCGTGTACCACACGGTGAACTACACGGGTGTTCACCGTGTGGTACATGGTGCAACATGTACTAATAGAAAAAAAACAAAATCACATGTTGTAACATGTACTACACGGTTGTTCACCGTGTAGTGCACGGTGCAACATGTAAAATTTGAATTTCCAAAAAAATTTGAAATGAGTACACGGTTGACCGTGTACTACACGTCGATTAACCGTGTAGTACACAACCATCAACCGTGTAGTACACGTTGGTTGATCGTGTAGTACACGGTCAACCGTGTGTTTTTTAAATTTTTTTAATGAATGAGACATTTCTTGATCAAAATCAGATCCACCAAACATCAACCCCGTCACTAGTTCATACTCAGTTGGGGAAAATCTAATGTAGGTTCCTCCAATACGGAACTAAACCTCAATACCACCGCCTTTTTAATCAAATCTAGGCCTTTGATTTTTGGGGATTGTGTGGTGTGAGATGTGGTTATAGTTCTCACACCTAACCCCTCCCATATATATATATATATATATATATATATATATATATATATATATATAAGTTCAAATAGGAACACTATTCCCATGTAGGAAATATGAATTAATCACATCCATAGAATCAATTTATTTTAATGGTCAGGATCGATTTTATAGATGGGGTTGGATTGCAATTAGTTGATAATTAAAATAAGATAGGGTTATAGTAATAATTTTTTAAAAAAATTATGCATAATAAAATCCCACGATGAGAATTCCAATCTCCATGCAATATTGGATTCTATTTTCTTTTATTTTTCAAACAATTAATCTAGCGGTTTTTTTCACTCACTTCAATCTGTCACGATTCCATTTTTTTTGGTGTTCACATGAAAAGATTCTCAAGAAATCGATTCATGGGAAGTTGAAATCCATTCAGTTCTGCCATCTTCGGTCAACTTCTTGTCATTTTTAGAACCGTTTTTTTCAGTTTATTATTCATTAATTGTTCGTACTCTATATAAGATTGCAATATCCATGGAAAATCCAGGATTCCATGTCTGATTATTGTTTTACAATAATTAGTGTGGTGATTAACATTAGTTATTTTATTACAATTTTCTTATTTTTATCAGTTATGATAATGGCTGCAATGCATTGAAAAATACAAAAACATATAACATGTGTGGTCGTGGGTTGTATCATACATTTAGTGGTAGAATGTGTTTTCTTTTTTGTATATGACGTGTTTTAGGACAATTCAGTACACTAATCGAGAGAGGAAAATATAAAGCTAAGGATGGCATGAAATAAATTGTGTAAAAACGTTCGCTGACAAGTTGCAGACTTTTTCTATCCGCCATATTATGATCTGCTAACCAATAAAACATTGAAAAACTACAATCCATGCTAAGTGTGTTTTAATGATACTGCATGCAAGTGTTCTTGAATATGGCTTGAACAGAAGCAAGAACAATAAATAAAATGGAGTAAAAGAATGCATGAAATTGGTAACCCAGTTCGGTTAATCAACCTACTCTGGGGACTTCGCCCAAATTTGAAGATTCGTTCACTACTCCTTCATGAAGTGTATTGAGGAACTTATACATATAGGACTGTCTCTTTATGTCGCATGTTCTTCTTCATGAACTCTTTTATGAACGAAAGCTGTGAGATCTCCTCACAACCGTAACGCTAGACTCCCTCTAGCTACCCACGACTTCAACTTACAATCTCTCTCGAGATTGCATACAAAAAGGATTAACAAAACCCCTCATACGTTTCACTAAAAAACACTCAATGCTAGACTATCACATTGAACATGAAATTACACACCCGTGTGAGAAGTATCTGTCTACACAACGTTCACAGAAGAGTTACTGAACGTTATAGATATGTTCACAATAAAGTTCAAGAATGTTATTGTGAATGTTTATGATGCTTGCAGAAAGTAAAGTACGTAGAGGTTTGGTAACCATGTTCGATCAACCGATCTATATCAGGGGGCCTTGTCAGGTCCGTGAAAAATAATTCACTACTCTAGTGTCACGTTTTGTAACATCCCAGAATTTCAGAATACCTTAGTGAGTTTTCTAAACTTCTTTAGAAGACTAAAGAAAATAATTGGAGCTAAAATAAAGTAAAACAGATGTAAGTCGCGACCTTTCGTGAATTTTTATGTGAAAATCGATTATGAGATTTTGCGTTTGTCTCCGGAAGATAGTCAATATTGGTCTTTTTTGGAATGTAACGATCTAAAGGAAGCCGTTGATGCTTTCAGAATTTTATTCTGACCTCTACAGGAGTCCCGTAATCGAAAATCGTAAAGGGAAAACCTGTGAATAGTAATTTATGCGAACGTTCGTGATTTGAAAAATTTACGAAATCCTCCTCATTGATTTGAGACTTGTTCTAACAAGCCTATCTTATAGAAAATGACCCAAGGAATCCGTTCGCGTTCACGGATTGCCGATCTGAGGTCAATCGAACGCTCGGGATCAAAATCCGTCAGTCAAAATGAATAGTAAAAGTAATTTTTGAAAGAGAATCTTTCTTCGTTTTTCTTCAGACGACTTCCTCGTTATCCCGAGTCAGGTTGGTTCAATAGTACTCGACCCAACGAGTCTCTCGGTATTTTCAGATTTTGTGTCGGAGGTCATTTGGACCTCGCCATTGAATAAAGCAACTTTTATTGAATCCGGAAATCACTTTATCAGTATTTTATATCCGAAAAAGTTATACCCGCCCCGCCCCAAATTTTCCTATAAATAGTAGGGGGGAGAGCACATTTTCTTTGCTCATCTCTCTCTCTTCTCTTCTCTTTCTCTCTCTAGTTCGTGTTGACGAACGAGAGAAATCCGGGCCGGCGCCGAGTAAATCGCGCATGCGGGCCCAGGTTAAGTTTTATTTGGGGGGAGGGGTGCTGCTGCCGCGGGAAAATCTATCGAGCGCCGGAAGGCTGCCGGAGAGCCGCCGCCGCCGCTGCCGTGGATGGCCGGAATTGCCGCCGTCGCGCCGCCGCTTCGGATGTCTCGTTTCGGTCCATTTCTCATCCTTTATAGTTGAATTTTTAATATGTTATATGTTTTAAATAGTGTTTCATTTCGTATGTTGAGGGCATCGTCGTCCTGTGGCCGGAAACCAGTGAAAACGCCGGAAAACGTGAAAAATAAAAGGGCGCCGATCAGTTTCAGTCTTTACCCGTTTTCACCTATTTTGGGTCGTCAAATCGAAAAAGTTTCTTCTGTAAAGTTGCTCGAAAAATTATTTCCTATAAGACTGCCAAGTTTCATAATTTTCCGATAAGTTTCGATTAAAGTCGATTATTTTAATCAGGCGGTTATTTTTATAACTAGAGCATGTGATTTCAGAAAATTCCGAAAATTGTATAGTTTAATAAAGATATATGTGGGGTCATGCCTGATTATTTTCATAATTTTTAGACAAGTAAAAAGTGCAATCGAGGTTTGCTGTGTAAAATTTAATTAAAATAGCAAGTTACGGAAAGTGACCTCTGTTAAATCTTTCAGTCCCATTAAATCAAAAATTATATTTTGGAATTTATTTCCTTCTATGTGGAAGTTGTACGAGGTCTCTAGAGTCGCGCATTCTTAGTTGAAATATAATTAAAGTAAATAAAAGCTCCAATTAATTTAAAGTCGAGTTCTGAAAATTAGAGTAGCAGTCCTAAAATAAGGTTTGACCTTGTAGGACTTGTTGAGCCGGTCAGAGGAGCTGACAAATGAATATCGAGAAGTTTGACCACCTGAGTTGGTCTAATCGAGGTGAGTTTATTTGTAAAACCTATCTATATTTGAGTTATTAACTCGTAAATGTGATAGTCATAGTTGGAATATCCAAATAAAATATTTGAGGAATTATCTGCTCAAGTCTCTGCTAGAGTAATAGTATTATACTGTTGTATAATTAATGAGAACATAGTATTATACTGATGTATAATTATTGAGAACATAGATTATGTTGTGCCATAATCATTGAGAACATAGATTATGCTTTGCCATAATTATTGAGAACATAGATTATGCTTCATCATAATTATTGAGAAAATAGATTATGATTTATCACAATAAATGAATATAGATTATGCTTCAACATAATTAAATAGAATAGATTATGCCTTATAATAACTAAAGTCTATGGGGTAAAAGTTAAGGTGTACAGTTTAAAGTTCATAGTTTATAGATTAAGGTTAGAGTTTATGTTTAAAGTTTAAAAGTCATAGTTTAAAGTTACAGTATATTAAATGTTTATTGTGTATTGATTATACTTGTGTATAATAAGTTGTACTCTTTAGCTTATGCTTTCAGCATTAAACTAAAGTTATATAATGATCTCCGTTTAAGGAATAAGAAACATAATTGAACTATGTTGTTAGAGGAATTAAAGGTTAGCCTAGTTGCTATATTTAGAGGATGACATAGTTTTTATGCTTATGCCATATTACGCACTTTATAGAGAACATAGATCAAAGGACAGACAGGAACTGTGATTCTTGCAGTTGTGATGTTAATCACTAAAGGTGTCACTGTGAGGTAACCCCTGCACACACACGTGATCTGAGCATCACTATAAGGAGTCAATGCTAGGTAACCCCTGGTATACTCAGGGTCAATGCTAGGTGATCCCTGGTACAGTCTTCTCGGATTAGCGAGGTAACCCCTCCCTTTTCCTATCAGCGACATGTCATAGAGTGCAGTAGACGACAGAAGGAGCTACAGGGTACCAAAGAGAAGTAAAGGTTTGCAGAAATGGAAAGGGCTTTCGCATTTTGCTTTTCATTATCTGTATTTATATTTTGGATATTCTGTTACAGTTTTTATTAAAGATTGAGTTAAAAGTTTAACCCACTGAGTGCTTTAGTACTCACACCCAAAATATTTTCAAAATGTTTTTCATAGGTTGAGATGCTGGAGGTGATAGCTCGATGTATTGTTGTGGGTTGATCGTGTCTTGCTGTCTCATTCAGACTAATGTATTGCTCATGAGTATGTTGTTATGTGATACAATATTACTCAATTGTTTTCCTCTTAAACTCTGATACAGTTGCCCCATAGTATGATTGCATGCTCTGTTTTATTTTTGGGCTTATCTGAATTGTATTCTTTATTGAATCATGATAAATAAAGTCCCACTTCTTTTCATAAATCCAAGCATGTCCCTTTACTGTTTTCGACCTATGGATAGGTGATATTTGGTTGAGTCTTGGATTCTGTTTATTTTTCCGTTGACCTATGAATGGGTCTCAACTTTATTAATTGCTTATGTCCTATGAATGGGACATAAAATAGTTTATTTGCCTCTGACCTATTGATGGGTCTTAGTTGTTGTGACCTATGGAGAGGTCTTGTTTATTTGAAGAGTCGGAATCCTATCTATTAATTGTTGAATTCTGTTTGAATTTGATTGGTCTATGAATAGACATTCCTTCAACTGTTTGAACCCTCTGACCCCTTTGATTCGTTGAAAACGATAAGTTCTTCCTAATCATAAAGTTATGTTGCCTAAGTTTTTGAGGCGCTAACTTAGTTTAATTCTAGAAACACCCCCCCTGGATTTTCAATTTTCGTGCTATTTTACGCACAATAACCCCATCCCCATCCTCGGGACCGGGCTGTTACAGTTGGTATTAGAGTGAGGCTGCAACTCTGTGACCTATCTCTTATGTTTGTTTGCTTAAAGTGATTATGTGAATTCGAGTTATATTCTTAAAGGATTCATATACAGCAACCCACAGTACATCATCACCTCGCATCCTCAACAGAGTTCAAAGGTATGAAAGTTTTAAAAGCTTTGGTTATATTGTGTTATAACTTTTAAAAGTACAGATGAAAAGTAAATCATTTATAAGTGAGCTTTGAGCAAGGCAAGGAAAATTAAAGAATGTCGATTTCAAGTAAGTCATAAATCTAAAAGTTTAAAGAGTGAAAGTAATTTTAGATGAATCCAAAAGATAGTCTAAAGTTATTTTAAAAGACAAAAGTGAATTTATAGTTATTCTTTTAAAAAAGGATTTTAAAGATATAATCATTTTGATTTAAAAGTCTTCTCTTTGGGAAAAAGGACTACCTACTGCTAGAAAGTATTATAATAGAGAATGACTAAGATAGATGATCAAGGATAAATAATTTAAAGATAGAGCTTAGTCGAGAACATAGACTATAGATGCTTGAACTTAGAAGAATTCTAAGTTTTCCTTGTAGATTAAAAAAGCTTTATGAATTATGTTCCATAGCTAGAGAGTTTAAGAGGCGTGTGGTTGGGCGAGCCCTTCACACTGCGTGGGAGTCATGCTAGAGAGAAGAAGCTTCGTTGTTTGAAGAAAGTCCTACAAATTGAAAAGATTGATCGCAAGAGTTCAGCCCATCAGACCAGAAAAGTATAGTCATCTCAGGCAAGCTGGTACAATGAAGGAAGCAACTATCAAAGCTGCATCATTGCAATCTCAGGTCCTCTGGGCCTGTTGACACAAGGTGAGTCCTGTGCGACCCGGAAGAAAAAGAAGAGTTTCACTACAGACAAGCACCTATATCTAAAGAAGTTCCAAGCAATGAGGGATGCTCATCTTAATCGTGAATTATCAAAGAAGCATTATAGAAGCCAAGGCATCACAACCAGCCGGTGAATGCCCGACAAAAATCCCAGATCACCTGAGGAAGCGTTATAGAAGTTAAATGCCTTTTTAGGTTTTGAACTTAGAAAGAACATAGACAATAGAAGCTTTAACATAGGGTGAACTTTAAGTTGTCCTTTGTTAAGAATCACTTTGAACATAGACTAAATAAGTAATCCCCTTTCTTATAGTTGCGAGTCGTTCGAGCAGCGATGAAGCACGAGTTTCAAAAGACGTGACAAGGAGTCTCATGCAATAGTTAAAGTGAAGAAGTACGAGATAAAGCTAGTACGAGAAAAGCTGAGAGCTACCGATCAATCAAGGCATATGCAAAGTTCGATCAAGGCGGATAAAGACTCGGAACGTATAGTATGCGGGTAAAAGACAGTTATATGTACGATTCCAAGTAAAGAAAGTTATGCAAAGATAAAGGATCGACCAAAGTTCATCAAGATAACTCAGCTACCAAGAAAAAGACTCGAAAGACCGAAGGAATGATTAGCAGTTCCAGGTGGAAGACATGGTCTTCTCAAAGGTATCTTCAACTAATGGAAGAGTTCGTTTCGCTAAGAGATTAAAGTAAAAGGTTCGATGAACCTATTAGAAATCCTTAAAGGAGATAAAGACATAGACCATAGGTCGGCTTTGACGCCTGACCTTATTGTTGCGCATGACGTGTCTCACGTCCTAATGCTATGGAAATATGTGTTTGAGATAAATACATGTTACTAAAGGGAAAGAGATAGTTCTGAGTGAGAACTAATCCATAAAGAAAGGCCTCAAGCTATTCTTGGCCGTAAGGTCTAGAGTTGTAAACCTAAAAAAGGTTTTGAACCATTTTGGTTCTAGTAACGTTGTGGATTTTTGAAAAAGTATCCAGACCTCCGTTTGAGGGGAAGTAAATTTCGGGATGAAATTTTTTTTAAGGGGTGTAGTCTGTAACATCCCAGAATTTCAGAATACCTTAGTGAGTTTTCTAAACTTATTTAGAAGACTAAAGAAAATAATTGGAGCTAAAATAAAGTAAAACAGATGTAAGTCGCGACCTTTTCGTGAATTTTTATGTGAAAATCGATTATGAGATTTTGCGTTTGTCTCCGGAAGATAGTCAATATTGGTCTTTTTTGGAATGTAACGATCTAAAGGAAGCCGTTGATGCTTTCAGAATTTTATTCTGACCTCTACAGGAGTCCCGTAATCGAAAATCGTAAAGGGAAAACCTGTGAATAGTAATTTATGCGAGCGTTCGTGATTTGAAAAATTTACGAAATCCTCCTCATTGATTTGAGACTTGTTCTAACAAGCCTATCTTATAGGAAATGACCCAAGGAATCCGTTCGCATTCACGGATTGCCAATCTGAGGTCAATCGAACGCTCGGGATCAAAATCCGTCAGTCAAAATGAATAGTAAAAGTAATTTTTGAAAGGGAATCTTTCTTCGTTTTTCTTCAGACGACTTCCTCGTTATCCCGAGTCAGGTTGGTTCAATAGTACTCGACCCAACGAGTCTCTCGGTATTTTCAGATTTTGTGTCGGAGGTCATTTGGACCTCGCCATTGAATAAAGCAACTTTTATTGAATCCGGAAATCACTTTATCAGTATTTTATATCCGAAAAAGTTATACCCGCCCCGCCCCAACTTTTCCTATAAATAGTAGGGGGGAGAGCTCATTTTCTTTGCTCATCTCTCTCTCTTCTCTTCTCATTCTCTCTCTAGTTCGTGTTGACGAACAAGAGAAACCCGGGCCTGCGCCGAGTAAATCGCGCATGCGGGCCCAGGTTAAGTTTTATTTGGGGGGAGGGGTGCTGCTGCTGCGGGAGCATCTATCCAGCGCCGAAAGGCTGCTGGAGAGCCGCTGCCGCCGCTGCCGTGGATGGCCGGAATTGCTGCCGTCGCGCCGCCGCTTCGGATGTCTCATTTCGGTCCATTTCTCATCCTTTATAGTTGAATTTTTAATATGTTATGTGTTTTAAATAGTGTTTCATTTCGTATGTTGAGTGCATCGTCGTCCGGTGGCCGGAAACCGGCGAAAACGCCGGAAAACGTGAAAAATAAAGGGGCGCCGATCAGTTTCAGTTTTTGCCCGTTTTCACATATTTTGGGTCGTCAAATCGAAAAAGTTTCTTCTGTAAAGTTGCTGGAAAAATTATTTCCTATAAGATTGCCAAGTTTTATAATTTTCCGATAAGTTTCGATTAAAGTCGATTATTTTAATCAGGCGGTTATTTTTATAACTAGAGCATGTGATTTCAGAAAATTCCGAAAATTGTATAGTTTAATAAAGATATATGTGGGGTCATGCCTGATTATTTTCATAATTTTTAGACAAGTAAAAAGTGCAATCGAGATTTGCTGTATAAAATTTAATTAAAATGGCAAGTTACGGAAAGTGACCTCTGTTAAATCTTTTAGTCCCATTAAATCAAAAATTATATTTTGGAATTTATTTCCTTCTATGTGGAAGTTGTACGAGGTCTCTAGAGTCGCGCATTCTTAGTTGAAATATAATTAAAGTAAATAAAAGCTCCAATTAATTTAAAGTCGAGTTCTGAAAATTAGAGTAGCAGTCCTAAAATAAGGTTTGACCTTGTAGGACTTGTTGAGCCGGTCAGAGGAGCTGACAAATGAATATCGAGAAGTTTGACCACCTGAGTTGGTCTAATCGAGGTGAGTTTATTTGTAAAACCTATCTATATTTGAGTTATTAACTCGTAAATGTGATAGTCATAGTTGGAATATCCAAATAAAATATTTGAGGAATTATCTGCTCAAGTCTCTGCTAGAGTAATAGTATTATACTGTTGTATAATTAATGAGAACATAGTATTATACTGATGTATAATTATTGAGAACATAGATTATGTTGTGCCATAATCATTGAGAACATAGATTATGCTTTGCCATAATTATTGAGAACATAGATTATGCTTCATCATAATTATTGAGAAAATAGATTATGATTTATCACAATAAATGAATATAGATTATGCTTCAACATAATTAAATAGAATAGATTATGCCTTATAATAACTAAAGTCTATGGGGTAAAAGTTAAGGTGTACAGTTTAAAGTTCATAGTTTATAGATTAAGGTTAGAGTTTATGTTTAAAGTTTAAAAGTCATAGTTTAAAGTTACAGTATATTAAATGTTTATTGTGTATTGATTATACTTGTGTATAATAAGTTGTACTCTTTAGCTTGTGCTTTCAGCATTAAACTAAAGTTATAGAATGATTTCCATTTAAGGAATAAGAAACATAATTGAACTATGTTGTTAGAGGAATTAAAGGTTAGCCTAGTTGCTATATTTAGAGGATGACATAGTTTTTATGCTTATGCCATATTACGCACTTTATAGAGAACATAGATCAAAGGACAGACAGGAACTGTGATTCTTGCAGTTGTGATGTTAATCACTAAAGGTGTCACTGTGAGGTAACCCCTGCACATACACGTGATCTGAGCATCACTATAAGGAGTCAATGCTAGGTAACCCCTGGTATACTCAGGGTCAATGCCAGATGATCCCTGGTACACTCTTCTCGGATTAGAGAGGTAACCCCTCCCTTTTCCTATCAGCGACATGTCATAGAGTGCAGTAGACGACAGAAGGAGCTACATGGTACCAAAGAGAAGTAAAGGTTTGCAGAAATGGAAAGGGCTTTCGCATTTTGCTTTCCATTATCTGTATTTATATTTTGAATATTCTGTTACAGTTTTTATTAAAGATCGAGTTAAAAGTTTAACCGACTGAGTGCTTTAGTACTCACGCCTAAAATATTTTCAAAATGTTTTTCACAGGTTGAGATGCTGGAGGTGATGGCTCGATGTATTGTTGTGGGTTGATCGTGTCTTGCTGTCTCATTCAGACTAATGTATTGCTCATGAGTATGTTGTTATGTGATACAATATTACTCCATTGTTTTCCGCTTAAACTCTGATACAGTTGCCCCATAGTATGATTGCATGCTCTGTTTTATTTTTGGGCTTATCTGAATTGTATTCTTTATTGAATCATGATAAATAAAGTCCCACTTCTTTTCATAAATCCAAGCATGTCCCTTTACAGTTTTCGACCTATGGATAGGTCATATTTGGTTGAGTCTTGGATTCTGTTTATTTTCCCGTTGACCTATGAATGGGTCTCAACTTTATTAATTGCTTAGTTCCTATGAATGAGACATAAAATAGTTTATTTTCCTCTGACCTATTGATGGGTATTAGTTGTTGTGATCTATGGAGAGGTCTTGTTTATTTGAAGAGTCGGAATCCTATCTATTAATTGTTGGATTCTGTTTGAATTTGATTGGTCTATGAATAGACATTCCTTCAACTGTTTGAACCCTTTGACCCCTTTGATTCGTTGAAAACGATAAGTTCTTCCTAATCATAAAGTTATGTTGCCTAAGTTTTTGAGGCGCTAACTTAGTTTAATTCTAGAAATACCCCCCCTGGATTTTCAATTTTTCGTGCTATTTTACGCACAACAATCCCGTCCCCATCCTCGGGACCGAGCTGTTACACGTTTACTGAGGATTTTACACGCATCTGCCCTCCCATCACTCGCTATCCTTTCTACCTGTATACCCTCTTTTACTGAATTAAATCGTAAGATCCCCTCACAACCTAGATGTCAAACCTATCTAGTTCCTATAGGAAATCTCTCCCGAGACTCCTTTTGACAGTGTATGAATAAGTGTGTTTCAATACACGATGACTAGAACACTAATCTCTAGTCCAAGACATTACCGAAGCTATGTGGCTCATAACAATTAGCGCACTAAAACAATCTCTGCAGTTCCTCTATTCAGAGTGTTCTCTACTTTTCTCTGCTCATCTAACATGTCTGATCCATTGGCTATTTATAGATGAAAAGAGATAGCCTAAATAAGTGAATTGGAGCCCTAATTTTATTCGAATATAAATAAGGAAAGTTTCCTTATTTAGAACCGAGATCAAACTTGAACCATGTTAGGAATTCTTCCATGCATAGAACTCTACCTTTGACTTCAGTCTTGAACTCTTCTTGCAGCTTCTGGAAAGATCTCCGAATCTTCTCTTAGTTGTAAATCTTGAACAACTCCATCGATCTTTGGAAGAATAATCTGAACAAGGATGTTCCTATAAACGTTCAAGAACATTACAGTGAACATTGTTGATCTTCAAGTCTTCTCTTTAGATCCACACGTCCATGTACTTTGCAATGTACATTGTTTATCTTGAATCTTTACATCAGGTAGCAAAGTGGAATCTTTTGTATGTTCACATACTGTCTTAAGGCTATCACTCAAGCTAGCTGGCAATACACAACATGTTGAACAATCTCTTGTTATATCACGATGCACAACAGTCTTCTTCTCAACTCAATCCAAACTCCTTACTTTGAGCTATCTTCAAGAAGTTCAAATCATGTTCATGCACATTGTGATGAACGTTGTCCAGAACAGTGGCATGTACTTGGGAAAAACCAAATACATAATTGATTTATGAGTTGCCATAAAGATGAATGACAATCAACCACTTATAACAAGATCGATGTAGAGCTCTTGATAAACAAACATAGTGCATGTGACACCATTAAATCCATCTTAACATATTGATGCCACGAAGGCACTAATAGAACAGTTTAGGGAACAACTTCTAGCTTTTGCAATAAATCACAAACCAACGATTCTCAAACACAACTCTAGAGAATCAAATATTTTTGGGGGGTGAACCACCGATTGTTGAATGAATTGGCCTTCTTATACTTCACGTTTCCTTTGTTGACTTGATCTTCAATCTTCATCAACAAGGTAAGTGATTTAGGGTTTTTGATTCTTTCCATATTGGTGTAGATGCCTTGCATGATATTGAGGGTCTAATTCAGCACGCCATCTACTCCAAAAAGACAGTCAAATGATCAGATCTTGGCTTTCCAAACTCGTCCGCACAAGATCAACTCAATATGGAAACTACCATAAATATCACTATTTGGAAATGTTTCTGGAACATTATAGGGAACAGTTCACCAACTGTTCGTTAAATTGCACAACAGAATCAACACATTACTTCAAGAATATCTCCTCGAACACTTCACTGAATATAAATTGCCAAAACAAACTTAGTGCTATAAAATGACACTAACAATCACCCCCTTTAGCGTTTATGGTAGACAATAATCAATAATCTCCAGAAGTCATGAATAAACTCGCAGATCAAAAATATATATCAAAAGTTGATATATATACAGGTAACTGTCTGGCACATTTATTAGAACTCTCTTGAAATGATGCTGGGAGTTTCACCATCACACCACGAACATTGTCTTGCAGTCGCAACTGCGTAGTTAGTTGATTAAAAATATACAGACCAACAAATAAAAATAAAAATGGGATAACACATAATTCCCCCATAACAAATTGTCGAAAAACAAAACAAACTTTAAATAAGTTTGAAAAATCTTCATAAGCTATGAACATTGCAGCCATCTTCTTCTTCTCTTCTTCATCCTTCTTCTCTCCCTATGTATCTTCCATCTTTTCCCCAATCCATCCATTATATCTTCTCCCTCTTAGTGATTGCCATAAAGGCCAAGGCTCAGGCGGAAGGCACACCAACATCAGCAGCAGTTGGAACAGTCTCGGGCACAGTAGCAGGAGGTGGCTGAGCAGCAGTAGTAGGACGAGGAGTGGCAGTAGCACTTGCACCTGCAAAATCAAATTTAGTACCAGAAGGACCTGGTGTATTCAGTGGGGAGGGAAAACCAAAGGCACGAGCCTTTAGGTCCATCATCAAGGACTCAAGTTCCTACTTCCGGGTACGTCCGGATCATCTTCTCTAGAAACTGAACTTCTGGTTCTAGGGACTGAATATGCTATTTAAAGAACACGGCATTGACGGAGGATTTGGGAGCAAGTCTGGGAGGCACAGATGGAGGCACATCTTCAGTAGTTTTGGCATCTGAATCAGTAGCTGGAATATCACGAGTATGCTACTCAAAAAATAGCTTATGGCTGATCACGAGTGGGGGCTTCTCGGGCTCATAGACATCTTCCGAGGTCACAAGATTGTGTTGTAAAGATAGAATGCTGAAGATCATCCCCGAATAGCTAATGGGCTGCTGGGTCCTCTTTGACTCAGCATGCACACACTATTAGTCTTGTACACTGGAAGACTTGTCTTTGTATACATGCTATAATGTGTTTGATGATATAGATTGAATAAATTATTGCAGTCAGTGTGTGAATTTATTTATTGTTATATTTATCTGCCAATTCCATATACCTGCATTATAAATGATATAGTGTGCGGGTATACACACACAGTAAAGATTATATCATTGGAACTCTTGTAGTGTATTAAAAGCTCACGGTTTAGATGGTCCTGAACCCACCATCGGTACACCGTAGAATAATCTGATAGTTAGTTTATCTTGGCTAGTTGATTATTCTAGTATGCTGGTTTGTGTATTGAGGATTATCACGATAGGATACTGTTCTCTATTCTGACCTTAAATGAGAGAATAAAGATCCACAGAGTTCGGGTTCTTAAGCCATATGTATGGGAGGACATATATCTGTCATGGTATTACTTTGACTTATCAATGAGTGAGATTCTCAGATAGGATCAACAACCTTGATATCTTGGGTAGTATTATATACATATATGATAGGTTGCGCAATATATATGGTCACCGTGCCCTGGTACACCAAGTTGATGATGTCCCTTTGAGGAAGCACATAGTTTATGTGACACCCTGCAGGTAGAATTTATTCCGCACATGATAAATCTTGTGTAGTATTACGCAAGGAACAAATAGTTAATTAATTATAGTTGTCAGAAGCTTACATAATTAATTAATAGACATTATATCTTAAACATGGAGAATGACTGGACTAGAGAAGAAAGCATATTTAGAAATATGTATTAAATTGGTAGGTCAGTATTATTTCTTTAGTAGAATAAAAATAATACTTGATACATTTAATTATATCCTAAGTTTATTAGATATTATAAATTAAATAAATCTATCAGGCCAATTTAATATTTTTCTTGATCCCTGTTGTAGCCCAATATGACTAGTAAACTGGGGATGGAATAAGAGTAAGAGGCCCAAACCTATTAGGGTTGAGCAAGGGAATTTTCATCCCCCTCCTTATTAATTAAGGAAAGGGGGGGGGGGGCGAAAATTTACACACACACATCAACCCCTCTTTCTGCTCTCTTGATCCCCATAATATTCACACCCGTTTAGTAGTATACAACCTACCCTGTATCTAAACATAGTTCGAGAATACAACAGAAGATCGAGAAGTAGAATTGCTCTAGATTTAATCCTAGGATAAAATCGATCATTTTGCGTAAATCTATAGATAATTTTATGTATTCAAATTTTAGATTTATTTGTTCATAATTTTCATGTAGAATAGATTTAAAATTGGATAGATATTTTTGATGTAGTTTCGAAAAATCCAATTTTTATCTATGTGATTTTCGATCCTTGTATGATAATGTTTGGAATAGTATTTTGATGTTCATCAAATTTTCAGATTTTATTCATGCAAGTTTCAAAAAATTTGATCATCAATTTTTCAAAATTTGATGATTAAAAGTTCCTAATTTAATTGTGTAATATTTCAAAAATTAGGTATTGATTTTGGAATAAAATTTTGATCCATATATAAATTTCCTCGTCTAATACCTATGTGATTTTCGAAAATTAGGGGATTAAAGTCAGATAAGGTGATTTTTGGGGTATATCAAAAGTTACCTAATTCTAATCCTTTTAGGGTTGAAAATAGAATTTTAAATTTGGAAAATGTTTGAAGATGATCAATACATCCATATTTTCATTCTAATTCAACCCCTTAGTATTCTTTATTTATTTAAATATCTATTATGATTTTTTATATTATAAGTTTATTATAAAATATAATTATATTACATCATTTATTTAATACTAGATTATTTTAATTAATATTCTCAAATATTATATATTTATAATTAATAATATTTATAAAAATATAAATAAAGTGATAAAAATTATTAAAATAAAAACATATTTAATTACTAATTTAAAAATAAGAAAAACTAAAAAATATTAAAAATAATATGAAATATTATAAAAAATATAAAATAAAATAAATCAGAAAAAGTAAAATAAATAAAATATTAAAAAAATCAATTTTAAATTTGTAAACCATTAGTAATTGAAAATAAAAAATATTAAAATAATATAAAATATGAAAAAATAAAGAAAATAAAAAAATTTGAAAATATAAAATAAATAAAAAATATATATTGAAAATATTAATTTCAAATTCGTATTTAATTATTAATTGAAAAATAAAAAATGTTGGTCCCGTTGCGAGCCTTTGTCAGTGTAGAGGGGTAGGTGAATAAACTGACTTAAAAACTGTTAAGACAAATTGTGGAATAGAAAGGGCCCTGATTCACTTTAGTGATTTATCTGTGCTGACTGATCAATTGAGAGAGACTGACAGAGGCTTAGCTGGTGAGCTGATCAATTTAGAACTGATAGCTTGAAGATGTGGCTGAAGCTTGTCAGTTCAGTCTGTGTGTGTGAATGTGAGCAGTTGAATAACTTGCAAAACTGTAAGACAGTAAGAACAGCACACGCAGAGCTTTATAGAGGTTCGAAGCTTCTCGCTTCTACGTCCTCTCTTCCTTCCGCAAAAAGGCAATCCACTATGTAAGTGTAAAATTTCTTTATTACAATTACATAGTGAAGAAATTCTATTGGACCTGAAAACTGCACCCTTCAAACCGAGCGCGGCCTCCTTTCTAACTGTTGCTATCCCGGAAGAACGGACCTATCGGTAGACGCTCCTCTTCAGCCGGTTTCTGGGTCGACAGCTCACACTTACCGATCCCAACTGCTCCTTGAGACTTTAGGTGCTATTGTCTGTCTTTACACGATTTTAGATCTCGCTCGATCTTCAAGAAGATAATCTTGAAACTGTTATCAACCTGGAATGCTCCTTTCTCTTGAGCTGGGTGGTTGATCTTTGAGGGACAACACTGAGAAGTTTTGCTCTTGCTAGAATTCTGCTTCAGCTTAGCAGCTTGCTTTGAACTTGAAGCACGTCTTCTCAGTTTAAATAGGTGAGTGAATTTTGACCATAATGATTGGTGATGTTTAGAGATCACCGGTGGTATTTTAATACCTGTAGCCGTTTGAAGCTTCTTTTAATGAACTAGCCGTTTTGACTTTTAAATTTCTCTACTCTAAGATCATCAGGATCTTTCAAAGATTTCCTGTTGAGATCTTCATTAACTACTTGTCGGTAGGAGCAGACGATTAGGCTATCAGTTCTTGGACATTCATCTGACAGGCTCTCAGCTGTCTCGGCTTTCAGCTTTGAAATAGTCTAGTTGGCAGATCTTCAGCTGCCTTGAGCTTCTGTCATGATAATGTTTGGTTCAGTGTCTGATAAGATGGTCAAGGACTTCATCAGGGACATGGAAACTGAGTTTGAGATGAGCCTTGTTGAAGATCTAAAATACTTTTTAGGTCTACAGATAAAGCAATCAGAAAAAAGGATATTTATCTCTCAATCTAAGTATGCTAGAAATCTGGTGAAAAAGTTTGAGCTTGTGAATTCAAAACACAAACGAACTCCTATCAGCACTATAGTCAAGATTGGAAAAGATGATGCAGGGACTGAAGTTGATCAAACTCTCTACAAAAGCATGGTTAATAGTCTTCTATATCTCACTGCAAGCAGACCAGATGTAGCTTACAGTGTGGGAGTGTGTGCCAGGTACCAGGTCTGTCATAAAGAGAGTCACATGAAGGCTGTTAAGAACATCATCAAGTACATCAATGGAACTGCTGATTATGGTTTGTGGTATACTCATGATACTAACGCAAGTATTACTGCATACTGTGATGCTGATTGGGCTGGATCTCCAGATGACAGAAAAAGCACTTCAAGTGCTTGTTTCTTTTTAGGAAACAATGTTGTTTCTTGGTTCAGTAATGTAGCGCCCCGACCCCGAAAGATCGTGAAAATGGATGCCACGGGGTGAGAATTAAGAAGCGGGAAAGAAATGGGGTAATTAAATTAATGACGGGGTGTTAAGCCAAAAGAATTAATGTTTGGAATAAAATTTAACAACCGAGTATGCCAAAGATAGGTTATGCCTTCCGAAAAATTAGACATCATAACCTCTGTAATTAGAGCGAAACCCTGTTTATAACGGCTTATAAGAAGAGAATGGAAGCTGTAATAATTCAATAAGCCCTTTCATAGGTCAAACGAAAACAAATAAACAGATACCAACAATCAATAGACCCATACATAGGCCGACAAAAGAAACAGACACCAATATGCTGAATAAATGAAGCCCTTCCATAGGCCAAAATAAATGATCAAATAGACATAACGAAAGACGGACTTCCTCCCCTTGAAATAATTATATAGCTAAACATATGATACATGTTAACTAGGAAGTCAACAAATGTTCAGAATCAGATAAGTAGAATCATATCAATAAAATACCAAGATCAGAGTTCTTAGCATTTAGCAAAAGAATACGAAAAGTACGAAAGCTCAATTCTTAAAACAATACTAACAAAAAGGGATAACGGAAAAATATGTAAATCTAATAGCCCATATCTCAGCCTCGTCACCTCCACGCTCCAGCCTACTGACCTGAAAATATTTGAAAAGATTTGGGCTGAGTACTAATGCACTCAGTGGGCAAGTTTTGACAATTCAAGTTATGCAAAATATTTTGTTAAAGTAATCTATCTGTGTTCATGCAGGTAGTGAAGCTTAGGAGGTTTAAAAGTTGGAAGCAACCTAAGTTCACCAAAATATTTTATCGTGAAGCGCTTAAGAGTATAACCCGTCACTGCCCGCAACCCAAACTACATCACCAGCGCATAACGTTGAGTATGACCATAGTATACCCAAAGAGTATAACCAATAAGTGTTTCATTTTAGTCTCACCGACAAGGAGTAGGGCAGGATAAATAATGCATGTATACTGTAGCTACTCAGAATGACACAACGCTGGTTTATGAGACTCCGACAACATACAGTAGCACGTAAATATTTAACACAGATAGTTACATATGCAATTTTAACAAAGCAGAGCTTAATAGCTCGAAAGATACAATTTGCAAAAATATAATAGCCCACCTTATACATATAGAAGTCCTAACAAGGATCCAACACTCGAACACGGTACTGGAGACGGAGCAACGGTCTGGAGTCCTTCCCTGTTTCCCCTAGGCTAAGCTGTTCTAACCATCTCGAGATTCAATCCTTCACCTTCCTCGTAAGTCACGCAAATCCTACAAGGATCGACCTTCGACTCATAACGACTACTATATTTTCGGAAATTATTCTACTATAATCCGAGCTATTATTTAATTTGATTCTTTTTAGAAATAGATTGCACGACTCTAGAGACCTCGAATAATTCCGACGAAGAAGGAAATGAATTCCAAAATATTATTCCTGATTTATTGGGACCAACTGATTTGACAGAGGTCTCTTTCCAAAACTCACCATTTTAATCGATTTTTATCAGATTTGTACCACGACACTTTTTAACCGTTCAAAAATTACGAAAATATTCAGGAACCATCCTATATATGTCAAGACTATAGTTTGAGAGTTTTAGAATTTTTCAATAACACATGTTCCCGGTTCAAAAATAACTGCTTAAATTAAATAATCGAGATTTTTCAAAACTCATCCGAAAATTATGAAATTTGACGGGCGCATAGGAAATAATTTTTGGAGCAACTTTCGAGAAGAAACTTTTTCGATTTGACGAACCAAAATGGGTGAAACGGGGAAAAAACGTAACTGTTCGGCGCCCCTCTACTATTCACGTTTTCCAGCGTTTTGGCCGGTTTTCGGCCACCGGATGACAGAAGACGAAATGTAGAGCACATTAAGATACACGACATACTAAAATTTCAGCTTAAAAGGATCAGAAACGGACCGAAACGAAGCCGCGCAAAGTGGCTGCTTAGCGACGAGGTCGGGGTGGTGGCAGGGCAGTGGTAGTTTGGCGTGAAGCTCCAGCTCCGGCAACACTTTTTACCGGCTCTCTCTCTCTCTATCCATCATATATATGTGTGTGTGGGTATATATATAATCCCATATATATGTATATATATCTAGATATATAGTTATATATATATAATCGCATATGTATATATATAATTATATAGACTTGTTTGGATTGAAAAGGTTTAGAGCAGCTCATATCCATCTCTCGCCCATTTGCCGTCTCTTTTTATATGAAAAAGTTGAGGATTGGAGATAAGGATCAATGGGGCGGTTATGAAGATATTGTAATTAGGATTTTTGAATATAATATTTCGGATATAAAATACTGATAAAATGATTTTCGGATTCGATTAAAAGTTACTTTATTCAATGGCGAGGTTCAAATGACCTCCAACACAAAATTCAAAACTACTGGGAGACTCGTTGGCTCGAGTACTATTGAACTAACCCATCGAGGAAAAACGAGGAAGTTGACTGAAAGAAAGCGAAGAAAGATTTCTTTTTCAAAAATAGAATTATTATTCATCATACGCGACATATAAAATTCTCGAGCGTTCGATTGACCTCTGATTGAAGATCCGAGAATGCCACCGGATTCCTTGAGTGATTTTCTATAGGGACGGCTTGGCGAAATAAGACTCGAGTCAACGAACAAGGTTACATGAATTTCTGAAAATCACGTCTTTACGGAAAAACACTATTTACAAATTTATTTTTAACAAATTTTCAATTCCAGGACTTCTGTAGATGTCAGATTAAAATTCCTGAAAATACCGGCAGCTTCCCTTTGGGTCGTTACGTTTCAGAAAAGACCAAGGTTGACTATCTTCCGGTGTCAAACGCAAAATCTCAGGAAGATGATTTCCGAATAACGTCATCTAACGTCGTGACTTACATTCGTTTTAACTGCTATGAAGCCCCAGTCCCTTCCATTAATCTCTTAATAGAAATTAAGCTCTAAATAAAATACTCTGAAGATACGGGGCGTTACATTCCACCCTCCTTAAAAAAAATTTCGTCCCGAAATTTCTCTATCCTTGAGAAGGAATATCAAAGTACATCCTTAGGGTTCAAAACCTCAATTTTTGTACTTGCAGCCTAGAACCGATATGGGTCTCCTATTCTTTAGGTTGATTCTCAACCTTTATCCCTCTTTCCGCTTTCTTCTTGGTCAAGTACTTCTTTGAAGAGTCTATACTCGCTCTTCTTTTCCACGCAAATTTATCTTTCCGAAAGCCTAAACGTTTGCCATCTTACCCTATCCTTTATGAGAGCTATCACGATGCACCGACTTCATATAATCTCCCCATGATTCGAATGAGCACGCCTTTGGATGGTTGGATTACAAATTCTATCAGGTTCGAACTGTGTTTTATCTCCTTCCTTAAAATCTTGAGATTCGACGTTCACGTCTTCTTGAAGCGTGCTTGAATCGTATTTCCGATGCAAATTAGTCTTATTTTCCTTGTTATACTATTCTCTTTTCTTTAAAGTGGTAATCCGACTGTTTGGCTCCCGCTTGTTACCACCTTCGCTTGCATGCATAATAAGAAACACATGTCTAGATTTTAACTGTAAGCTCGAAACTTGCTTGTTGACATCCATTGGTCATCTTAAATGTTACGCACTAAGAAATTACTTTAGAAATGTACTTTCGACTTTGGAGAACACTAACTGATACTGTTTCAGTTACATTCGTCATTATGGAATACTATCATTCGCTCTCCTGACAGTATACTTAAATGAATACTTCTATAAGCTCTCTCTTCTATTTGAAGACTCACACTTAAGTTCTATGAGTGAGATTAAAATAAATCAAACACCTTTGAGTGAGAACTTTATCTGATCAGCAAAAGCTGGAAGAGAGGTAACACTAGGTTATTTATACCAAAAATATTACCTTTTTAGAGGATTTATAACTCGAAGGGTTCTCACATTTTACAAAGATATATGAGAATAACAAAAGAAAATCAACGCTTAAGAGCTGAGAACCGTGCTGAAATATTTTCATAAAGGCGTCAGCATAGCCTAACAAGTAAATGCCATTGCTGATTCTTGATGATCAAAGAAGTATCATCCAAAAGATTTCAAATTATCCAAGAGGATAAAATCAACGAATCCCAAGTGGTATAAATGGAGAATTTCAAATGATATGAAGCCGTTGAAGGGAAATTGATTCAATTAATAAGAGAATAAATCGATTTCAAAAGAGAATGAATAAATCGATTCTATCGACACGAGAATGAATAAATAGACTCATCAAAACTTCCTATCATAATGAAACTCTCAATCTATCGAACACTAGGTCTATCTTCTTAACGATCTTCTTCGAGTTCTCCTTCCTTCTGTCTTGAGCTTCACCCATCTTGTTTTTTTTACGAGGTTGCTACGATAAAGCACGAGTCGGCTAGACTTTGTACTGGCTGGAAAAGCGACGTCTCGAGAATCATTTTCTACCCATCGGAAAGATACGAGAGAACGACTTGATCTATGATACCTCTTAGACTCAAAATAGTTTGACTTAACTTCTCCTGGAAGCTGAGTAGAACACCGGCAAACATATCTTTAAATTAATTTGGTAGCAATCATGACGACCATCTTTACCCTCATTCTAAAAATCGATCTAAAACAAGCTACAAATCTTGGGAATGAAACACGCCAGGGCCTCGATTAGCCATCCACTGAGGTGAAGAGCTTTCTCTTGGAGGAACGAATCTTTATTCCATGTAATCACAACAGGATCGTTAAACATGACTCCTAAGTTGAAAGCTTGCGTAGGTATTTCTTGAACGTGTAATAGATCTACAATCTGATAACTGGCCTATAAATCGATTACTCGTTTCTTTGCTTCTAGTTCAAAGTTAAAGCTTTATAACCTCATCTCCACATGGAGATATAAAAGACGGTGATCAGTCTACCTCAATATTTCACTCAGGTGACAATTATGATGTTGAACCTTATTTGTAGTAGCCATCATCGTCTAACATATCTACCCACAAAAATTCACAGTCTCCACATAGATCGTTGACTTATGTTTTTATTTTCAAAATATTTTATTCCTTAATGTGTCCATCTTCCTAGTAACAATGCAAATTCTTGGTCAACTTTAACACAGCTCAATCTGAAAAACTTCTTCTAACCGGATATTGACCCCCATAGAGTAGGTTATTTCCCCAACGAACTTAAACACCGAATCGATCTCTTTCTTGGTATATGTACAAAATCTCATAATCCGTTCATCGTGATATACATGTGGCAGTTATTCTGAGCCGTAAGTTTATGTTCAGTCATCGAAAATGAAATGTTTCCTCAGTCAAACTATGTTCTCAACATTCTCATTAGTGTTTACAAATTCAGCCTAAGTTCAGCAACTATAGGCTAAGTTAATCTTACATTCTCCCACTTTCAAGTTCTTGTACTCATCCAAGAGTATGAACAATAAACACATTCCGGCTATCAAGGTTTACAGTATGCATTCCGCACGTTCCCAACATCACAAGTATGCACAAGACATATATAAACAAGTTCATACATATATGTAATCAACATAGTTTTTCAACAGAAATCAGTATGCTCACAGACATATTTCAAAACCAGTATGCTATCACCATAGCAACAGAGTACGCAATCAGCGCAGCTAATCAGAGTATGCTATCCGCATAATAATCAATCTTTTGAGGAATTCCCGTCAACACGGCGAATTCTAATCTTTCGTCTTTAGACAGACTTAACATTTTAACAAATAATGTAAACTTTTAAAAACTAAAATTTGCATAAAAATATGCGTACCTTTTAGCTGTTGCGTGAGTGACGAGTTGAGGGCTTATAAAATATCACATAAGAATTTACGACTCACAAATGAAAGATGACCCAACAGGTCTGCAGAGTTGCAAATCTGCTCTGATACCACTTTGTAGCACCCCGATCCCAAAAGATCGTGAAAATGGACGCCACGGGGGTGGGAATTAAGAAGCGGGAAAGAAATGGGGTAATTAAATTAATGACGGGGTGTTAATCCAAAAGGATTAATGTTTGGAATAAAATTTAACAACCAAGTATGCCAAAGATAGGTTATGCCTTCCGAAAAATTAGACATCATAACCTCTGTAACTAGAGTGAAACCCTGTTTATAACGGCTTATAAGAAGAGAATGGAAGCTGTAATAATTCAATAAGCCCTTTCATAGGTCAAACAAAAACAAATAAACAGATACCAACAATCAATAGACCCATACATAGGCCGACAAAATAAACAGACACCAATATGCTAAATAAATGAACCCCTTCCATAGGCCAAAATAAATGATCAAATAGACATAACGAAAGACGGACTTCCTCCCCTTGAAATAATTATATAGCTAAACATATGATACATGTTAACTAGGAAGTCAACAAATGTTCAGAATCAGATAAGCAGAATCATATCAATAAAATACCAAGATCAGAGTTCTTAGCATTTAGCAAAAGAATACGAAAAGTACGAAAGCTCAATTCTTAAGACAATACTAACAAAAAGGGATAACGGAAAAATATGAGTGTGACTTTTTCACACTCAGCAGGAAAGAACCATTCCTGCACAAAGGGATTGAACATTCCCATAAATGTTCATATGGATGTACATGTTCATGATTGAAACCCTGAGTACATCTTTGTCAACGTCTAGTTCTGACGTGCTATTGTCATCTCTGATTTTCCGGAATTTCCCTCTGAGTTCTTAGTCTAACGGAAACCTGAGAAATGGAATACTCTCTTATATATATATGCTTAGCCGTTTTGAGAAAACGTTCACTTTTCAAATTTTCTGAAATCAAAACACTTTTCTCTCTCGATAAAACCTTTACCTATTTTGAGACTATTACATTATTAGTCATTAATTTTCTTGATATTTCATCTCTTCATATACCCATACACTTTCAATGGCTCCGAAAAGAAAGCTAGTTCATCCCAAGAAAGTCGTAAAACCCAGGATGAGGTATGGAAAAATTACTTATTCCAAACCTCAAGATCAGTTTTATGAAGAAGATGAGTTCGACAAACAGGTTCGTGGAGAGTCAACCTACAAGAAACCTGTTCAGAGAGCACTTCGCGATGAATATTCGAGCAAAGATACAGAGGAATTAATTGAAACATTCCATGGAGACGAAGAAGAAAAAGATACAGAAGAACAAGAAATTGCTTCTTCTGCAAAAAAAACAAAGACCCAGAGTCTTTTGATTGATGATTTGTTGAAAGAAGTTGTGAAGTCATATGATGTTAACAGAAAGAAGGCAAGAACAAAGGGATCTGCGGTCAAAAAATCCAAGAAGACTACAACCCCTTCATCAAAGAAGATCAACACAGCACATGTTGTCTAAGCCCTTCAGAAAGAGAAAAGATCTACTGGTGATGATCATGTTAAGCCTTCAGATGTGCCTGAACATGTTGAGGTACATGTTGTAAAAAAAAGCTCTGCTGTGACATCAACTCCAGTTGATGTTGTTATTCAACCTCCTGTGCAACCTTCTACTACAGAAGGTGATGATGAAGATATGGAAGATGACATTCACTTAAGCTTGAAGATGAAAGCTATAGTTGCTGCTCTTGCCAAAGGAAAGAAGAAAGTCATATACAGACCGTTAGTCGATGACCTGGCTGAAGAGGAAGTCATTCAGAGCTCATCCTCTGAATCTGTTGAGAAGATTCCTGTTCCACAACAGGAAAAATTATTGGCCTTTGCTCAATATGATCCTCTTGCAAGATCTCCAGTTAAGAAGAAAACACCAAGGAAGAAGGCATCTGTACCAACTGGTCCTTCCAAGAAGGTCAAGAAAGTTGCCCAGCCAACTCATGTACCTGAAGATGTTCACTCACATTCAAGTGAACATGAGTCTGAAGTTCACAAACAGATTGTCCGTATTCCAGGTACATCTAGTTAATCCATCTTTCGTTCTCCTAAGCATGCTGAATTAGGGGAAAAAGTGAAGTAGAGATCCATGATCTCTGAAAAGAAGGTGGATAAGGATACATTGTTGGCTACTGGGGTGTTTACATTGCTGGAGAAAGGTGGAATGTTGGGAACAATACAGCAGGTTCAGGAGTTTGTTCCCAAAGTTGTTACAAAATTCTACTGTAATTTTACAAAAGAGATTGATGATATAGAGTCTGCAGACTTCCAGAAAGTCTATGTGCGATGAGAGATGGTCCAATTTTTCCCTGATCTCATTAATGAGTTCTTGGAATGTTCATCTAAGGGGGAGTATAAAGAGATAGATGACTGGGGATGGTTGCTGAGGAACTGACCCAGGGCATCTACAGCAAATGGCCATCTCATCCACAGACTATTCCAACCTCCAAGCTGACTCACAAGTATGGCGCTCTGTTCAGAATTTTGATTCACAATTGGCTACCAACTAAGCACAGGGCCGCAATAACTCAAGCTCAAGGGAGGTTTCTATTTCACCTTAGAACTAGGAAGCAGTTCAACTATGGTGAGTTTGTCTTCAGCAAGATCATTAGCAGTGCAGAGTCTACAGTGGTCAAAGGTCCACTTTGCTATCCATCATTAATCTACAACATCATCAAGCAACAGAAGAAGAATGTGTCTTCAAAGAAAGATAAAATTGTTCCTCTTCACAAGCCTCTAGTGATTAAGGTTGCTCCTGAAATAGGAGATCCTCATCTTCGGCTCCAGTTTAAGCAATTTATGTCATCCAAGAAAGGAGTGGATGAAACTGTTGAAGAATCCTCTCCAAAGGGTGCTGTGCTAAGATTTTAAAGTCTGGAGTTCCATGCTCGTTTGATTTCTGAGCATACTTCTGAGAAGATGAAGATTCAGGCAATGATTGCTGATCTTTCATCAGGAGAAGAGTTTATCTCCCCAACAGCAGATGTTTCTGAGAATGTTCATAACTTGCACAAGCTTGCAAGTACTACCGAAGCTACTGCTCAGAAGAAGTCTACTCCAGCACAAAAGCAAGATGAAGCACAGACTGCAGAACAAACTAAGGAAGCAGAAGCTGTCCAAGAGGAGTCTGCAGAGGAGGATCATGAAGTTGAGAATGCTGAAGCTGAGGATGATGAAGAGGAGGCTGAGGAGGATGCTGATGATGGAGACGAGACAGAGTATGATGATGCTGAAGCAGGATCTGAAGAAGGAGGATCTGAAGGTGATGATGATTCTCAAGACTCTGACAAATCCGAGTATTTCTTTAGTATTACTCATTTGCCTTTCTCGGTGGCAAATAGGAGGAGTAATGCAATAAAAATTTTTTTTGTTATTTCTGTTTCTGTTTTACTTATCTTGCATTATGTTTTGCAAGATATTTTATTTTTGCTATAATAGCTTGTTTTTAGCTATTTTGTTATGAAACATATATTTTTTTCCCTTTATGATTCATATCTGCTAAAAAATTGAAATTGCTATCAAGAGATAAAAAATAAAAAATGGATATAGCAAAGCAGGTACAAGCTGATAAGAAAGTGAAAAACAGTTGAATCATATAATGTTCTTCCAAACATTCAAGTATGTTTCTAAGTACATGATCCTACAAATCAAGAGATTGTGTTCTTTTAAACATGGAGCTGATTTGCAACCAGATAAAGATAAAGAGGGAGATTGTTAGTGCCATTTGTACTTAGGTGTTCTGGATTGTCATTATCTGTTTAAGATGTTATGGCAATTTCAAAAGAACACAAAAGGTTTTGGTTATTCATGTTCGAATAACATGTTCTAGACATTTTTATGAACATTCCGCTGCCAATTTGATTGAAGATCAAGACATGTACTTAGTCATGTTCAAGAACATGATCATGTACATGGTTGTCCAAAGAATTTACAAAAGACGTATCATGCTAGAATCAAAGAGCTGGTACTGCAGATTCAAGATGGACGTTTCAGAATAGAAGTTTTCTTGTTCATGATGAAGATCAAGAAGGAAAGAAAGAGTTCTATTCAAGGAAGACATCTAAACTAGGAAAGTTTGGTTTATTTAAGGAAATTATTTCCTTGTTAAATCCTAGTCTAATTAGGATTTCTGATTACCTTCTTAAGGCTATATCTGTTGTTTATAAATAGCCTGGGATTCAGATAAGTTCAGGTAACACGAAATTTATGAATACACAAAAGGACTAAGAAGTAAAAGACTTCACATTCGAAGCATATAGTATTCGGGTAGACTAGGTTTGATCAGTTAGATCATTGTGTTTCTAGTCTGTGTTTGAAATTCACTTTCATACACACTTAAAGGAGTTTCGGAAGAGATTTCCTGTGGGAACTAGAGGGATTCTAGGTTGTAAGGGGAGCTCACAATTCAGTTTAGTAAAAGAGGTTGAAGCGGGTAGAAAATGGGTCGAGTGACGGGAGTCTACGTGTAATAGCCTTTGTAACCATTTAACGGAATAGTAAACTGTTTCTCACAGACTTGATAAGTCCTCCTGACGTAGATCAGTTGATCGAACAGGGTTACTAACCTCGTGTTCTTTATTTGCTTAAAGTTTTTACATTCTGACCTTATATGTTCACAACAATGTTCAAGTACATGATGATGAACATGTTTGCACAGTTTATGTAACTTCAAACTCTTCTCCAATGGTTCGGCTCTTGGAGTTATCTCCCAATGTAACAAGTGGACATTTGACTTCTTTATAACATTCTAGATCTTCTTTATCTCCAGTCATGTGTTTGGAGTACCCGCTATCTAGATACCAATGACCTTAGTTTTTTTCTTTGATAGGATACTCTTTTTCTGCAAAACAAAGATTAGTTTTTAGGTCCTCATATAATATCGGGTCCTGGATGGTTAATCAGATATTTGGGGATCCACATTTTCCAAACTTTTAGCTTTTCATGATTCAGTGATCCCTCAGATCTAGATCTTTTGATCGACCTTGGACTTTTGTTAACTCTTCTTCTTTGAGTTGAGTCCGATCGGTACCTGTGATGTATGTTAGGATAAAACACTTCAACCATAATTCTTTCATTTTGAGCCTTTAGTGTTTTTTGCTCTGGCGAGTTCCTTGAGTTCCTCACAACTCTGGTGTTGCTCCTGCTTGGATAATACCTTGGATCATTTCTGTAATTCAGGTATTCATCATACTGGGTTGGAAAGGAGCTTTCAGCCTTTCTTCCATGAGAACTCTGACTAGGCTTATGAGGATGATATGATCTGGGTTGAATGTTCTTTTGGGGTTGATAGATCTCCCAGCTTGATTTGCAGGTGGCCTTTGCTGATAGGTGGGCTTTGGTGGATTTGCAGGTCTCATTTGGACTAATGACCTGGTATGAACTGGTGGTCTTTATTGAATGATTGGCCTTGGATGAGCTGAGGGTTTAGACCGAACAGATGGTCTTGGCTGTTGGGTAGGTTTCTTTTGAGCTGGTGGTCATGGCTGAAAGGATTGGCTGAGCTACCTAGGCTACATTGGAGGAGTTCTCAGGATTTCTTTGCCTTTCGAAATCTCAGCTAAAGATGTTTCAGCTGATCTGATGAATCCTTTTAGAATTGCTTAGTCGCTGCTCTGGGCAACTGCCTTACTCTTTTCTGCGTCAGTGAACCTGCTGTACCTTAGCTATGGACTGTCAGCTCAAGATTTCATCTAGAGTCTGAGATCCTTTCTTGAATTTAAGAGATACTTCTTCTTTCTCAAGAATCTCTTGCTTGAGCTTACCATTCTCAACTTCTAATTCAACATTTCTCAACTTCAATTTTTCAAATTCTAGTGACTAAGCTTCAAGGAATTTCATTCTTTCATGATCAATGCTCAGTCTTCTAACCTTATCCCTTAGTTCATCATTTTCTTCCTTTAATTGAACATGCAGACACGATATAGAAGCTAACTATTCTTCTAGCATTTTTAGTTGTCCATTCAGTTCATTACTAGAGATAGAAGCTTCATGAATATGATAGAATGAGGTTAGAGAATCAGAAGTGCTAACCTCTTCTTCGTTGTCTGTCATGAGAAAGAATAGTACCTCATTGTCTGAGCTGTAGCCATCCGAGTCGATTCCAGATAGGTAGTCTAAATCATCCAGTATGACGTTTTCTGAGTTGGTCATCATTACTTTTCTTTTGAAAAAGCGTCTCTTTACTTTGGCCTTTTTGTCTCCAGGGAGCTTTGGACACTTATATCTGTAGTGTCCTTATTTATGGCAGTGATAGCATTCACTAATGCTTCCGTTGGCTACCTTGGGCTATTTAGCTAATCATTCAGCTAGCTGATTTTTTCCACCTTTCGGGCTTCATCAGTTTGAGGTGAAACTGACTCTTAGTCTCTCATTTTCTTCAGTTTTTCAAGCAACTTTGTTACTGACTGGATTAAATCATTGATATCTTCAGTTAGGACTTTCTTCTTTTCGGTTGCTTCTCATCTTCAATCAGTAGCTGATTCTCTTAGACTTTCTCTGGTTGGTGAGCTTCTCGGTCGGAAGGTATTTCTTCCACGAGCTTCTCTAAATTGATTTCTTTCTCAGTAGAAAGCTGCATCTTGAGCTGATGATGTGGATGATTCTCTTTTTCGATTTAGGTTGTACTCATGAGCCTTGAGAGAGCCAAAGAGTTCTCTGGGAGTGATGTTGTTAAGGTTTCTTAACTCTTTAGTAGCAATCACCTTCATTTCCCATTCTTCTGTGAGATTATCTAGAATTTTAGAATTCATCTCATAGTTGGGATAGTTTCTTCCCAGGTTATTCATCTCACTGATAATGTATAGAAATCTCATTTCAAGGCTTGAGATGGTTTATTCTGGTTGCATCTTGAAGGACTCATATCTGTCGACCGCCAGTTGGAGCTTATTTTCTTTGATTGCTTCGGACTCCTTGCACAGATCTGCTAGCAAGTCCCATATCTTCTTGGCAGTTTAGTAGTTCTTCATGTCCTTCATTTGATCCTCATCTGGAGTTTGGAATAGTGCAGCTTGAGCTACAAACTCTAGGTTCTTCAACTTCTTTTCTTCGCTTGTGAGAAGATAGGTTTGCTTCGGGATCCTTGTTAGTTGATTGACATCAACTATGTAGGCTTCATTGTCCATTATAATAGTGATTGGACCGTCTTCTATCACTTTCCACATATTCTCATGTATTGAGCAGAGATGAGCCTTCATTTTCCTGCTCCAGTTATCATAGTTTTCAACTGAAAAAATAGGTAGCTTCTGGTTTCCCATAGCTCGCAGTTTAGCATAGATAAGTAGATCTGATTCAGTTGATCTGCAGAAATGGCTGATCCTTAGAATAAACCGCTCTGATACCACTTGTTGGTCCTGGATGCGTCAAAGTTAGTTTAGAGGGGGGGTAAATAAACTAACTAAAAAACTTTTAACTTCAATACGGAATAGATAGGGCCCTTGACTTGCGAGTAAAAACTTATCAGTGCACATGGTCGGTTGAGATGATCAGTTGACTCAAAGGTGTAGCTTGTGTGAGTGAAGTGTGCAGTTTAAGATATGCAAATAGATAGCAATAAGTACAGCACACAAGCAGTTTATAGAGGTTCGAAGCTTGAACTTATATGACATCTCTTTCTTATTGAGAAGGGAAATCAACTATATAATGATAAAGTTTATTTATTACAATTAGATAATGAAGATAACTGTTGAACCTGGTTGACGGAAACTTTACGAGTTACGATCTCCTTTTCAACTGGTGCTGTCCCGAAAACTGCAGTTCCAACGATCCGTGGTCTCCTCAGCTGGTAGGTTGATAGATCATACTTGCGATCTCGAACTGCTGGCTGGAGAGATAAGGTACTATTACCCATCTTTACAAGATTTTAGATCTCTTTCGATCTTCAAGAATGTAGTCTTGAAACTGGTATCAACCGTATTGGTCCTTGAGTTGAGTTGAGTGGTTGATCGTTGTCTTTCGTGAACTAAGAAGCTTGCTTTCACTGGAATTCTTCAACAACTAGCTGATTGAATCTTTAAGGTTTTTCTTCTCAATTGGGACTTTCATAGCTTGACGATGATAGAACTTGAGTTGTGGAGGGAGAGAAAGAAAGCTCAATATCTGTAATATAGCGAGAGTTAAAATGGCGAAAGTCTTAGGATCGAAAGTCTTGAATCAAATGAGATTCACTCTTCTTAAATAGATGAGTGATCTATGTGACTGTTGTGTTCCACCGATTCTTCTGAACTACCGACAGTAGTTGATCCTTATAGCCGCTGAAGCCTTTTTGAATTAGTCATTGCTCAACCATTTGATCTCTGCAGAGTATTTACTCCAAGATCTTCTTCATTAATGTCAAGATTTTTGGTTGAGCATTAAATGCGGGAAGCTTCAATTTGACAGACTCATCAACTGCTTGGCTTCTAGTTCAAGACTCCAGTTGGCAGTTCTCCATCTGCTCATCTTTCAATTCGGGATTGGTCCGGTTGGTAATTTTCCAGCTGCTTGGTTCACCTGTGGCTTCAGTTGGCTTGTCCTCCATGCTATTTTTCCAGTTCGACTGATCACAACTATTTAAATGGTTGGTCAGTTCGATTGGTCTTATATTGAGCTTGTTTTCCAGTTCAACTGTTCACAAACTGATGAGCAGTTTGTCAACTTGACTGGTCTTATTTTGAACTTGGTCAGCAGTTTGTCTCATGTTCGAACTTTGAGCTGGCTGACTTTAGTTCTGGCCATTATCAGTTTACTTGTCTTCTTGACTTCATTTCAGCTGATATTTGATTTTTAGCCATCAGTTTGATACTTCCAATCTTCAGTTAAACTGTCATGATGTCAGTTTCTTTAATCAGATTGACTGACTTGGTTGTCAGTTTGATTCAAGCTGAGTTATCTTTTGAGCTTTAACCCTCAGTTGGGTTGTTTTTTGACTGGCTAATGCATCTCTTTAGTTGGGTTGACCATGCTCTAAATCAGATTGACTTCTAGCTTCAGCTGAGCTATTTTTGGAGTTTCTTCTTGGTCAGTTTACTTTTCTCCAGCTTGGAACTCCTGCAGATTTTCATAAAAGATTTGCACATGTTTTGACATATCATCAAAACCATCATTCATATTTCCTTGATAGTGTTTCCTAACAAAGGTGCCCCTAGATAAGAGGATGCTATATTGGGCTGAGTTCAAGGTATTTGTTTAATTATATATATGTGTGTTATCTAATAGTGTTATTAATGGAGTTTTTTATTTATGTGTTAATATAGAAGGAGTTTAGGTGGACTCACACAGATGAAGAGGTGCAGCCACTATTTTGGAAGAAATGCGCTGACCGGTATAGGGGCATCGTCTACCACATAAAGAATAACGATTATCATATGGGCAAGAAGCCCAATTTTGTTAGACTTGAGGACTGGCCTGCATGGGTAGCATACTGGCAGGCGAAGGAGACTCAGGAGAAGTCTCGAATGGCCAAGAAAAACCACCTGACCAAGCCCGATGGTCCAAGATCGTCCAGCCAGTCACCACAGAGGCGCCAAATGTGTCGTGGATCATATGCATGATCTGGTACGAGTTATTATAATTATTCAAGTTTATATCATTATATATCATCATAAATTAACACTTATTTATATATGGATTTCATTTTATTTTAATTAACAAGGCTAAAGAACAAAATCTATCCAAGTGGGAGCTTCCTACTATACGTATCTGAAGCTTCACTGTGTAGACGGTCATTGGACCACCGCCAAGGCCAAGGAGAACAAAGTAAGTTTTTAGTAATATGTTAATATATAATATACATACATATATATGTATATGTAAAAAACTTATATTGAAAAATGAATTAAATTTATTTTGATAAATACAAGATGAGTGTGACGCCTTACCTGCAGAGTGGAGAGTTGAGGGTAGGGAGGTGGACATGGGTGAGATTTTCCGCCAGGTGCTGACGCCTGACAAGATGGGGTGCGCTATCGGGATGGAAAACATGGCCACTGTTATTCGTCGCTCGTCTGGAGTTGGATGATCCTCATTGTCATCCAGGCAGGGATCAGGGACGTTGTACACCAATCAGAGCTCAATGCGCGACTAGCTGAAATGCAGACACAAATGGATGAGAAGCTCAGTGCCCAGCAAGCTACTGTGCAGTAGGTGTTGGAGAAGCAGGACATGATGAAGTCTCTGCTTGAGTGGCTTCTCAATCAGTTATCGGGTGGTACTCGTGACGGATCTGGAGGGCCTAATGGAGGGTCAGAGTCATAGTTGTATTAACTGAGGATTGGATACATTATTACTATTATTATGCTACACTTTTACTATATATATATATATGTATATATTATACATTTGTATTAAATTATATGTTATGATGTACAATTATATATATATATATGTTTAAGTTTTATGATCTTTTATTATATTTAGATACCGACAAATATTTAAAAAAATGAATAAAAAATATAAAAAATAACTGGAGACGGAATAGGCGACGGACCATTTGCGTCGCTAGTTTTTTCCTATTTTTTTAATTAAATTCATTTTTTTGGGCGACGGAAACGTTCCGTCACCTAATCCATCGCCAAAAATGGCGACATGCTGAAAAAATACGTTGTGGCTGTGGGTCAGGCCTCGGATATTTAGGCTCATGAAATTTCAGGCTGGGCCGGATCGGGCCCGAATTTTCCACTTAGCTCGGCGGGCTCGGGCCGGGTCAGGTCGGGCGGCCGGTTTTGCCAGCCCTACCTGCAGCCAATAGGCCAAATATGCAACTTGTAGGTTGAGTAACTTTTCTTGTAGCCCACATGTTGAACATATAATCTCCACATATAAGCTGCATAAAATGCATAATAAGGATAAATGAATATTACATAACAATTCACATTGGATTCCCCACCTTTACTTGACTTGAAAATGAAATTAGTTAGATCTTTGCGGCATTTAGAAAGCTTTTGAAAATAAAATAACTTTCTTTGATATCCTTGAATGAATTAGTGTGTTGATGAAAGCAAAATAGCTTCATATTTATAGTGCCAAAAATCTATCGAATATGGAATACTCAAATTAGGGATGATGATGGATTTAATTAAAATTTATTTTATGTAATTGATTGAAGATTTCATGATTTTTTGCATAAAATCTCTTTTGTTTCTTCCACGTGAACTACATTTTAAATAATGGGTATAAAGTAATTATTGGGCTTCACTAATTATTAATAAATAAATTGGGGTAAAATAAATAATAATAATAATAATAAAAACAAAAATACTAATAGTGTCCACAAAAATATGTAAAAACTTTGATGGGCATAAATCATTAATAGTTTCAGGCGCAACCTATATGGATCATAACATTTTAACTAATTCATTTGAACCAACATTCTTAGAAAATGGTAACGGCTAATTTAAAATGATTTTTGATCGTTACATTATGCATTCTGTAAACCATGAATAATATATCTGATAAGAGCAGCGCATTATCTTTTATTTATATTTGAGTTATTTAAATTATTTTTGATTATATACTTTAGTTTGGGTCTGGGCCACTTATGCATGGGCTTTAGGGTTAGGGTTCGCAACTATTATTTATAGGTGTTATTATCTGGAGCAACGGGAGCAGAACTTGGGATTTGGGACGGTATTTTCTATCGTAGGGATTTGGGACAGTATTTCTACCGTATGCCTCAGTTTGAAGAGTTCTTTTTAATATATAGTTCGTATTTCCTGCATCAATCACCTTTACTCTATCAAATTGGTCTGACCTACCGATGATGGTGACTATCTAGAGCAACGAACAATGCCTGGAGGGATTAGAGAAGGTGGTTGAAGAAGTTTATGCCACTCTACAGGACTTTCGCGCCCACCAAGCTTCCACTGATGCAAAACTCGACGCTCTCCTCAAGAATTTATCAATTTCTACTGATGGTACCGACAATGCGTTAAACCCTGAATCTGGGACATATCCGACCGCTCCTCTTCCGGTTCTTCAGAAGATGGACCTTCTTGGCTTTGATGGCATTGATGCCCTACGATGGCTCGCACGTGCTGATCAATATTTTCTCGTTCATGAAACACCGTTGGAGTAGCACTTGAAGCTATCTCTGATTTCCATGTTAGGCCCAGCCATGTCTTAGATGCAACTCTTATTACGCCGCTGCCCGACGTTGACTTGGGCTCATTTTACCCGCGAGCTCCTACTACATTTTGGGAAAAGCTCAACAATTACTGGTTACGAGGCCTTGGGCGCTACAAAACAGGTGGGCTCTCTGGAGGACTACATTGCCGCTTTCGAAGGTACGGTTGCTCAATTTCCAGACTTATCAGATGACCAGTATCTGGGTTTTTTTCTAGGAGGCCTGCAGCACCAGATTCGCATGCAAATTTAAGATACTGCTATCACCGACTACTCTGCCACTGTGCAAATAGTACGAAAAATTGCCCATTCAAACCAGTCTTCATCATTGTCGGCTCGTTCATACTCTACAACCAGCTATTTCTCGTGGCCCTCCTATACTCTGTGACCCACATCTGGAGCTCAGGGCATCTCTCCGCAGCCGCCTCAGCCACAATTTCCTATTTCTCCCACAACCAATGTTGCGGCTTCATGCAACCCCCGTCGTTTCCGCCACATGACTGATGAGGAGTACCTGAAACACAAAGCTACTGGAACGTGTTTTAAATGTAGTCTGAAATTCGGCCCAACCCATCGTTGTCCCTCGAAAACTCTCTCCATGTTCTAGTGGGTGCCATGACAGCAATCCGATTGTCAAGGAGGATGTTATTGGGGACATTCCGTCGGACTAATCTTTGGACTTTAGCCTTGAGGACAAGGCTGTTTCCGCCAGGGGAGCAGTTGATAGAGAGCGGCACATTATCTTTTATTTATATTTAAGTTATTTAAATTATGCACGGGCTTTAGGAATAGGGTTTGCAACTATTATTTATAGGTATCATTATCTGGAGCAACGGGAGCAGAACTTGGGATTTGGGATGGTATTTTCTACCGTAGGGATTTGGGACGGTATCTCTACCGTAGGCCTCAGTTTGAGGAGTTCTTTTTAATTTATAGTTCGTATTTTCTGCGTCAATCACCTTTACTCTATCAATATCATTTTTATTTTTATTTTAATATGATGAAGAAAATCGAAAAAGGCTATTCCATGGATTGAGAAATAGATGTTTTTTATTTCAAAAATTTGTTAGGCTTTAAAGTTTAATTGGAATTTAATACAAATAAATACGGTATATTGAGGAGAGTTAGCTAGACTGTTCAATCTCAATTTTATTTAGAGAAATTTTATTTTTATTTTTGCATTAATTATGTTTTTGGGATGGGGAATCACAACATAATAAATTTAATACTAAAAATGTGGCGATAAATTTTGATACCTCAATAAATATTTTATACAACATTGAATATATATATATATATATGGGAGGGGTTATATAAAAACAATCGCTTCTGTGAGAAATGAGAACACATCTCACACCACACATCTATAAAAAATCAAAGGTCCAGATTTGATGAAAAAAGTGGTGGCAATTCTGTAATATCTGAAAAGTTTTTCGCGCGGGGTATTACCGTAATTTGGTAATTCTTATAAAAATCAAGTAGGATTTGATAACAGATCGTTATGCTAACGAAGTATTATCATAATGCTAATGAAGCATTACAGTTATGCTAATTAAAGTTTTCAAATATTGACAGCGAAAAAATATTCTAAAAATTAATTATAAACCTAATTTGATTTAATAAACCCTAATTAAATGGAAAAAATCATAATTGGATGAAATAAACCTAATTAGATGAAATAAACATTGATTGGATGTGGTAAACCCTAAATGAGTTGGAACAAATCATAATAATAATATATTTGTATTGCGTTAGCATTATGATTTTGCTTCGTCAACATTGCGAATACACTATGTTAGCCTATGACAATACTCTGTCAACATACGTTATAAACCATAATTGGATGAGATAAACCATAATAATCAATTATGAACTATAAACAAAAAATTAAATTTTAAAAAAATAATGATAATTTGATGGAATAAACCATTATCGAGATTAAATAAACCATAATTGAGATTTAATAAACCTAATAAATTTATATTACGCTAGCATTATGATAATTCTTTATTAGCACAACGAATACATTATATTAGCATATGACAAATGCTTCGTTAGGTTGTCATAATGCTGACGAAAAATTATTATATGCTAACGAAATCATTTAAAATCTGGCCACGCGTAAAAATTTTTTTTTTTTTATTTTTCGTTCATATTTTTTCATCTAAACATAGCCTTTCGACATCTTAAATGAAAGATCATGATGAGAGCTTTAATTTGATATACTTTTTGTGTGCATTGGATTAAAAACGAGCAAGTTATGGTCGGTTAAAGTTTTTAAGATTTTTTTTAATTGCTGACATCATCATTTTTAATGGCTTTGGACGAAAAAGCCGTCCTTCCTTTATTTCTTGCCCTATTATTTATGAAATTGCCACCTTAAATCACAACCATTGGATCATTAAATTGGATGGTGTAAGATGGGTTCTCATTTCTCACACCAACAAAGTGTTCTCATATGAACCATATCCTATATATATATATATATGATGTCAAAGGTAACCCGCAGCCGCTACCGTGGTGCGTACTGAGTAAACCCCGCCCATGTATAATAGCCTGCAAATCTACACAGGGGACATAAAGCACACTTGACAGATTTGGTGTGACAGGCTCACACCTAGTGATGGTGTTAGTAGTGCATGGGTCCTTATTAAAAAAATTAAATATCCCTATAAATACGACTTTATAACAGTTAACATCGGATATTTGATGCCTCCTTGTAGTGTGTCCAAATCTCACTTATTAACTTGTAATTATTTGTCCAAGGAAATACCACATATAACATGTAGGCTGCGCATACAAAAGATAATTAACGTACGTACATGCATGTCTTCCAACAACAACTTGCTACGCACATGCTTATTTTTTATTTAAAATTAATACATCGAGTACGATCTCCGAAACATACACTTTAACATCACACATTCAACAGCAGCGGCAGATAGCAAACTTGATCACTCTGAATTATTAATAGGCACGCTGTGAAGCACCACCGTCTCCACCGTGAGGCCGGGCCCGAACCCAAACAGCACCCCCCATTCAAACCCCTCACCAGTGGAGCTCAGCCCCTCCTTGGCAGAGGTCTTCCTCATCTCATCCAAAGTAAACAGCACGCATGCGCTGGACATGTTGCCGTACTCACCAAGCACGTGTCGCGTGGCCCGAAGTTTCTTGGGCTTTAATCCCAGCTTCGACTCCACCTGATCCAGTATCTCGGGCCCTTCCGGATGCGCAATCCAGAAAATAGAATTCCAATCCGAAATCCCCAACGGCCCGAAAGCCTCCTTCAAGCATGTCTCAATGTTCTTTGAGATAATGATCGGAACCTCTCTCAAGAGATGGAAGGTCAGCCCGACTTCACGCAAATGCCCGCAGATCGCACCTTCGCTGTCGGGTAGGATCGTCTGCGCCGATGAGACGAGCTGGAAGAGCGGCCGCTCGACCCCGACCATGGGGTCGGACCCGACGATGACTGCGGCGGCGCCGTCACCGAACAGAGCCTGCCCGACGAGGGTGGAAAGATGAGACTCGCACGGGCCGCGGAAGGTGACGACGGTGAGTTCGGAGCAGACGATCAAAACCCTAGCGCCGGCGTTGTTCTCGGCGAAGTCCTTGGCCATGCGGAGAACAGTGCCGCCGGCGAAGCAGCCCTGCTGGTACATCATGCAGCGCTTGACGGAGGGGCTGAGGCCAAGTAGCTTGGTCAGCTGGTAGTCGGCGCCGGGCATGTCGACGCCGCTGGTGGTGCAGAAAATGAGGTGGGTGATCTTGGATTTGGGCTGCCCCCATTCCTTGATGGCATTCTGCGCCGCCTCTTTACCCAGCTTTGGCACCTCCGCCACCAGGATGTCTTGCCGCAAGTTGAGCGATGGCGTCGTGTACGACGCCAAGTTCGGATTTTCCTTCAAAAACTCCTCCGTAAGATGCATGTAGCGTTTCTTGATCATGGAGTTATTGCCTGCAATAAAAATAAAATTGAAATTGAAAATTATTATGCTGTAAAATAACTCGCACGTTTTTCCTATATAAATTTCATAAATGAAATCTCTACTTCACTTTGTATTCCACTATCAATTTTACTGTTTTAATCATGTTTAATATAAAAATTAAATTATTAAATATAATCGATCATAGTTAACATTTACTGCTAAATATTATTGAAATTTTTAAAAATTATATACCCTAGTTATGGTATAATAAACCCTACTTAACAATTGTAAAATTAAACCACAACGAAATTCAAATTGAAGAAAAACTAATAAAGTTCAAAATGAGACACTAAATGGAACACATAAAGGGTGCGAGAGCACACGAATTTATATGTTACACAAGTAGTGCTTCACTCTCGATATCAAAATAATTAAAAGGGAGGAGTTTTAGCAGGTGAATTATATAAATCTTACATATGCGCTTGAATTTTTCTTTAAGGTCAGTCTTATGTTCACTGTTTGTGATGCGGAAGTAGTAATCAGGATAGGTGCTCTGGTCAACACAATTTGCCGGCGTAGCGGTGCCGATTGCCAACACAGTGGCAGGGCCCTCGGCCCGTTGAGCACGGTGGATGTCCTCGACGGTCACCATTTTCTTCGCGGGAAAAACGTTGCTTGCAGCGGTGGTAGATAGTGGGATGTGTGAATTTTTTTTATTTTCACTATTGCATAAAAATTATAGGTTGGGGGATATATATATATATACACGGTCGAGTTGTATGGTCTGTTTCTTTATGCTGTTTTGCTCAAACTTTTCTAAGTTTGAATTAAATTCTCAACTTCGGAAGGACATGCAACATTTTCCACCAAACTCTCCAGGTTAAATAATTAATATTCCTTCAACAAGTGGGCATGAAAGTCCTGAGTTCTTTTAACGAGCTCTTCCGTGTGTTGGTATCACCACGTATGTATGCAAATTAATTAGCTAGAAGGACATGTTATTAAATAATTAATTGGTGGGATAAAAAATATGAATGTCATTTTATGCACTATTTAAAAGGACTGGCCACGTGAGTAAATACTGCATAGGAGTAATAACATTAGTGAGTTTGATTGTGTGGAATGACATGTGTGAGAGATCTGATGGAGAAGTGAATGTTCATTATATCTATGTTATGGTAATACTTGACAAAGCGGTTTAATAACAGTTAAAGTGATTTTTCACCATTGATAAAATAAATAAAGTTAAGTGGTCAATAAATCAGTCATGTATAAAATTCACTGTATGAACTCTCCCCCATAATCATCCATTCTCTTTAATAGTTTTAATAAAAACTTTATGTTATTTTTGTTATTCAATTTAAGTAGTCTTTATATAATTGGTACTTTCATAAAATTTCAGTATCTAGATATTGACAACGTATTTGTATTTTAGTTTAGTAATTTTATCAAGATTCAGTCATTATGGGAAAACACTACTCTTACTCATTGATGTGTTACAGTAATACCAATGATATCATTCACTTTCGGTTATAATTTTGTTAACAAACAACAGGTCACCCACTTGCCTATCCCTAAGGCCAACCCTACAACTTGGTTATGGTCCCCCCAAAAAAAATAAGAATAGGGTTATGGATGAAAAATTTTATTGCAAAAGAATTTAGTCCTACAACACCATATGACTAGTGAGAAACTATGTAGGCAGCTGATCTAAATTAAAACTTATATTGAACATTTATAACATAATATTAGTATAACACTTCATTAATAAAATTTTATGATTTTTAACTTAAAATTCTTATAAATTATAACTCATTACAGCACATAATTTTTAATGTTAAATTTAATTTTTATATATTTGTTCTAATTATAAACTTTGAATAATGAGTTACTTTATAGGTTCTAGTAGAAAAGGATTCATTTATTTAAATCTCAAGTCTATTTATACTTTCATGATCAATTTGTCTTTAGATCAATTTTTACATAAATATATATTTCTCATTTACTTAAAAATGTCAACATTTATAATTTAATTTAAACGGCTAAAGTCCATTTACACAAGTTTATTCCAAGTTAATCTTGATTTCAATATTTAATAAACATAAATACACCAAAAAATAATAATACAAAAATGAATAATTATGAAATTTAAAATTTTCCAGTCGAATTTCCCCCTCCCCCAGCCCGAAATGAGCCAAAATTCTGCTGGAATTTTATTAAAAATAAAATTAAAAATATTAAAATATTCTTATTTGATTTTTCTACTAAAATATGCACTACTACAAAAATCTAATAGACAACAGTTATTATTCGTTGTTCCCGGGCTTTCCGAACCGTTGTCTAAAGTGGTATTTTGTGGCCGAATTGACAAGGGTTTTGTACCGTTGTAAAACTATATTAGACAACGGTGCACGATCGTTGTGAAATAATTAACCGTTGTTTGCTTGGTGTAAAATGACAGCAGTTTGTTTCAAAATCGTTGTCTTCAAAAGTCTAGATTCAGCAATAAATAATGGTTTTAAACAGAACTGTTGTAACATAAGCATATTAGACAGTGCTTTCTACGTAAATCGTGTCTTTTAACATTGTTATTTTGCAAAAACTATGTTGTACTTTTTTTGCTTTTCTTAATCCAACAACGATTTATTTGAAAAACCGTTGTATCTTTTAGTTAATATGACCATTTTGTTTTGTATTTGTTAGTTTGTTTTTGAAATTGTACACCTGTGTGAGAAGTATCTCTTTGCATAACGTTCATACAAAAGTTGTTTGAACATTATAGAGATGCTCATAATAAAGTTTAAGAACATTATTGTGAATTGTTGAGTATGACGTGTTCTAGATGATGTTATCACTTCGTTGATAACATTGCAATCAATGTCGTACCTAATGTTGTCCGTCATTCTCGGCACACCCAGTATAACACTCGGATCTCTAACCTTATCCTTTCCTAGTATTTTGAATTAATTTATTTTAAATTAATCTGAATAAATTGTGATTTTTGTCACATATCATTTTCCACGATTTAAGGGATTTATTAGATATTTTATTTTAATTTAAAACGTGGATTATGCTTGATTTTGACTAGGTCAGAATCTGTTCCGAGTTTCAAGGGACGTGATGTTCCCCACTTCGTCTTAGACACTAACCGTTGCAAAGAACATGGGTCGCTGGAGTAACCACCATTGTTACACGATGTTGAAGAACGTGTACCACGCAGTGCAGAGGACGGTTATCTCGAGTCCAGTTCAGCAAGGGTAGTGGAAGACGGTAGTTTTGCATCCAACTCATCAAGGATCGTGTGGAAACTACTCAACCGAGATGGAGGAAGTATTTAAGGTCTCCTTAGACCTTAAAATCATTTATGCAAGAAGGTTATCACCGTGGTTTGTGAGAAGCTCTGAATCTTGCATCTAGTGTCATCTCTGAAATCCAAGACATCTTCCTCGACATCTGCCTAGCGTCCCAATCAGCTGGAGACTTTCATTCCAGTTGTGTGTGTAGGTTAGATAGTCAACTTTGAGAAGTCTATGATTTAGAGTGACTAGTTGTAATCTATCTATGTGTTTAGATAGGTTTGTTTTTGAGTGATTATTCGAGTGAGTGAAGCTAGGATAGTCCTCTGTATGTTTAATGCAGTGTTGTCAAGGGAGTGAACCGAGACAACATTAGCATTGTTTTTGTGTTTCACTTGTGATAGTGAATTTCGCCTTGAGGCAATCACACACCGTAAGGAGTCACTACAAGAATTCAGGATTTTACCCACATGCAAATGTGGCTAAAACTATACTTATGTGTGAGTGTAACTCTTTACCCACACATAATATAAATGTCAACAAGTGTGGTTATATTTCTGCAGGTAAAACGTTTTAACCACACATATATGCATGTGTAGATAAATCCATAAGCATTGCCTACACATATATATGTCACTAATTATATAAATTATGTGTGTTTAAATATATTCTAGCATTACAATAATGATGATGTGTCATTTGATGTGGCATGTTATTTATAATATTGACATGTGGCAATTTTTAAATGTGGATATAGACTTTAATTTATGTGTGGGTAATAATTTTTTAGTAATTTAATATAAGAAAATTAATTATATATATATATAATATTTGTGTAAGCAATAATATTATAAATATATAAAAATATACCAATGTGAATAATAAAATTTTATTTCTTACATTATTTGAGTAATATATTACATAGTTTTGAGTAGTACACCGAACCAAAAAATAAATATAAACATACAACACATTAAAATATAACAATGCTATAATATTCATCTATGTTTCTTTCTAACATTTTCTAAATATGCTTTCTTTAGAAAATACAACTATGTCATCGGAATCAACATCCATGGTATCTCATTGATGCTTGCGAAGAGCTTTAATTTCTTGATCCATATTGAACTCTTGTAATTTTCTTTGAAACAAGTCGATTTTTTCTTTCCACCTCAATTTGCTGCATGAGTAAGAATAAGATATTAGTACCATGGACAACATAGCAAACGGAAAATGTATTAAATTGAGCTAGTGCATCTAGTAACCCAATACTTCAAAAATTTAAACCTCACCGCGACTCCTAAAGGAGTAGGAAATTAATAGAGTCGAAAAGAAAACAAATTAATATGACAACCAAATCTTCACAAAAAAACAGAGCTTTATAGAACTCAACTCCTGAGTTGATATCAACTGCAAATGTAAGAAACATAAAAAGGTGAAAATCTCAGTTTTAATGCAAACAAAATAATTAAATGGAAGGTAGAATACTAGCAATCAAAGGAATAATAAGAAAACTTTCAGTTCGAGGCAAGATATTGGTAGCATAAACTATTCAAATAGAACTCTGTTGCACTTCATTAAAACCATAAGCCATTCCTTGCTTTCAACAACAGATGAACATAAATATTGGTTGCCATTGGAGTTCCTGAAATTTAGAGACGCACATTCAAATAAACACAAGCTCGTAACTATGTGCAACCTAACAACAATACATCAACTACAACCACATGACAATACATCGCCGAAAAAATAGAGAACAAAGTTTTGAAAGAAGAAAAAAACTAAAACAAAAAAGGAAAATAAGCAATGAAGACTTACGAGCTTAATCATTTCTTTGAGAACAGAGACGACCTGCTCGTCAACTTTGAGCAGGAAGCATTCCTAATTAAGAAACAAAAATACACTAGGAACACGCATAGGCACTGAAATAAAAATTTATGCTCCACCTTCGATTGATCAATGTTGCGATATTGTTATCGCTAATAGAAATTTAATTGGAGTAAGCTTTTAGCCGACTGTCCATCCAAATCGATTGTTAAGAGCTCTCCAATACAATGTTTTGCCAATTAACTATTCAATTTCCACTATGATGATGATGATAAAGAATTTTGACAGCGCAGGGTAAAACTAATTGAGAACTATCGTGGGAAAAATAGAGAAGTTGATGAAGGTAAGGTGTTTGTTTTAAGATGAGGGAGAGGAAAACTAGTTAATTTCTTAGATATGGGAAGACTAGGAAGAAAACTGCCGCTAGTCCGAGTTTTGGAGGGATTTTTTGTATATGGGAGGAGGGAAGTGAAAAATTTTCAATTTTTTGGTATATGGAGGGGAAAGTGAATTTTTTTCTTTTTCTGATCTTTTTCTGAATGGCGGAGAGAATAAAATCTTAAAATAACAATTGAATTTTTTTTTTTAATATTAAGGGTCGTGCTATTTTTTTTATTTTTCTTCCCTATGCATATAATAATATTCTTAGTGGCAAAGGCAATCGTATAGTATATAAATATTTTTAGAAAAATGTATAAACTATAAAATTAATTGTACATATTGTTTTTGCTCGAGTGCGTTTTTCTAAATTGGAATTTGAGATATTGTTTCTGTTCAACTATTTGGCAAAATATTTTGAATGAATTAAGCACATTTTAATTAGAATAATATGTTATAATATTTGATTATAGCTTTTTTTTTTCTTTTTAATTCTGTCGTTGGGAAGCAAAAACAATTAAAATAAATTTCTATATATAAATTTATATATTTTTTTTATCTCTAAACCTCTTTAATATTTTGTCTTAGGACATATATATTGTGAATTTGGCACTAAATGAAAATAAATAATCTTTTTGGATCGTACTCTATAAAAAAAATTTAAAATAATGCATACGACACATTAAAATATACATGATCATAATGTAGTTATATACCGTTAATTAATATATCCAATAAAAGCATAGCAGGTAATAACTACTAACAACTTCACGTAAATTCTAAAGACACAATTTTAGATGAGTTAAAGTTGTTTTAAAATATAAAACAAAACATCTCTAAAAAATTATAAAAACATGATCAACATATATCATCAAGGTCATAATCAATCAAGATTATCAATAGCTCACCATGATTTAATATAACTGACCATGATCCGATTATAAACGAAAGAAATTGATACAATATCTTTTTCAATCAATATATGTTACAACTTCAGAAAATCACATTCAAGTACTTCAAATCTTGATCCTCAACATTAACCACATAAATTTTAGGAAAGTTTGGTTAGCAGGGAATCTGGCTTTGAAAAATAATTTAATTCCTTATTTTTAAATTTATGTGTTTGGTTTAATTTTTTGGGAATTTGGTTACTTACTTCAAGAACAATTTCATTATTCATTTTTTCATCCATTATTTTTATTATTTTTAATAATTATAATTAAATTGTATTTATAATTTTTCAATAAAAAAATTGAAAATATTTTTTATCTTAAATTTTTTGTGGATTATTGTTAGTTTTTTATTATAAAGTTTTGACTTTCAACAAAAAAATATTTAAAAAAACAAAATCCTACTTTTGTAAATTAATGCAATTTTTTATAATAATTTTTTTTGTGCCGGTTTGTAATTATACAATTTTACTTATATATATTTTTAATTCTTAATTTATCTTTATTTATTTATATATTTTCTTAATTGCTAATTTATTTTCTTGTTAGAGGAGGAGAATGATGATCGAACCCTAAACCCTAAATGGCTGAAGAATACCCTAAACTACAAGTCTACAATATTATTAATTTATCTTAATAAACAAACTTGATTAATTTAAAAAAAAATATTAAAATGAGAATCCTGATATTTTCCTTATTATGCTCCAAACACTGGATAAATAATTTGTAGCATTCATTTTTCTCAGAATCACATTCTTAAAAATCATATGACCAAATAACTTTACTTTCCTATATGTGATTATTTATGTCTCCGAAGTATTATAGGATATAATTTTTTAGAAATTTTATCGATTTAGGATCCCAAAACATGTTTACTATCAATCTGGAATTTGAAATATGAAATATATCAATTTATAGCTAAAATTTAATAGATAATTAATGAATGAATTTTTATTAAAAATAAATATAAAAAATAATGTAAAAATAAAAAAAATGAAAATACTTAGGGGGGTGTATTGGATTGAGATTTCGTTGGACTTTTAAAAGTCCATGGATTTATAAAATCCATAGACTCCACATGGAGTCTCCCAACTCCACGCAGAGTCTAGCGGATTTCGTATATGGATTTCGACGGATTTTGAACGATTTCAATGGAATTGAAATCCTGTTTTCCAACGCTCGGTGGAACACAACGAGCGTGCATCCGAGAAAAAATTGAACCGCACGACCGCTGGCCCGAACGGCCGCTGGGAAGCCGGGCATAGAACACCCAGCGACCGCTGGGGTAGTGTTTGATGTGGTTGGGAGGATTTCGGTCATCTGATTTGCTCAAGGCACGTGCTTTAATTTTGGAAGATATATCATACTTATATATATATATATGATGCATATATGTTATTCTCGATCAGGTGCTTAAAAAACAAATCCAGCCTCTAACTGAGCAACAGTTAGTGGGCATTTGCAATCTACAACAAGCTCTTCACCACTCCCTCGTTGACACGTTGTCGTCCACCTCTGCGGACTACATGACCCAGATGGCACTTGCAATGACAAAGGTTACAATAATTGAGAATTTCCTTAATCGGGTAATGCTGTGAATGATTTATCACCTTACATTTCATCATATCTCTGCCTCCGCTGCTTTTTACAATAAGTTATAACTAAGCAAGCAACACTAATATTAAACCCAGTGGCGGCTGGCACCCAGTGGCCGCTGGGGTGTCATCCTCAGCGAAGCCAGCGGCCGCTGGCTTCGGGTGACCGCTGAGGTTCCAATTTTGTGTACCCACCGGCCGTTGGGTCACAACGCTCCCCGAGTTTTTCAAATCCATCGAAATCTCGTGTCTGAAGGTCGGATTTCATCCTTCTTAATTTTCACGTGAAATCCATCTGAAATCCAACGAAGTCAATGACTTTTCAAAGTCCGTGGATTGTTGAATACCTTAAAATTTTGATGGACTTTTAAAAGTCGTGATTGAATACACCAGGATTTCATTGGACTTTTAAAAGTCTGGATTGAATACACCAGAATTTCATTGGACTTTTAAAAGTCTGGATTGAATACACCCGGATTTTAAAAATCCAATGAAATCCAACGAAATCTCAATCCAATACACCCCCCTTAGTCTCGTATATTGATAATATCAATTACTCAAGCCCTAAATTTAGGTTTTTCATTTTTACAATTCCTAAATTGATGGCTAACCTACCTTTGCTATCCTAAATCACTAAATAATTATTTTCTTTTTTGTTGCACTATTGTTAAATCAGTATTGTTTGAGACTGATTTTTGTTTAAGATTGATATATCTTTTTTTTTTAGTGTGTGTCGTGATCAGAGCAAACAGACTTTTTAGTTCATTCATTATTTTATTTTTTAAATTCGGGTAGAAGTGGTATTTATGTCATTGGGTGCTTACTGCTTAGTAATATTTTTACTTTTTTTTGTAGAATCAGTTGTAATATTTTATATCATTATTTGAAAAAAAATGGGTCCCAAAAGAAAAAGGGTTTTATTGTTGGCCAGTTGGGATATATTATTGATTTTTTTTTGTACAAAATTTAGATTTTGTTTTATCAAATTAAATTTCAACTGATTCTATCAAAATAGAGGCGGAGGCGTGGAGGACAACACGTTTCAAATAAAAATAATTAGAAAAATCTATAAAAAAATAATTAAATTCTAAAATATATTAACGCATAAGTGCTTCTTAGATTTGGGTTAATGCCATCAATATATGTTGTAACAAAATGTATTATTACAAGAAAACCAAAATATTATTCTTTTCTCAAAACAAAAAAAAACTAAAATATTATTCAAATTGCAAACCTGAAAAATGAGGAGGGTCATTTATTTTTGGTCTTTAACCATGCACATACATAATTTGTAATTATGTGTAGCTAATATATATTCGAATTTTCCACGTAAGCACAACAGTACACGGATGTCACTTTGTCAAAATATAAATATGAGTATTTTAATATATATATATATATATATATAGAACTGTGATTATAATATTTTTGCCACACTTATGAAATGACAATAGATGAAGAAATATGTCAAGTTGATTTACCTACACATTTTCTAATTATGTGTGGCTAAACAACCACACATTTTATGTGTGGCAAAATTATGTGTGGCTAAAAAATCAATTTCTTATAGTGGCATGATTTAAAACTTGTTTTGTGTAAAGTTCTATTTACGTTTCCGCTGCATGTTGAAGGCAATGTGGTAATACTAGCTTCAACATTATCTTTAACTTTGCAATTTACATCCGTAATTCACATTGTTTCAGGCAACAAATTCTAACAAGTGGTATCAGAGCAGGTACTTGACACACTAAGTACTCGATCCGGTGTTGCTTGAAATCTGTGATGGATATTCAAATCAATCAATGTCGTCCTCCTGCTCTAGATAGCAATGGTGGTAACTATGTCATGTGGAAATCTCGAATGAAGATCTACATCAAATCTATCGATGAAAGATCATGGATGATAGTTATTGAAGAATGGAGCCCTCCTAGGATGGAAGGTCCGAATGGAGATTTTGTGTTAACTCCGGAATCTCAATGGACAAATGATGAGAGAATTATCTCAAATTTTAATGCTCACGCTCTGAATGCAATTTTTGTTTCTGTCGATGTTCCATGTTTCAAGATGATTTGTAATTGTGTTACTGCATATCAAGCATGGACCATTCTTCAGGAACATTGTGAAGGGTCTGCCAGTGTAAGGAAGACCAAACTGAGATTACTCACATCAAAATTTGAAAATTTGCGCATGTTTGAAGATGAAACTATTTCATCTTATGCTGAAAAATTATGTGAGATCTCAAACCAATCTTCCGCACTTGGAAGTCCAATTTCTAATGAGAACACGGTGAGCAAGTTGCTTCGAACTCTGACTGAAAGATTCAATATGAAAATTTCTGCAATAGAGGAAGCACACGATGTTGGAACCATAAGTATGAGTGAAGCGGTCAGCATCTTACTAACATTTGAGATGAATCTGCAAAATCAGAAAGCAAACTCAACTGCAAAGGGAATTGCTCTCCAGACAACAACTGTGTCATCTGATGTTCATAATGATGTTGACAGTCTTCAGGAGATCAATGAGGAAGAGAATCTAAGTGTTGCACTACTGACAAAGAAGTTCAACTCACTGGTTCATTCTATGAAGAAAAGCCCCCCAAATATCAAACCTCGACGGCTGTTTGACTCTCCATCTTCATCAACTTTAAATTCTGGAAGATCAAATGTCAAGAAGGAAGTCCCTGATACTGGGAAAGACATTGATTCAGTTCAATGTAGAGCATGCTCTGGGTATGGACATTATTCAAATGAATGTCCAACAACATGAAGAAGACAAAGAAATAATTTTAATGTTGTTCTCAGTGATGAGTCTGATACTGAAAATGATTCAGATCAGAGGGTGTTGTTCATCAATGTGATGGAGGAAGACGATCATATTATTGATGCCTTGAATGGTATTGATGAACTTGATGGTCTGGACGTTGAAGAATGTGAAATTGAAGATGAGGTTCTACCAGATGTTGAAGAGAAAGTCACTGAGATCTCTTCCAACACTACTAATTGGTATGAAATGACTCTACTGGATGAGTTTAAGCATACTTCTGAGTTCAGAGAGGTTAATCCACTGGAAGAACGCCCATCTGCCTCTCTTGAAGAAGTCAGTGATGTTGTGAATGAAGTTTGCAGTCAATGGACAGCTCAATCCAAAGAACTGAAATTTCTTATGAAAGAAAATCGGTGTATTAGAGAGAAGATTGTGCGACTGGAAATCAGACTCACCAGGAGAGATGCTGAAATCACCAAACTAAAGAAGGAAGTGGAGAGCACCTCAAGAACGTTTCAGAAATGGAATTAAGGAACGAATGTCCTAAATGAAGCCCTAACATTGGGACAGACAGACAGAGCTGAACTGGGATTCTCAAACAAAGTTTCCATGACTTCATCAAATCACAATGTTGTGAAATTTGTGAAGGAGAACAACCCAAACATGTCTACAAGAACATTATAGAGATGTTCATAATAAAGTTCAAGAACATTATTGTGAACTGTTGAGTATGACGTGTTCCAGATGATGTTATCACTTCATTGATAACATTGCAATCAATGTCGTACCTAATGTTGTCCGTCATTCTCGGCACACCCAGTATAGCACACGGATCTCTAACCTTATCCTTTCCTAGTATTTTGGATTAATTTATTTTAAATTAATCTGAATAAATTGTCATTTTTGTCACATATCATTTTCCACGATTTAAAGGATTTATTAGATATTTTATTTTAATTTAAAACTTGGATTATGCTTGATTTTGACTAGGTCAGAATCTGTTCCGAGTTTCAAGGGACATGATGTTCCCCACTTCGTCTTAGACACTAACCGTTGCAGAGAACATGGGTCACTGGAGTAACCGCCATTGTTACACGATGTTGAAAAATGTGTGCCACGCAGTGCAGAGGATGGTTATCTCGAGTCCAGTTCAGTAAGGGTAGTGGAAGGCGGTAGTTTTGCATCCAACTCATCAAGGACCGTGTGGAAACTACTCAGCCGAGATGGAGGAAGTATTTAAGGTCTCCTTAGACCTTAAAATCATTTATGCAAGCAGGTTATCACCGTGGTTTGTGAGAAGCTCTGAATCTTGCATCTAGTGTCATCTCTGAAATCCAAGACATCTTTCTCGACATCTGCCTAGCGTCCCAATCAGCTGGAGACTTTCATTCCAGTTGTGTGTGTAGGTTAGATAGTCCACTTTGAGAAGTCTAGGATTTAGAGTGACTGATTGTAATCTATCTATGTGTTTAGATAGGTTTGTTTTTGAGTGATTATTCGAGTGAGTGGAGCTAGGATAGTCCTCTGTATGTTTAATGCAGTGTTGTCAAGGGAGTGAACTGAGACAACATTAGCATTGTTTTTATGTTTCACTTGTGATAGTGAATTTCACCTTGAGGCAATCACACACCGTAAGGAGTGTGATTTAAAACTTGTTTTGTGCAAAGTTCTATTTATGTTTCCGCTGCATGTTGAAGGCAATGTGGTAATACTAGCTTCAACATTATCTTTAACTTTGTAATTTACATCCGTAATTCACATTGTTTCAGGCAACAAATTCTAACATGAACGTTATGTTGTTTGCAGAAAGTAAAGCATGCAGAGGTTTGGTAACTGTGTTCGATCAATCGATCTATACCAGGGGGACTTGTCAAGTCCGTGAGAAATAATTCACTACTCTGGTGTTACGTTTACTTAGAATTTTACACGACGCTGACCTCCCGTCACTCGAAACTTGTTCTACTCGTACACCCTCTTTCACTAAATTGAATCGTAAGATTCCCTCACAACCTAGATGTCTATCCTATCTAGTTCCCATAGAAAATCCCTCCCGAGACTCCTTTTGACAGTGTATGAACAAGTATGTTTTAATACACACTGACTAGAACATTAATCTCTAGTCTAAGACACAACCGTAACTATGTGGCTCAAAATAGTTAGAGCTCTTAAAACTATTCTTGTACAGTACTTCTGTTTGGTGTGTATGTGTCTCCCTAACAAGTCTGTATCCCAAGCTATTTATAGAAGACAAAGATAACCTAAACATGGGAACAGATGACCTAATCTGATTTGAAAACAAACAAGAAAACTTTCCTTATTTGGAACTGAGATCAAGTTTGATCCATGTTATGATTTCTTCCATCTTTAGGAATATGCCTTTGACTTCAGTCTTGATCACTTCAGTTGAATATGGCAGCTTCTAGATAGATATCTTAATCTCCCTTTGGTTGTAAACCTTGTTGGTCCCGGGCGAGTCGGTATCAGTTTAGAGGGGGGGTGAATAAACTGATTCAAAAACTTTTACTTTAGATGCGGAAAATAGGGCCCTTTGACTCGCTTGAAGAGATTTATCTATGCAGCAAATTGACAATCAGTTGAGACAATTTAAGTGCAACTTGTGTGATGTTGTTTGCAGTTAGAGGTATGCAATAATTAATAAGTACATCACACAAGAGATTTATAGAGGTTCGAAGTCTCAAACTTCTACGTCCTCTCTTCCTTTCGCAGAAGGGCAACTTCACTATATAACTTGAGTTCCTTTACAAATTACACAATGAAGGACAGTTTGCTGAACCTGGTAACTGCTCACTACCTCAGCTGGTCGACGGCTCACACTTGAAGTCCCTAACTGCTCGCTAGGAAGGTAGGTGCTATTGTCGTCTTTACAAGGTTTTAGATCTCTTTCTATCTTCAAGAGGTTAATCTTGAACAAGGGGGTATCAACTGATGTGCTTCTTTGATTGAGCTGATTAGTTGATCTTTGAATGACTGGAGCTGAGAAGGTTTCTCTGGCTGAATCGTCGACAGCTTAGCTGATTATGTTGAATAGTGAACTCTTCTTCTCAGTTTGACTTTCGCAGTTTCTATCGAGCGTTTCACTTGAGCTTGAGTGGGAGGAAGAAAGAAAAGCTCTGCTTGTGTATGCGAAGGTTGGTAAGGATTTCTAATTGCGAAAAGTGTTTAGAACTCTGATTCACCCGTCCTTTATAGATGAGTGATTTTATGACCGTCGAGCTCCATTTTCCATTTGATCAGTAGCTCTGTTGGCTCATCAATGGCATATGATACTAAATGATCGCTTGGATCATTTGGTTGAAGTAGTCGTTACTCTGCCAATCGATCTTCATTAAATTCTAGGATCTTTGTAGGAGCATTTATTCCAAGATATGCTGATTTAAGCAATACACTCCATAAGTCTTCTGGCTTCAGTTCTTCTGGCAGTTTGAAAGCTCAGTTGGCAGTTTTGGATTTCTCAGCTTAGTTGCAGTATCGTCCCAGGTGGCAGTTCTGTGCATATCAACTGAGTCTGGCTATCGCTCCAGTTGACAGTTCTGGGTTTGTCAGCTGAGATTTGGCCGTTGCTCCAGTTGCCAGTTCTGGGCTTGTCAGCTGAGATTGGCCGTTGCTCCAGTTGGCAGCTCTGGGCTTGTCAGCTGAGATTGGCCGTTGCTCCAGTTTGCAGTTCTGGGCTTGTCAGCTGAGATTGGCCGTTGCTCCAGTTGGCAATTCTGGGCTTGTCAGCTAAGATTCTATCAGCTTCTTCAATCTTCGGTTAACTCCTTTCTTCCTCAGTTCAGCTGACTCGGTTGTCAGCTTGCTTTGATCGGTATGACTCCTCAGCGAAGTTGAACTTTAGACTGGATGACATGTCTTTCAACTTGTGGGTCATTCTTCAAATTGGTTGACTTTGACTCTTCTAGAGTTCTTCTTTGAAGATGCCCTGGGCTGATCAGCTTCGATCTACATCTAGAATTTTGGTCAGTTTTTCATAAGTAATTTTGACATCTCATCAAAACCTGATCTAGGGGTTCCTTGATAGTTTTTCCTAACAATTTCTCCCTTTTTGATGATGTAAAAACCTTGCTAATGATGATGGAAAAACTGCAAGTGTAGAATATGCATTAAATAGAATCTTTCAGTTATTACACATTCATAGCATATTGAGACAAATTGGCTCATGATTTTCATTTAGTTATTAGAGCATTTGTCATTCAGATATCAGAGCATGTAATATTCGTAGCATATTGAGACACATTGGCTCATGATTTTTATTCAGTTATTAGAGCATTTGTCATTCATGCTTATCATTCAAATATTAGAGCATGTTCAAATATCAGAGCATGTTAGTTTTAAAAGCAATTTGGGCTTATTCATGCTTCTCATTCAAGTCTCAGAGTATGACTGAAGTATTTAGAGCATAATGAATTATGTCAGATTTTTCAAGTTTGAAGCAAAATCAAGATCAAAAACTTGTATTATATATTCATTATTAGGCATATTTTCAAGAGATTCAAGAGTTAGTAGTTGAGACTACTAATCTACTTCCTGAATGTTACTCCGATTGCTCTTATTCCTTTTGCTTGATTTTCCTTTTCCGTGAATTCCTTATAATGTCCATGCTTCCCCCTGAAGCTAATCTTCCCCCTCATGATGGATTTCTCTTTGAATTTGGTCCCAAAGAGTCATGCATCCACCATACTGTCCATCATCATATTGTCCATCTTCCCTCTTTTTCGCATCATCCAAAAAGTGAAGATGATCACATGATGGTAATGACAAATTTGGCAGAAAAGTGAAGGCGGTTGCCAAATTGTCATTTTGAGCTGCAGGAACTGAAGGCATTGGCATGGTCGGAGAGAGCCATGCATAGGCATCTTCAGTTGGCATGAACTGACCTGGATCAGAGATATCTTGATCTCTGAAGCTCGTGGGGGCCTGGCTGGTGAAGATTTCTTCAGTTGAAGGGAGTGATGGATCACCAACGACGGGTGCGCACGAGGAGTTGGTTGGTTCATTATCGGGGAGAGGGTCATCAGCTGGTATACTAAGCTGGAGTTGCTTGATCATTGAATCCATGATCTCCGAAAGCGTACGAGGTGAGGAAAGTGGATAGTTCATCCAGTTTCGACTCCATGATCCCTCTCTGATCCAGAAGGCTGAGCCACGGGTATGTATGAGGTGAAACATAGTTGACTCATCTAGTTGAAAGCGCCAAATTTAATACTGCAAGTACCGCCGCAGTTGTGTGAAGAGGGAGGAGTCGGAGTCCTCAATAAGACCAAAGCAGCTTCGGAGCTGGTGGTCGAGAACCTATTCAAAATCAACCTTAATATAGTCATTTTGGACTAAAGGTGGAGGTTGGGAGCTGGCTTATATTGTGAGCTGATCACTCAACCTTAGAAGAGATGCATTTGCCATCATTAGCTCTCTTTCGTCAGTGGAGCTGACGGTTGTCTCTAAAGGTGCCTTTCCATGATCTGAGCTGGAAGGCCCCTGTTGATGTTAGCACTTTGGGGTAGGATGGCAGTAGATTGTGGGAAGCATGTCCTGTCTTCCAAGTAGTTCACCAGTTGGTATGATCTCATCAAACTGGCTTTGTATGATGCGGCTTATGCGGTTCATAAAGCCGACTCTTTCTCTGAATGTGCCAGTTGAAGGATCAAACATCGCTCGCTCGACGTTGGCTCTCAGTTGCGCCAGAATGTATGAAGCCCAGTCGGCTTGACATCCAAAGTAGAGGGCTGCAGTGATATGAGCCTTGATCTCGGAGAGATGAACGATCTCAAAGTTGCCATGGATAATATGGCTGGTGATATCCAGAAGCTGGATGATATCACTTTGCAAGCTCTCCTTTAATCTGTGCGAACTGTCGTTGTGGTGCACATGAGAAAGCTTCCAAATTTTCCATAACTCATGTTTGGATGGCAGATTTAAGTTCATTACGTCTGCACTTGTGCCGGGCAGCTGTAGAGTGGAGATCATCGTGTCCTTTGTGACTGTGATCACTTGATTCTTTACGGTGGAAATGATATTGTCGCCGTTGATAGTTGCATTGTAATAGAACTCAGCGACATACTCAGGTATATTCTTGACCGGTAACTGTGTCAAGAAGGGAAGCAATCCAGTCGCCGCCAATGGTCGATAAATTTGTTGAAAGACATCCGGACCAAGACGTGCATTTAGTATCTTTAGATTTAGAGATTTATCCTTCCTCATTTTTCGTTCAAGAGCTTTAATGTCTACCATGGAAAATGGAGGCTTCATTTCTGCAAAAGAAAGATATTCAGTTTTAGAGATGTAACAAGGTAGATGAGAGAGGGAAGGCTTAGCAACAGATCGGGTGAGAGGGAGAGAGAGAGAGATTATCAGGTGATCGGAGCCTTCATCTCTTTGCTCATATTTATGCATCTATGCATGCAAGAATCGAGAGTACTCGATGGCTTTTCTTGGCTGATCAGCCATCTGATTTGATGGTTGATTAGCTGAATTATTGATATATGTATCTCAGCCGTTCAACAGTTGAATGGCTTTATGATCGTGTGGCTGAGATGAAATCATTTTGAAAAATAGGGTAGTTGCCATAAATAGCGAAATATTTTCTGCAGATCTTTCCGTTTATAGCGCATTAAAATATATATTTTCTTTGCCTTTGAGAAGTGTTGGTTTAAGATCCATGCAGAGATATTAATGACAACTTGTATCATTTGAGCCCGATTTTCAAATTGTAACCGTTGACGTATATAATTTCATAATCACAACGGTAACAATATAGTTAATGTAAGCTTTTAAATTTAAAAAAACTTATCCTTAGTCAGTTGGGATACAGTCCAACTGATTGATGACAAGGCAGTTGGTTGAGCAGTTGAGTTTTTGATACTCAGTTGTCATTGCTGAGCTGGCTGCAGTTGAGGCTTGCAACTGAATTGATCGGTCAGTTTGATCAGTTGCTTGGCTTTTCTGTAGACAATCGCCGCTTCTTGAATGGCCTCGCGGGACTGGCTGCATAGCTACCTTTAGTTGTAGTTTTGTGCGTTGATGGTCCAGGCCTTTCTGTCTTCTTAACTTGACGAAGATGAAGCTGGATCTCAACTGATGAGCTCTTCATCTTTTAACTAAGGGAGTGTGAGATTTCCTTTGGCGATGATCGTAACTGATCATTTGTCTTGGTCAACTGCGCACTTTTTGAGCTTGTGGTGAGCAGTGGAGTCACATAGCCTTTGGATAAGAGATTTGGTGACGTGGCAGTGTCTTCATCATCACTATCTCTTGCATCATTATGCCTTGTATTCCTTTTAGAAGCTATGACTGCAGTGTGGGATAGATGAGGTTCTATCCTTCAATTAATAGATGAAGTTCGTCATGATGGCTCAGCTGATTGACTTGATAGATTATCAAAGTTCAACTGACAATAAAGTGAGTCAGTTGGACAGTTGACTGGTTGACCTGCAGTTCCAACTGCTGGAAACATGAATCTGGATTTGAATTCGGCCAATAAGGCGGTTGGTGGAATCTTGTTGACCATCCGGTGATTCATGATGTGCTGAACTTGCACAATGGTTGGAGGGAATGGATTTGACGATCCTATCCATTTGATGCTCCAAGTTTATTCTCTTTGCCAGAAGCTCATGCCATGAAAGGCAGTTAGCAAGAAGTGAGACTGGATAGACATAGAATGTCTCCAGTTGTACCAATAGAAATATCGGTGAAGTTGTTTGAACAGCTCTTGATCTTGTTGTGCAACAACAGTGAAGTTAGTGAGAAGGAGATTGGTCACTTCCTTTTGTGCACTTTTGACTGCATATTCGCTACTATAGAAAGTGCGAATGTTCTCTTCAGTCAGCTGGAGCGGAGGGCATGTGCCTCTGAAGTAGTCTGCTCCATAGTTTGGATGGGGTATTCCTATGAATGGAATAAGCTCATCTGGATCAGAGCAACCCTGGAAATCAACTGGTGATCCGTTCTTTGATTTTGGAGAATGAACGACTGATGAAGACTCACATTCGTGCTTTTTCCTTTATCTTTTTACACCCTTTTTAAGTATTTAGTATAGAGTCTAGTCTAGTTTTGGGGTAAAGCTGATTACAGGAGGATGAGGGCACAAAACCACCACAACAGGCACAGACAGGTGCTATTTATGCTGAGGGCACAAAGGACTAATTTGTCTACCAAGGACCCAGTCAAAGTTGTTGCGAGAATTACGCAACAGAATCGCGGGGCAGCTCCTTTATGCACGTGGAGGTGATGTGGCGGTCAGTTCCGAGTCTTGGGGAGGTCCAAACACGTTGGGAAGGAAGTGGGGACATCAGGAAGCTACTGGAGGCGCTAGGGTTTGTTGCTACCACTCCTAAAATCAAGGAAGAACATGGAGCATGAACATGAGGAAGTGGAGGAGTGCAAGAGCCCCTGCATGGGTGAAATCTGGGTTGCGTGAAGCTTTAATTCAGTTGCTATAAATACTTTTACCTGTTTTTCATATGACACTCTTGTCTTGCACCTCGAAGATACAATTTACCGTTTTCATACTTTGTTTATTTTGCAGGATATTCTGTCTGCCTGAAGCTGGCGGTTTGCCCGCAGAAAGGTAGTTCAGCTGTTCTGTTGGCAAAACTGGGGTTGGGCCCAGCAGTTAATCTAGTTATTTCCTTTCCAAGTAAGATATCTTTTATCATTTCTTTTACTTTCGTTTCTATGTTTAGTGGCTAAGTATCCACTGTTCAAGTCAAAGTAATACTTTAAGGGTAGAATATGTGCACGAGGTAATCGGACTTTAACGCCTTAAGGGTTCACAATCTTAACTTGTTTTTCACTTAGACATAGGTAAAGGGTGGTTGGAGATGAAAGCGTGCATTTCTGATTAACTGGTATTAGTGTTAGTTACGTGGGAGTGTATAGGTGACTCATGCCTTGATACCCGCATAGTAACAAGTCCGGGGGTGACAGCCTTGGTAGTTGAGATTGAGTAGTATATGCAGGCACAAGACCGTGTCAAACCTACTAGAATCGGGTCGCTTTTGCTCTCAAAGCTGCTATACTTGCAAAACCTTTGTGTGATTCTCTCCTTAGGTTTCTGTATAGTTAGGTCCCTAGGTGCCGATCGTATCATCTAGACGATATAATATAAGAAGTGATTGGGGAGTGGCCGATCGTATCCATTTCCTATAACCGGTTAACCCTCAAAGTGACAATTACCCATATTTGGCCATAGGGATTCGATTTTTGATCTTTCTGCTAGTGTGGGCACAACGGGTAGTAGTGGTAATTACATATGTTTTGCCCGGGATTGCACATACCTATCGAATCACTCGATACTTTGACTTGAGCACTTTTATTACTGATATTTTCTTTTGTGATTTCCTTTTCAGCATTTAGTTAGTTTAAGTTTATTAGCAAGGTTTTTAGAGTGACACTGAAGACCCAAACCAAAACTAATAAAAGACAGAAGGTTATGAACACTCCTCGTGGGATCGACATCCGTCTTCACCAGCTACACTAGCCGTTGAGGGCAGATTAAGCATTTGTGGACTATTTGCCCGCAAGTGTATTTTGCACACCAAAATGACGGGTGTGCCAACGACATTGGTAGTTGAGTTGCTCAAACTTTGGTTGCTCATCTTGGCCTTCCCTTTTTTCTTCTTTTTCAGGGATTGTAGATGAGCAGTTCCTCTCTTGGAGATCCAGTCGGAGATCAAAACTGGTAGTGTTTCATCATTTGGGAGCTTCAGCAGGTCTTCAAATATTTTGCTCATCCTTAGAACAAGTCCTACCTTGGACTCAAATTTGCCGGACTTCTTTGAGTGTGCAGCCTTGATGACTTGATGCTTGAATTCTGCCCAGTTTGCTTGTTTTCCTTCAGCAAGGTGAATCATAACCTTGTATCTTTCTTAAGTGAGTTAGCTTAGACTGCCAATTGCTCCGAACATCATCTTGTTCGTTATGTCAAGTAGAACTCCATACTCAGGCTTGAGGTCAATTTTAGCGGTGGTAAAACTGAATTGTTTGTTGCAGGTTGAGGCTTTTCATTTTCTCCAGTGTGATTCTGCAGATTCCTTTAGATCTTGAACGGAAAGGCCTTCTTACGGGAGTTGAAATACTTCAGCAATTGTTTGCTCATTGATGTGTAACATCCTTCCTTGAGCCACTGAAGATATCATCTTCCCATCTGCAGATAATTTTTCTTGAAGCAAAAATTCACTCACCAAATTTTGTCTAAAGAATTTTGGTGGTGTTTCCAGGTAGTGAAGAACTTCTGTTTTGTGAAGATTTGACAGAAGAATTGAATTCTTTGATTCATCAATGTCTGTCAAAGAATTTATCTCTCATAAGTTGGCTTTTGAAGGAGTTTGAAGACCTGGATAATTCGACGATCTTTGAGTTTGGCTGAAGTTTTTGGAATACTCAAGATCTTTTGAGAGAGAGAGATTTTTAGATCTTTTTGGAGGAGGGGGCTTTTTGAGAGGCTTGAGAGAGAGAGGCTTTTATGAGTGTGTGGACAGGCTCATAGGTATGATGGTTGAAATGGTACTAGTCTCTGATTTCTTTTGGTCGTTGGCAATTAATGACCTTGACACGTGTCATTGATTTATAACGGTCAAAAATTTCAAAAAGATGTAAAATTGGACATTTATTTGAAAATAGAAAGAAATAAACTTTTATATATATAATCAAGGAATAATTACAACTGATTAACAAGAAGTGTACTTAAGGCTTTTCTAATCATGTTTTAAGTGATCAGCCTCTATTCCTTCGTGTGATCAGTTTTTCTTCTTTTGGCCAGCGGCTCGAGAGGCTCTTCATCATCATCCTCAGTGCTACTAGCTAACTCAGTTTCAGCGAACTGGAGTCTCTGTTGGGCTTGCAGCTGCCTGATTTCCTCGATATTTAGTTTGACCTGTTACTGCAGGGACTCAAACAGTTCCATAAAATGTGGAGGGAGCTGGACCATGGAACTGCTGGATTGAGCTCTGCACAGTTCATCAAACACATCCTTCATTGATCCTTCAACTGGATTTGAGCATTCTTTCCTCAGCTGTAGTTGCCTCATGAGATGTTTGCCTTTAGTGATACTGGCATTCGCACTGTCTGTCCACCATAGGCTCCATTTTTCTTCTCGCCTCCAGAAACTCATTCCATGAAAGGCTAACAGTGATAGAAACTGTTCTAACTGGTATACATGTCTCCATAAAAACCAGTAGATGTACCTGGTTAAGGTGTTGAAGAGCTCTTCATGACCGGTTAGCTCTTTAGCAAAGTGTTGAGCCATCTGCTTCTGTGTAGTTTCATCAGCCCATTTCTTCACGGACTCTCCTTGGGAGTAGGCTCTTATATTTCCTTCGACTTGAGCCATTGGGGGACAGGTCATTTGAAAGTAATCAACTCCAGCTCCATTGTGAGGAATCCTTCTTGCAGGGATGATATCTTCTGGATTGTCGCATGGAGCTGTGTCTTCAATAGTTAAGTTTGGTGGAATTGTAGGATCTCGAATAGGACTTGATCATCTTCTCCTTCTAGACTGAGAGAGCAGTATTCTTCTTCTTCGTGGTTGATCAGCTGGCTTCTTCCTTGTAGCTGATCTGACCGCAGTTGGCCTAGCTGACTGTCTGAACATGCCAGGTCTGGTAGCAACTAAACTGTGTTGTCTGAATCTCTGAGCTATTGGAATTTCGTCATTAGAGTCAGTAGCTGGCTTATTTCCCTTGCCTTCAGCTGCAGGCTTCTTTCTACTTGACTGATCAGTTTGTTCCAGATCAATCTCAACAATTCTGAGAGGTCTTGAGATGAAGTCATTACTGACTATTGTTTTCAATTCCTTCTCCTCAGCTATCCATGGGAACTGCTTCTCCAGGATTATGCTGACTCGGCTGATGTATCCAATTCTTTGAGGAAATTTCTCACTATTCCAGTTTCGTTCAATGATATCATCGTACCTCTTCAGTTGTTCGAAAAAATACTCTGTCCAGTTGATATCCATTCGGTTGTAGATGGCAGCGCAGATTTTATACTTCATTGTTGTCATTTCCGATTGGTTGCCAGTTATTCCAACCATGATTTTTGAAGCAATAGCAGCGAGTACTTGGAATTCATCTTGAAATTTTGATATAAGATGATTGCTCTTATATGATTGAGGCTCTCCTTCCTTTTTCCAGAAATCATATGCTTCCTGGAAATTCACTTGAACGTCCTCAAGCTTGAGTCCGCTATTGGGTAGTCCAAATATGTTGCTCAGGGACTCAGCAGTTACGACAATAGCGTGTCCTCTGGCTGATTTCCCTGGGATTCGAAGATCCGTTTGAATTTAGATAGAATTCAGCGACTGGTTCATCGTAGATTCGTTCTGGAAACACCTCCAGAAATTTTTTCAGCCTGGCCTGAGAAAGCTTTTCGACTATCATTCTGCTTAGTGGAGAAGCTTTGCAAGCTTGAAGAAATCCGGTTGGATTGAAAAATTTGTCTCTATCGAGCTTATCACAGAAGGCTTTGGAGTCTTCACCGGATTGTTGAAAGTTGAAACTTCTGCGTGATGAACCTTGAGCCATGATTCTTCGAAAGGGATTGACTTGCAAAGTTGAGGAGTCTGATCTTTTAAGATTGAACAAGCTTTTGACGAGAGAAAGGTAAAAGGCCAGTAACTTTGGTAAAAATCGGAAAGCTTATCTCGATTGTTCAGCCGACTTATTTATATAGAGAGATTTGGCTCATCCAACGGTTGCGACTCTTGATCTCTCTAAATTCAACGGTCGGATTAGATCAATCGACCTGTCGATTGGCTTTTCATTTCTATCCGTCGGGAATTAAGGAGGAGAGAGAAAGACGGTTCAACGGTAATATTTGGATGACACGTGTTTTTACCGTTTCCACTATTTGAGACTTTTGAACTTATCTCTTCTCTTCAGTAGCTTCTCCTTAGCTTGAAAACTGATTATGTCATCAGTTGAGTTTGGCCGTAACTGATGATTTTTCCGTTGATCAGTTCCAACTGGGATGTCTTCTCATCAGTTCCTGGCTGATCTTAACTGCTCAGTTCTTCAAACAGCTGCTTCTCAGTTTTCTCAATTCAGTTGTTCTCCTTCAGCTGGTCCTTGAGCTGATATCTCCTTTTAAATTGTCTTTAGTTCCTATGATTTTTTTCTTCAGTTTGAACAAATTGCAGCTTGCATGTTCTGCATAACTGACTGGATTATCAGTTTGAATGACTGAACTGATGATTCAGTTGGATTTGATAAGGTAAACTGATCATTTCCAGTTTGCTCATTTCTCAGCAACTTCTTGCATATACTTCAAACTGATGGGTTATGTGGTGAACTGATCAATTTTTCGTCTTTTTGACTCAGTTTCTTCCTTCGGCTGGAGTGGTTCCTTGGCCTTTTTCTTCCAATTCATCATCTTCATCTTGTGATGCTAGCTCCAGTAATCCTAACTGTATACATAGCTCCATAAACCTTGCTTCAGGCAACGGTTTGGTGAAGATGTCGGCTATCTGTTTCTCAGTATTGACACATTTGATGCATATGTCTCTCTTCTCGATGTGATCTTTGATGAAGTGGTGCCTTATGTCAATGTGCTTAGTTCATGAATGTAGAACTGGATTTTGAGATATCGCGATTGCACTATTCTTGTCACAGTAGATAGGCACTTCTTCAGTTTCAACTTTGTAATCCTTCAACTGTTGCTTCATCCAGAGTATTTGAGCACAGCAGCTTCCAGCAGCTATATACTCTGCTTCAGTTGTTGACATGGCAGCTGAGTGCTGCTTCTTGCTAAACCAGGATATCAGTTTGCTTCCTAGAAACTGACATGTTCCACTGGTGCTTTTTCTATCAATCTTGCATCCACCAAAGTCTGAGTCTGAATATCCAATTAAACTCAAATTGTCATCTCTATGATACCATAATTCAAGATTTATGGTTCCTTTGAGATATTTGATAATTCTCTTAGCTGCTTCAAGATGACTTTTCTCAGGATTGGATTGAAACCACGCACATAGGCCGACTGAATATAAGATGTCTGGTCGACTGGCTGTTAAGTAAAGTAGGGATCCAATGATTACTTTGTAGTAAGTTTGCCTAACTGATTCTCCTTCTTCATCAAGAGTTAGTTGAACTGATGTATTCATTGGAACCTTGAGAGTTTTTCCTTTACTTATTCCAAATTTCTTGACTAGCTCCTTGGTGTACTTTGCCTGGCTGATGTGAATTCCATCTTTCAGCTGCTTTACTTGGAGTTCTAGGAAAAATGTCATTTCTCCCATCATGCTCATCTCGAATTCGCTTTGCATCAGTTGAGCGAACCGTGTGCATAGATCTTTGCTTTTTAATCTAAAAATTATGCCATCCACATAAATTTGAACCATTAAGATCTCAGTTGATCGTTCTATTCGGAATAGAGTTCGATCAATGACTCTTTTTTGAAACTCCTTTTTCAGCAAGAATGTTGTTAGAGTTTCATACCACACTCTTGGAGCTTGCTTCAGTCCGTAGAGAGCCTTTTTCAGTTTGAAGACTTGATCACCAATTTCAAAGCCTGGCGGTTGCTCGACATAAACGTCCTCCTTGAGCATTCCTGGAAGAAAAGAACTCTTGACATCCATTTGGTAGACTGTGAAGTTAAAGTGAGCTGCATAGGCTAGGAACAGTCTGATGGCTTCCAATCTTGCAACTGGCGCAAATGTCTCATCAAAGTCGATTGCTTCACTTTGTGAGTAGCCTTTGGCTACCAGTCTAGCATTGTTCCTTGTGATCACTCCTTGTTCATCCAGTTTGTTGCGAAACACCCATTTTGTGCTAATGACCTTCTGGGTTTTTGACATATCAACGAGAAACCATACGTCATTTCGTGTGAACTGGTTCAGTTCTTCATGTATAACCATGATCCAGTCTGAATCTTCTAAGGCTTCCTTGACGTTTGCCGGTTCAGTTTGAGAGATAAATCATGTGAATAATGCATGCTCAGTTGATCCTCTGGTCTGAACTCGACTCCTTGGATCACCAACTATCTTGTCAGTTGGATGGCTTCGGAGCCACTTGGGTAATATGGCTTCGGCTGGGTCCTCAGCTGGTTCTTCTATGATGACGTCATCAGTTGCTCGTTCATCAGTTAGCTCGGCATTCTCATTATTTTTTCCCCCTGTTTCAGTTATGGGGTTTGCAGTCTCAGCACGATTTGTGTCTTTATTGACCAAGTTGTTCTCAACTAGTTTAGTGCCAGTTTCATTACCTTCTTCTAATGAAACTTCAAACCGCACTGGAACAATGTGATCCACATAGTCCTGCAAGTTTTCAGTTTCACTAGGTAGTACTTGAACTGATGTATCTATAGTTTCTTTGTTCCTGTACTCATTAGCAAATTCATCAAATACCACATGACATGTTATTTCCAGAACAAGAGTTCGTTTATTGAACACTCTATAAGCCTGTGCATGAGGAAAGTTATACCCAAGAAATATTCCCTCATCAGCTTTAGCACTAAATGCTTTCAATTGAGTCTTGCCATTGTTGTGAATATAACATTTACAGCCAAATATTTTAAAATAAGAGATAGAAGGCTTACGACCCTTGTACAGTTCATAAGGTGTCTTATCATGGGCTGCTACAATGGCACTTCGATTTTGAGTATGGCACGCTGTATTGACTGCTTCAGCCCAGTATCCTTCAGCTATGTTGGCATCAGCTATCATAGCTCGAGCTGCTTCCTTTAGTGTTCGATTGCGCCTTTCAGCTACACCGTTTTGTTGTGGAGTTCTAGCAGCTGAATGTTCATGAGTGATTCTAAGCTGGTTGAGGAAGTTGATCATGTGTTGATTCACAAATTCGGTTCCATTGTCAGAGCGAATCCTTTGAACTGATCTTTCCTTCTTAGTTTGTAGTCTTCTGATCAGCGTCGTGAGCTTGTCATATGTTTCATCTTTGCTCCTCAAGAATTCCACCCATGTATATCTTGAGTAATCATCAACTACTACAAGAGTGAATCTTTTGCCTTTTGGAGTTTGAGGTCTAACTAGACCGAACAAGTCCATGTGTAGCAGTTGAAGGCACTCAGTTGTTCCCGGTGGGTGATTCTTATTCTTGAAACATAACTTCACTTGCTTCTCTTTTTGACATGGTCCACATACATCTGATTTCTTGTATATCTCCTTGGGAAGCCCCTCAACTAGCTCTTTCTTTGCTAGGTAGTTGATAGTTTTGAAGTTGAGGTGGTTCAGTCGACGATGCCATAGCCAGCTTGCTTCAGTTGATCCTTTTGAGAGAAAGTAAGCTTCTGAGTAGCTGGTTGACCAGTCAACAATGTACATGTTGCCTCTCCTGATGCCGGTTAGAAAGATTACTCAAGTTGACTTGTCTCTTATGTTGCAGGAGTTTTTGGTGAAGTCAACTGAGTAGCCATTGTCGTATAGCTGGCTGATGCTGAGTAATTTGTGCTTTAGTCCATCTACGTGGGAGACTCCATTTATGACTACTTTTCATTTGACAACAAACCCTTCTCCAATGGTTCGTCTTTTGGAATTGTCTCCAAATGTGATGAGTGGACCTTTGATTTCTTCATAACCATCGAGATCTTCTCTGTTTCCGGTCATGTGTTTGGAGCATCCACTATCTAGATACCAAATGTCTTTAGTTTTCTTCATAGATAGGATGCTTTTGTCTTGTAAAAAAAAGGATTAGCATTTAGGAACCCGTTTCATATCGGGTCCTTTTTTATACATTAAGCTTTTTGGAATCCAGACTTGCCACACTTTTGGCTTCTTATCACTTAAAGAGTCAACTAACTTAGATCGTTTCATCAGTTTCGACTCTCTTTCAACTCTCATTGAGTCGGTTGAATGGTACATGCGCTGAAAGTTAGTGGGATAAAACACTTCAACTAGCACACGATTATTTTGAGATTTTTGGGCTCTTTGATCAGGCCAATGTCTTGTATGTTTCCAATTCATTGGATTGAACCCTTTTGGATCAGCTCTTGGTTCATTTCTAGAATCCAAATATTCATTGTAATGATGATAAGGTTGAAATATTTTTCTTTGATCTCTCCTAGAAATGCTTTGATTGAACTGCGTAGCAGGGTAGGTTTGAGATCTAAACTGTTCTTTCTTTTCATAGTGAACTGATCTGCCAGGTTGCCTTGAGGGCTTTTTGTACTGAGCTGGTGGCCTTTGTTGAACTGGAAGCTTTGAACAAGTGAACTGACTTGAGTGAACTGATGGTCTTGGTTGAGAACTGGGCTTTGGCTGACCGGGTGTTTTAGATTGGTAGAACTGACCAAAATTTTTAGGCTGGGTCTGAGGAATTTTTAATATTCTCTTTCCTTTGTTTGACTTAGCTGGTTGATCCTGAGATCTTGTGAACCCTTTTAGGATACCCTTATCACTAGGTTGAGCAACTGCTTTTCCCTTTTCTAAGGCAGTGAACTTGCTATATCCGAGCACTGAGCTGCCAGTTCCAGCTCTCTGATGACTGAGTATTTCATCTAAAGTCTGAGATCCCTTTTTGAACTTTAAGTTTACCTTTTCTTTTTCAAGGATCTCTTGCTTGAGTTTTTGATTTTCTTCCTCTAGATCAACAATTCTTAGTTTCAATTTCTCAAATTCTATAAGCTGTGATTCAAGATACTCTAGTCTTTCATGATCAATGCTCAGTTTCCTAACCTTGTTTCTCAGTTCATCATTTTCATCTTTTAGTTCAACATGCAAACAGGAGATTGAAGATAATTGGTCTTCTAGCATCATTAGTTTCACATCAAGTTCATTGCAGAGACAGTTGCTTCATTGATATGGTAAAAAGAAGTTCGAGAGTCAGCTGTACTAACCTCTTCATCATGGTCAGCCATTAAGCAGAGTAATGCTTCATTATCATCTGAGTTGTAGCCGTCAGAATCGATTCCTGAAGGATAGTCTGAATCATCCAGCACAGTATTCTCGAGATTTATGACCATTGCTTTTCTTTTGAAGAAGCTTCTTTTTACCTTGGCTTTCTTGTCTGCGGGGAGTTTTGGACATTCGAACCTGTAATGTCCTTGTTTATGACAATGAAAACACTCACCAAGATTGCGATTGCCACTCCTGAATGTTTCAGCTGGCCGTTCAGCTGCTTGGTAGGCTTTTTCAACTTTTGGGATTTCATCAGTCTGAGGTGAAACTGATTGTTTATCCCGAGCTCTCTTCAACTTTTCGAGCAACTTGGTAACTGATTGAATTTGATCATTGATGTCCTCAGTGAGATTTTCCTTCTTCTCAGTTGCCTCTCTTTTCCGTTCAGTTGAAGATCCGCCTTGGTGTTCTTTGGCTGGTGAGCTCTTAGGCCGGAAGTTGTTTCTTCCTCGAGTGTCTCTAAACCTGGGCCTTTCACCATAGAAAGCTGCGTCTTGAACTGATGATGTCGACGCTTCTCTCTTTCGGTTTAGACTGTACTCGTGAGCTTCAAGAGAACCAAATAGTTCCCTTGGAGTGATGTTGTTTAGGTCTCTTGACTCCTTTATAGCTATCACTTTCATATCCCATTCGTCAATGAGATTATCCAGTATTTTGGAATTCATCTCTGAATTGGGATAAGTTCTCCCGAGGTTGTTCATCTCACTGATAATGCCTAGAAATCTTGTTTTAAGGCTTGAGATGGACTCTTCTGCCTGCATTTTGAAGAATTCATACCTGTCAACCACCAGTTGGAGCTTGTTTCCTTTTATAGCTTCAGACTCTCTGCAAAGATCTGCTAGTAGGTCCCATATTTCTTTGGCAGTTGTGCAGTTCTTGGTATCCTTCAAACGATCTTCATCTAGAGTTTGGAATAATGCAGCTTGAGCAACGAACTCTAGATTCTTCAACTTCTTCTCTTCACTGGTGAGAAGATTAGTTGGCTTCAGGATCCTTGCTGGTTGATTGACATCAACTATGTGAGCATCATTGTCCATCATGATGATGATTGGACCTTCTTCAATAACTTCTTACATATTCTCATGAATTGAGCAGAGATGAGCTTTCATTCTCCTGCTCCAATTATCATAGTTCTCAACTGAAAACAAAGGTAGCTTATGGTTTCCCATAGCTGGAATGTTAGCACAGATAGTTAGATCTGATCCAGTTGATCTGCAGAAACGGCTGATCCTTAGAATCAACCGCTCTGATACCACTTGTTGGTCCCGGACGAGTCGGTATCAGTTTAGAGGGGGGTGAATAAACTGATTCAAAAACTTTTACTTTAGATACGGAAAATAGGGCCCTTTGACTCGCTTGAAGAGATTTATCTATGCAGCAAATTGATAATCGGTTGAGAAAATTTAAGTGCAGCTTGTGTGATGTTGTGTACAGTTAGAGGTATGCAATGATCAATAAGTATAGCACACAAGAGATTTATAGAGGTTCGAAGTCTCAAACTTCTACGTCATCTCTTCCTTCCGCAGAAGGGCAACTTCACTATATAACTTGAGTTTCTTTACAAATTACACAATGAAGGACAGTTTGCTGAACCTAGTAACTGCTCGCTACCTCAGCTGATCGACGACTCAGACTTGAAGTCCCTAACTGCTCGCTAGGAAGGTAGGTGCTATTGTCGTCTTTACAAGGTTTTAGATCTCTTTCGATCTTCAAGAGGTTAATCTTGAACAAGGGGGTATCAACTGATGTGCTCCTTTGATTGAGCTGAGTAGTTGATCTGTGAATGACTGGAGCTGAGAAGGTTGCTCTGGCTGGATCGTCGACAACTTAGCTGATTATGTTGAATAGTGAACTCTTCTTCTCAGTTTGACTTTCGCAATTTCTATCGAGCGTTGCACTTGAGCTTGAGTGGGAGGAAGAAAGAAAAGCTCTACTTGTGTATACGAAGGTTGGCAAGGATTTGTAATTGCGAAAAGTGTTTAGAACTCTGATTCACCCGTCCTTTATAGATGAGTGATTTTATGACCGTTGAGCTCCATTATCTATTTGATCAGTAGCTCTGTTGGCTCATCAATGGCATGTGATACTAAATGATCGCTTAGATCATTTGGTTGAAGTAGCCATTACTCTGTCAATCGATCTTCATTAAATTCCAGGATCTTTGTAGGAGCATTTATTCTAAGATATGCTGATTTAAGCAATACACTCTAGGAGTATTCTGGCTTCAGTTCTTCTGGCAGTTTGGAAGCTCAGTTGGCAATCTTGGATTTCTTAGCTTAGTTGCAGTATCGTCCCAGCTGGCAGTTCTGTGCTTATCAACTGAGTCAGGCTATCACTCCAGTTGGCAGTTCTGGGTTTGTCAGCTGAGATTTGGCCGTTGCTCCAGTTGGCAGTTCTGGGCTTGTCAACTGAGATTGGCCGTTGCTCCAGTTGGCAGTTCTGGGCTTGTCAGCTGAGATTGGCCGTTGCTCTAGTTGGCAGTTCTGGGCTTGTCAGCTGAGATTGGTCGTTGCTCCAGTTGGCAGTTCTGGGCTTGTCAGCTGAGATTCTATCAGCTTCTTCAATCTTCGGTTAACTCCTTTCTTCCTCAGTTCAGTTGACTCGGTTGTCAGCTTGCTTTGATCGATATGACTCCTCAGCCAAGTTAAACTTTAGACTGGATGACATGTCTTTCAACTTATGGGTCATTCTTCAAATTTGTTGACTTTGACTCTTCTAGAGTTCATATAGATTGGTATGAATGTTGTCCAGAACAGTTGTGATGTACTTGGAAAAATTAAATACTGAAGTGATTTATCAATTGCCATAAAGATAAATGACAATCAATCACTTATAACAAGAGTAATGTAGAGCTCTTGATAAACAACCATAATACAATGACACTTTGAATCAATTTGAACCAAGTTTCTATGATTGGTGTCACGTATGGCACTACCAATCTCCTCCTTTGTCTTTATTTGTTGGCAAATAAACTCCTTTATTTTTCCAGGTGCAACTCCTTCATATTTTCTTGAATGTCTTCAGCCGTAGGGACGTTATACCTAGATCTTTACGAACTTCGCAATGAACTTCAGCTCTGTCTATATTTCCTTTTCTTTTCTTTTCATATTTTTCTTTTTATTTAATCAAAGCATTTTTTTGACGATCATTAGCAGTTCAAAGATAAAAGTATCAAAGATGGAGGAATGCGGAGTGATGTAATGATGATGGGGCAGATATAAAAAGATTACATCATATTTGAAGCTCAATGTAGAGAGCTTCACAAAAACTTAACAAATTTTGAAAAACTAACATTTCCCTTATTTGCCTACAAATTATAGGCAAAGAAGTATCAGTCAGCAGATCATCAGCTTCAATCAGACTTATCTGCATCAGAATGTGCAGATTCTTCTTCTTCTTCTTCTTCTTCTTCTTCTTCTTCTTCTTCTTCTTCTTCTTCTTCTTCTTCTTTTTCTTCTTCTTATTCCTTCGTATCCACAGCTGCTTCATCATCAGCATTACCACCTTCTTCTTCTTCCTCCTCTTTCTCCTCTTCTTCTGTGTCTGGATCATTTTCATGCGCAGCAACTAATGTTTGCTCTTCTGTGCAAGTTGTTGTGCTGAGATAGCTTTCCTTTCTTTGTGTGTCTTCACTCTCCTTGACTACTATTTCAGCAAGGGTGTGAAGAGACTGATCCTTTTTAGCAGTGGGCCTTGTGAACTCTTCATCCTGACGAAGTTCTTGAAGAAGTTCCTGAACCTTCTTCCTGTCAGCAGTATGATCCAGAGTTTTCAGAGAATAGAAGGTTATGTAGTCTCTCAGATGATTTAGAATCTTGTCATGCGTAGATATATCAGGAGTGGAGGATGCTAGTGCATGTTGTGTACCCTTCTTTGGGCTAACATATTTTTGAAAAGAAATTCTCAGTAGCTCTTTTGATGCGGATGATAGGTCGGATGAGACTTTGATGCCAAGAGACTTGTTGGGCTTGATGATTGAATCCATTTTAGTGGCACCATTCTTCCTTTGACTTTTGATAATGCTATAGATCAGCATAGGGTAGATGATTGGAGCTTTGATCAGCTCACTCTCAGCCATGCTCACCACCTTGTTGAACACAAATTCCCCAAAATCAAATTTTCTCCTAGTTCATATATGAAACAGAAATCTTCCTTGATTTTGATTTTGTTAGTTTTGTATACTGAAAGACATGTCTTTCTATAACTTTCTGATGATATGATGATATAGATTGAATTTTATTACAATCATTGTTTGCATTTAAACTATTATATATAATTGTTTATGCATATTCAATATACTTACATTGCAGATGATATGGTGTGGGAGAACACACGATATGATCATATCATCAGATCCTTCTATTGTATTAAAAGGCTTATGATTTAGATGGTCCTGAACACACCATTGGTACACCGTAGAATAATCTGATAGTTAGTTTATCTTGACTAACTGATTATTCTAATACACATGTTAGTGTATTAACGAGGATCACGATAGGATACCATTCTTTGCTCTGACACTATTAGTGAGAGAACAAAGATCCACAGAGTTCGGATTTCCCAACTTATATTTATTGGCGAACATATATGTGCATTATTTATTGCTTTGATCTATCAATGAGTGAGGTTCTTTTAAAGGATCAATAAACTCAATACTTTGGGTGATAGCTTTTGCATATATGATGTGTCGTGCAATATATATGAGCACCGTGTCCTGGTGCGCCAGGTTGATGATGTTCTCTTGAGAAAATACAAGTGCATATGAAACCCTGCAGGTGGAATTTATTCCGTACATGATAAAGCTTGTGTGGTACTACTCAAGGTATTAGATATTAATTAATTAAAGCTGTCAGATGGTTACTTAATTAATTGATTAACATTATATCTTAAACACGTGTAATGGTTGAACTAAAGGAGAAAGTATATTCGCAAATATGTATTAAATTGGTAAGTCAGTATTACTTCTTTAGTGGAATAAAAGTAATACTTAATTTATTTAATTATATCCTAAGTTTGTTAGATATTAGAAATTAAATAAATTAGCAGGCCAATTTAATATTCTTCTAGATCCCCATTGTAGCCCAAATTAGACTGAAGTGGACTGGAGATGGAACATGAGATAGAAGCCCAAACCCAGTAGGGTTAGGGCTGCAATTTTCACCACCTCCCTTTAATTAAAGGCAACAGGAAAATCGAGCCCTCTAGTCTCTCTTGTTCTCCATAGATTCCACACCCGTATCAGTTGAATACAGCCCACCCTATATTTGACACACAGTCTGAGAATACGACAGAAGATCTTGGAGTGGAAAGCTAGCAAGGGGCGCCGATCATTATCATATTCAATAACAAGATTTGATCTGAAATCTTGTCGTCCACCCGTCGTTCAAATTGTAAGTAAAGTTCGAAATCTATTCTTCCGCTATATTAGTTTCGAATGTGCCTACATGATATTTGTACTAGACGCGTTAATTAAATACTTGATACATAAATTTATGATGTGCATGAACATGGATTAATGAAAATTTCCAGATTTTATTTTGATGAAGATCGAAAATTTGAAGATCCAATTTTCAAAATTTGATGTTCTAAAATTTCCTAATTTTGTGCATGAAATTTTCAGTTCTAAAATTTCCTAATTTTTGGTCAAGATCAAAATTTTCTGATTTAATTCTCGGTGTGTGTCGAAAATTTTGGAGATTAGAATAAGATTGGGGTAATTTTTGGTGTATATCAAAAGTTACCTAATTCTAAATCAAATAGGTTTGAAAATAGAATTATAAGTTTGGATATTGTTTGAAGAGTATCAAAATTTCCAGATTTATTTTTCTATGTATTTTCGATATCTATGTATTTATTTTGGAATAGTTTTTTTATTAATATCAAAATTTTCAAGTTTGCATTAATATGTTAATTTTCGATTTAATTAAATTGATTTGGAAAACTTTTTGATAAAAATCAAATTTCCTGATTTATTTAATTGGTAGGTGTCGAAAATTACATGTTTGGAATTGCATATGGTGTATTTTGATGTGTATCACATATTACCTAATTCTAATCTAATTAGATTTGGAAATAGAATTTTAAATTTGGAAAGAATTGGAAGTGGATCAAATTTCCAGATTTATTGTTCTTGTTATTTTTTAAATATACTAGGATTAGAGTTGGATAAGGTAATCTTTTATATAAATCGAATTGCAACCTAAAAGGATATAAAAATAGAATTAAAATTTGAAAACAGTTTGAAGTGGATCAAATTTTTAGATTTTAATACATGATATTTTCGAAATTTCCAGATTTGGAATAGATTTTTGATCTATATCAAAATTTCCAAATATTATTTAATTAGGGATGTTCAAAAATTAAGATATAAATTTGGTGGATAATTTTAACTAATTTCTAGATTTATTCTTATAGTATTTTCGAAATATGCAAGATTTAATTTCGTAGATAATTATTTTAATTTTCAAATTCTATCATGTAGCTATTTTCGAGTTTATTAATTTAATTAATTGATTTGTTCAAAAATTATGTATCATGCATGGATATCATATATTATTTTATGTGTATCATATAAATATGATTGTTGGATTTGTAGACTAATTCATTTGCAGGTTGTACCAACTATCATGGCTCCAATTTATGTGATGTATGTATTTAATTATTGTTGAATGAATGATTGGCCGTATACCGGTTTGGCTACATGGTTTTTAATCCATGAGAAAATACATGGATTAGGTCTAGGTTTTATTTTATGTTGTTTTAATGTAATAGAAATAAAATTGTTGGACCTACTAGTGATTTTCAAAAATCACTAAGTTTTGAGTTGTAATTTTTATTCTAGATATATTAGGATTTTCCTTATAGGAATAGATATTTTGTATTGAGTAAAGATCGGAGATCAACTAAAAGAAGGGAAGTAGTACAGCCCCAAGAAGGAAGGCATCATCGATTCATGCCCCGAAACCCTAATCGGAGCTATGGTTTTCGATGAGGCACGGTGGTAGGGGTGGCGGCCCTAACCTGAAGCCCAAAGCTGTCTTTCCAATTTTATCTCATCCATCAACATGAGATATAAGCCATGATAGTTAGTTTTATTTACTGCTTATTATGTTGTTTGAAGCATGCAATGGTGGTTTATCATTTTATGTGATGTTTGCATGTTTTAAAATGGGATAGAATGAAACTTCAATCATAAATAACTAAGTGGGAGAGATTCATACCAAAGTATGTAGAAATCTGAAACGGTCTCCATTAATCTGGTTTAATTGAGAGGCATGTGCGTTGACAATAGGTCTTCCTCCATATGAGATATGTCATATCACAGAATTTTCTAGAAGTTAAACCTCTTTATAAAGATAGTTGTAGAACACTGTTAGAACTAACTGACTCCTCTATCTAGAGCAGTAAAATTCAAAACTAATGTTCTTGGTGCAAAGATAATGGTGTTCACACTTGGATGTAATTTATTAATAAACGTCCACACTATCATGGCTTATTAATTAGAAGATTACATGACTGTGCTGCTTTCTGGCTATTAATTTTCTTGTTGTAAAGAAATTCAACTGGAGGCAAATTAAAGGTTTGATAGCCTATTTAAAAATGAATTTTATAAATGTTCACACTATCATGGCTTATAGAAAACATTTTTAAAATGTCGGCGGAAAAGTATATAATTTTTATGAAGTTTTTGATTATATGATGTTTATCCTAAAGTTTGTGACTGTACTGTATGTTTATTTTTCAGTTATTCTATATCCTTAAAGAAAATAAGTTAATCGATGAAAATTATAATGACTGGATTCGTAACCTTAACCTCGTCCTCACTGCTGAGGAACACAAATTCGTGCTTGAAGAGGAATGTCCTCAAAAGCCAGATGAGAATTTTGGTGAAGAGCAAAGGTTGGCCTATGGTAAGTGGGGTCAAGTCTCATGAGATGACGCGCTGTTACATCTTGACTTATATGTCAAATGTGCTGCAACATCAACATCGGTCTATGAAAATTGCTTATGATATCACGATCAACCTTAAGGATCTTTTCGGTTACCGAAATCGCTGGGCATGCCACTTGGCAATGAAGAACTTGATGAGCGCGAGAATGGCTAACTTCATATCTGTTAGGGATCATGTTCTCATGATGATGAGTTATCTGGCTGAGATCGAGACCATGGGTGGAGATCTGGACGCCGAATCTCAGATAGATATCGTGCTTCACAATCTGTCACCGAAGTTTGAGCAGTTTAGATTGAACTTCAATATGATTAATGTTGGTCCCGGGGCGAGTCAGAATCAATTTAGAGGGATGGGTGAATAAACTGATTTCAAAACTGAATAATGAGGGGCGGCCCTGAGGGCGTGCTCGAGGTGCGCCGCACAGGGCCTTCGAATTATAGGGGCACCAAAATTTATATATACATAGAGTATTATTATTAATGTAGTTCTGATTTCAATAAAAAAAATTATGTATACTAAGTCAAGTATAATTTTAAAGCTTTAATCCATTACTTAAAAAAATTCATTTTAATCCAATTAAGTTTAACTTATTATGTTTTTAAAAATTAAAATAGTTGTAGCCCATTAATTGAAAAGCCTTATATTATTTTGGACTTTTACTGTAGCGACCCGAACCCGAAGGCCCAGATGCTACTGAAAAATACACAACCAAAAAAATATTGATAAAATTTTCGCGATTTAAAATAAATAATTTTCTCGAGTCATAAAAAAATTGGGCAGCATTTTGTTTAAAATATTCAAATATCCACGCTCATAAGCGTTTACCATTCAAACCTGTATGACCAAGACTAGTCAAAATTCAACATTCAACATTTAGAATACGTTGAAAAGACGACAACACTCCCATTGACCCTACAATAATTAAATATTTCGTAATCATAAAGCGGAAGCATAAAATTCATACTTATTGACCACTAACTACACATAATCAATAATTAGAAATCATAAAAGTGGTCAATGAAATAAGAAGTCCCCACTGGTCGACATCAGTCGCCAGCCGTCATCAAATACCTGAAAGTATTATGAAAAATAGATGGGCTGAGTGCCAGAAAACACTCAGTGGGATTTTTAAATTTCTGAAATACACTTGATCATTCAGTGAATAGTTTGCATATTAAACATATTTGTTTTAATGCCCATAAAAAGTGTATGCTCATTGACATACAGAAGATTCACTCAATATGGTTCTCTATCATATAAATTGCACCATTGTGCCATACCGCACCGAAGTGCTCATATATATCATACCACACCAAAGTGCTCATACTGTACCGAAGTGCTATATCATACCGCACTAAGTGCTTATACTGTACCGTAGTGCTATATCATACCGCACCAAGTGCTCATACTGAACTGAAATGCTATATCATACCGCACCAAGTGCTCATACTGCACCGAAGTGCGCGCTCATACCGGGAACCATAGAGCTTAATATCTTTCGATGAACCATAAAAAAAATATTTGATCTTTGAAGCATGCTTTAACCTAAACATATTTTATCATAAATGTAACACGATTTTGAAACATAAAACCTCATGTTAATTAAAAATCATTCAGCCATAAAAGTAATCTGAAGCATGCTTAAACATAACATATGTTGTCATATATAGAACAAGTTTTTGAAACATAAGTCACATGTTGGATAGATATCATTGAGCATAAAAGTATTTTGAGGCATGTCTTATCATAAACATATTTCATCATAAGCATAACACGATTTTGAAACATAAATCACGTGTTGGATGGATATCACCCACCTTATAACTATAGTAGCTAAAACTTTGATCATACTATGCTCGTTCTAAGCCTATCGTCGGCTAAAATTTATTATAAGATCATATTGTAATAGCACACTAGAGTGTTGATCATATGTCATAGCATAAGGAAGGGTCAAGCGCCCGGGTTCCTAAATTAATAACATAGATGGCAATGCTAGACAATCGAACAATACTCTTAACTTATAATCCACTAACATACATTACAACCTAGAATTCATCATCATCTAGGCCTCCTTCCTTCATTAATAAATAGCATAGCATCATCGCTTATGAGGGTTACTACATTTATCTCGTAAGTTATCATACGTCTAAACAATGCTTTCGTATCATAATATCAATTTCAATAACAATCTATAAGCATAATTATCTAAATCCCATAACAGTTCATATAATGATAGCATCTAACACCATGCTCAATCATTATCCCATTAATTCATATCCAATAAATCATTCCATAGAAGATTCCATAGATCAACATTCCATTTGCACATAGACGAGCATAGAATTACCCACCTCATTACAATTCCTGGGGGTATATAGAACAGCGACTTAGGGTTTATTCCTCTGACTCTTCGAGCTCAACTCGTTCTACACAAAGTCAATTAATGACTCATTAACCCTATCAAAATCCTAGAGCCCAAAACACAATTAAAGGGATCTACCCCTTTGCTTGACTACGACATCAACACGGAAAACTTAACTTTAGAGACTTCTACTCGATTTGATACATAAAAGGGAATTTAACGATGCAATTTATTTTTGGATCCAATGATCCAGATTAAAGTCGATTCATAACAACCCTCTTTTCGAATTATTTGGGAAAAATAAAAACCTTATTTTAAATTTTTTGCAATTTGGTTCAAACTTATATAAATTCTAAAAAGGAAACCCATCTATTTTATTTAATGCTCCATCATTTTAACATATATATATATATATATATAACACCAAGGCTTCGGTAATTCATTCATAAATCATAATAGAAAATTCCTTTGTAAACCCATAAATCATCTTAATCATATAAACATGTAATCCACCAATATCACCAAGGTACATCTTGAAAATAAAAACTAATTAGAGACTTCAAACAAAATGTGATTTGAAATACACATATTCACGATTAAACACAATTCATTTTCAAAATCTTTCCAACTCCATTAAATCTTAAAAACTTGAGCTCCAAACTCATCAAATAATCACCAACATTGACAAGAAATATTTGAAGTCTACTGACAACTTCAATTTCGCATTTAAAGAGTCAATTTCTAACATTTATAGAATCTTTCAAGAACCAAAACATAAACCCATAACTTCTTTTTTCCAATTACACTCCCCTACGTAGCAGTTTTAGTAAATAAATCATATCTTCCAAACTGAAACTGAAAATTAAGAAATTTCAATTTAGACAAAACCCCAAGACAAATATATAAAATTGTTCGTGAAATAAGAATCTTCAAATTTCATCGTTTAAGGGTCGAAATATTGAATTACTTGGATATACAAAATCTGTTTGGAAACTGATAGGGCTTTGGTAAAATTAGCATAACTTTGTCTTCAAAAATCCAAATGATATGATTCATGTTCCAAATTAAAGCTAAGATGATAACCTAAAAGTTTAACAAAGTTTGAACGATCAAAAGTAGCTAGATAAAATCAGTTTCTCACTTGAAATTTGCATACGCGTGCTGCCGCAAAACAGATTCCGGGAGGAAAAATTCTCTGTAACAGTTTTGGTAAATAAATCATAACTCGCAAACGAAACATCCAAATTACAAAATTCCAAGTTCTATAGAATCCTAAGAGACATACCTAAAATTTTTCCTCAAATACACATTCCCAAATTTTGAAAATAAAAGGGCTAAAAAATCGAATTAATAGGGAGCAAGAAAACTGCCCGGGAATTGTGACAAATTTTACTTTCTGGTGATTTGGCCGGTTTTCGGCTATCAGATGACAACATCAAAAGATGAAATGTAGAACACACGTCAATGTACGACATATCCGAAAATCAAAGGAAAGGGATGAGAAATGGACCAAAACGAGGGTGGCAAAGTTGGTAGTTGTGGCGTCGGTGGTGGTGGCTGCAGCTGTTGCCAGCGAAAATCAGGCGGCCTACCTCCCTTCCGGCGATGCTCCGGTGGCCGGTCTGGAGACCGCATGCTGGAAGTTCCTTCTCTCCTTCTCACTTTCGATCCCTCCCTCTCTCTCTCTCTTCTTTCTAAACTTAGCCCCCAAGTTTTCTCTCTCTCTACCATATATTAATTGGGGATGGGGGAAAAATAACACACACACATATAAATTATACCTATTAGGCTTATATTTGGGCCTCTTATATTTGGGCCTCAATATAAAATGAATTGGGCTAAAGAAAATGGACTTTAATTAGAATAAATGGGTTCAATATTAATTTTGGAATGGGCCGAGTAATTGGGCCAAAATCGGGTTTCGATAAAAATTATAGTCTAATATTCGTTCATTCTCGTTCAATAATAATTGGACTGAAAATAAATATATTTGTAGACGGGCTCAAAGTCTCATATTTGTCTATTTTTAAAATAAAATGACTTGCTATAAAAATTGGATTCCAAATAAAAAGATTGGACTCGAATTTGATTTTGGGGTGTTACATTTACGATATTAATTAAGACTATATCTTTTTTTAGACATTCAATTGAATTATAAGAATGTGTTTTCTTTAACTCTCAAATTGAATTCAAACCCTTTTAAAATCAAATATTTCATCTATATAGTAGATCAAGTAATTGAAATACTAAAAAAAATATTTGACCAATTCACTTCATATGAAAAGAACTTTGCTTCTTCTAATAAATTGATTAATATACCAAAAGATGTTCTTCAAAGTAAAATTTTCTTTTGTTTCAAGATTGTTTGAAAATGATAGTGAACTCATGAGTTGGATGATTTTGAAGTCTTCAGATCTTGAACAAACATATTGTGATTTTGAACATTAAAGATAGTTTAGGGAGATATTTTTTTATTTATGATATACATTAGAAATTTAAACAATATGATTATGCTACTTTAATTATGCGTTAATTTTACATTCAACAAATAAGGGCACCATTTTTAAGATTAGAACAGCCGAACATGGCACTTCAAATCTGAGGGTCGGCCCTGATTATAACACGTTGTTGTCATTTATGTTATCAATAAACATAACGTGTATAAATTATAATATTACATCACTAATCACTAATCACTAATTTTAATTGTTTTTTGTAAACGTAATTGCTTTTTGTCGAAACAAATACATACATCCTTAAACGGAACACGCAGGCTGTCCATACAAAACATAATTAACATTGCTACAACAACTTGATGTATGGATCGAATAACCGTACATCTTTTTTTATTATTATTATTTGTAACATAATAGATCAAATAAAAATAAAAAAATAATTGAAAAATAGAATACTAGTAGAATCACCGAGAAACATAGAGATATCTTCATCACCTTCAACAGCAGCAGGTTCCAAACTGGATCAATCTCAATTATTAATCGGGACGCTGTGAAGCACCACCGTCTCCACCGTGAGGCCCGGCCCGAACCCAAACAGCACCCCCCAATCGAGCCCCTCGCCGGTGGAGCTCATCCCCTCCTTGGCGGAGGACTTCCTCATCTCATCCAAAATAAAGAGCACGCACGCGCTCGACATGTTGCCGTACTCACCAAGCACGTGTCGCGTTGATCGCAGTTTCTCGGGCTTCAATCCGAGCTTGGCCTCCACCTGATCCAGTATCGCGGGCCCGCCCGGATGCGCAATCCAGAACACCGAGTTCCAATCCGAAATCCCCAACGGCCCGAAAGCCTCCTTCAAGCTTTTCTCGATGTTCTTCGAGATAAGGCCCGGGACATCTTTCAAGAGGTGGAATGTCAGCCCGACCTCACGCAAATGCCCGTCGATCGCGCCGTCGCTGTCGGGCAGGATCGTCTGCGCTGCAGAGACGAGCTGGAAGAGCGGCCGCTCCACCCCTACCACGGGGTCGGAGCCGACGATGACGGCGGCAGCGCCGTCGCCGAACAGCGCCTGCCCGACGAGGCTGTCAAGGTGAGACTCGCTCGGGCCGCGGAAGGTAACGGCGGTGATCTCGGAGCAGACGACCAAAACCCTAGCGCCGGCGTTGTTCTCAGCAAGGTCCTTGGCCATGCGGAGGACAGTGCCGCCGGCGTAGCAGCCCTGCTGGTACATCATGAAACGCTTGACGGAGGGGCGGAGGCCGAGGAGCTTGGTGAGCTGGTAGTCGGCGCCGGGCATGTCGACGCCGCTGGTGGTGCAGAAAACGAGGTGGGTGATCTTGGATTTGGGCTGCCCCCATTCCTTGATCGCCTTCTGCGCTGCCTCTTTGCCCAGCTTCGGCACCTCCACCACCACGATGTCTTGCCGCGCGTCGAGCGACGGCGCCATGTACGCCGTCATGTTCGGATTTTCCTTGAGAAACTCCTCCGTCAGATGCATGTAGCGTTTCCTGATCATGGATTTCTCGCCTGCAAAATTGAAGTTGATAATTATTTCTACATTGAGAAAACTGCCAAATTCTTACATAAATGTACAGATTTTGTCGGTAACAGTAACGGAAATTTTAAATTAAGGAGCAAATGGAAACGTGGAGGGGATGGAATTTGTTAATTAATTGCGTATGACAGTGTTTTCAGTCACATTGCATGAGTAGTATAATTATATACTAATCCACACGTAAAATCTTCCATGCGAAATCTGCCGCCACCGCCGCCGTGCAGATGAACGGAAAGAAAAAAAAAATTATTGAATATATAACTCACAAGTTTTTTCGGTTTCTTTTTCGAGTATTGTTCGTGAATAAATTTAAAAGCAGGGCGAGATGTCACGAGCGAAAAGTGTGATGAAACTTCTGGTAATCCAACCGAAAATAGAAAACCAGAAAAGAATCATAAAAATCGTTAAAAGTAAAAGAAATAGGAACTCTTACACATGCGCTTGAATTTTTCTTTTAGGTCGGTCCTATGCTCACTGTTTGTGATGCGGAAGTAGTAATCGGGATAGGTGCTCTGGTCGACGCAATTCTCCGGTGTGGCAGTGCCGATCGCCAACACGGTGGCAGGGCCCTCGGCACGTTGAGCACGGCGGATGTCCTCAACGGTCACCATTTTCGTCGCCGGAAAAATGTTGTTTGCGGCAGTGGTAGTTAATTAGTGGAAAGTAGTGGAAAGTGTGACAGTTTCTTTTTGCTGTTACAAAATAAATATATGGCGCTTAGGGAGGTATATATACGAGTTAGAGTGTATGGTAGCTGGAATCACGTGGTGGTCGCAACGCCTTGTTGAGTCTCAACAACTTAAGGCCGCGGTAGTGGCAGGATGGCACGTGACATTGAACCATCCACGTGAGTATTTTATGGTACCTAATTCCTCACTTCAAATTAGGGAGCAAAGATATTCTAGTCTTAACCAATATTAAAATTATATATTATTAATAATGTTTTTTTATAAAAATAAAATTTATTATATTATAACTAATCACAATTAATATTTATGGCTAATAATTGAAATTTTAAAAAATTATATACCTTAAGTTTGGAATAATCAACCCCAAAAATTAATTATATCAACAAAAAAAAATGCAAATTAAATATTAAAAAATAATTATAAACTCTAGTTAGGTGGAATAAACCATAAATAAAAACTTAAATTGAAGGGAAAAAAATGAAAGAAAAAAATAATAATTTTGAGGTTTGGTACACGGTTGACGCATATAGGTTGGGACTAGAGGATCTTAAGTGCAAATTAGGTTCTATGAGAATTCCATGATATTTCAAGTGTGATTTATCTCTTATGTATGATTTGTAAGTTATTGCATAGAAATAAAATTTATCCTGTATACACCTTCAAGTAGCGGTTACGGGTTAATTAGCCTCCGACATTAAAAAAACCAAAGAATTGTGCATCATTTACTTAGATAACTTAGATTGATGTATATTTTGTTAATGAAAGTATGAAATGGTCGCTCATGTTTTTTTATGAAAGAAATTTTTATGCAAGTAACATATATATATATATATATATATATATATATATATATATTTGTACTAGAATTTCCTACCACAACGATTAATCCAAATTGATTTAAAAAGAAAAAAGAAAAGAAAACACTAAATTTAAGTCGTATTCAACAATTTTGAGGGTTTTCCAAATTTAGGAGGCGGAGGTACTCTCTTTTGTACCTTCTGGCTTCTTTCTCTTTTTGTTTAGGGTGGAGAAATTTAATACATAGCATACTTTTATAAACATTATTGTATGTAGTTTTCAAATGCGCACGCTTAAAATCTGCATTGTACACATAAATAAAAGAACATAAAAGCTCATTGTCATTTCATCAATCTATAAAAAATTTATTTTACAAAACATTGCAGACACAATCTACTACTCTTGGTACATTAAATTAACAATTACTAGTATTTTTTTTCTTTTTTTAATCAGCTGGTCTACGTGATCATTTTCTTGGCCGCATAAAATGTTTAAAATTAAGTACTAAAAAATTATAATATATTTTAATTGGGTAGGATGAATCCTAAATAATTGGTGTAAAATTAAACTAAAGTACAATAAGTTGAAATCGAAAAAAAAAAATAAAAAAATTGAGTGTATAATAAAGAATGCAACGCTAAATGTGCCATAGAATATTTTAGCCAGTTATTTAATATTCACTATGAAATGATAATTGAGTGAGTTATAAATTTTGATTTCCTAATCCGCATACCACAAACAAGCGGAGCAAGACATAACGACATAAATTAGCTTGATGATGAGGCTAAATTTTTAAATTATAAAATTAAATTCACATTATAATTTATGAAAAGAAAAATAATTTTATTGTTTTCCATTTTCTTGGAAAAGAATAGTCAAATTATTTCTTTTATAGAATAAGTAAATTAAATGAGCATACAATAAAATTTTTGATGTAATATAGAAATTTAACCCACTGCTCAAAATTCTTCATTCATGATGAGTCACATCGTTTTATTCAAACTTATTTACATAATTCTTCATTCATGATGAGTCACATCATTTTATTCAAACTTATTTACATATATGTTGCTTATACCGATCAGCCCAAATAAAGAGAAATATTTGTTTAAAAAAGAATACTTCAAATAATAATTTTTTTTTTTCGTTTAAAATAGTTATTGTTTTTATTTATGATATTATACCATTCCTAGCAACAAATCATCTGATCGATCGTGATATAAGACAAAAAAAAAATAATAAAAAACTCCCTAATTGCATGATCAATGCCGACAATTGACCATTTGGTGGGTCAACCATTTGGCGAAGAAAGATATATTTCGACCTATTGAAGATGGTGAAACGATACTTGGTCCTGAAGTACCATATCTAAGTGTAATTGGAGCATTAACTTATCTGGCTAATTATACTAGACCAGATATAGCTTTTTCTGTAAATCTTCTCGCAAGATATAGCGTTGCACCCACTTTAAGACATTGGAATGGTGTTAAACACATTCTACGTTATCTAAAGGGTACCATAGACCTTGGATTATATATTCAGAAAATTCCAATTCTTCTCTGGTAGGGTATTCGGATGCAGGATTTTTATCCGATCCACATCAAGCCAAGTCACAAACTGGCTATGTTTTCACATGTAGTGGAACTGCTATATCATGGAAGTCTGTGAAGCAAACCTTGACTGCAACATCCTCAAATCATTCTGAAATAATTGCAATTCATGAAACAAGTCGAGAGTGTGTATGGTTGAGAAATATGACAAGTCACATCCAAGAGTTATGCGGATTACCTTCATCAAAGATCACTCCAACTGTTTTGTATGAAGACAATGCTGCTTGCATCTCGCAACTCAAGGAAAGATACATCAAATGTGATAGGACAAAGCACATTTCTCCCAAGTTATTCTATACACACGATCTCCAAAAGAGTGGCGGTATCAACGTTCAACAAATTCGCTCAAGTGACAATTTGGCGGACTTATTCACAAAGGCATTACCAACATCAACATTCAGAAAGTTGGTACACAAGATCAGCATGTGCCGACTCAAAGATCTACAATGATCTCAAGATCAGGGGGAGCAGTTGTACTCTTTTTCCTTCAACTAGGTTTTGTCCCACTGGGTTTTTCTAGCAAGGTTTTAATGAGGCAACATTTGTTTTAGAGATTGGTCACTCAAGGGGGAGGGTTGTAAATATATCTAATAGATATATATGATATGAGTGATGGCCAAGTATCTAACTCTAAAACCCTAGCTCTTGTACTATTATAAATAGAGGCATTTGGTCCTCATATTAAATACATACAATTCATTTTTTCTCTCGTCTCTCTCTAGTTTACAACACGTTATCAGCACGATTGTTCTACCCTCTCCTTCAAATCTAGAAGTCCATCGATCCTAGAAGGTACATTCTTTAATTTTCTTTTCATTCGCTCAAATCGTATTGCTGTTAATCTGAGTACAGTAGAATTTCCAGTCATGGGATAGTAATATATTTGTTGTTTTACTATATATATTGGAAGACTTGAAACAGTAAAATCGATGGATTTTGCAATAAAAAAAAAAATCGATGGTAGAATCGCGCATTATCATTGGATCGCAATTCGCAAAGTATTAATTGCAGTCACAATTAATTAATCTATAAGGGTATTGTCATTGTTTGATTCTTGCGGAAGAATCATTTGTAGTTTTATAAGTTCAAGATTAATTATGAATTTAGGTTTATTAATTGTTTCATATTTGATCTAAAAAAAATTAATTAATCACCTTTCGTCATGCTTATGTGTATATGATTGCCGTAAATGCTCATAAGTTGGTTGTTATTGATTTCTTATATATATAAATATTTTTCCGATTTAATCTTGAAAAATTAAATATTGATGCTATTCGAGTAGCACAAGTAATATTCATGAAGAATATTACATTCAAGATCATAAATTGATGCTATTAAAGTGGCACAAGTAATATTCCTGAAGAATATTACATGCTCTAAAGAGCAAATAAATTAAACATGTGGATAATATATCCTTGATTCTTTGTGCAGAATTGCACGAATGGCAAACATAGCCAAACTTGAGTTCATCGCCCTTGACATCTTGGGTAAGAATTATATGTCATGGACTCTTGATGCTGATGTTCACCTGATCTCAAGGGGTCTAGGGGAGACAATCAAAGAAGAAAATAAAACATCTCAACAGGATCGCGCTAAGGCGCTGATTTTCCTTCGTCATCATCTTCATGATGATCTAAAGACGGAATATTTGACGGTCAAAGATCCGAATAAGTTGTGGACAAACCTGAAAGAAAGGTTTGATTATCAAAAGACTGTCGTCCTTCCTAAAGCTCGTTACGAGTGGATGCATCTTAGACTGCAAGACTTTAAGTCTGTGAGTGCTTATAATTCTGAATTATTTAGAATTATTTCAAAATTGAAACTTTGTGGAGAGAATATCACTGATGCTGACATGCTTGAGAAAACATTGTCCACTTTTCATGCTTCTAATGTGTTGTTACAACAACAATATAGGGAGCGTGGTTTCAAAAAGTACTCTGAACTAACATCTTATTTGTTGGTTGCCGAGCAAAATAATGAATTGCTCATGAAAAATCACGAACTCGGCCCCACTGGTTCCGCTGCATTGCCTGAAGCTAATGCAACTTTCAACCATGACAATGGGCGTCGTGGAAACCAACGTGGGCATGGGCGTGGACGTGGACGTGGATATGGTCGCGGTCGTGGAAGCGGTAAACCAAATGATATGATGCAACCTCTAGCAACAAAAGGCAGAAAACATCCAACGAGCACAGTTCATCCAAAAAGGAAGCTGCATGTCATAGATGTGGCATGAATGGACATTGGTCACGTACTTGCCGAACGGAAAAACACCTTACAGATCTATATCAAGATCGATCAAGAGAAAAGACAAGAAGTAAACCAATGTCGTTGACTTTGATGTTCCAATTGATACTACTCACTTAGATGTCTCTGACTTCTTTGATGATCTAAAAGGAGATAACATGGATCGGTTGATTGGTGGTGGTGTGCTTGAAGACGATCATATGGACATTGTTTAGTCCTTTATCTTTTATTTCTAGTTGATAAAAAGACATTGCTTATTTTCCTTTCGTATTTTTACTCAATAATAATTGATCTTCTTTTAAAAACGTCTCAGACATTCAAATGGTATCTTGTGATATTTGTCTTGCTGATAGTGCCACTACACACACCATTCTCCAAAATAAGAAATATTTTCTTAAGTTGACATTAGCTGAGGATAATGTTAACACGATATCAGGTGCATCAAACATCATTGAAGGCTCCGGAAGAGCTTGTATCATTTTACCAAATGATAGTAAATTAGATATTAAAAATGTCCTGTATTCTAGTAAGTCCAAAAGAAACTTACTAAGTTTCAAGGATATCCGCTATAATGGATACCACATTGAGACTATATCAGAAGGTGGAAAAGAATATCTCTGCATAAATTCCTTTGTATCCGGCCATAACCGAACAAAAGAAAAATTATTAACACTACCTTCTGGGATATATTACACATTCATAAAGACAATTGAGACAAACCATGTCATGAACCCGAAGTTCAATGATAAAAAAAAGCTTTATGCTTTGCCATGATAGGCTTGGACATCCTAGAGCAACTATGATGCGCCGAATAATCAATAATTCATATGGGCACAACATGAAGAATCAAAAGATTCTTATTACAAATGAATTCCCATGTGATGCTTGTGTGCAAGGCAAGCTAGTCATTAGACCTTCATATACGAAGGTTAATATTGAATCTCCATCTTTCTTAGAGAGAATTCAAGGAGATATTTGTGGACCTATACATCCACTATGTGGCCCTTTTCCATACTTTATGGTATTGATTGATGCTTCTTCTAGATGGTCACATGTATGTTTGCTTTCTACTAGAAATACAGTATTTGCTAGACTACTTGCTCAAATTATAAAATTACGAGCTCAATTCTTAGACAATTCAATTAAAAGAATTCGTCTTGATAATGCTAGTGAGTTTACGTCTCAAGCATTTAAAAACTATTGTATGGCTATTGGAATTGAGATTGAACATTCAGGCGCTCATGTCCATACTCAAAATGGTTTAGCAGAATCGTTTATTAAACGTCTTCAACTTATTGCTAGACCGTTAATTATGAAGTCAAAAATCCCAACTACTGTTTGGGGTCATGCCATATTACATGTGGCAATATTAGTTTGTATTAGACCATCAACTAACCATGAATACTCTCCAATGCAAATTATTCTTGGTCGAGAACCAGATGTTTCTCACTTACAAACTTTTGGTTGTGCGGTTCAAGTCCCAATTGCACCCCCACAATGAACAAAAATGGGTCCCCAACCAAGGCTTGAGATATATGTTGGATTTGATTCACCTTCGATTATAAGGTATATTGAACCTTTAACGGGTGATTTATTTACTGCACGTTTTATAGATTGTCATTTTGATGAAATGACATTTCCAACATTAGGTAGAACGAATCTACATCCAGAAAAGTAAAAGGAAATATCTTGGAATGAGAAAAGCTTGTCACATTTTGATTCTCGAACTAATCAATGTGAACAAGAAGTTGAAAAGATTATTCATTTGCAAAAGATTGCAAACCAACTTCCTGATGCTTTTGTAGATACAAGAAAAGTGACACAATCTCACATACATGCTGCAAATACTCCAGCCAAAATTGATGTCCCTGAAGGACAAATAGCTTTGGCAGCAAATGAGTCTAAAATTCGTCAAAAACGTGGTCGACCAGTTGGTTCCAAAGATTCTGTGCCTAGGAAAAGAAAGGGGCAAGATGGAAACCAAACAATGACAAAAATGATTAATCAATCAAATGAATGTGATGTAATTCCTGAAGAATTACAAGTATCTGAAAATCATGAGATCTCAATAAATTATTTATCTTCCAATCAGATACTGGAGAGAGAACATATTATTGTAGATGATATATTCGCCTTTCATATAGCTCATCAAATTTTAAATGAGGATCCTGAACCAAAATCTGTTACAGAATGTAAACAGAGAAATGATTGGCCAACGTGGAAAAGAGCTATGGAAATATAACTAAATTCCTATGATAACCGGTAAGTATTTGGACCTATAGTCCTAACTCCGGAATCTAAAACCCCTATTGGATACAGATGGATATTTGTTAGAAAGAGAAATGAGAAAAATGAAGTTACGAGATATAGAGCAAGACTCGTAGCGCAAGGTTTCTCTCAAAGACCAGGAATTGATTATGAGGAAACATACTCTCCAGTAATCGATGCGATTACTTTCAGATTTCTGATTAGTCTGGCTATATGTAATACCCCGAAATATTTTAGAAGATTTTATTCAACTTATGTTACCCTCTGGTAAATTAGAAAATAAGCTGGGTCCTTAAATGACTCAAATAAAGGAAAATCGCAGTCAGGGAAATCTGTTAAATCTAATTTGGTCAAAAATTGCCTTAAAAATATGTTATGATATTTTTTTCAGGTTGATAGAAAATGTTTCAAGAATCATGCCAACCTTTGAAATTTCAAATTTCGAGTTCAAATGAACTCTTGACACAACTTTAAGTTGGAAAATAATAAATTTAATAGAAAAAGGCACATCCGTCATTATCCAATTTCTTTTTCAAAAGATTATCTTATTCGTAATTATCCAATTCTTTTTCCATCATTATCCTCTTTCTTTTATTCATTATTATCCTATTTATTTTTCCTCTATAAATAGAAGTTTAAGGTTTCATTTTTCATTCATTTTCAAAATCGAAACGCCGAGCAGCTTTCAGAGAATGTACGACTCTAGTTTCCTATTTCAATTCTGAAATAGTCATTTTGAAGGTGTCAATGCGTAGATCACGAATACATTATTGAAATGATGACACGAAGGATGATCATGATGGAAAATCATCGTGACCGCCGCAAATTCCTCGGAGAAGGTACTTTCTCCGATTCTGGTCATTCGGACCGATGAATTTAGAAATTTCAAGTTCTAAATATGCTTATATTTCGATTATCTTTAATTCTACTGATTCCGATTTTTGATGTTGTGAGTTTTCGGTATTTTTTCCCATTTTCATTTTATGTAAATCTCAGATCTACTCTTCCTGGATAGTCGTATTAGAAATCTTCTTTTTATAAATAGTCTTTGATCATTTGGATCTTGTAGTTAACCGGAATAGATTTTTGATTTCTCATCGTTTGAAATCCGGATCCGAATATTATATTATAAATCTGCCCAGTTCGAATTTATGTTTTAGCCGTCCGATCTTTGATCTGATTACACCATTAAATTTCTTATTTTCTTAACTATCAAAAATTGTACTTTTGAGCGAAAATCCAACGAGTATCGAGCTCGATCGAGACCGATACATGTTCAGCTAAAATATTTACCGAAACTCCCGTTTCACCCATTTTGGGTCGTCAAATCGAAAATGTCTCTTCCCGAAAATTGCTCCAAATATTATTTCCTATAAGCCTTCCAAGTTTCGTGATCTCGTTGCGAGTTTTGAATAATTTCGATTCTTTAAAGTAGACAGTTATTTTTATACCGGGAGCATGTATTATCGAAAAATTCTAAAATTTTCATTCTTTAGTCTTGGCATATATAGTATCATCCCTGAATATTTTTGTAATTTTCGAGCGGTTAAAAAGTGTTGTGGTGTAGATATGGTAAAATTTGGATAAATGACAAGTTTTGGAAAGAGACCTCTGTCAAATCAGTTGATCCCAGTAAAGCAAGAATAACGTTTTGGAATTTATTTCCTTCTTCGTCGAAATTATTCAAGGTCTCTAGAGTCTCGCAATCTATTTTAGAATAGAATAGAATTAATTATAGCTCCGCTTATAGTAGATTAATTCCCAAAAATATAGCGATTATCCTGAGTTGAAGTTTACCTTCTGTACTACCAGCTGAGCTAGAGAAAGAGTATCAGGGTTGATTCTTCAGAAGTTAGCTTTTCAGAATCCCGAGAAAGGTGGGCTATTATATTTTTACAAATTGTATCTTTCGAGCTATTAAGCTCTGCTTTGTTAAAACTGCATATGTGACTATCTGTGTTAAATATTTACGTGCTACTGTATGTTGTCGGAGTCTCATATACCAGCGCTGTGTCAATGTGAGTAGCTACAATATGCATGCATTATTTGTCCTGCCCTACTCCTTGTCGGTGAGACTAAAATGAAACACTTATTGGTTATACTCTTTGGGTATACTATGGCCATACTCAACATTATGCGCTGGTGATGTAGTTTGGGTTGCGGGCAGTGACAGGTTATACTCTTAAGCGCTTCACGATAAAATGTTTTGGTGAACTTAGGTTGCTTCCAACTTTTAAACCTCCTAAGTTTCACTACCTGCATAAACACAGATAGATTACTTTAACAAAATTATTTGCATAACTTGAATTGTAAAACTTGCCCACTGAGTGCATTAGTACTCAGCCCAAATCTTTTCAAATATTTTCAGGTCAGTAGGCTGGAGCGTGGAGGTGACGAGACTGAGATATAGGCTATTATGATTTACATATTTTTCCGTTGTCGTCTCTTTTTATTAGTATTCTGTTAAGAATTGAGCTTCCGCACATATGATATTCTTTTGCTAAATGCTAAGAACTCTGATCTTGGTATTTTGTTGATATGATTCTGCTTCTCTGATTCTGAACATTTGTTGACTTCCTGGTTAACATGTATCATATGCTTAGCTATATAATTATTCCAAGGGGAGGAAGCCCGTCTTTCGTTATGTCTATTTGATCATTTATTTTGGCCTATGGAAGGGCTTCATTTATTCAGCATATTGGTGTCTGTTTCTTAAGTCGACCTATGAATGGGTCTATTGATTGTTGGTATCTGGTTATTTGTTTCCGTTTGGGCTTATTGAATTGTTACAGCTTCCATTCTTCTCTTATAAGCCGTTATAAACGGGGATTCGCTCTAGTTACAGAGGTTATGCTGTCTAATTTTCCGGAAGGCATAACCTATCTTTTTCATACTCGGTTGTTAAATTTTATTCTAAACATTAATCCTTTTTGGATTATCACCCCGTCGTTAATTAAATTACCCCATTTCTTTCCCGCTTCTTAATTCCCACCCCCGTGGCGTCCATTTCCACGGTCTTTCAGGACCGGGGTGCTACACTGTATCACAAAGGCTTGCTATGCGCCTTATGGATGTAGTAACTGCCTACCTATATGCATCATTAGATAATGACATATATATGAAAATCCCTGAAGGATTTAAAATGTCTGAAGCATTAAAGTCAAAACCGAAAAACATGTTTTCGATTAAACTGCAAAAATTGTTGTATGGGCTAAAACAGTCTCACTGTATGTGGTATAATAGATTGAGCGAGTATTTGTTGAAAGAAGGATACAAGAATGATGATATCTGCCCGTGTGTTTTCATAAAGAAAACTGAAAGTGAATTTGCTATTATAGCAGTTTATGTTGATGATTTGAATTTAATTGGGACTCATGAAGAGCTCAATAAAACTGCTGAATATTTGAAGAAAGAATTTGAGATGAAAGATTTGGGAAAGACAAAATTATGTCTTGGTTTGCAAAATGAAAGTGTTCGAGGAGGAACGTTTATTCACCAATCCACATATACAGAAAAAGTGTTAAAGCTCTTTTACATGGATAATGCACATCCACTAGCATCACCAATGGTCGTTAGATCTCTTGATACGAAGAAAAGATCCATTTCGACCTATTGAAGATGGTGAAATGATACTTGGTCCTGAAGTATCATATCTAAGTGTAATTGGAGCATTAACTTATCTGGCTAATTATACTAGACCAGATATAACTTTTTCTGTAAATCTTCTCGCAAGATATAGCGCTGCACCCACTTTAAGACATTGGAATGGTGTTAAGCACATTCTACATTATCTGAAAGGTACCATAGACCTTGGATTATATTATTTGGAAAATTCCGATTCTTCTCTGGTAGGGTATTCGGATGCAGGATTTTTATCCGATCCACATCAAGCCAAGTCACAAACTGGCTATGTTTTCACATGTGGTGGAACTGCTATATCATGGAAGTCTGTGAAGCAAACCTTGACTGCAACATCCTCAAATCATTTTGAAATCATTGCAATCCATGAAACAAGTCGAGAGTGTGTATGGTTGAGAAATATGACAAGTCACATCCAAGAGTCATGTGGATTACCTTCATCAAAGATCACTCTAACTGTTTTGTATGAAGACAATGCTGCTTGCATCTCGCAACTTAAGGAAGGATACATCAAAGGTGATAGGACAAAGTACATTTCTCCCAAGTTATTCTACACACACGATCTCCAAAAGAGTGGCGATATCAACGTTCAACAAATTCGCTCAAGTGACAATTTGGCGGACTTATTCACAAAGGCATTACCAACATCAACATTCAAAATGTTGGTACACAAGATCAGCATGTGCCAACTCAAAGATCAATAATGATCTCAAGATCAGGGGGAGTAGTTGTACTCTTTTTCCTTCAACTAGGTTTTGTCCCACTAGGTTTTTCAAGCAAGGTTTTAATGAGGCCACATTTGTTTTAGAGATTGGTCACTCAAGGGAGAGTGTTATAAATATATCTAATAGATATATATGATATGGGTGATGGCCAAGTATCTAACTCTAAAACCCTAGCTCATGTACTAATATAAATAGAGGCATTTGGTCCTCATATTAAATACATACAATTCATTTTTCTCTCTCGTCTCTCTCTAGTTTACAACATAAATTTTTTTTCGTTTAAAATAGTTATTGTTTTTATTTATGATATTAGACCATTCCCAGCAACAAATCATCTGATCGATCATGATATAAGACAAAAATAATAATAATAAAAAAACTCCCTAATTGCATGAACAATGCCGACAATTGACCATTTGGTGGGTCAACCAATCTATTATTGATCGATCGACCCCTTCTTTTGCCATTGTATTGTCAGATGTCAAAATTTGATTAATCAATCATATTTTCATTGGATAAAATTTTATATTATTATTATTTTGGATAATAATGTATTAAAAAATACAAAAATTATATCATAATTCATATTTTTTTATCTATAAAATGAGCTCATTTTTTTATATATTTTGAATCATATTATAAAACTATCAATTCTCACTCATGTTCTCTCATTTGAAATTATGGATCCAGATGATCCAAGTTATTTTTCAAATTCCCAAATTCCAAACTCCCAAAATTATCAATATTATCAGAACTCACATTTTTCTCCGAATCTCAACCAAAATTCAATTTCTGAAGAAGTCCAACCATCACAAAATATTGTGATTAATTATTTAAAATGTTAGTATTATTGTAATTAATTATTTAAAATATAAAATAATTTATCACTTTAAAATATAATAAAAAAATAATTATTATTAATAGATATTAATAAAGAATCAAATAAAATATTTTTTTTGGATTGGAGAAAATTGTTGATAAAATTGAAAGATTGTGATTTTAGATTGTTGAGTTGATTGTGTAGGTGGAGGAGAGAGAAATAATTATTTTATTGATAGATTAGGTTAGTGAGATTGTGAATGGGGTAGTCTTATTACAATTTTCACGTGAAAAAATAAATTGACAGCTTCTTGATGTGACAACAATGGAGCCATGTGTATTTTAACTCAATCTAGATCCTTCATATAAATTGAAAAAAAAATCAAATTTTAAGTAAGTAGGAACATGTGCTCACTTTCAAAATCTTGTAAAAATGTAGCATATTTCAAAATCTTTTAAAAATGTAGCATATTGTTGTGTTAGGAGAGCCAAGAGAAACAAACAATAGAATTTACAGATTGAATAGAGTAATTATATGTTCAAAAGTCAAACATATTCAATAATGTAAGTATATGTGACATGATTTGTTCATATGTGCATTGATTTAATGATAGGAGGATATTGGTATAAAATATAAATTATAAAATAAAAAAATTGAAATATAAAGTAATCTAGAATAGTTATAATATATCAAATAAAATATAAAATATAATATAATATAATATAATTATAATATATAATTTATTAGAAAATATTTTCCGCCAAAAGACATGTATCTATTATAACAAATCAATCCACAACACACACATAAAATTAATTATTAATTCTAGATAAAAAGAAAAACTAAAACAACAATCAAAACGATACAGAGGGAGTATATAACTATATATAAATTATTAGAACTTACTAATCTAGAAGGTATTTTTTTTGGGGGGGATTAAGAATTTCTATTTATATGATTGTTCTGCTTATATATAGGGTTGGATAAAAAATACACATTTTCCTAGTGTAGGAACTAGGAACTCATCTTATACCGTCTACCTAGATAATCTAATGGCTGGGATTAAATGTCAAAGTTAAGACAAAAAAGAAGGAGGTGGGGGTATAGTTGTCCAATCTCAATAAAAAAGTTGATATCATCATTTTTTTTTTAAAATCTTAAAAACTTTGAACGATCATAACTCACTCGTTTCAAATCGGATCAATGCAAATAATATACCAAATTGAAGATCTTTTCATGCTCTTTAATTCAAGATTAGTCATGGATATGTTTGTTTAAATAAATATAGATGAAAAATACAAAATATAAATTTTTACTCGTGTCCAACGCGAAAATGCTTTCCTTAGGTTTTAAATAATGGTTCGTCAGCATTATTGTAGCGCCCCGGTCCCAGATGACCGTAGAAATGGACGCCACGGGGGTTGGAATTAAGAAGCGGGAAAGAAAGGGGGTAACCTGATTAATGAAAATCTCAACAGAAGACCCAGAATAACCAAACATGCTTTATTATAATATATACATATTTACAACACCAAGATCAGAGTTCTTAGTGTTTAACAAAAGGATATTACAAGCGCGGAGACTTAATTATCAACAGAATACTTAACAAAAAGAGACAATGGGAAAATAAGTAAATAACAAAAGTCCATCTCTCAGCATCGTCACCTCCACGCGCCAGCCTACTGACCTGAAAAATATTTGAAAATATTTGGGCTGAGTTCTAGTGCACTCAGTGGGCAAGTTTTTACAATTCGAGTTATGCAAATCATTTTATTAAAGTAATCTATCTGTGTTCATGCAGGTAGTGAAGCTTAGGAGGTTTTAAAATTTAAAGCAACCTAAGTTCACCAAAATATTTTATCGTGAAGCGCTTGAGAGGGTAACCAGTCACTGCCCGTAACCCGTACTACATCACCACGCGTAAAGTTGAGTATGGCCAAGTATACCCAATGAGTATAACCCATAAGTGTTTCATTTTTGTCTCACCGACAAGGAGTAGGGCAGGACAAATAAAGCATGCATACTGTAGCTACTCACATTGACACAACGCTGGTTTATGAGACTCCGACAACATACAGTAGCACGTAAATATTTAACACAGATAGTCACATATGCAATTTTAACAAAGCAGAGCTTAATAGCTCGAAAGATACAATTTGCAAAAATATAATAGCCCACCTGGATAATGGATAAGCTTTAAGACCCAGGGTTGGTCCTGCTCAGATTTTGTTATCTCTTCTAGGCCTATAATAACCAGTATTAGCTTAGTTAGTTAAAGGCCTCTATCAAAACTCAATCCCTAAACTCCCTTTTTAAATTTTATGTTGAATTTCTATATTTTATTTAGCAGTTTTTCAAACTTTAAATACAACTTGATTCTTTAGAAAATGTTACTCATGACAATACACCCTAGAGTAATAAAAATATATATATATATATATATACAACAGATGTTGGTCAGTCGGATTCCTTATGACAATATTGTTCTAGATTTTTGATAGATATATTCACCCAACATAATGAGATGATAACGTTGCTAAATCAGTTATTTAGAATTTAAATAGTAAATCACTCCATCATCAACTACCTCTATACTTGAATATATTGTTGAATATTCTTGATTGAAATATATCTACCACCACTCTCTGTATTAAATCCATCTTAGAAACAACTAATCATTGTTAAATACCAAAACCTAAGATCTAACAATTCATTATTTTCTGTACTTAAAATTATCACTATTACTATATTGTACATACATGCTTAAAATTTTAAAACTAATACTAACTTCAATACAAAGAAAGGAATAATGTTTATCTATAAATTATTATTTATTATGTAATTCCCGGGAATATATGCATAACAAGTTCAATCTACAAAATTGGATACTTAATTTTTAATATATGCTTAATATTCAAATAAAAAAATAAAACAAATTCAAATTGGATTTGTATACTTATACTCGAGAACTTAGTTAATTAAAGTAAATGAATTTCATCATTTAATTTAAGCTAATATCGAGCAGAGGATGAATTGTAATATTAGAACCAAAAATTCTTATATATATATTTTTCTTGCTAATTTGTAAAAACCATGAAACATGGCTAATCGATTATGCAAAATAAATAATTAATAAAAATCTTACCTTAATGATATAATAGCTGCTGAAAATCTTAAGAATGTATAGTACTGAAATTAGTTATAGACAAGACGCAATTTAGGAAATTTAGAAAATGATCTATGATCAATTTTCATCCATACCCTATTTTTTTATATATATTTTTATAACATTAATTTTCCACTTAACTATCCTCTAAACATGAGTCATCATCTACAAACTCCTACTTTGGAACACATCACTTTTAGAAATTCCCTCCCCATAATACACGTATATTGGGAGGAAAACTTGTAATAATTCTCATCCATGAAAATATTATATATATATATATATGTATGTATGCAACGAATTCTTTTTGTATATTGTTATATAAATACTATTTTCTTTATAAATGTGTATGTGTTTATTTGTGTGGAATATAAATATACTAAATCTATTTACACTTAATGAATCAAACAAATTAATCAAAATAACTTCATATTTAGGATTCTAAATAAAAATACGAGAATGTTCTAAGGGTAATTCTAACACACTCAATGGACACATATCACCTAAAAATGTGGCCTAGAAGGGTCCGTTTTCTTTCCTAGATTATCCTTATGGTTAGCATATCATATATATATATATATATATATATATATATTTAATACAAAAATTTTTTGGCTATTTAACTATTTGATATATATTCCTAATTAAATTTAGAAAATAAAATTTTGGGGTATTACACTCCTCCCCCCTTAAAAGAATTTCGTCCCGAAATTCACTTACCTTTGAATAATTCAGGATATTGCTGTCTCATTTTGCTTTCTAGTTCCCACGTTACTTCAGTTCGATCGTGATGATTCCATTGCACAAGCACCAATGGAATTTGTTTGTTTCTCAGGACTTGAACTTTCCTATCAAGAATTTCGTGGGGTTTCTCCTCATACGTCCTATCAGAACGTAAAACCAACTCACTTTCTTTAATAACGTGTTCTGGGTCAAACACATATTTCCTGAGCATTGAAACGTGATACACATCGTGAACTTGTGACAGGTCTGGCGGTAGAGCTAATCGGTAAGCTACCTCACCAATTCTTTCTAATATCTCGAATGGGCCAATAAATCTTGGTCTCAGTTTGCCTTGTTTTCCGAATCTCACAACACCTCGTGTTGGAGATACTTTTAAGAAAACCTTTTCACCAACTTGGAACTCTAGGTTTGTCCTGCGCTTGTCTGCATAAGCTTTCTGTCTATCTTGTGCTTCTTTCATTCTTGCTCGAATTTGGTCGATCATCTTGACAGTGGTTTGCACGATCTCTGGACCCAAAATTTTTCTTTCTCCAACTTCATCCCAGTATAGGGGCGATCTGCATTTGCGACCATATAAGGCTTCATATGGTGCCATTTGTTAACCCAAAAGGCAACACTAGAAACTCATAGTGGCCATATCTTGTTCGGAATGCAGTCTTAGGTATGTCATCTTTTCTTACCTTAACTTGGTGATACCCAGATCGTAGATCAATCTTGGAAAAGATTTTTGCACCAGTCAACTGATCAAAAAGATCATCTATCCTCGGAAGTGGATACTTGTTCTTCACTGTCAACTTGTTCAACTCCCGATAGTCGATGCACATTCTCATAGTACCATCCTTCTTTTTGACGAATAGAATCGGTGCTCCCCAAGGCGATACACTGGGTCTTATAAAACCTAATTCCAATAATCCCTGCAGTTGCACTTTTAACTCTTGTAACTCATTCGGTGCTAACCGATATGGAGCTTTGGATACCGGTGCTGCTCCCGGTTCTAGGTCTATGGTGAACTCTACTTGTCTGTCTGGCGGCAGACCTGGCAAATCGTTTGGAAATACATCTTCATATTCCCGTACCACTGGTACCTGACCCACTGTTAAACCTTCTTCTTTCTTGCTTACAAGGTTTACTAGAAATGCCTGACAGTCTCCTTTTTGTAACAGCTTTATAGCCTTTGATGCTGAAATAATGGGAATTATATTTCCCATTTTTGCTCCATAAAACTTCACTTCTTCCTCGCCTAGCTTCTGAAATATTATCTCTCTCTCGTGGCAGCGTATTGTTGCACTCTCCATTGTTAGCCAATCCATTCCAAATATAATGTTAAAGTCCCGCATCTCAAGAGCATAGAGATCAGTTGTGAAATTCTTTTCACCTACTACCAATTCTAAGTTCTTACAAACACAATCGGCTAAAAGTGTTTGTCCTGAGGGAATGCTTACTGCTAAGGATTCTCCTGCTAATTCTAGCTCTAGATTGAGACGTTTACATACATCTCTAGATATGAAAGAATGTGAAGCTCCAGTATCAAATAAGACAAGCACAGGTATATCGCACAAACTAATCATACCTGCCAAATTCCCAGAGTTCCCAGCTGCCTCTTGCTGGTTGAGAGCATACGCTCTGGCTTGTTGTGGTGCACGAGGACCTTGATTTTGATTTTGCTGAGGTTTGGGATTACTTCTATTGTTGTTGTTATTTCCTCGACCTCCTCCACCTTGTGGTCTCATATTTCTCATGCCCTGTCTGAACTGTGGCCTCTGCTGCTGCTGATCTTGCATTCCCAAATTTTGTTGACATTTATTAGCATAATGCACCTGTCGACCACACCGATAGCATTGGACACATGGCCCAAAGTGATATCGGTTACAAGTTGCACACAACGGTGAATTCCCTTGATAACCCTGAGATTTTGGTGCAACAGTCATTTTCCCTGCAGGCCTTGGTCCAAAGTTCCTTCCTCCTTGATAGTTATGCTGAAAATTCTTCCATTGATAACCTCGTTGTGGTCCATCCCACTTCCGTTTTCCCTTCTGATCCCCAGCTACTGGTTGAGATGCTGAAGTCTTTGATGTTCCTTGCATTGCCTCAATACTAAGTGCCCAACTCAGTATTTGACCATAGTTTGCTTCATCCTTTCCAATCAGTGCAGTGCCTATTTCCGGCTTCAAACCCATGCGAAATTTTTCAATCCTCTTTGCTTCTGTGTCTACGGTCTGTGGTGCATATCGAGATAACCTATTAAACTGCAAATCATATTCTGCGACTGATTTGCTCCCCTATTTGAGATTCCAGAACTCATTAGCCTTCTGATGCTGATAATGAGCCGGTATGTACCTTTGATATAAGATTGTCTTAAAGTTATCCCAGGTGAACACTTCCCAATCTGCATCAGATATTGTCCTTCGAACTGACTCCCACCAGAAATCTGCATCATCCACAAGTTGATATAGGGCACAGGCCACCATTTCTTTATCACTACAATGCAAAAATCCAAATATCTTTTCAAGTGCTCGAACCCAACGTTCGGCTGTGAGTGGATCCCCTTCTCCATTGAAAGTTGGGGGATTATGGCATCTGAATTCCATTTCAATTTGTGGTCCCTGACCCTGTGGATTATTCGGTACTTCCGGTACCACCAAGTTCACATTTCTTGGTCTTCCTCTTGGCATTCTGCAACTAGTCAAATTTCCTATCGATCAACACTTGCGTAAAGATTCGAAAAGAAAATAAAAATAATAACTACACATCTCGTAAAGGAAATGAAATGTATATATGCAAGCCTTTCAAAAATATATACACAATATATATATAAATCTAAAAGATATCCTGAAACAGAACTTTTATATAAAAGAGTGGAGTACTACACATACATTATCTATACATCAAAAATATAATATACCGTCTAGTCCACTAAGTCAAAAAGAGGCTAAATATCAAATGCCTCATGTCGGAACGGTCTTATAACAATGACAACGTTTCCGACTAACAAAAGCTACTGAGCTAATGATACAACAAAATGTCAGCATCAGTATATACTAAACTACTCAAACTACTACAACTATACATATATCTATGGAGACGACGGAATATACCAATGCCCCAGACGCCCCTCCGCATCGAAATCACGTCGAAAGTGGAGCGTCGTACTTCCATCAGTTACTTCCATTGGCTCCTCACTGGGATCCTCCTCCGGGTCCTCCTCTGGGTCCTCCTCTACGATGGGCTCTAACTGGGTCCCAGATGGACCGGCCTCATCATCATGCGATGCTACCGTGATAAGTGGCGACTGTGGTGCAGGTGGTGCTGAACGATCCATCTCGATCGTCTTCTCCGCTGGTAAGACGATGTAAATGGTACTCTAAACATATCCATATCCTCCTCCACTACGGGTAATTGTGGAGCCACACATCGTCTATCTGCCCAAATCCGTAGCACATACGTGAAGAATCTCGAGAAATAGACTTTCTCTGCAAAAGTAGGCGGAGATCTCTCTGAGAAAATATCAGCAACTCTTGCAGCCCATGGTCTCCAGGCTTGAGGTAGTCCAATAATATATCTCGCCGTAGCCTCTACCTCTGTAATACCACCGATACCCGAGACAGTCATCCATAAAGTCACAAAACGTGCGGTAAACTCTGGCACATCTTCCCCTGGTCTACTAATACATGCACGAAACCTCTCTATCCGTTCATCCATCGTCACACGAGTACGACACCTCTTTCGAGGTCTCACCTGCCATCCCGCCATCTACTTAGCATAATTTCTCAATCAGTCTACATTCAACTATTTTCATAAATTTTTACAAGTTCAGCCTAAGTTTAACAACTACAGGCTAAATTCATCTTAAGTTCTCAAATTCTAAGTCAAAGTACTCATCTAGAGCACAACATCAAATACAAATCAACTATCAATGTGTGCAATCAACATATGTCAATCATTCATAAGTATGCCCAAATCATAGATAAATAAATTCCTCACATATATACAATAGAATCAGCATGGTTTAACACAAAATCCTGTACGCCCACAGGCATATTTCATTCTCAAAACCAGTAAGTAATCAGTATAAGACTCAATCTTTCAAGACATTCCCGCCAACATGGCAAATCACAATCTTTCATTTCCAAACAAACTTAACATTTCACCCATTAATGTAAACTTTTAAAATCTAAAAACCGTATAAAAACATGTGTACCTTTTAGCTGTTGCGTGAGTGACGAGCTGAGGGCTTTTATAATATCACACAGAAATTTCATGAAAAAGAGAAATAAAATAAGTTGACCCAATAGGTTTGCAGAGTTGCAAAACCTGCTCTGATACCACTCTGTAGCGCCCCGGTCCCAGATGACCGTAGAAATGGACGCCACGGGGGTTGGAATTAAGAAGCGGGAAAGAAAGGGGGTAACCTGATTAATGAAAATCTCAACAGAAGACCCAGAATAACCAAACATGCTTTATTATAATATATACATATTTACAACACCAAGATCAGAGTTCTTAGTGTTTAACAAAAGGATATTACAAGCGCGGAGACTTAATTATCAACAGAATACTTAACAAAAAGAGACAATGGAAAAATAAGTAAATAACAAAAGCCCATCTCTCAGCATCATCACCTCCACGCGCCAGCCTACTGACCTGAAAAATATTTGAAAATATTTGGGCTGAGTACTAGTGCACTCAGTGGGCAAGTTTTTACAATTCGAGTTATGCAAATCATTTTATTAAAGTAATCTATCTGTGTTCATGCAGGTAGTGAAGCTTAGGAGGTTTTAAAATTTCAAGCAACCTAAGTTCACCAAAATATTTTATCGTGAAGCGCTTGAGAGGGTAACCAGTCACTGCCCGCAACCCGTACTACATCACCACGCGTAAAGTTGAGTATGGCCAAGTATACCCAATGAGTATAACCCATAAGTGTTTCATTTTTGTCTCACCGACAAGGAGTAGGGCAGGACAAATAAAGCATGCATACTGTAGCTACTCACATTGACACAGCGCTGGTTTATGAGACTCCGACAACATACAGTAGCACGTAAATATTTAACACAGATAGTCACATACGCAATTTTAACAAAGCAGAGCTTAATAGCTCGAAAGATACAATTTGCAAAAATATAATAGCCCACCTGGATAATGGATAAGCTTTAAGACCCAGGGTTGGTCCTGCTCAGATTTTGTTATCTCTTCTAGGCCTATAATAACCAGTATTAGCTTAGTTAGTTAAAGGCCTCTATCAAAACTCAATCCCTAAACTCCCTTTTTAAATTTTATGTTGAATTTCTATATTTTATTTAGCAGTTTTTCAAACTTTAAATACAACTTGATTCTTTAGAAAATGTTACTCATGACAATACACCCTAGAGTAATAAAAATATATATATATATATATACAACAGATGTTGGTCAGTCGGATTCCTTATGACAATATTGTTCTAGATTTTTGATAGATATATTCACCCAACATAATGAGATGATAACGTTGCTAAATCAGTTATTTAGAATTTAAATAGTAAATCACTCCATCATCAACTACCTCTATACTTGAATATATTGTTGAATATTCTTGATTGAAATATATCTACCACCACTCTCTGTATTAAATCCATCTTAGAAACAACTAATTATTGTTAAATACCAAAACCTAAGATCTAACAATTCACTATTTTCTGTACTTAAAATTATCACTATTACTATATTGTACATACATGCTTAAAATTTTAAAACTAATACTAACTTCAATACAAAGAAAGGAATAATGTTTATGTATAAATTATTATTTATTATGTAATTCCAGGGAATATATGCATAACAAGTTCAATCTACAAAATTGGATACTTAATTTTTAATATATGCTTAATATTCAAATAAAAAAATAAAAAAAATTCAAATTGGATTTGTATACTTATACTCGAGAACTTAGTTAATTAAAGTAAATGAATTTCATCATTTAATTTAAGCTAATATCGAGCAGAGGATGAATTTTAATATTAGAACCAAAAATTCTTATATATATATTTTTCTTGCTAATTTGTAAAAACCATGAAACATGGCTAATCGATTATGCAAAATAAATAATTAATAAAAATCTTACCTTAATGATATAATAGCTGCTGAAAATCTTAAGAATGTATAGTACTGAAATTAGTTATAGACAAGACGCAATTTAGGAAATTTAGAAAATGATCTATGATCAATTTTCATCCATACCCTATTTTTTTATATATATTTTTATAACATTAATTTTCCACTTAACTATCCTCTAAACATGAGTCATCATCTACAAACTCCTACTTTGGAACACATCACTTTTAGAAATTCCCTCCCCATAATACACGTATATTGGGAGGAAAACTTGTAATAATTCTCATCCATGAAAATATTATATATATATATATATGTATGTATGCAACGAATTCTTTTTGATATTGTTATATAAATACTATTTTCTTTATAAATGTGTATGTGTTTATTTGTGTGGAATATAAATATACTAAATCTATTTACACTTAATGAATCAAACAAATTAATCAAAATAACTTCATATTTAGGATTCTAAATAAAAATACGAGAATGTTCTAAGGGTAATTCTAACACACTCAATGGACACATATCACCTAAAAATGTGCCCTAGAAGGGTCCGTTTTCTTTCCTAGATTATCCTTATGGTTAGCATATGATATATATATATATATTTAATACAAAATTTTTTTGGCTATTTAACTATTTGATATATATTCCTAATTAAATTTAGAAAATAAAATTTTGGGGTATTACAATTATGATAAGTTGATTACATATGATGACGAAACATTTGTTATATGCTAACATATTGTATTTATTGTGCTAATGAATGCTTATCATAATGTTAACATAATACACATACTTATATTATTATTATTATTATAATTTATGACATTTCAATTAGGACTTATAATTATTTTTTATGATTTACTTTTTATGTTTTAGTTACTAATTAATTATTATTATATATTGTTTATTTCATCAAATTAGAATATATTAGTTATGATTTTCTTCATCCATTTATTGTTTATACCTTATGCTAACGATGAATTGTCATATGCTAATATAGTTTATTCGCAGTGCTAATAAAACAATATCATTATGCTAATTTATATATATTTATATTGTTATTGTGATTTATTCCATCCAATTATAGTTTGTAATTAATATTTAGAATTTTATTTTATTTTTTAGATCATTGGAGTTTATTTTATCTGAATTATAATTTGTTTCATCCCATTAGAATTTATAATTACTCTTTAGAATTTAATTTTTCGTTAAAAATATGAGAAAAACTTTCATTAGCATAAAGATAACGCTTTGTTAGCATGATGATAATACTTCATTAGCATGACGATATGTTATCAAATCCTCCGTGATTTTTATAAGAATTACCAAATTACGTTAATACCCCTGCACGAATATTTTTTCAAATATTAGAGAATTGCCACCATCCCTTTTAAGTAAATCTAGGCCATAGATCTTTATTGATTGTATGGTGTAAGATGGGTTCCTAGTTCTTACACTAGGATTGGTTTGCATTGTAACCCTCCCCTATATATATATATATATATATATATATATATAAAGATAAAGATTATATAGGCATGGTTTCGGACTTTTGTCATATACTTATTTAAACTTACATATTATTTTATGTTATTTAGTTTGCAAAAACTAAATGAAAAATAGTTAATTTATTATTCAAAACATAATTTATATGTAAAAAACTAAAATGAAGCTGATAATATAATAATATAGTAATGATTATTAGAGATGTAAAAAAAAGCAATTCCTTTTATTTTAAACCATAAAAATTTCATTTATTGTCTTCTTAATAAATAAACCCCGAGAATTATAATAAAAACTATATAAATTAAAAATAAACTCTAGAAACAAAAAAAGAGCCTACAGATTTAAATTAAATCCTAGAATCTTAAAATAAACTATACGAAATAAAAATAAGCCCTTGAAATGTAAAAGAAATCCTGGTTTTAAAAACCTTAAAATAAAAAAAATAAACTCTCGAAATTAAAACATGAAAAAAAAGATTAAAAATGCATTCAATAATTTAAAATAAAAAATAAATTCAAATATTAAAAGCATATAAAATTAAAAAAAAACAAATTATATATATATATATATATATATATATATATATATAGGAGTTGGATAAAAAATACACCATTTCCTAGTGTAGGATCTAGGAACCCATTTTATACCGTTCACTTATATGATCTAATGGTTGACATTAAATGTCAAAGTTAAGAGAAAAAAAATAAGGCAGGGGTATAGTTGTCCAATCCTCATAAAAAAGCTAATGTCATCACTTTTTTTAAAAAATCTTAAAAACTTTAAACGATCATAACTCACTCATTTGAAATCGGATCAACACAAATAATATACCAAATTAAAGATCTTTTCATGTTCTTTAATTCAAGATCAGTCATGGATATGCCTGTTCAAATAAATATAGACGAGAAATACAAAATATACATTTTTACTCTTGTTCAGCGTGAAATGCTTTTATTAGCGTTTAAATAATGGTTCGTCAGTATTATGATAAGTTGATAACGTATGCTAACGAAACATTTGTTATATGCTAACATATTGCATTGATTGTGCTAATGAATGATTATCATAATGTTAACGTAGTACACATACTTATATTGTTATTATGATTTATTACATTTCAATTAGGACTTATAATTATTTTTTATGATTTAATTATTATGTTTCAGTTACTAATTGGTTATTATATATTGTTTATTTCATCAAATTAGAATATATTAATTAGCGTTTTCTTCATCCATTTATGGTTTATATATTATGCTAACGATGAATTATCTTATGCTAACATAGTTTATCCGTAGTGCAGATAAAACAATATCATTATGTTAACATTGTATATTTATATTGCTATTATAGTTTATTTATCCAATTAAGGTTTATAATTAATTTTTAGAATGTAATTCTATTTTTAGATCATTGAAGTTTATTATATCTGAATTATGGTTTATTCCATCCCATTAGAATTTATAATTACTCTTTAGAATTTACTTTTTCGTTAATAATATGAGAAAACTTTTATTAGTATAACGATAATGCTTCGTTAGCATGATGATAATACTTCGTTAGCATGACGATACTGTTATTAACTACTCAGCGTCTTTTTGTAAACATTACCAAATTACGTTAATACCCTTACGTGAAAAACTTTTCAAATATTACAGAATTGCCACCACCCTTTTAAGCAAATCTAGACCATAGATCTTTATTGATTGTATGGTGTGAAATGGGTTCCTAGTTCTTATACTATGGTTGGTTTGGAAGGTCAAAATTGTCAAATTAAGGAAGTTAATTGGCGATTGATTTTTTTTTCTTAGAATAAAATTATAAATGATGTTGTTGCACATATTTAGTCAGCTGTTTAGATCGTGATGTAACACAAATCTAGATACTGAACAGCGGATGAAATATTATGTGTAACATATGAATTCATGTGATTTTTAGTCCCATAAATGCACGCGGATTTCCTTGTTACGCTATTGATATTTAAGAGCGGAATCTATATCTATATCATAAACAGGTTTAGCATTAATTAGTAAACTAATTAAAATAGGTATATTCTCATTCCAGTAGCTCATATACATGTATACATATGGCTGAAATTGATGTAAATAGCTGGTCTTATTATTTAGTTATTTTAAAATCGCCAGTGGCCTTATTTGAATCGGCCATTTGTAAAAACACGTAATAGATGAACAACTTGATACAACTTTTTACAATATTAAACCTTTTGCAGTATAATTTAAGGTTTATTATCATTTAATTTTAAGGTAGGACGTTTCAACATAAACGGATCAATATATAAATAATTATAATTTAATTCATATATGTTAAACGGATCAATATATAAATTATTATAATTTAATTCATAATATTTGAATGTTATAATATAAATGACCCATAACAAGGTAAATACAGTCAAGTTTTCGTTATACATGTCCTTCCATTTACATGTTATCTAGCTCATATGAGAGTAAAAGTGTCTGAGATTGATCATACAACCATTTTTGCCGAAACTATTGGCCAATTGACTATACAACTATTTTTCCGTAATCGTGGGGCCATTTTTATTAAAAATAATTCAAACATTAGAAATTAAATTGTACCTATTTAAACGTAATACATTCAAATGTTGAAAATTAAATTATAATTATTAAAATGTAGGGCATTTATGTTAAAACATTCAACACTGCAAATCAAATTGTAACTAACCCGATAAAGCAATGCAATCAATTCCATTTACAATTTAATTATGCTATGAATTAGGAATTTAAATTCATTTACCTGATTAATGAATGAATTTGTACCAATTAACAGTAGCCTATTAGCAGACCTAAGTACATAGATGGCTACGCACTAAGTACATAGATGGCTACGCACTAATTAAATTACACAATACAATAAAACTATTGAATGTATGCGAATCGTTAATTTTATTCAACCCATTTTAGAGGGGGAATAAATAGGCACCAAAATTTCCCGGTAAAAATTCAGGTGAAATCCTAAATTTGATTTGATTTAATTTATTTAAATAGAAGTGATAAATTTGTAATATTTCATGATAACTTAAAGAAGATGAGATTATTTCGTAATTTAGAAATTCTATTATGTTTTCAGATTTTGAGCTCAATTAAAAACGCTTTAAAAGTACTATATTTAAAGTATTGTATTCAGACACACCCACACACACACATATACATATATATTGCAAATATACTATGATTTGTTAATATGTTAGTAACATAATACTAACATGTGAACAACAATTTGCTAATATGTTTCCTCAAAAAAAAAAAAAAAAACAATTTGCTAATATGACTAATAAATTGATATATTCTTATTAGTTATATAAATACAACATGTTGGCAATGTTGTGTTAATATGTTTGCAGCAACTCATAAAGAAGTTGTTGTCCATTCTTCCTAATCTTTCAGTCGAATCCATCAACTTAGCTGATCTCCAAGGCTAAGCAAGAGCAAGAATATCAAGTTAAAACACAATCTTCAAGTGTTCATCACCAAACTTCGATCTGAGACTATCTTTTCATACACCTACATGACCAGTGCAAAGAATTATTAAAACCAGTCAGTTCTAGTACAAATATTTAGAATCAAGAGAGATTTAAAACTATTGAAGTTGGCCCAATTGGCCTTTTCTCAGGCCCATGTGCTTTTCTTACCCAACCCAAAACCTTTAACCCTAACCCGACGTTCCATCTCCCTCTTAATTCAGCATTATTGCTGATTTCTATTCTCTATGTTCTGGAACTCTCTATAACATGCGAGAGAGCTCTCTTCTCTCTCAAGCCACACTCTGATCCCTAACCCTAATCTGAAAAGCTCTCTCCCTCTCTCTGTGTTTTCTGCCGCCGTTCTCGGTTTCTCTGGCCGGAATCTGATCGTGATTCCTGTTGGCCTATGAGTGTAGACGGCTGGGCTGCTCTCTGAGATAGAAAGCTTGTGTGTGCTTCGTGAGGGATCAATTCGCCATCCCCTCTTTGGTCTGGGTGTTTTCCGGTCGCCGGAGTTGCCGTCGCCGTCTCCAGTGGGAAAATCTGTGCCACCGTGCCCCGCGCACACTTTTCCCACCTCTGACCTCTCTCTGTCTTTTCTTGTCACTTCGATTCACTGCTGCTTACACTCTGTACTTACTGGTCTCACTTGCTATTTTGCAGATCTTCGAGTTGGTGCCTTAGCCTGTGAAGAAACTTTGAAGATCCCTCTGATCTTCTTCTCTGAGGCTTCGGAAGTGAAGGCATTGAAGCCCTAGCTTACTAGAATAGTCTGTAATAGTTCAAACTTGTAATTTCTTGTTCAAGCTACTTAAGTAGCAAGTGAAAGAGACCGCAAGGGGTCGGAAACCAAGTAGTGTAACCCCCAGTCGGGTCTGTACCACAACAGTGGTATCAGAGCCACGGTTTGACCTGGCCGGGGGCACTCTCCTGCCTCCATCTCTTTCACCCCGCTGCCGGTAAGGGCTGCGCCATACTCGCCCCCATCGGGCTCACTTGATAGGTAAGTCCGATTCTCCCCTTCTTAGGAGAATTGGCTCTGGTATTATTCTAAATCCCTAAAACTCCTTTGTGGTATCTGTCGATCCTGTGTCTCTTTACTTCCGCTCTTGTCTTTGTGAACACCTTGGCATCCTAAGCTTTTCTTCAATTCTTACTTACGGTCGGGACCGTCTGGACTCCCCTGTGGGTTTCCTCAAAACGGGTTGCCCCGATAGCAAAATTGAGTAAGGTGTTACAGTTGCGAGGAGGCTATTAGGGTTTGTGCCTATTTTATGTTGATATCCTGCTGTTGTATTGCTTTTCTTAGTTATCTGTTGGTTTGTGGTCTTCTGGCTGTGGGTTTCCTGTTTTTTGGTTTGGATCTGTGTTGAAACTCTTGGTTGGAAGAGTTTCTGTACCTGACTTAGTGATCTAAGTCTGTTCCTTGGCCAAATTGGGTTTTGGGATTGACCTGAGTGAACCCCTGCTCCACAGATAAATCTGTGCTGAGAACTGGGCTAGCCTCAGCTCTAGATTCCCCTGGTGCACCCATTTTTTGGGCCTGTGGAGGTGCTTCCTCCTGTTTCTGGTTGAATTGTGTGTCTGCTGTGTTTTTTGGTAAAATCTGTGAATTTGGTGGAATTCTGTGAATCTTGTGTGATTCTGAGTGAATTTGTGAAAAAATGAATAATCTGAGTGCAGTACCTTTCAATGGAAAGGATGATTTTGGTGATTGGCAAACAAGGGTTGAGTGCATTTTAACAAAAGAAAATCTGCAAGATGCCATATTTGAAAGAATTGATGAAACTGAAGCAGATAGAAATCTTGTTAAAATGAATGCTGGTACAAGGGCTACAATATTACTTAACCTAAGTAGTGCTGTTGTCAGACAAGTTTCTCACCATAAATGTGCAAAAGATTTGTGGGATGCTTTGACTTCCTTATTTGTTGCTAATTCTGAAGAGTCTGCATATTCCCTTCAAAATCAAATCATGACTTTTCAAATGGATCCTTCAAAGGATGTTGACTCAAATATCCATGATTTTAATAAACTTTTAAAGGATTTGAAACTTGTTGGGGATGACACTCTTGAAAAATATGCCCCTCAGATCCTTCTTGGTGCTATTCCTGAAATATTTTCTGAAGTAAAATCTGTATTAAAGTATGGGGGGTCAAAAGTCACTTGTGACATGATTGTGTCTGGGTTAAAGGCAAAAGAAAATGAAATGAAAAAATTACAATCCAAGCCTTTACAGAATGAAATCCACTATGTTAATAGGAACAACAATATTAAGTCATTCAATAGACCCAACCCTGAAAATCCTAGTGTCCTTGCAGCAGAAAGACATAGGATAGAAATGAATATTACCCACAATCTCCCCAATCATTCCAGAACCCATAATCTTGTTGAGATTCATTCCCAAAATCCCAGAAATCAAAATCAACACCAGAATTTTGGCCATAATTCCTCTCATCATCACCCCAGAAGCCAAAATTTCCCTTCTCAACATCAAAACTCTGATATAAAGCCCAAAAAGACCTGCTGGAATTGTGGGAAACCAGGGCACTTTTCCAATAGATGCAAGCAACATAAAAGGGGCAGGGGGTTTGGGAATAATCATGCCAATAATGTGATGCATTTTGATCAACCTGCTAATCATGTTTACAAAGATGAAGATTATGATTATCATGAAGATGGTGAACTGTATATGGTGCATTTTGACTGTGATTTCCAATTCATCAACTTTTCAAATGCTGTGTCAAAATCTGTGCATGAATCAGAATGGTTGATTGATTCTGGATGTACATTATATGTCACTCCACACAAGCACATGTTTCACAACTTGCAACTTATGAAGTCTTGATCTGTTGCTTTGGTTGATGGTCAGCATTGTGATATTGCTGGAAAAGGTGATGCATGCCTAAAGTTTGAGAATGAAAGCATGATTACTCTACATGATGTGAGATATGTACCTAAGCTGAAATTCAATTTGTTGTCTGTCTCAAAACTTGCTGATCAGATGCTTTTTGGTTCTGTAAATCACAAAAGCTTCAAGTTTGAAATGAATTCCATGCTCTATTTTGATGCTCCCAGAAAGGGAGATTTATATGATGTTCATGCCTTCTCTGTGCCTGTTCCTGCTGCAAACATTGTTCAAAATGATAAAACTGCATTATGGAATGCTAGGTTAGGGCACATGAGTAACAAGGGACTTGATATTTTGAATAAATCTGGAGCATATAAGCATGATAAGGTGTCTAGCATGTCTTTTTGTGAACCTTGCTTGATGGGAAAGCAACACAAGTTGCCTTTTCCTGTATCTGCTCCCTACCCTAAAAACCATGTGAGTTCTGATATTCTGGAATACCTCCATGCTTATGTATGGGGACCTGCAAAGGTCCCAACTCATGGAGGAAATATGTTTTTCTTATCTGTCATAGATGATTTCTCAAGAAAAATCTGGGTTTTCTTAATGAAACATAAATCTGATGTTTTCCAAAAGTTCTCAAAATGGGTTGCTGAAATACAAAATCAAACCAATAAGAAAATTAAATGTTTGAAAACTGACAATGGCTTAGAGTTCTACAATCATGCCATGGATAATCTGTGTTATGAGATGGGAATAAAAGGGCATAAGTCAGTGCCCTACAACCCCCAGCAAAATGGGGTTGTTGAAAGGATGAACAGGACTCTCCTTGAGAGAGTTAGAAGCCTTTTGGCTGGTTTAGGCCTTGATGAGAAATTCTGGGGAGAAGCTCTAATGACATCCTGTTATTTAATTAACAGATCTCCCTCTATTCTTCTAAAAGGCAAGCTCCCTGAATCTGTGTTTTGGAATAAACCCATTTGCTTGTCAAATCTAAGAGTATTTGGTTGCAGTGATAATGTTCACCAAAAATTAAGTAAAATTGAGCCTAGAGCTAGGAAATGCATTTTCTTAGGATACCCTGATGATGTCAAGGGGTATAGGCTGTGGGATAAAGCGTTATCTGGATTCAAAACTTGCATAAGTAGGGATGTGTCATTCAATGAATCTGATTTCCCATGTTTGAATGAATCCTCACACTCTGATGCTCCTTGTGAGGTGGAGAAAGTCCATGTTCCTATGTTCATCCCTGCTGTGTCTAAGGTAGACCCTTCTCTACCAATATTGCCTGAGATTAATGTGCCAACTCTGAATGATCATCTAAATGACAATATGCATGATGCCATTAATCCAAATGATTCTGCATCCAACCATGAGTCTGATCATGACATGTCTGCTCACATGAATGTGTCTGAATCTGAATCTTCTGAATCTAAGCCTAAACAACCTTCTGAGCATGACTCTGAGCATGTGAACTTGGATAATTATCAGTTGTCTAGAGATAGACCTAGAAGAACCATCAGGGCTCCCTCTAGATATGATGGCTGCAACTTATCTATGTATGCTTTTAATGTGTTTAATAATGTTGATTCCTCTGAACCCAAAACATACAAAGAAGCTGTTTCATGTGTTGATGCTGATAAATGGATTAATGCTATGAAGTGTGAAATGAAATCTCTGCATGAAAATAATACTTGGATTCTTGTGGAAAAGTCTGCTGCATGCTCTCTTGTTGAATGTAAATGGCTGTTTAAATTAAAACAAGAGATCAATAATGTAAGATATAAAGCTAGGCTTGTTGCTAAGGGATTCACACAGAAAGAAAGCATAGACTACACTAAAATCTTTGCTCATGTGGTGAAATTCACCACTGTTAGAATAATGCTTGCCTTGACTGCACACTTTAATTGGGAGTTGAAATAAATGGATGTAACCACTGCATTTCTGCATGGAGAATTAGAAAATAACATTTATATGAAGCAACCTGAAGGCTTTGTAGATGAAAAACATCCTAATCATGTGTGTTTATTGAAGAAATCTCTTTATGGCCTAAAGCAATCTCCTAGGCAATGGAACATAAAGTTTGATAACTGCATGAAAAGCCTGAATTTTTCCAGAAGTAAATTTGATCATTGTCTGTATTATATGCAATCTTCTGTGCCTATGTTCTTACTACTTTATGTGGATGATATGTTGCTAATAAGTCCTTGTCTGAAGACTGTGAAGCATGTCCAATCCTATCTAAGTGCTAATTTCAACATGAAAGACTTGGGAGATGCCAAGAAAATTCTAGGTATGAATATTGATAGAGATAGGGGTAAACACACACTTATACTGCACCAGTCTCCTTATGTTGAGCAAGTGTTAAAGAAATTTGACATGGAGCTTTGTAAACCAGTATCTGTTCCTCTTGCATCCTATTTCCAATTAAGTAAGGATCAGTGTCCCAGAAGTGACTCTAATTTGAGTGATATGTCTGGAATTCCTTATGCCAATGCCATAGGGTCAGTTATGTACTTAATGATTAGCACTAGGCCTGACATTGCCTATGTTGTATCATGTTTGAGCAGGTACATGGCTAACCTTGGGTTGCCTCATTGGGAGGCTCCGAAATGGCTATTGAGATATTTAAAGTCTACTGCTTCCCATGCCTTAACTTTTTCTAAATTCTCTGATGGTGTTAAGTGTGTTGGTTATGTTGATTCAAATTATGCAAATGACAAGGATCAAAGAAAATCAACCACTTCCTATGTGTTTACACTTTGTGGGTCATACATTAGTTGGAAGTCTCAGCTGCAAAGTATTGTTGCATTATCATCTACTGAGTCTGAGTATATAGCAGCTATTGAAGCTGTGAAAGAAGCAATTTGGTTAAATGGTGTCTTGTCTGAAATCAATTTTATTGATGATAAACCTTTGCACTTCTCTAACAGTCAGTCTGCAATCTAATTATGTAAAAACTCTGTTTTTCATGATATAACTAAACACATAGATGTGAGATACCACTTCATCAGAGACATTGTAGAAAAAGGTGAAGTCTTGTTGGACAAAATACCCTCTGAGTTCAATCCAGCAGACATGGGCACAAAGTGCCTCCCAGTTGCAAAGCTGGAAGCCTGCAAGAAGTCCTTGAACATGGACTTGGGTTGAACTAAAGGGAAAGGATTGCTGAGTAGTCCTGGCCTTGTGTCAGGATGCTCAATGTGCCCCAAGGGGCTGCATAACTCATGGTAATTCACCCTTGGTACTCAAGCTAGGTGAAATATGTCTGTGATGGTCAAGTTGTTCAGACCTGAGACTTGTTTCAAATCTTTGGGTTGGTCTCTTGTGTTGAGACTGGATTAAATACGCATAGTATTTATTCCTCCCTCTCTGATTCTGTCTTTGTGATGAATTTAGAGTAAAAATAAATGGCTATAATGATAATCTCTTGTGTTTCTTTTGGCAGGTAACTCCTTGGTGATGTAAAAGACCAACTGGGCCAAAGGTGGATATGTTCAAATTGGCCCAATTGGCCTTTTCTCTAGCCCATGTGCTTTTCTTATTCCCTACCCGCTCCGGCCCAACCCAAAACCCTTAACCCTTAACCCTAACCCGACGTTCCATCTCCCTCTTAATTCAACATTATTGCTGATTTCTATTCCCTATGTTCTGGAACCCTCTATAACATACGAGAGAGCTCTCTTCTCTCTCAAGCCACACTCTGATCCCTAACCCTAATCTGAAAAGATCTCTCTCTCTCTCTCTCTCTCTGTGTTTTCTGCCGCCGTTCTCGGTTTCTCTGGCCGGAATCTGACCGTGATTCCAGTTGGCCTATGATTGTAGACGGTCAGACTGCTCTCTGAGATAGAAAGCTTGTGTGTGCTTCGTGAGGGATCATTTCGCCATCCTCTCCCTAGTCTGGGTCTTTTCCGATTGCTGGAGTTGACGTCGCCGTCTCCAATGGGAAAATCTGAGCCACCGTGCCCCGCGCACACTTCTCCCACCTCTGTCCTTTTTCTGTCTTTTCTTGTCACTTCGATTCACTGCCGCTTACAGTCTGTACTTACTGGTCTCACTTGCTATTTTGCAGATCTTCGAGTTGGTGCCTTAGCCTGTGAAGAAACTTTGAAGATCCCTCTGATCTTTTTCTCTGAGGCTTCGGAAGTGAAGGCATTGAAGCCCTAGCTTAATAGAATAGTCTATAATAGTTCAAACTTGTAATTTATTGTTCAAGCTACTTGAGTAGCAAGTGAAAGAGACCGCAAGGGGTCAAAAATCAAGTAGTGTAACCCCCAGCCAGGTCTGTACCACAACAAAAACTTCCATGCCACTATTTGTAATAGCATCCTTTAAGAGAGAAATTATGAGTTGATAGATTGTTAGACTTGAAATAGGGTTAGATCTCCAGCAACATCGATCGAATATGTTAGTCACATGTGTGAGCATCCACTAGTTGATCGAGCTTTGTAATCCTTATTCAATTACTGAAAACATAGTGAGATCATCCCTTCAGTTAAATCAGGAAAGAGATGACATAAAATCTTTTGATTCGAATCTCTGTATATCTTGTGTCATTTACAACTTTTCATATAATTGCTTACTTGTCTAGTTCACTACAAGAAAATAACATTAGGCGATGGAAAAATCTGTCACTGATAAAGCAGGCAACATAATTTTTCCGTCACGTACCGAGGCGACGGAATTCAAACGCTAAATTCAATCGTCGGAATATATAAAAAAATAGCAACGGAATTAGCTACGGAATATTTATGTCACTAAATTTCGTCATTACAAAAAAAAACTAACCACGTACGTACGCGTTCGAACCACGTATCAACACGCGCGCCCAGCCAGGACCTGGCCTAAGGTACAGCCAGGATCAAGCCGCAGAGCCAGGCGAAGCTAGTTGAGTGCTGAATTTTTATTCAGCGAAATCCCGTGTGGGCGGGATTCAAACTCAGGCCTCTGGCTAATGCCTTGCCTTGAAACCATGTGGACTAGTGAATGTTTATGTTATAATTCAAAAATAATATATATATATATAGATACACACACACACACGGAATCTATTTTGATTGAAATTTAATTTCTTAATTAAATAATTATAATATTATTTATTTATTTAAATATCCGTTATATTTTTTATTATTATATGTTTATTATAAAATATAATTATATTACATCATTTATTTAATACTAGATTCTTTTAATTAATATTCTGAGATTAGATTTTAATTAATATTCTGAGATTAGCACATTTATTTAAAAGCATTCAATAAATGACTTAATATAATTATATTTTAAAAAATATTTTAAAATATTATAGTATTATAAAATATTAAAATAAAAATATTTAAAAAATTAATATAAAAATAAAAATAATATAAAATATTAAAAAATAGAAAAATCTAAAAATATAATATAAAATATTTAAAATATTAATTTTAAATTCGTAATTAGTAGTAATTAAAAAATAAAAGTTAAAAAATTTAAAAATTATTTAAAAATAATATAAAATATTAAAAAAATAAAAAAAATATAACGAATAAAAGAAATTAAAATATTAAAAATATTAATTTATAATTTGTAATTAGTAGTAATTGAATAATAAAAAAAAATAAAAAATAAAAAAATCAAATTTAATTTTAGCTACGAAAATATTCCGTAGCTAATTACGTCGCTAAAATAAAAAAAATTAAAAATTAAAAAAATATTATTTAACGACGGAATGTTCCGTCTTTAACTTAGTGACAGAAAAATCTGTAGCTGATTCCATCACTAAAATAAATATATATATATATATTATTTAACGACGGAATATTTCGTCTTTAACGTAGCGACGGAAAAATATATCGCTATATCCATCGCTAATTTAATATGTCGTCATTCCATCGCCATTCCGTCACTCGTGATGACGAAAATGGATTCCGTGACCATTTCCGCCGCCTGTTTTGTATGTTTTTGTAGTGGTTGTTGAATTACTAAGTGATATAAATTAACAAAAACTTTCCTGCTTTTAATTTGATTAACTGCTAAAACCAATTGAGTGTTAATCTCAGTTGAGACTCTTTTCAGTTATTTAGAATTATGTCTTTGAATGTTCAGTCAACTTGTGCGCTACTAGTTGCAAAACCAACTGTAGTTGTTATGCTTTAGTTGAGAGGGCTTACATTTCTGCAATTAAAATTTCTAAATGTTTTAGGGAATGTTTATTCATTCTCTCTAAACACCATATTAACTTAGTGACCTATATAATTTCAAAAACATGTCAGGTCGTAACATAATTTTATTAATTAGAACAAAACAAACGGGAGAAATTTTTATCTAGACAATTTAATTCTAAAATTTGGGTAGTTGGACAAGTTTTAACACCATATGAGTTATTTGGACAATGTGTACTATATTTAAATCCTTTGACCACAAAAGTTGAATATTCCCCACTTTTTCAGAAAAGTGCCTTACACACTTGTACTTTCCATAACGATAGGTTAGTTGAAATATCGTTATGCTATTTTTAATTATCGTTATGCCTGTTTTGAAGTATCGTTATGCTATTTTTTATTTTTATTATTCCTATTGTTATGATATATATCGTTATGTCTATTTTTATGTCTATCGTTATTCGTATTGTTATGCCTATCGTTATGGTTTAATTATAAATTAATCGTTATGCCTATGTTAATTCGTTACAAATTATAATATAATTGTTATTAAATTTTATATTATTAAATTAATCATTATCACACAAAGTATAACGGTAACTTTAGTTTTATTTAAGAAAAATTAATTTATAATCATTATTCATAATCGTTATTCTAAACTTTCGTTAATCAATTCATAAACGTCATTCATATTTTTTAATTATTGTTAAAAGTGTTTTAACTATGGGGAATAATGATTATTATTAAGTTAAACAAATATTTGTTAAAATTGTTTTAACTTTCGTTATGAATAATAATATTTTGTTAATCAATTTACAAATAACGATATTATTAAGTTAAACAAATAATCGTTATGGGGAATAACTAGGGGGAAACTTTCGTTATCGGCATTTCAATATAATTTAATATCACTAATTAAAAAATTTAATAATAATGATAATGAACGAAATTTTCATTATGAGCATTTTTAAACAATCGTTATTATTAATGATAATGAACGAAACTTTCGTTATGGGCATTCTCGTTAATGCATAATGATTATGGCATTCTTATTTTTAAACTTTCGTTATGGACATTCTCGTTAATGCATCATGATAATGGTATTCTCACTTTTAAACTTTTGTTAATGCATTTTCTTTATGGGCATTCTCGTTAATGCATAATGATAATGACATTCTCATTTTTAAACTTTCGCTATGCATAATTAAATGCATAAAGATTTGTTAGTAAATTAAATGCATAACGTTACCCCAGTCATTATGCATTTCGTTATTCTTTAAAATAAAAAAACGTTAGTCTTTGAAAAAATTAAATGCATAACGTTACTTTTTTAAAAAAAATCGTTATGAAATAAGTTTCGTTATGCATAATTACTTTCGTTATGAAATTAGTTTCATTAGGCATTTCGTTATGCAATTAGTTTCGTTATGCATAATTAAATTCATAACGTTACTTTTTTAAAAAAATTCGTTATGGCAATCGTTATTGATTGTCAGTTTTCGTTAATGCATAACGGTAGTTTTAAAAAAATTATCGTTACGTCAATCGTTATTTATTCTCAGTTTTCATTATGTTAAATTTCGGTAGGATCAGTCATTTTTTTATTTTTATATGTTAGGTGTGAGTGCATTTATTGTTTAGTTATTAAAAAAATGTAAAAGGTACAATTACCCAATGATTGGGGTGTGGGGACAAGTCAAATTGTCCAAATAACTCCTATAGCCTTATATCTTGTTTTTTTTTCCCAATTACTATTTCATTTTGTCTATTTTTATATATTTACACAAACATTTATCTATCTCTTATCAATATCAAAATTGAATGCTTCTGAATTCAATTACCGAAAGCTTAGTGAGATCATCTCTTCAGTTAAATTTAGAAAGAGATGATGTAGAATCTTTTGATTCGAACCTCTGTATATCTTGTGTCGTTTACAACTTTTCATATAATTGCTTACTTGTCTAGTTGTTGAATTATTAAGTGATATATATTATCAAAAGCTTTCCCACTTTTAATTTGATAATCTATTAATCTCAGTTGAGATTGTTTTTAGTTATTTGGAATTATGTCTTTGAATGGTCAGTCAATTTGTGTGCTACTAGTTGCAAAACCAACCATAGTTGGACGAACCCACATTGGGCCCAAGGGGAGCAATGTGCCCCCTTCAAATTTTGAAAACTTCTAGTATTTATATAGTAATTATAATAGGATGTGTAATGCGTTTATATAAAAATAATTGATCAAAAATGTAAACTAGAAAGTTTAGCCGAGATTTTTGTGTTTTTTCAATGAAGTAAGGGTTCAAGCCCTTTTTAATACATTTTCAACCTTTTTTAAAGCATTTTTTAACCTTTACTTTTTCTGTGGGATTTTTTTTTAATTTCAGAATTATTTTAATTTATTGTTTCATTTTCACTATTAGAAATGCTTGCATAAAATATTTATGTAATTTTATCCTAAAGTTTTAGTCCTAAACAAAATATTTTATGTATATATTTATATTGTTATCAATTTATTTCTGTTTCAATTATAATTATATATATATATATAATTATTTTATTTTTAGACTTGTAACGCCCAATTTCACTTTCAATAGAAAAATGGTTGTTACTCATGCTTTTTATTAATAAAATAATTTATTGAAAATACAAAGGAAGTTTCATATCATAAATTGACATTTATTATAATGTAGCGCCCCACAAATTTTAAATTATTTTACTACTTTTAATTGATTCTTAAATATTATATTATCAAAACCTATAAGTCGCACCTTGGCTATTGCTTGTGTATTTAAAAGATCATTTATTTTATAGATAGCTGTGTATTTTTAGTATTATTTTTATTTTCAAAGACCAATTAAAATCATTGGATGATCTTTTTCGATTTTTTAATGATTAAGGCCCAACTATTCAAATATGTTTCAATTCGAATATTAGAGGCCAAAAGATATTTGAAAACAAGGATTTGAGCCTTGATTTATGCCCACATTTTCGAAACAACTAAAGAAAAGATTATTTTGTTTAGGGGGGTGTATTGGTTGTGGATTTTGATGGATTTCATTGGACTTTTAAAATCTGGGTGTATTCAATCAAGACTTTTAAAAGTCCAATGAAATTCTGGTGTATTTAATCCAGACTTTTAAAAGTCCAATGAAATCCTGGTGTATTCAATCCAGACTTTTAAAAGTCCTTTAAAATTCTGGGGTATTCAACAATCCACGGACTTTAAAAAGTCATTGACTTCGTTGGATTTCGGTTGGATTTCACGTGAAAATTACGAAGGATAAAATCTGACCTACAAACACGAGATTTCGATGGATTTGAAAAACCCGGGGAGTGTTGTGTCTCTGCGGCCGCTGGCTTCGCTGATGATGACACCCCAGCGGCCGCTGGGTGCCAGCCGCGGCTGGGTTTAAGGCGGTGGTTTAATTGAGCCGCAAAGAAGCATTATTCTATCTCAACTTCTTGTTAAAAATGAACATTTCATAAAATCAGTGGTTGAATATGAGTTCTCCCAAAAAAGAAAAAAAAAAGAAAAAAAAAGAAGTAGAGCAACTAAATCAGATCATATCCAAAGCTTTCTCCCATAGAAGTACATAGCAATGAGACAAGCAACTAAACTATGATCTGCAAATCCAGGAAAAATTGTTACACGAAACCGGTTTCTAGGGATGAAGATTGTCCCAATTCCAAGCTTGTACATGAGGCTAGTCTGCACGAACATGAAGAAAAGTGTTTACAGTCAAAACTAGAGCCAACCATGTAAGTAAGAGAGATTACTACACCAGCATTCTATTTCTAAACCATTTCTGTGCACAAATATGCCGTCTAATTCAAGTTTCCATACAAGAAGTGTCGAAAGAGAGCAGCATAAGAATAATGATTTTCATGTTCCCTTCTTGTTCTTATTGTGTTTTTGTTCAGAACAAATGTTGTGGCACCATCATGAGATATACTGGCTTTAAAGAAAACAACTTCAGAAAAGAAGAAAGTTCTGATTTTCAATCATTACAGCAGCAAAATACATTTCTATACAGAGAATTCCCAGTAGAAAGAGGTTGAACATCACAGAAAGAGCAAAAGGACTGGTATAACTGCAGGTAATTGTGATGTAAATACAACGACATGCATGCATCTCTTGTTTCACTCGATTCTTGAAGCATGACTACAAGGTAGAGTTATGGCATTGAGTGATTTTGAAATACCTGAGCTACAATTGAATCGCCCTTGTAGATGGTGCAAGATCGCTTGTAAGGGTTGTCTTTCATCCTTAACTCAGTCTTTGCATCTTCATTGTTTTCGTCAACAAGTATTACTGTAAACTCAGTTCTACTGAATTCATCTACTGTCTTGTCCACAGTGAATATCACCTTCTTCTCTTCACCATTTCCCTTAAAACCGTGCCATGATCTTTTCTACAGTAAGAAAAGATATTCCGAATGAAACAACCAAGATACTGAACAGATTGACAGAAAAATAACCGAGTAGAACATAAAAAAAATTCATTTTAACTTTCCCTAACAATTAACATGATCAAACTTATGTTATTCCCAATTTTTCTTCAATATCATCTATCTCTTGAATCGTGATACCACTCTCGTTGAACAATACACAAAACCACAAAGCATGAATGATGCATGATCGTACACATAAACATAAAATTTTCAGAAGTTTTAATTTATGTAGCTCCAGTATATATCTCAATTCTCAATTCTCTTGAGTTAAATGCCTCTAAAATTGATGAAGCCAAAAATCCCCCTTGATTCCAAGTCATGACGCCAAGAATCTGACCGTGATTCCAGTTGGCCTATGATTGTAGACGGTCAGACTGCTCTCTGAGATAGAAAGCTTGTGTGTGCTTCGTTAGGGATCATTTCGCCATCCTCTCCCTAGTCTGGGTCTTTTCCGATTGCTGGAGTTGACGTCGCCGTCTCCAATGGGAAAATCTGAGCCACCGTGCCCCGCGCACACTTCTCCCACCTCTGTCCTTTTTCTGTCTTTTCTTGTCACTTCGATTCACTGCCGCTTACAGTCTGTACTTACTGGTCTCACTTGCTATTTTGCAGATCTTCGAGTTGGTGCCTTAGCCTGTGAAGAAACTTTGAAGATCCCTCTGATCTTTTTCTCTGAGGCTTCGGAAGTGAAGGCATTGAAGCCCTAGCTTAATAGAATAGTCTATAATAGTTCAAACTTGTAATTTATTGTTCAAGCTACTTGAGTAGCAAGTGAAAGAGACCGCAAGGGGTCAAAAATCAAGTAGTGTAACCCCCAGCCAGGTCTGTACCACAACAAAAACTTCCATGCCACTATTTGTAATAGCATCCTTTAAGAGAGAAATTATGAGTTGATAGATTGTTAGACTTGAAATAGGGTTAGATCTCCAGCAACATCGATCGAATATGTTAGTCACATGTGTGAGCATCCACTAGTTGATCGAGCTTTGTAATCCTTATTCAATTACTGAAAACATAGTGAGATCATCCCTTCAGTTAAATCAGGAAAGAGATGACATAAAATCTTTTGATTCGAATCTCTGTATATCTTGTGTCATTTACAACTTTTCATATAATTGCTTACTTGTCTAGTTCACTACAAGAAAATAACATTAGGCGATGGAAAAATCTGTCACTGATAAAGCAGGCAACATAATTTTTCCGTCACGTACCGAGGCGACGGAATTCAAACGCTAAATTCAATCGTCGGAATATATAAAAAAATAGCAACGGAATTAGCTACGGAATATTTATGTCACTAAATTTCGTCATTACAAAAAAAAACTAACCACGTACGTACGCGTTCGAACCACGTATCAACACGCGCGCCCAGCCAGGACCTGGCCTAAGGTACAGCCAGGATCAAGCCGCAGAGCCAGGCGAAGCTAGTTGAGTGCTGAATTTTTATTCAGCGAAATCCCGTGTGGGCGGGATTCAAACTCAGGCCTCTGGCTAATGCCTTGCCTTGAAACCATGTGGACTAGTGAATGTTTATGTTATAATTCAAAAATAATATATATATATATATATAGATACACACACACACACGGAATCTATTTTGATTGAAATTTAATTTCTTAATTAAATAATTATAATATTATTTATTTATTTAAATATCCGTTATATTTTTTATTATTATATGTTTATTATAAAATATAATTATATTACATCATTTATTTAATACTAGATTCTTTTAATTAATATTCTGAGATTAGATTTTAATTAATATTCTGAGATTAGCACATTTATTTAAAAGCATTCAATAAATGACTTAATATAATTATATTTTAAAAAATATTTTAAAATATTATAGTATTATAAAATATTAAAATAAAAATATTTAAAAAATTAATATAAAAATAAAAATAATATAAAATATTAAAAAATAGAAAAATCTAAAAATATAATATAAAATATTTAAAATATTAATTTTAAATTCGTAATTAGTAGTAATTAAAAAATAAAAGTTAAAAAATTTAAAAATTATTTAAAAATAATATAAAATATTAAAAAAATAAAAAAAATATAACGAATAAAAGAAATTAAAATATTAAAAATATTAATTTATAATTTGTAATTAGTAGTAATTGAATAATAAAAAAAAATAAAAAATAAAAAAATCAAATTTAATTTTAGCTACGAAAATATTCCGTAGCTAATTACGTCGCTAAAATAAAAAAAATTAAAAATTAAAAAAATATTATTTAACGACGGAATGTTCCGTCTTTAACTTAGTGACAGAAAAATCTGTAGCTGATTCCATCACTAAAATAAATATATATATATATATATTATTTAACGACGGAATATTTCGTCTTTAACGTAGCGACGGAAAAATATATCGCTATATCCATCGCTAATTTAATATGTCGTCATTCCATCGCCATTCCGTCACTCGTGATGACGAAAATGGATTCCGTGACCATTTCCGCCGCCTGTTTTGTATGTTTTTGTAGTGGTTGTTGAATTACTAAGTGATATAAATTAACAAAAACTTTCCTGCTTTTAATTTGATTAACTGCTAAAACCAATTGAGTGTTAATCTCAGTTGAGACTCTTTTCAGTTATTTAGAATTATGTCTTTGAATGTTCAGTCAACTTGTGCGCTACTAGTTGCAAAACCAACTGTAGTTGTTATGCTTTAGTTGAGAGGGCTTACATTTCTGCAATTAAAATTTCTAAATGTTTTAGGGAATGTTTATTCATTCTCTCTAAACACCATATTAACTTAGTGACCTATATAATTTCAAAAACATGTCAGGTCGTAACATAATTTTATTAATTAGAACAAAACAAACGGGAGAAATTTTTATCTAGACAATTTAATTCTAAAATTTGGGTAGTTGGACAAGTTTTAACACCATATGAGTTATTTGGACAATGTGTACTATATTTAAATCCTTTGACCACAAAAGTTGAATATTCCCCACTTTTTCAGAAAAGTGCCTTACACACTTGTACTTTCCATAACGATAGGTTAGTTGAAATATCGTTATGCTATTTTTAATTATCGTTATGCCTGTTTTGAAGTATCGTTATGCTATTTTTTATTTTTATTATTCCTATTGTTATGATATATATCGTTATGTCTATTTTTATGTCTATCGTTATTCGTATTGTTATGCCTATCGTTATGGTTTAATTATAAATTAATCGTTATGCCTATGTTAATTCGTTACAAATTATAATATAATTGTTATTAAATTTTATATTATTAAATTAATCATTATCACACAAAGTATAACGGTAACTTTAGTTTTATTTAAGAAAAATTAATTTATAATCATTATTCATAATCGTTATTCTAAACTTTCGTTAATCAATTCATAAACGTCATTCATATTTTTTAATTATTGTTAAAAGTGTTTTAACTATGGGGAATAATGATTATTATTAAGTTAAACAAATATTTGTTAAAATTGTTTTAACTTTCGTTATGAATAATAATATTTTGTTAATCAATTTACAAATAACGATATTATTAAGTTAAACAAATAATCGTTATGGGGAATAACTAGGGGGAAACTTTCGTTATCGGCATTTCAATATAATTTAATATCACTAATTAAAAAATTTAATAATAATGATAATGAACGAAATTTTCATTATGAGCATTTTTAAACAATCGTTATTATTAATGATAATGAACGAAACTTTCGTTATGGGCATTCTCGTTAATGCATAATGATTATGGCATTCTTATTTTTAAACTTTCGTTATGGACATTCTCGTTAATGCATCATGATAATGGTATTCTCACTTTTAAACTTTTGTTAATGCATTTTCTTTATGGGCATTCTCGTTAATGCATAATGATAATGACATTCTCATTTTTAAACTTTCGCTATGCATAATTAAATGCATAAAGATTTGTTAGTAAATTAAATGCATAACGTTACCCCAGTCATTATGCATTTCGTTATTCTTTAAAATAAAAAAACGTTAGTCTTTGAAAAAATTAAATGCATAACGTTACTTTTTTAAAAAAAATCGTTATGAAATAAGTTTCGTTATGCATAATTACTTTCGTTATGAAATTAGTTTCATTAGGCATTTCGTTATGCAATTAGTTTCGTTATGCATAATTAAATTCATAACGTTACTTTTTTAAAAAAATTCGTTATGGCAATCGTTATTGATTGTCAGTTTTCGTTAATGCATAACGGTAGTTTTAAAAAAATTATCGTTACGTCAATCGTTATTTATTCTCAGTTTTCATTATGTTAAATTTCGGTAGGATCAGTCATTTTTTTATTTTTATATGTTAGGTGTGAGTGCATTTATTGTTTAGTTATTAAAAAAATGTAAAAGGTACAATTACCCAATGATTGGGGTGTGGGGACAAGTCAAATTGTCCAAATAACTCCTATAGCCTTATATCTTGTTTTTTTTTCCCAATTACTATTTCATTTTGTCTATTTTTATATATTTACACAAACATTTATCTATCTCTTATCAATATCAAAATTGAATGCTTCTGAATTCAATTACCGAAAGCTTAGTGAGATCATCTCTTCAGTTAAATTTAGAAAGAGATGATGTAGAATCTTTTGATTCGAACCTCTGTATATCTTGTGTCGTTTACAACTTTTCATATAATTGCTTACTTGTCTAGTTGTTGAATTATTAAGTGATATATATTATCAAAAGCTTTCCCACTTTTAATTTGATAATCTATTAATCTCAGTTGAGATTGTTTTTAGTTATTTGGAATTATGTCTTTGAATGGTCAGTCAATTTGTGTGCTACTAGTTGCAAAACCAACCATAGTTGGACGAACCCACATTGGGCCCAAGGGGAGCAATGTGCCCCCTTCAAATTTTGAAAACTTCTAGTATTTATATAGTAATTATAATAGGATGTGTAATGCGTTTATATAAGAATAATTGATCAAAAATGTAAACTAGAAAGTTTAGCCGAGATTTTTGTGTTTTTTCAATGAAGTAAGGGTTCAAGCCCTTTTTAATACATTTTCAACCTTTTTTAAAGCATTTTTTAACCTTTACTTTTTCTGTGGGATTTTTTTTTTAATTTCAGAATTATTTTAATTTATTGTTTCATTTTCACTATTAGAAATGCTTGCATAAAATATTTATGTAATTTTATCCTAAAGTTTTAGTCCTAAACAAAATATTTTATGTATATATTTATATTGTTATCAATTTATTTCTGTTTCAATTATAATTATATATATATATATAATTATTTTATTTTTAGACTTGTAACGCCCAATTTCACTTTCAATAGAAAAATGGTTGTTACTCATGCTTTTTATTAATAAAATAATTTATTGAAAATACAAAGGAAGTTTCATATCATAAATTGACATTTATTATAATGTAGCGCCCCACAAATTTTAAATTATTTTACTACTTTTAATTGATTCTTAAATATTATATTATCAAAACCTATAAGTCGCACCTTGGCTATTGCTTGTGTATTTAAAAGATCATTTATTTTATAGATAGCTGTGTATTTTTAGTATTATTTTTATTTTCAAAGACCAATTAAAATCATTGGATGATCTTTTTCGATTTTTTAATGATTAAGGCCCAACTATTCAAATATGTTTCAATTCGAATATTAGAGGCCAAAAGATATTTGAAAACAAGGATTTGAGCCTTGATTTATGCCCACATTTTCGAAACAACTAAAGAAAAGATTATTTTGTTTAGGGGGGTGTATTGGTTGTGGATTTTGATGGATTTCATTGGACTTTTAAAATCTGGGTGTATTCAATCAAGACTTTTAAAAGTCCAATGAAATTCTGGTGTATTTAATCCAGACTTTTAAAAGTCCAATGAAATCCTGGTGTATTCAATCCAGACTTTTAAAAGTCCTTTAAAATTCTGGGGTATTCAACAATCCACGGACTTTAAAAAGTCATTGACTTCGTTGGATTTCGGTTGGATTTCACGTGAAAATTACGAAGGATAAAATCCGACCTACAGACACGAGATTTCGATGGATTTGAAAAACCCGGGGAGTGTTGTGTCTCTGCGGCCGCTGGCTTCGCTGATGATGACACCCCAGCGGCCGCTGGGTGCCAGCCGCGGCTGGGTTTAAGGCGGTGGTTTAATTGAGCCGCAAAGAAGCATTATTCTATCTCAACTTCTTGTTAAAAATGAACATTTCATAAAATCAGTGGTTGAATATGAGTTCTCCCAAAAAAGAAAAAAAAAAGAAAAAAAAAGAAGTAGAGCAACTAAATCAGATCATATCCAAAGCTTTCTCCCATAGAAGTACATAGCAATGAGACAAGCAACTAAACTATGATCTGCAAATCCAGGAAAAATTGTTACACGAAACCGGTTTCTAGGGATGAAGATTGTCCCAATTCCAAGCTTGTACATGAGGCTAGTCTGCACGAACATGAAGAAAAGTGTTTACAGTCAAAACTAGAGCCAACCATGTAAGTAAGAGAGATTACTACACCAGCATTCTATTTCTAAACCATTTCTGTGCACAAATATGCCGTCTAATTCAAGTTTCCATACAAGAAGTGTCGAAAGAGAGCAGCATAAGAATAATGATTTTCATGTTCCCTTCTTGTTCTTACTGTGTTTTTGTTCAGAACAAATGTTGTGGCACCATCATGAGATATACTGGCTTTAAAGAAAACAACTTCAGAAAAGAAGAAAGTTCTGATTTTCAATCATTACAGCAGCAAAATACATTTCTATACAGAGAATTCCCAGTAGAAAGAGGTTGAACATCACAGAAAGAGCAAAAGGACTGGTATAACTGCAGGTAATTGTGATGTAAATACAACGACATGCATGCATCTCTTGTTTCACTCGATTCTTGAAGCATGACTACAAGGTAGAGTTATGGCATTGAGTGATTTTGAAATACCTGAGCTACAATTGAATCGCCCTTGTAGATGGTGCAAGATCGCTTGTAAGGGTTGTCTTTCATCCTTAACTCAGTCTTTGCATCTTCATTGTTTTCGTCAACAAGTATTACTGTAAACTCAGTTCTACTGAATTCATCTACTGTCTTGTCCACAGTGAATATCACCTTCTTCTCTTCACCATTTCCCTTAAAACCGTGCCATGATCTTTTCTACAGTAAGAAAAGATATTCCGAATGAAACAACCAAGATACTGAACAGATTGACAGAAAAATAACCGAGTAGAACATAAAAAAAATTCATTTTAACTTTCCCTAACAATTAACATGATCAAACTTATGTTATTCCCAATTTTTCTTCAATATCATCTATCTCTTGAATCGTGATACCACTCTCGTTGAACAATACACAAAACCACAAAGCATGAATGATGCATGATCGTACACATAAACATAAAATTTTCAGAAGTTTTAATTTATGTAGCTCCAGTATATATCTCAATTCTCAATTCTCTTGAGTTAAATGCCTCTAAAATTGATGAAGCCAAAAATCCCCCTTGATTCCAAGTCATGACGCAAGATTTCCACCAACACACACATATGCATAAAGCTTAGCCGAGTAACAAAAGGAACTCAAATTCTCACCAACACAATCCCCCTTTAATGGCACTCAACTGCTTGAAATTGCACATATTTTTGGAAATCTAACAAAAGAAAAGCCCAGATATCAACATTACAGAGCACAAAACTGAAGCTGCACATACTTCAACTTATCTATTTATAATATGAACTAAAACTCCATCACATCAATACTCCCAACCAAAACGCAAAGGCAGTAAAGCAATACGACGATCAGAGAGAAACAACTCACGTTAACTCGGGTAATCGAGAAAGAATAGCTGATTTGTACGACGATTCCTGCACTGTATACACCAAATTTCTGGCAGAATCGGTGAATCTAACGAACCCTCGAATCCCTATGCCCTTATATTTCTTGGACACAAAAAGATCGAATGGGATTTGGGAATTGGACGAGAGTTTGAACTGATCAAATGGGATTGTGGAGTTATCCTCCATCAAATCATTAAGCCCAGTGGTCGCTGGGTTTTCTATGCTACCCTCCCAGCGGTCACTGGGTTCTCTCGACTCGACTTCCCAGCGGCCGCTCAATTCAAGCGGTCGTTGCGTTCAATTTTTTCTCAGGTCCACTAATCGTTGAGTTTCATCGAGCACTGGCTAGAAGGATTTTAAATCCATTGAAATCATTCAAAATCGGTCCGAAATCCATCATGAAATCCGCCAGACTCCACATGGAGTTGGGAGATTCCATGTGGAGTCTATGGATTTTATAAATCCATAGACATTTAAAAGTCTATCAAAATCCATCAAAATCCCAAACGAATACACCCCCTTTAATCTTTACCAGAAATACAAACTCTTCTACCCTAAGATTTAATGATTTTTGGAAAGAAATATCATGTCATTAATTTTCTTCCAGATTTAAACCTCAAATTCAAGTATAAATATAATAGAGGGTTAATCCTAACTATTTTTTTCACACCAAAAAGCACTAGCATTTTATTGCAAGCCTCAATTTTCAAAAAAGCGGTGCGCGTTGATATATTTAATTAGTACATTTTAAGTTCAAGTCAAGGTGGAGTTTTTATGTTGAAAATTATATTGTTATCATCTCTGTATGTTTTTATATAAATTATGTGAAATTTAAGTACAGAGTCTTTTAGACTATAAAGTACAGAGTCTTTCGGACTATAAAGTACAGACTCTTTTACGATAAAGTACCGAGCCTAAAGGCTGATGCAAAAGTACATGTTATATGAATTAAGCATTTTCACATGTTTTTTTGTTAAATTTATAGTTTGGATAACAGAGACTTCCCACTGAGTTAAAAGGAACTACCCCAATCTTTTAATCCTTTCAAGCAAGGGCTCCAACGGTGTGTGGGCGGACTAGATGTGATGATGATGGTCAACTGGTCAAGAATGATTAAATGAGATTTTTATTTTATTTTTGACTTTATTTATGTAATAAATGTCAATTATGATATGAAATTTTTCTGTATTTTCAATAAATTGTTTTATTAATTAAAAGTATGAGTAACAATCATTTTTCTATTGAAAGTGAAATTGGGGCGTTACAAGATTGTAATATTATTAAATGGATATTCATATACTTTTATCGTAAAATTTAAGTCATAACCAAATATTTTATATATGTATATATTTATATTGTTATCTATTTATTTTATGTATCAAATTTATAATTATATATCTATATATATTATATTATTTTTATAGTGGTATTAAATAGGCTCCCTGAATAAATTTTCTAGGTCCGATCACTGGTTGTTAAGCTCTAGTTGAGAGAGCTCGTACATCTGCAAAATTTCTATATATTTTAGTTCACTCTTTCTAAACACCATATTAACCTGTTTGTGACCTACATAATTTCAGAAACATGTCAGATCGTCGTTTTCAATTCCTTTCGTCCTAACATAATTTTATTAATTAGAGCAAAACATTTTCTACGTACTCTTATCAATATCAGAATTGAATGATGCTCAAAGGCGCGTAGCTAGCTTTAATTTTACAGGTAACGCATTTACTTATTTAGCATTAAACGAGAAAAAAAATGACATCATTTCGGTTGCAAACAAACACCTTAGATTAGTTGCTTAGCCAACCAACTCAAATTATCGTGGACAATCCATGTCCAAGGAGTTACTCAAGATACACGAAAGTGACACCCACCCACCCTAGCTAATTTTCAATTCTTTTTCACCTTTTTAAAATAATTTTATATTATTGAATGTGCAGTTATATATACTAGCTATAGATTAACTTAATTTACGATGCATACAAATAGTTTCGAAGGGGATCATCTAGTGATGCAGTGAGGTTATTTGGAAATCAAAGGTCACGGATTCGAATCTCCTCAATACCACAGGTCGAGCGTGTGTGTGAAAAAAAAATATATTAGGATGCATACAATCGACAACATTAATAACTGATAATTAAATTATGCAATTTCTAAAATGTATTTAGCGAAAATCTATCACCCTCTCAAAGTCATTAATTAGTGAAATATGAGATTAAATAAGATTTAAGAGAAAAGGTGTTCTTGACTGTAAAGGAAAAATCATTTTATTTTTCAAATCTCAAGCTATTTGAATCCCACCACCAACACTATTAGGTGTGAGCCTGTCACACCTAGCCTGCCAAGTGTAGTTTACCTCTTCTATGTGGTTTGCAGACTACTACACAGGAGCGGGGTTTATCCAATGTGTACTTCGGTAACGACTGCGGGTTACCTCGACAACAAAATTATAAGTAGTGGCGCTACGAGTATTCTCATAAAAAACTTAATTAATAAAATTTTCCTCCTATATATTTGTGTGTGTGTTTGATATAATGAGAAACTTTATAATACGATTACATGCATTAAATATCATAGTATAATTAATTATATGTATGAATTAGGGATATATAATCTTATAATATAATTATACAACCAGATTAAATATATTGTTATATTTCTAACATGAACACAGAAACCATACGTACGATATTCAATTAATGGAAAAACCCTAAAATAATAAACTTTTAAATCGATAATCTCTTTCAACACGTTTTTGAATATTTAGGCTGAAACATACATACTGCATGGGTGATGTCTATGCTGACTGGCCCACAATCAAAAAATCAGAAGAGTTAGGTAGCATTTTGAATTATGATTTGCTAAAATATAAAATTTACTACAAAATTATATATATGTATAGGTTTGGGTTAAAAAAGGAATCAATCCCCTCGTCAGAATTTAGGAACCAATCTAGTTCACATAATTTGATAACATGTAGTATTAAAAGGTGGTGACATCGTTGTAAATATGATATATTTTTTAAAACAAGGGAGGGGGTACTAGCTTCTAGATTTTTTTTAAATGACATCATCACATTTTCAAAAATTCTTAAAAATGATGTACGAATGATGTTGCAACATTTACACAATATGTATGAATGATGTTACAATATTTACACAATATTATTTTTAATGTGGTCCAATATTATGTGAATGGTGTTTAACATGTATCAATTTAGCCATATGATTTCTTCATGTTAACGACATAATCTTAGAACGTTAGTAACATATATATCTCATGTTAACTTATCAATACACATGCGTGAAAGACAATGGTTTTAAAGCTTTGTTTATTTAATTTTGAAAAGTGAGCAAAAATCTGAAAAATATAACCGAATTTCTAAATTATAAAAATAACCTATCCTTTACTAAGATTCTTATATATTACAAGTTTACCACATTCCTTTTATTAAAATTTTGACTAAATTGTTTCCATTAGATCTCAAGTCTAGAACTTGGATTGATTTCTAGGATCCCACGTGGGATTTAATGCTCATTTGATCACACACACACACACACATATAATAAGTAGGATTGTTGTGTCAAACTCAGATAGTCTAATAAGTAAGATTTATAAGACGATATTAATATTTGGATTCAAACAGTAATAAAAATTACAATCCAAGTATAAATACAAAATTTGTTATGATATATTTGGGGTTAAGTGTCTTAAAATACATAAACTTTGGGTAGATTCTGATTTTTCACAAGTTTTTTTAAAATGTTGTTTAATTTTAATAACATGAACTTAACCTAGTTTAATTTGATTTTTCACATGATTTTCAAATTCCGACCAATTGAATTTGTCACTATCACATTTGGAAGGATTAGATTCTTTATATACTTATATTATTAATAGGTTTAAAGAATTGTAATATAGATGAATTATATTTTGTTCAATAATATATATAAATGTAAATGTTCAATTATAAAATTATTTGAGATCACCTAACTTATAAAGCTATATCAAAGATGCTATTAAACATATATGAAAAAAATAATACACAACTTCTACGAGATCATTAATTTGTTAACTTAATTTTTTATTCCGTGAACTAAGAAAATTCAAACAAATTTTATTATATTTTTTCAGTTTATTTGTTGATTAGTTTATCATTAATTATTAATTTTCAAAGAAATTTATAATAATAATAATAATAATAATAATCATCATCATCATCATCATTTTACACATATTCAAAATGAATATATTTTCTATAAGCAATACATCAAATGATCAGACACAATATCTGCTATAACAACTCTATTGTTATAATTGATGGACGCATTAAAAAAGAATGATTTTTGTTTTTTAATTCGTGTGAAAAAATAAAATCAATCATGTAATTTAAGGCAACTTGGTGTCCATGTAGATGCACACGCGACAGTATCCGATTGCCACATCAGATTCAATTATCCGAAATTTAAAAATCATATAAAAACCAAATAAGGACTAATTCATATTATTAAAATTATGATTTTTAAAATGTGTGAAAAATTAAATTAAAACACCCCAAAATTTATATATTTTATGGCAATTCCGCCCTTGTATGCATGCGTGTTTGTGTAACGACCACGAAGAAAAACTAATTATCAAAGGGGTAGGAATATGTGAAGCCCATCATTCAAGGCGTTACTTGTCAATGGCTGTACGTTTGGTTTCATTTTCACTCTTTCATTTTCCTTCACGACATAAAAAGTTCCAATTTTATGGGATGTCCGTATTATATATCATGCTTTTCAAGATATTTATTGTACTATTTAAATAATTTTATTTATACTTATACAACTTCGAAAAATATCTGCAATCAAAACTATATATTTAGACAAATTGAAAAATAAATACATTTTTAAAGCGAAAACAAGTAAGAACCACTAACTTAAGAGTAAGAACATTGAGTAATTAAAATGCATCAAATCTCGACTCTTGCTCTATCGAAATTCTGCACCGGCGTCCATGTACTTTGTGCTTTTTTAAATCGCACAAAATCCCTTGTATTTATAATATTTTGAACCAATATAGTTTAATTCATATAGTATTTGACTTTCAATTTTATTTGAAAAGAAAAGAAATTCTGCATATTCTTTAAAACCATAGAGCAATTTCGTATAATTTAAAATACACAGAGGAGTTTGGTGTAGATGGAATTTCAATAATAGACCAACAGTTGACACACTTTAATTATCCTCTCTGTTTTGAGGTTTGGACATGCTCCAACTTGATTGCCACCACACACCAGTTTTGTCAATAAAAAGGGTTGGTAGATCTCACGGCCTTTATCTTCCCATTTTCATTCAATGGTGCTGATTGTTTTAGGCTACGACGTCACATTCAATTCTAGTCTTCACTCCCCTGCAGAGGAACAAAGACTTCTGCCCTTTACCTCCGCACATTTCAACAACCAGGCCAATTATTCCAAGGTGTCGTGGATGAACTAGTTCCAACAAAAATAAATTAAATCTAATGTTCAATTTTAATTTTTTGGGTTTATCTGAGAAATAGTGCATTTTTTATAGGAAAGTACGATGGAGAGTTATGCTAATTGAGATAAATAATACAAGCTAAGAGAGCCACATGCAGTACTTAGCTAGAACGTGAAACCGTTTGATATATGATCTTAATCGTTAAGGTTGATCCGTTGGAAAAATTCCAATATACGGACTTACATGTATAAAATAAGATGTGTGTAGTTATTTTATGAAAGTCCAATTAATGTGACCTATTATTTTTTTAGAAAGTGAGACTGTTTAATAATCTTAATCTTTTAAGGGTCGGTTGGGAAAATTTCAATATATGGACATACATATGAAAAATAAAATGTGTATAGTTATTTTATGGAAGTCCAATTAAAATAATGTACTAATATTTTTTTTATTATAATTATTAAATAGATAACTATCAAATAATCATTGAATTAATATGTAGATGCCATACCCATCGAGTTTCAATATTCAATTTGTTGATAGATCAAATTAAAAATCACAGATATCACATAATCATATATTAGGGTCATGCATGGTCCCCAAACAAACGGACAATTATATATATATATATGTATGTATGTGTGTGTGTGATTTTTAATTTGGTCTTTGAATAAATTGAATATCTCCTTATGATATCTAGCCACACACATTAACTGGCATTTTATTAATTAAGTATACATATTTTATTCATATATGTAAGTTCATATATTGGAATTTTTCCAGCATCCTCCAACTCGACCCAAATCCAATCTTGTGTTAAAACAAATATTTTTTTTTCCAATCCAGTAATATATATATTATAAATTATACTTCCACTGTTAAGAATAATATTTTTTTTTCCAATCCACTATTTACAAAAATGCCAACCCAGTTGAGTGTTACTAAGAAGTCCAGTTGGAACGGATCAAATTAAGCGCTGAGTTAAGAAGCAGTCGAGAAACCAACTTGTCTAAACCAAATAACCAATATGCGCAAACCAATTGTATTTATTCAGATGAAATCAGTTATCGAATTGAACATAATCGAGCCGAGGTTGAGCCTGAATGTCATAGCTCAAGCTCGAACCCAGTTACTACTAAACTAGTCGAGAGTACCTTCGTTATCCGCTACACTCCAGATGAGATCCTCTATTTCACATTTGGTGTTCTAACTCATGATTCACGATCGAATTTATAAGTTTAATAATAGAGATAAAGGCACTCACCTGTGTACTAATTGTATAGGTTTGGGCACCATCAGATTGACCCACGCCCAATAAAGCCCAGCGGCCTAAAAAAATTCCACATTTCAGGCGCGTGAGCCTCACGCGTGGCGCGTGTGGTACAAGGCATGACCTTGCTCCTCCTTGATTTTTGACACTTTATGCACGATTTAGCATGGTTGTGCCACCTTGATTCACCAAGGCATGACCTTGCTCCTCCTTGGAAGCCCACTTTGGTCCGTTTCTCGGTCCGTTGATCCTCTACTCCTCTCTTAGGCTTCCAACACTTCACTTTTCAGCACCAAAACATCGAAAACTGAACAAACTCAAGGAGAAGGACATTAGTTACAACTCAATAACTAAACACCCTAATTTACACGATTTGCTACTAATAATGTATCAATGAACAACCATAAATCCATGTAAAACATGAGTTCATCAACCTCCCAAACTTAACCTATTGTTCGTCCCCGAACAAAGAACAAGAAAAACAACGAACACATCTTTTCATGACAATTATTATTGCTTCAGGATAACAAATCACACAACTCAAACATAAGAACAGACATGGATCAAATGCATCACAATTCATTCAATGAAAGCTTTGAATTTCTAAACCTCACCATTTAGATCAATCACTCTCTCTCAAGTGTATAAATATGGACGTGTATACTCTCAAGCTAGGAATAAATGATGAACTTATCATATGCTTGGCCGTAGTCTAACATCTCTTCTACTTTAGTAGGATACAAACTAAGAATCGGAAAGGACTTTTACTTGGTTGTAATGTGGGCTTTTTGGCTGAGGTACAAAAATTTACGACAAGTGACATCTTTGAATCAATTTAGTTTAACACAACTAATCAATTCTCTATCTACTTCCTCCATACAATTCTAAGTAAAACAAGACTTTGTCTTGTTTTCTTCCTTCTCTCCCAAAAATCACATTCTTTTGCATTCTTTTCTAAGTAAACTCATATTAACCATTTTTTCTTTTTTACCCTTTTTTTCTTCTCTTTTTCTTTTTCTCTGGTTTTTTTTCAATCCCACGTCCTTCCTTTTCACTTATAACCACCATAACATCCAATCCACTTCAATTATTCTCATTTTCATTTATCCTCCAAGCAAAGAGAACTTAACATTCAACACAACTTAGATATTTATGGGGCTACCAAATAAAAGGCTAAAAGGCTCAAAGATGATTGACTAAGGATTATAATGATATAGGATCAAAGAAAAGGGAAAAATAGGTTCACAAAAATGGCCTAACTTCATTTTCCAAGCTCATATCCTAATGTATATTCGATAAGACACGGGGCAAGTTCTAGAAATTCACACATTTACATACCAAATCCCACAAGAAAGAAAATAATCAAATTTTCGAGGCTCAAATCTCACAGGTTACCTAATGGTTCAAAGCTATCAAGAAATTTATCATAATGCATCTAACATGCTTATTCATGCTCAAATCATGCATTTTCCTATCACATGCACATCATTAGCAACTATGTCAATCAAAGCATGCTTCAAGACACAACTTCATCAATGACTAAAGTTCGATAACTCCACAGTCTAACAACACTGACACTACACGAAACAAACTAGAAACAACTAAAAATAAAAATAAAAAAACTAACAAAAATGCAATAACATGAAACATCATGATACACCGCACTTCACCCCCCCAAACTTGTTCTCAAAGCACGATGCAAAGAAAAAGTTTAAAGAAAGAAGTGGTGTAACATGATACAAACCCTCACTGAGGCGGTGGTGGAAACTGGGTGCCCCATTGCTGCATCATCTGGAGCATTAAGGCCGTTCTCTCATCAACTGCCGAAAGTGTCGTCCCGAAGGCGGAAAGATTGGTGGTATTTTGATTCACCGTCAATTCCAATGAGCTCATTAGGTGCTCTAGGTGCTCCAACCTCTCATTTTGAGAAAGGGGTCAGCGGCGGTGTTAGCTCCGGCTGGAGCCCTCATCTTCCTCCATATCCAGTGGGGCTTGCTCCTCTGCTTCCTCTTCGATATTGTTTGTGGCTCCTTAAGCACCTGTGTCTGGGAGGGGAAGAAAATGTTGTACGGGTAACATCCGAAGGCTCCGCTAGTATGCCTCTGATGGCACCCTTAAAAGGGAGCACCGGCATGTGTGCAGCCATGAAACGCCGGTGAGCCTCACTGTCCATCCGTCAATTGCTTCTCTCACCAATGTTAGTCAAGAATGGCTTGGGTAATGGAAAATGGTTTCCATTCTTCTGAATGAAGAAAGCCTGATCATTGCTATCTATCGCGAGGAACTCTTTCCTCACTAACTCTCATAGTCCCAGCACCATATTGCCTCCCACTCGGAGAAATCTACTCCACATTGAGTTGCAATCACTGTGATCACTCCTCCACAGGTCAAAACTCCACTCTTCTTCGTACTAGCCCTATTCAAGTGATCGACCACATAGCTTGCAATGTCCATTCGTCTCTCTCTCAAAACAGACCATATCATCAAAAGCTCCACAATCTGGACAGTGCCATTATCATGGAGAGCAAGGACGGTATGGGCACTGGCCCTCTGGAGAAGTTGAAGAACTGGATTTCAAATACTGGAAGCTTTTGCTCTTCTCAGGTCAAATGACACCGCGTCGACCTCTCCATCATTGAAACGAGTGATTTACCTCCAAAATGCATTTCTTGAGTAATCATCGGGCTCCCAGTACTCTCTCCAGGGGCATCCAAGTGCGGTATTGATGTCCGCCATGGTCAAAGTGTAATCCTCGTTCCCAAGTTGGAAGTTAATGCTCACAAAACTTCCATTGGGATTCTTCTCAACCACCAAGGAGCTGATAAACTCCACCATCATCCTTTTATAGGATGGCCAACGAGCTTTGAGAATACCCAAAATGCCAAATCTCTCACAAAGTTGCCAGAAATTATCCCTGATCTTCAAGTCATCCAAGTCTTCACGTGAAACATAGCTAGATGGATGAAGGTCCAGCTTCACCAAAGTAGCCCACTTTTCTTGCTGGGCTTGATCATTGAGGACCACCCCATGGTAGAGGGGGTGATTCGGTTCTTGAGAAGCCTCAATCCATGACCTCCTTTTCTTGACATAGTATCTAGAAGGGTACAAAGTTAGCAAAAAGCTCAATTTTACACACCATAGATATCTAAGCTTAACCTCTCAATAATTTAACTATGATTCCGCATGCATAAACAAATGCTCACCATGAAATCGAGAAGTATCCTAGCTTAGATAACCAAGTGCATAAACAAAAACAAGCAATATCCCCCATTTCATAGCAACATCACAATTTCCCCCAAACTTAGATATGAAATAAGCTAGAAAAATAGCCCAAAATTCACCAATTAATTCTCTACGAGCATAATGCACAACTTAAAATCCCCCAAAATTCAAATTCATCCTAAAACATCATGCTTGAAAAGAATTAAACCAACCCATACATAGAAATCGTGTTATTCATACAAAAACACCATGCACACCACCTATTCGACAAAATACCAAAGTGAAAAATGAAGCAACTACCACATGCAATGGTTATTGCCACGTTTCCCATACTAAAAAATCAACAAATCCAAGTTCAACAAATTAAGAGTTAACAAGAAACATACCTTACTTGAAGAAATTTCTTAAAAATTGAAACTAGGGCTTAAAGCTCACAAATTTGGGGATTTTCACCCTTTTGTTGAATTGGTCTCCACTAGCTTCAAATATGGATTAATGGGGTGGCAAGGATGGTAGGGAATGAGAATTTGTGGGTAGTGTGTGCTTGGAGGAGAAAAAAATAGAGAGGGGAAAAGAGAGAGCACGGGCGTGCGTGTGTGAAGAGTGAAGGAATGGAAGAAAACTTATCTTTTAAAAAAAAGAGATAGGCGTGGGTTCAACAAGGTGCACGGCCGTGTATTCTTTAAGGACAAATGCACAACCCATGCGGTTATCACTGGAGCAAAACTTGCTTTTTGGGCATAATAAGACACGGCTGTGTGCGCTCGAATCATCAATGCACGACCTATGCCATCTTGTTAAAGCTGTCAGGTTGAAGTTACTCACACGGCCATGCAGTCTTGGCACAGACACACACGGCCGTGCGTGATCTCTAACTCCTCACACGTCGTCCTAAGCTCTTGGGTTTAAATTGGGCACGTTCGTGAAGGATTTTGCACACAACCTAACTACGAAAAACTGTAAAAACACTAGAAGAAAATAAAATAATGAAACAACAAAAGGAAAACGAACTACTAAAACAAAACAAAACAAAAACAAAGTACCAAAACTTGGGTTGCCTCCCAAGAGTGCTAGTTTTACGTCTTTAGCTTGATATAGCCATAACTTCAAGTTTGAATCAAAGTGAGGACGGAAACCTCGTTCTTTTGCTCCGGATAATAGACCCTTTACACCCTATGTCCATTCACCATGAATGTCTCTCCATTTGATGCTAAGAGTTCCAAAGTTCCACGACCCAAAACCTTCTTTATGACAAACGGTCCGGACCACTTGGATTTCAGCTTTCCCGGAAAGAGCTTAAGACGAGAATTGAAGAGGAGAACTTGCTCTCCAGGGAGAAATTCCCTCTTGGTGATCATCTTATCATGATACATCTTTATTCTTTGCTTGTAGATAGCCCAATTCTCGTAAGCCTCATTCTGAAATTCATCCAACTTGTTGAAGTTGATAAATCTTTCTTCCCCCGCTTTCAAGAAATCAAAATTGAGCTTCTTGACAGTCCAATAAGATTTATGCTCCAGCTCCACCGGAAGATGACAAGACTTCCCGAAAACAAGTTGGTATGGAGACATACCTATAGGAGTCTTGTAAGCCGTGTGGTAGGCTCAAAGCGCATCATCCAGCCGAATGGCCCAATCCTTCCTATTAGTGCTCACCATTTTCTCCAAGACTTGTTTGATTTCTCTATTTGCAAGCTTCGTTTGACCATTAGCTTGCGGATGGTAGGCTGTGGTAACTCGATATTTTACTCTATTCTTGGCAAGCAAGTTTTCCAGCCACTTGTTCCGAAAATGAGAGCCCCCATCACTTATTAAGGCACGAGGTGTACCAAAATGAGTAAGGATGTTCTTGTGCAGGAATTTCAGCACCACCTTTGAGTCATTTGTTGGGGTAGGAATGGCTTCCACCTATCTCGACAAATAATCAATGGCAAGAAGGATATACTGGAATCCAAAAGACATTGGGAATAGTCCCATAAAGTCAATACTCCACACATCAAAGAGTTTGACCTCAATAATGTTGGTCATTGGCATCTCGTTTCTCTTGGATATGCCCTCAGTTCTTTAGCACTCATTGCATTCACGAATAAATGTGTGACAGTCCTTATAAATGCTCGACTAATAGAATCCACTTTGAAGGATTTTCATAGCTGTTCGGTTTGATGCAAAGTGTCCACAACTAGGAGAAGAATGGCACTCCCGAATCACCTCATCCCATTCTTCTTGAGGCAAACAATGACGGATTATCGTATCCGAACATCTCCTATACAAATAAGGTTCATCCCACAAATAGAACCTTAAATCATTAAAGAATTTATTCTTTTGATAAGGGTTCAAATCCGTAGGAGAAACCTTAGCAGCAAGGAAATTGACGATGTCGGCATACCATGGATTGTTTGCTTGAGCCACGAATAGCTGCTCGTTTAGGAAATTCTCATTGATGGGAACTCGAGAATCTTCATCCTCCACAGACTCCTCCAATCGAGATAAGTGGTCGGCTACCACGTTCTCACAACCTTTCCTATCTCGGATCTCCATATGAAATTCTTGGAGGAGCAATATCGAATGAATCAATCTTGGTTTTGCATCCTTCTTCTCGAATAAATGTCAAATGGCCCCATGATCTATGTACACAATTGTCTTGCTCCAATGAGATATGGTCTGAATTTGTCAAAAGAATACACCACAGGTAGCATCTCTTTCTCGATAGTGGTGTAATTGGCCTGAGCTGAATCTAGAGTCCTATTAGCATAGTAGATGACTCGAAAAATCTTGTCTCTCTTCTGGCCTAGTGCAGATCCTACAACAATATCACTTTCATCACACATGATCTCGAAGGGTTGGGACCAATCCGGAGAGATCAAAATCGGTACAATAATCAGGGCTTTTTTCAAAGTCTCAAAAGCCTGCACACACTCATCAGAAAATCAAAGGCAATGGCTTTTTCAAGTAAATGACACATAGACTTAGCAATCTTAGAGAAGTCTTTGATAAACCTCCTATAAAAGCCTGCATGTCCCAAGAAACTCCTTACCGCTTTTTCACTATTCGGTGGTGGGAGCTTTTCAATGGCCACAATCTTAGCTCGATCAACCTCCAAACCCGCAGAAGAAACTTTGTGCCCAAGCAAAATACCATCTCGTACCATAAAATGGCACTTCTCCTAATTAAGCATAAGATTAGTCTTTTCACATCTCTGTAAAACTTAGGTTAGATTGTCTAAACAATGATCAAAAGAGGTGCCAAAAACAGAAAAATCATCCATAAACACTTCCATGACATTTTCAATCAAACCATGAAATATTGCCATCAGGCACCTTTGAAAAGTAGTTGGGGCATTACACAAACCAAACGACATTCTACGAAATGCAAAAATGCCATATGGACAAGTAAACGCCGATTTATGTTGATCCTCAGGAGCTATCATAATTTGGTTATAACCCGAATAACTATCGAGAAAATAATAAAATTCATAACCAGTAAATCTATCAAGCATTTGATCAATGAAAGGCAAAGGAAAGTGATGTTTTCTAGTGGCGGCATTCAAAGCACGATAATCAATACAGACTCTCCACCCCGTCACTAACCTAGTGGCAATTAACTCATTGCTCTCATCTTGCACTACGGTCATGCCCCTTTTCTTAGACACAACTTGGGTAGGACTTACCCACTCACTATCCGAGATAGCATAGATAATCCCTGCGTCTAACCATTTCAAGACCTCTTTTCTGACCACTTCTTGCATAATAGGATTAAGCCTACGCTGATTTTGCACACAAGGTTTATGATCATCTTCTAAGAGAATCCTATGCATGCAAATAGATGGGCTAATCCCCTTCAAATCGGAAATAGACCATCCTATAACAATTTTATATTTCCTCAAAACACGTAGAAGTCTATCAAACTCAGACACAGACAAGTAAGCAGAGACTATCACTGGGTAAGTTTCATCATTGCCAAGATAGGCGTACCTCAAATGTGCAGGAAGAGCCTTCAACTCCAGCTTTGGGGCTGCCTTCTCGTCTCTTTTTTCTTTCTTTGCTTCATCAGCTTCGTCCCTCAGAGGGAGGAAATGGGTTCTTTTCTTGGAAAATTCCTGTGAAGAATCTAAAGCACCTACAAACTCCAAAACATTTAGGTCATCAGAATAAAAATCAAAATAAGAAGAAGAATAAAGAGAGGTAATCAAACTTTTCTCCAGGCATCCTGAGAAGTGCAAAATTTGGAAATCACTTCTTCAACACAACTGTCAATTACCGTCATCACCTTGCACTCCTCTACTCTCTTGGACTCCTCATCATCATGGAATTTCATGGCCTTATAGATAGAGAAAGTGATACTCTCATCATTTAGGCGTAAAGTTAGCTCTCCATTGGCAACATCGATCAGTGCCTTTTTCGTGGCCAAGAAGGGTCGTCCCAGAATCAATGGAACATGCTTGTCTTCCTCCATATCTAGGACCACAAAGTCCACATGAAAGATGAAATTTCTCACCTTAACCAACACATCTTCGACTATCCCTTTAGGATAAGAGATAGCCTGGTCCGCCATCTGCAATGATATAGTAGTAGGCTGGAGGGAATCAATCTTCAACTTCTCATAGAATGAGAGAGGCATGAGATTTATGCTCGTCCCTAAGTCACTTAGGGCTGATCCCTTTTGGTTGTCTCCTAGGACACATGAAATAGTGAAACTATCGGGATCCTTGAGCTTGGCCGGCAACTTCTTCTGAATCACAGCACTGCAGTTCTCTGTGAGACTCACCATCTCATAATTCCCCCATCTCTTCTTCTTAGATACCACATCTTTTAGGAACTTGGCATAATTTGGCATTTGCTGCAAAGCTTCCACTAAAGGTATGTTGATGTGTACCTTTCGAAACATCTCTAGAAACTTTGAAAATTGCTCATCAAGCTTCTTCTTTTGTAATCTCTGTGGAAAAGGTACTGCCACTGAAGTACGAATAGATTGAGTTGGAGTTTGCTTCTTTTGTGGCAAAACTGGCATATTCGGCGGCGGGACCTCAGTAGTATTATTCTCCACTTCATCCCCGTCATCATCCTCAATATGAGCTGGGGTTGGAGCTGCGTTTGGCATCTCTGGACCTTCATAAGACTTTCCACTCCTTAACTAGACAACTTTGCAATGCTCCTTTGGATTCACCATTGGTTGGCTCGGAAACTGCCCTTCCTGGTGCTTACTTCGTACAGCTGTAGCTATTTGACCAATCTGATTTTCTATCATTTTTATTTGCATTCCCATAGCTCCCACTATATTTTCCAGCTTCTCAATACGACTTTAAGAATCCCTCATATATTTCTCTATCTTTCCCATGAAAGCTATCATCAAATCATCCATCTTTGGCTTCTTAGGCTCATCGATCACACCATTTGTAACTGAGAATCCTAGAGGAGACTGCAGGGCATTATTAAGATTGGAGTAGGAGAAATTTTGGTGTGAGCGGTTTCCTTGGTAGTACTGATTACCACCTTGGTTAGACCGGTACCCGTTGTTGTAATTTCTCTAGGGCACTCCTTGATGCACAAAATTGGCATCTTCTATCTGCGACGGTGGCTCTTACTCCGACTCATGCTTGGATTGAGATAGATTCTCAATCTTGGTATTCATAGCAGACAACTGTGCAAAAATTAAGCTCAGTGGGTCGGCCTCTGATGTAGAAGCTACCCTCTTCATAATTTGCACCTGCCTCTCTCCGGGCCACTCATAGCTAGTGGTACCCATATTCTTAATAACCTAAATGGCTGCTTCATGTCCTTTGTTAAGCAGAGATCCTCCAGCTGCAACATCTAACAATCTTTTTATTTTCAAGGCTACATCCATTGTAAAAGATGCAGACTTGGTGATTTTCTATAAATCCATGGTTCAGACATTTTCTAAGTAGCTCTTTCAACCTCTTCCATGTATCATAGAGAGATTCTTGGTCCCTCTGCTGGAACTGTGTAATCTCTGCATTCAGTTTCAGAGTAACTCCAGGCAGAAAGAACTTGTGCAGAAATTTATGTGCCAATTCCTCCCAGCTTGTCACTAAGCCAGCTGCTAGAGTTTGATGCCATTGTTTGGCTTTTTCCTTCAGAGAGAAAGGAAATAACCGTATCCTGATAGTGTCATCTGAAACCCCATTGACCTTCACTGTGTTACTAATCTCCAGAAAATACGACAGATGTTCATTGGGATCCTCTGTAGCTCTTCCTCTATACTGATTCTGCTGGACTATAGAAGTAAAAGTAGAGCGAAGCTCAAAGTTGTTGGGTTTGATTCTTGGTCCAACAGGAGGTCCATGAATAGGTACATGAGTAAACATCTCCCGAATTGGTCTCCCTTCAGCTTGTACATGTGCAACATCCTGTTTGACAAGTTGTCTCTGTACTAACTCCAATTGGCATTAGAGCTAAGTCACAAGCTCCTCTTGTGCCTGTTGACCTTGGTTAGCCATCCGAATTCTTTGTGCGTTCTTATGGTGAATCACAGACTCTATCTCAGGTTGAAACGGCTCTAACGGGGTATTACTAGAGCGTTTGTTCATGCACTACCTGCTTAAATCACGAAACAAATAAAAAGAAATAAAAATAAGTAATGAAAATAAACAATAAATAAAATGTCTAAAGTAGTAAAATCAATTGTATCACAATATTAGAATTAAAATTAATAATCCCCGACAACGGCGCCAAAAACCTGATCGACTATTTATTTCGACTACAAAATTACCGCAAGTGAACGGTGTAATTATAGCTAGTAAACTGAGCAAGGATGTCATATCCACAGGGATTAGACACTATAACTCTAAGTACTATGACATAAATTAATATCTACTATCTAGACAAATTAATAAAAAGGGTTTGTGGTTTTAAATTAATAATTAAAAATGCAAACTTAAACTAAATCCCAAACAATCAAAATGACAAACGAAAAAGGTTTCAGAATTAAAGAAGAATCTTAAGGTTTCGATTTCATTAACTTCTTACACAATCGAATGACAACTTAAATGTTCGTCACGACTCAAGTTCAATTAGGACAATCACCAAGGTAAATTAAACTTTCTCTCAAAGTGAATAATTCATGGATTACAACTTATAATTAATGTCTCCATTCAATTGCTAAATTGCAACTCCTAAAAGCTCCACAGATTTAATGTCCTCACTCTTAATCTCAATTCTCTCGAACTTATCGATTAAAAATGTTAATTACTCCTTAAGCATGCATAGAAACTCATCTCTCAAATTATGAATCTAAGCACATATATCATCCAATTAATGGCCAGTCAATCAGAAGCATTAAACACAAGAGTAATTAAAATAAAATAGGATTTGAACGTTAACGAAGCAAATTAATTATGCATAAGAGTTAACTACTCTCTAACCCTAGAATCTGAATGTTTTAGCTACTCATAATTAAATAAATAACTAAACAAGTTTCGTAGAAAAACATAGTTCAATGAAAATAAATCTGAAATAAAACCCGTGGAGAAATCTCATCTTTAATCTTCAATGAATCGTGTCTCTTCATCTTGTTCTTCTTTGCTCTTGTTTCACGTGATTTCTCTCTTGCTTAGGGTAAAAATCAGTGCAAAATTCGTCCAATATTAGGCCTTAAATAGCCGATAGGAATCCTGACTTGATTAGGAAACACAGTGGATGGAACAAGACAAGAAAATGGCACCCCGTACTGAGGCACGGACGGCCCAACATGGCTCAACAAGGCACGTCCATGCCTCCCTCATCTTTGCTGGCCTAATTCAACAATACGCACGGCTGTGTGTTCTTGGCACAGACACGCACGACCCGTGCTGACATCTCTGGCCGATTTTTGACACTTTATGCACGATTTAGCATGGTTGTGCCACCTTGATTCACCAAGGCATGACCTTGCTTCTCCTTGGAAGCCCTCTTTGGTCCGTTTCTCGGTCCGTTGATCCTCTGCTTCACTCTTAGGCTTCCAACACTTCACTTTTCAGCACCAAAACATCAAAAACTTAACAAACTCAAGGAGAAGGATATTAGTTACAACTCAATAACTAAACACCCCAATTTACATGAATTGCTACTAATAATGCATCAATAAACAACCATAAATCCAAGTAAAACATGAGTTAATCAAAAGCACCAAACGCAGAACCATTTAAATTAATTTAAACCCAACCGCGTAGAGGTGGGTTCCAGGAAACTGAAATGTAAGTCTTAGGCACCCGCGATCTTCCCGCGACTCCCACATTCTTAAGAATAAATAAATCTTCCACTATGTTATTCATATAACCCATGTTTGCAGGGACAAGGGTAGATTCTCTGAATGTCGTTCGCATAGTAGAAATGAAGGCATGAGAAGAAGGTATAAAACCATCGAAAGTTTCTCTATTTCGAACAGGCCAAATAGACCAAATGAATGAAACCACCCCAATGTACCAAAGTATAATGAGTTGAGAACTGAAGCTACAATCCAAAGAAAAACTAAAAAGTTCATGAAAGGAGAAAAATGCCCTGAACTCCAATTTAAACGCAACAAACAACCAGACCCATGCATCTTTAATTTTGGGGCAAAATAGAAAAGCATGATCAAATGACTCATCAGCGTTTTTACATTGGACACTGTTAGGGAAAAATATCAAGGTTTTTCTTACAAGGGGTTTTGATGAGATGTCAAAATATGAAAAGAGCCTTGAAAGAACTGAAAAGAAATCAAGCAGAAAACTAAAGATGATCATACAAAGTCAAAGCTGTCAAAGCCAATAGATATGATCAATTCGTGTGAAAGAGGAGAGAAGAATAGATAGAAAAAGACTGTAGCTTGCTAGAATGATTAGCAAGGCAAACTGGAAGTTGCAGGTACCAGTGAGAGAAGGTGTCAACTGCCACCAGTCTACAGTAATGAACTGATGACCAATACAAGCTCAAGGCCAACACCAGCTGAAGAGATGTTCCAGTTGATGTGATGAACTGAAGCCAATACCAGTTCAAGGCCGACACCAGCTAAAGAGATGTTCCAGCTGAAGAGAAATGAAGCATATACCAGTTCTAGGCCACCACCAGCTAAAGAGATGTTCCAGCTAAATAGAACTGAAGGACATTCCAGTTCTAGGCCGCCACCAGCTCAAGAGATGTTCCTGCTAAAGCGAACTGAAGCACATACCAGTTTTAGGCCGCTACCAGCTGAAGAGATGTTTCAGCTGAAGAAAACTGAAGCACATACTAGTTCTAGGCCGCCACCAGCTGAAGGGATGTTCCAGCTGAAGACAACTGAAGCACATACCAGTTCTAGACTGCCACCAGCTGAAGAGAACTGAAGCACATACAAGTTATAGGCTGCCACCAGTTGAAGAGAGATTCCAGCTGAAGAGAATTGAAGCACATACCAGTTCTAGTCCATTACCGGCTGAATAAATATTCCAGTCAAAGGAAGATCCCAGCTGAAGGGAATACCAGCTGAAAGAGAAGAACTGAAGAATATGCCAGTTCTAGATCATTCCCGACTGAAGAAATACTAGTTGAAGAGCACATCAGTTTAAACTGATTAACATGCCAGTCCACGATAACATCAATTGATAAAGACTACCAGCCGAAGAGAGAACAATCACAAGCTGAAGAAAATACCAGCTCAAGATATTCCAGCTGAAGAAAATACCAGCTGAAGATATGCACCAAGTCTAAAGATCCAAGCTGAAGGAAATACCAGCCTAGGATATTCCAATTGAAGGAACATACCAACTGAAGTGAAGACTAAGGTACAAGCTGAAGAAAAATTCCAGCTCAAAGAATACCAAATGAAGAATGACGTTCCAGCTGATGAAGCACCACTTTGAAGAACACCAGCCGATGATGCATCAGTTCTGAAGTCCAACTTATAAAGCGCCAGTAACCGAACTGAAGACCAGTCCATGAAAATTCAAGCTGAAGGGACACAAGTCCAAAATACCAGCTAAAGAACAATGGTTCAAACCACCAGTTGAAGCAAAAGAAAACTGGAGCTCAGAAGGCATCAAGCCCAAGCCCAGAAACGCCAGCTGAAGATGATCTCAACTGAAGCTTTCCAAACTGCCAAGGGACATGCAGAACTGACAGACAAATGAACTGAAGATTCCAGCTTCCAGACAAAGCTCAAAACTGAAGATCATGAAGGGAGCCGCAACTGAAATTCAGATAAGCCAAAGAAGATCTTAAAGTTAATGCAACCGAAATCTTGAAGTAAACACTTATCAGAAGAGTAATGGCAACTCAACGGCCCCATTAAATGAAAGCTTTACATCTGGCTTTATCATTTATGATCCAACAGTGATCACCACCAGTCACCAACTCACCTATCTTTAAAATATAAGCTACCTCAGTGAAGACCGCGGGACTTTTGAGAATTTGGAGAGCACTTTAGTTAAGTCTTTTTGCGAAGATGTTCGCTAAAGCACTAAAGCCTCATGCTTAAAGAACTCAGAAAATTAAAAGTTCCAACTAATGAGAATGAGCCTTAACGCTCTTCGAGCTAGTTGTTGAAGATTTCCAGCCAGAGCTGTTCTCTTAGCCACCGTGCTTAAGTGATCAACTACCCCAGCTCAGATATAGACGCTCAAATGAGAAACCTATTTGATACCAGTTTGAAGACTGTACTCTTAAAGATCGAGCGAGATCTATAATCGTGAAAAGACGGGCAGTAGAACTTATCTCTCCAGCGAGCAGTTGGGGATCGCAAGTGTAAGCTATCGACCTACCAGCTGAAGAATTTGAGAGTACAACTTCCAAGACAGCAACTGTCTTCACTGTGTAACTGTAACAAAAGAACTTTACACTTGCATAGTGAATTATCCTTCTACGGAAGGAAGAGAGGACATAGAAGTTGAGCTTCGAACCTCTATAAACTATTTGTGTGCTCTGCTTTAATTTTCAGTCCAGTTGCATGTTTTTAACTGCACACTATAAGCACACACAGTACTTCGAGCTAGCAGATCTTCTCAACTGATCTCTATATAGCATAGATGATATTTGCGAGTCAAAATGGGCCCTGAATATTCCGCATCGAAGTTCAATTTTGTAATCAGTTTATTCACCACCCTCTCTAAATTGATTCTGACTCACCCTGGGACCAACAAGTGGTATCAGAGTGGTTGATTCTAAAGATCAGTCGTTTTTGCAGATCAACTGAATCAGATCTAGTCATCTGTGCTAATCTGTAAGCTATGGGAAACCATAAGCTACCTATCTTTTCAGTTGAGAACTATGATAATTGGAGCAGGAGAATGAGGGTGCATCTCTGCTTAATCCATGAAAATATGTGGGAAGTTATCGAGGACGGTCCAATCACGATTATGATGGACAATAAAGCCCACGTTGCTGATGTTAACCAACCAGCAAGGATCCGGAAGCCAACTCATCTTCTCACGGGTGAAGAGAAGAAGTTGAAGAACCTAGAGTTCATGGCCCAATCCGCGTTGTTCCAAACTCTAGATGAAGACCGCATAAAGGACACAAAGAATTGTAGAACTGCCAAAGAGATATGGGACTCACTTGCAGATATGTGCAAAGATTCCGAAGCTATCAAAAGAAACAAACTCCAACTAGCAGTCGACAAATATTAGTCCTTCAAGATGCACTCAGATGACACCATTTCTAGCCTTAAAATAAGATTTCTTAGCATCATCAATGAGATGTATAATCTGGGAAGATCATATCCCAATAGTGAGATGAATTCCAAAATTTTGGACAACCTCACCGAGGAATGAGATATGAAGGTGATTGCTACAAAAAAGTCAAGAAAAGTAACCAACATCACCCTAAGAGAACTCTTTGGTTCTCTTAAGGCTCATGAGTATAGCCTAAACCCAAAAAAAAACCTCCACATCATCAGCCCAGGATGCAGCCTTTTACGGTGAAAGAAATCAGTTTAGAGAAACTCGAGGAAGAAATGTCTTCCGGCCTAGAAGTTCTCAAGCCAGAAAACAATCAAGCGGCTCAACTGATCGCAGAAGAGGAGCAATGGAGAAGAAGGAGAGCCTGACTGAAGATATGAATAATCAAATCCAGTCAGTTGCTAAGCTGTTAGAAAAGCTTAAGTGGATCAGAGATCAACCATTAGTTATGCTTCAAACTGATGATGAGCCCAGAGGCGAGAGAAATCAACCACCTGCTGAACAACCCATGACAGCCAACAGAAGCATAGAAGAATGCTTCCATTGCCACAAGCAAGGACATTACAAATATGAGTGTCTAGAGCTCCCTAAAGACAAGAAGGCTAAGGTGAAGAGAAGTTTTTTCAAAAGAAAAGCTATGATGGCCAACTCAGAGAATGCTATCCTGGATGACTCAGATTATCCATCAGGAATCAACTCCGACGGCTATAGCTCTGAAGAAGAGGCATTGTTCTGCCTTGTGGCTGACAACGAAAAAGAGGTTAGCACCAGCGACTCCTTAACCTCTTTTTATCACATTCATGAATCTTCCATTACTAGCAATGAAATAAATGAACAATTAAGAATGCTAGAGGACCAGTTAGCTGCTATTTCAAGCATGCATTTACAATTGAGGGAAGAAAATGATGACCTAAGAGATGAGGTCAAAAGACTGAGAAGTGACCATGACAAAATTGAATCACTTGAGGCTCAGTCACCTGAATGTGATAAGTTGCAGCTTAGTTTTGGTGAGCTGAGAGCTGAGAATGACAGGCTATGGCAAGAGGTCCATTAGAGAGAGAGAGAGAGAGGATTTCTCTCAAATTCAAAAAGGGATCTCAAACTCTTGATGAGATTCTAAGCCATCAAAGAGTTGAAACTGGTAGTACAGGGTTAAGATACAATAGGTACACTGCCTCGGAGAAAGAAAAGACTGTCATCCAAACCAGTCAAGAAGGAACACTTCCTGGTTTTGTCAGACCTGCACCAACCCAACCAGTTAAAGAGGCTGAAGGTGAGGGAACTGAAGATATCCCTACAGATCCGCCTAAAAGGTCCAGCCAATCCTCATAACTGAAAGACGCAGTCCAGCCATCAGTTCGGCAGAGGAAGCTATCTTAAAGAAGGCCACAAGCTAAAAATAGGCATCAGCAAAGGCCACCAGCTCAGCAAAGGCATCCAGCCTTTCAACAGAGATCGTCAGTTCAGCCAAGACCTCCAGCTCATCAGAGACAGTCAGTTCAACAAAGATCTCCAAATTTTCAAAGGCCCAAACCTCAAAACCGACCTATGGTGAACAGAACTGACCAGCCAACTGAAGTAAGGAGAAATATTCAGTTTGGACCGCAGTCTCATCGAGATAGGGCATCAGTTCAGGAGAGAAATGGTTATCCAGCCCATCCTCGAAGACATCCAGGAAGTCAACCTGGAAGAGAAGTTGACTCAAGGAGAAACGTACCCACAATGTCATATCAAGTACGTCAACATTCTCAGGTCCCTCTGGAGAAGTTCACTCCAATGGATCTCGTAATACAGTATAGTGAGTACTTTGACTCAAGAGATGAACTGAGAATCAACCCTCACTATAACTGGTTTGTCAACTGGCCAGACCATAAGAGCAACATAGCTCATGGTGACAATAGAAATTGGCCACCGAAAGGCAGATAGCTGACATCATCTTCTCAAAGCCCTTGAAGCAAAATCTATCAAGCTATGTATCCAATCAGGGCTTTTGGAACTAGCATCACAAGATGAAGATGATCAATAAAATAATGGGAGAATGCAAAATGCAACCCCAACTAATAAAAAAAAGGGGAGAGCAGAAACTGAAACTGAAGGTGCATCAGTTCAGTCAGCAAAAGATGTCAAAACTGCTCATATCATCAGTTAAAACAAAACGCAAGCTAAAAAGCTTGCAAACTGATGAAAAGCGTGGAAGCTAAGAACTCAAAAGGCCAGAACTGACCAGATGCTCAATCAGTTCGTGATAGAGAAAACAACTCGTGATTAGCTGGAGCAAGGAGCTATACCGGAAGGAGTGCTGAAAGCTAACTCAGCAAAAAGAAGAGCTGAACTGAAAATATCTCAGTTGAAGCCGGTCATGCCAACTGGAGATTGCCAGATCTAGCCAAATCATCTGATGTTGTCAGCAGCTCAAAGCCATGCGGAAAACCAGAAGAGAGAGCCTCAAACAGATAAGTTTGAATTTACCTTGATCAAGTGGAACGGTAAAATGATGTGTATCACAATTGTTACCGTTGGACCCACTTCATCTCTCTTCATTTACTCTCAACGGATAAATTCTCATATCAAGCGACTGATTCATTCTACCGTTGAAACTAGAGAATCAAAATTTCACAAATCATCGATGTAACGACCCGAATCTTTTTAAAATTGGTCGTTATCGTTTGATAAAGTGTGGTTCGAAAATATTATTTATTAGTGCATGTTAATTTAAAATATTTTGTTACATTCCTATAAGTCGTGCCCATATTATTATTTTTTTCATTTGCCTATTATTATTATTATTATTATTATTATTATTATTATTATTATTATTATTATTATTATTATTATTATTATGATCATCATCATCATCACTATTATTTTTTAGCTTAGTGGAAATTTTATATCTTTTGAAATTAAAATCTTTTACATAAGTTGATCCATTTTCAAAGTTATTACATAGTATTATTACATTAAACAATTATATAAAAGTGTACAATGTTTGTTTAATTATTTATTTTATTTTTGTTAAATGAAATTGGGTTTTAAAGGTTTTAAAAGAAGTCATTTGAAAGATCTCTTTTTCATGTGAATAATGATATGAGAGTAAATATTTTTCCATAACATCATAGCATTTATTTAAGTTATTTCAACTTCATTAAAAAAAATAAATTTGAGAAATTAAATTGGTGACCTTTTAGTTTTCTTTGTCACATGAATTGACAAAAATGTGAATTGAGAAATTATAAAATATCTATTGCATTAATTTACATCTTTCATTTTCTTAAATAAAAGTTAAATTTTGCTATTTAATTTGAGACCCTTCATTGCCTCAAGTTTCACTATAAATAGAAGCTTTTGTTTCATTGTAAAAGCACACCAAACATTCATCTGTTTCAATCATTTTTTTCATGCATAGCATTATGCATTATGTGGGAGAAATAAGGTTAGGGAGAGAGAAGATGTAAGAGGAAAATGTGAGAGAGTGAGTGATCATTTTTATTTTTAATCTAAATTTTTGGGGTTGGTTTTTCTAAAAGAGGGTTTGTGAGAGAGAAATAGTTATTTTTTTCCAATAAGGAGATAGAAAGATAAGTTTATTTATTTGTGGAGGAGATTCGTTGGGTTTGAAAATATAAAAGTCATGCATATTTTATTCATTTCATTAAACTCTTCATTTATTTATTTATTTAAATAAATTTAATTTTATTTATATAAATTAGTATTTATTTTATTTATATAAATTAGTATTTATTTTATTTATATTAATTATTTATTATAATTAATATTGTTGATAGGCGGCGCGCGTGGATCTAACTTGTTTCATATATTTTCAAACGTCGAAAGTTCAAGTTCAAGTCAAGGTTAAGGTGGGGAATACGATGTGACGCACATTATTATTTATCCTTGTTATGCTCTCATGCAGGTTCACAATTATTAACCTACGGGTTACAAATATTATTATTGGCTGACGAGCTGCATAGAGAATGTAGCCTGGGGCTACCTACAGTTTAAATTGTTATAATTGTATAATTTAGATAAATGCGGTCACCACTGAGTCAATAGTACTCACCCCAAAACTATTACTTATTTCAGGTTGATGCCGGGCGATGGTTGCGCGTGACGAGATGATGGTCGTCAAGAAAATAATTATTTATCTTTTAATATTTCCGCTGCAAAACTCTATTAATGTAATACCCTGAAATATTTTAGAAGATTTTATTCAACTTATGTTATCTTCTGGTAAGTTAGAAAATAAATTGGGTCCTTAAAGGACTCAAATAAAGGAAAATCGCAGCCAGGGAGATCTGTTAAATCTAATTTGGTCAAAAATTACCTTAAAAATATGTTATGATATTTTTCTCAGGTTGATAGAAAATGTTTCAAGAATCATGCCAACCTTCGAAATTTCAAATTTCGAGTTCAAATGAACTCTTGGCACAACTTTAAGTTGAAAAATAATAAATTTAATAGAAAAGGCACATCCGTCATTATCCAATTTCTTTTTTAAAAGATTATCTTATTCGTAATTATCCTATTCTTTTTCCATCATTATCCTCTTTCTTTAATTCGTTATTATCCTATTTATTTTTCCTCTATAAATCGGAGCTTAAGGTTTCATCTTTCATTCATTTTAAAAATCGAAACGCCGAGCAGCTTCCAGAGAATGTACGACTCTAGTTTCCTATTTCAATTTTGAAATAGTCATTTTGAAGGTGTCAACGCGTAGATCACGAATACATGATTGAAATGATGACACGAAGGATGATCACGATGGAAAATCATCGTGACCGCCGCCAATTCCTCGGAGAAGGTACTTTCTCCGATTCTGGTCATTCGGACCGATGAATTTAGAAATTTCAAGTTCTAAATATGCTTATATTTCGATTATCTTTAATTCTACCGATTCCGATTTTTAATGTTGTGAGTTTTCAGTATTTTACCCCATTTTCATTTTATGTAAATCTCAGATCTACTCTTCTTGGATAGTCGTATTAGAAATCTTCTTTTTATAAATAGTCTTTGATCATTTGGATCTTGTAGTTAACCGGAATAGATTTCTGATTTCTCATCGTTTGAAATCCGGATCCGAATATTATATTATAAATCTGCCCAGTTCGAATTTATGTTGTAGCCGTCCGATCTTGGATCTGATTACACTACTAAATTCCTTATTTTCTGCACTATCAAAAATTGTACTTTTGAGCGAAAATTCAATGAGTATCGAGCTCGATCGAGACCGATACATTTTCAGCAAAAATCTGTGAATATTATCACTGAAACTCCCGTTTCACCTATTTTGTGTCGTCAAATCGAAAATGTTTCTTCTCAAAAGTTTCTCGAAATATTATTTCCTATAAGCCTGCCAAGTTTCGCGATCTCGTTCCGAGTTTTGAATAATTTCGATTATTTAAAGTAGACAGTTATTTTTATACCGGGAGCATGTATTATCGAAATATTCTAAAATTCTCATTCTTTAGTCTTGGCATATATAGTATCATCCCTGAATATTTTCGTAATTTCTGAGCGGTTAAAAAGTGTTGTGGTGTAGATCTGGTAAACTTTGGATAAATGACAAGTTTTGTAAAGAGACCTCTGTCAAATCAGTTGATCCCAGTAAAGCAAGAATAACGTTTTGGAATTTATTTCCTTCTTCATCGAAATTATTCAAGATCTCTAGAGTCGCGCAATCTATTTTAGAATAGAATAGAATTAATAATAGTTCCGTTTATAGTAGATTAATTCCCGAAAATATATCGATTATCCTGAGTTGAAGTTTACCTTCTGTAGTACTAGCTGAGTTAGAGAAAGAGTATCAGGGTTGATTCTTCAGGAGTTACCTTTTCAGAATCCCGAGAAAGGTGGGTTATACTATACTATATCTTTGTAAATTGTATCTTTCGAGTTATTAAGTTCTGCTTTGCTAAAATTGCATATGTGACTATCTGTGTTAAATATTTACGTGCTACTGTATGTTGTCGGAGTTTCATAAACCAGCGCTGTGTCAATGTGAGTAGCTACAGTATGCATGCATTATTTGTCCTGCCCTACTCCTTGTCGGTGAGACTAAAATGAAACACTTATTGGTTATACTCTTTGGTATACTATGGCCATACTCAACGTTATGCACTAGTGATGTAGTTTGGGTTGCGGGAAGTGACGGGTTATACTCTTAAGCGCTTCACGATAAAATGTTTTGTTGAACTTAGGTTGCTTCCAACTTTTAAACCTCCTAAGCTTCACTACCTGCATGAACACAGATAGATTACTTTAACAAAATAATTTGCATAACTTGAATTGTCAAAACTTGCCCACTGAGTGCATTAGTACTCAGCCCAAATCTTTTCAAACATTTTCAGGTCAGTAGGCTGGAGCGTGGAGGTGACGAGGCTGAGATATGGGCTATTATGATTTATATATTTTTCCGTTGTCTCTTTTTGTTAGTATTCTGCTAAGAATTGAGCTTCCGCATTTATGGTATTCTTTTGCTAAATGCTTAGAACTCTGATCTTGGTATTTTATTGATATAATTCTGCTTCTCTGATTCTGAACATTGTTAACTTCCTAGTTAACATGTATCATATGCTTAGCTACATAATTATTCCAATGGGAGGAAGCCCGTCTTTCGTTATATCTATTTGATCATTCATTTTGGCTTATGGAAGGGCTTCATTTGTTCAGCATATTGGTATCTGTTTCTTTTGTCGACCTATGAATGGGTCTATTAATTGTTGGTATCTGGTTATTTGCTTCCGTTTGGCCTATGAAAGGGCTTATTGAATTGTTATAGCTTCCATTCTTGTCTTATAAGCCGTTATAAACGGGGATTCGCTCTAGTTACAAAGGTTATGATGTCTAATTTTCCAGAAGGCATAACCTATCTTCGGCATACTCGGTTGTTAAATTTTATTCCAAACATTAATCCTTTTGGATTAACACCCCATCATTAATTTAATTACCCCATTTCTTTCCCGCTTCTTAATTCCCACCCCCGTGGCGTCTATTTCCACGGTCTTTCAGGATCGGGGTGCTACAAAGTGGTATCAGAGCAGGTTTGCAACTCTGTAAACCTGCTGGGTCTTATTTCGTCTTTCATTGAAATTCTGTGTTATATTATATAAGCCTTCAGCTCGTCACTCACGCAACAGCTGAAAAGGTACGCATGTTTTTATGCAAATTTCAGTTTTTAAAAGTTTACATTATTTGTTGAAATGTTAAGTCTGTCTAAAAACGAAAGATTAGGATTCGCCGTGTTGACGGGAATTCCTCGAAAGATTGATTATTATGCGGATAGCATACTCTGATTAACTGCGCTTATTGCGTACTCTATTGCTATGGTGATAGCACACTGGTTTTGAAATATGTCTGTAAGCATACTGGTTTCTGTCGAAAAACTATGTTGGTTACATATATGTATGAACTTGTTTATATATGCCTTGTGCATACTTGTGATGTTGGGAACGTGCAGAATGCATACTATAAACATTGATAGCCGGAATGTGTTTATTGTTCATACTCTTGGATTAGTACAAGGACTTGAAAGTGGGAGAATGTAAGATTAACTTAGCCTATAGTTGCTGAACTTAGGCTGAATCTGTAAACACTAATGAGATTGTTGAGAACATAGTTTGACTGAGAAAACGATTCATTTTGATGACTGAACATAAACCTATGGCTCAGAATAACTGCCACATGTATATCACGATGAGCGGATTATGAGATTTTATACATATACCAAGAAAGAGATCGATTCGGTGTTTGAGTTCGTTGGGGAAATAACCTACTCTATGGGGATCAACATTCGGTTAGAAGAAGTCTTTCAGATTGAGTTGTGTTAAAGCTAACCAAGAATTTGCGTTGTTGCTAGAAAGATGGACACGTTAAGCAATTAAATATTTTGAAAACAAGAATGTAAGTCAATGATCTATGTGGAGACTAGCAATTTTCGTGGGTAGATATGTTAGACGATGATGGCTGCTACAAACAAGGTTCAACATCAGAATTGTCACCTGAGCGAAATATTGAGGTAGACCGATCACCACCTTTTATACCTCTTTGTGGAGATGAGATTACAAAGCTTTGACTACGAACCAGAAGTAAGGAAATGAGTAATCAATTTATAGGCCAGTTATCAGATTGTGGATCTATTACATGTTCAAGAAATCCCTACGCAAGCTTTCAACTTAGGGGTCATGTTTAATGATCCTGTTGTGATTACAGGAAATAAAGATTCGTTCCTCCAAGAGAAAGCTCTTCACCTCAGTGGATGGCTAATCAAGGTCGTGGTGTGTTTCATTCCTAAGATTTGTAGCTTGTTTTAGATCAATTTTTAGAATGAGGGTAAAGATGGTCGTCATGATTGCTACCGAATTAATTTAAAGATATGTTTGCTGGTGTTCTACTCAGCTTCCAGGAGAAGTTAAGTCAAACTATTTTGAGTCTAGGAGGTATCATAGATCAAGTCGTTCTATCGTATCCTTCCGATGGGTAGAAAATGATTCCCGAGACGTCGCTTTTCTAGCCAGTGCAAAGTCTAGCCGACTCGTGCTTTATCGTAGCAACCTCGTAAAAAAAACAAGATGGGTGAAGCTCAAGAAAGAAGGAAGGAGAACCCGAAGAAGATCGTTAAGAAGATAGACCTAGTGTTCGATAGATTGAGAGTTTCATTATGATAGGAAGTTTTGATGAGTCTATTTATTCATTCTCGTGTCGATAGAATCGATTTATTCATTTTCTTTTGAAATCGATTTATTCTCTTATTAATTGAGTCAATTTCCCTTCAACAGCTTCATATCATTTGAAATTCTCCATTTATACCATTTGGGATTCGTTGATTTTATCCTCTTGGATAAATTGAAATCTTTTGGATGATACTTCTTTGATCATCAAGAATCAGCAATGGCATTTACTTGTTAGGCTATGCTGACGCCTTTATGAAAATATTTCAGCACGGTTATCAGCTCTTAAGCGTTGATTTTCTTTTGTTATTCTCATATATCTTTGTAAAATGTGAGAACCCTTCGAGTTATAAATCCTCTAAAAAGGTAATATTTTTGGTATAAATAACCTAGTGTTACCTCTCTTTCAGCTTTTGTTGATCAGATAAAGTTCTCACTCAGAGGTGTTTGATTTATTTTAATCTCACTCATAGAACTTAAGTGTGAGTCTTCAAATAGAAGAGAGAGCTTATAGAAGTATTCATTTAAGTATATTGTCAGGAGAGCGAATGATAGTATTCCATAATGACGAATGGAACCGAAACAGTATCAGTTAGTGTTCTCCAAAGTCGAAAGTACATTTCTAAAGTAATTTCCCAGTTCGTAACGTTTAAGATGATCAATGGATGTCAACAAGCAAGTTTCAAGCTTATAGTTAAAGTCTAGACATGCGATTCTTATTATGCATGCAAGCGAAGGTGATCACTAGCGGGAGCCAGACAGTCGGATTACCATTTTAAAGAAAAGAGAAGAGTATAACAAGGAAAATAAGACTAATTTGCATCGGAAATACGATTCAAGCACGCTTCAAGAAGACGTGAACGTTGAATCTCAACATTTTAAGGAAAGAGATAAAACATAGTTCGAACCTGATAGAATTTATAATCCAACCGTCCAAGGGCGTTCTCATTCGAATCATGGGGAGATTATATGAAGTCGGTACATCGTGATAGCTCTCACAAAGGATAGAGAAAGATGGCGAACGTTTAGGCTTACAGAAAGATAAATTTTCGTGGAAAAGAAGAGCGAGTATAGACTCTTCAAAGAAGTATTTGACCAAGAAGAAAGCGGAAAGAGGGCTAAAAGTTGAGAATCAACCTAAAGAATAGGAGACCCTTATCAGTTCTAGGCAGCAAGTACAAAAATTGAGGTTTTGAACCCTGAGAATGTACTTTGATACTTCTTCTCAAGATATGGAAATTTCGGGACAAAATTTATTTAAAGGGGGTAGAATGTAATACCCCGAAATATTTTAGAAGATTTTATTCAACTTATGTTATCTTCTGGTAAGTTAGAAAATAAGTTGGGTCCTTAAAGGACTCAAATAAAGGAAAATCGCAGCCAGGGAGATCTGTTAAATCTAATTTGGTCAAACATTGCCTTAAAAATATGTTATGATATTTTTCTCAGGTTGATAGAAAATGTTTCAAGAATCGTGCCAACCTTTGAAATTTCAAATTTCGAGTTCAAATGAACTCTTGGCACAACTTTAAGTTGGAAAATAATAAATTTAATAGAAAAGGCACATCCGTCATTATCCAATTTCTTTTTTAAAAGATTATCTTATTCGTAATTATCCTATTCTTTTTCCATCATTATCCTCTTTCTTTTATTCGTTATTATCCTATTTATTTTTCCTCTATAAATAGGAGCTTAAGATTTCATCTTTCATTCATTTTAAAAATCGAAACGCCGAGCAGCTTCCAGAGAATGTATGACTCTAGTTTCCTATTTCAATTTTGAAATAGTCATTTTGAAGGTGTCAACGCGTAGATCACAAATACATGATTGAAATGATGACACGAAGGATGATCACGATGGAAAATCATCGTGACCGCCGCCAATTCCTCGGAGAAGGTACTTTCTCCGATTCTGGTCATTCGGACCGATGAATTTAGAAATTTCAAGTTCTAAATATACTTATAATTCGATTATCTTTAATTCTACCGATTCCGATTTTTAATGTTGTGAGTTTTCAGTATTTTACCCCATTTTCATTTTATGTAAATCTCAGATCTACTCTTCCTGGATAGTCGTATTAGAAATCTTCTTTTTATAAATAGTCTTTGATCATTTGGATCTTGTAGTTAACCGGAATAGATTTCTGATTTCTCATCGTTTGAAATCCGGATCCGAATATTATATTATAAATCTGCCCAGTTCGAATTTATGTTTTAGCCGTCCGATCTTTGATCTGATTACACCATTAAATTCCTTATTTTCTGCACTATCAAAAATTGTACTTTTGAGCGAAAATTCAATGAGTATCGAGCTCGATCGAGACCGATACATTTTCAGCAAAAATCTGTGAATATTGTTACCGAAACTCTCGTTACACCTATTTGGTGTTGTCAAATCGAAAATGTTTCTTCTCAAAAGTTGCTCGAAATATTATTTCCTATAAGCCTGCCAAGTTTCGCGATCTCGTTCCGAGTTTTGAATAATTTCGATTATTTAAAGTAGACAGTTATTTTTATACCGGGAGCATGTATTATCGAAATATTCTAAAATTCTCATTCTTTAGTCTTGGCATATATAGTATCATCCCTGAATATTTTCGTAATTTCTGAGCGGTTAAAAAGTGTTGTGGTGTAGATCTGGTAAACTTTGGATAAATGACAAGTTTTGTAAAGAGACCTCTGTCAAATCAGTTGATCCCAGTAAAGCAAGAATAACGTTTTGGAATTTATTTCCTTCTTCATCGAAATTATTCAAGATCTCTAGAGTCGCGCAATCTATTTTAGAATAGAATAGAATTAATAATAGTTCCGTTTATAGTAGATTAATTCCTGAAAATATATCGATTATCCTGAGTTGAAGTTTACCTTCTGTAGTACTAGCTGAGTTAGAGAAAGAGTATCAGGGTTGATTCTTCAGGAGTTACCTTTTCAGAATCCCGAGAAAGGTGGGTTATACTATACTATATCTTTGTAAATTGTATCTTTCGAGTTATTAAGTTCTGCTTTGCTAAAATTGCATATGTGACTATCTGTGTTAAATATTTACGTGCTACTGTATGTTGTCGGAGTCTCATAAACCAGCGCTGTGTCAATGTGAGTAGCTACAGTATGCATGCATTATTTGTCCTGCCCTACTCCTTGTCGGTGAGACTAAAATGAAACACTTATTGGTTATACTCTTTGGTATACTATGGCCATACTCAACGTTATGCGCTGGTGATGTAGTTTGGGTTGCGGGAAGTGACGGGTTATACTCTTAAGCGCTTCACGATAAAATGTTTTGTTGAACTTAGGTTGCTTCCAACTTTTAAACCTCCTAAGCTTCACTACCTGCATGAACACAGATAGATTACTTTAACAAAATAATTTGTATAACTTGAATTGTCAAAACTTGCCCACTGAGTGCATTAGTACTCAGCCCAAATCTTTTCAAATATTTTCAGGTCAGTAGGCTTGAGCGTGGAGGTGACGAGGCTGAGATATGGGCTATTATGATTTATATATTTTTCCGTTGTCTCTTTTTGTTAGTATTCTGTTAAGAATTGAGCTTCCGCATTTATGGTATTCTTTTGCTAAATGCTAAGAACTCTGATCTTGGTATTTTATTGATATAATTCTGCTTCTCTGATTCTGAACATTGTTAACTTCCTAGTTAACATGTATCATATGCTTAGCTACATAATTATTCCAATGGGAGGAAGCCCGTCTTTCGTTATATCTATTTGATCATTCATTTTGGCTTATGGAAGGGCTTCATTTGTTCAGCATATTGGTATCTGTTTCTTTTGTCGACCTATGAATGGGTCTATTAATTGTTGGTATCTGATTATTTGCTTCCGTTTGGCCTATGAAAGGGCTTATTGAATTGTTATAGCTTTCATTCTTCTCTTATAAGCCGTTATAAACGGGGATTCGCTCTAGTTACAGAGGTTATGATCTCTAATTTTCCGGAAGGCATAACCTATCTTTGGCATACTCGGTTGTTAAATTTTATTCCAAACATTAATCCTTTTGGATTAACACCCCATCATTAATTTAATTACCCCATTTCTTTCCCGCTTCTTAATTCCCACCCCCGTGGCGTCCATTTCCACGGTCTTTCGGGATCGGGGCGCTACAGTTAAACATTTTAATATTATTTAATAACGTGACGTTTTATTTCTTTTTATTATTTAATGTTATTATTTATTTTATAAAAAAATTGAGACGTGATAATCGATTCACAACAGATAGCTGAATCGCCAAAAGCTACCCTGCTGACCCAAGAGTTGAAATCTACTCTATTTCTCACATAACTTAGAAATTACCCAAAATCTTCTACTGAGAAAATCCAATCAACAGCCAAGCCCCAAAAAAATCCCCATAAAAATCTCCATGGCCAAGAAAAGCACCAAAACTGTTCGACGAAAGTTCAACTTTAGAGAAACTGGTAAATCAGTTCAAAAGTTCCAAGTGAGTCTCTACAGAGAAAAGTTTCTCCATGAAGCTGCTTTCAGAACAAAGTGCTCAAACTCTCCTCTCTGCAATCTCATCATTTCCAAAATCAACCAAGTTGGGTTGCAAGAGTTCACCTGCAGCACACCTACCAAAATCTATGTAGAACTTGTCTGTGAATTCTATCTAAATTCAAAAGCCCATAGTGATAGAATCACAACAGAAGTGTGAGGAGTACAACTGGAGATCACCCCAGAATCACTGGGAAGAGTCAAGAGTATTCCATCTCACAACTGAGAGAATAAGGCTAGAAGAAGTGGAAATTGATCCACTGGAGATCTACGACAACTGGAAAGATGCTGAATGTCAAGAAGCCTTCAAGAAAACCACTTCCATTATGTGCTTCCAAGAAGAATACAGAATTCTAGCATCAGTGGTGAACAGAATGATCGTTGGAATTACTGGAAGTCACTCAGAAATGACATCTATCAAATACAAAGTGTGTTGGGCAATATTTCAAGGAATCAAAGTAAACTGGGCTCAATACTTCTATGATCAAATCAAGAAGTATGTAGATGCTGTTGAGAAAAATTAGAGCGACAAGGAGTTCAAGGAGAACATGTGTTTCCCTTGCAGAGTAAGCAAACTGCTAGAAGAAGAACTCGGCTTCGCAACTGCAGAAACTGATACACTCTCAATAGAAGAGATTGACTTTATCCCAACAGTCATTCGTAGGATGCAAGGATCAAAAAATCTAAGTCTAAAAAATATGGAGAAGAGCAAGAAAACGGTAGGCAGAAAAGGAAAAGAAAAGAAGGTTGATGCAGAGCCTCATCAGAACAACTCAGACTGAGAGGATCACCTTCCACTCTGGTGTTTGATTGGTACACCAATTCGAGCTCAACCTTTACAGCAGGTTGCCTTCATCACAGATAACCCAGAGATTGTCAAAATATCTCGTAACAGAAGAACTATAAAGGGATCAGCTCAAAACAGGAACAGAGCTGGACAATCCAAGAAGGAGAGGCAAAGAAAGGAAGAAACTGAACCCCATCTCCACCAGGGTTATCTCCTCTCGGCATCAAAGTGTTTGAAATGGCACCTACTCTGGAATCAATAGTGCCACACAGAGGAGTTCTACCACAAAGCTCTAAAGCTGACTACTTCAGAATGACATGTTCTCCACTAGATAGGACATCCAAGAACCGAAGAGCTCACTCAGAAGCAATGATGGCAAATCAAAGAGCCAACAAAGAAGTAGCAGAGTTCATAAAGAAAAACTTTCATGAATTTTTTGTGGATTCAGAAGAGTTGCATAGAGCCTTTACAAGGTACTGCTACTGGTACTTATGGAGACATTGTCTCAATTCAGAGACTCATTTTCTTCTGACAACTCTACATGGAATAAGTTTCTGGAGAAGAGAATAAAAATGGAGCATACAATGCGTAGGATAAAGGAGCCCTGAAAAAAACCCAATTGGTGTGCTGAGAGAAATGCTGGATCTTTGAAGATGTTATTCAAAGCCAGGAGAACAAACACTGGCTGAAATCATGAATGATCTTATAATTTGGTCAAAGATTGAGCTGCCTGCACTACAAACTCAAGAAAAAAGAGAGCTCTGGGACAATCCCCAAGTACATCAGTGATGGGTTCTAAATGAAGTCTAAAAAATCAGAGTTCAACAACAGAAACAAAGTGCTGGAAGCATTGAAAGGCAAAATCAACAAACTCATGATCAACCAACAACAACTGAAGCTTCAACATCAAGATCCACTACAATATGTTAAAACTTAAAACTATCTGAAGAAACTCCTCAGGAAGAAGGAGATACTATCAACATCATTGTAGACTCTCCAGAGCACAGAGTACCTTCCACTGAAGAAACTCACAAGTACATCACTGACTTGGAGTTTGAAGAGTTGCTAAAATCACCAGTTAGACTAGAAGAGGGTCAAACTGAAGGGCCAATTGAAAGGCCAACTGAGTCTGAAAAGAACCAAGATGAATCTCAAGATGCCTCCACTGCAGAGCTATTTCAAGAAGCTCAATTCACTGAAGAAACTGTGAATGAAACAAATTGCCAACTACTGTTTGCAAGTCAAGCCGAGCCAATCTCTCAGTACAATTCTACAGTTCAAATACCTCTTGATGAAGCAACTTATGAACCTATTTCTAAAGGAACAATAACTGATCATGTTGATGAGGTGCCAAATTTAGAAAATCTGACTGATTAGTTGATTGAAGAACAGCCTCAAGGCTATACATGCTCACTGTCTATGGTGGTGTACAAAGATCCAAACCAGTAGACATCATAAACTGTGCTGCAACCAACAGAAAAGATGGAGATGAAGCCATATCGAAAGATGATGAATTACCACTTGAAAGTCTCATCCTCCATGAAAACAGAGCGGCAGAAATACAGCTCCAGGAGCAACCGAAGAGCTCCATTGCTCAGTGCACAGATCAGCACGAAGAGCATTTTCGCAGTATTCAGGAGTAGCTAAAGCTTCACTCATAGATCATCCAGCAGCTGCAAGATCGATTGAATGCTCAATAAGTTGCAGCCACACCATCCAGCCATGAAAAAACTGGTGAGCTACCTGTTAAAAGGCAGAAAACAGAGCACAAGAAGGATTAGAGATTGATCAAGCTTTGCTAATTAGAACCTCTAAGTGTTCTTCTTGTAATTAAGCTCTATAAATCTTTTTGATTAATAAAATAAATATTTTATTGATAAAAATGCCACATCAGCGAAATCACTTGAATTCTTACCGTTGAAAATCTGACAAAGGCATTTAAAACAAACAAACAAAAGCAAGGGACACAAATTTTTTCAAAGATATATGAGTATTCATTCATTACTCATAAATCAATTAAGATCTAGTCCCCCTCCCTTGCAAAAATAGAAGAGACATACTAATTTCCCAATCTCATTTAAAGAGTCTCTCTCTCTCTCTCTCTCTCTCTCTCTCTCTCTCTCTCTTAAGAATTCTAGCCAAACCTTTCTTCAAATGGCAGAAGTGCTTAGTTCCCCCAGCTCTTTCAAGAAACAAATGATGAGAGACAAATTCCTTGAAAGGAAGAAATTCCAGGATATTCTTCAAAATTCAAACGGCTAGAACCTGCTTGTTTCTCTTCACAAGATAAGGATTCTTCACTACCTGGAAACACCACCCAGATTCTTCAGACAAAGTCAGGTGTCTGAATTTCTTCTCCAAGCACAAATCAGTGCTGATGGCAAGGAGATTACATCAGTTACCCAAGGCCGACCAATTAAGATAACTAAAAGAATAGTTTCTGAAGTTTTTCAACTTCCAAGGTAAGGTGCAACCATTCAAGAGTTGAGTGAAGCAGCTGAACCATACTGGAGAAGGTGGAAGACCCCCACTTGCAAAAAGACATTCAATTTTTCCATAGCTAAAACTGATCTAAGACCAGAGTATGGAGTTTTGCTCGACATCACAAACAAGATGATGTTTGGAGCAATTGAAAGCTTAAGCCAGCTTACCCAGGAGAGGTACAAGGTGATGATACACCTAGCTGAAGGATGTGAGACAAACTGGGCAGAGTTTGTATTCTCACAACTCAAGCGTCAAGTTCTCAAGGCTTTTAACTCAAAGAGAACACGAAAGTTTGAGTCCATGGTAGGACTTGTTCTCAGAATGAGCAAGATAATTGAAGATATCTTGAAGCTGCCAAATGATTATGCATTACTAGTCCTCATCTCAGACTGGATTCCCAAGAGAGGAAGCATTCATCTGCACTCACTCAAGAAGAAAAGGCTAGAAAATGGAAACACAAATTCCACAACCTCAAATATCTCAACTGTCAATGTCGTCCTGTCATCAGTCTCCAAGAATGGATCAACAGCGGACTTCTAAGACTGTTCCAATCCATATGAGCTTATTCCATTCATCGAAATTCCTCATTCAAACTATGGAGCTAACTACTTCAGGAGAACTTGTCCCTCTCTCCAATCGACGGAAGAAGATATTCGCACTTTCTATAGTAGTGAATATGCAGCCAAGAATGCACAAAAAGAGGTAACAAATTTACTTCTTACTCAATTTGCATTTGTGGCCAAGCAAGATCAAGAGCTTTTTAAGCTGCTAAACCGGTACTTCTACTGCTACAACTGGAGACACTCAGTGTCCATCCAGTCTCATTTCTTGATCACTGTTTATCACGGCATGAGTTTTTGACAAAGAGAAGAAGTTTGGAGTTTGAAATGGATAGGATCTACAAATCTATTCCCTCCAACTAACATGCAAGGATTATGAGTCATAGATTGACCAAGAAAATTCCTCCAACTGTCCTACTTGCCGAATTGGGAAGTGACGTCAAGGCTCAAGAAGAAGCAGGAGCCAAGCAGTAAGAGATCTGCATGATCAGCCCTGCCCACATAAAATTGAATTTTGGAAGTCTGCCAAATCAGTTAGCTGAGCCTAATCGACCAACTGAACCTGCAACTGCACAGGAGCAGCGAGAGCCACCTGATACGATCAACAATAAGGCGGAAGTAAAGAATCGAACAACGCCAACTATGTATGTGATTCAACCCAATAATAAACTGAACAATACTGAATTAAGAACCCTAATAATCTGTATAAAACCAATAAGACTCGAATTTAATAAGAATTAACACAAAAATGACTCAAATAACCTGAAAACTCCTAAATAAAGACTCAAACATAAACATATGCAAAAAACCTCGTATTGAGCTTAAATTTAAACACAAGGCACAATATGTAGAGATGCAAAATATATCCAAAACTCAGCTCAAAAAAATGTGTAGGTTGGGAGATCGAATGGTGGGAATTTCAAGGCCTGATTTAGGGTTTTTAGGCCTAAAACGGTTAGATAAGGCTACGAACGGATGTGGGGCAACTTTAGGGATGAAGGTGGTCATATTGAGATGCTATAGACGTGGATCGTGGCTATGGTGATGGTAGATAAATCGATAGTGAAGAAAAACGAGAAAGATAGCTGAATCTTACCCGGAACGAACCCCGAATCGATGAGAACTCAGAACGCGCCTATGGAGCGATCTTCAATGGCTATCTAACCCGGATACTACGAGATATCACAAACGAGATGGGTGATTTCAAGTCTGAAATCGCCAGAACTAAACTCTACCAAAGAACCGATGTTTGTTTGTGAGACGGGAGAAAAGCGCAAAGATGTTTTTCATTCAAATCAAGTCTGAGAAACATCAAGAATGAAAATCCCCTAAATAATTAACCTAGGAAATGAAAATTAAAGTGTCTTGGGCCTAGAATTCAAACTGGGCTAATTAAAACTACTACTAGGTCCAATATCACTTAAATAGATTGTGATAATTGAGCCTGCTGAATAAATAAAACCACAACTGAAATAATAGTCTAGAAATAAAATAAAATAACTAATTAAATCAGCAAGGAATGACTTTGCCATGGCTTTAATTGAGCTCCTCGATGCTTAAAATAGTCACCTACTTGGACTGCTTGAAATAAGCTCCATCATCTTCCAACTTCTTTCCAACATAGCACTGGAAGTAACCTTGCAGATTCTTGGCTCTTAATCTTATCACTAGACCTCTCAGCGGTAACTCCGGATTCAAATCCTCAGTACTTGTCTCGATCTCATCACCACCTCTCACCCAGTTGCAGTGAGTCGACGGTGTAATGATGAAGACACTGTCACATCTCTCTTATCCAAGAGATATGTCACCCCACTGATTGCTTCAAGCCACAAGACAGCCGCCCAACTGAACCTGCAGGAAGTTGAACACAAGTTATCCTCAAGAATGAACTTGAACAGAAGGCGAAGGGCCACATCCACTGAAGCTAAGCACCGGAGTCAATCTGTGAAGAAAGCAAGGACAGAGAAGCATGCTGATGGAGCTGGATCTGTCTCCAAGTCAAAAAGGTTAAATTGCTCTGACGAGAGCAGTGAAGAGTATTCAGTTCGGCCCCTCAAGAAGAGAAAATTGACTGAGATATGATCCAACAGTTCAACAACTGATCTCATCAGTTCAGTAATGAATCAGTTCCAAGGGTCAAGAAGAAGATATGACTAGAACTGATCGATCAGTTGCCACCTCATCAGTTCACCAAAAAAAGTCATCAGTTGAACGGGGTAGCCCAACTGCCAAGGAAAAGTTTAAATTGATTAAAATCTTTAAACTTATTCCTCATCACATTAATGCCATCGTGATCTAACGGGCATTATTTTCAAATGGAAGATCTCTCAAGATAGCAAGTCTTTAATGCTACTGAGCAAAATCAATCACTAAAGTAGAAAGTGAGTTATGAGCCTGAGGGATATAAATAGCAAAATCCTGCACAAAATATTTGCTATTTATGGCAAGTACCCCATTTTCAAATGGATGAAATCTCAACTGCTGATCTACAAGTTGAAGCTAAGCTTGTTGACGGCTGAGATGATCATCTCATTTATGCCAGCTGCAAATCAGTCAAATCCATTTAAACTAATCAACTGATGTGTACTCGAGTGCAATTCGAAGTACATGCATGCAAAGATTCTTTAAATGCCTAGGGATATTGATCCAAACTTCAGATCAAACTCAAACCCTCTCTACATTTGCTTTGCATCTTTCTCTGTACTACATTCATTCTCTCTCTAACATTCTATCAAAGAATGGAACTGCCCGCTCAATACATCGACCCAACTAGACTTGCTCTCAACCTCAAAAGAGACAAGTTCGTAGAACTGGACTACATGATAGAGAGACTTAAGCCTGATTTGTTCCATCGCTTAATCTCAACAGCGGAGGAAACTGTTCTCTTTCAGTTTCTCACACGAGATCCAAAATTTGGATGGTGCTTTCCTGAGGTAGTTGCCGAATTCTATATCTTCTCAGACATCGCAAAAGATGGTAACATAATCTCAACAGTTAGAGGAAATCCGATCGTGATCACCAAGAACATTGTGGTGGAGTCACTCCATCTTCCTGAACAGGTGAACAGGCGGACGCAATAGTCACGCCAAACCATGTAGAATTATGGCGTCAATGGATGAATCCAGGAGTCAAGTATAATGATTACTCCCACAAATTGAAGGACAGTCTTCGGCTGGAGTTTATTCAACTCCAAGATATATTCATCCATTGCCTAAACGGTAATCTGGACTATACTCGGTTCAGCGCTGACAATGCTCACCTGGTGGCTCTCATTTACAACCGATGCAGAGTTGACTGGGCATCGTATGTGCTATCACAACTATACCAAAATGTTCGCAGGGTCAGCTTTGACCATCAAACTGGAACATTCACAGAGAAAGTGGGATTTCTCAACAGGATCAGCATGATCATCACTGATCAGATCCAACTTCTCAATCAGAGAGGCGAGTTGCTGGACAGGAGAGATTATCTCCCCACAATATTTGTCAAAAGAAGAAAGAATCTCAAACCTTTTGGCATGCGATAAAGGAGGCAGCGCACTGTAGAAGAAGGCCCCTCTACTCCGACTGAACCGACTTCAAATAGTCGAGGAAAACAGCTCATTGGTGCGTCTTTTTTACCAAAAATAAATGTTCCGACTTTCGTCGGCAAGCCCACACTGCAGAGTACAGTGGCGAGCAGGATCGTCTCCCAAAGCACCGGCAAGAATTACTCTTAACTTTCAGTCTGCGTGCCCGAACTTCTAGAATTGTGTGAATTATATAACAAAATAAATTGAAGAATTAAATAACCAACTAAAGAAAATAATTATGCAAATGAACTGATTTAAACCAATTATAAAAGGGTATTCTGGATCCAACAAACTCCACTCCACTTATAACACCGATCACAGATGCAAGAATAAATTAATCAAACCATGCAAATCAGTTATAGTCACCGAAAACGCTTCTGACATGACCTAATCTCTCCATACTTTTTCGATAATTAAGAAGACGCTTCATCAATTACTTCCCTAATCGACTGACAACTGTAAGAGACGTTCTATAAGTTTAATGAGCCAACAGCAATGAGCACGAGAAAGACCCGATTCTTAACTTACAGACTCTGACGCAGGACTGTAAAATTAACTCTGTTATTCCCCTAGCTATTTGAGCAACCGTTTTACCACTTATTAAACCTAACCCACGATTACGTATGGCCGATTTAAATTAGCTAGTAATTAATCACAACCTACCAAATATTTGCAACTACTCGATAGACTTAGAACAATTATGACCCGAATTCCAAGAATAACAGATACATGCATCAATTAATTATGAACAAATAATTAGATCTCACAGTTATATAAGCAGAGCTTCGTCGTCGTTACCGGAATATGAGTAATTTAGCTACTTTGCATGCTAGAATCGAACAACAAGAAATCTTGTAATGGTGGGATGATGATATCGAGAAAGAAGAAAATAAAATGGATTAAAACTTGTCACTGCTCCGTTCTCGTTCCTAGCATGCATGATTAATGAAAACAAGCTAAATACCTAATATATAATTACAATCCATAAAAGATAAAGTCTCTAATAGGAAATAAGATCCTAAACTAGGTAAATCCCATGCAAAATACTTTTAGAGGCGGTGGAGGTAGATTTCCGCGTCCAGATTTGTGCGTGGGCCGAGAACTGGGCTTCAGCAAGCCCAAAAACGTATTCTGGACTGGGCCTCCAGAACCTTGCTTCAAACATCCAGCTGCATGCCCTTGCAGCTCGCTCTGCTCGAACTCGAACCATGCACTTCTCTTCACTTTTATCTTTTCACATCAAAACATGTCTCTTTTCTCCACTTTTACACCACATCCCTACACAACTCAACAACACATCATATATCCAAAATACACAAAATAGAGGGCAAATAATACGGAGAAAAGCACCAAAAAGTAGTGATAATAACAAGTAGAATACGTCCTATCAAATCCCCCCACACTTAACCCTTGCTCGTCCTCGAGCAACAAAACAACAACAAAAAACACATCAAGAACACAAAACAGACTCCACACTGGATGAATGATCAAGTATCAATACCCCAAATCAATGAAAACTCAGAGCATAAGCTGTGACATATCCATCCACAAACCACTAACCACTTTGTTCAAGAAATATGCCAACACTTTGTCAATCAAGTTAGAATCATGCTCCACAATCCAGCCTCACCAAGGTTCACTCTTCATCACTCAAAAAACAAATTCAGATCAGGAGGCCATTCACTCAAAGATCGTAACTAGTTATCTTCAACATAGAATTGCTCAATTGTCATCAAAATTATCACTCTTTCACTCTTCAAGTTCATCACAAATCACAAGGTCTTTCCTCTTTGGTTGTAACGGGGCTTAGGCTCATGAGGTGGGTTGTTCTGCCTAATGTGGCTAAAAAGAAGTGAAATCAGGCAAGTGTAGGTAGGAATGTCTCTATGGAGTGTAGCTGCAACAAAATCTTTTCAAATTAAAAACAGGGCTTTATTCAAAAAATTGTGAGCATATTAAGTTTTTCTCTTCTCCACACCCTTCTCCTCAATCTTTTTTTTTTCGTTTTTTCTTTGAACCTGTGCTTCTTTTCATTTTTCTCTTTTTTTCCTTTTTTTCTAGGAGAAGGGAGTGAAAATTTATGAGTCTCCTATCACTTCTAGCCCTCAATTCGTTCAACATCGCAGCTTCAAATAACACTTCATACCAGACATGCTTGATTCCAAGGACAAAAGCAGGCCAAAAGAAAAGCAAAGGCTAGTTTATAGTGGCTGTAATCAATGAAAATGGATTTATTAGGCTCAAAGGGGCTCACTATTTGACAATGAACGGGAAAGACATTTTTTTTTGGACCATTAGCTCGGGTATCCCTAATGCCTTGATCATTTTTGCGAATGGAATTAAAGGTGACAACAAAGTGGCAGCAAAGCAATTCAAGCATCGAATAACCTAGTCAGATAACACTCATCAACAAAAACATTGAGCTCTTAATTCATGCATGCTCATAGGCTCAGGAACTCACAATTTGTAGGCTTAAAAAAAAGTAATTGGAAACATGATTCATCATCCAAGATCTCATCCAAAACATGGCATATTCTATCACAAATTCAACCGCTCATCCAGTCAAACCATTCACAGCTCATACATCCTCATTCTCATCAATTCAAACTATCAACACTTAAGCAAAATCCCAATCAAAAACCAAAGAAAACTGACTCAAAATTTTTATTTTCAAGGTAAAAACATGAACACGAGACATGATATATCCCCCCCACACTTGGAAAATACAGCGTCCTCGCTGTGAGAAGGGATATTAAAACACAAAATGGAAACAGTCATGGCAACACCAAAACAAAAACCAAAAGAACAACAGAAAAAACCAAACAATAATGAACAAGGGGGGAGAAGAAAGAACTAACTCTGATCCGCCAGGTGGCGGATTACTTGCTCCATCACGTCCAGACGACCATCAATCTCATCCAGCCACCGGCCAAGGCTGTCCTCAAGTCGAGTGGTGGCAGTGGTGATCAGCTCCTCAATTGCGGGGAGGAGCGAGGAAGCAGTAGGACTTGCAGAAATAGAGCGACGCGGGCCTTCGATGCCCGGCCGGGTAAGCTGATAATGGCCCTGGTCATTCACCAATAAGAGTTTCATAGCAGCAAAATCCTCCAAACGGAATAACATGACAGGCAAAGGATCGGGGTCAGAAAGGGGTATGCGGAGTCTCTCAGAACCGAAATTACATAAGCACCCCCCACACTTGAATGTGGCGGTGACTTCCAAAATCCGCCCTTCTGTATGCGGTATGCCCTTGCAGCATGGAAAATTGTGGTTCCTCTCATTTTTTTTTCATTTTTTTTTTGTTTTTTTTTTATATAATGAGATGGCTGAATTAAAAAGATAGAAAAATAAGAAAATTAAAGCAATAAAAAGAATAAAGTGAAAATTGAAAAATAAAAAGAATAAAAGAACAAGAAATCGGGTTGCCTCCCGAGAAGCGCCCTTATTTACCGTCTGAGGCTCGACGTGGGGAGGTACGGTCAAGAGACAAATTCGGGGATATCCGATCTACCCCTGTCGAAGGGAATTGTTTTCGTCCCCGCACCTTTATGTTTCTTCAAAAACTCAACCAACCTTGCTTCTCGCCCTTTCAGCCCCAACACAGGGGCCTTCACATGAGATGGTAAAATCAACTTCGAGTTGGTCGGCAAGGGCAAACGGTCTGTCTGATTGCTAGCTGAAAACTCCTCGGCTGCGTACAGCTGCTGGCTGGACTATCTTGTGGATTGCCCTTTCTTCCTCCGAATCTGGGTCTCAGCACTTTTGAGGTAACTTCCGCTAAATAACGGCTGAAACAGTCTCACCAACCGTGATCTTTGCATCTTTCCCATATCGTATCTTCTTGGAGCATAGTTCTTTCAAGGACTTCGCGTATCTAGGGACTTGCTTGATAGCATCGATCAGAGGTAGGTTGATCTTGACTTTCTTGAAAAGCTCGAATATCTCTTTCTCATTCTCCTCTTTCTTGTGCCTTGCTAACCTAGAAGGGAAATGAGCTGCATTAATAGGGTTAGAAATTTTAGGTGGAACTTGTACCTCAGTAGGGGCAAACTGTGCAGCAGATTGTTTGCCCTCTGCGCTTGGTCTTTCTTCAGCTTCTGCAGTTTGCCCACACCGCGTGTTGTCTTTCTTCATCTTTGTTTCAACCTCAACCATTTCTTTGCCGCTTCGAAGGGTCACAGCCCTGATGTTCCCTCGTGGGTTCAGCTTGGTTTTAAAGAGAAGAGACATAGCAGGTTGTTCATTCATTTCGCCAGATTCTTTTTTCAGCCCTTCAGTATGCCCTTCCGGCTTCTTTTCTTCCTTCTTGGCGTCCAACTCGGTTAACTTCTCCGTACTTCTCAAAGTGATAGCGCAAACATGCGCTCTTGGATTCATTTCAGTTTGGGATGGGAGTTTGCCTTGATTCACCTGCATCTTGTTCATTTGCGTGGCGAGCTGTGTGATCTCCATGCCCATACTGCCCAGGGCAGCTTGTGTCTCCTGCTGAAAGGCCTTTTGGCTCTGCGCTAGACTGTTCACTAGGCTTGTGCTCTGCTCGAGATTCTTCATGATCTCACTCAAAGATGGCGCAGATCGGTCCGTGTGGGCATACGGCTCACCCCTTGGGGGCCTCGGTGGCAGATCTCCTACTGCTGGTTGGTCTCCAGGCTGGCTCCAACGGAAATTCGGGTGATCTCTCCAATCTGGATTGTAGGTATTGGAGTAAGAATCATTATTCCACTTCCTCCTAAAATTGTCTCCTCGCGGGGCATCATAGTTGATTCCTCTGAGAGCATCTTACTGTGCATCACCCGATCCATAACAAGCTTGTTCAGTTGAGGGCCCTTGCAAATTGGGATACTCGTCAGTGAGGTGTCCATTTTCAGAATAGACTCCACAGCAGTTTGGCCTTGTCTACGCCACAGCAAGGCTTCGGACCAGGAAAGTAAGAGCATCTATCTTTTCATTCACTCCCGACTCTTCAGCTCGGTCGAGTGCCCTTACAGGTCAGTGTCTGCTGTCGTCTTCTTCTTCGTACTGCTGTCCTCCAGAAGCCATGTCTATGATGAGCTGTTTGGCCTCGCCGAGGGTTTTGTTGGTAAGAGATTCCCCGCTGGCAGCATCGATGATTTTCCTATCAAAAGAAAACATGCCACGGTAAAAGTAATTAGTCAGAAGCGGATAATCAGTCAATCCATGGTCCGGGCACTTGCGGCAGAGTTGTTGAAATCTTTCCCAGTATTCAACTAAGCTTTCATTCGGTTTTTATTTGATGCTGCTGATAGCCATTCTCAGATTGGCAGCTCGAGTCTCAGGAAAGAACTTTCTCAGGAATTGTCCTTCTAATTCTGTCTAGGTAGTGATAGACTCCGGTGGCAAATCGAACAACCAATCTCGGGCCTTTCCCTGCAAAGTGTGAGAAAAAGTGAGTAACCTTAGGTTATTAGCAATAAAACCAGTAGGTCGTAAGGTTGAGCACACGAGATCAAATTCAGACAAATGTTTGTGTGCACTTTCTCCCGGTAAATCACCAAACTTCGGCAACACTTGGATGAATGCAGGTCGGATCTCCGCATTGTTGGCAATCGGGGGCAGCACAATACAGATGGGTCTGTTACTCCGAAGACGATCGATTTCCCGGATGAGAGGCTCATGATCAGGTCCATGATTAGCCACGTTGGCTTGGATGAGGGCTCTCCCTACGGCAAGGTCTTGCGGGTTCGGTGGTGGATCTTCATTATTGGCCATGTTGAGGCGTGGACCAGCTTCGAGAATCTTTGTAGGCTCCTTAGTAATCTTCCTCAACTGGTGTAAGTTCTCTCTGGCTCTGGATCGAACACTAAATTTTTATCTGTAGAGGAACGGCTCATATACCAGAAAAATTAAAAATAAAACAAAGTAAATACAAACTGAAAATTTTGAGTAATCACTGTTTTTAGAACCGATCCCCGGCAACGGTGCCAAAATTTGGTGCGTCATTTTTCACCAAAAATAAATGTTCTAATTTTCATCGGCAAGCCCACACTGCAGAGTACAGTGGCGAGCAGGATCGTCTCCCAAAGGACCGGCGAGAATTACTCTTGACTTTCAGTCTGCGTGCCCAAACTTCCAGAATTGTGTGAATTATATAACAAAATAAATTGAAGAATTAAATAACCAACTAAAGAAAATAATTATGCAAACAAAATGATTTAAACCAATTATAAAAGGGTATTCCGGATCCAACAAACTCCACTCCACTTATAACACCGATCACAGATGCAAGAATTAATTAATCAAACCATGCAAATCAGTTATAGTCACCGAAGACGCTTCTGACATGACCTAATCTCTTCATACTTTTTCGATAATTAAAAAGACGCTTCATTAATTACTTCCCTAATCGACTGACAACTGTAAGAGACACTCTATAAGTTTAATGAGCCGACAGCAATGAGCACGAGAAAGACCCGATTCTTAACTTACAGACTCTGACGCAGGACTGTAAAATTAACTCTGTTATTCCCCTAGTTATTTGAGCAACCGTTTTACCACTTATTAAATCTAAACCATGATTACGTATGGCTAATTTAAATTGGCTAGTAATTAATCACAACCTACCAAATATTTGCAACTACTCGATAGACTTAGAACAATTACAACCCAAATTCCAAGAATAACAGATATATGCATCAATTAATTATGAACAAACAATTAGATCTCACAGTTATATGAGCGGAGCTTCGTCGTCGTCACCGGAAATGAGTAATTTAGCTACTTTGCATGCTAGAATCGAACAACAAGAAATCTTGTAATGGTGGGATGATAATATCGAGAAAGAAGAAAATAAACTGGATTAAAACTTGTCACTGCTGCGTTCTCGTTCCTAGCATGCATGATTAATGAAAACAAGATAAATACCTAATATATAATTACAATCCATAAAAGATAAAGTCTCTAATAGGAAATAAGATCCTAAACTTGGTAAATCCCATGCAAAATACTTTTAGAGGCGGTGGAGGTAGATTTCTGCGTCCAGATTTGCGCGTGGGCCGAGAACTGGGCTTCAGCAAGCCCAAAAACGTATTATGGACTGGGCCTCCAGAACCTTGCTTCAAACATCCAACTGTATACCCTTGCAGCTCGTTCTGCTCGAACTCGAACCATGCACTTCTCTTCACTTATATCTTTTCACATCAAAACATGCCTCTTTTCTCCACTTTTACACCACATCCCTACACAACTCAACAACACATCATATATCCAAAATACACAAAATAGAGGGCAAATAATACAGAGAAAAGCACCAAAAAGTAGTGATAATAACAAGTAGAATATGTCCTATCACTAATGTCAGATGAAGACATGACATCAGAATCAACTGCGCCAGCTGAGTCTACACCAGATGAAACCAACTACATAGATGGTGTTGAAGAAAGCTTCAACAACACTCTCGCTAATCTGCTTATTAACTTTCAGCTTATCGAAAGATACGATTCTGATCTCTTCAATCAACTGAATAGATATCTCAGATGGTCACTCTGGAGATATCATGTTGATGAGGCAGTTATGTTTACACTGCTTGACATGAAGGGACAATTTTTTAGGAGTCAAGAAGGACACTGGAGCATAAACTGGATGAATCATCCATCGACGACCACTCGCACTCTCTCAGAGATTATGGATTCGATGATCAACAGAATCTGTTATGGAGTACCTGCCGCAGCTTCATTACCGTTTCCAGAGCCATCCAACTTATCCTCCACACCTATGATGTTCAACCACCCACCTCCAACTGAAGAATTCCTCCCAAGGTTGGCCATGACGACAACTGAATATCAAGTTCAGCCTCCACTGTCAGATCTACGGCAGTTCATGCCAACTTAAGAAGCCTCAAACTGGCTACCCCCACCACCAAGAGAACAGCCATTCCCTTCCCTATTTGAAGGTAACCTAACTATAATCTTTAACTTGTTACCACATGTTCCCATTCCATCATTCGATCTACACATGCACACCTTTTTTGGATGATGCCCAAAAAGGGGGAAGAGATTGAAGAAATTGAGGAGAAAAATGATGGAAGACTGTTTTTAAGTCTCTGGGATGAGATTCAAAGGAAACCCTCGCAGTTTTAGGAGAAAGTACAGCCAGATGGGAAAGTAGTGAGGACTGTAGGAACTGCTTGAGAAGAGAGGCATCAGCCTCAGGGGGAAGATTGGGGAGCTGTCCAGGGACATTTGTCTCAGGGGGAAGTCTGGGGAAAAGTCTGGAGAAATGCTAGTGCCAGAGAAAGAGGAGAGCCTAGCAATTGGTGGAATAGGTGAAAAAGAAGATGAGATACCAGCCGAAGAAGTGATGTAGCTGAAGAGCTAGAAACTCAAAAAAAGAGTAAAGAAAAACAAAATATTGTAGATTGAAAGATATCTAACCAATTAACATAAGTAGTTTCATAGCTAAAAGTTTTCTTACTTGATTGTGTCTTTGCTACACGGCTCAAAAATTTCTCAATCAAGGTTTTTCTTACAAGGGAAAAATTGTTAGAAAAAACTATCAAGGTTTTTCTTACAAGGGGTTTTGATGAGATGTTAAAATATGTCAAAATATGGAAAGAGCCTTGAAAGAACTGAAAAGAAATCAAGTAGAAAACTAAAGATGATCATACAGAGTAAAGGCTATCAAAGCCAACAAATATGATCAATTCGTGTGAAAGAGGAGAGAAGAATAGAGAGAAAAAGAATGTAGCTTGCTAGAATAATTAGCAAGGCAAACTGGAAGTTGCAGGTACCAGCGAGAGAAGGTATCAACTGCCATCAGTCTATAGTAATGAACTGATGACCAATACCAGTTCAAGGCCAATACCAGCTGAAGAGATGTTCTAGCTGAAGTGATGAACTGAAGCTAATACCAGTTCAAGGCCGACACCAGCTGAAGAGAACTGAAGCATATACCAGTTCTAGGCCACCATCAGCTGAAGAGATGTTCCAACTGAAGAGAACTGAAGGACATTCTAGTTCTAGGCCGCCACCAGCTGAAGAGATGTTCCACCTGTAGAGAAGTGAAGCACATACCAGTTCTAGGCCGCCACCAGCTGAAGAGATGTTCCAGCTAAACAGAACTAAGCACATACCAGTTCTAGGCCGCCACCAGCTGAAGAGATGTTCCAGCTGAAGAGAACTAAAGCACATACCAGTTCTAGGTCACCACCAGCTGAAGAGATGTTCCAGGTGAAGAGAACTGAAGAACGTACCAGTTCTAGGTCGCCACCAGCTGAAGAGAGATTCCAGCTGAAGAGAACTAAAGCACATACCAGTTCTAGTCCATTACCAGCTGTAGAAATGTTCCAATCAAAGAAAGATCCCAGCTGAAGGGAATACCAGCTGAAAGAGAAGAACTGAAGGACATGCCAGTTCTAGATCATTCCCGACTGAAGAAATACCAGTTGAAGAGCACATCAGTTTAAACTGATGAACATGCCAGTCCATGATGACATCAACTGATGAAGACTACGAGCCGAAAAGAGGACAATCACAAGCTGAAGAAAATACCAACTCAAGATAGTCCAGCTGAAGAAAATACCAGCTGAAGAAATGTACCAAGTCTAAAGATCCATGCTGAAAAAAATACCAGCCTAGGATATTCTAGTTGAAGGAACATACCAACTAAAGTGAAGACTAAGGTACAAAGGAAAATGCCAGCTCAAAGAATACCAGCTGAAGAATGAAGTTCCAGCTGATGAAGCACAAGTTCGAAGAACACCAGCTGAAGACGCATCAGTTTTGAAGTCCTACTGATAAAGCACCAGCAGCCGAACTAAAGACCAGTCCATGAAAGTTCATGCTGAAGGGACAGAAGTCCAAAATACCAGTTAAAGAACACTGGTTCAAACCACCAGTTGAAGCAGAAGCAAACTGGAGCTCAGAAGGAATCAAGCCCAAGCACAGAAACGCCAGCTGAAGATGATCTCAACTGAAGCTTTCCAAACTGCCAAGGGACATGCAGAACTGACAGATAAAGGAACTGAAGATTCCAGCTGCCAGACAAAGCTCAGAACTGAAGATCATGAAGGGAGCAGCAACTGAAATTCAGATAAGCCAAAGAAGATCTTGAAGTTAATGCAATCGAGATCTTGAAGCAAAATCTTATTAGAAGAGTAATGACAACTCAACGGCCCCATTAAATAAAAGCCTTGCAACTGGCTTTACCATTTATGATCCAACAATGATCACCACCGGTCACCAATTCACCTATCTTTAAAAGGTGAGCTACCCCAGTGAAGACCGCGAGAGTTTTGAGAATTTGGAGAGCACTTTAGTTAAGTCTTTTCGCGAAGACGTTCATCGAAGCACTAAAGCCTTATGCTCAAAGAACTTAGAAAATCAAAAGTTCCAACTGATGAGAATGAGCCTTAACGCTCTTTGAGCTAGCTGTTGAAGATTTCCAGCCAGAGATATTCTCTCAGTCACCGTACTTAAGTGATCAACTACCCCAGCTCAGACGCATATGCTCAAAAGAGCAACCCAGTTGATACCAGTTTCAAGACATTACTCTTGAAGATCGAGTGAGATCTAAAATTGTGAAAAGACAGATAATAGCACCTTATCTCTCCAGTGAGCAGTTGGGGATCGCAAGTGTGACCTGTCGACCTACCGGCTGAGGAAGTTTAGAGTGCAGCTTCTGGGACAGCAACTGTCTTCACTGTGTAACTGTAATAGAGGAACTTTACACTTGCATAGTGAATTGCCCTTTTACGGAAGGAAGAGAGGATGCAGAAGTTGAGCTTCGAACCTCTATAAACTGTTTGTGTGCTCTGCTTTAATTTTCAGTTCAGTTGCATGTTTTTAACTGCACACTATAAGCACACACAGCACTCCGAGCTAGCAGATCTTCTCAACTAATCTCTACATAGCACAGATGATATTTGTGAGTTAAAACGGGCCCTGAATATTCCGCATATAAGTTCAGTTTTGTAATCAGTTTATTCACCTCCCCTCTAAACTGATTCTGACTCGTCCCGGGACCAACAGACAAAAATTAAAGGGCCATGATATCCAAGCCAACGTCATTTGTCCATTGTGGGAAGCCTACAAAGAATAGCTCTCCAGCAAGTGATAGTTCAATGCACCGGAATAGCTCTGTGCCATATCCATGTTCTCCATCGAATAGAAGTAAAATCTTTTCTACAACACAACTTTGCAACCTCAGTAGTCACGTTGCCATACACTGATCTCTTCCAGTATCTTTTATCCTCATTTTGAGTTATTGGGACTTGTATAATATCCCATATAATCTCAGGAAATGAACCTGCAAATCCATGTGTAAAGATCCATGTTCCATTGATAAGAAAATCCGACACTCGATCTGTTAGCGAGAAGCGAGCAGCAAGATGAATATTCAATCTGTCTACAAAAGTATATCCAAGCCAGTTGTCCAGCTAAAAAAATGTGAGTGCCATTTCCCAAAATACAATGTGATCTATTAACCAAGCTAGTGATCTCGCTCCTAACCTTAGGCCAAATAGACGAATAACATTTCTGTCTCGGGAAGTGCCCAGAATGGTTAAGATATCTGCTGCGGAAAAGCTCGAATAATGTAGATTTATCCGTGAGAACTCTCCATGCCATGCGCATCATAAGAATCCTGCCAAGAACAACAAAAGACATGACCACAAGACCCTTTTCTTTCTCTAAAGCACAGACCCGATCCCATGCAACAGATGAAGACGATTGGCTGTTAATGTCACCAGTCCATATGAAATTTCTACATGCTTTTTCAAAGGATGACACTAAGTTCGAAGGCCATTTGTAAATGAGCATTGAGTGAAGAGCTGAACCTGAGATGACTGAATTAACAAGAAAAACACGTCCAACTATAGATAATGATCGACCATCCCATCTAGTGAATTTAGCCAATACCTTGTCCGCGGCTTGCTGAAAAACCACAACCTTTGGAGAGCCTTAAAAGATCTGAACGCCCAAATAACAGAAAGGAATAAATCTAATAATGAAATTCAAGCGTCGAGACACTAGAGAATGGATAGAATTACGAACTCCTTTGCCATAAAAACACGAGATTTAGCTGGACTGCAAATGTGACCTGAAACAGTAGCATACTAGTTTAAAACCTCCCAATGACCTGATATCAGTCGCACATTCACAGGAGTAGCCTTGCAAAAAATAAGGATATCATCTGTATAGAGCACATGCATGGGGAAAAGGCAATCATGACAATAACTCATCGGAACTAATCGATGTTGAGAAACTGTCTGAGAAAGAGCTCGACTCAAAACCTCTTCCGCCAACCCAAACAAAAATAGGGATAGCGGATCGCCTTGTCTAACACCTCTGGTGTAGCTGAAATAACCCTTACGAGTGCCGTTAATCAGAATAGATAGCCTTGCCAAAGCTAATATATGAGAAATCCAGCTCCGAAAGCGAGGGAGAAAACCGAAGCATTCCAGAACTTTAACCAAAAAAATCCCAATGCAAAGTGTCAAATGCTTTCTTAATATCAACCTTAAGAGTCAAATTCTCTCTATTACCCGTTCTATTCAGAGTGTTCACCTGTTCCGAGGCCAGAAGAATGCATCATGAATTTTCCTTTTAGCAATAACATCATATTGCTCTTTGGACGCAATAGCCTCTGCCACAATATTCAACCGATTTGCAAGGATTTTGGATATGGTCTTGAAGAGAAAATTTCCCAACACAATATGTCTAAAATCAGCAACCATATTAGCATTGTCTTCTTTGGGAATGAGCACAATGAAACTAGAATTCAAGCCGGAAAGAAATTGGTCATATCTAAAAAATTCCTAGATAGCTTGATAAATGTCTTCAACGATAATCGTCCATGCTGCTTGAAAGAATTTTCCATTAAAACCATCGGGACAAGCCGCACTATTAATATCTAGAGAAAAACGACATCTTCAACCAGAAGAGGCAAACTTGGAAAAAACGACATCTTCAACCTCTGCAAACTTGGAAGAGGCAACCAGAAGAGCCGAATGATCATTAGAAACCAACTTTGGAATAATGCCCTCAATCCAGTCCATCTCCATATCTCCATTGTCATTGAGAGAAAACAAATTCTGGTAATAAGACACTACATGGTTAGAGATAACATTAATATCAGCCACAATTTGACCATCGATCACCATCGAAGTCATTTTATTCTTTGATTGAAAAAATTTCAATGCACGATGAAAGAAAGTCGTGCTTCTGTCCCCATCATTCAACTAGTGTATCTTGTTTTTTTTGTTTAAGAAGACTGACTTCATCTGAAAGCTTCTCATTAATCTGCACTTCTAAATCAATTTCTTGCTCTAATATTGCATCATAATATCCTTCAGATGAAATTCTATCTTGGACAGCAGATAAAGCAGCTTGCAGCTCTTTTAAATCCCTCTTCACATTCCCAAAAGTATTAATATTTCAATTTTTGGGTTTAAGACATTTAAGCTTATTCATCACTTTTCTAACCTTACTTCTGGACTCCTCCGGCTAAGACCATGAAGCCTTAATCATCCCCAAAAAACTTTCATGATCAGTCCACATAGACAGAAAATGAAAAGGATGGGGGCCAAGAAAAGTCTCAGAGGAGCAAGTCACAACCAAATGAGAGTGATCTGAACAAACTCTCGGAAGGAGACACGCTGAAACAGAATCAAAGCACTCGCGAAAAGAATCAGACACCAATGCTCTATCTAAACGGCTCTGAACATGTTCATGAAGCAACCGACGACTCGACCAGGAGTAAAAAACCCCGAAGAGGGCACCTCACTGAAGTGTGTCTCGTCAATGAAATACTGGAACTCCAAATATGATGTGACCCGGGACTCAATGACCAACGAGACACAAAAGATGCGGAAGCAAAGGAAAGAAACTACGTCGATTACGAAATGATTCTATACTCGAATAACTAGACAACTAAGACTCAATTAAAATACCTAGACAATGACACGCAAAATAACACAAATCCAAATAAAAATAGGGCTGTTTTTGGATGAGTTTATGGACGGCTTGGATGAAGGTAATTCGATGGTGATGAATGGGTTTAGAATGGCTAGAGTAGATAGGATATGATAGAGATGAAACGGACTTACGGATTGAATCGGAACGAGGTGATGTTGAACTCGAACAAGGATTGGACTTGGAACGGACGTTGATGATGAAGGCTGAAGGTGGTAGTGTTGAAAATCACAACCCGATTAATCCCCGGTGTATCTTGTACGATGAAAACGAATCTCTAAGTTGTTCTTCGTAGCGAGTTCACCCTAATTCTTCGTATGAATTAGAACGTTCCCTTGATGTAAGACTCAAAGTTTGCTAGGCTTCAAGAATGATAATTTTTGAGGAAAACAATCAAAAGCTTTAAACGGTTGAGACACAAATTGAATGCAAAAGCAATTTTAATCAATAATGTCTAAAAAATCAAAGTAACATGGTTCCCCTATTTATAGGGCCTATTATGCACGAAAATAACTAATAAAAAGGCCTAAAAATCTGATCCAAAATGATCTCTAACTATACTATAGAAATACCTAAACTAGAATTCTATTCAAGGTAGGAAATTGGCTTAAATACAATTCTAGTCAAACCTATGATATTATGAACGAAAATTACACTTATTAATTAATTAAAAACTGATCTAAACTATAGTCTAAAGTAATTAAATAAATACTATAGTCTAGATAAAAATCAACCCTTTAATTAAATTAAATCAAGGGCGAAAACAGCTCCATGCACAAATGCACTTCTTCTTGCTCTCTTCTTCAACTCTTCAAGTTATATTCTCCATGGTATGATCTTGATCTTCATTAGTTAATAAATTAACTAAAGTATGGCTGCACTTTGCATCTTCTAACTCCTCAAACTTCTTGCGAATCATCACTTGGAAATAACCTTGTAATTTCTTTGCTCGAAGTTGCGTCATTGGACCTTTGAATTGCAACTCGAGTTCAAGGCCTTCAATGCCTTGCATGGCTTCATCAAAACATGAAAGACGATTTGGAGGAATAGAGCTAGAATGCTCATGAGCCCCCCTGACAGCATTGAAATCTCCAAGAAACAAAGTATCACCAGAAAAACGAGATAACTCCTCCCAAAGAACCCGCCTCTTAATATAAGAACTGTCTGCATGCATAAAGGCCACAATCCCGCTGTGATCATCCTCACAAAAGAAAGCACCACACATTGAGCAAAAGCAGACAACACATCCATTGACGTGGATCTAGAAGAAAAATCCAAATATTAGAACCATGACCATCCCTTGAGTTTTGAAAAATAGGAACTAAATTCAATTCATTCTAGAAGTGCGCAAACTTCTTAGTAAACCTGGCTTTGGGCTCCAATAAACCAAGAATATCGGGATTAAAATCCTTACAAATATTTTTCAACATATCACGGGACGGATCATTAGCAATCCCGTAAATATTTCATGATAAAAAATCATAAAATTTTAAAAGATGGAGATAAAGAATTAAGATTCTCCGCTTCAGAAATATGAGAGTCATCATCCGCTAAACCCCATTCTGTGGTGACTCTAGACATATTTTTAAGTGCCTCCATATCTGAAGAAGATACTTCAAAATTAGCAATTGATCTTCCAGAAGCTCTAGCCATCTCAGATTTCAGACGAAGCTCCTTAATTTTACCGTCAATAGCAGACTTGAGAGAATCTTTTACATCCCCTCGCAAAGGAGTACCTGATGAAACCACCATATTACTAGGTGAAGAAATCTTATTTTCTTTACCCGCAAGCCTATTAGATTTTCTAACTGCAGGGATCGGGTAAGTTTTTTTGAGTTTTATTTGTTTCTTTTAGGAATTCCAGACTCAGTAGTAGCCCTTTGAACCACCACCTCTGAATCTCCCTTAACCTTCTTTCCATGTTCTCTCTGAAGAAGAAGTATCTTCAACCACAACTTCATCCTCATGATCATCCAGGCTTGCATTCCCTCCCTTAATTAGATCATTTTGCAACAGAGAAAATTTTCGAAATAACCAGTGGAGCCTTCTCCGAATGAAGTAGACCCTCCTGCTGCTGAGAAACATCAACATTCTTCAAACCCTTCACAGACTCAACTTCATTAGAAATCTCCTGCTGCTGTAACGTACCATCCAACTTCAAATTTCTTCCACTTGCAGGTCTAACCCCTTAGGTGGATTAGTCCTAGAATTAGACAAAATCTTTTCAGTAGTAGCTGACACTGGCTTCTCAAATATCACCTTACCTTCCCCTCCAACAACCTCCTTAGCCTTGACCTTTCTACATTTCGCCACTGCATGCCCCACTACTTGGCAAACACCACAATAGGGGGGAGGATTTTCATAGTCGAAATCCACAAAAAAAAAAATGATGCATCACCTCGATCAATCATGATAGAATTCTGCATTTGTTTCCCACATCTTGGCTAGAGTAGCATGCAATTCAAAACGAGGCCATGGCTTGTCTCTTTTCGAAAGCATCAGATGTCCAATCAGAGAATATTGGAACTTCGCCAAGTGTGATTGATATAAATCCTCTGGGATGGAGATGGAGCAGAATTCTCCTCTTCGCACAGGTTGAATACGTGAAAGAGAAGTAGTAAACACGTCCAGGTGACGGGGAGCGTGATTATTATTAACCTCAGATGCATAAGAACGACCATACATCCTCACTGGGGATTTATTAAGACAAACCCTAGCCGCTATATTACGGTTTATTGGCTGATTTTCCAAGGCTCGAGAGGAATCCTTGGTTGGTTTCTCCAGCAATCGTGGAAGGGATTGGAAGCTTCGTTCAGGTGTGAGACCTGAGCGTGAGAAGAACGATGGTCGGACGACGGGTGAGAACTCATGCTTCAGGAGAAATCGCATGAGAGAGAAGATAGCATATTTTCAAAATATCAAAAAAGTAGTCAAAATAAAATATAAACTTTGAAATTGTGTAAAATATCGCATTTTCTCATAATATTAATTTTAGTTGTATAATTGACAACCGCACCATCAAATTATGCTCAATTTGATATATCATACAATAAGATATTTTCACACCTTTGAAATAGGATTCCCACTCTCGACCAAATTTTTAATAAACCGTCAATTAAAATATTGACTCCATAAACTACAAGAGAGGGGCATTAATTTTGGTAAAAGAAAAAAAAAGTAATTAAATTGATCATTTTTTAATTTGAAAATTTTACTATTGATAAAAAAAATTGAAGTGGCAATGTATAAAGATAGCATTTTTCATTTAATAAATTATGTTTCTAACCAATTTTTTAAAAAAGTTTATTTATAGTCACTTTTTCGTTGATTAAGTAAAAATTATGAGCTGCACGACTTATTTGGGTGCACGAATGAATTTCATATGTTCGTGTAACAGTAAAAATTAAATTTGCTACACGAGTGGGGTGCACGACTAAGTATATTCGTGCAACATATAAATTTATATATTGTTATTTGCTACACGAGTAGGGTGCGAAACTAAGTATATTCGTGCAACATATAAATTTATATATTGTTGTACGAATTGAGGGTACACGACTGAGTATAATCGTGCAACAATTCAAATTTACACAACTACACGAATAGCGTTACACGACTATGTGTATCCGTGTAGTATTATAAGTTTACATTATTGTACGACTAGAGTGCATGACAAAAAGTTATTTTGTTTAAGTGGTTAGTAATTTTTTTTTTAAATAGTGACTAGAAACATTTTTCACTAAGTCAAAATGACTATTTAAATATTTACCTCAAAATTTGAATGTTAAAAAGATGTGTAAGGTAAATAATTTACACTATCCAACCAAATGTCCAAATATATTTTGAGGTGGTCTCCCGTGCATAACATGTATGAGCCTAGACCCATCAGACCGACCCAAGTCCATTAAGTAAAAAAAGGTCGAAAATATGTCCAAAATCCGGCGAGTGTAACTCACGCACCATTTTTTTTCAATTTTTTATGGGATTATCAATTTTCTTTTTATTTTTTCCCCAAAATTATATACCATAAAATGGAATTAGTGAACTCTAAAGTTAAAGTAAATTATTTTTTTATAATTTATGATTTATTTATTAGGGTTTAGGGTTTAGGCCACGAGTTGCAGTATATGTTCGCTAATATAGTTTGCTTCAGATTGGTCTGCAGACGTCTTGGCTTCAGATGATAGAGCTTTAGATCTGATAAAGGTGTTCTTAAGCCATCATTATTTGTTTCAGCTCAGTTGATCTTCTCAGAGTTGAAATTGATAACGGAGAAAGATGAAAGTAGGCAGGATCTGAGCCTTACAAGAACCCTAGTTCAAGTAGTATATGAAAAACCACAATCCGTGCAAGGTGTGTTTTATGTGTACTGCATACAAGTGTTCTTCGATATGTTGAGAACAGACGTAAGAACAATAAATAAAAAGCAGTAAAGAACGCACGATATTTGTAACCCAGTTCGGTTAATCAATCTACTCTAGGGGGACTACGTCCAAACTTGAAGATTCATTCACTACTCCTTTATGAAGTGTATTTAGGAACTTACACATACAGGACTCCCTCTTTATGTCACCCGTTCTTCTTCATGAACTCTTTCTCTAAATGAAAGCCATGAGAACTCCTCACAACCGTGACACTGGACTCTCTCTAGCTAGCCACGACTTCAACTTACAATCTCTTTCGAGATTGCGTACAAAATAGATTAATAAAGTTACCGTTGATCTTCAATCGTTGGTATTTTGGCAAGTGTATAATTGTTTGTGATCTTTCCAAACGTGTGTAGATATTTTTCTTGATTAGGAGGGTTATTTTCAGCACGACATCTACTCCATAAAGCAGTCAAATGTTTGACCTCTCATACCGGATCAACACAAGATCTTCAAAATATGGAAACTGCCATAATTAAACTGTTCCTGGGTATGTCTGGATCATTAGAGGGAACAGTTCGCCAACTGTCTTCATTACTTGCACAGCGGAACATATATCTTCAGGAACATACCCACGAACACATTGTCGAACATATCTTGCCAAAACAATCTTTAGTGTATAATGATGGCACTAACAGTATATATATATATATATATATAATAGAGGTCTATAGCCTCTCATATTTCTCACACCAAAGAAAAGGAAAAACAAAAGCTAGAGTTTCGCTTCTTCAAGATTTCAAAAAGTTTCATATTTTCCTTCTAGTTTCGAAGAGTTTTTAAAAAGTCTGATATTCTATCTAGTTTGTTTTTCTTTCATGTTTGCATGGCATCTTTGGGAGGGTGTGGTTAGTAAGTTGAGAGATGAGGGATCCAATTGTCGAATAGCTCCGAGCAGATCTCGGCAGTAGTAGTGGTGGTAGAAGCAGACGGCGAGTTCTAGGGGCAGCGACGATGGCTACAAGCTCCCGTCAATGAGCATGGCGATGCATAGAGGTTTACACACTACAAGAATATCGGTTATAGACAACGGCTAATCCGAGTTGTCTATAGAGAAAACAACTGTTGTCTATAAAGGTGTTGTCTCTAGGGACACGCTGAAAGACAACGCGTAATAACTATTGCCTATTTCACTATAGACAACGGTTCTTTCTACCCATTGTTAATTCTGAATATAGTTATGGTAATAGACAACGGCTATTTAGAATATAGTCGTTGTCTTTATAGATACAGACAACGGTTTTTGTGTACTAGCCATTTTCTCTGAGTTTACAAACAACGGGTTTGCGATGCAGCTGTTGTCTATTAACATTATAGACAACGGCTAGAGAGCCGTTGTCTTTTATTTAATTTTGATTTTTTTTTGCCAAATTAAAATTTCAAATTTTATTAAAACCTGCGAATTTAATATAAAATGTAGCCTGGATTTATAAAATGCCCAATAAAACGATACCAAATATCAATATAAATCTAAAATGTCGATAATCCAAAAGTCACAACCGTGTCAAATAAAATTATCACAATCCAAAATGTTGATAATATAATAGTCACAATCCATAAAATTGTCATCCAACTATGATCTCCGAATGTCGATAACAAGCATCAATCATTTCAACATGCCGACTTCATCAAAATAACTGAAAAAAAAAACAAAGAAACACAATGTCAACTACTATATTTCCTATATCAAAATAAGTATTACGGCCAACTAAATTTAAGCTATTAAATTTACATTATTTTATATCAATCCACATACATTCAGTGCGAAGTTCATCACGTACGTGAATAGTTGGAGAGAGAGAGAGAGAGACAGAGAGGCTGGGCCAATTAAAAAGAGTTGGGCTTTGAAAATTGTTGGTGAAATGGGCCGTGAGTTTGGATTACGAGAGGGGAATCGACTTGATGTCATTCATATATATTATTGTGCATATATATATTTCGTATGTTATGTTGGTGTAGGTTTAATTAATTTAATTGTATCTTTTTTCGGGAATACGCATTTAGCATAAATGGCTAAATGAAGATGAAGGTTAAGATAGGATTTTATTTCAGCAATATGGTTTATTGTGCATGTTTAATCGAATTATGTGATATAAGTTTGTTTGAATATTACGTGTAATGTAATTAATTGTGTATATAATACGGACAAGTGATCTCATAATAAGAATATACTATGTGGTTTCATGCTAAACATGAGCCAATAATTAGATGGTGTAGTGTTTATTCTTATTTAATTTGTTTGAATATTGTTGATTGTTGATTTGATTAGATATGTATAATCTCTACTTTCTTTATGGGAGATTTTGAGGCTTTATATTTCAAATGTTATCTTATCATTTTTTTCCTATTTACGTACTAATCAATGTTTAGTACGTAGTTTATTTCATTGTTATGAATTTTGTTTACGAATTGAAGCATTGGCTTACATTTGTTATTCTCAATAACTAATGGTAAGTTCTTATTTTGTTCATCTTGATTATGAAATGGTTTAGTTAGTTTATTTTCGTGAAAATTGTTGAAATTTTAAGAAATGAGATGAAAAAATATTGAAGTTAGTTTTCTTTGGGTTTTAAACTTAAAGAATGAAGTTTTAAGTTATGTGTTTTAATTACTTTATTTATTAAATTGCAGTTTTCCACAAATTAAAGTATTTAAATGAGTTTTACTGTGTATTATTTTTTGAATTTTTCTTTAACATAATCTTAACTCTTATAATATTGGTTGACATTTATAAATTTATAGTCTTATTATATATTACTATTTAAAAAAAATATTATTATTATTATTTTATTACTATTATTTATACGTTTAGTTTAGCTTACTTAATATTATTCTTAATTTTTGTTAATTTCGTTTTCCTTTGATTTGTACATCGTAACTACGATACGTTATATACTGATTGATAATAGTTTATATTACTATATTTATATAACTAAGATAAAAAAAAAATATTATATATATATGTGTGTGTGCGCCTGTGTGTGTAATTGTTAATCACGAACTTTCGAATTCTTAATTGTGATAATATTAGTTTAATAACAATGATTTCATTTATTAATATTTCATGCGAGTATTGTTAATTTTATTAAATTTTCACTTAAGAAAATCATAACGCTTATAATATGATTAAATAAATTATTTGATAAAAATTAAAAATTATCTGGAAAAAAAGAAGTTAAATATGAATTCTAATTGGGTAGAATCAACTAATTTTAACAATTGTAAAATTAAGCTACCACGTAAAAAATTGAAATTGACGCCCCTCAAAAAAAAAAATTGAAAGTGACGGGAAAATGAAAAAAAAAACAGAGAAAAACTAATACATTTAATAGTGTGGAACATTAATACCAAATGTGGAATATATTATTTGATCCGATGGACCGATACACGCAAACATATAAAGAAATGAAAATGAAATGTAATGTAATGTAATGTGTAGATCCTCGCTACAACATAACATCACGTACACTGCCATATATTTGAATAATATAATCAATATTAGCATGATTCATATCATTTTAGTATGAACTATTAATCATAACAACATGATTCATATGTTATTTTAGTACGAATTATAACTAATAATAACATCAGCGGTGAAAAAAATACAGATGAATATCAAAATCGGAATTGAATACAATGTATGAGATAATTGAAGAAAATGAATATGTGAATCGACAATAATATCTGAAAAAGATGAAATGAGGTAAATTTTAATTGGGATGATTCAGAAAAAAAAAATAACATTCAAACTAAAAGAATAATATTGTGTACAAACAAATCAATTCAATCAAACAAGAAATCCTAAAAAAAACAAAATCCATATCTAAACGTCAAAATAAAAAAAAACTAAAAAAAAACTAAAATCCAAGGTCATGTTTGCTATCAACAACGATTCTGATTTTGCGCATAAAAAGCAAACCTTCTTAACATTGTATAAATCACTTTATTATAAACATTTATCACAATTTTCCTAATATCGAAGTGTGATATATATATATATATATATATATATATATATATATATATAGAGAGAGAGAGAGATATGTGGGTTTGTATTATATTGTAGGTGAGAGATGACTGAGGGGACATGAGAGAGGTCATGTTTTACAAAACTCATAAAAAATATATGCATTAGTGAATTATTATAATACACCTTTATTTAAAATTATAAATAATTACAAATATATCTGTAACACAAATTTTATATTTAATTAGCTAAAACACAAAATAGTGTGTAAAAAAATAATTTTCGGATCAAAATATATTTCTTAGATCCAATCTCTATTTATCCTTTGATTCTTCATTTCAAAACTTGATCTTCAAATAGTATTTGAACTTGATCGTCAAACGGTCTTCGAAATCTTCAGATTAAATTTGTCTCTTTTATTTTCTCGAACTTGTTGTTTGAACTTGGTCTTTGAAGTTTTCGGCGACGATTCTGTCCTCGATCTTCTTTGACTTGGTATTTGGATTTGACAACGTTAATTTGGAGGGACGACGCCTTGTTTCCAGATCAAACGCCAACTTTGGGTTGAATTTCATGAAGAACGCCTTTGATTGCCTTGCTTATGAATCAAACACCCTCTTCGGAATGAATTTGGTGAAGAACACCTTGAATATTTGAGAGAATTTGACTTATGGAATTTCTTCTCAAATTCTTCAACTCTTCAAATGACTTCTGGTGTGATTTCAACTGATATGGAGACCCCTATTTATAGTTGTAGGGAGAGAGATCTAGAGCTGATGTGGCACTATCTCATTGGCTGTTGAAAATTGATATATATCTTTTTGAAAGATATTTAATTTTTGTTAAAGATTCTTGATATTTATCATATAATAATATCTTTATTATTTAAATATTTTATCTAATTTTGGATTTCATAAGATTCCAAAACTAAATAAATATATATAAAAAATCAATAAATATATTATATATAATATTTAATTTTTTGCTATCTACAAATGCCCCCTCGAGACTTGTTCATTGAGGACTTGTCGTTTGAAATGAATGAGTCTCGAAAACTGATTAGATAGTTTAAACTCGTATCAAGGAGTCTTGAACTTGAATTTATTAGATAGTTTACACTCGTGTCAAGAAGTTCTTGAATTTCAACTTGTGAATAGTTTATACTCATATTCAAGAGTTCTTCAATTTGAATTTATTAGATAGTTTACACTCGTATCAAGGAGCCTTCAATTTGGATTTGAATTTAGATAGTTTATGCTCGTATTAGGGAGTTTTCTTGAACTTGGATAGTTTATGCTCATATCGAGGAGCCTTCAACTTGAATTTGGATTTTGTTGACCTTTTATACTTGTGTTCGTGAGTACTTGGATTTGAATTTGGATTTGTAGACATTTTATACTCGTGGCAAGGAGTCTTAGATTTGAATTTGTAGACATTTTATACTCATGTCAAGGAGTCTTGAATTTGAATTTGTAGACCTTTTATACTCCTGTTAATGAGTCTTGGATTTGAATTTGTAGAAATTTTATACTTATGTCAAGGAGTCTTCGATTTGAATTTGACTTTTTAGACATTTTATACTCGTGTCAAGGATTCTTGGTATTTCTTGAAGAGTTTAGATAGTTTTGGCTCTTATCTAGGAGCTTTGGAAGATAGTTTTGCCTCTTATCAAGGAGCTTTGAAATATTTCTTGAAGACTTTAGATAGTTTAAGCTCTTATTAAGGAGTTTTTGAAGATAGTTTAGGCTCTCTTATCAAGGAGCATTGCCTCTTTCTTTTCATAGATTGTGACATGTATTGAAAGATTTGAGTAGGCCCATGGTGAGATTTGTAGCCGTTTCATCATCATCATCATCATCATCATCATCATCTTCTTCTTCTTCTTCTTCTTCTTCTTCTTTTTCACTTGGAGATTCCTCAAAAGGTTTGCCCCCATCATTTATTTCTGGCTCTTCTTCAAAGTTGTGATGCTTTTGCATCGACATTTCTTGAACTTCATTTGCGCTCATGCTTAACTCCATATCGTAAGCTCTAGTGGCCAATTCCTCGAAGGTCTTTGGTTGAATCCCTTTCAAAATATATCGAAGACCACCCCAACACATGCCTTGGATGCACATTTTAATTGCTGAAGTTTCTGATAATTGATCTTTGCAATTCAGGCTCAAGTTTCTCCAACGGTTGATGTAGTCGATGACAGACTCTTCCTTTTGTTGGTTTGTATTTGTGAGCTCAACCAAGTTAACCATTCTTCGAGTACTGTAAAAGCGGTTAAGAAATTCTCTCTTCAGTTGCCCCAAAATATTAATCAAATTTGGCTCCAAATCGGTATACGAATCAAACGCGTTGTGTTTTAAAGAACGAACGAATTGCTTCACCAAGTGATCTTCGTATGTCCCAGCATCATTGCATGTCTCTACAAAGTGAGCCACGTGTTGTCTTGGATTTTCTTTGCCATCAAATTGTTGAAACTTTGGCGGATGATAGCTATCTGGCATCTTTAAGTTGTCAATTCTTGGAGTATATAGCTTGTTGTAAGTCTAGAGTCATTTAAGGCTCTCTCCAGACTTGTCTTTGATTGTTTTTAGTATGAAATATTTGAGTTAATCAACTTGTATTGAGCCATCAAAGGATATTTCAATTTCTTTGGTTGTAGATTTTTCACTTTTGTTGACATGTATCTTTGTAGATATCTTACCTTCAGTATCTTCATTCGATTGCTCACCGCCAGAATCAACAATCCTTTCTTTGTTCAGCTTCAAGATTTGAGCATCCTGTTCTTGTATCCGCTTGGCAAGTCTTTCGGCAAGCTTCGTCAAATTTGCAATTTGCTCTTCCAGAAGTGTGGACATCTTGATGCTTGAGAAAATTAGTGAAGAGAAGAGATGAGAGGTAGAGATTGTCCCACTGGGCGTGCCAAAATTTATAACATAAATTTTGTATTTAATTTGGGAAAACACAAAATATATAGTGTAAAAAAAAATGATTTTCGGATCAAAATGTATTTCTTGGATCCAATCTCTATTTATCCTCTGATTCTTCTCTTCAAAACTTGATCTTCAAACGCTCTTTGAACTTGATCTTCAAACGGTCTTCGAAATCTTCAGAGTAAATTTGTCTCTTTTATTCTCTCGGACTTATTGTTTGAAGTTGGTCTTTGAAGTTTTCGGGTACGATTTGTGCCCTCGAACTTCTTTGACTTGGTATTTAGATTTAACAACGTTAATTCAGAGGGCGGACGCCTTGTTTCCGGATCAAACGCCAACTTTGGGTTGAATTTGATGAAGAACGCCTTTGACTGCCTTGCTTATGGATCAAACACCGTCTTCGGAATGAATTTGGTGAAGAACGGCTTGAATATTTGAGAGAATTTCACGTATGGAATTTCTTCTCAAATTCTTCAACTCTTCAAATGACTTCTGGTGTGATTTTCAACTAATATGGAGGCCCCTATTTATAGTTGTAGGGAGATAGATCTAGAGCTGATGTGGCACTATCTCATTGGCTGTTAGAAATTGATATATATCTTTTTTAAAGATATTTAATTGTTGTCAAAGACTCTTTATATTTATCATATAATAATATCTTTATTATTTAAATATTTTATCTAATTTTGAATTTCATAAGATCCAAAAACTAAATAAATATATATAAAAATCAATAAAAATATTATATATAATATTTAATTCTTTGCTATCTACAATATCACCATCCTTTTGACTAAAATTCAGCTCAATTGTTTCTATCAAAATCTAGATTAGATAGGTTTTTCCTAATTCTCATGCGGGTAAAGGTAAATTTTCGGAGTAGAGATCTTCAAGTCCCAACTTGTGTGTATTAACCATGTATCAACATTAAAAGTGTATATTGTTAATATATTTTTTATAAAAATAAAATTTATTATATTATAACTAATCATAATTAGTATTTATTGCTAAAAATTAAAATTTATAAAGTTATATTCCTTCCGTTTGACAATAAGGGTCATTCTAGCAAATTAATTTTGTTTCACAAATTAAAAAATGTCATTCTACACAATCGAGGTAAAAATTTCACATTTTTCTCATATTTGCCCTCATTTAATGCATTCAACCAATCATATTTAATTCATTTAATATATTCACATAAGGGTGTATAATATTAGTGTGATTATCTAATTAATATCTTTATTAATATGTGTCCATTCATCCAAAATGATACTTATTCAGAAATAGATGGAGTGTATCCTAAGTTTGGGATAATCAACCAAAAAATCAATTATATTAACTAAAAAATAAAAAATTAAATATTAAAAAAAAATTATAAACCCTAATTGGGTAGAATAAATCCTAAATAATAATTTAAAATTATATTAAACCAAAAGAAATTAAAATTGAAGAAAAAAAATGAAAGAAAAAATAATATTTTTGAAGTTTGTCCCACCATTAATAACACACATAAATTGAGATTAGAGGATCTCAAATGAAGTTTTTGATGCCCTACAATTTGTGATGTGATGTAATGTAAAATTAAGAATATAATTAAGGGGTACACTCCTGTAGGATGGTCTAACGGATCGCTTCCGTTAGACGATCCTAACCCGACCCGGATTTTTTTTTTGTGGCAGCCCAACCCCACCCCACCCTACCCCACCCCACCCCACTCTCTTTCTAGCTGGACGATTTTTTATTCTTCTTCTTCTTCTTCTTCTTTTTTTTGTCTCTTTCTCTCTCCTTTTCAGCACCCCCACTCCACCTCCTCCCCTTCCCCTCTCTCACATCAAGCAGGCACATCTCTCTCTCTCTTTGGCACTTTTTTTTTTTTGTTTTTTTTTTCTTCTTATTTTGCACTTTTTTTTTCTTTTTTCTTTGGCACAAATTGCTTTTCCTTTTCTTTTTTTTTTCCTTCTTTTTCTTTAACACGTTTGTGCTCTTCCTTTTTTTTTCCTTTCTTTCTTTAGCACAAACGTTATATTCTCATTAAAATAAAAATATAGAAGAAAAGTTATATTTTCGTTAAAATGAAAAGTACCGATGATTAATCATTAATTATTAAATTAACAATAGAAAAATATCATTAATTATGAAGTAAGTATCACTAATAAAAAAAAATGAAACATCACTAATATAATGAGTAGTTACTACTCACTATCATGTTCATTTTTTGAAAATGCAACATTTTCTTTTATGTAGCTAATGATTCAATTTTTGAATTGCAATATGTTTGAACTGATACTTTTCTTTCTAATTAGTGATACTTTCTTCTGCAATTAGTGATACTTTTCTTCTAATTAGTGATACTTTCTTTTGCAATTAGTGATACGAAAAGTTAGAAGTTGTGTGTTTTTTTAATGATTTTATTAGTGATACTTTATCCATAATTAATGATTCTTCACATCAATGTTAATGATACTTCACAAGATAAAAAAGTTATATTTTCATTAAAATGAAAATTACCGATGATTAAGCATTAATTTTTAAATTAATAACAAAGAAGTATCATTAATTATGAAGTAAGTATCACTAGTAATAAAAAATGAGGCATCACTAATAGTGATACTTTCTTCTGCAATTAGTAATACTTTTCTTTCTAATTAGTGATACTTTCTTCTGCGTGATACTTTTCTTCTAATTAGTGATACTTTCTTCTGCCATTAGTGATACTTTTCTTCAATTAGTGATACTTTCTTCTGCCATTAGTGATACTTTTCTTCAATTAGTGATACTTTCTTCTGCAATTAGTGATACTTTTATTCAATTAGTGATACTTTCTTCTACAATTAGTGATACTTTTATCCCAAATTAATGATATTATAATTATTTTAAGGATACTTCAATATATATATTTTTTTAAAATAAATATATACCCTAAATTGAAATCAGTGAACCATAAAATTGAATTGAATTTAATTTATTTTTTTAAATAAAATTTCACCACATAAATATATCTTTTTAAAAATAAATGCATACCTTAAAATGGAATTAGTGAGCACTAAAATTGAATTGAATTCATTTTTTAAAAAATAATTATTTTAAAAAAAGGAAGAAAGAAAGTAAAAAAAAGAGAGAAATAACAAAAACTAGACGTGAAAAACAAAGGAAAAAAAGAAGAAGAAAGGGTGTAAACAGCCCAGTTGGGCTGCAGGCCCAGGTCAAAAAATAAAAGAGAAGGGGAAAAGGAGAAGGGCCCAGCAATGGAGGCAAAAAAAATATTGAAGAGTGGCCCAGTGGCAAGGAGACGGGCGGCCCATCAGCCGGATCTTGGGCGGGTTTGGACGGGTTTTGACTCGTCTAATGTAAGGAGATCCGTTAGACGGTCTTATACAAGTTTTTGTCTATAATGAATGATTTGAAGAAATTCGAGATCAATACATTTTGAAGATCACAGGCGTCAATTATTGTGGGTTTGCATATATGGAATGAATCTGTCTACTTTTTTTCCCCTTGACCTAATGAAAAAGAGTCAGCATACACCATGACAAGAACCAAATGTTACGGGTTTGAATCTACTCAATACTATCAGGGCGGGTGTGTGAGTAAAAAAAAATCAGCTCCTAAAAATTAAAGTGATTAATTATTTACAATATTAAATAAATATTATAATAAATAATAATTGGATATAATCAATGCTAATTAATAAGTATATATTAAATTAAATTAGAGTATAATAAATTGAAATCAAATGAAAAAAATAAACCGATAATGTTAAGAATGCAACACGGTTTAGCATAAAGGATCGCACTAGCTTGCCTAAATAGTGTTTAATTATCTTCAAACATGACTTATTAAGTTAACTAATTATTTGTCAAAGAAAAATTATAATGCATGATACTTATAAAATAATCAATCTTATTAATTAATTATTAGTTAAAAAATAAAAAAATAAATATAAATCATAATTGAACAGACTAAAATTGACGAAAAAATAAACTAATACACACAACAGTGGAGCGTAATTGAAATATCAAAGCTAGTGGTAGAATTGATGTCATGGGAAACAGACGACACATACATATAAGGAAGTGAAAAACTGAAAATGAAATATTATATAGTAGTAATATAGGTACGACAAAACATTAGATAGATAGATAAGCAGCAAAGCAGATGTCTCAGTTAATCGGCATGCTGTGCAGCACGAGCGTCTCCACCGTGAGGCCCGCCCCGAACCCTAACAACACCCCCCAATCGAGCCCCTCTCCGGTGGAGCTCAGCCCCTCCGCGGTGGAGGACTTCCTCATTTCATCCATAGCAAGCATCACCGATGTGCTCCACACGTTGCCGTATTCGCTCAACACGCGCCGCGACACCCGCAGTTTGTCGGGCTTTAATCCGAGCTTGCACTCCAACTTATCCAGTATCGCGGGACCTCCGGGATGCGCAATCCAGAAAATGGAATTCCAATCTGAAATCCGCAACGGCCCGAAAGCTTCCTTCAAGCTCTTCTCGATGTTGTTGGAGATGAGGTCCGGGATATCTCTGAGGAGATTGATAATCAGCCCGGCTTCACGCACATGCCCACTGATCCTACCCTCGCTGTCGGGCACAATCGTCTGCGCCGCCGAGACAATCTGGAAGAGTGGCAGCTCCACCCCGACCACCGGGTCGGAGCCCACGATCGCAGCGGCAGCGCCGTCGCCGAACAGCGCATGCCCAATTAGATTGTCGAAGTGAGTCTCGCTCTCGGTCGGGCCGCGGAAGCTGATGGCGGTGATCTCGGAGCAGACAACCAAAACCCTAGCGCCATTGTTGTTCTCCGCCAAGTCCTTGGCCATGCGGAGGGCGGTGGCGCCTCCGTAGCAGCCCTGATGATACATCATAAAGCGCTTGACGGAGGGGGGGAGGCCGAGGAGTTTGGTCAGCTGGTAGTCGGCGCCGGGCATGTCGACGCCGCTGCTGGTGCAGAAAACGAGGTGGGTGATCTTCGATTTTGGCTGCCCCCATTCCTTGATGGCCTTCTCCGCCGCCTCTTTCCCCAGCTTGGGCACCTCCACCACCACGATGTCCTGCCGCGCGTCCAGAGACGGCGCCTTATATGCGGCGATGTTCGGATTTTCCTTCACAATCTCTTCCGTCAGGTGGATGTAGCGTTTCTTGATCGTAGATTTCTCGCCTGATAACCAAATTTTATGAATTCAAATTATTAATTTCTTAACTCATGGGGACTACTCACATGGAATAAAATTGTGCCATATATATATAATGGAATAAAGATATTGTCGAAACAGTAAGTCAAGATTAAAATAACAAGTAAATTAATATTGCACATACGATACTTCCTCGCACAACAAAATTAATTAATTATTTTTCATTTGAACTCCAAATGAAAAATATGAGGAAAGTAGCTAGTAATTCAGAAGTTATGTATTTATACTACTAATTCAATTTCGAGCTTGATTTGTGAATAGAGAACAAGCATGCAGAACGAAAGGCCGGAGCTAGCAATAAAAGAAATTAAATAGGAAATGATGTTACAAATGCGCTTCATTTTTTGTTTGAGTTCTTCGGTCATATGTTCACTGTTTGTGATACGGAAATAGTAATCAGGAAACGTGCTCTGGTCGACACAATTCGATGGCATGGCCGTGCCAATTGCCAACACAGTGGCCGGACCCTCGGCCCGTTGAGCACGGCGGATCTCCTCCACGGTTGCCATTTTCTCACTGGAAATTTGTTGTTTCCGGCGGTGGTAGTGAGCAGCAGTGTGGAAGGAGTACTGGAGTTGTGTGTGGCAATTGACAAATGTGTTTTTCGAAACACTAAAGGGGTTTGGAGAATATATAGTGTAAAAAAAATTAATTGATTGTTTTGTCACAAAAAAAAAAAGATAATTAAAAGAATGAGCCGCATCTAAAAATACAAACCTTCTCAATATGAGATTACACGATGTACTCTCTAGGCTTCACTCCGTATTATATTTTGATGAAATATTTCAATTTTATTTTTTTGTGATTTAATTAATTTTACAATTCCTTTTTAGGTTACCATCCCACCCACCCAACTAGGGTATATAAATATGTAGCACCCCGAATTCAGTAGCCCTGTGCGTTAACGGAAACACACATAATGAAAGAAAATCACAATAAATTTTCATAAACTAACATAAATCATTTTCTCGAATTATAAAAATTCGGATATATAGCACTTGGTTTAGAATATAAATAAATTTCACGCTCATGGGCATTTACCATTCAACACCAATCACACAAGATAAGACTTTTCAACCAACCTATCATTTTAAAATAACACATTTCGAACAACCAATTAAAACATGTTCAACCTTGACTAGTTAAAAATCCATTTTTCAACATTCAAAATATGCCAACAAGGCCACGACGATCACAGGCGTCCATAAAACATTTAAATCATCCATAAACATATAGCGGGAGCATATATAATCATATTTGTTGACCACAACTAAACAGAGTCAATATTTCAAAAATTAAAATATGGTCAACCATACAAGATGTTCCCATTAGTCCACGTCCACCACTTGTTGTCATCAATTACCTGAAAATATTTTTAAATAGTGGGGTTGAGTGCCAGAAAACACTTCGTGGGAATACTCATACATTTGTCTAATAATTTGCAATAATGATATCCATAAATCAATATTTGACATTTCATAATTCATACGCCCAATATACATAGTGGAGAACGACCCAAATGTGATCACATATCATATCATATTCGTAACATAAACATATTCATAAATAATTGCACCGGAGTGCCATATTCGGAATCCTCATATGAGTCGTATCAAATCCACATTGAGCAACATAAGTATTTATTTTTCATAGTGGACGAAAGTTTAAATATATTTTCGAAAGCATTTTAGTAAGTAAACCCACTTTATAGCTAAATTAGTTATAGCTTTATCCACGACTTCTCGTCCTAAGCAGGTTGTCGCGAATTAGGATATTATGCTTAAATATAGGAATAGCCTTAATCAATTGACTATACAACTATTTTTTCCGTAATCGTTGGGCCATTTTTATTAAAAATAATTCAAACATTAGAAATTAAATTGTAACTATTTAAACGTTTAAATTATCTAAGTTAATACATCCAAACGTTGAAAATTAAATTATAATTATTAAAATGTATATATGGCATTTATGTTAAAACGTCCCAGAAATCAAATTGTAGCTAACCCAATAAAGCAACGCGTTCAATTTCATTTACAATTTAATTATGCTATGAATTAGGAATTTAAATTCATTTACCTAATTAATGGATGAATTTGCACCAATTAACAGTAGCCTATTAGCAGACCTAACTACATAGATGGCTACGCACTAATTAAATTACACAATACAATAAAACTATTGAATGTATGCGAATCATCGATTTTATTCCACTCATTTTAAAGGGGGATCAAATAGGCACCAAAATATATTTTTGGGTAAAAATTCAGGAATCAATTCAAACCCTAAATTTAATTTGATTTAATTTATTTAAAGATAAGTGACAAATTTGTAATATTTCATGATAACTTAAAGAAGATGAGATTATTTTCATAATTAAGAAATTCAATTATGTTTTTGGATTTTGAGCTCAATTAAAAACGCTTTAAAAGTACTATATTTAAAGCGTTGTATTCAGACATAGACACACACACACACACACATGCATGCATATATGTGTGTGTGTGTGTGTGTGTGTGTGTATATATTGCTAATATGTTATGATTTGCTAATATATTAGTAACATATTACTAACATATGAACAATAATTTGCTAATACGGCTAATAAATTGATATATTCAATGGAAAAATGGTTGTTACTCGTGCTTTTTATTAATAAAATAATTTATTGAAAATACAGAGAAAGTTTCATATCATAAAAATTGACATTTATTACAACGTAGCGTCCCGCAAAAATTAAAGCATTTTACTCTTTTAAATGATTCTTAAATATTATATTATCAAAACCTATAAGTCGCTCCTTGGCTATTACTTGTGTATTTAAAAGATCATATATTTCATAGATAACTATGTATTTTTAGTATTATTTTTATTTTCATAGACCAATTAAAATCATTGGACGATCTTTTTCGATTTTTTAATGATTAAGGTCCAACTATTCAAATATGTTTTAATTCAAATATTAGAGGCCAAAAGATATTTGAAAAAAAGGATTTGACCTTGATTTATGCCCACATTTTCAAAATAACTAAAGAAAAGATGATTTTCCTTAATCTTTACCAGAAATACAAACTCTTCTACCCTAAGATTTAATGATTTTTGAAAAGAAAGATCATGTCATTAATTTTCTTCCGGATTTAAACCTCAAATTCAAGTATAAATAGAGGGTTAATCCTGTGACGTCTCGAAAAAAATTATCATATTTATTTAAGGAATCAAAAAAGTGGAATATTAAATAATACTTTAAAAATTGTTCCAAAACATAATTTAGAGTTTATTACAGCGGAAAATAAATAATAAAAAAATGATCTTTTATTCCATCACTCCTTCTCTACCACACCGCCCGAGCTTCCTTAGCCTGAAAAATAAATAGCTTTGGGGTGAGTGCTATTAACTAAATGGGGTAACTCGATTATCCAGGTTATACAAATATAACAGTAAGTACAAGCCATAACATATTTCATCATAAAATCCGTAGGCCAATATAACATATATCCCGTAAGATCATCATAAACATCTGACTTATAGACCCATAACATATGCCCGAAGGCCCATATGACTCGTAGGCCCACCTGTACACCGCATATATAAATATAACAAGGATAAAAGTCCATATATATATTCTCCGAGAGAATCCCCACTTAAAAAGAAATTTCGTCCTCGAAATTTACTCACCTTACTCTCGACTTAATGCCACCTAAAACAAATAATGCCTCGACTCTACCACATGTAGCATATCTGTTAGTGCCATCATCATGCACTAAGTTTTGTGTTGTTGAATTGGCGAGATATGTTCGACAATGTGTGCCTGGGTATGTCCCACGAAGATTTGTTTTCCGTTGTGCAAGAAAAGAAAGAACAGTTAGCGAACTGTTCCAGAGTATGTCCTAGACAGAACCAAGGACACTCTATTTATGGCAGTTTCCATGTTGGAAAGATCTTGCGCCGAACGAGTTTGGAAGGTCAAGATTAATTCATTTTACTGCCTTGTGGTGTAGATCTAGTGCTGAATTAACCCCTCTACACATGGAGAGTATCTACACACGTATGGAAGGCCACAAACCACAATCCACATACCATATTGGCGGCGGATGGAGATCGACGCCTATATGAAGACCGAATTGAGGAGCAATCGGTACCACTGATATTTTGTTTAGATTATAGTGTTAGAATCAGTTTGTGGTCGTTTTTGTAACTAGTAGTTGTTCATTAAAACGTTCAACGTGATAGACTAGTTTTGAGTGTTTACGAGTGAAACACGTGAGGGGATTTTTATTCCAGTTTTATACGCAATCTCGGGAGAGATTGTAAGTTGAAGTCGTGGGTAGCTAGAGGGAGTCTAGTGTCACGGTTGTGAGGGGATCTTACAACTTTCGGCTAGCGAAAGAGTTCGAGGAGAAGAACGAGCGACATAAGGCGGGAGGCTTGTATGTGTAAGATCCTTAATACACTCTTCGAAGGAGTACCAGTCGAATCTTCAAGTTTGGGAGCAATCCCCCCAGAGTAGGTTGGTTGAACCGAACTGGGTTATCATCTCGTGCGTTTTTACTGCTTTGTTATTTTATGTTCTTGCATCTGTCCCACACATATCACAGAACAGTTTTTAAGCAGTTAACCAAAAAAAAATAACGTTTAAGCACGGATTACTGTTTTTCAATTGGCACCAGAGCGGGTTGCCTGTATTCAGGGTTGATCTTGGGATTTTAATCCATGTTATTATGTTGTTTTTGCCGAGATGAACTCGATGAAAGAAGGAGCCTCGACGGTGCGACCTCCGCTCCTTGATGGCAATAATTATGCCTATTGGAAAGCTCGTATGACAACTTTCATTCGCTCAATTGATGAGCGTGCCTGGAAGATGGTGAGTGAAGGGTGGAAGTCTCCTATCAAGAAGGATGAGAAAGGTAAAGCGGTGCTAAAGCCAGAAGAAGAGTTTGACGATACTGATTATCAGATCATGGGGCTGAATGCTAAAGCCACGAACGCTATTTTCTCTGCAGTGGACATGAACGTCTTCAAACTTATCTCCACATGTGACAAAGCCAAGGATGCGTGGGATATCTTGCAGACCACGTTTGAAGGAACTAGCAGTGTTCGTGCCTCTCGAATGCAACTGCTTACCACCAGATTTGAGAACCTTCGCATGGATGAAGGTGAAAAACTTGCTGATTTCAACGCCAAGATTTGCGACATCGCTAATGTTAGCGTTGCGCTTGGAGAAGCGATCTCTAAAGAGAAACTTGTGCGAAAGGTTTTGCGATCTCTGCCTAGAAGATTCACTTATAAAGTTACGGCCATTGAAGAGGCTAAAGACGTGAGCAAGATGAAGTTATAGGAGCTGATGGGTTCTTTACGAACCTTTGAAATGAGGTTGGCAGATGAAGAAATAGTGCAGAAGAAAAGCATAGATTTTCAGGCAGGTTCTAGTACTGATGTGCCAAGTAATGTTCCTGACAGTTCGGACCTTGCAGAATCAGTTGCATTACTTTCAAAGAATTTTTTCAGGTTTTCAAGACAATTTGAGAAATCATCTCAAAATTATACTGCCAAGAACAGGTTCTCTAAACCTCGCAAAACCAAGGATGATGAGTCAAATGATGACAGATATAAGGAAGCGAAGTGTCGTGAATGTGGTGGTTATGGTCACTATCAAGTCGAGTGTGCTAACACTCTAAAAAGGAAGAACAAGTCATATTGTTCTACCGTTAGTGAAAGTGATGATCCTGATGATAGTGAAAGTGATGAAGAAGGTGTAAGCAATCATATTGCTTTCATGACACACTCTGTCAAAGAGTCTGTGCCTGTCTCTGTTCCTGACAGTGGGGTCGAGAAAATTTCAGAATGCAGCGATGATGAAGAAGATGAAGAATTCTCTGTGGAATCAACTATGGAGGCGTATAAGAAGTTGCATTCCAGTTGGATCATGGTGGTTAAGGTCAATGAAGACCTGTTAAAAGAGAATTCTAATCTCTTGAAAGAAAGAGATAATCTCTCTACTCGCCTTAATGAGGTGCAAAATGAATTGATGCAGTCCAGAAATTGTACTCAAGCACAGAATGGTGATCTCCAACACCTAAAGAAGCTTGTCAAAATGATGAACTCCGGATCATCTCAACTGGATGAAATTCTTTCCAAAGGAAAGAGTCCTCTAGATCGTTCTGGGCTCGGATATAATGGCGCTCATACTTATGACGTATTCTGTCAAGGACAGTCATCTGGAACAAAAGATTCAACAGTTCCAGAGTTGAGAGATGAGCCAAAGAACAAGCAGCAGCGAAGGAAGTCTCATCAAAAGACACGTGTTGTGTGTCATTACTGTGAGAAACCTGGTCACATTCGACCACATTGCAGAAACTTGATCAATGACCTCTGAAGGATGAAAAGAAGGGGTTTTGCAGAATCTGATCAGTTTCCCAAAAGAAATGTCCGAAACAGATCCAGGAACAATCACAAAAATTATGTGGTTCGCACTGCACTTAATATTTATGCAAAACGTAGCTGGTACTTTGACAGCGGATGCTCTCGGCATATGACCGGAGATGCTAGCATGCTGAGCAACATACAAAACGATTGCTCATATCAATCTGTTACCTTTGGAGATGGTGTTAAAGGTAGAGTGCAAGACCGTGGATGCCTAAATGTGCATGGGATGCCCAACCTGGAGGACGTGCTGCTTGTAGAAGGAATAAAGACTAATTTAATTAGCATTAGTCAGCTGTGTGACCAAGGTCTCTTGGTGCATTTCACTAGAGACAAATGCCTTGTCAAGAACAAAGAAAGTGTTCTGCTGATGGTGGGGAACAGATCACGGGACAATTGTTATCTTTTCAGCATGAAGTAAATGTGCTTCAGATCTCAACTAAATGAAGCAAACTTGTAGCATGAAAATCTTAGCCAGATCAGTGATCAAGAATCGTCAATTGTTCTTGTTAAAAATGACTGTTCCAGATTTGAAGAAACTACTGAAAGTGTGTCTGTTTCTGTGCCGAACAGAAGTGAAGACTGTAATCGGATTGAACCAATATCTGAGAGCAATGATGCTCTTAAAAACCATCCAATGGTTGATGATCTGGAAGAACCTGCTGCCCAAATTGATGATGAGAGCCTTGATGGTACTGTCCATGTTCCTACATCTGTACCGGACAGTTCTGAAAACAGAGACCTAACTGAAGCAAGGCCTCAGAAATAAGATAAGTTTGTTATCCAACCCAAAGGTTTTGAAGATCGCCACCAACCTGAGGTTGTGTACAAACTGAAAAAGGCACTTTATGGTCTCAAAGAAGCTCCACGAGCTTGGTATGTCAATATTGGCTTTGCATCTGTGTCAAACAGAATGGTGGATGAGTTTCGGAAGAGCACTTCAGGAGGACATTTCTTCCTTGGAAACAACATGGTTGGTGCGTCATTTTTCACTAAAAATAAATGTCCCGACAATCAGTCGGTAAGCCCTTACTGCAAAGTACAGCGGCGAGCAGGATCGTCTTCCAAGGGACTGGCCAGAATTACTCCTTAATTCCAATCTGTATAACCAAACTTCAAACGGGGGTTTTAAGGTTTTTAAACTGAATTTAACGAAAGCAATAATTAAATTAAATAAACAAATACTCAGAGAACGGATTCTAACAGTTATTAAAGAGATATCTCGGATTCCAACCAACTCCACTCTAGCTCAATTAACCATTCCTTGATGCAAAGATTAATTTAATCAACTCATGCAAACCAGTTATAGTCGCCTAAGACACTTACTGACACGACCTAATTTCTCCATAATTTCTCGATAACCAGGAAGACACTTCACCAATTATTTCCCTAATCGACTGACAACCGTAAGAGACACTCTATAGGTTTAATGAGCCGACAACATTTAATTCTAGAGAAACCCGATTCAAATCTAACTGACTCTGACACAGGACAATTGAGACTCGACTGTTATTCCCCTGGCTCTGAAGAACCGTTTTATCACTAATTAAACTTAAACCACAATTACGGATGGCCGGTTTAATTGGCTACTAATTAATTCTGGATTACTAAATATTTGCAACTACCTAGTAAAACCAAAACAATTAAACGACACGAAAATTAAGAACAACAGATACATGCAATCGATTAAATGATAAAACAGTTAGATCTCACGATTTAGTTGGCTAGAGCTTCATTAAGTTGTCACCCGAGATATGATCGAACTTAGCTGGAACTCATAATTGAACTGTATCGCATAGAATTCTTGGAAGCTTGAACACGATGAAGGAGAAAAGAAAGAAATATGAAACTGAATAAAATCACGTCTCTGGGCTCGCGTTCGTTCCCTGTTCTCAATTGTACGATTCTAATTAAAAGGGATCCTAATATATCTAATATCCATAAAAGAGTTTGTCTTAACAATGAAACAAAAATCTAGATATATCTAAACAAGTTAAGTTGACCAAAAAGACTCCTTAGGGTTGTGGACTTCTTTGTAGCCGCCCCCAAGCAATCCCCGAGCTGTAATTCACGTCTGGGCCCACTGGAAATCTCAAAGCGTATGGATCAGCCCAGTTTCAATCGTCAAAGCCCACGAACTGCGCCCAGAGTTCCTTAACTCCTGCAGTATGCCCTTACTGACTGCAACTTCAAATCTCTTCACATTAAAATGCGCAGCTTTAGTCTAGAATCTCGGCTCCTTCTTCACTATGAGGCTAGCTACCTGTATTCAATCCAAGAGACACTTCTTCCCACAAAATAGGGCAATAGGGTAATTACATAACAATAATGGACATGAAATAGACCCTAAAACTTAGGAAAATATGGTCCAATCAAACTACCCCACACTAAGACATTGCTCATCATCGAGCACACTTAAACACAAAAAACACATAAAAAGATTTTAAAGACACAAATGCAAAGAGTGACTGCTCTTAATCAGAAATAGTAGAAGCCTAAACTGTCATGTAACCAACCACATACCACAAACCAATTTTGTTTCATTAACCAGTGTATACTCTTCATTCGAGTTAAGATTGTGCACCTCGATCCAGCCTCACCAAAGATGCTCTCAAAAGTCACTCAAAACAAGGGTAACATGGGAAGAATTCACTCAGTCAAGATTGGATACTTTCAATATAGAATTGCCTTTATGTCAAAACATGCATCAATTTATTCACAAATCAAAAGGACTTTTCATTTGGGTTGTAATGTGGTTAGGGTCAGATGTAGGAGAGTTTTGGGGTAAGTGGCTATAACAAGAAAAATATGCAAGTGTATCAAAATCCACATATGGCTGCAATGTTCAACAATCATAATCAAGTGCTTTATTGTGCTTCAATTTATCTCAAACATAGCTTTGCTATACCTCCTTCCCTACAGCTCTCATTTTTTTTCTCTTTTTTTTTGTCTCTTTCTTTTTCTTGTTTTTTTTTTATTTTTTTTTTCAAACATAACAGTAGGGCAGGGAAGCTTCTTTTTGCACCTTTTAATCCTTTCTGCAGCTCCAAAGAGTATAGAAACACTTGCATAGTTTTCCAAAAAGGTGACAAAACAGGCTGTGGGGATGAAAGATTACGGCTCATTGAGTTATGGTTTTCAAAAGAACTAGGAATTGTGGCTCAAAAGGGCTTACTAGGAGATAATGCAAGGGTAGGATAATTCCAAGCTAAAATGAGGTGAATTCCTAGCTGCCTTTATCATTTTCATGAATACACTCAATCAATCAAACAATCATGGCATTTAGGCAATTCAAGTATCAAGCAATCCTAATTTGACACACACATCCAAGGAATTTCGAGCTGTAATAAAGATGTTCCAATTTTTTTTTTTTCATGCTCAAGGCTCAAAACTCACGTATGTGGGCTATCAAAAGTGATCAAAGTGCGCATCCATCATTCTCAAATACATCCAAGAAACACATGATTTAATTCCACAAAAACAACCACCCAACAATCCAGTCAAACCAACATAACAGCTCATTCTCCTTCTACATCTAATCTCAAACAATCACACACTTGCATTCAAAACAAAAATAAAAATACAGACAGACGCAGTACAAACTAAGCATGTAAAATGAGTGTCTCCACCCCACACTTAGAAAGGGACAGTGTCCGCACTGTAAAAAGAAACAACACATAAGCACTCAAAACAGAAACAAATCACACACAAAGAACACAAACAAACGACAACAAAAAGAGGTAGAAGTGGACCAATATTCGCGCAGTCAAGGGTTGTCGCTCATATGAATCACCACTTGCTCCAGGGTGGTGAGTCTCCTATCAATTTTATCGAGGCGGTGGAGGATCTGTTGAGTGGCCCGGGTGATCAAGGTCTCAATGGCTGGTAGCAGAGAAACGGAGGGGGCGGAAGGACCTGCAACCACAGAAGGACTCGGGGTCGAAACACCCGGTCGAGCTAACTGATACTGCCCGGAGGTGTTAATGAAAAGCGGGCACATATTGTTCAATTTAGTCAAAGTGAGAGTAGTGGGGGAGATGGACTCTAAATCAGGGATATCCACTTCCAATTTCTCAGCCAGCAATGTAATGAGATGTCCAAGAGGGACTTTACCGTATAGGTGATTGGCGATGTACCGCCACTGTAAAGCTAACCAAAAACCAAAGTTGACCCTTTCTTGCTTAATCATACAAGTTAATAAAAAGACCTCCTGCTTTGTGACTATATTAAGCATATCAACCCGACCAAAGAAATTGAGAGTCAAGAAACGATGACACAAACGTAAAGCATCATCACGAATAGTAGCACTCTTAGACAAACGCGGCGCATAATGATCCTCCACAGATAACTCACACCAATGATCCAAAATAGCTAAAGCATGCTCATCAGGTATATCACACCAAGCAGAGTCATACGCATCCTCAGTCACAGAAAGAGTAGATTCCAATCCCAACAACACATTTAACGTGTTCACAGACATATTAAATTCCCGCCCCCGCAATCGAAAGAGAATAGCATGCGCATCATTCAAGGAACTAGAAGCCTTAAACACAAAGGAAGACAGAAATTCAACAGTCAAAACATCATAAACGGGGCGAGAAGTATCTAACAAGATCTCCCACCCGATTGATCAAAAATTAGCACGGATAGAATCATTTACTCCAAGCAGTGCGATGCTATCCCAATCGAAAAGTCGAGGGCCAAGGAGAAGGCGGGTCATGTTCTGGCGAAGGCGGCGGTTGATCTCATCCACCAGGCGGAAAGGGGGACGACGGACGAAGTGGCGGCGTGATGAGGAGGGTCCGGCAGATGGTGGCGTGGCCATTCGAGCAGGGGACAGAGGCGGGAAAGATGGCGGTGGTGAAACTGTAGACGCCAAAGCAGGATTAGCGGCGGATGGAGAGGGTTGAATGTCGGCCGACGCAGTCTGGGAAGAGTCGGTGGCGACGACACGGCGATTAGGGCGGCCGGCGGTTGATTTACTTCGAATCCGGCGTGGTGGGGATGAGGATGACGATCGCGGTGGTGACGAGGCACGAGGGGGTGTTGTGGTGGCAGAAGGTGGAGAAGATGGGGTAAGAACCGGTCCGGCAGGCTCTGGCGGCGGCGAGGGGGCTTGAGTGGAAGTAGACGGGCCGGCGGAAAGTTTGCGCTTCTTGGTGCCACCGGCGAGGGCTCGGCCGCGAGTACGGGGCGGGAAAGGGACGCCGACAGTGTGGGCTTCAGGCAGAGGTGGCGGTGGTGTGGCGGCGGGCTTGGAGGCTCGTCTCTTGGCCATGATGGGATGTCCGGTGGTAGGCGGTTAGGGAGTTGAAGAGACGCGGGAGTTCTACAAACAGTAAAAAAAAGATAAGTGCTGTAACAATTCAAATAAGGGGGAAAAGGGATTAAATTATATCAAATTAGGGCTAAGGGCAAAATCCCCCAAATATAATTATGGAAATTGCAACTTAGTCCCTCCTTACTTAGAAAATTAACTGATGCCCCTTCCCCACACGGAGAAGCAAAATGACTAACACTTAGATGAATTAGCATAATTCCTCCGAGCCAAGTTGTTTTTTTTTTTTTGTATATAAAATGAAAAGCAACTAAAAGGATAAAAATAAAAATAGTAAAGAAAGAAAAGAAATAAAACAGTAAATAAATGGAAAAAAAGGAAAAGAAATCGGGTTGCCTCCCGAGAAGCGCCGTTGGTTAATATCGTAGGCTCGACAGAAGGAAAGTGATCATGAAGTGATTTCCGGGGTACCCAAGTCGACTCCATCAAATGGCTGTGAATCCAGTCCAGCAAGAAATGGCTTTAACAACTGTCCATTGACTGTGAGAATTTTATCCGTAGACAAGCTGCGAATTTCCACTGCACCGTGAGGGTTTATGCGAACAACTTCATATGGGCCCGTCCAACGGGACTTCAACTTGGCCGGCATGAGTCGGAGACGAGCATTAAACAACAGGACTTGCTGGCCAACTTCGAAACTTTTCCTCCGAATATATTTGTCATGCAAGAATTTTGTGCGCTCTTTGTAGGACCGAGCGTGGTCATAAGCTTCCAAACGAATTTCCTCAAGTTCTTGCAATTGGTACTTTCTCTCGAACCCGGCGAATTGTGGATCAAGGCAGCACTGTTTTACTGCCCAAAAGGCTCGGTGTTCCAATTCTACAGGAAGATGGCACTGCTTGCCAAAAATTAAGTGGTAAGGGGACATCCCGATCGGTGACTTGTATGCTGTGCGGTATGCCCATACTGCATCATCCAGGTGCAGGCTCCAGTCCTTCCTGTTAGGACTGACGGTTTTCTCCAAAATGTTCTTGATTTCTCGATTCGAAACTTCGGCCTGTCCATTAGACTAAGGGTGATAAGCTGTAGCAACTCGATAATGGACCCCATATTTCTTGAACAAAGCTTCCAATGTTCGATTGCAGAAGTGAGTGCCTTGGTCACTAATTACAGCGCGAGGAACACCAAATCGTTGGAAGATTTGAGTTTTCAGAAACTTAGCCACCACTTTGGAATCATTGGTCGGAGTAGCTTGAACTTCAACCCATTTGGAGACATAATCGACGGCCAAAAGAATGTATGATTTGCCGAAGGAGCTCGGAAAAGGACCCATGAAGTCCATGCCCCATACATCAAAAATCTCACACACCAAGATTGGCACTTGAGGCATCTCGTTTCTGGAGGAAATATTACCAAGGCGTTGGCAATGATCACAAGCCTTGCAAAACAGGTAAGCATCTTTGAAAATCGATTCCCAATAAAACCCATAGTCGAGGATTTTACGAGCTGTCCGCTTGGGTCCAAAGTGTCCTCCACAGGCATGAGCATGGCAAAACTCGAGAATCGACTGGATCTCGTCATCTGGAATGCAGCGTCGAATGACTTGATCGGCACATGTTTTCCATAAGTAAGGCTCGTCCCAAATAAAGTACTTATCTTGGCTTTTCAACTTGTTCTTCTTTGCTGATTCAGTGCCTTTTGGGAACATCCTTGTGGCGAGATAGTTCACCAAATCCGCATACCAAGGGGTTGCACTTGCTGCGGCCAGTAATAGCTCGTCAGGGAAGTCATCCGGTATGGGCATACCGTCGGACTATGTAATCAGTCTGCTCAGATGGTCAGCAACATTATTTTCAGCGCCCTTTTTATCTTTGATTTCCAGATCAAATTCTTGCAAAAGAAGTATCCAACGAATCAAACGAGGCTTGGACTCCTTTTTCGACAGTAAATACTTCAAAGCGGCATGATCGGTATATACCACAACTTTAGATCCCACAATATAAGACCGAAACTTCTCGCAAGCGAAAACGACAGCTAAAAGCTCCTTCTCCGTGGTAGTGTAATTGCATTGGGCTGGGTTAAGAGTCTTGGAGGCGTAATAGACGACATGGCTCTGCTTCCCACTCTTTTGTCCAAGTACAGCTCCAACCGCGAAGTCACTAGCGTCGCACATGAGCTCAAAAGGAAGGCCCCATTGGGGTGGTTGGATGATCGGTGCAGAAGTAAGTTTTGCCTTCAAAATATCGAATGCCTCCTTGCATTGGTCATCAAAGAGGAATGGCGCATCTTTTTGCAGCAACTTGGTCATCGGCTGGGCGATTTTGGAGAAGTCTTGAATGAAGCACCGGTAGAATCCGGCATGCCCTAGAAAGACACGGATCTCTTTCTCATTAGAAGGGTAAGGAAGCTTCACGATTAAATCAACTTTTGCTCGATCGACTTCTATTCCCTTTGAAGAAATGACATGGCCAAGCACAATGCCTTGTTGCACCATAAAATAACATTTCTTGAAATTCAACACCAAATCCGTCTCGACACACCTTTGAAGAACCTTATCCAGGTGCTCGATACATTGCTCGAAAGAATCTCCATGAACTGTGAAATCATCCATAAAAATCTCGATGCAGCTCTCGATCAAGTCGGAAAAAATGCTCATCATGCACCGTTGGAAGGTGTCGGGAGCGTTACACAATCCAAATGGAATCTTGCGGCAGGCAAACGTTCCAAATGGGCAAGTGAAAGTCGTCTTTTCTTGGTCCTCTTGGGCGACAAAAATCTGGAAGTAGCCCGAGTATCCGTCGAGGAAACAAAAGAATGATTTTCCTGCTAAGCGTTCCAGCATCTCATCGATGAATGGCAAAGGGAAATGATCTTTGCGTGTAGCATTATTTAGTTTCCTAAAATCGATGCACATGCGCCACCCAGTTTGCAACCGCATCGGAATCAACTCATTGTTCTCATTCTTCACAAGCTGGAAATCGGATTTCTTAGGGACAACGTGTACTGGACTGACCCATTCACTGTCGGAAATTGGGTAAATGATCCCAAGCTGGAGCAGCTTGAGGATCTCTTTGAGAACCACTTCTTTCATCACCGGGTTCAATATTCTTTGTGGATCCCGAGAAGGCTTGCAATCTGGTTCAAGGAATATTCGGTGCATGCAAATGTCTGGACTAATCCTCTTGATATCAGCTAATGTCCAACCTATGGCGCCTTGATGCTTTTTCAGAAGTTCGACCAATCGGTTTTCTTGATCGGAGGAAAGATCCTTGCTGATGATGACAGGCAATGTGTCGTCCTTCCCCAGATAAGCATATTTCAAATGCTCAGGCAGAACCTTCAACTCCAGAACTGGGGCTTTCACGTGTGATGGCAATATCGGCTCTGTGGCCGTCGGTAAGGGCATACGAACTGGTATGTTCCTTGCAGGAAATTCCTCGGTGGCATACAGCTGCTGGATAATCTCTCTAATTGCCTGTTCTTCTTCCGAACCTGCAATTTTGTCAGAAACTCTACCAAAAAGTACCTGCTCAAGTGTGTCCTCCCTGAAATTACACTCAACAAACTCGTCAACTAAAGAATCAACAACATCAACCATATACAAAGCTTCCGGGTCCTCAACATGTTTCATAGCTTCAAAAATGTTAAATGTGACTATGTCTCCATCAAATTCAAAACTCAACATGCCTTTATCAACATCTATCTTAGTTCTTGCTGTTTTCAAAAATGGACGACCTAACAAAATCAAAGGCCTATGAGCAGACAAAGAATCATTCATATCAACAATATAAAAATCCACAGGAAAAATCAAATCATTGACCTTAACAAGAACATCCTCTACAACACCTTGGGGGTAAGCATTAGATCTATCGGCCAACTGAATTATGACTCGGGTATCTTTCATGGGACCTAACTGCAGATCTTTGTACGTAGACAGAGGCATGACATTGATGGATGCACCTAAGTCTAACATAACACTATCGACCTTCTTACTCCCAATGATGCAAGGGATAGTGAACATACCTGGGTCTCAGCATTTCTGTGGAAACTTTCGTTGAATAACCGCAGACACATTCTCACCAACTGTGATTCTTGCGTCCTTCCCATACCTTATCTTCTTTGCACAGAGCTCTTTCAAGAATTTGGTGTATCTGGGAACTTGTTTAATCGCATCAAGCAATGGGAGATTGATCTCCACTTTCTTGAACAACTCGAGGATCTCCTTGTCACTATCATCCTTCTTATGCTTCGCTAACCTGGAAGGAAAAGGGGCTGCATGAATAGGATTAGAAATTTTAGATGGTTCACGTACCTCAGTAGGGGCATCCTGAGCAACAGCTTGCGTGTTTTCAGCCTTCTTACTGTCTTCAGCATCGGCAGTATGCCCATACGGCAGAGTTTTCTGCTTCTTTGGCTCAACTGCAACTAACTCTTTTCCGCTCCTAAGTGCGACTGCACTGACATTGCCTCTGGGATTCTGTTCAGTCTGGGATGGGAGCTTCCCTTGATTCCCTTGCATCTTATTCATCTGTGTGGCAAGTTGGGTAATTTGTGTGCCCATACTACCTAGAGCTGCTTGGGTTTCTTGCTGGAACGCCTTCTGACTTTGTGCCAAATTGTTCACCAGAGCACTGCTTTGCTCGAGACATTTCATGATATCGCTCATACTGGGAACAGCCTTGTCAGTATGGGCATACTGATTGTCTCTCGGAGGTCTCGGGGGTAAATCTTCAGCTACAGGCTGATCGCCAGGTTGTTTCCATCTGAAGTTGGGGTGATCTCTCCAGCCCGGATTGTAAGTGTTGGAGTAAGGGTCATTGTTTCTCCTTCTCCTAAAATTATCTCCTCGTGGAGCATCGTAGTACATCCCCTTGAGTGCATCTTGTTGTGCATCACCCGAACCATAGCAAGCTTGTTCGGTGGCCGACTCGTGCAATGTGGGACACTCATCAGAAAAGTGTCCATCATTTGAACATACTCCACAGCGAGAGCCCTTTGTTTGTGCAACAGCTAGGCCACGAACCAAAGAGGTGAGTGCATCAATTTTTTCAGTTACTCCAGAACTGTCTACTCGATCAAGGGCTTTTACTGGTGTGTGTCGCCCCTCATCTTCATCATCATACTGCTGTCCTCCGGACACCCTGTCCATGATCAGTTGCTTTGCTTCTGCCAAAGTTTTGTTGGTGAGTGAACCTCCACTTGCAGCATCAACAATTTTTCTATCAAATGTCGACACGCCACGATAGAAATAATTGGTGAATAACTGATAGTCGGTGAAACCATGGTCTGGACATCTTCGGCATAACTGCTGAAACCTCACCTAATAATCAGCCAAACTTTCATTCGGCTTCTGCTTGATGCTACTAATGGCCATGCGCAGATTTGCAGCTCTAGTTTCTGGAAAGAATTTACGCAGAAACTGTTCTTCCATCTCGTCCCAAGTGGTGATCGAACCTGGTGGAAGATCAAATAGCCATTCCCTTGCCCGTCCATGTAATGTATGTGAAAAGGTTAACATGCGAAGATTGTTGGCCGTGAAGCCTTGAGGACGCAAGGTAGAACAAACCCAATCGAACTCTGCTAAGTGCGTGTGTGCACTTTCTCCAGGAGCATCACTGAACTTGGGTAGGACTTGGATGAAACCTGGTCGGATCTCCGCATTATGAGCGATGGTAGGCAGAACTATGCAGATGACGACCAAGTTCTCGAATCAAAGGAGCCGGCTCCGCTGCATTAGCCCTGATTAAGGCTCTGTTCTCTTCGTGGTTGGCAGGAGGCTCTTGATTGTTACGTGGATTTGGATTGTCTGCCATGTTGAACAGCTGTGGAAGATTGAGGTCGCTTTCAGATTCGAAAGCCTCCTTAGCTTTTCGAGCAGCCTTTCTCAAACGGTGTATCCTTCTTTCTGGTTCGGGATCGTACACTAGCTTTTCTTCTGCAGAGGAACGGGTCATGTACCAGAATAATAAAAAATAAACAAAGTAAAAACACAAACTAAAAAGTAAGAGTAATCGCTGCTTAGAACCAATCCCTAGAAACGGCGCCAAAATTTGGTGCGTCGTTTTTCACCAAAAATAAATGTCCCGACAATCAGTCGGTAAGCCCTTACTGCAAAGCACAGCGGCGAGCAGGATCGTCTCCCAAGGGACTGGCGATAATTACTCCTTAATTCCAATCTGTATAACCAAACTTCAAACGGGGGTTTTAAGGTTTTTAAACTGAATTTAACGAAAGCAATAATTAAATTAAATAAACAAATACGCAGAGAACGGATTCTAACAGTTATTAAAGAGATATCCCGGATTCCAACCAACTCCACTCTAGCTCAATTAACCGATCCTTGATGCAAATATTAATTTAATCAACTCATGCAAACCAGTTATAGTTGCCGAAGACACTTACTGACACGACCTAATTTCTCTATAATTTCTCGATAACCAGGAAGACACTTCACCAATTATTTCCCTAATCGACTGACAACTGTAAGAGACACTCTATAGGTTTAATGAGCCGACAGCATTTAATTCTAGAGAAACCCGATTCAAATCTAACTGACTCTGACACAGGACAATTGAGACTCGACTGTTATTCCCCTGGCTCTGAAGAACCGTTTTACCACTAATTAAACTTAAACCACAATTACGGATGCCCGGTTTAATTGGCCACTAATTAATTCTGGATTACTAAATATTTGCAACTACCTAGTAAAACCAAAACAATTAAACGACACGAAAATTAAGAACAACAGATACATGCAATCGATTAAATGATAAAACAGTTAGATCTCATGATTTAGTTGGCTAGAGCTTCGTTAAGTTGTCACCTGAGATATGATCGAACTTAGCTGGAACTCATAATTGAACTGTATCGCATAGAATTCTTGGAAGTTTGAACACGATGAAGGAGAAAAGAAAGAAATATGAAACTGAATAAAATCACGTCTCTGGGCTCGCGTTCGTTCCCTGTTCTTAATTGTACGATTCTAATTAAAAGGGATCCTAATATATCTAATATCCATAAAAGAGTTTGTCTTAATAAGGAAACAAAAATCTAGATATATCTAAACAAGGTAAGTTGACCAAAAAGACTCCTTAGGGTTGTGGACTTCTTTGTAGCCGCCCCCAAGCAATCTCCGAGCTGTAATTCACGTCTGGGCCCACTAGAAATCTCAAAGCGTATGGATCAGCCCAGTTTCAATCGTCAAAGCCCACGAACTGCGCCCAGAGTTCCTTAACTCCTGCAGTATGCCCTTACTGACTGCAACTTCAAATCTCTTTACATCAAAATGCGCAGCTTTAGTCTAGAATCTCGGCTCCTACTTCACTATGAGGCTAGCTACCTGTATTCAATCCAAGAGACACTTCTTCCCACAAAATAGGGCAATAGGGTAATTACATAACAATAATGGACATGAAATAGACCCTAAAACTTAGGAAAATATGGTCCAATCAATGGTCTCTTGGTTTTGTAAGAAACATAATTCCATTTCGTTATCTACTGCCAAAGAAGAATATGTTGCGGCTGGAAGTTGGTGTACACAACTTTTATGGATGAAGCATGTGCTGGTTGATTATGGTGTGCCACAGTTTGTTCTTACCATACTCTGTGACAATATGAGAGACATAAATAGTTAAAAGAATTCAGTTCAGCACACTTGGACGAAACATATAAATATCCGCCATCACTTCATTCGTGAACTGGTTGAAGATGAATCTTTTGTGATCGAGTATGTTGGAACAGATGCCCAATTCGCGGATATTTTCACTAAGGCACATGATAATAGAAGATTTAAAACACATAGATCCTCATCGGATCTTTGTGTTCTCTGAACTTCTCCTTTGCGAGAAGTATCTGTGTACAGTCTTGGTCAGTGATGTATGTACAGAGATTGTAAAATGACCAAGTGTTTTATGGTCTTTGCAAGTGTGTGCCTCCATATGTGCTTGACAGAAAGAAGTACAGTTTGTAGCAGTTACTTTTTAGCTGCAATGGCTAGTGGGCCCTCGAGTTTCTCGCCCAGCTTCTACTTCTCGAGGGCGTGCTGAGTAGATTTCATAAGGGAAGTGATCCCTAATTTTGAAAGGCTCTTGAAGAAATTTTAAAATCACTTGTGTTCTCCACATCTGTTCTCACTGCCGTCATTCCCAGCAGTGATGTTATGTCTGCAGCTCGTAGAAGTCTCTGCATCTGTGCCCTGCGATGCTCCTGAAGTGTTTGCGACTCTGTCTGAGTCAGTTTCTGTGACAGATCCGGAACCCTCACCTAAATTTAGGATGTTTGATGTTCTTTCCTCATCTCCGGTTGTGAAAGGAGAATTGAAGTTGATGACATTAAGGAGAATGATAATGCTGTTGAGAAAAATGATTCCTCACCTGATGCTGAATCTGTTCTACCTCTTTTAGAACAAGGAGGGATGTTTTCCAAGTCTCGTGGTGTGAAACGCAAAAATTGCTCGATGAACCAGAGGAATCCCCTTCTGCCTCTGAGCACCATGTTGATTCTGCTGATGCTAAGCAGAACTCTGATAAAGATGAGATTGATATCTCAATTCCAGACCTGAGCATGTCCAAGTCTGCTTATGAAGAATGCTAGAGCTCCATCCCATTCTGTTGAAGTGGTAGATGATGTTTCTGCGGATGTCTCAGACAGTTCCACTTCTGAAGATGAATCTCTTGATTCATGTTAGTTTTATCTGCTTTCCATCAAGGTCTTTCCAAGCTGGTGGTTGATCATTCTCTTGTTTCTGAATGATGGTTGGTTCAATCTGACGTTGAGGAAACTGGTGTGATGGAATTATTGCATGATTTATATTTGGATAAATCTCCATATGCTGCTCATTTGCTTATTGTTGTTGCTACTGGTCATCGTGTTACTCGGAGTCAGTCCGAGCAGATGTTGGGCTTGATCTCTGGACCTCACCGACCGTTGATGAATAAGGCTCGAGCTCCTTCTCCCTCTGATGATGATTCTGAAAATGTGCCAGAGGATATGCCTGACAGATTAGCTTATGAGTCTGAAGCCTACGACTCAATGCTCAATACTTCACAAGCTTACAGTGAAGATCTGATGTCTCTGCCGGTATTGTTCTTCTCTTGGTGTTGTGCCCATTCTGTCTCGGACAGTTTCTGTTTTGGACGAACGGTTACTTTTCAACGACTAGTAGTGCCTTGATTTTCGCACCACGATCGATTCCACTTCTCCACACCTAGCTGCGGAGTGATGTGTGAGGAATAAGTGAGTTAAGGAAATTTCCTTGTTAGAGTTTCCTAATTAAGGTCTTAACTTTATTTTTCAAAAGAGACAGAATCGTTGCAAAATTTCCAAGCCGTTCTCTCTCTGTGGTGTGTGTTTGAATCTTTGTTGTTCAAACTCTAATGGCGGACAAAGTTGTTTCTTCTAAGCCCTCTCAAGTGAAGAAACCCAGAATTTCTACTGAAGACTTGCGACGACAACTCGCGGAGCTTTCTCAACCAATTGTGTTTTCGTCTTCAATTGCCTCTGTCTATGTGAAGCCATCTGTTGCTTCCTTTGAAGCTATTGCTTCTGTGCTAACCTCTGTGGCACCTTCTGCTGATTTTCCGCCTCGATCTGTGTCTGAGACAGATCTCGTTGCTCAACCCTCTCCTAGGGTTTTTGAAGATCAATTCTCTCCGCCCATGGTGTCTGCGGAAATTGTGGATGCTTCAATTGCGGCTGTTGTTGAGAATGTTGGAGGAAATGAAGTCTCCATAGCTTCTGTTATTGATGATGTTTCCGCCGTTGCTATTGGCGAAGAACCTACCTCGATTGAAGAATTTGCCGCATCTCTTGATGCTCTGAAATTTGTTCAAGCGCCGTCTCTTTCTGCTGCTATTCCGGTGTTTAGTGGCACGCCCGTTGTCACGGTTCAAGTTCTTCTTGGCGAAGTATCACATGTTGCTGCTGCTGGAAACCTTGTTCATGATCAAGGTGATGATGATGTTGATATCTCCTTTCTCGATGAGGAGTCTCCTATTCCTGAGGATGAGTCTGTCCCTCCTCCAAAGGCTACCTCCTCCAAAACTCGCGGGTCCAAATGCAAGTTGGAGTTGCGTGATGATCCAGTCACTCTTCCAGTGTCTGATGATGAGATTGACACACCCATTGCCAAGTTGAAATTCAAAGTGTTGGCCAAGGTTGCTGGGAAAAAGGGTTCTTCTTCAAAATCACTCAAGAAAATTGATGCAAAGAAGGGATCTTCATCAAAACACCCTAAATCAGTGAAGCCTGCTGTGAAAAAGGCTGTGCGTAAGAAGTCTGAGGTTGTTCCTGCTCGCCGTATTACACGGAGTGTGTCTGAGCAGAGGATGGGGTTGATGTCGGGTCGTCGTCGCCCGCTGATGAAGCAAGCCAGAGCACCTTCTCCCTCTGATGAAGAACCAGAGGATGTCCCTGAGTCTGTGCCAGACAGATCAAATTCTGATTCTGAGGACTTTGATTCAAGTAAGTTTATCTCTGCCCTCCACCAAAATCAATTCAAGATTGTTGCTGGTCGCTCGTTGATTTCCGAGCGTTGTTTGGTTAAGTCTGACTTAAAGGGAACGGGTGTTGACTCGTTGTTGCATGATCTCCGGTTAGAGAAATTTGCCTTTTGTGCTCCTCCTTTTATTGCTACTGTTGTGCATGAATTTTATGCAAACTTGTTCAAGCGTATGCGTGATGCGCCCTATGAGCATGCTTTTTCTGTATTTGTGCGGGGTCATTGGATTGCTTTTTCCCCTGCTGTCATTAATGAGTTTTTGGGTCGTGAGAATCTTGTTGCTCCTGCGTCTGTGTTTGATCTGAATGAAGTTGTGTCGGAATTGACTGGAGGAAGTCGGGTGGTTTAGCCATCGGGGCGTGCGTTGTTGGCTTCTGATTTGAGTGTGAAGTACTCAATACTTCACAAGGTTGCTGTTAGGAATTGGTTGCCCAGTACTCATGATTCTACTGTTGGCAAGTCCATGGCCTTGTTGCTGTTCAAAGTAGGCACTCGGAGTGAGTTTAATCTTGGCCTGCTGATCTTTGAGAACGTCTTTGCTCATGCCGAATCAACTCGTAGCCAGCAACCTGTTGGATATCCTGGCTTAATCTTCAGCATCATCATGGCCCAGCATGATGTTGTTTCTGCAAATGATGTGTATGCGTCTGTTGCGCAGCCGCTGTCAATCAGCCATAAGTTGTTTTCGTCTCAGCATGCTCTGGATGTTCCTGCCCGCGATGCTGATGAAAGCTTGAGACCTGTGCCACCATCTGTCCCAGACAGATCTGCTACTTCTTTTGCTGTCACTTCTGTTTTCTTTGACAGGCATATCAAGTCTCTGGAGCGTGAAGTTGTGTTTCTGAGCAAGTCCATTCGGACTTTCAAGACCAGAAAACAGGAGTTGGAGGCCTTGTTGTTTGATCTTCGGGCCCGAGCCCTTGGCCTTGCCTCGCCGCTTGATGTGCCGAGTGCTTCCTCTATTCCTGCTGCTGATAAGCCGGCTGTTGCTGATGCCGATGATGATGATGCTGCTGCCTCCCCGGTCTGAAGTTTGGTGTTTGCCGTTTCTGGCAACAATTAAGGGGGAGAAGAATGTTGGTGCACAAAGGCCACGGTTGGAAGAAAGATGGTCTTTTGCTGATGCTGCTATGATGAGCGTATGCTCATTCTTTTATACTTGATGTTTTCTGAACAAACAATTTATTGGGGATGCTGTTTTACCCCACTTTATTTTTTGTTGGTCTGTACTTTATTTTTGATCAACTGACAATGCAGTTCTACACTGCGAAACAATGCTCTGATCATGATGAAGGCACTTCCAGTTCAGATTCAGGGGGAGTGTGGTTGTAACTGTCTCTGACAGTTTTTGAATATATCACTCATTTTGATATATTGTTGATCTGCGAAGTTTATTCAAGTGTTGTGCAGATTGTGATGATAATTTCCGACCATAAACGCCAAAGGGGGAGATTGTTAGTGCTATCGTCATGCACTAAGTTTTGTGTTGTTGAATTGGCGAGATATGTTCGACAATGTGTGCCTGGGTATGTCCCACGAAGATTTGTTTTCCGCTGTGCAAGAAAAGAAAGAACAGTTAGCGAACTGTTCCAGAGTATGTCCCAGACAGAACCAGGGACACTCTATTTATGGCAGTTTCCATGTTGGAAAGATCTTGCGCCGAACGAGTTTGGAAGGTCAAGATTAATTCGTTTTACTGCCTTGTGGTGTAGATCCAGTGCTGAATTAACCCCTCTACACATGGAGAGTATCTACACACGTATGGAAGGCCACAAGCCACAATCCACATACCATATTGGCGGCGGATGGAGATGGACGCCTATATGAAGACCGAATTGATGAGAAATCGATACCACTGATATTTTGTTTAGATTCTGGTGTTAGAATCAGTTTGTGGTCGTTTTTGTAACTAGTAGTTGTTCATTAAAACGTTCAACGTGATAGACTAGTTTTGAGTGTTTATGAGTGAAACACGTGAGGGGATTTTTATTCCAGTTTTATACGCAATCTCGGGAGAGATTGTAAGTTGAAGTCGTGGGTAGCTAGAGAGAGTCTAGTGTCACGGTTGTGAGGGGATCTTACAACTTTCGGCTAGTGAAAGAGTTCGAGGAGAAGAACGGGCGACATAAGGCAGGAGGCTTGTATGTGTAAGATCCTTAATACACTCTTCGAAGGAGTACCAGTCGAATCTTCAAGTTTGGGAGCAATCCCCCCAGAGTAGGTTGGTTGAACCGAACTGGGTTATCATCTCGTGCGTTTTTACTGCTTTGTTATTTTATGTTCTTGCATCTGTCCCACACATATCACAGAACAGTTTTTAAGTAGTTAACCAAAAAAAAACGTTTAAGCACGGATTACTATTTTCCAATATCGACCTTAAATAAAGCACCATTTCCATTTCTATACTTAAATCGATTATTGAATAATCCACCAAACTCTAAGATTACTATGATATTTCTAAACCCTTATAGATATCCTTGGCAAGTTGTAATGTCTCTTCTCCAAACTTAAAAGAACTACTCCTCCATGATAAAAACTTATTCGTCATCATTTGCATAAATTAAATTCATCTATATATAGAATCCTTAAAACAACTTTATTCCATCTTCAGTACTTTTATTATAGCTAATAGCCTAAAACGCCATCTAATTAGAGGTACTTAATACGAGCATACTAGGTAGGGTACTTAGTGAAATCTTATTACTCGCAATTCATTATAAATGCACGGGTGTTCCCTCTTTCTTTTGTATTTTCTTCTCTTCTCATGTTTCCTCCTCTTTCGATATTTCCTCTCCTCTCCAGTTTTCCTCCTCTTTCAACGTTTACTCTCCTCTCCTAATTTTCTCCTCTTTCAACATTTCTAATCATTACATTTCTAGGACATTGGGGAGCCTCATGTCCAGCTTGGTGGCATCGAAAATAAATATTCATACCATAAAAAAATTCAATATAAGAATAATGTTAATCAACGTCCAAAGCAACTCAGGTTAGGACCTATACATAAGAACTATGGCTTAATAACATAATAATGTTATAAATATATACTATAACGTAAATTAAGGATTTAGGGAACGAGTCCCTAAAATAAGAGTGTAACCTGACGTCGCTTAAATGTCGAACGGGTGATTTTAGCTTAAAAATATACCGGAGTCCTTGATCATGTAAATAAATGCCTTCAATTCATAGAGAAAAATTATAATACTTAATTTAAGATTTAAAGGATCATAAAATAATATAGAAATATTGATTTATTATATCAAACACTTATTTCAATTTTAATCTAAATTAAGCAAAATTGTCAAATTTAAAATAAAGTAAAAATATAATATAATTTTGTAGCCAAGAGAACTTGAACACTTGACCAATAACATAAGTGAAATAATAAGCACTTAACCACTAGACTTGAAGGTCTCGGTGGGGATGGTCTAGTGGTGAAGTGAGGTTGCTTGGAGACCAAAGGTCACGGGTTCGAATCTGCTCAATACCACAGGTCAGGTGCGTGCGTAAAAAAAATAGATAAAAAAAACCCACTAGGCTAGAAGAATTTATGCAATATTAATAAAACTGCTTTAATTAAATACACTCATTAATGCTTGAGTAAAAAGAGAATTATAAAATGCATCAAAGTGGCTTAAACCTTACACCTCAGGCATAGAAACTGAACTCTCACCATTAGACTAAACAACATCTTACTATCACCATTAGACTAAACAACATCTTCAAAAATTATTTAGTAGTTTTAATTAAATGAAGTTTATAATTATCTTAGAATAAAAATAAATAAAATCACCATTAGACTAAACAACATCTTCAAAAATTGTTTAGTAGTTTTAATTAAATGAAGGTCATAATTATCTAGGAATAAAAATAAATAATATGCATTCCAGAGAGTTTTGAACCTTAGACCTATCATAATAAAATGTAGAATATAAACATTGGGCCAAAGGCCATTTTCGAAAATTATAATAGATTTATATAGGGATGAATTTATATATAGGCGATTTTAAATATAAAATGGGGTGGTTGGACAAGATTTAAATGTAGAGAGTTATTTTGGCAATGTGTTCTTATTTTACCCAAACCCCATGTAGTGGCCTATTGAATCTAATTTTTTATCTAAAAAGTTATGACACAAGAATAAGATAAGTTTTGACTTCAATTCAACTACCATGGAGGAATATCATTATTAGGGTTGAGAAATTTTAAAAGAAGTCTCTTTGGCAAAAGAACAACCCCCTCTCTCATCAAAGCCATTTTATTTCTTTTTCTCTCATCTATTTTCTCTCATCTCCTAAAAAAATTGAAATCGTGAATTAAAGAAGAAGAAACACATTTTAATTAATTGTAGCATATTGTAAATTAATCATAAGGATATGCTAACCATTTTATTGTAAATTGTAAAAAAATATATAAATATATATATATATATAGCATATGCTAACCATAAGAATAATCTAGGGAAGAAAACGGACTCTTCTAGATCACATTTTTAGGTGATATGTGCCCATTGAGTGTGGTAGAAATACCCTTAGAACATTTTCGTATTTAATTTAGAACCCTAGATATGTACTTAATTTGATTAATTAGAATTTATTTACTAAGTGTAATAGATTTATTGTGATAAATACATATGCCAAAAAAAGAATATTTATATGGATATATGTATAACAATTATTTATTTATTCATATATATCAAATAAGAAAAATAATATATACTATTACGTGTATATATATATATATATATTTATATATAAGTATATGTGTAGTGGGATTGTCATTGATTTTTCTTCTCATACGTGGCATAAGTCTAGTTATGTCATCAAATTGATGTGTCAAATTAACAATTTAGCTAGTGATGACTCATGATTATTTTAAATATTTTATTATAACCCTAATGCCCTTAAAAGTTATTTACAACAAACTTTAGTAAGAAAAGAAAAAAAAATTACAGAAAACCACAAATTAGATATCTCAATCCTTAATCGACCAAGCCACAAATAATCTCCTACATTTAACTATTAGTTTTATTTTATGGAATATGAATGTAATCTCTATTTGTATTCAAATATAAAATAATAACACTAATATATTAATACAATTGAATACAACATTTAATTATCCAATTCTACTTAAATTTCGTATTCAATTTATTTATTAATTTTTAGTGCTAATCATGAATGATGTATTATAAAATATCTAATCACCATTAATTTTTTATTAACTGAAAAACCGTACATATTCTAAAAGTTTGAAATTGTTTAAATTTATAATATTTCCTAAATAATATATTTTCTCTATTATATGTAAAAATTTCTTTTAGAATTATGTAACTTACAACCCTATTGTGTAAATTTTTAATTAATTCTGCTATGCTTTAATAATTTTAAATTGACCATATAAAATAATGGTATAAACTGTAAAAATTAGTATAGTACAGTAACATAAGTTAAACTAAAAGAAAGCTTAGGAATTGAGTTTTGATAGGAGTTCTTTAGTTAAACTAAGCGAAGATTGGTTATTGTAGGCTTGGAAGAAGTAAAAGAACCTGAGCTAGACCAGCCAAGAATCTGAAAGCTTATCTGTGTTACAGAGTTTTATCCAGGTGGGCTATACTATATCTTTTCAAATTGTATCTTTCGAGTTATTAATCTCTGCTTTGCTAAAATTGCATATGTGACTATCTGTGTTAAAAATTTACGTGCTACTGTATGTTGTCGGAGTCTCATAAACCAGCGTTGTGTCACTGTGAGTAGCTACAGTATGCATGCATTGTTTGTCCTGCCCTACTCCTTGTCGGTGAGACTAAAATGAAACACTTATTGGTTATACTAATTGAGTATACTATGGCCATACTCAACTTTATGCGCTGGTGATATAGTTCGGGTTGTGGGCAGTGACGGGTTATACTCTTAAGCACTTCACGATAAAATATTTTGGTGAACTTAGTTTGCTTCCAACTTTTAAAACCTCCTAAGCTTCACTACCTGCATGAACACAGATACATTACTTTAACAAAATGATTTGCATAACTTGAATTGTGAAAACTTGCCCACTGAGTGCATTAGTACTCAGCCCAAATATTTTCAAACATTTTTAGGTTAGTAGGCTAGTGCGTGGACGTGACAATGCTGAGACATGGGCTTTTATTATTTACCTATTTTTCACAGTCTCTTTTTGTTAAGTATGCTATTAATAATGGAGCTTCCGCACTTGTAATATTCCTTTATTAAACGCTAAGAACTCTAGTCTTAGTGTTATGGATAAGTATATGTTATATTATTAAGCATGTTTGGTTGTTCTGAGTCTTCTGTTGAGTTCTCATTGATCAGGTTACCCCTTTTCTTTCCCTCTTCTTAATTCCAACCCTCGTGGCGTCTATTTCCACGGTCTTTCGGGATCGGGGCGCTACAAAGTGGTACCAAAGCCAGGTTTGCAACTCTGCAGACCTGCTGGGTCAACTTATTTTATTTTTCATTAAATTCCCATGTGATATTATATAAGCCCTCAGCTTGTCACTCACGCAACAGCCAAAAGGTACGCATGTTTTTATGCGGATTATAGTTTTTAAAAGTTTACATTATTTGTTGAAATGTTAAGATTGTCTGAAAACGAAAGATTAGGATTCACCATAATGATGGGAATTCCTCGGAAGATTGATTTTATGCTGATTGTATACTCTGATTAACTACGCTGATTGCGTACTCTGTTGCTATTTTGATAGCATACTGGTTTTGAAATATGCCTGTGAGCATATTGGTTTCTGTCTAAATACTATGTTGATTACATAATTATACGAACTTATTTATCTATGCCTTGTGCATACTTGTGATGTTGGGAATATGCAGAATGCATACTTTGCACTGTGATAGCCAAAAAGTGTTTGTATTATATATACTCTGAAATGAGTACGAGAACTTGAAAGCTTGATAACGTAAGATTAACTTAGCCTATAGTTGCTGAACTTAGGCTGAACTTGTAAACACTTACTAGATTGCTAAGAACATAGTTTGACTGAGGAGGTGTTTCATTTTGATGACTGAACATAAACTTATGGCTCAGAAGAACTGCCACACGTACATCACCATTGATGAGCAGATTACGAGATTATATACGTATACCAAGAAAGGGATCAATTCGGTGCTCGAGTTCATTGGGAAAATAAATTACTCTACGGGGATAAACATTTGGTCAAAAGAAGTTTTGGAAATTGAGGTTGTGTTGAAGTTAACCAACAGTTTTCCGTGGTGCTAGAAAGATAGACATATTAAGCAATGACGTATAAAAAAAATATGTAGCTTAACTATCTATACAGAGATTGAAAATTTTCATGGGTAGATATACTAGACAGTGATGGGTGCTACACATAGGGTTCAATATCAGAATTATCACTTGAGCAAGATATCGAGGTAGACCGATCACCACCTTTTATCACTACTTATGGAGATGTGATTATAAAGTTTACTCAACAAACGATAATGAGTCAATGGAAGACTTTGGCACCATCATTTGAAGTTGATGCCGATGCATTTTGCATGCGTTGTGTTTGAACTTTATTATTGGAAGCCGTTGATTAATGAGCAGATGGACGATGTTGTTGGGTCAATTTTGATAATTTGTTGTTAGATCAACTTGGTACCTTTTGTAGATCTACAATGTTGTCTTCTCTTGATATGTTTATCCCAATGTCACGTGCAAGAAGAGATTGAAATCTACCACCCTGGGGAACTAAGGAGATAGCATGTGCTATGAATAGAAAAAAAAAGTAAGAAATACTCGAATATTTTTATAGTGGAACAAGAGATTTTTGTCGACTGATATACCATACCAATCAAGATAGAGATGGAGTCAAAGAAGCTAGCTTAGCTATACATACGAGTGATGATGCATCTATGTGGAATACTTATCTCGGTCATGACGAATCGAGAAACCTAATTCACATTAACATTCAGTTAGAAAACTATGGATACAAAATTGAGCTTCACACGTAAACAAATGGCTAAATCAAACGAGCGATACAAAATAAGAAATACAGGCTTCAAGGAGTCATCTTAGATGAGAACACAAGCTGGAAAATGTTCTACAATTATCTATAGACAATGAGAAAAGCGCAGTGGAAATAAAGGATGCATGATGTGTTACATGCATCGATCCTGATGAAGTATGTGTTTGACCCGGACCATATGCTCAAGAACGGCGAGTTGATCTTATGTGTACATATAACATATGATAGGAGCCTCGCTAGATAGAACCGTCAAGATCAAGCAACACAGGAACTTGGAAACAAGGTGTGATGATGTCTTAATGTTATGGGTTGACACAAGACTTTCACGAATAAGTCATTCTGATAGGTGCTCTAAGTGTATTATTTTTACTTGTTTACCTAGCTTCTGTGCATCCCTGCACACTTTGATCGAGTATTTTGATTGAGCGTTGTTTCTTTGATAGTTAAGGAGATGAATCCCTGCTTCTTTTAAACTATTTCTCATTACCTTTAGTCTCGATCTATGAATGGGTCTTATTTGTTTACCTGTTCATTTCTATAACTTTCAATCGTCCTATGAAGGAGTCTAGTTGTTATTTGTTTGTTCCGTCCTATGAAGAGGACTTAGTTGATTTTCTTTTGGCCTATAAAGAGGTCCATTATATTGTTGATATCTGTTTATTTCTTTCTTCATCTATAAATGAGCGTCTTGATTCATTTTAGGTTTTATTTCCTTTTTATAAACCATTATTAGATGGAGATTTGCTCTAGCTACAAAATTTATGCTGCTTGACTTTCCAAAAGGCATAATCAACTCTTGTATCTATAGACTTTCTATCATACTATTCTTGATTCCTTTCTATTGATTTATGTCCCCGAATTCATTTCTCTTTTTAATTAACACCCTATCCCTCATTTATTACATCTTTTCGGGATTAGGTCATTACACCAAACAAAGTCGAAGCCATTAATAATTGGTCTCAACCAACAAATCCTTTAGAAGTACATAGTTTTCTAAATCTTATAGGAGACTATCGTAGATTTATTGAAGAATTCTCAAAGATAGCCTCTTCTATAATACAACTATTTAGGAAAGGCGCAGTCTTTAAGTGTACATTAGCTAGTAAACAGAGATTTCAAGAGTGTAAGAAAAAGTTGACAATGACTCCTGATGTTGACTCAATTCTACTCTTAAAATCATGTCATCTTCTAAATCTCTCTCGATCACCTATCTTGTTTCTCGTGACTAGACATTTCTATGAATCTTTTCCATTCATCATTTGGACGTTTATTGAATCTTGTGCGTCCTAATTATTGAAAGACCATCCTCTTATCCTTAAAACTCTACCATTTTATTCTAAACTCTGAAGTTGATTTCATTTTTGACTAGGAGTCACAAATCTTTTCATTATCATGCGGTCACTGATTTCATTAAAAACGGAATTCGCTTGACCTTCCAACGGAATTTCATTCGTTTTCTATTATAACCATATACCATATATTAAAATACATCACAAATTGATTGCCACCACTCAATCTTATCTTGCTCTATGTGTCACCTCACATGTTAAGGGTGGGGGCAGCTGAACATCCTCAACCATGAAAATAATGAGCAAACATAATGAAGCATCATTCATTTATCTTCTCTATCTATTATCTCGGCCCTCTTCTTCCCAAGAAGCCATTTTTCTTTCAATCTTTTGGGAATGAAACCAGTTGATAAAAATTCTGAAACTTTGTACACACATTTCTTTGTCATAATAGAACAAAATTTGTTTTGATGTTGTTTCCAACCGGCGCCTGAAAAGTTGAGAAAATTGGCCTAGAACCTCAGTGGTGTTGTCGGTCACCGAGTTGTGTTGCAGTCTCATTGCGACATCTTTTTCCATTAATTCAGCCATTTTTTCCCCAATTTACGTCATTGTAAACCTAGCATTTCAAGCTTTTATAACAAGTCTTGGATTGTCAATAAGATATCGTTTGATCCTCCGAATTCTAGCTATAATTTTTCCAAAAACCACACTCTTTTCTGGTATATTTCATCTATATTGAAAATGATATGTTTCTTAATCATTTTCAGTTGTTGTAGCTATTGTATTATTGAAACATTTGTTTCATCAAAATTCTTGTCTTCCATACTATGAAAAATTCTACTTTTGATTGAAAATCCGTTGAGTATCGACTTCGATTGAGCCCCAAACTTCTTGTTGATCAATATGTTCGGGTCAACAACAATAGTCGCCTTTCCAGTCAATTTTAGGTTAGGGGCATCAGAATCTTTCTCCGACTCTTTCTAACCATTTGTAGAACTTGAAAACATATTTCTAGTAGAATAATATGAAAAGAGAGATAGTAGCGTTTGTATAGAGATGTGTAGTATGTCATCAAGTGAAAGTCGCACATCAACAACCTTCAGGTTTATTGCAGCCGTTAGAAATTCCAGAGTGGTAATGGGAGTAAATAATGATGGATTTTATGATAGACATAACAAGATCAGTGAAAGAGAACTCAATAGTGTGGGTCATTGTGGATCGATTAAAGAAAGCAGCACATTTTGTGCCGATCAAAACAACAGCGGAGTTAAGCAAATTAGCACAAATTTATGTAAAAGAAATTGTTCGTTTACATTCGTAAGTAGAACGAATCTAAACTTCAGTATCACTTTTCCTTTCCAAACAGATGGCCAGTCAGAGAGAATGATACAAATTTTGAAAGATATGTCCGTAGAGTTGTGTTGGATGAAAATACTAGCTAGGAAAACATTTTATCCTTGGTAGAGTTTGTGTATAACAATAGTTAGGTCGCAAATATAAAGATGGCACCATATAAAGCTTTGTATGGTCGCAAATGCAGATCACCCCTGTATCGGGATGAAGTTGGTGAAAAGAAAATATTAGGTCCAGAGATTATACAGAGATTGTACAGACCACTACCGAGATAATCGACTGAATTCGAATGAGAATAAAAGAAGCACAAAGTAGATAGAAGGCTTATGCAAATAAACGCAGAATAGACCTATAATTTCAAGTTGGTGAAAAGGTCTTCTTAAAGGTATCTCCAACACGAGGTGTGGTGAGATTCGGAAAACAAGGCAAGTTGAAACCAAAAATTTATTGGCCTATTCGAGATACTAGAAAGAAATGGTGAGGTTGCTTACCGATTAGCTCTACCACCGGATCTGTCACAAGTTCATAATGTATACCACGTTTCAATACTCAGGAAATATGTGTTTGACCCAAAACACGTTATCAAAGAAAGTGAGTTAGTTCTACGTTTCGATATGACGTACAAGGAAAAACCCGATAAAATTCTTGATAGAACAGTTCAAGTCCTAAGACACAAGCAAATTCCATTGGTGTTTGTGCAATAGAATCATTATGATCGAACTGAAGCAACATGGGAACTAGAAAGCAGAGTGAGACATCAATATTCTGAGTTATTCGAAGGTACATGAATTTCGGGACGAAATTCTTTTAAGGAGGGAGGGGTGTAATACCCCAAAATTTTGTTATCTAAATTTAATTAGGAATATATATCCAATAGTTAGAATAAGTGAAATATCCAAAACTTTTTGGTATTTAAAAAAATATAAATATATATATATATATATAGGGATGGGATCTGGTGAGAACCGATCGCTAGGTGAGAACCGGGAACCGATCCCATCCGTCCATCCTGCAAAATCGACGCCCCAGATCCATCCAGATTTTCGATGGCATTTTTGTAATTATCGCGAAAATCTTCAATTCGCGCGTCTCATTAAGGGTAAAATCGGAACTGAACTCAGAAATTGCCCAGATTCAATTTTAGCATCCGACTTCGCACATTTTAGCCTCATGCATTTCTCATTATAGCATGTGTTGATAAATAAAAATGGAACGATGATTTCATTGGAATGAAATGCAATACACCCTATTTGGGGACAGTGAACCCTAATGGAAATCTCATAATTACTAGTTGGGATTAGGAACTTAATAAACCCTAATTGGGAACGGTGAACCCTAGTGGAAAATATCACATCAATTTTAGCCTACTACTTCGATAATTTTAGCATTATGCGATTCTCATTTTAGCCTCATGCGATTCTCATTTTAGCCTCAGAACAAAAGGGAAGAATTATTAAATTACTATATTACCCCTCCGTCCAGAAAGTTGCCGAAAATTACAGGAATGCTACCGCCCATCCACTTAAATCTGATTTAATCTGGACCGTCCAGATTGAGTCAAACAAGGGCTAGGATTGGTTTCTAGTTCCCACCTGGGGGAAGGGTTCTAATTTGATCCTTTCCCTATATATATATATATATATATATATATATATATGCTAACCATAAGGATAATCTAGGGAAGAAAACGGACTCTTCTAGTTCACATTTTTAGGTGATATGTGCCCATTGAGTGTGTTAGAAATACCCTAAGAACATTTTCGTATTTAATTTAGAACCCTAGATATGTACTTAATTTGATTAATTAGAATTTATTTACTAAGTGTAATAGATTTATTGTGAGAAATACATATGCAAAAAAAAAAGAATATATATATATATATGTATATCAATTATTTATTTATTCATATATATCAAATAAGAAAAATAATATATACTATTACGTATATATATATATATATATATATATATATATTTATATATAAGTATATGTATAGTGGGATTGTCATTGATTTTTCTTCTCATACGTGGCATAAGTCTAGTTATGTGATCAAATTGATGTGTCAAATTAATGATTTAGCTAGTGACGACTCATGATTATTTTAAATATTTTATTATAACCTTAATGCCCTTAAAAGTTATTTACAACAAACTTTAGTAAGAATGTAATCTCTATTTGTATTCAAATATAAAATAATAACACTAATATATTAATACAATTGAATACAACATTTAATTATCCAATTCTACTGAAATTTCGTATTTAATTTATTTATTTATTTTTAGTGCTAATCATGAATGATGTATTATAAAATATCTAATCACCATTAATTTTTTATTAACTGAAGAACCGTACATATTCTAAAAGTTTGAAATTGTTTAAATTTATAATATTTCCTAAATAATATATTTTCTCTAGTATATGTAAAAATTTCTTTTAGAATTACGTAACTTACAACCCTATTGTGTAAATTTTTAATTAATTTTGTTATACTTTAATAATTTTAAATTGGCCATATAAAATAATGGTATTAACTGGGAAAATTAGTATAGTATAGTAACATAAGCTAAACTAAAAGAAACCTTAGGAATTGAGTTTTGATAGGAGTTCTTTAGTTAAACTAAGCGAAGATTGGTTATTGTAGGCTCGGAAGAAGTAAAAGAACCTGAGCTAGACCAACCCAGAATCTGAAAGCTTATCTATGTTACGGAGTTTTATCCAGGTGGGCTATACTATATCTTTTCAAATTGTATCTTTCGAGTTATTAAGCTCTTCTTTGCTAAAATTGCATATGTGACTATCTGTGTTAAAAATTTACGTGCTACTGTATGTTGTCGGAGTGTCATAAACCAGCGATGTGTCACTGTGAGTAGCTACAGTATGCATGCATTGTTTGTCCTGCCCTACTCCTTGTCGGTGAGACTAAAATGAAACACTTATTGGTTATACTCATTGAGTATACTATGGCCATACTCAACTTTATGCGCTGGTGATGTAGTTCGGGTTGCGGGCAGTGACGGGTTATACTCTTAAGCGCTTCACGATAAAATATTTTGGTGAACTTAGGTTGCTTCCAACTTTTAAAACCTCCTAAGCTTCACTACCTGCATGAACACAGATAGATTACTTTAACAAAATGATTTGCATAACTTGAATTGTGAAAACTTGCCCACTGAGTGCATTAGTACTTAGCCCAAATATTTTCAGACATGGGCTTTTGTTATTTACCTATTTCTCACAATCTCTTTTTGTTAAGTATGCTGTTAATAATGGAGCTTCCTCACTTATAATATTCCTTTGTTAAACGCTAAGAACTCTAGTCTTAGTATTATGGATAAGTATATGTTATATTATTAAGCATGTTTGGTTGTTTTGAGTCTTCTGTTGAGTTCTCATTGATCAGGTTACCCATTTTCTTTCCCACTTCTTAATTCCAACCCCCGTGACATCCATTTTCACGGTCTTTCGGGATCGGGGCGCCACAGTAGCACTTAAAGATTTAATTGTAGCACTTTGGAAACTAATCGTAGCACATTTTAATTAATTATATCATATTATAAATTAATCATAACACATGTTAAACTAATCATAGCACTTAAAGATTTTATCATAGAAATGGAAAAATTAATCATAGCTCACCAAATACTAATCGTATCCCTTAGAAAAATAATCATAGCCTTAAAAATAATTATAAAAATTAATCGTAGCACTTTGAAAAATTAATCATAGCACTTTTAATTAACTTACGATTAATAGATTAATTTTAATAATTAGTTATTCAAAGTAATCGTAAGTGGTTACGATAAAAAAAAAAAAGAAAATCAATTTAATAATGAGTGGTTACGATTCAAATGTAATGATAAATGATTCAAATTTTAATATAATCATAATGATTCAAATGTAATCATGAGTGATTCAGATTTTAATGTAATCATAAATGATTAAAAAAAATCAATGTAATCATAAGTGATTCAAAATAATTTATTAAATTTTACGATTATAAAATGGCTACGATTAAACATTATAAACATATAAAAATGGATACCTACGCTTACTATTATTTGCTCTAATTGCTGAATTTAAAAATGGCTATGATTAAACATACAAGGAATATAAAATGAGTTTACGATTAAATTTGAAAATTAATCGTAGACCATTTTCAAATTGTTACAATTATAATTAATCGTAGGCCATTTTAATCATAGTCATTTTAAATGTAACATGACTAATGTTTCATTTTATTATACTAATATAACTAATCGTAGCCATTTTAAATGTAACATATGTTACATTTGATTAATCGTAGCCATTTTAAATGTAACATAACTAATCATAGGTTGCTTCAAGAATTCATAATTAAGAATCAATTTGATTATACTATAGTATATAAATTCTTTCGAAAATTCATAATTGATAATCAATTTGATTATACTATAATGTATAGATTGTCTCACGAATTTATAATCGAGAATCAATTTGATTATACTATAGTGTATATGTTGTTTCGGGAATTCATAATCGATAATCAATTTGATTATACTATGGTGTATATGTTATATCGGGATTTCATTTGTGAGAATCACTTTAATTATACTATAATATATAAGTTGTTTCGAGAATTCATAATCGATAATCAATTTGATTATACTTGTAATACCCCAAAATTTTGCTATCCAAATTTAATGAGGAAAATAAATATATATTCAGATTAAGCCCAACACTATTTTTATTTTTATAGTTCAAATACCTAAGTGTAACCATTTTAACATTGAGGCCCAATTTATGGGCTTTTTAGCCCCTTTCACGTTTTAATTTTTTTTTTGAGACCTATAGTTATCGGGACAAGACAAACAAATACGTTAGACGATAGTGCTCGTTGATACGAAACCATAGAACTTGATTTCACCTTAGATGGAATTCATTTAACCAAGTTATGAATTAATTTATCATTTAATTAGATTTTAGGGTTTATTTTAGTAAGTGATATAAATACCCCCTTATCCCCTTTCCAGCTCATTTTTTGGGGATTCATTTCTAGGTGATCCCCATTTCCCCTCTCTCCTCTCTCCCTCTCGCCTCCCCCTCTCCTTCGGCGCCGGCGCCGCCTTCACTGTCGGCCGGATTTTTTCCGACGATTTTATTTTTAACATGCATTTACATTTTCGGACTCCCCTTCTTCTCCTCTTTCTTTTTCTTTGATTTATTTGAAGAGATTTTGAGATTTAGGCTTCTGATTTTCGAATCTAAAAATGGGTTGAACCCTAACTGTAATACCTCGAAATATTTTAGAAGATTTTATTCAACTTATGTTACCCTCTGGTAAGTTAGAAAATAAGTTGGGTCCTTAAATGACTCAAATAAAGGAAAATCGCAGCCAGAGAAATCTGTTAAATCTAATTTGGTCAAAAATTGCCTTAAAATAATGTTATGATATTTTTCTCGGGTTGATAGAAAATGTTTCAAGAATCATGCCAACCTTTCAAATTTCAAATTTCGAGTTCAAATGAACTCTTGGTACAACTTTAAGTTGAAAAATAATAAATTTAATAGAAAAAGGCACATCCGTCATTATCCAATTTCTTTTTCAAAAGATTATCTTATTCATAATTATCCTATTCTTTTTCCATTATTATCCTCTTTCTTTTATTCGTTATTATCCTATTTATTTTTCCTCTATAAATAGGAGCTTAAGGTTTCATTTTTCATTCATTTTGAAAATCGAAATGCCGAGCAGCTTCCAGAGAATGTACAACTCTAGTTTCCTATTTCAATTCTGAAATAGTCATTTTGAAGGTGTCAACGCGTAGATCACGAATACATGATTGAAATGATGACACGAAGGATGATCACGATGGAAAATCATCGTGATCGCTGCCAATTCCTCGGAGAAGGTACTTTCTCCGATTCTGGTCATTCGGACCGATGAATTTAGAAATTTCAAGTTCTAAATATGCTTATATTTCGATTATCTTTAATTCTACCGATTCCGATTTTTGATGTTGTGAGTTTTCGGTATTTTTTCCCGTTTTCATTTTATATAAATCTCAGATCTACTCTTCCTGGATAGTCGTATTAGAAATCTTCTTTTTATAAATAGCCTTTGATCATTTGGATCTTGTAGTTAACCGGAATAGATTTTTGATTTCTCGTCGTTTGAAATCCGAATCCGAATATTATATTATAAATATGTCAGTTTCGAATTTATGATCTAGCCGTCTGATCTTTGATCTGATTACACCATTAAATTCCTTATTTTCTGCACTATCAAAAATTGTACTTTTGAGCGAAAATCCAACGAGTATCGATCTCAATCGAGACCGATACATTTCAGCTAAAATCTGTGAGTTTTTGTCCCGTTTCACCCATTTTGGGTCGTCAAATCGAAAAAGTTTCTTCTCAAAAGTTGCTCGAAATAATATTTCCTATGCTCCCGTCGAATTTCGTAATTTTCGGATGAGTTTTGAATAATATCGATTATTTAATATAAGCAGTTATTTTTATACTGGAGTCATGTGTTATCGAAAAATTCTAAAACTCTCAAACTATAGTCTTGGCATATATAGGATGGTCCTTGAATATTTTCATAATTTTTGAACGGTTAGAAAGTGCCGTGGCACAAATCTGATAAAAATCGATTAAAATGACAAGTTTTGGAAAGAGACCTCTGTCAAATCAGTTGATCCCAGTAAAGCAAGAATAACGTTTTAGAATTTATTTCCTTCTTCGTCGAAATTATTTGAGATCTCTAGAGTTGCGCAATCTATTTTAGAATAGAATAGAATTAATAATAGTTCTGTTTATAGTAGATTAATTCCTGAAAATATAGCGATTATCCTGAGTTGAAGTTTACCTTCTGTAGTACCAGCTGAGCTAGAGAAAGAGTATCAGGGTTGATTCTTCAGGAGTTAGCTTTTCAGAATCCTGAGAAAGGTGGGCTATTATATCTTTGCAAATTGTATCTTTCGAGTTATTAAGCTCTGCTTTGTTAAAATTTGCATATGTGACTATCTGTGTTAAATATTTACGTGCTACTGTATGTTGTCGGAGTCTCATATACCAGCGCTGTGTCAATGTGAGTAGCTACAGTATGCATGCATTGTTTGTCCTGCCCTACTCCTTGTCGGTGAGACTAAAATGAAACACTTATTGGTTATACTCATTGGGTATATTATGGCCATACTCAACTTTATGCGCTGGTGATGTAGTTCGGGTTGCGGGCAGTGACGGGTTATACTCTTAAGCGCTTCACGATAAAATGTTTTGGTGAACTTAGGTTGCTTTCAACTTTTAAACCTCCTAAGCTTCACTACCTGCATGAACACAGATAGATTACTTTAACAAAATGATTTGTATAACTTAAATTGTGAGAACTTGCCCACTGAGTGCATTAGTACTCAGCCCAAATCTTTACAAACATTTTCAGGTCAGCAAGCTGGAGCGTGGAGGTGACGAGGCTGAGATATGGGCTATTATGATTTACATATTTTTCCGTTGTCCCTTTTTGTTAGTATTCTGTTAAGAATTGAGCTTTCGCACTTATGGTATTCTTTTGCTAAATGCTAAGAACTTTGATCTTGGTATTTTGTTGATATGATTCTGCTTCTCTGATTCTGAACATTTGTTGACTTCCTAGTTAACATGTATCATATGCTTAGCTACATAATTATTCCAAGGGGAGGAAGTCCGTCTTTCGTTATGTCTATTTGATCATTCATTTTGGCCTATGGAAGGGCTTCATTTGTTCAGCATATTGGTGTCTGTTTCTTTGTCGACCTATGAATGAGTCTATTAATTGTTGGTATCTGGTTATTTGTTTCCGTTTGGCCTATGAAAGGGCTTATTGAATTGTTACAGCTTCCATTCTTCTCTTATAAGCCGTTATAAACGGGGATTCGCTCTAGTTACAGAGGTTATGCTGCCTAATTTTTTCGGAAGCCATAACCTATCTTTGGCATACTCGATTGTTAAATTTTATTCCAAACATTAATCCTTTTGGATTATCACCCCGTCGTTAATTAAATTACCCCATTTCTTTTCCGCTTCTTAATTCCCACCCCCGTGGCGTCCATTTCCACGGTCTTTCGGGACCGGGGCGCTACAAAGTGGTATCAGAGCAGGTTTGCAACTCTGCAGACCTGTTGGGTCATCTTTCATTTGGGAGTCGTAAATTCTTGTGTGATATTATATAAGCCCTCAGCTCGTCACTCACGCAACAGCTTAAAAGGTACGCATGTTTTTATGCAAATTTTAGTTTTTAAAAGTTTACATTATTTGTTGAAATGTTAAGTCTGTCTAAAAAGGAAAGATTAGGATTCGCCGTGTTGACGGGAATTCCTGGAAAGATTGATTATTATGCGGATAGCATACTCTGATTAACTACGCTGATTGCGTACTCTGTTGCTATGGTGATAGCATACTGGTTTTGAAATATGTCTGTGAGCATACTGGCTTCTGTCGAAAAACTATGTTGATTACATATATGTATGAACTTGTTTATATATGCCTTGTGCATACTTGTGATGTTGGGAACGTGCGGAATGCATACTGTAAACCTTGATAGCCGGAATGTGTTTATTGTTCATACTCTTAGATGAGTACAAGAACTTGAAAGTGGGAGAATGTAAGATTAACTTAGCCTATAGTTGCTGAACTTAGGCTGAATTTGTAAACACTAATGAGACTGTTGAGAACATAGTTTGACTGAGGAAACGTTTCATTTTGATGACTGAACATAAACTTATGGCTCAGAAGAACTGCCACACGTACATCACCATTGATGAGCGGATTACGAGATTTCATACGTATACTAAGAAAGAGATTGATTCGGTGTTCGAGTTTATTGGAGAAATAACTTACTCTATGGGAGTTAACATCTGGTTAGAAGAAATCTTTGAGATGGAGATTGTGTCAAGATTGACCAAGAATTTACGTTGTTGCTAGGAAGATGGACGATGATGCTGCTACAAACAAGGTTCAACATCAGAATTGTCACCTGAGCAAAATATTGAGGTAGATCGATCACTGTCTTTTATACCTCCATGTGGAGATGAGGTTATAAAGCTTTAACTTTGAACTAGAAGCAAAGAAACGAGTAATCGATTTATAGGCCAGTTATCAGATTGTAGATCTACTACACGTTCAAGAAATCCCTACGCAAGCTTTCAACCTAGGAGTCATGTTTAACGATCCTGTTGCGATTACAGGGAATAAAGATTCGTTCCTCCAAGAGAAAGCTCTTCACCTCAGTGGATGGCTAATCGAGGCCCTGGCGTGTTTCATTCCCAAGATTTGTAGCTTGTTTTAGATCAATTTTTAGAATGAGGGTAAAGATGGTCGTCACAATTGCAGCCAAATTAATTTAAAGATATGTTTATCGGTGTTCTACTCAGCTTTCATGAGAAGTTAAGTCAAACTATTTTGAGTATAGGAGGTATCATAGATCAAGTCGTTCTCTCGTATCCTTCCGATGGGTAGAAAATGATTCCCGAGACGTCGCTTTTCCAGCCAGTGCAAAGTCTAGCCGACTCGTGCTTTATCGTAGCAACCTCGTAAAAAAAATAAGATGGGTAAAGCTCAAGAAAGAAGGAAGGAGAACCCGAAGAATATCGTTAAGAAGATAGACCTAGTGTTCGATAGATTGAGAGTTTCATTATGATAGGAAGTTTTGATGAGTCTATTTATTCATTCTCGTATTGATAGAATCGATTTATTCATTCTCTTTTGAAATCGATTTATTCTCTTATTAATTGAATCAATTTCCCTTCAACAGCTTCATATCGTTTGAAATTCTCCATTTATACCACTTGCGATTCGTTGATTTTATCCTCTTGGATAATTTGAAATCTTTTGGATGATACTTCTTTGATCATCAAGAATCAGCAATGGCATTTACTTGTTAGGCTATGCTGACGCCTTTATGAAAATATTTCAGCACGGTTCTCAGTTCTTAAGCGTTGATTTTCTTTTGTTATTCTCATATATCTTTGTAAAATGTGAGAACCCTTCGAGTTATAAATCCTCTAAAAAGGTAATATTTTCGGTATAAATAACCTAGTGTTACCTCTCTTCCAACTGTTGTTAATCAGATAAAGTTCTCACTCAGAGGTGTTTGATTTATTTTAATCTCACTCATAGAACTTAAGTGTGAGTCTTCAAATAGAAGAGAGAGCTTATAGAAGTATTCATTTAAGTATATTGCCAGGAGAGCGAATGATAGTATTCCATAATGACGAATGGAACCGAAAAAAAAATCAGTTAGTGTTCTCCAAAGTCGAAAGTACATTTCTAAAGTAATTTCTCAGGTCGTAACATTTGAGATGATCAATGGATGTCAACAAGCAAGTTTCGAGCTTACAGTTAAAGTCTAGACATGCGATTCTTATTATGCATGCAAGCGAAGGTGATCACTAGCGGGAGCTAGACAATCGGATTACCACTTTAAAGAAAAGAGAAGAGTATAACAAGGAAAATAAGACTAATTTGCATCGGAAATACGATTCAAGCACGCTTCAAGAAGACGTGAACGTCGAATCTCAAGATTTTAAGGAAAGAGATAAAACACAGTTCGAACCTGATAGAATTGTAATCCAACCATCCAAGGGCGTGTTCATTCGAATCATGGGGAGATTATATGAAGTCGGTGCATCGTGATAGCTCTCACAAATGATAGAGAAAGATGGCGAACGTTAAGGCTTTCGGAAAGATAAATTTGCGTAGAAAAGAAGAGCGAGTATAGACTCTTCAAAGAAGTATTTGACCAAGAAGAAAGCGGAAAGAGGGATAAAGGTTGAGAATCAACCTAAAGAATAGGAAACCCATATCAGTTCTAGGTTGCAAGTACAAAAATTGAGGTTTTGAACCCTGAGGATGTACTTTGATACTTCTTCTCAAGATATGGAAATTTCGGGACGAAATTTATTTAAGGGGGGTAGAATGTAATACCTCGAAATATTTTAGAAGATTTTATTCAACTTATGTTACCCTCTGGTAAGTTAGAAAATAAGTTGGGTCCTTAAATGACTCAAATAAAGGAAAATCGCAGCCAGAGAAATCTGTTAAATCTAATTTGGTCAAAAATTGCCTTAAAATAATGTTATGATATTTTTCTCGGGTTGATAGAAAATGTTTCAAGAATCATGCCAACCTTTCAAATTTCAAATTTCGAGTTCAAATGAACTCTTGGTACAACTTTAAGTTGAAAAATAATAAATTTAATAGAAAAAGGCACATCCGTCATTATCCAATTTCTTTTTCAAAAGATTATCTTATTCATAATTATCCTATTCTTTTTCCATTATTATCCTCTTTCTTTTATTCGTTATTATCCTATTTATTTTTCCTCTATAAATAGGAGCTTAAGGTTTCATTTTTCATTCATTTTGAAAATCGAAATGCCGAGCAGCTTCCAGAGAATGTACAACTCTAGTTTCCTATTTCAATTCTGAAATAGTCATTTTGAAGGTGTCAACGCGTAGATCACGAATACATGATTGAAATGATGACACGAAGGATGATCACGATGGAAAATCATCGTGATCGCTGCCAATTCCTCGGAGAAGGTACTTTCTCCGATTCTGGTCATTCGGACCGATGAATTTAGAAATTTCAAGTTCTAAATATGCTTATATTTCGATTATCTTTAATTCTACCGATTCCGATTTTTGATGTTGTGAGTTTTCGGTATTTTTTCCCGTTTTCATTTTATATAAATCTCAGATCTACTCTTCCTGGATAGTCGTATTAGAAATCTTCTTTTTATAAATAGCCTTTGATCATTTGGATCTTGTAGTTAACCGGAATAGATTTTTGATTTCTCGTCGTTTGAAATCCGAATCCGAATATTATATTATAAATATGTCAGTTTCGAATTTATGATCTAGCCGTCTGATCTTTGATCTGATTACACCATTAAATTCCTTATTTTCTGCACTATCAAAAATTGTACTTTTGAGCGAAAATCCAACGAGTATCGATCTCAATCGAGACCGATACATTTCAGCTAAAATCTGTGAGTTTTTGTCCCGTTTCACCCATTTTGGGTCGTCAAATCGAAAAAGTTTCTTCTCAAAAGTTGCTCGAAATAATATTTCCTATGCTCCCGTCGAATTTCGTAATTTTCGGATGAGTTTTGAATAATATCGATTATTTAATATAAGCAGTTATTTTTATACTGGAGTCATGTGTTATCGAAAAATTCTAAAACTCTCAAACTATAGTCTTGGCATATATAGGATGGTCCTTGAATATTTTCATAATTTTTGAACGGTTAGAAAGTGCCGTGGCACAAATCTGATAAAAATCGATTAAAATGACAAGTTTTGGAAAGAGACCTCTGTCAAATCAGTTGATCCCAGTAAAGCAAGAATAACGTTTTAGAATTTATTTCCTTCTTCGTCGAAATTATTTGAGATCTCTAGAGTTGCGCAATCTATTTTAGAATAGAATAGAATTAATAATAGTTCTGTTTATAGTAGATTAATTCCTGAAAATATAGCGATTATCCTGAGTTGAAGTTTACCTTCTGTAGTACCAGCTGAGCTAGAGAAAGAGTATCAGGGTTGATTCTTCAGGAGTTAGCTTTTCAGAATCCTGAGAAAGGTGGGCTATTATATCTTTGCAAATTGTATCTTTCGAGTTATTAAGCTCTGCTTTGTTAAAATTTGCATATGTGACTATCTGTGTTAAATATTTACGTGCTACTGTATGTTGTCGGAGTCTCATATACCAGCGCTGTGTCAATGTGAGTAGCTACAGTATGCATGCATTGTTTGTCCTGCCCTACTCCTTGTCGGTGAGACTAAAATGAAACACTTATTGGTTATACTCATTGGGTATATTATGGCCATACTCAACTTTATGCGCTGGTGATGTAGTTCGGGTTGCGGGCAGTGACGGGTTATACTCTTAAGCGCTTCACGATAAAATGTTTTGGTGAACTTAGGTTGCTTTCAACTTTTAAACCTCCTAAGCTTCACTACCTGCATGAACACAGATAGATTACTTTAACAAAATGATTTGTATAACTTAAATTGTGAGAACTTGCCCACTGAGTGCATTAGTACTCAGCCCAAATCTTTACAAACATTTTCAGGTCAGCAAGCTGGAGCGTGGAGGTGACGAGGCTGAGATATGGGCTATTATGATTTACATATTTTTCCGTTGTCCCTTTTTGTTAGTATTCTGTTAAGAATTGAGCTTTCGCACTTATGGTATTCTTTTGCTAAATGCTAAGAACTTTGATCTTGGTATTTTGTTGATATGATTCTGCTTCTCTGATTCTGAACATTTGTTGACTTCCTAGTTAACATGTATCATATGCTTAGCTACATAATTATTCCAAGGGGAGGAAGTCCGTCTTTCGTTATGTCTATTTGATCATTCATTTTGGCCTATGGAAGGGCTTCATTTGTTCAGCATATTGGTGTCTGTTTCTTTGTCGACCTATGAATGAGTCTATTAATTGTTGGTATCTGGTTATTTGTTTCCGTTTGGCCTATGAAAGGGCTTATTGAATTGTTACAGCTTCCATTCTTCTCTTATAAGCCGTTATAAACGGGGATTCGCTCTAGTTACAGAGGTTATGCTGCCTAATTTTTTCGGAAGCCATAACCTATCTTTGGCATACTCGATTGTTAAATTTTATTCCAAACATTAATCCTTTTGGATTATCACCCCGTCGTTAATTAAATTACCCCATTTCTTTTCCGCTTCTTAATTCCCACCCCCGTGGCGTCCATTTCCACGGTCTTTCGGGACCGGGGCGCTACACTAACCTATCAATACTTCATTTCCTTCTTTATTTTTCAACTTTGTTTTCGATTTTAGTATGTATATTGTGATTTACGGGCTGTTTTGAATTATTTCTTTAAAATGTATTCTTGATTTCATTTTTATTATTTTTGGTGTTCTTGAACACTTTAATTAGAGGTGGAGTGGTTGATTGGTGAAATAAAAACAGAAGGAAAAAAATTGAAATTATGTATGTATGTTAAATCCATGAGTGTGGGTGTGTAAATTGATATGTGTGTTGTGGCGAGTGTTTGTGTGTGTGAGTTCTTTATTTTATTTTTTTTAATATTAAGATATGATTAAGATAATAAAAAGTTTAGCTTATAATTTAAAATTTAATATATAGCCCAATGGTTAATCTTTGGTTTATATACACAAAGATATAGGGTTCATATTTATTTGGGAGCAGATTGTTGTTTTAATTTATGCGTGTATTAACTATATTTAATTAAAATCTTGGAATTATTTTTGAAAATTGGTTTTGGTTTAATGGTTGGGGAATAATGTTTATATAAAAAAGATTTAAGGTTCAAACCCCATTGCATGTATTTTAAGATCTCTTTTATATTGCAAATAATATCTTCTATTTCAACTTGAATTAATTAAAATCATGTTATAGATTTTGAAAATAGCATATGTCCTATTGCATGTAATTTAGTTTTAATCATTTTTATCTAAGATAATTTTGGATCTTATATAACTAATGTCACCTAATTAATTTTGAAAATGGTACTTAGTTAAGTGGTTAGAGTCCAAATTATTATTTGAGAGGTCTAGGGTTTGATTCTCATTGAGGTAATATTTATGCTTTTAATCTTTTTATCATAAGACCTTTCTGGAGTATATAAATTATTAATGATGGGTTATAATCTTCGAAAATGGGGCTTAGCCCAGTCGTTAATGTTCTAATTGTGACTAAGGAGTCCAAGGTTCAAAACCTCTTGATGTATTTTTAATTCTTATTTTGTATATTTAATTCAAAGCATTTATGAAGCCATTTAATTAAAGTAGTTTGTTTTAAGTTACATAAAATTATTTAGTATAGTGGTTAAGGTCTCATTATTTTATAGTTAAGTCATGGTTTGAAATTCTTTTAACTACAATTTTATTTATGTATTTATTTAATTTATTTCATTTCTATTTTGTTAATTGTGGAATTCAATTCAAAATCAAGTATTATTTGATAAGTGACACTTTTTTTGGATATTATTATATTTTAAACCATTATTTTAGTCATACAATTTTAATCTTTGTGATAGAATATATTTGTACTCAATCAAGGACTCAGGTATAGCTTAATGCTAGGATTACCCATTTGATCTTCACGCGTCGTCCTTTTGCGTCCTTTATAGATCTACCATTATACCCTTATAGTCGTATTTACGTTATAGATAGGTTAATGACCTCAATAATCTTCTAAGTCTTAGTGCTTATGTACAGGACAAAACCTGGAATATCGGACTTAGGGGACTTCTAGAAGAATCGCTAAAGCTTCAGCTTTAATAGCTATCAAGGTGGGCTACACTATCTCTACAAATGGTATCTTTCGAGTTATTAAGCTCTGCTGTGTTAAAATTGCATGTCACTATTTGTGTTAAATATTTACGTTCTACTGTATGTTGTCAGAGTCTCATAAACCAGCGTTGTGTCAATGTGAGTAGCTACAGTATTGCATGCATTATTCGTCATGTCTTATTCCTTGTTGAAAGACTAAAATGAAACACTTATTGGTTACACTCATTGGTTATACTCGTTGGTTATACGCATATAAACTTTACGCGTTGGTGATGTAGTAGGGGTTGCAGGCAGTGACTGGTTATACTCTTAAGCGCTTCACGATAAAATGTTTTGGTGAACTTAGGTTGCTTTCAACTTTAAAACTTCCTAAGCTTCACTACCTGCATGGACACAGATAGATTACTTTTAGAAAATAATTTGCATAACTCAAATTGTGAAAACTTGCCCATTAAGTGCATTAGTACTCAACCCAAATCTTTTCAAACACTTTCAGGTCAGTAGACTGGAGCGTATGGAGATGACGAGACTGAGATGGGCTATTGTAATTTACATATTTTCCCGTTGTCTCTTTTTGTTAGTATTCTATTAAGCATTAAGCTTCCGCACTTATGCTACTCTTTTGTTGAACGCTAAGAACCTCGATCTTGGTATTATGGACAAGTATATGTATTTAAAAGTATGTTTGGTTGTTCTGAGTATTTTGTTGAGGTTTCATAAATTTAATTACACCCTTTCTTTATGGCTTCTTAATTCCAACCCCCCGTGGCATTCATTTCCACGGTTTTTCAGGACCGGGGCGCTACAATACTATAGTGTATAGGTTGTTTCAGGAATTTCTAATTGAGAATCAATTTGATTATACTATAGTATATAAGTTTTTTCGGGAATTCATAATCGATAATCAAATTGATTATCGATTATGAATTCCCTAAATAAATTATATACTATAGTATAATCAAAGTGATTATCGTAAATGAAATCCCAATACAACATATACACTATAGTATAATCAAATTGATTATCAATTATGAATTTCCGAAACAACATATACACTATAGTATAATCAAATTGATTCTCACATGTGAAATCACTATACAAACTATACACTACAGTATAATCAAATTGATTATCGATTATGAATTCTCGAAACAACTTATATACTATAGTATAATCAAAGTGATTCTTGCACGTGAAATCCCAATATAACATATACACTATAATATAATCAAATTGATTATCGATTAGGAATTCCCGAAACAACATATACAACTTTTATACTATAGTATATTCAAATTAATTCTCGATTATGAATTCTTGAAACAACCTATGATTAGTTATGTTACATTTAAAATGGCTACGATTAATCAAATGCAACACATGTTTACATTTAAAATGGCTACGATTAGTTATATTAGTATAATCAAATGAAACATTAGTTATGTTACATTTAAAATGATTAGGAATAAAATGGCCTACGATTAAATCTTTAAGTGCTATGATTATTTTAAAATGTGCTATGATTAATTTACAATATGCTACGATTAAATCTTTAAGTGCTACGATGGAATCTTTTATTTGTTTACAAAGCCACATGTTGACTTTTTTATCTTAAAAATAGTCATAGGCCTACGATTGATTCACATTGCCACATGTTGACTTTAATTTAAAGCTATAATTGTGTCATAAGATTGATTAAAAAAATACCACAATTAATTTAAAGCAACTATTTAAAGCTACGATTGTTGATTTAATTAAAAATAATGCCACTACAATTTACTGCTACGATTGTTGACTTAATTAAATTAATGCTATAATTAATTAAAAGCTATGATTGTGTCATACGATTGATTAAAAAATGATACAATTAATTAAATACTACAAGTGTGTCATATGATTGATTAAATCTATGATTAATTTAAAAACAATGCTACTGTTAGGAAAAACTATCAAGGAAGTTTTAATGATGATTTTGATGAAATGTCAAAACATGTAGAAATCTCTATGAAAAACTGCAGGAGTTCCAAGCTGGAGAAAGTAAACTGACCAAGAAAAAACTCCAAAAACAGGTCCGCTGAAGCTAGAAGTCAACCTGCTTTAGAGCATGGTCAACCCAGCTAAAGAAATGCTTTAGCCAGTCAGAAAAACAACTCAACTAAGGGTTGAAGCTCAAAAGATAACTCAACTTGAATCAAACTAACAGCCAAGTCAGTAAAGCTGATTGAAGAAACTAACATCATGACAGTTTAACTGAAGATTGGAAGCATCAAACTGATGGGCAAAAAATCCAAAATCAACTGAACTGAAGTTAAGGAGACAAGTCAACTGTTAATGGCCAGAACTAGAGTTAGCCAGCTCAAAGATCAAACATGAGACAAACTGCTAACCAAGTTCAAAATAAGACCAGTTAACCTGACAAACTGCTCATCAGTTTATGAACAGTTGAACTGGCAAACAAGCTCAATATAAGACCAATCGAACTGACCGACCAACTAAACAGTTGTGATCAGTCGAACTGGCAAAAGAGCGTGGAAGATCAGCCAACTAAAGCCACAACTGAACAAAGCAGCTAGAGAACTGCCAATTGGACCAATCCAGAAACTGAAGAATGAGCAGTTGGAGAACTGCCAACTGCAGTCCTGAACTGAAAGCCAGGCAACTGATGAGTCAACCAAACTGAAGATTCCTGCAATTAATGCTCAACTAGAGATCTTGACATTAAATAAGAAGATCTTGGAGTAAATACTCTGTAAAGATCAAATGGTTGAGCAACAGCTAATTCAAAAAGGCTTCAACGACTATAAGAATTAACTACTGTTGGTAGTTCAGCCGAATCATTGATGGGTGGAACCCAACGGTCACATAGATCTCTCCTCTATATAAAAAGAGTGAATCTCATTTAATTTAAGACTTTTGATTCTAAGACTTTCACTATTCTAACTCTTACTATATTGCAGATATTGAGTTTTCTTTCTCTCCCTCCACAGCTCAAGTTCATTCATGGTCAAGCTGCGAAAGTCCCAACTGAGAAGATATACAAGAAACTATCAATTATCTGGCAAAGAAAGAGTTAGTTGAGGGGCTTCCTAAGGAGATATACAAGAAAACTGGTGTCTGTGGACCATGCCAAAAAGGAAAACAAGTAAGGTCGTCATTCAAAAATAAAAGTCATTCTCTAGGGACAACTACTCCTCTTCAACTGCTATACATGGATTTGTTTGGGCCAGTTAAACCACAAACTCCCAAAGGAAAAAGATTCACTCTTGTAGTAGTCGATGACTTCTTAAGATACACATGGGTAGAGTTCCTGAGAAGCAAAGATGAAACCTATGCCAAATTATCAACGTTGATCAGAAGGTTGCAGACTGAAAAAGGAAGATCAGTTCAAAGGATTAGATCCGACAATGGAACTGAATTTGTCAACCAACAAGTGATCAACTTTCTCAATGAACTGGGCATCACTCATGAGCACTCAGCTGCTAAAACTCCTCAACAGAACAGTGTAGTTGAATGGAAAAACTGAACACTCAAAGAAGCAGCACGAGCAATGGTAGCCGATGCAAAAGTAGTTGAAAGCTATTAGGCAGAAGCAGTCAACATAGCTTGCCACACTCAAAACTGGAGTGCCATCGTTAGTACACATGACAAAACACCTTATGAGCTATATAAGGGTCGTAAGCCTTCTATCTCATACTTTAAAGTGTTTGGTTGCAAATGTTATATTCATAACAATGGCAAGAATCAACTGAAAACCTTCAGTGCCAAAGCTGGTGAGGGAATATTTCTTAGATATAATTCCCTCATTCACAAACTTATCGAGTGTTTAATAAACGAACTCTTATTGTGGAAATAACATGTCATGTGGTATTTGATGAATTTTCTGATGAGTACAGAAACTAAGAACTAAATGATACATTGGTTCAAGTACTACCTAGTGAAACTAAAAACTCGCAGGACTATGTTGATCACATTGTTCCAGAGCGATTTGAAGCTTCACTAGAAGAAAGTAATGAAACTGACTCTAGACCAGCTAAAAATAATCTGGTCAATGAGGACACATATCGTGCTGAGACCAAAAACCCCACAACAGAAGTAGGGGGAAGAACTGATGAAAATTATGAGTCAACGGAAGAACCAACTGGAAAATCAGCTGAAGGACAAGCTGAAGAAGCAGTAGAAGATCCAATTGAAGCCAACTTACCCAAATGGCTCTGAAGCCACCCAACTGATAAGATTGTTGGCGATCCAAAAGCCGAGTTCAAACTAGGAGTTCCACTGAGCATGCATTATTCACATACTTGATATCACAAACTGAACCGGCAAACATCAGAGAAGCCCTTGAAGATTCAGACTGGATCATGGCGATGCAAGAAGAGCTGAACCAGTTCACAAGAAACAATGTGTGGTTTTTTGTCGATAGGCCAAAAATCCAGAAGGTCATTAGAACGAAGTCGTTTTTTCACAACAAACTGGATGAACAAGGCGTGATTACAAGAAACAAAGCAAGACTAATAGCGAAAGGGTACTCTCAAAGTGAAGGGGTTAACTTTGCTGAGACGTTCACACCAGTTGCAAGATTGGAAGCTATCAGATTGTTCCTTGCCTATGCAGCTCACAACAATTTCAAAGTTTACCAAATGGACATCAAGAGTGCATTCTTACAAGAAATGATCAAGGAGGATGTATATGTCGAGCAACCACCAAGATTTGAAATTGGTGATCAAGCCTTCAAGCCGAAGAAAGCTCTCTATGGGCTTAAACAAGCTCCCAGAGCATAGTATGAAACTCTCACAACATTCTTGCTGAAGAATGAGTTTCAGAAAGGAGTTATTGATCGAACGCTATTCAGAATAGAACGATCAGATGAGATCTTGATGGTTCAAATTTATGTGCATGACATAATTTTTGGATCAAAGAGCAAAGATCTATGCACTCGATTCGCTCAACTGATGCAAAGCGAATTTGAGATGAGCATGATGGGAGAAATGACATTCTTCTTAGGACTCCAAGTGAAACAGCTAGAAGATAGGATCTTCATCAGTCAAGCCAAGTACACCAAGGAACTGGTGAAGAAATTTAGAACTGACAAAGGAAAAACTCTCAAGATTCCAATGAACACATCAGTTCAGCTAACTCTTGATGAAGAAGGAGATCCAATTAGCCAGATGTACGTGAATAGTTGGAGTGAGAGAAAGAGAGAGAGAGGGAGTGAGAGTGGTTGATGTGGGGCCAATTAAAAAGAGTTGGGCTTGGAAAATTGTTGGTAAAGTGGGCCGTGAGTTTGGATTACGAGAGGAGAATCGACTTGATGTCATGCATATATATTATTGTGTATATATATATTTCGTATGTTATGTTGGTGTAGGTTTAATTAATTTAATTGTATCTTCTTTTGGGAACACGCATTCAACATAAATGGCTAAATGAAGATGAAGGTTAAGATGGGATTTTATTTCAGCAATATGGTTTATTGTGCATGTTTAATCAAATTATGTGATATAAGTTTGTTTGAATATTACATGTAATGCAATTAATTGTGTATATAATACGGACAAGTGATCTCATAGTAAGCATGTACTATGTGGTTTCATGCTAAACATAAGCCAATAATTACGTGGTGTAGTGTTTATTTTTATTTAATTTGTTTGAATATTGTTGATTGTTGATTTGATTAGATATGTATAATCTCTACTTTCTTTATGGGAGATTTTGAGGCTTTATATTTCAAATGTTATCTTATTTTTTTTCCTATTTACGTACGATGATCAGTACGTAGTTTATTTCATTGTTATGAATTTTGTTTACAAATTGAAGCATTAGCTTACATTTGTTATTCTCAATAACTAATGGTAAGTTCTTATTTTGTTCATCTTGATTATGAAATGGTTTAGTTAGTTAGTTTATTTTCGTGAAAAATGTTGAAATTTTAAGAAATGAGATGAAAAAATATTGAAGTTAGTTTTATTTGGGTTTTAAACTTAAAGAATGAAGTTTTAAGTTATGTGTTTTAATTACTTTATTTATTAAAATGCACTTCTCCACAAAGTATTTAAATGAGTTTTAGACTTGGGAGAATGCCCAGCTGGAGCAACAGCAAGAATGGGGTATCCATAGTATACCAGACATCTCTCCCTGCAAGTATGAAAGAGGAGAATCGAGCAAAAGAAGAAGGAACTGAATGGTGAACAGTTCCAACTGAAGAAGGAAATTAAAAATATCAGTTCTTGATATTCTCTCTCTTTTACTTCCTCACAATTCTTCATCCTCTTTGCTCAATCAGTTTCTAAACATGCTCTTTTTTAATAATACAAATATATTATGATCATGTTGATATGTCCTGCTGAATAGCTTAAGGGTTTCTATGCACTCTGATATATGAACAAAATATGCATGATAATCGGAATTGAACTGTTTTAGAACTGAAACATTTGAAGCTTTTCAAGTTGTGCAAACGAGTATCAAAATATCTTAAGGCCATTTAAGCTGCAACTTATGTCAGCACAAACTCTGATGCCTTAAAGATAAAACTCGTTAAGCTCAAATGTTATTTATGTTTCAAAGCTCTGATACTCATCTAATTGTCAAAGATTTGGTAATCTTATGAAAGCTCTGATACTCATGAATGTCAAACTGATAGCGTTTTGAAGCTATAAGCATCTAAGACTGTTCTTAGAAACATGACTTGATATCAGCCTTGATACCAAAAACTGGTACAAGCTCAGATGCTCATTCATGAAAGATAACCTCATGTAGTTTTCCATCATCAAATCAACTAGTTTTGACATCATTAAAAAGGGGGAAATTGTTAGGAAAATTGTTGGGAAAATTCGTTGGAATAGCCCAACTGATGATTTTGATGAAATGTCAAAACATGTGTGATGATTTAATGAAAAACTGTAGATTATGAAAAGCTGAAAATCAGGGGTAATGACCAAGACTTCAGACATCAGTCTAGCTGAAATGAGAGACAACTATGTTGAAGCATGGTCAACCAGCTTAAAAGGATTGCCTCGATCAGACCCAGTCAGAGTTAACTCTTTAAAGCTTAAGAAAAGCTATAAGGGGAAAGAGAACTTTGGAGACTGGTAGGCATCCATAGATGAGTAACCATCAGTCTAGCTGAAAGCTAAGAACAAACTGATGAGAGCAGAGCCAACTTGGAAGCTGAAACTGAATTGATCAAAGATCAGTCAATTATAAAGAGCCAGCTCTAAAACTGATCAAAGATCAGTTAGCTGAGAAAAAACTCTAAAAAGCTTTAAGCCAATATTGAACTGACCAAAGATCAGTTCAAGGAGAGAAAAGCTCAAACAAGTAGCCAACTGGTAGTACAGAACTGAAAGCTTTTGAAGCTAAGCTGCCAAGTCAGCTATACTGGACCATCACAGGATTGAAGCTGAAGGCAGCTGAGGATCTGCCAACTGGACAATCTCAGAGCTGAAAGCCGAGACAGCTGAAAGCCCATCAGCTGAACGTCCCAAACTGATAGCTGAAACACCTGCTCTCTCTGACAAGCAATCAATGAAGATCTTAACAGAAAATCTTTGAAAGATCCTGATGATCTTAGAGTAGAAGTCATTAAAGTCAAACGGCTAGTTTATTAAAAGCTTCAAACGGCTATAAGCATTAAAATACCGCCGATGAATTCTACATATTAACCAATCACAATGGTCAAAAGATCACTCATCTATTTAAAGATAGTGAACTCAATTTTGGCCAAGACTTTTCGACGACTTTCGCTAAGATTCTTGCAAAACTAACTTTGCTATCTTGCAGACATTGAGCTTTCTTTCTCTCTCCCCCATAGCTTAAGAGCTTAAATATCCTAAGTGAAATGTCTCAACTGAGAAGGTATACTTCAAGTCTCAAGCAAGCAGCTAGATGACGCAGAATTCCAGCAAGAGTAAAGCTTCTCAGTTAAAGTCCTTCAAAGATCAACCACTCAACTCAAACTAAAGGAGAATTCCAAGTTGATAAAAGATTCAAGACTGCCTTCTTAAAGATCGAGCGAGATCTAAAATCGTGTAAAGACGGGCAATAGTACCTAAAGTCTGGGCGAGCAGTTGGGACCAGTAAGTGTTAGCTATCGATCTAGAAACCGGCTGAAAAGGAGCGTGTACTGACAGGTCCGTTCTTCCAGGATAGGAACAGTTGAAAAGGAGGCCGCACTCGGGTTGAAAGGTGCCGTTTTCAGGTCCAACATGAATTCTTCACTGTGTAACTGTAATAAAGAAACTTTACACTTGCATAGTGGATTGCCCTTCTGCGGAACGAAGAAAGGGCGTAGAAGTAGGAAGCTTCAAACCTCTATAAAGTCTTGTGTGTGTTGTTCTTATTACTTTCAGCTTTGCATGTTCTTAAAGTGCACATCTTCACACATATAAGCTGCACTGACAAGCTAAGCTAAGTCTTCAAGCTATCAGTTCTAACTGATCAGCTCACCAGCTAAGCTCTAAGTCAGGCTCTCTCTCAACTGAAGAGCGCACAGATAAAATATCTAAAGCGAGTCAGGGCCCTAATATTCCGTAATCAGTTAAAGTTTTTGAAGTCAGTTTATTCAACCTCCCTCTAAACTGACATAGACTCGCACTGGGACCAACAATATTCATATCAACTGCCGAAAAAATAACATTCATGGCCTTGGCATTCCATCCAATGATCTAGTAATCATCATTATCTCATTCTTTGTCTGGCTTCTTAATAATATCTCATTTCTCATCTCTTTTCATTGGAGGATTCCAACCATCAGTCACTATCTTCTAGGCACGTTCATCAATGGAATGAATGAACGCAGTCATCCTGGCTTTCTAATAGGCATAATTATTGCCATCGAGGAGCGAGGGTCGCATTGTCGATGTTCCTTTTTTCATTGTGTTCATCTCAGCAAAACAAACACAAAATGCGAATTAATAAACCCAAGATCATACTGTTGGGGTTTTTTCGAATTACGCCCTATAGGATCTAATCGGATAATCTATAATTCTAATATGCACATGCAAATCATGATTTTATGTGTGATGCAAATAAACACGTTGAACATACTCATGCAAGATCATCAAATTAACGCAACGGAAAAAAAAAAATTCAAATGAATTACTTACATGACGTTTTAGGGTTGACGATGAGATTACAGGTCTAATCTCGTTGTTGTAGAAGACATGGTCGAACTCGACCTTTTTCCCCACTATGTTCGACGCAGACCAAGGTTGCACAGATACTCCTTAATCTTCTACTATATTCCCGATACCTGTTTAGCTGTAGAGTGGGTAAAAAATCTACTAAACTATTTTGGATAACCTAGGGAATTAAGTGAGACAGAGAGGGGTTGATGGTGTACTACATAATACACGCCTCTCCCTCTTTAAATACAGAGGAAGGTGTGTACTAGGTCTCCAAACCCTGTTGGGTCTGGGCCTCTCCACTTATTCCATTTCCATAGTCTATTAAGGTATTATTTGGACTACAATAGGGATCTAGAAGAATATTAAATTGGCCCACTAATTTATTTAATATCTAATATCCAATACCTAGGATATAATTAAATAAATTAATTATTATTTTTATTCCACTAAAGAAATAACACTGACCTACCAATTTAATACATTTTACTCAATGCATTCTTCTTTAATCCAGTCATTCCCTATGTTTAAGATATAATATCCATTAATTAATTATGTAAGCTCTGACAGCTATAATTAATTAATTCTTCCATTCCTAGAGTAGTACCACACAAGCTTTACCATACACGGAATAAATTCCACCTGCAGAGTTCCACGTGTACTTGTGTTTACTCAAGGGGACATCATCAACCTGGCGCACCAGGACATGGTGACCAAACACAGTGCATGACCCATCATGTGTGAATATGTTACTGTCCAAAATATCGAGATTATTGACTCTATTAAGAATCTCACCCATTGATAAATCAAAGCAATAATCATAACACACATATGTCTGTCACTGTGCAAGGCTTAAGAACCTGAACTCTGTGGATTTTTATTCTCTCCCTTTAGGGTTAGACCAGAGAATAGTATCCAGTCGCGATCCTCCTCAATACACAAGTTAATGTATCAAAATAATCAGTTAGTCGAGATAAACTAACTACCAGATTATTCTACAGTCTACAATTGTTAGTTTAGGACCATCTAGACTGTGAGCCTTTTAATACTTTGCAATGAATCCGATAATATGATCTTCACCGTGTGTTTACCCACACCATATCATCTACAATGCAACTACGGAAGCATACATATATAAATAAATAACAAAGTAAATAGATACACAAACAGTGACTGCAATAATAATCAATCTATACCGTCAAAACCATTGTTAACAGTATACAATCCTAACAATCTCCCACTTATATTTAAAGCATGTCTTTTAAGAATAGAACATAACAGGCAAAACTCTTAAACTATTAAAAATCTCAAAGCATGTCTTTTAAGTATAGAACATAATAGGCAAAACTCTTAAACTATTACAAGTCTCAAAATGCAATCTCGGGTCTGCATCTCACTCCTATTTTCTCCACGTGACCATCAAAGGTCTTAGCCAGTAAGCTCTTCGTGAATGGATCAGCTAGGTTGTCCTCCGATATAATCTTGACCACTACAATATCTCTTCTCTTAATGATTTCTCGTATAAGATGGTACTTTCTCTCTATGTGTTTACTTGCCTTATGGGCTCTGGGTTCCTTCGAATTTGCCACTACACCCAAGTTATCACAGTATATCGTGATACTCCTAGGCAAATCAGGAATCATGCTAAAGTCCAACAAGAAGCTCCGGAGCTAGACGGCTTCCTTTGCAGCCTCAGAGATAGCTACATATTCAGCTTCTATGGTAGAGTCAGCAATGCATTTCTGCTTGATGCTCCTCCATACAATGGCTCCGCCTTCCAAGGTAAACACATAGCCCGAGGTAGATTTACTCTGATCTTTATCGGCTTGGAAATCTGAGTCCGTGTAACCCAAAGGAATAAGGTTATCACTGCAGTATACCAGCATATAGTCTCTAGTCCTTTTCAGGTACTTGAGAATATTCTTTACTGCAGTCCAATGTCCCTTTTCAGGGTTAGACTGATATCTGCTTACCATACTAACCGCATAGCATGTATCAGGCCTAGTGCATAGCATAGCATACATAAGGCTTTCTACAGCCGAAGTATATGGAACCCCTTTCATCTCATCTATCTCAGCCTGTGTGTTCGGACACATATCCTTTGATAGATGTATTCCATGCCTGAAAGGTATAAAACCTTTCTTGGAATCTTGCATGCTAAACCTAGCTAGCACTGTATTGATATAGGTCGTCTGGGATAGGTACAACATCCTTTTCTTGCGATCTTGATGCCAAGGGCGTGTCCAGCTTCTCCCAAATCCTTCATATCGAACTACTTGGACAACCACACCCTTATGTTCGATAATACCTTCTTATTGTTTCCAATAAGCAAAATATCATCAACATACAATACTAGGAATGCCACCATGTTTCCGTCACTCTTCTTGTACACACAGCTCTCATTCGGGCTTTGGATGAATCCATATGACTGGATAACCTCATCGAACCGGATGTTCCAAGACCGTGATGCTTGCTTAAGTCCATAAATGGATCTCTTAAGCTTGCAGACTAAGTGCTCTTGGCCCTTAGCAATGAATCCCTCTGGTTGCTTCATATGGATGTTTTCTTCAAGACTTCCATTCAGGAAAGCTGTCTTGACATCCATTTACCATATCTCATAATCCAAATAAGCGGCAATAGATAGGAGAATCTGAATCGACTTAAGCATGGCAACCGGTGAGAAGGTTTCCTCATAATCGATCCCTTCTTTCTAAGTATACCATTTTGCCACTAATCTAGCTTTGAAGGTTTCAACCTCCCCATCAGATCCTCTCTTATATTTGTAGACCCACTTGCATCCAATGGGTTTTACCCCATCACGTGGTTTTACAAGCTTCTAGACATGATTGTGATCCATAGATCCAATCTCAGACTGCATTGCAATTTTCCAAGACTCTACATCTTTATCTTGTACCACCTCATCATAGGTCTTGGGATCCAATTCATTCAGTCATTCAGCGAAATTCAAAGATTCTCCCAAACTGATGAATCTATGAGGTTGTCGAACAACCGTCCCACTGCGACGAGACATTTTCCGTACTTCCGTGACATGTTGTGCGGTTATTGGTGGTTCCTCTGCTTGTACAGGTGGTGTAGGATCTGCATTCCCACCTCAAAGTTCCTCAAAAACAATCTCGTTTCGAGCTTTGTGATTTATTACATATAAGAATCGGGCATTGGTGCTGACAATGACCTTCTGATCCTTAAGGACTATAAAATAAACCACCTTTTGTTCCTTTCGGATACCTAACAAATAGTCTAACCTCAGAACGTGGTGCCAACTTGTCAGCTTCCTTGTTTAGCACATATGCTGGACTATAAAATAAACCACCTCTTGTTCCACACTCGAACGTGACCTAGACTGGGTTTCCGACTAGTTTATAGTTCTAGGGGCGTGTGTGGAACTGACTTTGAAGGGACCATGTTCAAAATATAAGCTGCAGTTTCTAGGGCATATCCCTAAAAGGAAACAGACAATTTTGAATAGCTCATCATCGATTTAACCATCTCTAATAAGGTTTTATTCCTCCTTTCCGCTACGCCGTTCTGCTGTGGAGTGCCAGGCGCAGTCAATTAGGATGTGATCCCTTGCTCTGCTAAGTAATCCCTAAATTCAATTGAGAGATACTTCCCATCACGATCAGAATGCAGTGTCTTGATACTTTTTCTTGTTTGTTTCTCCACTTCCGCCTTAAATGTTTTGAAGAACTCAAAACATTCAGACTTACGACGCAACAGGTAAATGTATCCATATCTTGAGTAATCATCAATGAACATGATGAAGTACTCATATCCTCCTCGAGCCTGAACTGATATAGGGCCACATAAGTCAGTGTGAATCAAATCTAATACTTCTTTAGATCGATTTTCTTTAGAAGGAAACGGCCACTTGGTCATCTTACCTTCCAAACAGGATTCGCATAAAGGAAACACTTCCAAGACCAATGATGACAATGGTCCATCGTTTATAAGCCTTTGTATCTTCTTAAGGTTAATATGGTCAAGTCTTAGATGTCAAAGATAGGTTTGATTCAGTTCAGAAAGTTCCTTTCTCTTATTAGGGGTTTGTGATTGATGTATTCAATAATTGCGTTTGTGTAGTGTTTTGCATAGGATTAAGTATATAAAGATGTCCATCCAATGTGCCAGAACAGATAAAACGTTTACCACTTGAGATAATGACCTTGCTATCGAAAATAATAGAATATCCATTCAAAAACAACTTAGAAACATAAATCAAGTTCCGCCTAAAACCAGGCACATAAAGACAATCTTTTAAAACTATAGCTCTACACTACTGAAAGGTAAAGACACGTCTCCCACTACAACAGCCGCCACTTTCATAGCATTGCCTATGTAGATGGTAATCTCGCCCTCACTCAGCTACCTTTTCACCAGGAACCCCTGTAAGGACATGCAAACATGATCAATAGCACCAATATCCACTACCCATGACTGGGTAGAACAAGTAGCTAAACATGTTTCAACAACTAAAGAGTGAGACGTATCCTTCTTCCTCTTCTTGTTAGGATACGTAGATTTCCAATGTTCCTGCTGACCGTAATTGAAACACTTCGACTTCAATTTGAAGTCTTCCGAGTGTACCTTGGCTTTACCCTTATTGTCTTTAGGGTCTTTAGGCGTCTCCTTTGCAGTTTTCTTTGGTACGTATCTCTTCTTCTTAACACCAGAAAAAGACGCCCTAGCTAGGTGCGCCTCCGAGCTTCCCTTTTGGAGATGCTTGACTGTCTGAAGATCCATGAGCAGTTATGATAAAGTAGCATCCTTCTTTATCATATTGAAGTTCAGCCTGAACTGCTCAAACCTTAGAGACAGACTGTGAAGCACAATGTTGATTTGGGACTCGGCGTCTAATTCGCCACCTAGGGTTTTGATCTCCGATAGGAAGCCCATCACCTAGAGAACGTGATCCCGTACCGGTATAGAATCTGACATCTTAGTGCTCATCAGATTTCTCATAGCCAAATGTCGAGTTGAGTGATTCTGGTATCCGAAGAGCTCCTTAAGGTTCAGCATTATATCATAAGCGGTTTTCATAGACTGATTTTGATGTTGCAACATACTTGACATAGAGACAAGCATGTAGCAACGTGTCATCTCATCAGCTCTAACCCACTTACTATAAGCAGCCTTATGCTTTTCATTAGAATTCTCATCTGGCTTAGGTGGACATTCTTCATCAAGTACAAACTTGAAGTTTTCAGCAGTAAGGACAATGTTCAGATTTCTTATCCAGTCTTTATAGTTTCACCAACTAGTTTGTTTTCTTTGAGAATCGAGGATAGGTTTGTGAGTGCCATGAAGATATAGAATAACTGAAAATAAACATGCAGCACAGTCACAAACTTTAGGATAGTAAACACATATAATTCGAATACCTCAAAAGAAATTATATGCATATCCACCGACATCTTAAAAACATTTCTTATAAGCCACGTAGGGTGGACGTTTATAAAATTCATTTTTAAGCAGGTTAAAACCTAACCTTTAATCTACCTCCAGTCAAGTTCCCTTATGACAAGTAAATTAATAGTCGGATAAAATCCGGTCATGTAATCATCTAATTAATAAGCCACGTAGGGTGGACGTTTATTAATAAATTATATCTAAGTGTACTTACCATCATCTTCACCCCAAGTTCATTATTTCGAATTCACCTCCCTGGTAGCAGTGTCGATTAGTTATAATAATGTTCTACAATTATCCGTTAGGAAGTTTAATTTCTAGAGAATCCAGTAATATGACTCCTCTATAGGGAGGCCGTCCATTACTTCTCAATTAAACTAGATTAATGGACACCGTTTTGACATTTGTACATACTTTGGTATGCATCTCTCCCGCTTAGTTTTTTAAGTTTGAGGTTTCATTTTATCCCATTTAAATATGTAATTAAATCATATAAAATGATAAATACCATTGCATGCTAAACAACACAATAAGCAATAATAAGTGGGAGCAACTATCATGGCTTATATCTCATGTTGCTGATGAGATAAACTTGGAGAAATAGCTCTTTCAGAAGACCCGGAACTCACAGCCGCCGCCTCTCAAGCGCCTCGCCGAAACCTTAGCTCCTTTAGGGTTTCGGGATGTGTTCGGGATCCCCTTCCTTTTCCAAGCCACTCCATTCTCCATCTTTGAGTTGATCATCTTCCCTTATTCTATATTCTAAACTAGAATAATAAGGAAAAAAATACAACTCAAAAAACTCTAACAATGTATTTCCTATTACATTAAAACAACGTAATAATGAATCGCCTAGACCTAATCCTTGGATTTTCTCATCGATTATAAAACCTCGTAGCCAAACCGGCATACGACCAACCATACATTCAACATAAAGTAAACATCACATTCAACATAAAATTAAAAGGCCATGATAGTTGGTTTCATCTGTAAAAAATACATCTACAGATACAACTATCATAATTAAATGTTATCCATAAAATAGCACATGATATCTATGCATGCATAATTTTTGAAAAATACATCTTTAATTAAATTAAATACTTTTGAAAAATACTTCCTGATTTATTTGGAAATTAATTAATAATTATCCACCAAATTAAATCAACCAAATTCGAATAAATCCATAAGATCTCATATTTGGAAATTAGCCATAATTATCTACCAAATAAAATCTTAACATATTTGAATTTATCCCTTAAGATTAACTTTGGAAATTAATTAAAATCGAAAATTACCATAAGATAAAATTTGAAAATTGATCACAATTATCCACCAAATTATATCTTAAATTTTTTGAAAATATCTAGGGAATAAAATCTGGAATTTTGGAATTTTGATACAAGTCAAAATATCATCCAAATTATATTACAAGATACCAAAATTACTAGAATTAAAATTAGGGTAGTTTTGATCCACTTCAAACACCTACCATAATTAAAATTCTATTTTGGATCCATCTTTGATTAAAATAAGGTAACTTTTGGTAGACACCAAAAATTACCAAAAACTAATTTTAATCCCCTAATTGCGATCCCCCCCCCTTAGTATAGGATATGAAAATTTTGATGAAATCAAAAATCTATTCCGTATTCAATACTAATAGGACCGAAAACTAGGATCAAATTAAGAAAATCGAAAATTACCATAAGATAAAATTTGAAAATTGATCACAATTATCCACCAAATTATATCTTAAATTTTTTGAAAATATCTAGGGAATAAAATCTGGAATTTTGGAATTTTGATACAAGTCAAAATATCATCCAAATTATATTACAAGATACCAAAATTACTAGAATTAAAATTAGGGTAGTTTTGATCCACTTCAAACACCTACCATAATTAAAATTCTATTTTGGATCCATCTTTGATTAAAATAAGGTAACTTTTGGTAGACACCAAAAATTACCAAAAACTAATTTTAATCCCCTAATTGCGATCCCCCCCCCCCTTAGTATAGGATATGAAAATTTTGATGAAATCAAAAATCTATTCCATATTCAATACTAATAGGACCGAAAACTAGGATCAAATTAAGAAAAAATAAATCACCAAATTTTCAAAAATTAGTGAACTAAATTTTCAAAAATTACACATAAAATAAATCTAGAAATTTAATGAAGAACATCAAATATCATCCAATTCCATATTTCATGTTGGGCAAAAATACCATGCAATTTAGAATAAGAATTTTTGAAAAAATCAACCAATTCAATTTGCAACATGCTCGAAAATTACATTCATTAAATCTGAAAATTTAAGCACATAAATTTCTCATCAAGATTAATGAAAAAAATCGAGACTCATCCTAGAATTAATCCTAGATTAATACCGTTACCTGCCAGTTGTTGGGGTTTTTTCAAATTACGCCCCACAAGATCTAATCGGATAATCTATAATTCTAATATGCACATACAAATCATGATTTTATGTGTGATGCAAATAAACATGTTGAACATACTCATGCAAGATCATCGAATTAATGCAGCAGAAAAAAAATTAATTCGAATGAATCTACTTACATGACGTTGTAGGGTTGACGATGAGATTACAGGTCTAATCTCGTTGCTGTAGAAGACATGGTCGAACTCAGCCCTTTCCCCACTGTGTTCGACGCACACCAAGGCTGTACAGATACTCCTTGATCTTCTATTGTATTCCCGATACCCGTTTAGCTGTAGAGTGGGCTACAGTCTACTAAACTGTTTTGGATAACCTAGGGAATTAAGTGTGACAGAGAGGGACTGATCGTGTACTACATAATACACGCCTCCTCCCTCTTTAAATACAGAGAGAGGCATGTACTAGGTCTCCGAACCCTGTTGGGTTTGGGTTTCTCCACTTATTCCATTCCCATAGTCCATTAAGGTATTATTTGGGCTACAGTAGGGATCTAGAAGAATATTAAATTGACCCACTAATTTATTTAATATCTAATATCCAATACCTAGGATATAATTAAATAAATTAAGTGTAATTTTTATTCCACTAAAGAAATAACACTGAACTACTAATTTAATACATTTTACTCAATGGATTCTTCTTTAGTCCAGCCATTCCCCATGTTTGAGATATAATGTCCATTAATTAATTATGTAAGCTCTGAAAGCTATATTTAATTAATTCTTCTATTCCTAGAGCAGTATCACACAAGTTTTACCATGTACGGAATAAATTCTACCTGCAGGGTTTCACATGTACTTGTGTTTACTCAAGGGGACATCATCAACCTGGCGCACCAGGACATGGTGACCAAACACAGTGCATGACCCATCATGTGTGAATATGTTACTACCCAAAATATCGAGATTATTGACTCTATTGAGAATCTCACCCATTGATAAATCAAAGCAATAATCATAACACACATATGTCTGTCACTGTGCAACGCTTAAGAACCTGAACTCTGTGGATTTTTATTCTCTCCCTTTAGGGTTAGACCAGAGAATAGTATCCAGTCGCGATCCTCCTTAATACACAAGTCAGTGTATTAGAATAATTAGTTAGTCGAGATAAACTAACTATCAGATTATTCTACGATCTGCAATGGTTGGTTCAGAACCATCTAGACAGCGAGCCTTTTAATACTTTGTAAGGAATCCAATGATATGATCTTCACCATGTGTTTACCCACACCATATCATCTACAATGCAAGTATAAGGAAACATGTATATATAAACAAATAACAAAGTAAATAGATGCACAAACAGTAACTGCAATAATAATTAATCTATATCATCAAAACCATTATTAACAGTATACAAAGACAAGCTTTCAGTATACAATCCTAACACATACCTGTGTAACTGGTGACCCGCTCTGGTGCCAATTGAAAAACCATAATCCATGTACTTATGTATTTAAGGTTACTGCATACATGTGTTCTTGAGAATGACAGGAAAGAAGTAAGAATAAGAAAATAAAAGTAGTAAAAGTACACATGATATTGATAACCTAGTTCGGTTAACCAACATACTCTGGGGGAACTTCGCCCAAACTTGAAGATTCGTCCACTACTCCTCGGTAAAGACTATTCAGGATCTTACACATACATGACTCCCTTCTTATGCCACCCTTTAATTTCTTACAACATGAATTCTTTGATGAATGAAAGTTATGAGATCTCCTCACAACCGTGATACTAGACTCCCTCTAGCTACCCATGACTTCAACTTATAATCTCTCCCAAGATTACGTATAAAACAGATAAAAAAATCCTCACGTGTTTTACTCAAAAATACTCAATGCTAGACTACCACGTTGAACAGTTTAAGTAACAACTTCTAGCTATTACAAAAATCACAAACTAACGATTCTCAAAAATAAACTTAGAGAATCAATAATGGGAGGTGAACCACCGATTGTTAAGAGAATCGGCCTTCTTATACTTTCACACTTCTTGTTGATGCGATCTCCAATATATATAATCGTAACACTATTTTTATCCTGAGAGCTATAATTAATTAATATCTAGTTCCTTGAGTAGTACCACACAAGCTTTATCATGTAAAGAATAAATTTTCCACCTGCAGGATTTCATATAAACTTTGTACTTTCTCAAGGGGACATCATCAACCTGGATCACCAAGACATCATCAACCTTCCAAACAGGATTCACATAAAGGAAACATTTCCAAAACTAATTAAGACAGTGGTCCATCATTTATGAGCATTTTTATCCTATTAAGATTAATATGAATGAGCCTAAGATGCCAAAGATAGGTTTGATTCAATTCTGAAGATTTTTCTTTTATTAGGAGTTGTGATTGATGTATTCAATAATTACGTTTGTGTAGTGTTTTACATAGGATTAAGTATATAAAGATGTCCATCCAATGTACCAGAAGAGATAAAACCGTTACCACTAGTGATAACAACCTTGCTATCAAAAGAAACTGAATATCCATTCAAAAACAACTTAAAAACAAAAATAAGATTCCGCCTAAAGACAATCCTTTAAAACTAGAATTCTATCACTACTGAAACATAAAGTAACTTCTATCAATGCAACAACTGCCACTTTCATAGCATTGCCCATGTAGACGGTAATCTCACCTTCACTTAAGTGTATTTTTACCAGGAACCCATGCAAAGATATATAAACATGATCAGTAGCTCCAGTATCCACTACCCAAGACTTGGTAGAATAAGTAACTAAACATGTTTCTACAATGAAAGAGTGAGACGTACCTTTTTTCTTCTTGTTGGGACACACAGACTTCTAGTGTCCTTGCTGACCTCACTTGAAGCACTTTGTCTTGGACTTGAAGTCCTCTGGAGGAATATTTGTCTTGGTTTTCTTAGGCTTAGGCGCCATATTTGCAGCCTTCTAAGGTATGTTTCTCTTCTTCTTGGTCCCCGAAGAAGACGCCCTGTTTTTAACCATGTCTGTCTCTGACTTCCCTTTTTGAATAAGCTCGGTTGTCTGAAGATCCATGAGAAGCTCTGATAAAGTAGCATATTTCTTTATCATGTTGAAGTTCAGCTTGAACTGCTCAAACTTCAGTGACAGACTGTGAAGCATAATGTCAATTTGAAACTCAGTGTCCAAATTGCCACCCAGGATTTCAATCTTCGACAGAAAGCTCATCATTTAGGGAACGTGATCCCTTACTGGTGTGGGTTTCGATATCTTCGTGTTCATCAAATTTTTCATTATCAAATGCTGAGCTGAGCGATTCTTGTATCCGAAAAGATCCTTGAGATTGAACATGATGTCATAAGCGGTTTTTATAGACTGATGTCAATGTTGCAACATATTCGACATAGAAGCCAAAATGTAACAGCACACCACCTCATTAGCCTTAACCCACTTATCATCCGCCGTACTCTGCATTTCACTAGAATTCTCATTCGGCTTTTGAGGGCATTCTTCCTCAAGTACGAATTTAAAACCTTCAGCAATTAGGACAAGGTTCAAGTTTCGAATCCAATCATTATAGTTTTCACCGATGAGTTTGTTTTCTTTGAGAATTGAGGACAGGTTGGAGAGTGCCATTATGATATAGAAATAACTGAAAAATAAACATGCAGTACAGTCACAATCTTTAGGATAAAGACATATAATCTAAAAACCTCAAAAGAATTATATATATATCCACTGACATTTTAAAAATGTTTCTTATAAGCCACGTTAGTGTGGACTTTTATAAAATTCATTTTTAAACAGGTTATTTAACACTTTAATTTACCTCCAGTCAAGTTTTCTTATGAAAAGTAAATTAATAGTCGGAAACCATTCCGCTCATGTAATCTTCCAATTAATAAGCCACGATGGTGTGGACTTTTATTAATATATTATACCCGAGTGTGAACACCATCTTCATCCCAAGGTCATTATTTCGATTTCATTGCTCTAGTTGGAAGAGTCAATCTATTCTAGTAGTGTCCTACATTTATCTTATTTAGAAGTTTAATTTCTAGAGAATCCCGTGATATGACATAACCTTATGGAGAAAGATCTATTGTTAATGTGTATGCCCATCACTTCTCAATTAAACCAGTTTAATGGAGACCGTTTGAGATTTCCACATACTTTGGTATGTATCTCTCCCACTTAGTTATTAATACTTGAGATTTCATTTTATCTCATTTAAAACATGCAAACATCACATAAAATGATAAACAAACATTGCATGTAAAACAACACAATGAGCATAATAATTAAAACCAACTATCATGGAATATATCTCATTTGCTTCATGAAATAAACTTGGAAACACGTACAACTCCAGAATACTAGACATGTAAGGCCACCGATTACCACCTTTTGTCTTGCCGAAACCCTAGCTCCAATTAGGGTTTCAGGACGTGTTTGGGATGTCCTTCCTTTATTGGGCTATACCACTTTCCTTCTTGAAGTCGATTTCCTATCCTTATTCAATATAGAATATCTATCCCAAAAGGAAAATTCTAATAATAAGGAAATAAAAATACAACTCAAAACTGAGTGGTTTTCGAAAATCACTTGTAGCGCCCCAATCCTAAAAGATCGTGGAAATGGACGCCACGGGGGTTGGAATTAAGAAGTGGGAAAGAAATCGGATAATTTAAGTAACAAAACCTCAACAGAATACTAACAAAAAGAGATAACGAAAAAATATGTAAATTACAATAGCCTATCTCAGCCTCGTCACCTCCACGCTCCAGCCTACTGATCTGAAAATGTTTGAAAATATTTGCACTGAGTACTAATGCACTCAGTGGGCAAGTTTTCACAATTTAAGTTATGCAAATCTATACTATATATAAAAACAGAAAAAATCCAATTTTGCCTCCAAATTGATGGTAATTTTGTAATTAAATTTTGATTTATGGACAATTTCTGAAATGAAAACCCGCAACGTGAATTAGAAGAAGTACATGTTATCATTCTTATCAGCAGTAACTCCACCATCGATGCAGTACCTCAATCCGCCCAATTATGACTCTAAAACCACCCACTATTTCACGATTTTTCTCGCTTGATTTTTTTTCATCTTCCACATTCCCTCTCACAATCTCTCACAAAATTCAAGTTCAAATCATGTGCAAAAAAACTCTTCCCCTCTCCAGCAAAAATCAATTTCTTCAAAAAAATCTCCAACTCCTCTCTTTACCTATTCTTAAATTTCGAGCATACAAAGATTTTTAATCAGTGATGCTGCGAAGGGAATTGATGACATTGCAGGTGGCGCGGTGGCCAAGCTTTCTCTCTTCCTGTCTATTTTTCCTAATTTCTGAAGCAGTTTTTGCAATTTCACAATAATTTCTGGCGAAATGTGATATCCGACGACGAAGGTATAAAGTCCTGCAAACATTTTTCTGCATTTTCTAAAAAAATAACGCCCTATTTGTGCTTATAAGCTTGAACTATTTGTGTTTTTTCATGTCAACAAATTTTCACAGATGAGAAGCCGGGATGTAATACCCCAAAATTTTATTATCTAAATTTAATTAGGAATATACATCGAATAGTTAGAATAATTGAAATATCCAAAACTTTTAAGTATTAAAATAATAGCCTATGCTTGTCGAGTAGATTAGAGAGGCCCCAACTATTGTTGTATTTTTATTATAAATCCCGAATGTTATTTTATTTTATTTTATTTTCTAAACCTAAAATGTGCTTGTTATTATCACTTCGGGTATTAGAAGATGATTTTAGGATATAATCATATATGATCCTAATAATTAATTATCTAGATAAATATAAATATTATCCTATTATATGTTATTATGTTCTATCCAAATATACTATTATTTTATTTTAAAAAAAAAATTAAGTTATCTAAGTATATATATATATATACTTACGGGAATGCTAGATATATATATATAGTGAGTTTATATATGTTTGCATCTTGTAAGATTGGGTGTACTTGATATCTATTAAAATAAGATAAAGTGAGGTGCCACCTAAATAGCTAGAAATTAGATGGTGACTAATCATTTAAATAGGGAGACGTGTCTAACAAAAAAATTAGTAGAATGGTGACTAATGGTTAAAGGTTGACTTAATTGAAATGTTAATTTCAAAAGCAAAATCATTTTTTTTCTTTCATCTATTTCTTTTGTACAACTAAATTAAGAATACGAAAAAGAAAAATATAGTCATAATACCATCTGCAACTACTTCCCTTTAAGGTAAGTTTTATATATAAGTTATATATATAAGATAATTGATTGTTAAAAACTCGATTGTGAAGATTAAAATATTTACGTTTAGCACGTGATTTCCTTCATTTTTAATATTTTATATAAAATAATATGTGATTATTGTAAATGAAATTTTCTATATCAATTTCTGTTTTTATAAAAACTTATATACCAATAAAATATATCTAATCTAGAACAACATTACTAATTTGTTAGGTTTAAGCTAATTTGAAGATTATGATATTCGGCATGTTTATGCTATTGCTGTAATTCAATTTATGTGATTAGCTCAATTAAGTCTACTCAAGTTTAGTATAAAGTAAGATTATTTCTAGCTATATACCTCTAAAGAATTATATTTCTTTTCAAAACTTGAAAATTAATGTCTACTTATATACAAGGATCTAGAATCGAAGTATCATTACTTTAAATTAGGAAATCAACTAATATACGTATGAAATAATAGTCAATAATGGCACTAATAATTATTAATTTAGTGTAAAATATCAATTAAGTATCAATGACCAATCTGATTTGAAGTTTTCTAGTCTTATAAAGATTGGTTATATTGTGTGATTTACAGTGAGAATTGCTATTAATTAAATTTATATATAAGCAAAACATTAATTACATAATATTACTAAGTTAGGAATATAATATAAACTATTAAGTAATAAGGAGGTGAAACTGTTAAAATAAAATAATAAAATTTTAACAGAAGTTTAATGCGAATTTATAAAGGTATTTAGATATTGAGTTTTAGATATAGAATCTTTTAGCAAAACTAAGCCAAGATTGGTTGTTGTAGGCTCAGAAGAAGTAACAGAACCTGTGTTAGACCAACTCAGAATTTGAAAGCTTATATGTGCTACAGATTTGTTATCCAGGTGGGCTATTATATTTTTGCAAATTGTATCTTTCGAGCTATTAAGCTCTGCTCTGTTAAAATTGCATATGTGACTATCTGTGTTAAATATTTACATGCTACTGTATGTTGTCGGAGTCTCATATACCAGCGCTGTGTCAATGTGAGTAGCTACAGTATGCATGCTTTATTTGTCCTGCCCTACTCCTTGTCGGTGAGACTAAAATGAAACACTTATGGGTTATACTCATTGGGTATACTTGGCCATACTCAACTTTACGCGTGGTGATGTAGTACGGGTTGCGGGCAGTGACTGGTTACCCTCTTAAGCGCTTCACGATAAAATGTTTTGGTGAACTTAGGTTGCTTTAAATTTTAAAACCTCCTAAGCTTCACTACCTGCATGAACACAGATAGATTACTTTAATAAAATGATTTGCATAACTCGAATTGTAAAAACTTGCCCACTGAGTGCACTAGTACTCAGCCCAAATATTTTCAAATATTTTTCAGGTCAGTAGGCTGGCGCGTGGAGGTGACGATGCTGAGAGATGGGCTTTTGTTATTTACTTATTTTCCCATTGTCTCTTTTTGTTAAGTATTCTGTTGATAATTAAGTCTCCGCGCTTGTAATATCCTTTTGTTAAACACTAAGAACTCTGATGTTGGTGTTGTAAATATGTATATATTATAATAAAGCATGTTTGGTTATTCTGGGTCTTCTGTTGAGATTTTCATTAATCAGGTTACCCCCTTTCTTTCCCGCTTCTTAATTCCAACCCCCGTGGCGTCCATTTCTACGGTCTTCTAGGACCGGGGCGCTACAGAGTGGTATCAGAGCAGGTCTTGCAACTCTGCAAACCTGTTGGGTCAACTTATTTTGTTTTCCTTTTTTATTAAATTCCCGTGTGATATTATATAAGCCCTCAGCTCGTCACTAACGCAACAGCCAAAAGGTACGCATGTTTTTATGCGGTTTTTAGATTTTAAAAGTTTACATTAATTGGTGAAATGTTAAGTTGGTTTGAAAAAGAAAGATTGTGATTTTCCATGTTGGCGGGAATGCCTTGAAAGATTGAGTCTTACACTGATTACTTACTGGTTTTGAGAATGAAATATGCCTGTGGGCGTACAGGATTTTGTGTTAAACCATGCTGATTCTATTGTATACATGTGGGGAATTTGTTTATCTATGCTTTGGGCATACTTATGAATGTTTGATATATGTTGATTGCACACATTGATAGTTGATTTGTATTTGATGTTGTGCTCTAGATGAGTACTTTGACTTGGAATTTGAGAACTTAAGATAAACTTAGCCTGTAGTTGTTGAACTTAGGCTAAACTTGAAAGAATTTATGAAAATGGTTGAACGTAGACTGATTGAGAAATTATGCTAAGTAGATGGCGGGGTGGCAGGTGAGACCTCGAAAGAGGTGTCGTACTCGTGTGACGATGGATGAGCGGATAGAGAGGTTTCGTGCATGTATTAGTAGACCAAAAGAGGATGTGCCAGAGTTCACCGCACGTTTTGTGACTTTATGGATGACTGTCTCGGGTATCGGTGGTATTACAGAGGTAGAGGCTACGGCGAGATATATTATTGGACTACCTCAAGCCTGGAGACCATGGGCTGCAAGAGTTGCTGATATTTTCTCAGAGAGATCTCCGCCTACTTTTGCAGAGAAAGTCTATTTCTCGAGATTCTTCACGTATGTGCTACGGATTTGGGCAGATAGACGATGTGTGGCTCCACAATTACCCGTCGTGGAGGAGGATATGGATATGTTTAGAGTACCATTTACATCGGTCTTACCAGCGGAGAAGACGATCGAGATGGATCGTTCAGCACCACCCGCACCACCGTCGCCGCTTATCACGGTAGCATCGCATGATGATGAGGCCGGTCCATCTGGGACCCAGTTAGAGCCCATCGCAGAGGAGGACCCGGAGGAAAATCCTGATGAGGAGCCGATGGAAGTAACTGATGGATCTACGACGCTCCACTTTCGACGTGATTTCGATGCGGAGGGGCGTCCGGGGCACTGGTATATTCCGTCGTCTCTATAGATATATGTATAGTTGTAGTAGTTTGAGTAGTTTAGTATATACTGATGCTGACATTTTGTTGTATCATTAGCTCAGTAGCTTTTGTTAGTCGGAAACGTTGTCGTTGTTATAAGACCGTTCCGACATGAGGCATTTGATAGTTAGCCTCTTTTTGACTTAGTGGAATAGACGGTATATTATATTTTTGATGTATAGATAATGTATATGTAGTACTCCACTCTTTTATATAAAAGTTCCATTTCAGGATATCTTTTAGATTTATATATGCGTTGTACATATATTCTTGGAAGGCTTTGTATATATATATTTCATTTTCTTTGCGAGATGTGTGGTTATTGTCTTTATTTTTCTTTTCGAATCTTTACGCAAGTGTTGATCGATTGGAGATTTGACTAGTTGCAGAATGCCAAGAGGAAGACCAAGAAATGTGAACTTGGCGGTACCGGAAGTACCGAATATTCCGCAAGGTTAGGGACCACAGATTGAAATGGAGTTCAGACGCCATAATCCCCCAACTTTCAATGGAGAAGGGGATCCACTCACAGCCGAACGTTGGGTTCGAGCACTTGAAAAGATATTTGGGTTTTGGCATTGTAGTGATAAAGAAAGGGTGGCATGTGCCCTGTATCAACTTGTGGATGATGCAGATTTCTGGTGGGAGTCAGTTCGAAGGACAATATCTGATGCAGATTGGGAAGTGTTCACATGGGAGAACTTTAAGACAATCTTATATCAAAAGTACATACCGGCTCATTATCAGCATCAGAAGGCTAATGAATTCTGGAATCTCAAACAAGGGAGCAAATCAGTCGCAGAATATGATTTGCAGTTTAATAGGTTATCTCGATATGCACCACAGACCGTAGACACAGAAGCAAAGAGGATTGAAAAATTTCGCATGGGTTTGAAACCGGAAATAGGCACTGCACTGATCGGAAAGGATGAAGCAAACTATGGTCAAATACTGAGTTGCGCACTTAGTATTGAGGCAATGCAAGGAACATCAAAGACTTCAGCATCTCAACCAGTAGCTGGGGATCAGAAGGGAAAACGAAAGTGGGATGGACCACAACGAGGTTATCAATGGAAGAATTTTCAGCATAACTATCAAGGAGGAAGGAAGTTTGGACCAAGGCCTGCAGGGCAAGTGAATGTTGCACCAAAATCTCAGGGCTATCAAGGAAATTCACCGTTGTGTGCAACTTGTAACAGATATCACTTTGGACCATGTGTCCAATGCTATCGATGTGGTCGACAGGGGCATTATGCTAATAAATGTCAACAAAATTTGGGAACACAAGAGCAGCAGCAGCAGAGGCCACAGTTCAGACAGGGCATGAGAAATATGAGACCACAAGGTGGAGGAGGTCGAGTGAATAACAACAACAATAGAAGTAATCCCAGACCTCAGCAAAATCAAAATCAAGGTCCTCGTGCACCACAACAAGCCAGAGCGTATGCTCTCAACCAGCAAGAGGCAGCTGGGAACTCTGGGAATTTGGCAGGTATGATTAGTTTGTGCGATATACCTGTGCTTGCTTTATTTGATACTGGAGCTTCACATTCTTTCATATCTAGAGATGTATGTAAACGTCTCAATCTAGAGCTAGAATTAGCAGGAGAAGCCTTAGCAGTAAGCATTCCCTCAGGGCAAACACTTTTAGCTGATTGTGTTTGTAAGAACTTAGACTTGGTAGTAGGTGAAAAGAATTTCACAACTGATCTCTATGCTCTTGAGATGCGGGACTTTGACATTATATTTGGGATGGATTGGCTAATGAAGGAAAGTGCAAAAATACGCTGTCACGAGAGAGAGATAATATTTCAGAAGCTAGGCAAGGAAAAAGTGAAGTTTTATGGAGCAAAAATGGGAAATATAATTCCCATCATTTCAGTATTAAAGGCTGTAAAGTTGTTACAAAAAGGAGACTGTCAGGCATTTTTAGTAAACCTTGTAAGCAAGAAAGAAGAAGGTTTAACAGTGGGTCAGGTACCAGTGGTACGGGAATATGAAGATGTATTTCCAAACGATTTGCCAGGTCTGCCGCCAGACAGACAAGTAGAGTTCACCATAGACCTAGAACCGGGAGCAGCACCGGTATCCAAAGCCCCATATCGGTTAGCACCGAATGAGTTACATGAGTTAAAAGTGCAACTGGAGGGATTATTGGAATTAGGTTTTATAAGACCCAGTGTATCGCCTTGGGGAGCACCGATTCTATTCGTAAAAAAAAAGGATGGTACTATTAGAATGTGCATCGACTATCGGGAGTTGAACAAGTTGACAGTGAAGAACAAGTATCCACTTCCGAGGATAGATGATCTTTTTGATCAGTTGACTGGTGCAAAAATCTTTTCCAAGATTGATCTACGATCTGGGTATCATCAAGTTAAAGTAAGAAAAGATGACATACCCAAGACTGCATTTCGAACAAGATATGGCCACTATGAGTTTGTAGTGTTGCCTTTTGGGTTAACAAATGCACCTGCAGTCTTTATGGATTTAATGAATCGAGTTTTCCATGAATATTTGGATAAGTTTGTGTTGGTCTTTATTGACGACATATTGATCTACTCAAGAAATAAAGAAGAACACGAGGAACACTTGCGACTAGTGCTAGAAACACTAAGGAGAGAAAAGTTATATGCCAAATTCAGCAAGTGTGAATTTTGGCTAAGTGAAGTAATGTTTCTCGGACACATTGTGTCAGCAGAAGGGATCAAGGTGGATCCTGCAAAGGTTGAGGCAGTGAAGAAGTGGAAATCACCAACCAACATTCATGAGATAAGAAGTTTCCTCGGTTTAGCAGGATATTACCGTAAGTTCATTAAAGATTTTTCGAAGATAGCAAGGCCAATGACACAATTTTTGAGGAAAAAGGTTAAGTTTGAGTGGACTAATGCGTGTGAACAGAGTTTTCAGGAACTAAAGATAAGATTAACAACTGCACCAGTCTTAACCTTGCCAGAAGGAGTAGAAGGATTCGTGATATACACTGACGCGTCTAAATTGGGTTTAGGATGCGTGCTGATGCAAAATGGGAAGGTGGTAGCATATGCTTCACGACAATTAAGACCTCATGAACTGAACTACCCAACCCACGATTTGGAGCTTGCCGCCGTCATACATGCACTCAAGATTTGGAGACATTATCTTTATGGGGTAAAATGCGAGATTTACACAGACCATAAGAGTTTGAAGTATATCTTCGAACAAAAAGAGCTTAATATGAGGCAGAGAAGATGGTTAGAGTTAGTGAAAGATTATGATTGCACGATACACTACCATCCCGGGAAAGCAAATGTAGTAGCCGACGCATTGAGCAGAAAGAAACAAGGAGTGATGGGATATCTACTCACAAATAAAGAGGAACTTGTGAGAGAAATAGAAAAGATGGAATTAGAGTTGGTGTTTGCACCAAGCTCTACAACAAGTGTGATAGCCGCAGTGGTAGCCAAGCTAGAACTACGATCGAGAATCATAGAAGCTCAGCAAAAAGTTGAACGATTGGAGAAGATAAGAGAAAGAGTCAAAGCGGGCGAACCAAAAGAATTTAGGGAAGATAATGACGGAGCTTTAATGTTCCGTGACAGATTATGCGTTCCCAGAGATGACACATTGAAGCAAGAAATTATGAGAGAGGCTCATAATACTCCCTACATGGCACATCCAGGCAGCACAAAGCTATACAAGGACCTGAAACAATATTTCTGGTGGAATAATATGAAAAGGGAGATAGCCACATTTGTGGAGAGATGTTTAACATGCCAGCAAGTAAAAGCGGTACATCAACGACCTTCGGGGTTATTGCAGCCGTTGGAAATTCCAGAATGGAAATGGGAGCATATAACGATGGATTTTGTGATAGGCTTACCGCGATCAGCAAAAGGAAACTCATCAGTCTGGGTCATTGTAGATCGATTGACCAAATCAGCACATTTCGTGCTAATCAAAACAACAACGGAATTAAGCAGATTGGCACAAATTTATGTGAAGGAGATTGTTCGACTACATGGAATTCCAGTTTCTATCACGTCAGATCGTGATACTCGTTTCACATCAAGGTTTTGGAAGAGTCTTCAAGAAGCAATGGGAACGAAGCTGAACTTCAGCACTGCTTTTCATCCTTAAACAGATGGTCAATCAGAAAGGACGATACAAATTCTGGAGGACATGCTACGAGGAGTTGTGTTGGATGGAAACACAAGTTGGGAAGATGTTTTACCTTTGGTGGAGTTCGCTTATAACAACAGCTACCAATCAACTATAAAAATGGCACCATATGAAGCCTTGTATGGTCGCAAATGCAGATCGCCCCTATACTGGGATGAAGTTGGAGAAAGAAAAATTTTGGGTCCAGAGATCGTGCAAACCACTGTCAAGATGATCGACAAAATTCGAGCGAGAATGAAAGAAGCACAAGACAGACAGAAGGCTTATGCAGACAAGCGCAGGACAAACCTACAGTTCCAAGTTGGTGAAAAGGTTTTCTTAAAGGTATCTCCAACACGGGGTGTTGTGAGATTCGGAAAACAAGGCAAACTGAGACCAAGATTTATTGGCCCATTCGAGATACTAGAAAGAATTGGTGAAGTTGCTTACCGATTAGCTCTTCCGCCAAACTTGTCACAAGTTCACGATGTGTATCACGTTTCAATGCTCAGGAAATACGTGTTTGACCCAGAACACGTTGTCAAAGAAAGTGAGTTGGTTTTACGTTCTGATATAACGTATGAGGAGAAACCCCACGAAATTCTTGATAGAAAAGTTCAAGTCCTAAGAAGCAAGCAAATTCCATTAGTGCTTGTGCAATGGAATCATCATGATCGAACTGAAGCAACGTGGGAACTAGAAAGCAAAATGAGACAACAATATCCTGAATTATTTGAAGGTACGTGAATTTCGGGATGAAATTCTTTTAAGGGGGGAGGAGTGTAATACCCCAAAATTTTATTATCTAAATTTAATTAGGAATATACATCTAATAGTTAGAATAATTGAAATATCCAAAAACTTTTAAGTATTAAAATAATAGCCTATGCTTGTCGAGTAGATTAGAGAGGCCCCAACTATTGTTGTATTTTTATTATAAATCCCGAATGTTATTTTATTTTATTTTATTTTCTAAACCTAAAATGTGCTTGTTATTATCACTTCGGGTATTAGAAGATGATTTTAGGATATAATCATATATGATCCTAATAATTAATTATCTAGATAAATATAAATATTATCCTATTATATGTTATTATGTTCTATCCAAATATACTATTATTTTATTTTAAAAAAAAAATTAAGTTATCTAAGTATATATATATATACTTACGGGAATGCTAGATATATATATATAGTGAGTTTATATATGTTTGCATCTTGTAAGATTGGGTGTACTTGATATCTATTAAAATAAGATAAAGTGAGGTGCCACCTAAATAGCTAGAAATTAGATGGTGACTAATCATTTAAATAGGGAGACGTGTCTAACAAAAAAATTAGTAGAATGGTGACTAATGGTTAAAGGTTGACTTAATTGAAATGTTAATTTCAAAAGCAAAATCATTTTTTTTCTTTCATCTATTTCTTTTGTACAACTAAATTAAGAATACGAAAAAGAAAAATATAGTCATAATACCATCTGCAACTACTTCCCTTTAAGGTAAGTTTTATATATAAGTTATATATATAAGATAATTGATTGTTAAAAACTCGATTGTGAAGATTAAAATATTTACGTTTAGCACGTGATTTCCTTCATTTTTAATATTTTATATAAAATAATATGTGATTATTGTAAATGAAATTTTCTATATCAATTTCTGTTTTTATAAAAACTTATATACCAATAAAATATATCTAATCTAGAACAACATTACTAATTTGTTAGGTTTAAGCTAATTTGAAGATTATGATATTCGGCATGTTTATGCTATTGCTGTAATTCAATTTATGTGATTAGCTCAATTAAGTCTACTCAAGTTTAGTATAAAGTAAGATTATTTCTAGCTATATACCTCTGAAGAATTATATTTCTTTTCAAAACTTGAAAATTAATGTCTACTTATATACAAGGATCTAGAATCGAAGTATCATTACTTTAAATTAGGAAATCAACTAATATACGTATGAAATAATAGTCAATAATGGCACTAATAATTATTAATTTAGTGTAAAATATCAATTAAGTATCAATGACCAATCTGATTTGAAGTTTTCTAGTCTTATAAAGATTGGTTATATTGTGTGATTTACAGTGAGAATTGCTATTAATTAAATTTATATATAAGCAAAACATTAATTACATAATATTACTAAGTTAGGAATATAATATAAACTATTAAGTAATAAGGAGGTGAAACTGTTAAAATAAAATAATAAAATTTTAACAGAAGTTTAATGCGAATTTATAAAGGTATTTAGATATTGAGTTTTAGATATAGAACCTTTTAGCAAAACTAAGCCAAGATTGGTTGTTGTAGGCTCAGAAGAAGTAACAGAACATGTGTTAGACCAACTCAGAATTTGAAAGCTTATATGTGCTACAGATTTGTTATCCAAGTGGGCTATTATATTTTTGCAAATTGTATCTTTCGAGCTATTAAGCTCTGCTCTGTTAAAATTGCATATGTGACTATCTGTGTTAAATATTTACATGCTACTGTATGTTGTCGGAGTCTCATATACCAGCGCTGTGTCAAAGTGAGTAGCTACAGTATGCATGCTTTATTTGTCCTGCCCTACTCCTTGTCGGTGAGACTAAAATGAAACACTTATGGGTTATACTCATTGGGTATACTTGGCCATACTCAACTTTACGCGTGGTGATGTAGTACGGGTTGCGGGCAGTGACTGGTTACCCTCTTAAGCGCTTCACGATAAAATGTTTTGGTGAACTTAGGTTGCTTTAAATTTTAAAACCTCCTAAGCTTCACTACCTGCATGAACACAGATAGATTACTTTAATAAAATGATTTTCATAACTCGAATTGTAAAAACTTGCCCACTGAGTGCACTAGTACTCAGCCCAAATATTTTCAAATATTTTTCAGGTCAGTAGGCTGGCGCGTGGAGGTGACGATGCTGAGAGATGGGCTTTTGTTATTTACTTATTTTCCCATTGTCTCTTTTTGTTAAGTATTCTGTTGATAATTAAGTCTCCGCGCTTGTAATATCCTTTTGTTAAACACTAAGAACTCTGATGTTGGTGTTGTAAATATGTATATATTATAATAAAGCATGTTTGGTTATTCTGGGTCTTCTGTTGAGATTTTCATTAATCAGGTTACCCCCTTTCTTTCCCGCTTCTTAATTCCAACCCCCGTGGCGTCCATTTCTACGATCTTCTAGGACCGGGGCGCTACACGGGATGACATTGCGATGAAGATGTAGAGATAGATAGGACAACAAGTTGTCAACACACTTCACCGATCAGGATGGTCGCAAGGGAAAAGGTATGTACAATTCTTCTTACATAGTATATCTTGAATCTGAATTAGGGCATTTTCACATTTATCTGTCTACAATCAAAATGGGCATTTTTTTATGTGTATTGGGAGCCATAGCATGATAATATCTTTGAAATTCAAGATTTGATGAAAAACCATGAAAAGGTAATGGTGGAGATACATTACTTTTCTTTGATTATTTTTGTGGTAAAAATTAAAATGCTTGGCAATTTTCATCTGTTACAGAAAATCAACTCTCCAAGTTTTGTATGTACATATAGTGACTGGACTATCTTTTTGAAGGTAGGATAGAGTTTTCTTACAACACACCAAGCAATATTTGTGCTCTTGGAATGAACTTCATGGCAAAATTACTATGCACATTATTTTGTTTTCTAGAGCATATACTCGCTTCTACACATTAAAAAGATATTTGAAGTAGGTATTTCTGAAACACTCCAAGAGCAATTGAAGCATTTAAACTTGGACATCATTGAGAAGGTGTTATTGCTAATATTGACCATTATTTTAATTAGCTTACCAAGACATTCTCCAACCTTTCTTTCTTTCTCATAATGGAATTCTTGTGTTTATCAATCATTTTATTCATTTAGTACATTCTTTTTACACTACATGTTGATCTTCACATCTCTGCAGATCTGGCCTATGTATATGAACTGGTATGTATTGTTTTCTTACTCAGTCATTTTTTTCTTTGTTGATGCTAAACCACTTTCATTTGTGGTAGTTTGAAACTGATATTTGCTATATTACTTCCATTTTAGGTTTTAATACGAATTATCTTTTTGTTGTTGAAATTAAGAGTGGGTACTTAGAGCAACTTTTCATTTAATCCTCAGAAACAATGACCAAGAACCTTGAAGCATCAAATATAATATTTTACTTGTAAAACAATTTCAGTTTTACTCAACAGAACATTATGTTTTAAGTATAAAGGCTGAAGCCCAAGACAACCTGAGAATCTGAGATTAGCTGCTTAACTACCTAGCAGCCAACTAATGTAACCCCTTGATGATAATAAGTATAAGATATAAAAGCTATGATCTTGTAATTTTGAGACATAAGGGAAGCCATGTAAAATCTTATATAATAAATTGAAATGACTAAAGGAATGGATCGTATCCATTAATCAATGTTATATCTGAGTCTGAAAATTTAAGCCATTGAGACAGAGGGTTGTATGGATATAATGTGCTATGAATGTGCATGCTTCAGCAAGAACGTACAAGCTTCAGCAAGAATGGGCGAGAGGCAGTTGTACCTTCATCAAGGTGTGAATGGCGGTGGAGATGCTGCAAGACTTGTACTCTCCACCGATGCTAAGCCTAGGCTCAAATGGACTCCCGACATGCACCAATACTTCATTGAAGTTGTCAATCAACTCGGTGGAGCTGAGAGTAAGCATATGTATATATGATCTGTGGACTATGGCTGTATAATCATCAAATGATATATAATAGAATTAATTCCTTAATTATGCAAAAGCTACTCCCAAGTCTGTCTTGAAATTTATGGGCATCCAAGGCCTAACTCTATAGTCTATACCACTTGAAGAGTCATCTTCAGGTATAAATTCATGATCAATTTCAATTCCCAACAATTAAGTCTTGTAACAAACATAAAATTAAAAAATGGGTATATGTTGCCAACCATTCAATTTTTATTCATTTATTTTTCTTCTTGCAAAAATATAGGCTCAGTAAAAACATTCACGACCAAGCTAATTACTGTGGGTGCAACAGAAATGGTAATTAATTAAGAGATCTCATATATATATATATATATAATTTTCAAGAAATTAATATGATATAATCAAGATTTTCTGCATATATATGTTATTTCACTAGTTTTAAGTATGCATATATAACGATTAATGCAATGCAGCTGCAGGAGATAGAATGTCAGAGATCAAATTCAACTGCGTATAATGGCAGAGATCTCCAGGTCCATTTCAGGGATTAAGATTTATTTCTCTTAACAAATATCTTAAAATATTTTCAAATTTAATAATATTATAAATATATGCTTATGAAATTATAAAGGAACATGTGTATCAATTTGTTCTTGCTATAATGTCTTCGCATTAGATGTACTGTAGGTATAAAGCATTGTTGTGTGGTATAAGCTTAGAACTATACATCTCTCTCTCTCTCTCTCTCTCTCTCTCTCTCTATATATATATATATATATATATATATATAGATATATATATATTCTATTTCCACTTACAAGAGTTTAAACTCCATGTGAAAAGGAAAATACCTTGGCCTTCAATAAGGTAAAGAACCAAAACATAAATTTTGAGGGGATGATATGCTCTTTTATAAAAAAAAAATATTCATATGTCCTAATTTCACTTCGTTTTTGTTCATATAGTTGGATGACTTAAATTTCATTTGGATGTTATGTTGTAGAAGTTCTACGTTGCTGCTCAAGCCATGACAATGACAATCCAGATGCATGCGTGAAGAAGACAGTGTAGAAGATAAATTTCAATTTTTGCAGAACAATAAAGAAGGTAGATGGTTTGCTTCTTTTGGGACTTTAGAGCTGCTTTAGTTTTTGTATAAATGATGAGATCAAGAAATTTATGAATTTGTTAATTAGAGTTATAGTAGGAAAAACTTTAGTTTCGATTTTGCTTATATACATTGAAACTTAATTTGGTGTGGAATAATTTTGAATGAGGAATGAGTAGAGAACAAAAACATGGAGTTGATATTTTAATCATTTTTGTTGATTCCACGAGTGTTTGTGAGAAAGGAAATATGTGAGGAGCAAGAATGAACTTTGGTTTATGTCTCTTTTCAAATTGACGATAAATTTTGTTATTTTTTAGGTTGATAAAAAAATTATATGTATAGAGCACAATTATATTTGAATGGTGTTTATTTTGTTGGTTTGTAGTTTATATTTTCTAGGCTTATATATAACTTTTTGGGTAAATGCTAATAAGAGTTTTATATTAGAACACCATTTTAGTTAGTCTTGATTGAGTCACGTGTTATGTAAGATCATGTTATAAACATGGTACAATGGTATTAATTATTTCTTATTATATATTGTGTATTTATGCTTATAATAAAAAAATAAGATTTTTTTTAGTCACCCATGTTTCTAATTATGGCTTAGTATTTTTTTTAAAAAAATTGCAATATAAACTTATGTGTCTATATATAGATAAAAAGAATCTATGCTATTATTTTCTAGATTCATATTTTTCACGACTCTACAATGAATTTTTTTTCAGTTTTGGTGTTCTCACGGTGTCTAATTCCGTATTTGGAAATTTTATAATACAATAAAATAAATCTCATTTGAAATGAATAGTTATTATAAAAATTTGCATACGTGAAATAGACATTATACCTATTTGTGAACAAAGTAATAGTATCTCATATTTGGCCGGCCTGCGGTTGTCGCGCAACGCGCGAGTGAAATACTAGTTATTTTCTAAAAGTAATCTATCTGTGTCCATACAAGTAATGAAACTTAGAAGGTTTTAAAGGTGAAAGAAACCTAAGTTCACCAAAATATTTTATCGCGAAGCGCTTAAGAGTATAACCAGTCACTGCCTGCAACCCGTACTACATCACCAATGCGTAAAGTTGAGTATGGCCAAAGTATACCCAATGAGTGTAACCAATAAGTGTTTCATTTTAGTCTCACCGACAAGGAGTAGGGCATGATGAATAATGCATGCATACTATAGCTACTCACATTGACACTACGCTGGTTTATGAGACTCCGACAACATACAGTAGCACGTAAATATTTAACACAGATAGTCACATATGCAATTTTAACAAAGCAGGGCTTAATAACTCGAAAGATACAATTTGCAAATATAGTATAGTGGCCCACCTGGATAATAAATAAGCTTTCAAATTTTTGGTTGGTTCTGCTCAAATTCTGCAACTTGTTCTGGGTCTACAACAACCAATCTTGACTTAGTTCTACTAAAGGACCCATATAAAAACTCAATCCCTAAGCTCCTTAATTTTGAATTTAAATTTCTATTTATTTTATTCACTAGCTTTAAGGCTTTAAACTTGGTGATTATAACAAATTGACATCTTCTAAGTATAAAATCATACAAATATTATTATTTACATCCATTAAACCACATTAATTAATGAAATAATATTTACACAATGCATGATTAAATGGAGAAAAGATCCTGCTTTTAGTAAAGTTAAAATAATACTATTTAATCCTTAATTTAATAGTGCTAATATATTAAAATCTAGATATATTTAAATATACGAATTTATAATACATAACCTATATTCATAATACTAATACAAATCCATTAGAAATTTACTTAATACTGTAAAGTGATAATCAAAAATTAATCAAATTAGTAATACATATATATCATATTAATTAAATGATAGAATTAATTAATTATCATAAAGAACCGCTAATTCCAAAACTGACAATCCAAATTCTTTATATTACACTAATAACTTCAAATCCAACTCCTAAAATATTAGCTTAGATATATTTGTGAAATTGAAAATATATACACTAACCTTTGTTTTAACTCTGAAGTTTCTCTTTCAAGTTGAGGGCTCACTTTTTTTTTTTTGTAGTATAATGTATTACTTCTTATAGATAAATAAGAGTGGATGTCCCAAAAGTCCTATTCATATATATAAGCAAAGATGTGTATCTAAATTTCAATCAACCCCAAAAGTCAAGGGCACGTGTATGAATTATAATTGCTCAACCTAAAATTTTATCCTAATCTTTTACATTCTAATCTATCTAAGATCCAAGTGGCATATATTATAATATAATTAACTTTTATATATATATATATATATATATATATATATAGCTAGCATTCTCGCAGCATACATATATACCTATATAACTTAGTTGATTTTCAAATATAATAATAATAATAATAATAATAATAATAATAATAATAATAATAAGATTGGAATATAATAATATTTATTTAGATAATTGTTAGTTACAAATATGACTATATCCTAATTAATTTTAGATAATAAAATTTTGGGGTACTACATCACTACTAGGGCTAACATATTTTATTTTTTTCTATTACATGAAAATAACATAATAAAATAAAATAAAATGCCTAGACCTAATCCATGAATTTTCTCATGGATTAAAAATCACATAGTCAAACCGACATATGACCAACATACATTCAACATAAAATTAAAATACATACATCACATAATTAAAGATCCATGATAGTTGGTACCACCTGCAAACATAATAGTCGATAAATACAACTACCATAATTACATGATAAGTATAAAATATATCACATGATATCCATATATGAATAAAAGTTTCGAAAATTATATTTAAATAAAATAAAAATTTTGAAACATACTATAAGATAAAATTTAGAAATTAATCATAATTATCTACCAAATTAAATCTTATAACTATCAAAATTACCATAAAAATAAATTTAGAAATTAATTAAAATCATCCACCAAATTTATAACTTAAATTTTGAAAAACCCTAATTTAATTAAACTTTGGAAATTTTGATATTAATCAAAAATCTCTTCCAAATTAATTACATAGGTTAAAAAATAACAAGAATAAAAATATGGAAGTTTTGATCCACTTCAAACACTTTTCAAATTTTAAATTCTATTTTCAAATCTAATGGGATTAGAATTAGGTAACTTTTGATATATACAAAAAATTACCTTATCTAATTTTAATCCCGAAAATTTTCGAACCCTAACCCTAATTAAATTTGGAAATTTTGACATTGATCAAAATTCCTTCCAAAACATAGGTGACTAAAATAATGGAACAAAATTAGAGAATTTTTAAGCATCAATTTTCAAAAAATTGATACCCCAATTTTCGAACACCATCTAATTAACATCTGAAAATTTTGATATTATCAAAAATCTATTCCAATTCCAATTACATAGGTTTCGAAAATTACATAGATAAAAAATTAGAATTTTCGACTAACATAAAAAATTCATCCAAATTTTGAATCTAATAATTTCGAATATTATGAATAATTAAATCTTAAAATTTAAACACCATAAATTCATCAACAAGTTTAAACATAAAATTTGAAATCATCCTAAGATTAAATCTAGAGCAGTGTCAAAACCCGCTCTAATACCAGTTGTTGGCTTTTTTCGAATTGAACCACCACATGATCTATTTGGATGCTCATTAATCCTAGTTCATGTATATCATATTTTATGCATTCAATGAAAATAATTAACCGACTTGAATTAACAAGCAAGTTGTATTTTCGAATATACAAATGTGGAACAAAGATAACATCGAAAATATAACTTTCAAATGCGTGTTGGGTTGATCATAAGATAGAAGGTCTAATCTTGTTGTTGAATGTAGTGGTCGGTGCTTCTAAACAGTGTAATTCCACTTCTCGGTCTTTTGTTATATTTTTCTAAATATAGGGTAGGTTGTATGCTACTAAACATGTGTACGAATACTATGGGGATCAAGAGAGCACGAAGAGGGGCTGATTTCTATTATCCTAATTCTCGCCCCCTCTCTTTAATTAAATAGAGAGAGGGACGAAAATTGCTTCTCCAACGCTAATGGATTTGGGTCTTTCACTCTTGTTCCATCCTCAGTCCACTAAGGTCATATTGGGCTACAACAATGATCTAAAAGAATATTAAATCGGCTTGCTAATTTATTTAAATTCCAGTATCCATAACTTATGATATAATTAAATAAATTAAGCATTGTTTTTATTCCACTAAAGAAATAATATTGACCTACCAATTTAATACATATTTACGAATATGCTTTCTCCTTTAGTCCAGCAATTCCCCATGTTTAAGATATAATGTCTATTAATTAATTATGTAAGCTTCTGACAACTATAATTAATTAATATCTTGTCATTTGAGTAGTACCATACAAGCTTTATCATGTATATATGGAATAAATTCCACCTGCAGGATTTCACGTGAACTTTGTGCTCCCTCAAGGGGACATCATCAACCTAGCGCATTAGGACACAATGGTCATATATATTGGACGACATATCACATATATAAATGCCACTGCCCAAAATATCGAGGTTTGTTCATCCTATCAAAAAATCTCACTCATTGATAAATCAAAGCAATAGCATAACATATATATGTCCACCAATATGTGTGGGTTAAGAACTCGAACTTTGTGGATCTTTATTCTCTCACTTAAGGTCAGAATAAAGAATAGTATCATATCGTTAGCCATCTCAATACACAAATCAGTGTATTAGAATAATCAGCTAGTCAAGATAAACTAATTATTAGATTATTCTACAGTGTACCGATAATGGGTTCAGGACCATCTAAGTCGTGAACCTTTTAATACATAACAATGAATCCAATGATATAATTTTTACCGTGTGTATACCCACATTATATTATCTACAATGCAAACATATGGAACTGGCAGATAAATATAACTATAAATAAATACACAGTGACTGCAATAAATATTTAACCTATATCATCAAATAAAACAATGCAGAATATATACAAAGATAAGTCTTCCAGCATACAAAACTAACACATTTATGAATGCTAGTCATTAATTTGAAGTACTGACCAAGTGATAGAAAGATAGAAATCAGGTTATGTATGCTTAGAAGGACCGAACCAACCGTTTGCATAGCCCTAGGATGCATACAGTCAATCGGATGAAATTATATGTGCCTGAACCATGCTACATCCTTTGTAAAACGATTAGTTTTATTATTTTTCTTTTTTTATTTGACTTCAATTTCTTCTTCTTTATTTTAATGTTACATTTATTAATTAGGGTCATTATACCCAATTATGATTACAATTATATTTTAGTATTCAATCTTCAAATATTCAATTATTAACTAAAAATTAAAAAATTAATACTAAAAAATAAATATAAATCATAATTTTGTAGAATGAACCCTAATTAAAAGAGTAAAATTGAACTAAAGTATAAGAAATTGAAATTGAACAAAATAATGGAAAAAAATTAATAAATTGGATTGTGTTAGAGAGAATGTAGCACGATCAGGGCACAAAAGATTTCATCTCTTTTTCGCTGGCAATTGCAACAAATTTAATTCTCAACTATTTTGAATTTTATTTTTCTTTCATTAAAACGGATTTTAAATGTAGATCATCATACCCATATAAGGTCTATACGTTCTTCTACATCTTATAGCCATGTGATTTCACGTATACATCTCTCTGATTTAGGTTCAAAATACAAAAAGACAAAAAAAAATAGTTATCACTACCAAAAAAACGCTCATAGATAACGGATTTTATCAGTTATGTATGTGAAAAAAGCTCTGTTACGTATACTGGTGTTATCTATGCTGCGCTCATACATAACGGAATAATATCCGTTATCTATGTTATTAAATATAACGGTTGTAGCAACAAACATGACATCGGATATTACGTTATCTATAACTCTCATACATAACGGTTTCTTCCGTTATGAAAGTTTAACTATCTCCGTTATCTATGAACGTTTACATAACGATTTGTTTTTCATACATAACACTCTTCATTGCGTGATCTATTACTGTTATATATAACGGTTTTTACCGTTATGAAAATTCATTTTTCTCCGTTATGAAATATACCACATTGATTAATACATAACGTTGTTTGTAGTTTAGATAACGCTTTTTTACGTTATGTATGTTTTGATACATAACAGATTTTTACCGTTATTAAATATTTTTAGTTTCGTTATGTATGCCTGCTACAATTTTTGTTATAGATTTTCAGCAATTAAAATAATTCTAAAATAATAAAAATAACTGAAATTCCCATAAATCATCGTATATCTAATTCAAAAAATATTCATACATTCATCCGAATATAGTCAACATTCTAAACATGTTTATATCGTACTAATGTCAAAACAAAGATAACATACATATTGCAACTAGCTACATTTTGATCGGAACAACTTTTTTCATGATTGAGAGGCGCCTGCTCAACTATAAACCTGCCACAGTTGGAGAAGTAAGTGGTAACAATTAATCAACACAATACTCAACAACAACCCAATCTCAACTAATAAGAAAATCCAATATTACTCGCAACCAAGTTATATCCCGTTTAATCACATAACTGATGTAGGAAGCATATGGAGCACAAAAAAGTTCTTGCATAGTCTCACACATCTCTAGCCTATCTCACTAAAATAACTCGATAGCAAGAAAAAGACCAAAAGACTTTCCTCAAAAAAAGGACCAAAAGACAATAAAATGCTAACCATATTTTGATCTGATCATGCCAAGGAGTTTATATAATTAGTCAAAAGCATCATTGATAATATCAAGTGAGAAAGACAGCAAATGTTACTCACATGACTTACAGTGATGGAAAAATATTTTCTTAAAAGATTAAAATCATTCTTAAAGAGTTCATAGTTTCTGAAAAATGTGCAAATCAAAGCCTAGAATCAAAGGGAATCCACCATTGAACCAATTACCATACAAATGGCATTTAATAAAAACAAACCTCGTATAAAACAACTATCAAGAGGCACCACTGCCTCACATTGCATTTTAAAATAGCTGCACAGAAAAAATGGGAGGCACTTAAATGAATAACAGTTTATGCATTTACCTCATCATCATCGTCATCATCCATTTCAAGGTCCTCTTCAGCCTCCTGCATGGCAGTTTCAAATAAATAAATAGAGCAGAAATAAGCTACAAATATACTCCATATTTAACCTTCACAGCAAACTGAATTTCTACTAATATATAGAAAACAAGAAAAAATAGATAATCAAGTAGCAAAATTTACATTGTTAAAATATGTAAGATGATTAGGCCATAAATCATCCTTGATGATATCAGCAACCTATTATCAAAGAAAAAGTAACAAAAATATCAGTTTTAAGAAAAAAATAATAGAACTAAAGTAAGAAATCATCACTACAACAAAAACCAGCGATCAAATTAGTGATAGAATTAACTTAAGCAGATTGTGCAGTAGACCAAGATCAAATTATTGAATGGCTAGAGATTTGTGGTGCATCAGGACATAGAAACAAAAAAGCACACTTCACATATCTCACACCAAACACTAACTAAAGATTTTGTCTCATACATCACTCCCAAACAGTACTAAAATTCAATGACAAATTTAGAAACTGATAACACTTTGAAGGAGCAGTCATGAATTTACTGTTTTTTGCTAACTTGAAAATAAAAGAGCACGGGGTAACAGACATTTAAAATTGGTAATAATTGAGCACACCCCGCAGTGTGGGGAAAAACTCACAAAGTATCAGCAAACAGATATATGCTTTGAAACATCAAGTTTCAAAAGTTGATAATCATACATTCTCTTTGACTTTGAAAGAACTTTTTAAGTATAATATCTTAACTTTAAGTTTCTACGCATTAAACTACATCAATTATGGCTCAATTCAAAGATCTCTTCTCTCCAATATTCAATATCAACCGAGACTAATTAATAAACAATATCAAGCATATATAGATTAATTTGCACGCACACATATGTATATGAATAAAAACATATGATTTATATAGTTCACAAGATGTTGTGTGGTTCAAGGGACGTAAATATCCAGAAAATATAAAATCAAGATCAAATCCAAATAATTATAGTGGAGCATTTTATCACCTAAAGGGAAGTAAATAACCTGTACCAATATTTTTGGTCGGAAAGCACTGATAATTTGGATTGATTTTTCTATTTGCTGCATCTGTAAAATATTATTATGTATTTTTACGTATGTAACATTTACTTGAATACAAACTCAACAACTCTTGCATTATATTTTATTAACACGTTCTTCATTACACCATATAATCAGATTGTCAATATCGCATGGTTTAGGATCTATTAAAAAATCATTACACAAATCCCTTATCTGCAACATAAAAGGCCAATGCAGAGATACAAACATAAACAAATTAAGGAAAGATCAAAGATGATACACAAACAATTAAGGTCTCTCTATTTTTGCATTTCATTTTAGGCACAAACTATTTGTTAAAAAAAACCCATAATTAAACTTGCAGGTAGAATGCAACATATGCTGCTTATGAAATACATTATATATGTTGAAAGTGAAAAATCATAAACAAACTACACGCATTTAACGAGTTCCAACTGCTGATAAACGTTATAGATTAGAAGCATACAGTTTTCCTAAAATTGAAACATATTAAAATGCCCTTAGCTCTTAATTCACTCCTACCAACGTTAGCATACAGTTCATTATTCAACAACAACAACATACAGCATATACATACATATGTGTGTGTATATAGATATATATATATATATATAGACAGAGAGAGAGAGAGAGAGAGAAATGCATACTTACCATGAAATAAAGGAATGGGAAGATAGATGATATTGTGAGAGCTGTAAACAGAAAATACAACACAACAGAGGAAAATTCTTTAGCACCAAGGAAATAAGCACAACTCCATATAGAGATTGGAAAATAAATCATGCGTAAGCAATTTGTGACCAATTTCAATCCAAATTAAATCTCATAACAAACCAGTAAGACGAGACTCACTGAAATATGACTCTCACAAAAAAAAAACACTTGAAAAGGAAATGAAAGGAAAGTTGTGATTTAACTGTCCATCACCAAACACGTAATAGAGAGAGAGAGAGAGAGAGAGAGAGAGAGAGAGAGAAAGGGTTAGATTACAATTAGAAAGCACAATAATCCAGACAGTGAGAATTTGCTTGAGGGGAAAGCCTCTCTGTAATTGTTTCAGCCGATCAACCTCACATCCCGGGCACCCTTCCACGTAGTAATATTTCTGCAGCAAACTCTCCGCATATTCAGCCGCTACAGCCATTCTCTCTCTCTCGCTCTCTCTCTCTCAAGTTGAAGGCTACCTTTCAAGGAGACAACCAAGTACAATCTAAACAAAGTTTCAAAATTTACACAAACTAAACAAACAACATAATTGAGCATTTCAACAACGAAAAAAAAAACAAAGAAATAATGTTACCATCCAACAAAGCGTTAATGATCACAATCTAAATAGTCTAAAGCGTTACCATCCAACCCCATCCCAGAAATTCAATCTGAACCAAAAAACCCAAAACAATCTCCTTATTCTTCAAAAAACTCAAAAAAAAATTCCAAAAAAATCAAAAAACAACAAAAATTCATCTTTCTCACCATCTGCTCCTAACCAGCCGTCTGGGACCTTAACCTTAGAGCCAAACTCACCCATCCCATGCCATCTCACCCAAACAGAACAAAAAATCCCTCCCCATAAACCCCGTGTCCCTCTTGACATGAACCTGGCCCTAGTTGGGGTCCAGACTCGTTCCCATACACTCAAACCTCAAACAAAAATAGCCCATGCTCCTGAAACTATCAACCACAACCTAGCACAAATAGGCCAAGCTCCCTCAATTTCTGAAGCCTCCACTTACTCACATCAAAACTCAGAAGCAGAATTTGAAAGAGAAGAGGAGAAATGCAGTTTATCAGAAAATGATGTTTCTTGTGATAAAGACTCTGATTACTTACCCAAAATCACTCCAACCGACTTGATTTCATCGGATTCGTCTGCTTTTGACACCGAATCGGAATGAGATCGGCTTCCTCTTGCCAAAGCCTTAAACCGAAAATCCATGAAATAGAGCTCATCGTCACCTGGGCTCTGTACCGCACCCCTCACGGTTGATTTCCCTCCCGACCAGCGTCGGGAATAGTTGCCGGAGCTCTCTACTCCTCCATATTCGAGCTCACACCAGAAATTGATAGGGGCTTCGATATTAGCCCTAAACCCTTGCATAGATCCCCATATATTTAGTTACAATTCCAGGGGCATAACATAAACAAGAACATACCTAAAAAACCCAATGAGATAAAGATTGGGGAAATAACGTCCGGCGCCGGATCCAAGCAAAAAATCGGTGAACACCAAATATTCACATATAGAAACTGATTTTCGAGAAAAATTTGGGCGAATTTGCTGAGGGCTTTTCTTTTTCCTTTTCAACCGCAGCGCTAGAGAATGAACAAATATGAGGACTTTTCTTCCTGTTCTTAATGTAAAAGGTCGATTAAAATTTGGGTCACTCTGTAAAATTTTTACTAAATAATGATGAGAGGAAGAGCAGCGGGAAAGATATATACTTACAAAATTTTCAATGTTTTAATTTTGAATTAAAAAAATAATAATTAACGCACATACATAACGGATATTTATAACGGTAAATATTACCATTATATAATGTGTTTAAACATAACACAAAACATAACGGTATCAAATAAGCGTTATAAATGTGAACAATATATAACACTCACAGATAACGCAAGACTCGAAAACGTTATATATGATCGAAGATAACACTTCTCTCGTAACGGATTTTTGAAATATCCGTTATCTATACCAAAAATGCGCTCATAGATAACGGATTTTTAAAATATCCGTTATGTATGAAGTGTTATGTATGAGAGTTTTTTTGGTAGTGTATATTTAGATTCTGAGTTTTATGAAGTAAAATGCTATGAAAAATATCGTTAGGAGAACCTAGTTCATAGATATGCTACTTACTGAGAGTTTGATCATGCTCCGTAACAAAATAAAAGTCTTGTCATCATAGTTCAAAATTACCCTACTCGAATCTCGATCACATTAAAGGTCATGTGAACTCATTTAATACAGCTTATTAGTATAAATGAGTCAAATTTAAACTAGACAATACTTAAATTGTTAGCTCGTAAACAAATTTGCCAATTAAGCTAACTTGAAAATATAAAATTATGAATTTAATATAACTTAAATTCTTATACTTCAATTAATCATAAGTGTATTAAATATCAGATAATCTTATTAGTCATAAGAAAATAGTAAAATTTAATTAATTTAGATATTTTTTTTGAATATATAATTTAGTTATTTTTGAGAAAAGCAGTCAAGTTTTGAATGATGTCAAAGGGACTTAATTTTCTAAATATAAGAAGAAACTAATCGAGTCATGTAAGTGTCCTGCATAGAATTAAGTCATGTAAAACAGAAAAGAATTGAAGACTCGAAGCCAACTGATGATGATCAATTGAGGCAAAGAAAGTCGACTGAAGCTGAGATAGCCAGTCAAGAAAATAAGATAGTTGGTGACGATCATCTTGTGAAGCATAAGAAGCTAACTGAAGAAGAAGAAGAAGAAGAAGAAGAAGAAGAAGAAGAAGAAGAATTTAGCTAAGTTGCAAGTGATCTAAAACTCCCAAGCACTTCCAACCTTGTAGCAATAACTTCTAAAGCATTCTGTGGCAAACTGAGTTGAAGTGTTATTCTCCAACAATAATAGTGAAAACTGAACTAAGTGGGAAATTGTGAGTTGTTGAGCAATACAAGCGGATACTGAGTTCAGTGGGAAACTGTGAGTTGTTGAGTTTCTTCAGCAATAGCAATGGAAATTGAACGTGGTAACCATTAGCTACCAGTTGCAAGTGCACTTAATCGCATCAGTTGGCAAGACATGTGAATTAAGAGATTATCATGTTTGAAATAGAGATAAACATCCAACAATAGTAGCGAGACTGAATGTTGTAAGTGTGAGTGGTTGTCTTAAATGATCAATTGTACAATTCGAGTTGTAACAGGCCATAGGATAGGCTCCAAAAGTATAAGAGATAACCTTCCAGGTTTTGAAAGAAAAGAGGACATAGAGTAGGGATGACAATGAGTAACTGACCCTATGGATAGCCACAAAAATTACGCACAATTGGTAGAGGAATTTAATGAGCATGGGCATGGGTAATTACTTGTAATTTTTTACGGGGACAGGTGTGGGTATGGGCACTCTAGTATCCAATCCACCCCATACCCAAACATATATATTTATATATAGACTAGAGTTCAAATGAGAACCAATATCCTGTGTAGGAAATAGGAACCAATCAAGACCATCGGATTAGTTTTTTTGGACGCTCTAGATTCATCTCAAAAAATGGGGTCAAATTTGCAATTATGTTGTAATTGAATTAAAATAAGGGTACAGTAGTAATTCAATTTCACATTCCATATCAAATCGCATATTTTATGGAACGAATATATCTTCAAGCAATTTATCAGTTATTTTCCTTTCTTATTCTCTTATTTTTCATCGGTTCTTTCAAGAAGAAAATAAATCATATGGCAGAATATTTTCCATCGGTTCTTCAAGAAGGAAAAAAAATAGATCGGAGACACCAGATTTTGTAAACTGTAATTATTGTTTAAACTTTTGTTCATATATTTCGACTTACCAATCGCATATTTTTTTGATGGAAGATCCAGGTATTCTTTAAGAATCAAGTGGTTTTTTTTTTGTTGAGTTTTTTTATTTTTCTGTAATTAGTTGTGATTCGTGATTTTATAACTGCATTCATGATCAAGATTCATTTTTCTAAAGTTCCCTCTAATTTTTTTCTTTGTCTCAACCAGTTTCATTTTTATTCAAGCAGATTCATCTTCTCATTTTCCATATTTAAAATTTATTTATTGGTACTACAAGAATTATTTTCATGAAAAAAACAGATATATATTTATTAAAAAATTATTAGTAAGTGGTTTATTTATGTAATAAACTATGTGTTTAGTTTGTTGAAGTCAGTATTCTTTTGTTCATGTTTGATTTCATTCGAGTGATTTAATAATAAGTCAGTTTAAATTTTTTGATCTGATACAAAATTGATGTGTTTTTTCAGTGTTGCAGATGAGTTACTAGCAATCCATATATATTGCATTAGCAAATGATTATATTGTTAGTAGCATAAGTGCAAGGTGTATGTTAGCAATACTTTGCGTTTGTTCGATGTATGACATGTTTCAAATTTTAAATGTTGTTAGCATATTTTATATACAATTTTAGCATAATTAGTTGTCAACGTTAGCAATATCATTGCTTCTGTTAGTGATTGCATTTTGTTAGTTATATCGTAGTTTTGTATTATACTTGATGTATTTTGTTAGTTATATCGCATGTTAGTAACATGCGTGCAAGGTGTTTGTATTATATGTGATGTGTTTGATACATAATATATTTATATTTAATGTTAGCATGAAAACCTGTAAAATATTAGCAATACTTTGTGTTTGTTATTTCATAATGATAGTTGCGTATATATTTTCAGTTTTTCCATGCTTAGCATATTTTATACAAAATATTAGCAAAATTAGGTGCGCATGTTAGCAATATCGTTGCTTCTGTTAGCGGCTGCATTTTAATAATTTATCAATGCGATTTCATGAAATCATATAATTGCAATAATCACGGTCATGATTCCAACCTAGTGTGGTTGGCTATGATTTGTTAGCATATATCATATATAATAATAGCATAATTATGTATTAATATTATATATATTTAGTTGATTTATGTTATTGGCGAAATATTTTTTATTCATGTTTTGTGTTTTATGTAAATTTCAGGTAAAAATGTTGAGTCATCGTCTGGTGGTGTTGGACAGTTTTTACTAAATTGTAATAGAGATCTAACCTTGTACCTAAATTTTGCTACAACTTTATGTCTTAATTAGCTATGTATAAATACTCAACGCGAAACCACCAGTAAACAAATTGTCTTTCTACTAGATTCGTTGTTAAATTTATAAAAAATCAATTACATGGTTTGTATTATATGTAAATGACAGGTTTGATTGTTGATGCTTCATCCGATGTTGTTGGACATTACATACCAGATTGTAAGGTAGATCTAAAGCCATTTTGTTATTCAAAGTTTAAAACTCTTGAAGAGGGTATTGATTTTTATAGGATTTACGTTGTAGCTAGTGGTTTTAATATTTGACTTGGGACGACTAGAAAGTATGATCATGATGTTATTAATTAGAGGTACATGTACTACAATCGTGAGGGTGAAAATTTTCAATTCCAGATGTTTGCTAGTTATAGGTAAACAATTTGCAAACATATGCACAAAACTTCGCTACTCTCAATAAAATCATTTGTTATTTGACAGTTAAACGTTTTGTTATTTACAACACATATATTTGCTAGTTACAAATATATAATTTGCTGACAAACGCATAAAAATTCATTAATCACCCCAACATATGTATTACATATGTTGAATTTAATTGCTATACAGATTTTTACTACACCATATGTTTGCTAGTTACAGTTAAATAATTTGCTAACATATATACAAAACTTCGCTACTCTAAATAAAATCATTTGCTATTTGACAGTTAAACATTTTGCTATTTACAACACATATGTTTGTTAGTTATAGGTAAATAATTTCCTAACAAATACACAAAAATTCGCTAACCACCCTAACATATGTATTACTGATTTTAAAATTAACTGATATACATATGTTTACTACACACACATATTTGCTAAATATAATATTTTGCTAAATAATACAGTTAGTTTTGCTAATTCAATACTTTTTACAAACAAACGAAATTTATTTATGCTATTGTATTGTATTCGCAAGGTAATAATATTATATTTAAAAAAATCAAATGTATCAACACGACACTAACCTACGTACAGTTGTGTTTGTTTTATAATTAGTTGTGAGGTAATTGTTATCCGTAAAATAATATTTTGCTATCTAATGCAATACGATTTGCTAATTTATAAGATTTGAAGGTTTATTGATTCAAAAGGTGAGACTGTATCCGCCATTTTCATTTTTGTTGCAATATAATTTTTAAACTAAAGATTACAATAAGGTTTGCTAATACAATACTTTTTACAAAATCATGACTAACTATTGCAAGTTGTGTTTGTTTTATAGTTATTGTCAGACAATTGTTATCTGTAAAATAATATTTGCTAACTATTGCAATATGGTTTGCTAATACAATACTTTTTCCGTTGCTTGCTCCTCAAGCCGTGATCACCTTGATGGCTCCCACCTAAATAAACAAACATCCAACAAAAGGAAATAGAAATTAACAAATTAACTAATATCCAAACCAGCAAAATATGATAAACTGAATTAAACATTTTTAATTAACAGGCGACTGAATATTTGCCAACAACAAATCTTTTATTTGCTAACGCAATCCAATAAATTTGCAAACATTACACTTTTTGTTTCTATAACAATAAATAAACAGGAGTTCGCCACCAAAAGAAAATTCAAGGTAAGAAAAAACACCTTCCACAAACCTACCAAGAGCCAAACGGAACAAAAAAACCAAAGAATTGAAACCATTAAACTATTTTTTTGCCAAGACACAAATATGAATCTGCTACTAATCGCGTCATGCAGAAATGCTAACATATTCATTTTTATTTGTTATAATCAACTATGTATTTGCTAACTGGTTCATAAATATCTAGCTAATAATGTACACTAAATTGATATCAGATTCACATAATTGCTTATACAAACATACATAATCGCTAACAGCAACATACAAAATTAGAATGCCATTCTTAAAAAACATACATTATATCTAGCCTTCTAAAATCAACAAATTGCAATATAATATTTTATGCTGAAATTATTCACCATATATGCTGAAAAGAATATTATTTGCTAATTAACATATTTTCATAATAAAAATACTAGCATACAGTTCACTAAACATATTTGCTAACGGAAATGCTAACATATGCTATTTCGTCATAATTATTTGCTAATAATCATAATTTGTACTATTTAATTCTACCAATTGCAAATGGTCAATATCTCTGAACCGTGGAAAGATCAGTCGAATAATAAAAACAGCCCAAATCATAAACAGAGAAATAATTTAAACTGGTGATTTAATAGAATGAAAATTAATCTTTATTCAAAATAGGCAAATAAAATTATTATGATCATCCCTCTAAATATTGACTGACATAGTACAATTCGGTTGCTAATAACACATTTTAAAAGCTAAATATATATTTAGCATTTGCTAACATAGAAATTAAGAGCGAACCTAAACACAACACAACTAGTCAAAACTACAATCATATCTCATTTGCTAGCAATCCGTATTTTAATTGCTAATGATATCATTAGCTTTTGCTAACTTGAAAAACATTTCATAATATACAACTGCAAATGATATCACTAAACATTTCATAATATACAACTGCAAATGATAATCCGTATTTTAATTGCTAATGATATCACTAAACATATTTGCTAACGGAAATGCTAACATATGCTATTCCGTCATAATTATTTGCTAATAATCATAATTGGTACTATTTAATTCTACCAATTGCAAATGACCAATATCTCTGAACCGTTGAAGGATCAGTCGAATAATAAAAGCAGCCCAAATCATAAACAGAGAAATAATTTAAACTGGTGATTTAATAGAATTTATAATAATCTGTCATTTGCTATTAGTCTATATTCTAAATGCTAACGATAACCAAATAAATTGATATCCATGCATAAGAAAAGCAAGCAAACAAGAATGCTATCAATTTCAACATCATTTGCTAATAAAACAATTTAGTTTGCTAATACTATCCAATATATTTGAAAGCTTTAATCAAATAAAACTGCAATCTGCTACTAACATTCATAATTTTGATAAATTCAAAACACGAAAAGAATGCAATCTCAAGCAATAATATTTGCTACATATGACACATTAATATGCTAACTATAACCAAATTAATTGCTATCTTTGCATAAAAAAAAGCTAGCAACCAAATAACCAGTGCATAAAAAAATACAACAAAAAAACCAGCAGAACTAAAAAACCAGAAGAACCAAAAATCAAAATCAAAACTCGTAACTTCCTCTGTAAAAAACAATCTCTGCATAAAAAAATACAGCAAAAAACCAAAAGAACCAAAATCAAAACTCGTAACTTCCTCTATAAAAAAAAGGAAACCACTAGATGAAAAAACACACAAAAAATACGACTGTTAGCAACCAAAATGACAGAAACCGCCTATAGATCTACCACAAATAAAATGTTTACCACCCTCCTATGTAGGAAATAGGAACAAATTTGAAACCATAGATCTACCACAAATAAACGGTCTAGATTCAATTAGGATTTTAGGAATCAAATAGCAATTTTTTTACTCTTCTTTATTATTTCTGGTTAAAAAAGGGCAAAAAGGGTAAAAAAAAAATATTTGTGGTAGACTAATAGCAAACGATAACCAAATATGCTAACGATATGTGGTAGACTAATTGCTAATGATATCACTAAACATATTTGCTAACGGAAATGCTAACATATGTTATTCCGTCATAATTATTTGCTAATAATCATAATTGGTACTATTTAATTCTACCAATTGCAAATGACCAATATCTCTGAACCGTTGAAGGATCAGTCGAATAATAAAAGCAGCCCAAATCATAAACAGAGAAATAATTTAAACTGGTGATTTAATAGAATTTATATATTTGAAATCTTTAACCAAATAAAACTGCAATCTGCTACTAACATTCATAATTTTGATAAATTCAAAACACGAAAAGAATGCAATCTCAAGCAATAATATTTGCTACATATAACACATTAATATGCTAACTATAACCAAATTAATTGCTATCTCTGCATAAAAAAAGCTAGCAACCAAATAACCAGTGCATAAAAAAATACAGCAAAAAAACCAGCAGAACCAAAAAACCAGAAGAACCAAAAATCAAAATCAAAACTCGTAACTTCCTCTGTAAAAAACAATCTCTGCATAAAAAAATACAGCAAAAAATCAAAAGAACCAAAATCAAAACTCGTAACTTCCTCTGTAAAAAAAGGAAACCACTAGATGAAAAAACACACAAAAAATACGACTGTTAGCAACCAAAATGACAGAAAAAAAATCACGAACTAAAACCTGGGTTACTTCTGGTTGAACGGCTGCCAGTCATCCGCCTTTGCTATATATATTGCCGTCGTCTCCGACTGTGATTTTGGGGTTGATGCAAAATGTCGTCTGCTCACAGGTTGCTCAAAGTAAACCCTAGATTTTTTTGCTCCTAAATGAAACCAATTCGAAATCTGAAGCAATTTCATAGATTTAGGCGGTTTCCATACTTACATTGGCTTGATTTGCGGGATTTTTTTTTTACCCTTTTTTGCCCTTTTTTAACCAGAAATAATAAAGAAGAGTAAAAAAATTGCTATTTGATCCCTAAAATCCTAATTGAATCTAGACCGTTTATTTATGGTAGATCTATGGTTTCAAATTTGTTCCTATTTCCTACATAGGAGGGTGGTAAACATTTTAACCCACCCCTTTATATATATATATATATATATACACACACACTCACACACACATACATAAAGTAGTATTATTATTATTATTATTATTATTATTATTATTATTATTATTATTATTATTATTGTGTTGAATTATATCGTAATATTTTTTTTGAAGGTTTCCTACTTAGTATTGATATATTTGTAGCTTATTATGTAATGTCGTATTTTCAAATGCTTTTGGTATTATATTTTAATTGAACTATGATTTAGCTTCAATAGTCTTTTTTAAACATTTACCACAAATAATTATTACTAATTAAATTAAATATTAACAAACTAGTTCATGATAAATAAATTTGTATATTTAATATATATATATATATATAGTTTAAACAAAATATGTGGCTTGTTATTATTTGAAAATATTTATTTAGAAATAAAATGTTAATTGAACATAAATAAAATTTGGACCACATAAAATATCAATAAGGAGAATTATCAATGGATAATCCATCAATTCAGGACTCGAAAGATAAGAACTATCAACTCAGGACTTGAAAGTTGATAATTATTAATTTAAGACCTCAAAAATCATGTATTTTGATTTATTTTTATTTTTTAATATTTTTAATAATTTCTTTAATATATTTAATAGATAAGTAATAAAGAATTTTTCATTGAAAATTAATATAAAAATAATTTTAAAAAATCAAAATTCATGATTTTTGAAGTTCTAGATTGACAATTATTATTTTTCAGATCCTGGATTAATAGTTTTCATCTTTCAAGTTCTGCATTGACAAATTATTCATCTTTTAGGTCCTGAATTGACAATTCATGTTATTTGTTAATACATTGCAAACTTAATCAAACATAAAATAAATAAATCCTTATAAAAAATAAAATCTTACATAAAATATATATGTATATTTAAAAAAAAAAGATAAATACAAAAAATAATAAACATATTGGAATGGTTATATGAAAAAAAAAATGTACCATTAAATTTGTCAAGAGAGTCAGATATTACTAATTTTCACTTAATATGTTTGAGAAGATGTTCAAAGTCATGCATACGTATACATATATGGAAGGATTCAAATGAGAATAAGATCCTTATGTGAGAAATAAGAATCAATCACAACCCTCCACCTAGACAAAAAAAGACGGTGACATAATGGTAAATATGAGAAATCTGAAAAAAAAAAAAAAAAAAAAAAAAAAAGATACACTGTATTTTAAAAATATTTAAAAACTACAAACAATCATAACTTGCTCATTTTTAATTCAATTTACGCGAATGATATATGAAATTATCACTTTTTTCATTCTCTTTCATTTAAGATCTATATTGCATACGTTTGTTCGAACAAAAAAATAGATAAAAAATACAAAACACAATTTTTCATACATATACAAGCTCTAATTATGTAATTGTCAGACATTATTAATATGGCTCAACAACGTTGCTAATATCATTACTCATGTTTCTAATAGAAAACAAGTCAACTATTAATATAAAATAATGTGATTATGAACATATATATTTGCTACTATAAATATAAATACACACACACACATACAAGCTAATGTGAACATATAATCATTTTATTATCAGCAAATACGAATGAAATTGATCATTTTAGTTTTTTTTTCATTTTTTCCCTTTAATTTCATTTTTTGTGCATTAGTTTAAATTTACATTTGTCATTTATTTATGACTCATCATGCTAAATTGGGGTTTTAATATAATTTTTTAGTATTTGATTTTTAATTTCAGTTATTAATTTATTATTCTTGTGTTTTGATTAATTTTACACTTTCATTTAGGATTCATCCTATCCAATTAGAATTTATTATAATATTTTAATATTCAATATTTAATTGTTAGTTATTAATTTATTATTCTTGTGATTTTAATTTAATTTCACGCTTGTTTTTAGAATTCAATCTACCCAATTCGGATTTATTATAAATTTTTAATGTTTAATTTTTAATTTTTAATTATTAATTTAATATTATGAATATTTTTTTATGTTATTATGAAAAAATTTCCATGCTACTATGATTATTCGTTCATTGTAGCATTTATAAAAGCACTTGAAATAGTAATTGTATAATTCGCTCATAGTAGTATAATCATATATTCATAGCAGTATGTACATACGTTCACAGTTGTATACATATATGTTCATAATAATATGTTTTACATTAAGGGCATGGTTAGTATGATGGAATGGAATGGAAATGGAATCACATTCCCACGTCCATTCCCATTCCTACGGCTGGTATGATTTTTTCAATTGGGAATGACCATTCCCGAAGGAATCACATTATAGCCATTACTCCCTACTCCCATGATATTATGTATTCCTGATTATCAAAATAAATTTTATTTTTTATTTTGCAAAACTATACTTTGTTTTTTGTATTGACAAATGAAATCTTATATTCTTATAAAATATTTTATTAAAAAAACAAATTTATGATTTTTTCTTAAAAAATCATTAATAATTTATTAATGATTCATAAAATTTTGTAAAATTTCACAAAAGTACTAATGATATTATAGGATTACATAAAATATACAAACTCGCTAATCATTAGCGAAATACTTATTTAAAGTATACTCAATTTTTTTCACAAATGTTAATAAAGTAAAAAAAATCACATAATATTCAACAATATGTTATTAAAATATAATAGTATCTTTGAAAGAAGAGTAATTTATTATTTAGAACTAAATAAGCCAATTCGTGCATTTTATTTATTAATTGGATATTGTTATAATAAACAATTCAAAATTGTAAGTTTCATTACTATCCTATTACTTGTGATACCAGCCAAAGGAATGGTAATAGTCATTCCATTACATTCTCATCACCATTCCATTACTAAGTTCATTCCATTCACACTTGATTCTATTCCGACATACCAGTCATCCCCTAAGAATTAACATATTCACATTACCAACATAATACGATATAGTAGCAATGTTGTGGTACTAAATTAGCAATATTAATACCATATCTAAAAGTAAGATAGTCACTATTAATAGAAATAGTAAATTCTCCCGGTAAAATGCACTTTTTATAAATTAAAATATAATATTTATTAATTAATTAATATTTATATTATAGTTAGTTAATTATATAGTCATTCAATACTAGAATTTCAATATTATAAATTACTTTTTTTTTGTTTTGCAAAAATACTATTTTTTTATCAAAAATTATTTTGTTCATAAGATGAAAAAAACTAATTCCAAAATTTATGTGGGCTTTAATTTGTTGATTTATATGTAAGTTTTCTAAACACCTATTTTTTCTTTATGATGGACCACAAGTTTATGTTACTTATCATTATTTTAAGTATTATGAGTGAATGTTCTAATATATTAATTTAAAATATTTTTAATTTTTAAGTTGATTAAATATATTAAAATAAATACAGACCACATCAAAATTTCAATTAAATATATTTAAATTTTCAAATTAAATGTATTAATCAATATACACATCCAAAATTTTAAATTAAATCTACTTAAATTTTGTAATTAAATATATTGATTGAACTTAGCAATTAATTGTTAATATATTTATGTCATGAACTTTATATGTATTTTAAATAGTTAAAAAGCTTATGATCTTAGTTTTTCAAATAAAATTCATCACACATAAAAAAAAAACTTACAAATATTGTTATGCATGAACAAATTATAAATTGTGAGTCCCAAAAATGATATTTCCATCTTTGTTGATCTTTAAGTTGAGATCAAGGCCCCGTTTGATTGACACGGAATCTGACTTGGGAAAGTAATCTGATTCTCTATTTTAACATTACTGTGTTTGGTTCATTTTTTATGTAATATGGAAAGTAATCACATTCCTCAAAACAAGGAAAATTATGCAACTTTCCTGGATTCTGAATACCTACTCCAAGTAGGTATTCTTTTTCCTTGTTTTGGGGAATCTGGTGTTAAATGATTTCATTGTTCGATTTCTTCATTTATTATTATTTATTTTTTTTATAAATTATTATTATGTTTTAAAATTGAAAAAATAAGATTTATTATTATCTTTTTTTTTATTATTAATACTAAGTTTGGATTAAAAAATTTCAATAAAAAATGTGTAAAATAAAAAAAATAAAAAAATACAAAATTTTATAAATGAAAAAAAGAAATTCAAAAATGTGATACTTTTTTTATTGAAGAAATTACGACCAAAATTCGACCATTTTATCAATTATTTTTTTGGCATTTCTATCAAAATTACAATAATATCATTTTTGAGACAGTATTGCGGACTAAACGATAACCATACCATTGTCAATATAGATAATTTTGATTTCCAATTCAATAAAAAAATATTTATATAGATAATTTTGATTTTCAATTCAATAAATAATATTTGGATCACCAATACAATATTTACCTTAATTGATTATTTTTTAGTGATATCATTTTATTTAAATTGAAATAATATGTTGCATTCAATATCTATAGTACTAATGCAAATTGAAGAATTATACATTATATGGTTCGTATTTAAAATTATAAATATTGGTAGTATGAAATAAGATATAGTATATATTTTAAATATTTAATTATCTATTCTTGTTTAAATCTAATTCAATAATAAACAGAGAATCATTGCAATTTTCTTGTTGTGTTCCAAACACAGAATAAAGAATCTGTTAGTAATCATTTTCCTTAGAATCACATTCCCAGAAATCATATTCCCAAAAAACTTTACTTTCCTGCCAACCAAACGAGCCACAAGTGTAATATTTTGATATTTGATATTATCATTTTAATATTAAATATTAAATATATTTTAAATTTATAGATTTGATGAATTGAATTAAATATATTAAATAGTTCAAATGAAATATTTTAAAAATATTGATTTAAATTTTATACTCTTTAATTGATTAAATATATTTTAAAAAATCAAGACCCACATAAATTTTTAAAATTAAATATATTTAAATTTTGAAGGATCGAAATGTATTAATTGATGTTATCATTTTAATGTTAGAAAATTTTAAAATTTTCAAGTTATCATATTTAAGTTTTCAGCATTAAACGTGTTTTAAATAGTTAAAACTTTTATATTTTAATTTTCAATAAAAATTTATCCCACATTGTAGAACTAAGAAGTAATATTGTATATGAACAAACTATGAATTGTGAAGCCCAACAATAAAATCTTAAAAGATAGTGTACTTGATTTTTTCAATAAAAAAATATTTTTGTTTTCTACCATTCCTCATTCGCGCGAGTGTGTATGAGTGTGTTTTTTATAGATTTGTGAAGTTATAAACTTGTATATCAATCATCGGGACTATGATGTTTTGTTTCTTTATAGGTGAGTTCATAAAGTTACATATAATAACATTAACAGTCCATTTAGGTTGTCTCCACCTAAGCATTTTTATTTTCTTACAATATATTATTACATATATTGCTATTTACATATTAAATTTTCATTTACCCTACATCTCACATCGATTATAGATTGAAACATTGAGATGTGGGTTGTTTTATAAATGAGTGGGTAATTTTAAATTGAAACCTCAAATTAATTCCACAACTTTTTTCTAATTTTCCTACATCCCACATTGATTGTAGATTGAAACATTGGGATTTATGTTGTTGTAAAAAAGAGTGGAGAACCTTAAATTTTTATTTAATCATATTTTGAACAAAAATATTAAAAAAATTGAAAAAAATATTCATGTCTAATTGGCCGATTAATCGTTGCCTATACCATCTAGGCAACGAGGACTTTGCCTTCTTGATTTTACATCCGATTTGGGTGTTTCCAGCACAACTAGGGCCGCCAACACCTATTTCTCCAACAATAAAAAATACTCAAGTGATCTGTAATTCAAACAAAATAATTCATATACTTATATACGAAATTAATGAATGTAGTGTTATAATTGTACATAAATATCTTTTTTAATAAAAATTAACTACGATGCACAAGTAGTATACTAGTTGATTCCAAGCCAAGCGATGGCATTTATTCATTGAATTATATTTTCGGCTGCCCCTAATGACAAATTACATCTAATTTAATAGAACATAATTTATTTTCTTTCGTTGCCTCCTCAGCAATGACCTAACATATTTATTTTCCCAAGATTTAATAAGACATTGAACAAGTCGGTATCAAATATAATAAACAATCAACTGTAGAAGCATATAGGTATAAAAATGTTTCAGATTTTAGATTATTTCAACACGTCATAAGTTTTTTTTTTCATTCTTAGCATTATTATCACAGTTGCAGAAATTGTAACCAGTGATCCAAGTTATCGAGCATCCTTTGAGAGAAAGTTGTGATCTTCGACTGTACGAGTATTGCAGAGTTCATCACATGAGTCGCCTCTTTCGAAAACAGCAGCAGCCCCCATTCCTGTGCCTGTAACACAAGAATAGGTTGAGGGATATTGGAAGCTGCACATTTGGGGCACATTTGGAGAGAGAGAGAGAGAGAGAAACCTATACACATTGACACCACACCAAAGCGACAATCTTTGCCTCGACGCTTCATTTCATGCAACAAGGTAGCAACACATCGAGCTCCTGCACTCAAAACCCAAGCATGCATCATTACTATATTCTTCAACATCTTTAGCAACATTGGCACATCACGTGAGATGAAAAGAATATTCGATTGGGAAAAGTGAAAACAAGAATCACAAATAAATAAAATTCATTTCAAGTATGGGTGGGAATAGAGGCACTAATTATATATTGATAAAAAAAAACGTAGAAATCACCGATGAAGAAATATCCACCAATTGATTATCAAAAAATACCTGTAGCACCCAAGGGATGTCCAATAGCCATCGCACCTCCATTCACATTAATCTTCTCGGGGTCAAGTTCAAGCTTCTTACGGCAGTACAGAAATTGAGAAGCAAATGCCTGCACAGGAACATCATTCAGGATGAAAATGTTGGCAGAAATATATAGATAGATCTTTTTAGTTTTTCGAAAAATTTACCTCATTTATCTCAAAAAGATCTATGTCCTCAAGTTCAAGACCAGCAGATTTGACTGCAGCAGGAATTGCAACTGCAGGACCAATGCCCATGATAGCAGGGTCAACACCAACAGCTGCAAAGGTCCTACAGGTGAAGCACAAAAAGATTTAGTCACTCAGACGGCCACAGATCACTTATCCATTGCAGTCATACATATCTATGAGTGTGATGTGTAGTGAAAAAATTGTAGGTAGACATCATCCATCTCAGCTCAATTAGCCAAGTTAAGTGCATAAGGAGTTCCATTAAGCTACTTTTCCAACTTGTCATTTCCAAAATCCAAACAAAGAATCCCTTTGTGATGGAAAGATGCATGCACAGTTTGGAACATAATTTCGTATAATTTGTTGGTTTTCACCCATCTCTAGATATTTATTACTATAAATAGCCATAATGGTGCTCAAATACCCTGGAAGACCCACCAAAGCATCATTTAAGTCTATTCATTCTTGAGTAAGCAAAATCTGGATAATCTCAAGATCCAGGTTTCCAGCTAACAATTTATTTCAAAGATTTATATGCACAAACCTAAATACTCCAAGGATGGGAAGTCCCTTCTGCAAGGCGACACTTCTCTTCATGAGAAGCACTGCTCCAGCACCATCACTTACTTGGCTCGAGTTCCCTGAAGCATCGAGATCAAAAGTAGCCCATTAAATATTTTTTTTTTAAAACTAGGAAAATGTGAGACTCAGCAGCAGTAACAATTACCGGCAGTTGTTGTACCATCTTTCTTAAAAACAGGTTTCAGCTTGCCCAAGTCTGCCAACGAGGCGTTTGGCCTTATACCGTCATCAACAGATATTGTGACTTCTTTCTCATCTCCAGATTTTGGGTCAATAATCTTTTTTAAGAGAAAAAAATTATATTAAAAGCAAAGGAAGGATAAACAAACTGTAGATTGTAGGTTGAAGCTCAAAGCCCCAATAAAATAAAATATAAAAAAAAAACAAGGAAAGAGAGAGATAGACGCAAAACTAAAATCCAAGCTTAATACCTTAGTTTTTACTGGAATTATCTCATCCTTTAATTTTCCAGAGGCAGTGGCGGCAGCTGCCTTTCTATGTGACTCTACCTGAGGAAAACATTCCAACAAAATAATAATATGGCCAGCATGAATCCACTATAAACTGGCCAGTATATGCACATATTCAACTTACTGCAGCCTGATCTTGCTCCTGCCTTGTCACGCTAAAACGATGTGCAACATTTTCTGAAGTAATGCCCATTGGAAGAAGACAATCTTGTGCTTGCGCCATCGTTTTCACCTGGAATGTGAGCAATGTTTCGACCATTATCTGTTGAAATCTCTAGTAAAAGAAATGTACAAATGCATGATTGAAGGTAAATTTACTCGTGGATTGACTGATCCATCAAAAGCCATGGGATTAGTAGTCATTGACTCCAATCCGGCGCCAATCCCTGATTAAATGTCAGCAGGAGTCAGCTAATTGACAAGGAGCAGAAAATAAATTTCTGCCATTAGGCAAACAACTTTGTACTACGTACCGATATCATAAAATCCAGCTTTGATAGCAGCAGCAACATCAGCTACAGCTTGAAGGCCAGAAGAACACTGCCGATTCACTGTTCTAACAGGCACAGTGTCTGTATGTGAAGTGCTCATAATGAATTAGTGATAACAAAACATAGTACAGTTCAATCGGGAACAGACCCAATAGAAGTATGAAAAACCAAAGATGTAAACTAACACAAATTACAACTTTATACCAGGGAAACCAGCATAAAATGCAGCTATCCTGCATTCCATAGCCCTTTGGGAGCCTGGGGCCAACACCGAGCCGACAACAATATCCCCAACTTCACTTGGGTTTACATTTGTTTTTTCTATCACTGCCTGTGATATTCAGCAGTAGAAAAAATAAGATATTGAAAATACATGACTTTAAGGTTCAGTAGAAAAATGAATAATATAAATGAAGAGACGTAAACAAACCCTCAGAACAGGAGCAAGTAAATCATCAGCATAAGTATCTTTGAAGCCACCCCTCTTCGACTTGCATAAAGGAGTTCGGTAGGCACTACAGGAAGAAATAGAAAACCCTCAGGCAAGGGCACATCAACTGAAACAAAATATTTACCCGCATAACCCCCAATATGAGAATTAGAATACATATTCAAGATTGGATCACTTACGCAACTATAACCACATCATCACCAAATGCGGAAGACCTATGGTATGCTGCACTGTCCCCAGCGGAACACATAGATGCCTTGTTGAAATAGCAAAGAGTTAAGTTAAAGGAAGGAGATAAAAAAGGTAACACACACAGAGAGAGAATTGGCAAGAAGAATTTACTCATTACTGCATCATATTTCTTTCATTCAGCATGAGTAAATGGCATGTAAAATCTCACAGCACATACCACAATGATTAAAAATTTAATAACCAGTAGTTAAACATTCAGTCCTTTAGGTTTCATAAACTGAAATCTTATCAATAATTTCTCAAAAGTGAGTAAATTTAAGCATAAAACCTAAACCATTGATGATAATCAAAAGGCTTAGACATTGAACAAAGGAAAGATTTTGCACAATTGCTTTCGCAACAGTCATCTCTCACTATACCTTTCTCCAACTTACAAGTAACCTTAACACTGAACTATAATAAGGGAATAAAAATTGTTTATCCACCACTAACCAAGTACAGCTTTATATCAAGGATTACCAATACCCAACACAAATATCTTAATCCTTGTTTCATCAAACTATTTCTTATTCTACCTTTATTTTTCTGTTTCTGATATATTTCTAGTCATTGACTTTTATGACATTACAATTGTCATATTTACTTCTACTTTTTTCTCTAAGAACTTAATCTATTGGGGGTCCTCAGTCTACTCATCCTAGTCTCCTACAACCACGATATAGAACTCTACAAGTGATCTCACAAAATTAATCATTGCGGATTACTCAAGACCTTGTATGCGGTCTCACATTCAGGAAAATCAAAATTATTAGAGTGCTATAGATTTCAGAAAGTCTCTCAACTGTCATTTGTAATTGTCCTTTTATTGTAATCCCGTACCTCTTCAGAATCACATGAAAACCAACCAAGATGAATGATTTGTCCATTCAAATTCACAAATGAATCATGTGCTGAGTATCCCGGATCTTAACACCATCTTCTAAACTATAATATTATCAAATTTTCTTAGTATCAAATTATTAGAAATATTTTGTACCAAACTAGGACTAAAATTGTTAGAGCAGCATAGTGAGATTATTTATTTCCAATACAGTAATGATTTTCTTACCCAATCACTCCAGATCAAACACTGTGTAATTCATCACGAGACCCAAAAATTCCAATAAATTGCCAATCAATTTTACAATCTCAACGGTTCACACACTCCGAATACATCATAGAGAAGAGATTCTCAAAACTTCGATTCATCCTACTAAAAGAAAACCAAAATTGAAGAAAAAACCAGATTGAAAGAAAAGAAAAAACTCACAGAAATTGAAGAATCGACATCTTCGAGAGAAGAACTGGTGAATGATGGTCGTAGATGTTGAAGCAAAATCCTCTGCCTCTCAGCTGCTTTCTCCATCTCTCTCTCTGTCTGTCTTCTCTCTCTCTCAAATATCACAGCAAAAAAATGTGGAAAATGAATAGTTCAATAGTTTATGCGCGTTTGTTTGTATATAATATACATAGAGATATGGACGAAGGCTGCGTAGGGAAGTGTGATAAGGATGACGTGGAATGTGAATATGACATGTCAAAATATTTCCAACACTGGAAATTCTATCACGCGCGTTCACGCAGTATATCGCATGTTTCAATAGACTTAGTGTGACATTTCGATATGTCACGTGTCACAATAGATTTATTATGACACATCGAAGTGTCACCTTAGATCTATTATGGCAGAGGACACAATGCGTCCTCACGCCTCATAGAATTTCCCCTCACACACGCAATGGCGTGTCCATTAGAGCATCCACAGTGATGCTATCCGACTTTCAGGAATATATTCATAGAATTTCCCCTCACACACGCAATGACGTGTCCATTAGAGCATCCACAGTAATGCTATCCGACTTTCAGGAATATATGTGTTACGTCACTGCCACATCAACATCTCCCTCTTTTACTTTTTCAAAACATATTTTTCTTCAACAATACTACTTCAAAACTAATGTCCCACCATCATATCACTCTCATTTATCTTTTAAATTATTCATTTAACTTACAAAATTTGTTGTAATATGTTTTTAATAATAATTTAATTAATATATTTTATTTGAATAATATGATTATATATCAAATTTTATAAAAGCGTACGTCTAAGAAAAAAATTGAACAATAATTAATAGCAGATATTATGGAATTATGAAACGATTAAAAATACAACACAATTAAAAACGAAATAAAGAAAAAAAAATACAACTAAAAACAACATTGAAATCAATGGTTATGAAATATCCCACCTAATATGCTTTACAGATTAAAAAAAAAGTCGTTATTGCAACTGTTGAAAAAAAAAGAAGTTAATCGCAGTTGATTTTGAACATTTCGATATCTCAAATACATTATATACATATATTGTACCATTTTATATTTAAAAATAACTAAAAATAAAAAATGATGGGGGCAACAACTGCACGTGGGCCCCACAGTCCCACTTGCGCGACTGGAGAGTGAATCGCACTCACTGCTATTCGCCCTTGGATCGAAGAGTGTATCTCACCTCCTACCCCAACCCACTCTCGGCGGGAGCCACTATTTAAGAGAGCATTTTTGCTATTTCTCTCTCCATTTCTCTCCCTCTACTTCTCTCCTTCTCTCCTCCACATCGGCATATTTTTTGGATCTCTCTCAAAACTCTCCCCCATTAAAGATGCTCTTAGGTAAGTGTTATGAACTTATGATTCTAGCCGTCAAAACAGGCACGGGCCGGCTTGTACCCACCATTAAAACTGTTTTAGGTGGATATGGCTTTAATTTTGAGGTCCGTTTATCTGGCGAGTAAGGCTGTCAAAATTAGCCCAACCTAATGAGTCAACTCCGTCCACACGATATTTGGATTTGATTGGGCTAAAAATTAAAGACCCAAAAAATGGGCAAAAAATAGGTTAGCCCAATTGGGCTTTGGGCTGTTTGGACTTCACAAAATTTTATACACAAAATCAATAAAAATGTGAGACCTAAATTGTAAAACTATTCCAGAAAAACTCGACCAAAAAAATCATAGCTTCATTCTCTCTCCCTACAACACCGCAACAACGTTGCGCCGCGCCCGCATTCACCGCCGAGTGTAATTTATTTTCATGGTGTTGTCGATGAAAACACAGCACATTGGTGTGTCTCTGTCACTGGACATCGCTGACGTCGGTGTTGCGCTAGAGGCTCAAGTGCCTTAATCTTGTTCGTCGTGATTCGGTTGTTCTACTGCTATTTTCAGAGGTATTAAGCTCTTTTTCTTGGAATTTGTTCTACTCTTATTTTAAAAGCGAATACATAGGATAAGAAAAATGGGTTTTGAATTTGAAGGAATTTCGTTGATTACAATTTGGTATTAAAAATGGGTTCTAAAATTGACGACATTTCTTTGATTAATGTTTGATATATGAAATACACAAACTGAAATAAATATGTATTTTATAGATATACAGAGAGGTAATATAAGTGTAATCTTTAATGAAAGACCTTAATCTACCAGTCTTCAAAGCCAACAAAAAAAAAGAAAAAAACATGTTGTCACTCATCAAAATCACAAACATACAACACCAGGCAGTTTGATTCCATGTTCAAAGCAAACCAATTTTCATAATCTATCGAACCTGAATTTTATTGATATACAGAGAGGTGGGTTTTGAGTTTATTGGATGAATTTCACATGTGGTGTCTCAAATATATATATATATATATATATATATATATTACTTTTAAATTAAATTTTTCTATGGTATTTTCTTTATCTCATTACAGAAAATTTGAAGGATATGGAGATTATGGATGATATGAATGATGATTTGCAAATGTTGGGATCATTTCCTACTCCTCAGGGGACTAAAGGTACTAATGCGAACATTGATTGTGGTAGTTCTACATTAAATACATCTAAGAGCAAGAGTACAAGGGATGAAGTTGAAAATATTGATGATAGATGTTGGTCCCGGGGCAGGTCAGAATCAGTTTAGAGGGGGGTGAATAAACTGATTACAAAACTGAATTAGATACGGAATATTAAGGGCCCGTTTTGACTCGCAAATATCATCCGTACTATGTAGAGATCAGTTGAGAAGATCTGCTAGCTCAGAGTGCTGTGTGTGCTTATGGTGTGCAGTTAAAAACATGCAATTGAACTGAAAAGTAAAGCAGAGCACACAAACAGTTTATAGAGGTTCGAAGCTCAACTTCTACGTCCTCTCTTCCTTCCGCAAAAGGGCAATTTACTATGCAAGTGTAAAGTTCCTTTATTACAGTTACACAGTGAAGACAGTTGCTATCCCGGAAGTTGCACTTTCAACTTCCTCAGTCGGTAGGTCGACAGCTCACACTTACGATCTCCAACTGCTCGCTAGAGAGATAAGGTGCTATTGTCCGTCTTTTCACGATTTTAGATCTCGCTCGATCTTCAAGAGTACAGTATTGAAACTAGTATCAACTAGGTTGCTCCTTTGCGCGCCTGCGTCTGAGCTGGGGTAGTTGATCACTTAAGCACGGTGATTGAGAGAACAGCTCTGGCTGGAAATCTTCAACAGCTAGCTAGAAGAGCGTTAAGGCTCATTCTCATCAGTTGGAACTTTTGATTTCCTGAGTTCTTTGAGCGTGAGGCTTTAGTGCTTCGGCGAACTTCTTCGCGGAAAGACTTAACTAAAGTGCTCTTCAAATTCTCAAAAGTCCCGCAGTCTTCTCTGGGGTAGCTCACATTTTCAAGACGGGTGAGTTGGTGACCGGTAGTGATCATTGTTGGATCATAAATGAAAAGGCCAGTTGCAAGGCTTTTCATTTAATAGAGCCGGTGGATTGTCATTGCTCTTCTGACGAGCTTTTGCTTTAAGATCTCGGTTGCATTAACTTCAATATCTTCTTTGGCTTATTTGAATTTCAGTTGCGGCACCCTTCATGATCTTCAGTTCTGAGCTTTGTCTGGCAACTGGAATCTTTAGTTCCTTTGTCTGTCAGTTCTGCGTGTCCCTTGGCAGTTTGGAAAGCTTCAGTTGAGATCATCTTCAGCTGGAAATTCTGGGCTTGGGCTTGATGCCTTCTGAGCTCCAGTTTGTTTCTGCTTCAGCTGGTAGTTTGAACCAGTGTTCTTTAGCTGGCATTTTGGACTTATGTCCCTTCAGCTGGAACTTTTATTGACTGGTCTTTAGTTTGGTTGCTGGCACTTCATCAGTTAGACTTCAGAACTAATGCGTCTTTAGCTGTTGTTCTTCGAACTAGTGCTTCATCAGCTGGATCTTCATTCTTCAGCTGGTATTTTTGAGCTAGTATTTTTCATCAGCTTGTACCTTGGTCTTCTCTTCAGTTGGTATGGTCCTTCAACTGGAATGTCCTAAGCTGGTATTTCCTTCAGCATGGATCTTTAGACTTGGTACATTTTTTCAGCTAGTATATTTCTTCAGCTGGAATATCTTGAGCTGGTATTTTCTTCAGATCGTGATTGTCCTCTCTTCGGCTGGCAGTCTTCATCAATTGATGTCATCGTGGACTAGCATGTTCATCAGTTCAAACCGATGTGCTCGTCAACTAGTATTTCTTCAGTCAGAAATGATCTAGAACTGGCATGTCCCTCAGTTCTTCTCTTTCAGCTGGTATTCCCTTCAGCTGGGATCTTCCTTTGACTGAAACAATTCTTCAGCCGATATTGGACTAGAACTGGTATGTGCTTTAGTTCTCTTCAGCTGGGACTTCCCTTCAGCTAGTGTCGGCCTAGAACTGGTATGTGCTTCAGTTCTTTTCAGCTGGAACTTCTCTTCAGCTGGTGTCAGCCTAGAACTGGTATATGCTTCAGTTCTCTTCAGCCGGAACATCTCTTCAGCTGGTGGTGGCCTAGAACTGGTATGTGCTTCAGTTCTCTTCAGCTGGAACGTCTCTTCAGCTTGTGACGACCTAGAACTGGTATGTGCTTCAGTTCTCTTCAGCTGGAACATCTCTTCAGCTGGTGGTGGCCTCAAACTGGTATGTGCTTCAGTTCTCTTCAGCTGGAACATCTCTTCAGCTGGTGGTGGCCTCGAACTGGTATGTGCTTCAGTTCATCACTTCAGCTGGAACTTCTCTTCAGCTGGTGGCGGTCTTGAACTGGTATGTCCATCAGTTCATTACTATAGACTGGTGGCAGTTGATACATTCTCTAGCTGGTACGTGCAACTTCCAGTTTGCCTTGCTGATCATTCTAGCAAGCTATAGTCTTTTTCTTCTCTAATCTTCTCTCCTCTTTCACACGAATTGATCATATCTGTTGGCTTGATAGCTTTGACTCTGTATGATCATCTTTAGTTTTCTGCTTGATTTCTTTTCAGTTCTTTCAAGGCTCTTTTCATATTTTGACATCTCATCAAAACCCCTTATAAGAAAAACCTTGATAGTTTTTCCTAACAATAGAGATCCTAAAAAGAGTAGATTTGATGTGTGGAAACATTTTATAAGGGTCAACATTGTAGATGGGGTAGAGAAATGTCAGTGCAAGAATTGTGACAAATTATATTCTTGCAGAGCTAAGTCTGGAACCACTTCTTTAAAACGTCATCTTGAAGTATGTATTGAATTTCCCAAGTCTAAGAATGTGAAGAAATGGAAATTTGATACTAAAGATTATAGAGATGCATTGGCTAGATGTATTATTAAACATGATCTTCCATTTAGCTATGTTGAGTATGATGGGGTAAATGATTTGAATAATATTTTTTGAATCCTGAATTTAAGCCCATTAGTAGAAACACAATAAAAGGTGATTGTATGAATGTGTTGCTATTTGAAAAACAAAAATTGAAAAGTTTGTTAGCTACTATTCCTGGGAGAATTTGTTTAACATCTAATTGTTGGACTGCTCTGACTACTCAAGGTTATATGACTGTGACTGCACATTATGTTGATGAAAATTGAAAGTTGAATAGTAAGTTTCTTTCATTCTGTGAGTTAACTAGTCCACATTTAGGGTATGGATTGTTGAGAAAATTGTTAGGAGTGCTTAAAGATTGGGGTATATAATCCAAAAATTTTTACACTCACATTGGATAATGTCGTGATAACATGGTAATAATTTTAATAGATAGGCTTAATTTAAAAAATGTTTTGTTATGCTAAGGGGAGTTCTTCCATGTTAGGTATTGTGCACATATTTTGAACTTAATTGTTCAAGAAAGTTTAAAGGTGGCTGATGATGCCTTGAAAAAAATTAGAGGAAGTGTTAAGTATGTGAAGGCATCAGATGGGAGGTTGAGACAATTTCATAAATGTATTGAAGAGAGGGACTTAAGTGATGATGGAAGGAGTTTCTTAAGGTTGGATGTGTCGATTAGGTAGAATTCTATGTACTTGATGCTTGAAAGTGCAATTAAGTATCATCTTGCATTCACTAGTTTGAGCTACTATGATACAAATTACAAACATTGTCCAACTGATGAAGAGTGGGAAAGAGCTGAGAAGATGCATGCTTTCTTTGAACCATTTTATAAGATTACTAAGTTGTTATCTGAGTCATCCTATCCTATCTCAAATTTATATTTCAAGTAGATTGCAATCATTGAAGGTCAATTGGTTGAACTTATGGATTCTAAGGATGATGTGATCAAAGATATGACCTCAAGAATGAAAGTCAAATTTGACAAGTATTGGAATGAATATTGTGGTACTCTAGCATTTGGATATATTCTTGACCCAAGGTCAAAATTGAAAATGATGAGTTTTTTCTATGAGGTACTTTACCCACAAGATAATGAAGAGAAGGTGAATAAGCTAAAGAAATCTTTGTATAAGCTCTTCAGTCAATATGAACGATCGAGTTAATGTCGCATCAATCTCATTTCCTAGCTCAACGATGGCAAACCCACCACCTAGGCGTGTAATATATTTGATGTAAGTAAGATCTTTCATTATGTATGTTTGTGTTGGAAAAAGCAGCCCACCCATTTTTGAGCTGAATTGGGTTGGGTCAGTGTGTGGTGTTTAATCCATTGGGTTAGGTTGGACTGGGTTGGGTCTTCATTTTGCCACCCTTACTAGCGGGTTTTGACGAGTAAAGTCTGCGGCGGGATGGGCTACCCGTCAATATATAAATATAAATATATATATATATAGTGAAAATAAATAAATATTAAGTAATATGTTCAGACAAAGCAACATCAGCTCTTCTCGAAACACAGATAGGATGTATGGTGCTTTATTACGATTATCAACTACAATTATTATTATTATTATTATTATTATTATGAGATGAAAACAGTAACCTCCACCTAAATTAAATTTTATAAGGAAATTTATATCAGATGATTCATTTATTGTTTTTCTTTGAAAAAAAAAATTAACAGTTAGCATCATGACTACTGATCTATAATTATACGATATTTAATTTCTTATTAAAGAAATTAATAGATTGGATTTCGGTGCTCTCTCTCTATATCCAGATATTTTTTTTCCATTTCAAGTGATAAAAAATGACAAGCAGACAATTACCAAAGTTAATTTTATTTTATTTGAATTTCAAAATATGTAAATTAAAAGAATATATATATATATATATATATATATATATATATATATATGGAAAGCCCTATTAAAAGAATATACATGCCTAGATGAGGACAGGTAGGGCTCTATTATTCAGGCCCGCCACCTTAGGCGGGCTTACCCATCCTATCCCGCAAAAAGGCGGGCTTTCCTAGCCCAGCCCACAACCTGCCATATCCTGCCGGCCTGTTTTGACAGGTCTACTTATGACTGAAAATCAAACTCAAATGAAAAGATGAAAATTAAATTGTAAAATACTAGAGTATTCAACTAAATTATGATAAATTTTTATGTGAGACCGTAAACGTTAAAATCTATAAGATCCGTGAAGATCTAAATTCAAGTCATATTTAATAGCAGTATATTTGTAATTTGGGTAAAGGTGTAAATACGCTCCACAACGTTTTTTTTTACCAATTAAGTCCACAAAAATATTTTTATGGAGCGAAAATCCCCAACATTTACTTAGAGGGGCAGATTTCCCCTAACCTTCTTTTTGGACCAACTAAGTCCACAAAAATTATTTTAATGGAGCAAATATATACATCATTGATTAATATTATAAAATAAATCTATTATATTTTAGATAATAAAAATAACCAAAAATAATCTCAAAATTTTTCTATAAATATATTTGGTAACATACAATACTAATTTGGATACATAAAAAGCGTATAAATTTTCTTATTATATTTATTTTAATCGATGTATAATTTGCTATTTTCACTAAAAAAATACAATCATATTATTATGTGTGATAATCATCTGTATTAGAATATAGTAAATACACATTAAATTTTAAATATAATAAAATAATATATTATTTGATAATGTATAAAATTAATTTTCTGTTAGATAAATAATTGAAAATTGATTATTGTCATTGATTTTATTTAACTAATTATATACCAACAAAAATGATGAGTGTTTTTACTCCTTAAAAATAATTTTTGTGGACTTAATTCTTGGGGTTTTCTCGAATTGAACCACCACATAATCTATTTGGATGTTCGTTAATCCTAGCTCATGTATATCATATTTTTATGCATGCAATGTAAATAATTATCCCTAGTTGAATTTCCATGCAAGTTGTATTCAATTCTACTAAAAGCGAAAACATAGAAACTATCGAAAAACAACTTATAATTCGTGTCAGGTTGATAACAAGATTAAAGGTCTAATCTTATTATTAATGTAGGTATGATCGGCACCCCCACTGTTACTATTCCACTTCTTGATCTTCTGTTAGAACTACGTCTAGATACAGGGTAGGTTATATACTACTAAACAGGTGTGCATATTTTGGGGTTCAAGAGAGCACAAAAGAGGGGCTCATATTAGATGCTTAATTTTCGCCCCTTCCTCTCTAATAAATAAGAAGGGGGCAAAAATCCCTTCTCCAAACCCTAATAGGTTTGGGACTCTCACTCTTGTTTTATCCCCAATCCATTAAGATCATATTGGACTACAACAAAGATTTAGAAGAATACTAAATTGTCTTACTAATTTATTTAATTTCCAATATTAGGATATTTATTAAATAAATTAAGTATTATTTTTATTCCACTAAAGAAATAACACTGACCTACCAATCTATATTATATCTAAAAGTAATATAGTCCATATAAATGGAAATTATAAAAATTTCCCGCCTAAACTATATCCCATACATAAAAAAACATATTATTTAATTAAAAATTTATAATTTACATCAAGTAAACCGATATTATTAGTGTAGGTTATTTAAGAAAAACGGTTTCTCAAAATATATAGCTACACTAATAAGTAATAACCACAATTTAAATTATTCCTTAGTTACAATCCACCTATATATCTGTAAGGAATTATATTGTTGATACATTGTAAATGCATGATATTGTTGACACATTGTGAAGTCCCTTTCATAAGGTTTGCCTAATATTAGAGGATCTCCTTAGTTATTTATTAATTTTTTTTAATTTTTGATGATTAAATATAATTTAATCATTGTACATAGATATTTTTGTTAATAGCATCCTTTGTACATCGTACAGGTGGTATACTAGTTTAATACATATTTACTAATATGTTTTCTCCTTTAGTCCAGTGATTCCGCATGTTTAATTTTTTGGATTTTTTTTTCTTTTCTGAAAACCTCATTCTAATAAAACCTTATGGCCGTTTTCTCTCTGTTCTCTCTCCTCCCAAATATTTTCCTCACCGCCATCTCTGATTTCTCTCATCTCCATCATTGTTAACGCTCTCTTCCACCTCATCGGCAGCCATGCCTATTGCCGTTGACCACCTCTTGTCTCTCCTAGTTAGTTCAGACTTCCCTCTGTTATCAAGCTCTAGTCCTATTACGACAAATCCCAGCCCTATTTTAGGGGATTCATTCATCCCGCCGGTCATATCTCCGTCTGAAAAATCCAATTCAAGCGGCGATAATCCTCCAATCCCTAGCCCGGTCACTTTCGCTAGGACGGCTACTCCAAGACGTCATGCTGATGTTTTTGCAACATCGATTGCGTCTCTGCAACCAGTTAAGAAAGGGGATTTCTTCTCGGCGTCTATACAAGAGGATTTTTATGCCACTCAACTTCAAAAGTTTTGGTTTTCACTAATTGGACGTTCCCTATTATCTAAAGGGGACAAGCCTTGGGTTGTTATGGAACTACAGTGTGAGCTTTCAAAAATATGGAAATTACAAAAGCCATAGCATTTAGTTCCTATCGATAAGGGTTTCTAGACCTTTTAATTTACTTCTGAATTGGAGCAGCAACATGTTCAGAGTTCTGGATTTTGGCAGCTGTCTAAAGGAATTTTTCGAATTTGAGATTGGGTTCCCGATTTTACTCCCTATAAGCTTCAGAACTCTCTGGTGTCGGTTTGGGTAAGATTGTTCAATTTACCTTACGAATATTGGCATCATCATGTGATTTCTGGAATTGCCAAAGCTGTGGGAGTGCCTTTGAAAATTGATGGTAGAACTGCTATAGGAGCAGTTGGACACTTTGCCCGTGTTCTGGTGGAAATTGATCTGTTTGGGGATTTGCATGAGTCTATTTTGATTGATCGTGGTGATATTTCATTCTTTGTCGATGTGGTGTTTGAGAATTTATCCCTAACTGTGGGAGTTGCTGCCAGGTTGGGCATGAGGCTTATAAGTGTCGGGTGGGGTATAAATGTTCTGCTGATTTTGGACCCCCAAAAGGGTCGGTTAATATTGCTTTTGCAGGGCCTAGTAAGGCTGCTGCAGTGGATGTCAGAATGGCAGTTCGTGTGGAAAAGGCTAGGGTTGTCTCTATAAAGGAATTGGTGGCAAAATCTTTTGCAGCTGATGCAAAGGATGCACTTGTTTCAACCTTTATTGCAAAGACGTCTGAGTCGGTGAAAGATCACCAGTTGGATCCTGAGGCTTTCTCTATGCAGACTTTTGAGATATCCAATTCGGTGCATACTGATGTATCAGAGGCATTGTAGCCGGCTTATAGTTGTTGTTGAGTCACCTGCAGGGAATGATTCAAGGAAACTTCAGGTTGTTCTTGTTCTAGATGAGATGTTGTCTGTGACTTTAAATGGAAAAACAGATGCTATGGAATTTGATGAGGCCCTTTCTGTTGTTAAGGGCATGATGAATAAGGTTACAGAAAGAAGAGTGTTGACACCTCATTTGTTGGTGCTTCTACTGCTGGGATAAAGGGGACTGCTCCTGCTATTACAGAAGAGGTTGCAGTTGAGGAGAGGCCGGATTTTGCAGCGGCTCATGTACTCCAAGAATTTCAAAATGCAAGTCATTCTAGCATTCATATCGATCCCGAGCCCCTACAAGTTTCGAATGCTTTCTCACTATTGAATGAATGACCGGATGAGGTGGAGATGGCAGACAAATCACCTCTGGAGGATAGTCACGAGGTGGTGCACCGACTTGATGCATGGTATTGATGTTGGGGTGATGTTGTGGACAATTTTCAGCACCAATCCCCCTTGGCATTGCATGAGCAATAGGTTGAGGACATTGATTTATCAGCTGATAATCTTCCAGTTCTTCACTCATAAGTTGTTCATAAGTTCTTCAATTTTGAAGAAGAGTGCTTGCACTAAGAGGACAATCCCTCCTTCCAATGAGCGTCATCGTTCCAATCGGCTGGGTCTGGCGGGTGCTGCCATTGACAAGGTTGCTAGAGACAACCCTGCTCCCTTTGTAGTGTCTTCTCCGGCTTCTACAGCCTTACATAACATGGACCTGATAGCTAAGCTCCATTTTGGATCAGTTGAAGAAAGGATAAATATTTTTTATTCTTGAACTTTAAATATCAATATGGGTGCCGATTGATGTAATCTTTTTATTTTTAGTTTTGATTTTATTTCAAATGGGTCAAATTTATCCTATTTTTTCTAAAGGAGCTCTCTTATTGAATCTCTATTTTTTCGAGTTATCGGTGTGTGATACCCGGGATTTTTAGGGTTTTTTGTGTTTTTTGTGTTTTTTTTCTTTTTTCTTTATTTATACAATTCATTTAAGTCATCCCATATTTAAGATATAATGTCCATAAACTTCTGATAGCTATAATTAATTATGTAAACTTATAACAACTATAATTAATTAATATCTTGTTCATTGGGTAGTACCACACAAACTTTATGATTGTACGGAATAAATTCTACCCGCAGGATTTCACATGAACTTTGTGCTTCCTCAGGGCACATCATCAACCTGGTGTACCAAGATACGATGGCCATATATAATGCACGGCCCATCATAAATGTAAATGTCACTACCCAAAATATCGAGATTGTCGATCCTATGAAAAAATCTCACTCATTAATAAATCAAAATAGTAGACATAACATATATATATATATATATATATATATCTGTCAATATATATGGGTTAAGAACCTCGTCTTTATTCTCTCATTTAAGGTCAAAATAGAGAATAATATCCAATCGTGATCCACCTCAATACGCAAGCTAGTGTACTAGAATAATCAGCTAATCAAGATAAACTTACTATCAATTATTCTACGGTGTACCCATGGTGGATTCAAGACCATATAAGTCATAAGTCTTTTAATACAATGCAAGGAATCTGATGATATGATCTTTACCATGTGTATACCCACACCATATCATCTACAATGCAAGTATATGGAATGGATAGATAAATATAACTATAAATAAATACACACAGTGACTGTAATAAATATTCAATCTATATCATCGAATAAAATATTATAGAATGTATACAAAGACATGTCTTCCAGCAAACAAGACTAACAATCTCTCACTTATACTCGAAGCATGTCTTTCAAGTGTAAAATTAAAACTGACTAACTCTCCAACTAATACTAAATCTCAAATGCATTTCCGGGTCTGCATCTCATCCTCATTTTCTCTACGTGACCATCGAAGGAGGTCTTAGCCGGCAGTTGTTTGGTATATATTTGTCCTATTTTATCGAAGGAATTTAGTATCTTTAGTATGTGTTTTTCCTTTGTTTTTGTGTTGTTTTTATGTCATTTCCTTCACGTTTGCTCTTTTGGTGAGTTGGGCCAGGTTTGTGCAAAACTTGAGCTTTTGTGTCAAAAAGCAGGATTTTATAGCCAAAAAGTGGCTAGGAGGAAAAGCTCTCAATTGAAGCTCCCAACTGAAGCTCGAGCTTGTTGATAGGTCCTGAATCACCTGCTTCACTGAGCTGATCGGGGGTGTCGCACCCCAAACTGATCAGTTTTAGGGTCAAACTGAAAATTCCAACTTGGAGCTGAGCTGGAGCCACAACTGATGGGATCAGCTGAAGAAACCCAACTGATGAGCTCAATTGATGAGAGTGCCAACTGAAGAGAAAAACTGAAGACCGTAGCTGAAGGGCCCTGCAGCCGCGCGCAAGACCCGCCGGCGTGCAAGCCTCGCAGCCGCGCAGGAGCCCTCTCGACGCAGCAACCGCGCACGCGCGGCATGCAACACTCCAACCCCCATGAGCACGGGGTGGCACCACGAGCACGCGGCCTCTCCAGTCCCCCAGGCGCGCAAGCATGCTGCCGGCGCGGGATGGTCAGTCCGAGCCTTCTGTGATCAGTTCAGCCGCGATCAATTTTGCTCCCCTCGATCAGTTCGAGCTCCAGTTCAATCAGTTTTAAGTTGTATCTTTGGGAAATCTTTTTTTTAATGCTCTACCACTTGGCCAGCTGGAAAATTAATGCACACGGTTCTAGCTAGGAGTATGAGGAGTTGGGAGAACCATCAAGCAATAACTCCACCTTTTGTTTTTCTCTCTCTTCAACAAATAAATCATCCACCATCTCCATTCATCCAGACAGACGCCTCTGGGGGGATTGTGGACGCATTCTCCCCCCCAGAATTCTACCACTCACTTCATATTTGGAGGAGAAAACTGACAACTTTTCTCCCCATCACTTCACCATTCACCATCACCATAGTTGCAGAGAGAGAGAACGGAGGGGGAGAAGAGGCAAGGAAGCTCAAGCTCAAGGAAGAGGCACGAGAAGAGGATTCCAACTCCAAGCCGTCCGCGGAAGCTAAGCTTGCACGAGGATTCTATTTTCTTGGTATTTCTGTCCTAGCTTAGCTTATTTATGGGGATTGTCCCAAAACTGACGAGGCAAATAATATTATAAGAGTTTGTATTTTATTTATCTTTTGATTTATGAAATGAAAGCTTTTATGATGTTTGTGTTGTCTTGAGCATGATGAGGGGCTAGTCCTTTACATTAGGGGGTAGATAATCGATTTGGGTTTAATCCTTGCTTGTGATAGTTGATTTCTTGTTGTTGGAATTGTGCTTGTTTATGTTGATTAATTGGCCACTACTTAGCATTTGCTAGGCTCTAGATGAGACCGAGAGAAGATTCTAGAGCTCGACTTAGGTTCTTTCAACGTTAGCTGGATCGGGTTTCGTAAGCCTAATTGGTAGTCTTTAGGTAGACTGGGTTCATAAGCCTATTGGATAGTATGATATAGCCGATGGGGGTTTAATGGATCGACAGTGACAGTAAGTGAAGTGAAACCACTTGAAGGGGTCTATTGTACATTCGGGATTAACATAATCAACTTGAATCAAGCTAGGAGAGAAACCAATGAGAGAATCTACACCCTAATGCTCTTTTCATAATCTTTTCCTTATTCTTTGCTATTATTGGTGTTGCTTAGTTAATTTTACTCGCTTTTAATTTGTAGTTTAGTCAAAGTCATCCAACCCTTGTTTAGAGTGTTTAGGTCGTATTTCAATTCAAGTGCTTGTTAACAGTTGTAGCATAGAAAGATAATTTCCCAGACAAAGCTTTCCTCAAGAGACACGACCCGAGTTAGCTCTCTACCCTACAATGGACCCCATTCTCTTGCGGGGTACGGTCAGTTGATTTGTGCGTGTGTAGAGTGCGACCGGAACTTTCAAACAGCAGGATCTTCGTGAATGGATCAACCAAGTTATCCTCCGATGCAATCTTGACTATTGCTACTTCTCCTCTCTTAACGATCTCTCGTATAAGATGGTATTTTCTCTCTATTTTAACTAACTGTTTCACTTCTGGTTCTAACACATGGTCATTCTGTTATGCTTCTTGTGCCTCATTTTCCTCTAGTGATTCTTCTGTTTCTTCGCTCAAGTTTACATCATCCTTCTTCTCCACTGCTCCGATCACCTCTGGTAACTCTTTTCTACTCTTGATAACTACTGTATTCACCTGTTATCATGGGTTTTCCACATAGAAATGAAGTTTCTCGTTTTTCTCCTCCATCTTGTGCATAGATTGAGCCAACTGAGAAATTTGTTTGCTCATATGCGAGAAACCTGCTCTAGTTTCTTGCTTAAACTTCTAGTTTTCTTCTGCTATGGCATACCCAAGATCTTCTTTCCTGGGTCTTTTCTTCTCTTCTGGAGGTTGCGGTCATATAGGTGGTGCATCATCTAGCTTTTTCCATTGAAAGTTCTCATAGTCTCTCCAGTCAGGGTCTATATATACCTTTTCCGCCAAAATATTGGTTGTCTTCAGCCATCTCTGTAAGAATTATGAACGCTTCGAGTGATTTCTTATTTAGTATATATATGTTCAGTATTTTATTTCACTAAAAATACTACTCACAAGTGTACGAGATAAATATAGCAAAACTATGGTGAGCAAGGTCGTATCCACAGAGACTAGCTATGTAATGCAGCTAAGTACCCAATTTTATTGTTCTACTTTATCTAGAGAACCGATTTAAAGGATTGATTTTAATTAACTAAATGCTGTAAATAAAATAAATAAATTAAGCTCAGAAAACTAGATAAACAGATGAAGAAACGGATCCTAGGTTGTTGATGCTAAATGGATTTCCCAATTTTTCAGACAATTTATTAAACCAATTTAATTCTAAATCTTGTAGGAGAATCACTAAATTATCTAGACCCTCTTTCTCGAGTAAGTTCTAAATGTAGATTAGATTCTAATTTTATCTCTCGATCTCGAATTATTATCTAACTCCAATTAGTACCTCAGATTTATTCTCCTCATGACACCTTCCAATCTTTCGATCTAGCAAACTCGGGTTGTGCAATCCTAATCCATTAATCTATTAACCTCTCTCGAGTGAATAACAAATTAACTACACATGTGTAAAAGCTGATCAATTCAATCACACAAGACAACATAAATCCAGGATGCATAAACAAGAAATAGAAGGGAATAGTACATTACTTCAAATCATAAAATCCATAAAACATTCAACAACCCTAAGATCTCTAATAATTTAGCTACTCATATCGTATTCTAAATCCAAAGGAAATAAATACAAATAAATAGCCAACATGATAATCCTGAATGAATAAAGCATAAAATAAAACTTAGTCTATGATGTGCTTTTTCAATCTCTTGATGGTCTCTTCTCCGTCTTCTCCACAGTATCTCTGCTCTCTCTATAGGGTGAAATATGATGGAATTTTCGTGTAGAAAAACCCTTAAATAGCTAGGGAATAGTCCAAGCCCGAGATAGAAATGACCTGTGCCAAAAAGGAAATCCGCGGAAAAGGCCGTAAAATAGCACGCTCCGTGCAGGCCTTGTACAGTCTGTGTAGTCCAAAATAGCACGGGCCATACAAGCTTAGCACAGACCGTGCAGTCCTTCAGTAACTTTCTGCCTTGATTTCTGTCTTTAGCACGGGCCATGCAATGCCTAGCACGGTCCATGCTAACTCACTGCACTCCCAATGTGTATGTTTCCGACACTTTCTCATCTCAATTGAGCCTTAACTCTAACCATCAAGGCTAGGAGCTGGATTTCATCAACACCAGTAGTTTTTAGCCCAAATTCCTACATAATCACACCAAAAACCAATCTCGTCCAAACAAGTGAAATCCGAGAAAAACATGGATTAAAGCACCTAAAACATAATCAAAACCATTCCAAAACAGACTCTAGATAGGTGCAAAAACCCAGTTTATCAATATCCTGCACATAAGGCATTCACTATTGCCCTCTCATGCAGGTTCAACCATCCAACGAAGTATTGGATCATATCATGGTCCGTTATCTGGTGTTGTGGGCATTTGGCTAACATAGCCTGAAATCTTCCCCAGTAATAATAGAGGCTCTCGTTAGTGCCCATCTTCAGGCTTCCAATTCTTTTTCTCATTTTTTCCACTCAAGATTATGGATGTCAACTTTACCCGCAGGGTAAAATTACCCGCGGGTAAACGGGTTATAGGGGCAGGTAGTACCCGTACATTCGGTAATGAGTAGGGTACTACCCGTATCCGCTAAATTTTGTTAGGGTAAGGGTAGGGTATGGGATTAAGGTCTCACCCGATTACACTACCCGATTATCCTAACATATTAAATAAATAAATAAATAAATATATATATATATATAAAATTTTTACTTTTATATTTTAATAATTTTCATCTAGGATTGAAAGAAAGTAATTGAAGTGATGGAACTATGGAAGTGCCTATTTTTAGTGGATGCTATGTTCTCGTATTGAGATTTCAAAGACTTGATGTTTTTGTTATGTGCTGGAGACTTTTAGAATTAATCTTCTAGTTTTATTGTTATGATGGCATCACAAGAATTTGAGGTTATATTTTGACAAAAGAACTCATGTATTATTTTTTTCGTGTTTTTGGGTTTTTTTAATTATTATATATTATTAATAAATATAAACGGCTAACCCATTTTATCCGAAGGTATCTGATTATTCGTAGGGTAAAACTCGAACCCTACCCTCTATAAAAAATAGGATAATAGGGTAGGGTATGGGTAGGACATTTTATGTTAGGGTGGGGTATGAGGAAAGCATACCCATACCCTAACCTATCCATTGACATCCCTACTCGAGATAATGTGAAGTATTTCTCCAAAAACTTTTGTTGAAGTTTTCTCCATGTGGTCAAAACACCAGTCGGCAGGGTATACAATCAATCGCGTGCCCCATCTTGTAGAGTAAAAGGGAATGAGACTAGTTGTACATATTTTTCTCATCCATGATCCGATGGTTGAGTTTGACAAACCATCTCAAAATCTTGCAAATGTCTCTAAGGATCTTGTCATGACATTCCATGGAATTTTAGCAAGATTTGAATGGAGTTTGCATAAATGTCGCAGGCTTGAGTTACTGTTGGGAGTGTAATGTCTATAGGGCGTAGATTCATGTTAGTCAGAAAGACTAACTGCCTCAAAGTTCGATTGTCTTCATTTACTACGACAATATTATGAACTCGGCCATTCTCGAACCGTCCTTCCTACTTGTGCCCTGTGTCTTCTTGATCTTTTAGTGGTGTGGGCTCACGATGTCTGTTTGCAACTCGTCGTGCCTTCCTTACTGCAGCTCTGTTCTTTCTCGAAGTCTTTTATATCTCCAGATTGTACAATAGACTTTCTTCTGAAGAAGATCTAGGTATCAACTCTCAGGCACACAAACTTAGAAAGTAAAATCACTAAAAATTAGCTCACTGACAACGGCGCCAATTTCAACACAAAGTCGTTTCGCGATCAAAATAAATTTGGTCTCCTATGACCACAACGAGCGTAGCTAGCAATGAGTAAGTGTCGATCCCACAGAGAGCTGATGTGATTTTACTTTAAGGTCACCAATCACAAAGGGAGTTTTGGATTATATTGTCACTTTACTGGAATTTAAATTTGCAAAAGTAAAAAAGAGAAATATCAAATAACAAAAGTTTCCAGAATTTGAACTAGAATCTACTTTAAATAACACTCACACAATCATGGGCACATAGATCTTCCTACATAACTAAGTCACCCAGTTATGGAGACCGAATTCCTCTCTACGTCTCTTTATTCATCCTTCCAGAATAGATTTAAAAGTGATTCATCTTCGATTAAATTCCTAACCTATCACCCACCTCCTGATTTCCTTAAGAGATGTAAAAGAACAGGTAGCCTTGTGCCCTAGAAGAACTCAAGTTTGTTGTGTTTACTAATTCTTCGTGTGCCCACAACAACCCACTGAATTCCCAGTTACCATTGGATTAACACATAGTCACGATTTATTAATCCATTTAACTCTGGTATGCCCATTACAACTAAAGAGTGACCAGCCACATTAGCCATATTAAACACATACTTAAAACAAGATCAAAACTCGATAGAAACTTATTTATGAAGTAATATGCCTACAAGTAGGGCTGGCAATTCGGGCGGTCCGGTCCGGCCCGGCTCGACGGGCTTTTTGGCAGCAGCCGAGAGGGCAGCCCGGCCCAGCCCGGAAATGGCACGGGCCTGAATTTTCTGAGCCCGGCCCTGTCTTGGCTTTCGGGCTTTTTTGGCCCGAATTTTTTTTTCCAGATATTTTTAATTTTTAAAAATTTCATACATTTTCAAATTTCCTTATCCAATTCTAAATCTCATTAAGATAAAAACACACAAATTGATTAATATAAAAATATTACATAAACTGTTTATGATTATTAAACATTACACAATATATGATAAATTGATAATCCATACTAAATATAAAAAGTACGCATTTTTCAACTTGAATTAAATACTAAAAGTCCAAGTTCAAATAAAAGTATAGAAATTCTTAAATTCAAAATACAATCAGCAAATTAATCTTTAATAGTACTCAACAATCCAAAATGCATAGATAAATAAAGTCATCAATCATCAATTCATAATCAATCAGTATCATCATTCATCAATATCGACTTCATCATTCACATTGTCACCAATATCTTCTTTGGATATGTGTATGTCTTCCAACTCCACCACATATGTAGTTTCAAATGAAAGTAAAGATTAAATAACTGTAATTTAATGAAAAAAAATTATAGAATTAATATTACCTTCAACTTCGTCTTCTTTGTACTCAAGCAACCGATTCCTAGTGCAAATCAGAGCTTATACAGTTTGAGGAAACAAGCAACTTCTATACTTGTTCAGGATGCGACAACCAATACTAAATGTGGATTCTGAAGCAACTGTCGTGATTGGAATGCTCAAAATATCAAAAGCCATCAATGCAAGCTGAGGGAATCGACTCTTATGTGTATTCCAATATTCTATGACATTTGCGATCTTTTCAACATTACAAATCTCCTCCAAGTATATATGAAGCTCCGATTTACCTGAATTTGAACTCATCAACTCTACTTGATACTCCTGCGATTGAAGAAACATAATATAAAAAATAAAATTAGAGATATATAATGAAGTGTGAAAATAAAATAATATTTATAATTATAATACAATTCAAGATTATACTTACATCAAGTTCGTCAACGTCAGTAGATGATGAACCTCCGTGTAAACCCTCTTTGGATAAGACAATAGAAAATGAACTTCCTCCACCCCGTTCATATTCACTGAAGAGTTTATACAAAGCACTCTTGACCTTATTCACTCTCTCTTGATAATCTTGTGGGTAATGTTTCTTATAGAAAAAATTCAAGAATCCCAACTTTGCATGAGGGTCGATAATACTTCCAAATACAAGTGTTTCACAATAATCATCCCAGTACTTATCAAACTTGGCTTTCATCCTCGATGCCATATCTTTGATTACCTCATCCTTAGATTTCATAAGATCATTCAACTTGATTTCTATGAGAGCAATTTGTCTAAAGTACAAATTTGAGGTAAAATATGTTGACCCATATATCAAGTTAGTAATCTTATAAAATGGAGCCAAGAAAATCTTCATTCTTTCTGCTCTATCCCACTCTTCCTCACAAGCACAATGCTTGTAGTTTCTATCATTATAACTCAAACTTGTAAATGCACGACGATACTTAATAACACTTTCAAGCATCAAATAAGTAGAATTCCATCTAGTCGACACATCTAACCTCAAGAAACTCCCACCAACATCACTCAAGTGCACCTCTTCAACACATTTTTTAAATTCTCTCAACCTCTCCTCAGATGATTTCACATACTTAACACTTGCTCTTATTTTTTTCAAAGCCTCATCCGCCGCGTTTAAACCCTCTTGAACAATTAAGTTCAAAATATGAGCGGAACATCTCACATGAAAGAATTGATCTTTACATAACAAACCATTATGAAAATTCATCCTATCTTTCAAGATTTTTATCATGTTGTCATTGTTAGCGGCATTATCCAATGTAAGTGAAAATATTTTAGACTCTATGCCCCAATCCTTAAGCACTCCAAGCAATTTCCCAGATAACTCAAATCCAGTATGTGGGCGATCTAACTCACAAAATGCAAGTAGCTTACTATTTAACTTCTACTGATCATCAACATAATGTGCAGTGACAGTCATATAGCCTTGAGTACTTACAACAGTCCACACATCAGATGTCAAACAGATTCTTCCAGAAATAGTAGCTAACACGTTCTTCAATTTTTCCCTTTCATACTTAAACACTTTCAAACAATCACTTTTGGCCGTATTTCTAGTAATGAGTTTAAATTTGGGATTCAATATCTTATTCACATCAGAAACACCACCATACTCTGCATAACTAAATGGAAGATCATGCTGAATAATACACCTAGACAATGCATCTCGATATGCCTTATTATCAAATTTCCACTTCTTCAATAAAGTAGCTTGATTATCCAACATATCACCCACATTTTTAAACTCAGGAGTTTTGTGACAACTTTCACTATGACGCTTTAAATGAGTCGTGCCATATGAGCTCGGACAAGTGTAAAATTTGTCGCAAAACATACATTGAGCTTTTTCTACCCCATCTACAAAGCCAACCCTCAGAAAGTTATTCCACACTTCAAATTTACTCTTTTTTTATCAACATTCTCAGTATCCTCTGTAGCACTAACACTACTCAGTTTACTGTTGATCTTCTTTTTACATTATCCTTCAAATTCTTAACCTTATTAACCGTACTACTACGATCAGTGGAAAGATTAATACATGTACTGCTCTTTTGAGTAGAAGGTGTTCCAATGTCATCTATATCCAAAATTCGGTCATCCAATTTCTGATCCTCCAACATTTGATCCTCTAAAATAGGATCATCAATAATATCCACCATTTCTGCAAAAAGATTGAAAAAATATTAGAATAGATTAAAGACAAACTATAGAAGAGTATTTTGCCCCTACAAACACTAATTAATTGATCATTACATTGACATAAAAAATGAGGCTGCATCTGTGATGCTTTTTTAGATCATTGTTAGTTTGCTACTACATGGCAATATTTTAATATATATATGAGAGCAATGTATATTTAATAAGGACTTAGTCAGATAATCTGACTTTATAAACAAGCAACAAGTTTATGTAATCTTCCCAGTTTCTAACAAGCAATAAGTTTATGTAAATAAAATAGTATAAGGCCGAGATCAAACACACTGTTAGTCTGTCACTAACTACATTTTCCCCTTTTTTTAAGAACAACGTGAAATGTGAATTATTGGATTTTTTTTTATCTTCCTCAGATTACAAATTTTCAATTCTCCTCTTCACAAATCATATGTATAAATTATAATATCAAGAAGAGAAAGAAATAAGAAGAGCAAAAAGGTGAAACACACAAATCCTCTCACTTCAACTCCCTCTGTAACTCTGTTAGTCTGTTACACACAAAACTATAGTCTATATATATCATTAATTCATTATCATATCATCAATAGTTTAACCATTACTTTTTAAGCTAGTTTAACAGAGAAAGAAATGAGAAGAGCAATGAAAGAAACAAATTAGAAATATTTTATACCTGGGTCTGGGTGAGTAGGCTTCAATTTCGACATCTTTTGGCGACTGCTATCTGCGATAGATAGAGAGGGTGGCAGGCTAGCAGTAGATGTATGGTGGGCGTCGGGCGGCGACGTCATCGGCGGTTCCGTGGTGGACTGGTGGTCCCGATGGCCGGTGGGCGTCACTGCGCCTGCGTCGAATAGTATGACTGTATGAGAGATTGAGAGTGGAGAACTGGAGATAGGAGTCTGGAGAATTAGAGATTGAGAGAGGCGACGTGAGCATACGTGAGTGATTTAGGGCTACTGTGTGTCTGTGTCTGTAAGTCTGAGTCTAATATTACAATATTACAGAGATATAATGAAGTCTGGAAATAGTTAAAAAAGGGATTTTTTAGCCCGATTTTTCGGGCTTTTATGGCCCGCGACCCGGTTGGCCCGATGGGCCGACGACCTGGGTATTTTAAGCCCGAAATCATTTCGGGTCACCATTTTACAGGCCCAGCCCTGCCAAAAAATGGGCCGGGCCAATTTTGCCAGTTCTACCTATAAGGCGTCATGAGTGTTTTGAGTGTATTTAAACCTTTATCTGTCCTTCAAACCCCGGAATAAAAGCTCAAGCTACTCATGCTAGATGGAATTGGAAATCCAGAAATTAAAGACATAATAAATAAATAAAACTTACTGAATTAAATTGATAACTAGTTCAACACCAATGTTGAACATCAAAAGCAATCATATGTCCTGCAAGCATAAGGCTTAAGATTGTTCTTGCTGTCGAAATAATGTTAAAATGGAAATGAAAGTGCATAAATGAAAATGTATGAAGTTCTTTGTTTCCAAAACAAACTAGTTTAAATAGAGAAACATCCAAATTCAAATTCCCCCACAGGCGGAGGTCTTCAACTGCCTCCGGATTTGCAGTGCCCTTTCCAATTTGATAGGATGAGCTTCATCTTTAAGTTTGTTGGCTTAATCCTGATATTTCAGGGATTCACTTATCTTTACTAGCTAATCTCAATCTTGATCTGCAGCGATCCTTATCTCCATTATCAATTTTCAACTTGATCTAATCGTCACCAACCTTATCTTTTCCAACAGATTCCCACTTTTCCCGCAAATGCCCTCTTCACTACCATAGGCGAATTTGTGCAAGTTATGTGGGCTCAGCATCATCTAGTCAGCTCGATCCTTATCTAATATACCCATACTACTTTCCTTTTATATGGATCTCACTAAAGAAATTCTCAGGTGCCATTTAAGCTTTGATTTCATTGAAATATTCAAGCAAAATGCCTCTTTTACCAGATTCGACGATGCCATTCACCTCCCTGGTTTTTTCCGACACAAAAGATACTAAAAAGGACATTAGAGAGACTAAAATGCCTAGAAAAACATGAAATAAATGGACTTATCAAAGTGCATGACATGTTTCATGGCTCCATGTTGAGAAAGTACATGTTCGATCCAAAACACGTGATAAGGAAATAGGAGATAATCCTTGTCAAGGATTTTTCTTATGAAGAGAAGCCAGAGGCTAATCTTGACCGAAAGGTCCAGGTTCCGAGAAATAAGGAGATTGTCCTGGTGAAAGTTTTATGGAATTACCATGGGACAGAGAAAGTAACCTGTGAGTTAGAGTCAGAAATCCGTAGGAAGTATGTAGAGACCCCTTTGTTTGGTAAGTGAAATTTCAGGGTGAAATTTTTTTTAGGAGAGTTGAATGTGCCCCATTTCTTCGTAGTATTTTACTTAGAGCCTCTTTGACCCTTTGTCATTAGGAGTTTAATGGAAGACGCTAGGACTTCACAGGAGTTAAAATAAATGTAAGACACAACTTTAATTGGTCCATTTGTGCATTTAATTTTTTTTTACATATCAGTATCTTTCGAACGCATTGTTCAGTCAGTAAATTGATTTCCAAATATTTCATGGATCATCTCGGTATTTTTGGATTTCATGTTAGAGGTTTAATGAATCTAATGGGTTGAAAAGTACGTGTTGAAAAGTATTAATCGGGTGCCAAATGTTTTTCATAGATAAAAATGCTTTATATTTTATACCCGCCCCAAAATTTGAAAAACTATAAATAGGGCTTTAGAATTTTATTTTTTTCACATTTTCAAAATGAGAAAACCAAGTAGGTGAGAGTCAAGCTGAGCCAGAGCACGAGGGAAGAGAGAGCTGCCGCAACTGAGGCTGGTGGGTGACAAGTCCAAATTCTCTCGTATTTTTATGTCTTTTTTCTCATTTTTTTGTCTTTTGTTTTTGTATTTTTGAGTCGGAAAGAGCCAAAATGGGCACAAGAGGTAGCAGGAGGTAGGAGAATCACTTGTGGAGGGCATTCGGATACCAATGATACCAAGATGGGCAACAAATTCTCAGCGGAAAGCTCTCTCTTGAGACTGGTGGAAATCGCCCACCATTCCAGCAAAAGCTGAAGGAGAAGTTCGTGATCATGCCCACAACGAACCCAGAGTGATTGAGAGGAGAAGGAAAGGTGACTTGGCATAAGAGAAATAAATGCCAGCTATAGCAAGAGCAATGCACCCTAGTCACCAAAGAAAAGAAGAGCCGCGGAAGGCAAGTTGACGCTTCCAGAAGGAGGACTGGCTCTACAAGGAAAGTTGAATGTCGACGACTTTAGGGCACGACGAGTACAGAATCTGCGATACATGATCTTCTAAATAAGGGAAGAATCTGCCAAATATGGAAACTCTTAGGCATGGCGGCTACGGATTAGGCTGAAGATCCCCCGGCCTGTGGGGGAGTTACCTTGTGTTTTTGTACTCCTATATAAGTAGATTTCATGACAAAGGCTGAACACGCATGAAATACTCTGAATAATTTATTTTTATGCACTTTTACTTTTCTGTAATTTTTACTTTTCCATTGAACAATCTCGGGTCTTATGCCCGCAGGCTTTAGGATTTTCAGTTTATGTTATTAAGTCTAGCGTTGGAGTTGGATTCTTTTTGCAATTTAATATATGTAAGTTTCTCGTTTAAATTATGTCTTCTTTTAATTATTTTAATTATTATTGTTGTTCTAAGTCTAGCATGAGCAACTAGACTTGTTATTCCGGATTGAACAAAGATGAGAACTTAATGAACATGTAAGAACCGTGAGATTTATGGGCATAAACTGTGCGAATTTGGTTCCGTCGTGTAATCATTTTCTTTGTTGCATTAAAGTGGGCTAAACTAGTTAATTGTGACTGATCACTTGTTAATTCGAATTGTGTTCACTACCTCTATAAATGGTCAATGAATCATAGTTTTATGTTGGTCAGAAAAGGAGAGGATACATCACGGGTACTGAGGGCATCTGAGAGATTAGTGTCTAGGTAAATCTGGGTCTATCTAGGGCATAAAGCTTCCTTGTTGTTTACAATCATATGAGAGATCGGAGTTGGGCAACGGGTTAGGTGTTACCTCTAGTCTATACTGAAAGGATAGATTGGGTACGTTGAGAGAGATCCGGTACCTTTAACCAGATAATTAGATTTGCATAAGTAATCAGCGTGCCCATGATTGGTCAAGTGTTTCTTAAGTTCAAATCTGAGTTCTAATCCAGAATACTTTACTATTAATATTTTCCTTATCTTTTGTTTTATTTTGTTTTGTTATTTTAGTTTACAGTATTTTCATACAAAGTACGGAGACCACAACAACCTCAACCCTTTTGGAAAAGTGACATTGGAAAATAGGATTCGTAGCTCCTCATGGGATCGACCCTTACTCTCGTTGCTAGATAGGCCTTGCAGTGGGCATAAGGATAACTCTCTCTTGAGAATTATTTTGACCATGAAATGACCGTGCATCAAAGGGCCGTCATCCGTCGCTGCCGCCACCGTCGCCCCTCCTAGTGAAATGTTTTCCGATTTCATTCATTTTTGAGCATGTTGTAGATATAATTGCATTGAACCTAGTACTATAAAGGCTCGACAAAACTGACAGTCAGATTTCGGCTGGAAGGCCGATGAACCGCTACCGTAAGCATCATGCTACCGCACAGTAGTATACCATAGTTACCCAAGGAAGGTGGGCGTTTCTTATTATAAAAACAGTATGTTTGAGTTATATAAAGTCTGTTTATAAAAATAAGAAGTTGTATCTATATCATAAAATATTTTAGCTCTTATCCGTGCCTCCATATGAGTATTATACGATCGGCTTCCTTGTCCAAGTTAGCACGTTGGAGTTCTGTACAGTAGATGATACACTGAACGATCTATCAAGAAGATCTACAACCAATTATATGAGTTGAGTTGGAACTAACGTCAGATAAGAGAGAGCACTCCAGAATAAAAGAAGTTTTGGCCATCCAGAATCCATTTTATCTTTTAAATGTTCTGCTTTGCGCTTTAAAGATAATTAGATATGTTTGCTAAAATAAGTTATCAAATGATTTATAAAACTCTTCACCCACTGAGTGCATTAGTACTAACACCTATTTTGAAGAGATGCTCTAATAAGAAATTATTCGGCCTAACCAAAGCCTTTTCTCATCACCTATTTTAATAGTCAAGAAAAAAGATAGAACTTATCATTTTTGTGCTGATTATCGAGCGTTAAATGCGACCACTGATAAGTCCATTTATTTTATGTTTTTCAAGTCTTTCTGTTAGCAGAAATGTCATTTTTATATCTATTTTGAGTAAAAAAAAAACTAGAGAAGTAGAATAGCCATCCGAAGATATGAATTGGTGAAAGAGGCATTCTGGCCTTTGAACCAAATGAAATGGATGAAATGGGGATATGGGAACTTCATTAACAAGGTTCGAACAAAGAGAGATGGTGTGACCATATCAGATAAGGACCGAGCTAAGCAAAAGACACTATGCACATAATACTCGCGCAGATTCGGAAGAGACAATGATGAGGCCACAAGCAGTAATATCGGAAAGGGGGTTGGGATGGGTAAGGCTTGGTGGAGATATGATCGAGGTTGGAGCTATCCATTGGAGATATAATGAGATCCCTGAAATTTCTGGATCTAGTTCAACCACATGAAGATAAGCTTTATTCACCCAGATTGATACGGGCACAAGAGATCTGGCAGACAGTTGAAGACGTCCATCCATGAGGGATTTGAATTGCAATGTTGCTCTATTTAAACAAGTTTTTATTCTAGAAAACATACACTATGACTACTATTTCTGCATTTAAATTTATGTAAGTTTAGTTTCTCCATTTAAGTTGTTTTTGCAACAAGAACAATCTCGGGCCTCATGCCCGCAAGAAGTAGGATTTCTATTTAAATGGGGTTTAGGATTTCTATTTAAATGGTGTTTATGTTCAACGTTGGACACTTTTTGATTTAATTCCGGTAAATTATTTTTTATTTATCATGTCTTTATTTTATGCATTTTTAGTACTTCAAAATATGAGTAGCTAGATCTATATTCTGGGTTTGAACTAAAATTGAAGGTTTAACACATACTTAAGTACTCATGACACCTTATGGGCATAATACTGCGTGAATGAGCTTCCGCTAAGTTTTGTTCTTGTTCCAAGAGAGAGTTTGTTTAATATGTCTAATGTGACTGATCACTCTTTAGTTGTAATGGGCACGCCAAGGTTAAAAGGATTAATGAATCATGATTGTGTGTTAATCCAATAGTAACTGAGAACTTGGTGGGTTTTTGTGGGCACACGAGGAATCAGTAAACACAACAAACTCGCATTCATCTAGGACACAAGGCTTCCTAGCATTTACATCTCTTAAGGGAATCGGGAGGTGTGCTATAGGTAAGGGATTTAATCGAGGAGGAGCCACTTTTAAATCTAAACTGAAAGGATGAATGAGGAGACGCAACGAGAAATTTGGTCTCCAAAACTGGGTGACTCAATCATGTAGGAAAATCGTTGTGCCCATGATTGAGTGAGTGTGAATTAAACTGGATTCTAATTTAAATTCCAGAACCTTTGAGGTGTTCCAAGCGTTCGAGAAAAGTATCTGCTCAACTCAATGGTTATCAGTTAGGCTAATAATTTATTATCTTAATTATTCATCTTTTATTATTTATTTTCATTATTTATTTCTAGTATTTATTTAGATATTTTTTGCTTTGTTAGTTTAATAGTTTCATTTCTCAAAGAATTTACGATTAACACGTATCTCTTCAAGTACTATTAGGTTTCGATAATTTTATTTTTTCTTTAAATAGTAATGATGAATGATAGAATTTTAAATTTTAATTAAAAAGCGAAAGAATTTCACTCGCTCAAATATGCTTGGATACGAGAGAATCATATCAATAGCAAACTAATATCTTCTCCAAAAATTTATATAGTAAACAGTAATACCACTTGCTCTTCTCCTTTGCCTCTATTTAATTTTGATAATTAAACTAGTGCACTACCCATGCGTTGCACAGAAATTAAATAGTTACAACTAATTCTTAAATCACAAATTATTCACAAATATTGTACACAACTACTATATATATATATATATATAATTATACAAATTTAGAAATATTTCTGTATATACAATATATACTCGTATTTATATTATCATTATTTTTATCACAAATTGTTAGTCTACGACTTATAACTGTTGACATTTAACTACATTTAATCACTTTGATTATCATATATTTTTTTTCTTTCAAGAATGTGACATTTTCTGCATATCATCTTTTCTCCATTGTTCCCAAATCCCTTTCATTTCATTGTGGAGCATGCGCGAAAAGAATCATATGTCTGCAACATTTGTCATAGATTTGAACATAATCATCAATGAAGCATCAAACAATTCAAATAACATATGCTATTAACAAAAGTTTAAAGTGTAAACTAATTGATATACTAAATATAATTGATCGAACAACTATATTGCAAATACTAATTCAAACTTTTTTAGGGTAATAAAACACCTAGTAATATAAATTATGAAATTTTGATCGCCCCCTATCCATAAAAAGAAGTATTAAAGTTAACAACACTATTTTATTGATTAGTTTTTTAAAATCACGACTTGTAATAGTTATATGGTATTTATGGTGTTGTGCACAAACCTTATAATTATATATTCACATCTTGTTTCTAAATGACTGAACGTAGTTGAACAACCATTACTCTTGGGCTCTTGGCATTATGCAAGTTAATTCTTGATGCAAAACAGTGGAGTCGTGACTTTTTTATTCAAAACAAATTCTGCCAATTCAGGCAGTTGAGAGAATAAATTAAATATTGAATATGTGGAAAATGCAAAATATAAATTAAAATTATATTTACCTCACTATCCAAAACTGGTGGTAAGAAATGTTAAATGAGTTATATTTTGAGGCCCCTATTACAAAGTGGTCGAAAATCACAAATAAAAATTGTGTATTGAGTAATAATATTGAAAACAGAATGTCATCAAATTTAAATTAATGTAATTGTAGACATTGTATTGTGTGTTGACTCGTAAATCACAACAAATATAAACATTGTATTGTGTATTGACAAAACATCCCTAAATTTGATAAATGTATTATGTATTGAGAATACATCTCTAATCTCTAAAATTGGTAAATCGTTATCCTTTTTTTTAAAAAAAAAATTGCAAGATGATAGAACATTCACTTATCAGATTTTTGCCTCAAAATCGAGCATTAAATGGATCATATATTGGCAAAATATTCACATTGATCTAGCTTTGAAAAAAATTGATAAACATAGTTATCTCTTAATTAAATATTCATCTGATTATCATCATCAAATATATTGATGGCGGAATATTCACATTGATCCAGCTTCGAAAAAAATTGATAAACATAGTTCTCTCTTAATTAAATATTCATCTGATTATCATCATCAAATATATTGATACCAACTATCACTACAATCAAATGAACAAAAATGAAATCCCTCATCAAATATATTGATAACAACCATTACAACAATCAAATGAAAAAAAATGAAATCTCATTACATAATAACCACGTATGTTCTCCTTTGATTGGATAAAAAAGTAAGTTATACCTTCCTGATTATTTCACGGCCACTCTATTAGCCACCACCCAATTTTCTGTTCCATTCAAAAAAATATTAAAACAACAAACTATCCAATTACGTAAATATGTAAGCATATAAACTCTCCTAGGTTAATACTAATGGATCAAGATGGATCAAGAGAGGGAAAAAAGTATCAACAAATTAGACAATGCCTGAAATTTTATAAACAGAACTAATTTAGAGCAAATGGAAACATTTTCTCATAACAACTGTTGTTATGGAACAACTAATTCAGACATGCCAGTTGGTGTAAAATCCAGTAATGATTGTACAAATATTCACACAACCCATTTGGCAATAGATTTGTACACTCCTCTTCAAGACCCTATAAAAATAGTGAGATCCAAAACCAAGTTAATCTGTGAGGATGGAGGCCGTCCGTCTATACTAAGTTACTAACAGGAACATCCATAACATAATTACATTAGTGAGGTGAAGCAAATGAAGTGCTACTCACGTTCATTGGGATGAGCCACGAGTCTAGTCTCAATATGTTTCAAATACAGTGAAGATCATAAATTGTCAATAACAAATTTACTGAGAAAAGAACATATCTAAAAACACATTTTAGACTATTCTCACCTATTCCCATCGGCACCTCCATGTTTTTCTTAATTCGACTGCGGGGGCACTTTGTCTTTTATATATCTTTTCTTTTTTTTTTAATTCAACCAGTCAACACCTTCTATCATAACTTCAACACGATGAATTTGCAAAATCAGCGACTGTAAATGTTACAATTTATATTCCTTCATCTCAAGCAGAAGAAAAATCAGGACATGGATTTGCTAGAATAACTAATATAACATTTTGGCTCCATAGATTATCTGATGTAAGCGTGAAATATGGATTGTAAATTGAAGGAGGTGAAGTTGATTTGGCTCATAGACGCGAGAGAGAAAAGAAATGCAAAAGTTAGATTCCTAGATTATTGGAAAAGAGAAAAACTGAAATATAAACCTTTTTAATGAGAGATTGGAAGAAGATTAATCGTTCCAAACTTGCAATTCGAATCTGTTTGATAAGCACCGGTTCCATATGAAGGATATTTCTGTTTGATAAGCACCAGTTCGATATGAAAGAGGTTTTATTAATACACATCGCTTGCCTAATATAATTAGGTTTTGCTTAGAGAAGTACCTTATCTGTTAAAGCACCCTTTTAATAGGAAAAAAAAATTTTAATAACCACAAACAATTAAGTTAATTATGAATTATTTTAAAAAAATAACTTAATTATGAATTGTTTAAACTACCCATACTATCCTGTTTTTATATAATCGCAAAAACTCCTGTGCATAAGATGTATATGAGACGGTCAACGCGCGTTGACTCGGTCAAAGCATTGACCAAAAAAATTGTGAAAATTGGTGATACTTTTTAGGGATACAATTGATACTTTTTTTAATTTCGAATGATACTTTTTAGTGTGTCAATTGATACTGATCTTAACAGTTTTTTTCTTTATTTTTTTATTCTGCCCAATACTTTTTATTGATACAAATGATACTTTTTAGCCTTTGAAATGATACTTTTCAGTATTATGAATGGTACTAATTTTGACAGATTTTTGGTCAAAGCATTGACCGGGTCAATACGCGTTGACCCGGTCAACACGTTGACCGTCTCATGTACATCTTATGTACAAGAGACTTGGCCAATAAAGACAATAACTCCTGTGCATAAGGTGCATGGGTCGGCCCATGAGACGGACCCGCTCCGACCCGGGCCGACTCGCATCTGACCTGCGCAAAAAAAAAAATCGCCATCCATAGTACCAATTCGAACACTAAATAGTACCAATTCGTGTTTTTTTGTGTTTTTTAGGATTTTTTTTTCTGTTTTTTGGGGGTGTTTTTAGGGGTTTATTTTATATTTTTGGGGGTGTTTTAGGGGTTTCTTTTGTATTTTTTAGGGTTTTTTGGGGTTTTTTAGGGGTTTATCTTCTGTTTTTTATGATTTTTTTGGGGGGATTTTTTAGGGATTTATGTGTGTTTTTTTTAAGAAAAAATAAAATGAAAAACAGAAAAAAATAAAAAAGAAAAACAGAAAAAAGGCAAAAAAAAAAAAAACGAAACAGAAAAAGAAAAAAAAAGGAAAAACGCGGGCGCATGTGAAACACGCGTCGCGCGTAGGTCTCGTCTCACCCGGTCTCACGGGGGAGGCTCCTGCACAGGAAACCTCCCCAACAATAAATTAATTAAATTGTGTTGAGAGCATCTAAATATATTTATATTTTTGTATAGAGGATGGTTCAAATGTTAACCATCATTCCATGTAGAAACTAGGATCCATTAATAACAACTCATCTCACTAATATGAATGGTTAAGATTGGATCTTTGACTTAGGGGGTTTGGTTGCAACTTTTTTTCTTCAAATTCTTGTAGATTTTTATGAGGGTAAAATTGTACAAGAAAGATCTCCACATTTATGGCATGAATCCTAATATATTTAGATAAAATTCGTATAGAATTAATATGGAAAAAAACTGTAACCATAATGTAACGTGTTTTTTGAATTTTATAACAATGATATTATGGAATGTTTGCAAAAAAAAAAAAAAAAGAAAGAAAGAAAGAGGATTCTAGTTGTACGTACATGAATCTTTGTATTATCGGCCACCGTTTATATATATATATATAGAATGGATCAAATGTAAACCATTCCCTGGTGTGTAAACTGTAAATCAATCTATCACCACACATTCAATAAAAATCGGCGCTCCAGATTTAATCAAACATGCGGTGGCATTTTTGTTATTTTCGCTACTTTTTTCAGCCTATGGGGGTATTTTTATCTGTTTGTTGAAAAAAAACTGATGTCATGCTGACTCAGCATCTAAAAAAATTCTTAAAAACTTTGAACGATCATAACTTGCTCGTTTTTCATCAGATTAACGCAAATAATATATCAAATTAAAGGTCTTTTAATCCTCTTTCATTTAAGATCAGTGAAGCATATGTTTATTTGAAAAAATATGGATGAAAATACAAAAGTTTCATTTTTCACGCTTATTCAAGCTCAGAATACTTCGTTAGCATACGACATATGTTTCGTTAGCATATGACAATTTAAGCTCAGAATACTTCGTTAGCATACGACATATGTTTCGTTAGCATATGGAAAATGTTTCGCCAGCATCAGTTATATTGCGATAAATATTTATTTAATGGTAATTAGGCATGCTTCGTTAGGATATAAAAAATGTTTCATTAGAATATGACAAATGCTTCGTTAGCATATGCCAAATATTTCATTAGCATCGACTATATTACTGTAAATATTTATTACATTTCAATTAATATATGCCTCACTGACACCAATTATATTGTTATAAATGTTTATTCAATCTCAATTAGGATGTGTTTCATTAGCATATAACAAATAATTCATTAGTATCAATTATATTCACAATGAACAATACATTAATGCATTAAAAGATTTTTTATATGGGAATGTTAATGCACTACTAATGTTAGTATTGACATATGCAAACTAAAATATTATAATAATGCTAATGTAGTATAATTATATCTGATAATAGAATCATACGTGTTTAATGTTGCATGTGTATTATTAATGTATAACATCCATCTTAATTAAGCATGATTCGTTAGTATATGACAGATGATTCGCTAGCATCATGATTAGTTATATTGCTATCACATCAATTTTAGAGTTTAACAATTTAATTTTATTGAATTTTATCATTTGTTGTTGTTTGCACTGTCGTATGCTAACAGAAGTATTATGTAATGCTAAAGAAATGTTATACACAATGCTAACAAAAGCAATAATGTTGTGGATTGAAGCCAAATAATGCAGCTAACAACCTTCAATCAAACAAATATAACTTTTTCCACGATTATTTTTTATTGAAAATTAGGCTTGGCTAGCTTTCCAACCATATAAAAGTCGTCATTTAATAATTTCCTAACAAAATCAGTTTTGTGTTTAAAGTTAGGAGTTGTGCATGAAATAATTCTACTTCGTTAGCATATGATTATGTATTCGTCAGCATGTGATTGTGTCTCCGTTAGCCCGCGTCCTGGAAGTCTGATTTTTTTTTTAATTTTACCTAAACGCAAAAATTACCAAAATGCCACTGCACTTTTTGAAGTTCCCTTTATTTACAGGAATGCCACCGCCCCTTTGACCAAATATTGACCATTGGATTTTGATGGATGTGTGGTTGGAGATTGGTTTACAGTTTACACACCAGAGATGGTTTACACTAGAACCATCCCCTATTTATATATATATATATATATATATATATATATATATATATATATATATAGCAAATATAATGTTCAATATTAGTTTGTTTTGTAAATCATGTTAGCAAGTTAGCAACATGAATTGCTAAATTGTTTAATATTTTTGGGTGCTAAAATTTGAAGGTTTTTTTTACTATTAAAGATGTTTAAATTTCATCACACGTGTATAAATAAAATATATTGCTATTATAAACAGATACATTTGCTAATATAAACAAAATATATTGCTATTATTGATAAATACATTTGCTAATAATAACCGAAATATTTTTGGACCAAGAAACCATATAAATATGATGCATCAAATCAACAAAAAAATTACTATTATTAAAATGCGCTAATATTATATTTATGAGTTGCTAATGTACAAAATATAGTGTGCTAATATCAGAACTGGTAATAATAATATAAATACATCTCATGTATCAACAATTTTTTTTACATAAAACATAACATGATAGACTACCATGACATGTGACGTAAAGAATCAACCATCATAAATTTAACGAAAATAAATAAGAATTTATGTAAATATATGTGTTTGCATCTAATATATTAAAATCAACCACACATAATATATGCTCGAATTCACTTCAATGCATGCTATTATTATATGATCTATGATCATGTACAATATAAAATGTGCTATTTGCTGAACTTAACAATAAATTTTACAAAAAAAAGGATAAATTAATATACGCTCGAGTCATTACATGCTAACACTATACGGACGATTTGCTAATACACGATGTAAAATATGCTATTAACTATAACGCCCCAATTTCACTTTTAATATAAAAATGGCATGTTACTCGTGCTTTTCATTATTAAAATGATTACTTGAAATACAATAGAAGTTTCATATCATAAATTGTCATTTATTACAGAAATAAAGTCAAAAAATTCTAATTTAATCATGCTTACGTTAACCATGCTTTATTCGTTAAATAGTCCCATAGAATCGGGTCCTTAATAAAATCGTTTCAATAAATACAACATCAGAGTTTTAAAAGATAATTGTGGAAATTAAACATGGAAATAATAATGTCTCAAAATTTATTCTTGCTTTCATTAATAAACTTAAACGACCACCGCCATCGCATCTTGTCCGCTCACATATCACCTGAGCTCTTGCCTGAAAGGGATAAAAGATTTGGGATGAGTTCCCTCACACACCGCTCGGCAAGAGCTCTTGCCTGAAAGGGATAAAAGATTTGAGGTGAGTTCTTTTAAACTCAGTGAGGAGTGACTGTTATCCAAACTATAAATTTAACAAAACGGTATGTGAAAATATTTAATTCATGTAACCTATACTTGCATCAGCCCGTAGGCTCGGTACTTTATAGTCTAGAAGACTCCGTACTTTATAGTCCAGAAGATTCGGTACTTTATAGTCTAGAAGACTCGATACTTTATAGTCTAGAAGACTCTATATTAAATTTCACATAGCACCTGTACAAACATGTAGAGAGAATAACAATAAAAATTTCAACATAAAAACCCATCTTAACCTTGAATTGAATTGAGATTAATTATTATGTCCCAGCGCGCCTTGCCTATAAATAATTATTCATTAATGAAATGAATAACATGATTCGTGATACGTTTAAGAGTGAAGGAAAAATAATACATGATTAATTAAGTACACTATTGTCTACATGACTAACATATTAATAACATAGAAATTAAGGTATAAGAATTGTTTTTCTAAAAATTTAAAACCGTGCAATAAAACATGCCGTTCTTTCAGTTATGATGCTAAACCATTTGCTTATTACAATTCAATAAATGAAAATATGTATATATACGTACATAACTATAAATATGTGCATATCTAGAGAGTTTGCTTGGGAAAGTGGTAAACCAATCAAGACCAATCTCAATAATTAAAGTCGTGGGTCCCATAAGAAGAAAATAAAGCACAAGCGATAAATATATGGGGTGGTTTTCGGTGCACCAACCCCCATATGGCAGCCATCGGGCAGACGCGTGGAGCCGCGCGCGGGGCGCGTGCCCACGCGTCTGCCTTTTTTTTTCTGGCTTTTTTTCTATTTTTTTTTCAATTTTCTTTATTTTTTTATTTTTCCTAACAAAATTTATACTATAAAATTAAATTAGTGAACCCTAACATTAAAGGGAATTGATATAGTTTGTTTGAAATAAATATAAATTTATACCCTAAAGTGAAATTAATAAATCCTAAAAAATAAAATTAAACCCTAAAAACACAAAATAAAACCTTAAAAAATACAATAAAAAACCCTAAAAACACAAAATAAACCCCTAAAAACACTCCCCAAAACAATCCTAAAACATACAAAATAAACCCCCAAAATAAGTAGCAGAGCCCTTACTTTTTAATGATACAGGTGATACTTTTTGAATTTTGAATGACACCTTTTAATGTTACTGTTGATACTGATTTTGCCGAATTTTTTTTTTCACGGGTTAACCCGCGTTGACCCGGATCAAAGCGGGCTGATCGTGAATTTGACCCGCCCGTCTGAAATAAGGCTTATGTGCACCACATGCATTGAAAACTTTGCCTAAATATATACATATACACACCCACCCACCCACACGGATTTATATATCATGCAAGGGAATATAAAACTCACTTTTTCTTTGGTCCCACCATAATAATTAATAATTCTAGATATTGAATTTCAAGTCATCCCCTCTCACTTTCTCTCTCGACACAGTAGAGTAGCAGAAAATGAATTTTAAAAAAATGGGCTTCGAACATCTACGGAAAAATAGAGCAGCAAGAAAAAGATGGAGTAGCAGAGTTTAACACACCCAACATGAAAAATTTACTCAAGCAACGACCAGTGAAATTCCATACCTTTCGAAAAATAGGAGGAAAGAGAAATGTTCTTCTCTCTGTTCTTTCTTTTTCTTTTTGGTATGAGGAATATGATAAAAGGATGCCTCTATTTATACTAGTGAAGTTAGAGCTTCATAGCCTTGATTTTGGACGAAAAATAGTTAGCAAAAATCTTGTTAACAAATCTTAAGTCAATCCTTTCTTTTCTTTCGAGGAAGGAAACGAAAATGGTACCCTAATTTTCTTGGGCTCTTGCTTTGGGCTAGAAATAAATTAGACATGGGTCCAAAATTATTAAATATCAAATGCTATGAAATTCTAGAAAATAAAATACGTAATGACCTTAAAAAATTTAAATAAATAAATGAATAAAATATAACTTCAAAAATTTCATAATAAATGTAATGCATTTATGAATATGCTCTTCATATGTTAAAATTTACTCTAGGCGCGACTTATAGGACTTAAACAATTAATATCATATTTAAAACAATAAGTAAATAAATAAATAAATTTTCGGGGCACTACATTAACACACACACACATATATATATAGGGTTGGGTTCAAGAAGGAACCATACCCCGTGTGAGAACCGAGAACCAATCTCAGCTATAATTTTGCCTATTTGGACGGTCAAGATCTGTTCCAAAATTAAAAAAAATACGGTGGCATAATTGTAATAATGTCCAACTTCGCTGCTCCTGAATTTTAGTAAGGGTAAAATCGGAAATTTCAATGTATATGTGATTCATGCGTGTATTTTTCAATTTAGGGTTTTAGCATCGTCATACCTATTTTAGCACTGTCATGACTTATTTTAGCACTGTCATGAATTATTTTAGCACTAACATGGCCCTTGTTTAGCATGACAAGAAACCCCCAAACTAACTTTCTTTTTGCGAAGTACAATTTCACAGTCAACTCCCCTTCGTGTCTAGCCACCCTCTGTCGTCGTTATACATATATCATCATCATGAAGACATGCAACCAATCATATATCCTACAGATTTTGACCTACGAAACCATGTCACAAAATTTTGTATTAAATTTTAATATTTCATCACAACATTTTGTAAGTATAGAAAGAAGAGTATATTTGTTTCATATTTGGACATCTCATAGACATTTTGAGCAATTCTTCATACAATTAAAACTAATAAACTGAAAATCTTCTTTAAAGATGACAAAATTAAGTGGAAAGTAGCATCATGGATATGTAATGCGTCGGTATTATTATTTTCTATATATCAATACAAATGGAATATTTTTAAGTTGGACGTGATTTCACCCATGCCAACCCTATTTAATTAGGTATTTCTTGGTATATATAGGAATTAAAAAGATTAAATGAAAAGTAGTAGTGAAAGACACAATATACAGTATAGTTAATTATCACAAAAGTGAAATATATTTATCCGCAAAAACAGAACTAATAAGATATAAACACGCATTCGACATTTAGTACAATACACAAGCGCATATCAAATGGAAGACATGACATGAATATAAAATGCAATGTTTGGATTCCTATTTTAGCAGTGCCATGGTTTTTTTTAGCACTGTCATGACCTATTTTAGCACTGTCATGACTTATTTTAGTACTGTTATGACTTATTTTAGCACTAACATGAACCTTGTTTAGCGCTTTTTTAGCACTGTCATGGCCTTTTAACATTGTCATCAAACAAATTAATTATATTTGGATACATATATTTAGCGTTGTCATGGCCTTTTTAGTACTAACATTCTCATGGCTTATTTTAGCACTGTTATGGTCTTTTTTAGCATTGTCATGACTTATTTTAGCTCTGTCATGACTTATTTTAGTTCACAGTAGTGCTAAAGTACTGATAGTGAAAAATTAAAAATAACAGCTTAATCAGCTTCGTCAACCTAAGTGCTAAAATAGTTCACAGTAGTGCTAAAATAGGTTACAACAGTGCTAAAATATATCACAGTAGTGCTAAAGTACATGGCAGTGCTAAAATAATTCATAGTAATGCTAAAATAGGTTACAACGGTGCTAAAATAGGTTCTGATATGATTTCCATCCTTTTAACTTGTAAAGGATTTCAATAATCAGTGTAACCAGTTGCCTAACTGGAAAATGTGTTCAGAGCATATCATATTCTTTGGTTTTTTATTTCCAAATTTTCCCTTTCCTTGTTCAATGAAATATGCTAAATCTTTTATGCTTGCATATTTATAAAGTAAGCTTTGCCAGAAAAGAAATGTAGATATCCTTATATTTCTACTAAGGTTGATGATCCGACCATAAAGTGTGGGAAATGCCCATGTGTTAATCAATGCAGCCAACAACTACCACCTCCACCACCACCCCCGGTGCAGTACTACTACAGTCCTCCTCCACCACCACCTCCGTCTCCACCGAGGATCATTTATGTGACGGGGACTCCTGTAGGAAACTTATATCCAACTACTGATGATCTATTCAATTTGCAGATGATTTACTCCTCTCATCATTCTCCCATGACTGCATCATGCACATTTGTTTTGCTTATTAGCTCTACACTTGCTACTATTTTCTTGACCCAAATTTAGATTCAGATAAGCAAATCCAAATCCCTTGCAATGCTTGTAATTAATATTCATTTAAAATATATCACAATAGTGCTAAAGCACATGACAGTGTTAAAATAGTTCACAGTAGTGCTAAAATAGGTTAAACGGTGCTAAAATAGATCACACATAGAATGACGATCGTGTTTGGGTGCAAATAATTTGGATCCCACACCTATCAATAATTGCTACAATAATGGCCTTGGTTTTGAATTAATATAGTCTAGCTTGATTACATTGCACGTAGTCAATATTCATTGCATCGATTTGTGGATGATTGATGGAGTCGGTAAATTTACATAGTTTCCAAAATATTGAAACAAAAGAAATAAATCAATCACAATTACATTAGTGCTAAAGTACTGATAGTGAAAAATTCAAAATAATAGCTTAATCAACTTCGTCAACCTAAGCGCTAAAATAGTTCACAGTAGTGCTAAATAAGGTTATAACAATGCTAAAATAGATCACAATAGTGCTAAAGTACATGGCAGTGCTAAAACAGTTCACAGTAGTGCTAAAATAGGTTACAACAGTGCTAAAATAGATCACAGTAGTGCTAAAGTACACCCTACACTAAACAAGTTTTCCTCCTCGATCATTAACCGTTGCGTCCACGTCTAGTAAAAAACACCCTTCCTAGTAATTACATCAGAGAGATATCCAATCAACATTAAAAAAAAATTATTCAAAATAGAGTTGAACACTATTCCACGACTCAATCAGTAAGTACATATATAGAATAGATGCTAGTTTGTTCAAGATCATATAACATTTACGAGAGAAAGCAAGATACATAAAAGTAAAAATGGAAATTGAAATTAAGATTGAATGTTTTTAAACAGAGAGAACTTTGTTGACAATCTCCTGACTAAGAGCGGCAATCTGCGAATCGAGGGCCTTGATAGTCTCTTTTTTCTGCTTTTCGAGACTGGTCAGGGCCTCCTGTAGCTCCGCCTCAATCTTCTTCCTCCCCTCCGCCAGCTTCTCCTCCAACTCCACCTGTGTCTCCTTCTTTATCTTGTTCAACACCGCCGATATCTCTACCTTTACCGCCTTCATAATGGCGGCGGTCTGCTTCTCTAGCTGCTTCACCTCCCCCGAGGTGTCCTTCATGTTGTTCAGCTTCTCTCTGATGGCGGCGTCTCTCTCATCCATGAAGTTCCCCAGCGGTAAACGTAGCGTCGGCTTTACGATCAACATGAATTATGAGGGAAAGAGATTTCATTCCAAAAATATCAGAATTGATAAATTACAGAAATAACCTCGGTTCATTAAAAAGTTGATAATATTACAATATTGCCACCGTATTTTTTAAGTATGTAGCATATCTTGGTCGTCCAAATATACCAGATCTATGGCTCATATTGGTTCTCGGTTCTCACATGGGGTATGGTTCCTTTTGGAACCCAACTCTTCCAGAAGGAACCATACCCCATGTGAGAACCGAGAACCAATCTCAACCATAGATCTCGCCTATTTGGACGGCTAAGATCTGTTCAAAAATTAAAAAAACGCGGTGGCATAATTATAATAATTCCGAACTTTGCTGCCCCTGAAACTCGGCGAGGGTAAAATTGAAAAATTCAATGTATATGTGATTCACGCGTATATTTTCCAATTTAGGGTTTTAGCACTATCATTTCCTATTTTAGCACTGTCATGACTTATTTTAGCACTGTCCTGGTCTTTTTTAGCATTGTCATGATTTATTTTAGCATGACTCTTATTCCAGCAGATTTTGTTATTTTAATTTATGCAACATATTTTGTTATTTTAATTTATGCAAGCTATTATGGATTAGATTTGCATATATATGAACTATTGTGAGAGGATCGCGGTCGATCGATCTAATGCTCTCAATCATTTCTTACCATCCCAAAAGCTGAGACCTGTAGGCTGTAGCAAACACAAAAGACAAAGAGTAGAACCCCTTGCTCTCTGAATTTTGTCGTTGGGGCTTGGGATTGAGAGCAGAAAATTCTGTAATCATGTTGGTCTATCAAGATTTGCTCACCGGTGACGAACTCCTCTCGGACTCATTTCCATACACTGAAATTGAGAATGGATGTCTATGGGAATTCCAGGGCAAGTGGGTAGTTACGGGATCAATTGATGTTAACATTGGGGCAAACCCTTCTGTCGAAGATGGTGGTGAGGATGAAGGTGTTGATGACCAAGCTGTGAAAGTGGTCGACATTGTCGACACATTCAGGCTGCAGGAACAACCTCCTTTTGACAAGAAGCAATTCATTAAATATATCAAGAAGTTTATCAAGTTGGTGACTGCTAAGCTTGAAGGGGAGAAGCAAGAAGAGTTCAAGAAGTCCATTGAGGGAGCAACCAAATATCTCATCTCTAAAATCAAAGATCTCCAATTGCTATTGATCCAACATTTTTGTACTTTGCCCATGGTTTGAAGGAAATTGGTGCGTCATTTTTCACCAAAAATAATCCGACATGCAGTCGGTATGCCAAAACTATCCAGAATAGTAGCAAGCAAGATCGTCTCCCAAAGGACCGGTGAGAACTATTCGAACCTTCAGTTTGCAGTAACCAACTTTCTAGACGAATATCTTGATTATAATGTAAAACCAAAATTTAAAAGCAATTAAAAAAATGTAGATTTCTTAACAGATTTAAAGGTATTCCGGCTTCCAATTAACTCCACCCTAGCTTAATTATTCCGATCATCGATGCAAAGATATTTCCAATTAATGCATGCAAACCAGTGATAGCCACCGAAGACACTTACTGACGTAGCCTAATTTCTCCTTAGCTTCTCGATAATTAGGAAGACACTTCACTAATTATTTCCCTAATCGACTGACAACCGTAAGAGACACCCTATAGATTTAATGAGCCGACAACTTTATGCACTAGAGAAACCCGATTCAAAACTAACAGACTCTGACACAGGACTGTCGAATTAAGACTGATCTTCCCTCGATTCTGAAGAATCGTTGTACCACTAATTAAACCTAAACCACAATTACGGATGGCCAATTTAATTGGCTACTAATTAATTCCGATCTACCAAATATTTGCAACTACCTAGCAGAATCGAAACAATTAACAAATTTAAATGCAGAGAATCACAGATACATGCAATTAATTAAAGCAAAAAGAACATTTAGATCTCACAGAATAATTATACCAGGGATTCGTTAATCTTCACCGGAATAGAACGTGTTTAGCTTGAATTCATAATTGGATTTGCAATTCAAAAATTAATTGATAGAAGAAGAATGATGAAGAAAGAAAAATAGAATTGAATAGTGAAAAATCTACAGAGAAAAATCGTTTCTGGCGTCTCTCTGTGTTGGAATTAATCTATACTGCAATGGATAAAGTCCTACTCTATCTAGAAGTCTTTTTATATCAATCCTTAACTAATTAATTAATAAAAGAAATCTAATCCTAATCCAACTAGGAAAATAATAAAAAATAAAGTCCAAAAGTAATAAAATAACTAGAATTTTCGTCCAGGCCCAAAGTAGGTGCAGATCCACTATCTCCAGCCCAAATATACTCGCATAATCCACCAGTCGGTATGCCCATACCGACTGCTTTCCAGACTCTTCAGATTTCTTCAATCCAATTGTGTCCAAACCCTTCAAAACAATGCCATTATCTCCACTCCCATGTCAACCACCTGAAATTAACCACAAGACACGATTCTTCCACAAAACTTGATCAAGGGATGAATAACTACGCAAAAATACACCAAAAATGACTCAAAATATATACGAAATAACAACCTAATCAAACCCCCCCACACTTAGACAATGCTCGTCCTCGAGCAACACTAAACAAAAGAAGACTCAAGAAAAACTCAAAGACGACATGACAATCATTGGCAACCTTCAATGGAAAACAATCAAAGTCAGAGACAAGATACAATCATCCACATTCCACAAACCAATCTCTTGTTTCATAAAACTGTACACATGCTTTTCATTCAAGTCAAAAAAATATGCAAAACCAATCCTGCCTCACTAAGATTCGCTCAAGTTTTCTCAATAGAAGATATGGACATAATATAATTCACACAAATCATACTTGATGCTTTCAAACATAAACTTGCCCATATGTCAAAATCTCTACCATGCAAATGAGATCTATACACAAATCAAAAGGTCTTTTTGCACTGGTTGTAGCGGGGCTAGGGTGCATAGGTAGGATAGAAAGGATGAAATGGCTAAAATAATTGAAAACATGTAAGCATATCAAATGCATTCACCAAATTCGTTTGCAACTTCCCAAATAAATCAACAAAAACCAATTGAGTGTTGGCTTCCAACAATACAGGGCAACCAAATAAATGACAACAATTGAGCATAGCCCTTTTTTTTCATGCTCGTCCTATTCCTTATTTTTTTCTCTTTTTTTCATCTCTTTTTTTCTTTTCTTTTTTTTTTTGGAATAGAACAAGGATATATACACTTTTTAGCTCTCCAGCACCAAATATCTTCAAGCAAACTTTAAACTCTTCTCAACACAAACTGATATAACTTACATGCTTTCATGGGACAAGAGTAGACCAAAAGGCTAAGGCTTAATTATTTAGTGGCTATTTATCATCAAGAACAAATGGATTAGGCACAACGGGCTCACTAATGGATAATGAAGGGGTAGATAATTTTTTAAGCCAAAGTAATGGGTAATCCTAAATGCCTTAATCATTTTTATGCAAAGAAACTCAAAAGCGGCGTGATTATGGCAACTGGGCAAATCAGAAATCCAACATTCAAGTACGATACACTCAGCAAGAAAATAAATTGAGCTTTCTCATATATAATGCTCATCAGGCTCAATTCTCACAATATAGTAAGCTTCAACAAATTTGATTAAATTCTGCATATTTCCTCATTTAAGAATACATACAAGCATGTGCACATTTTAATCACAAGAGATAAACCATCCACTCAAGACCAATCCCATATCATGCTCTTTTTCTTATCATGCAATCCATCTCAAGTAAGCCAATGATTTGACACACTAAAAACCACATAAAACTCTTTTTTTTTATGAAAAGAAAAGGTAAAAACTAACTCACCCCCCACACTTAGATACTATAGTGTCCTCACTGTGCAAAAGAGGAGAGCGACCCAAAAGAAAAATAGAAAAACATAAAAGAAAAGAACAAAAATAAAAAAAACTATACAAAGAGAAGAAAATGCAAACTGTGTGGTCACTAAGAAGAAGACATGGAGAAGTGGGCGACGACTTGTTCCACAGGCTCGAGACAGTCATGGAGATCATCAAGTCGGTCCATAATCCGGCGAGTATAGCGCTTGAATAGGTTCTAGATCTCAGCAAAAATCGGGGCACTGCTTGAGGATATCCCTGCACTCTGTCGAAAGGAATCGTTTCCATCCCCGCACCTTTATGCTTCTTCAAAAGCTCGACCAACCTTGCTTTTTGCCTTTTGCAAAGATCATTATTGATGATTAAGGGCAACGTGCCTTGCTCTCCAAGAAAAGCATATTTCAGATGCTCCAGAAGTACTTTCAGCTTCAGCACGGGAGCCTTTACATGAGATGGTAAAATCGGTTCTGAGTTGGTCGGTAAGGGCATACGGCCCGTCAGATTCCGAATTGGAAATTCACTGGTGGTATACAGCTGCATTATGATATCTCGAATATCCTCATCTTCTTCTGTTATTGCAGCGGTTTCAGTTAGCCCACCAAAATTTACCTTCTTGAACAGCTTGAGGACCTCCTTTTCATCATCTTCTTTCTTATTTTGAGCCAACCTGGAAGAAAAAAATGTTGAAATAAGAGGTTGAGAATTAAAAACTCTGGGTTCCATACATACCTTAGGTGGAAGAGATTTGTCATGTTGTTTTGCCTCTGCAATGGATTCCTTCTTTTGAACTTCAACATGCTCTTCCGTCTCTGTTTCTTTCTTCTTAGTCTCAAATTCGACTAACTTATTCTCACTTCTTAAAGTTACAGCGCAAACATGCGCTCTTGGATTCATTTCAGGTTGAGATGAGAGTTTGCCCTGATTCGCTTGCATCTGGTGGATTTGAGTGGCAAGTTGGGTGATCTGTGTGCCCATACTCCCCAGAGCGGCTTGTCTCTCTTGCTGGAAGGCTTTCTGGCTCTGTGCCAAACTATTCACGAGTGCACTGCTTTGCTCCAGACATTTCATAATTTCACTCATGCTCAGTGCAGCACGATCGGTATGGGCATACTGCCCACCCTGTGGCTGCCTCGGAGGCAAATCTCTCGGTATTTTCTGATCTAGCTGCCTCCAGCTAAAATTAGAATGATCCCTCTAACCCGGGCTATATGTGTTCGGGTACGGATCATAATTCTCCCGTCTCAGAGCATCTTGTTGTGCATCACCGGAACCATAACATGCTTGCTCGTTTGGAGAAACTTGCAAAATAGGGCAAGCATCAGTAAAGTGGCCATTTTCCGAGCACACTCCACAATGGATGTTCCGTGTCTGCGCTAAAGCTAGACCTTGAACCAGAGAAGTCAAAGCATCGATCTTCTCATTGACACCAGAGCTGTCTGCTCGCTCAACTCCTTTTATAGGCCAGTATCTGTCATCATCCTCATCTTCATACTGTTGACCTCCAGAAACCATGTCGATAATGAGCTGCTTCGCCTCTGCTAGAGTCTTGTTGGTTAGAGATCCTCCGCTAGCAGCATCAACAATCTTTCTGTCAAAGGTTGACATACCACGGTAAAAGTAGTTAGTAAGTAATTGATATTCAGAGAAACCGTGGTTTGGACATTTGCGGCACAACTGTTGGAATCTCTCCCAGTAATTGACCAAGCTCTCATTCTGCTTCTGCTTAATGCTGCTGATCGCCATCCTTAAGTTTGCAGCTTTTGATTCAGGAAAGAACTTGCGTAGGAATTGTTCCTCCAACTCATTCCAAGAGGAAATAGAGCTTGATGGGAGATCAAACAGCCAATCTCTAGCCTTGCCCTGCAAAGTATGAGAAAAAGTCAGTAATCTCAAATTATCATGAGAGAAGCCTTGAGGGCGTAGAGTAGAGCAAACTAAATCAAATTCGGCAAGGTGTTTGTGTGCACTCTCTCTAGGTAGATCGCCGAACTTGGGTAAAACTTGAATAAAGCCAGTCCTTATTTTAGAATTATTTGCAATCGGAGGTAGCACGATGCAAATGGGTCGATTATTTCTGTGGCAACCCAACTCTCTGATTGGCAGGTCAGGTCCAGCAACATTTGCGAGAGCTTGATTTCCATTGTTGGCCATGTTTTCCTCGAACAATTGATCAAGATCAAATGTTCCCGAATCAAATGTGGAAGTCTCTTTAGACTCCCGGGCAGGTTTCCTCAACTTATGGTAAGTTCTCTTCGGTTCTAGATTGATTCTAGACTTCCTTTCTGTGAGGACCGAGTCATGCACTAGAAAAACAAAACAAAATAAAAAGAAATGACAAACTAAAAATATTAGAATAATCACTTCTTAAAAACCGATCCCCGGCAACGGCGCCAAAATTTGGTGCGTCGTTTTTCACCAAAAATAATCCGACACGCAGTCGGTATGCCCAAACTACCCAGAATAGTAGCAAGCAAGATCGTCTCCCAAAGGACCGGTGAGAACTATTCGAACCTTTAGTTTGCAGTAACCAACTTTCTAGACGAATATCTTGATTATAATGTAAAACCAAAATTTAAAAGCAATTAAAAAAATGTAGATTTCTTAACAGATTTAAAGGTATTCCGGCTTCCAATTAACTCCACCCTAGCTTAATTATTCCGATCATCGATGCAAAGATATTTCCAATTAATGCATGCAAACCAGTGATAGCCACCGAAGACACTTACTGACGCAGCCTAATTTCTCCTTAGCTTCTCGATAATTAGGAAGACACTTCACTAATTATTTCCCTAATCGAATGACAACCGTAAGAGACACTCTATAGATTTAATGAGCCGACAACTTTATGCACTAGAGAAACCCGATTCAAAACCAACAGACTCTGACACAGGACTGTCGAATTAAGACTGATCTTCCCTCGATTCTGAAGAATCGTTGTACCACTAATTAAACCTAAATCACAATTACGGATGACCAATTTAATTGGCTACTAATTAATTCCGATCTACCAAATATTTGCAACTACCTAGCAGAATCGAAACAATTAACAACTTTAAATGCAGAGAATCACAGATACATGCAATTAATTAAAGCAAAAAGAACATTTAGATCTCACAGAATAATTATACCAGGGATTCGTTAATCTTCACCGGAATAGAACACATTTAGCTTGAATTCATAATTGGATTTGCAATTCAGAAATTAATTGATAGAAGAAGGACAATGAAGAAAGAAAAATAGAATTGAATAGTGAAAAATCTACAGAGAAAAATCGTATCTGGCGTCTCTCTGTGTTGGAATTAATCTATACTGCAATGGATAGAGTCCTACTCTATCTAGAAGTCTTTTTATACCAATCCTTAACTAATTAATTAATAAAAGAAATCTAATCCTAATCCAACTAGGAAAATAATAAAAATAAAGTCCAAAAGTAATAAAATAACTAGAATTTTTGTCCAGGCCCAAAGTAGGTGCAGATCCACTATCTCCAGCCCAAATACTCGCACAATCCACCAGTCGGTATGCCCATACCGACTGCTTTCCAGACTCTTCAGCTTTCTTCAATCCAAATGTGTCCAAACCCTTCAAAATAATGCCATTATCTCCAGTCCCATGTCAACCACCTGAAATTAACCACAAGACACGATTCTTCCACAAAACTTGACCAAGGGATGAATAACTACGCAAAAATACACCAAAAATGACTCAAAATATATACGAAATAACAACCTAATCAGAAATCAACTGTTGAGTGGCTGGAAAACTGGTCACTTGCCCTCGAATATTTCTAATTCCCATATATTTTTTATGTTACAATTTGTTATTTGTGTACTACTTGAGACCAATGTTGTAAAAAGGCAGCCGCCTAGCCCTTGTCATTCCTTTTTTAGAACTGGTATTTGAAATCTAAAGTTTGAGCACTTTTATAAAATATTTTAGCACTTGTAGTTTCTACTTTAGCAATTACATTTTCTTGTTTAGCACTGTTGTTACACACCTGCTAGAAATAATAAAACCCTTATTAGCAATGCAAAAAATGAAATATCAGCTATGTTATTCCTTTTTTAGCACTACTCTTTTAATTCTGAAGTTTTAGCACTGGCATTTTAACTTTTAGCCATTACAAATCTCTCTTTAGCACAACTACTATCATATAAGACTACCAGGTTTGTCTAGTTAATACTTAGATTCATAATTCTGAGTTTCCAGCAGTTTTATGTGACATTTAGCACTAGTAATTGAGGTTTCAGCACTTGTCATTCCTTTTTTAGCACTGGTATTTGAATTCTGACATTTTAGCACTTTTATGAAGTATTTTAGCACTTGTAGTTTCTACTTTAGCACGTATGTTTCCTTGTTTAGCACTGTTGTTAGACACATGCTAGAAATATTAAAACCCTTATTAGCAATGCAAAAAATGAAATATTAGCTATGATATTCCTTTTTTAGTACTAGTATTTGAATTCTGAAGTTTTAACACTGGCATTTTGACTTTTAGCACTTACAAATCATTTTTTAGCACCGCTACTATCATATAAGACTACCAGGTTTGTCTAGTTAATATTTAGATTCACTATTATGAGTTTTCAGCAGTTTTATGCGATATTTAGCACTGGTAATTGAGGTTTTAGCACTTGTCATTCCCTTTTCAGCACTGGTATTTGAATTATGACGTTTTAGTACTTTTATAAAGTATTTTAGCACTTGTAGTTTCTACTTTAGCACTTATGTTTCCTTGTTTAGCACTGTTGTTACACACTTGCTAGAAATATTAAAACCCTTATTAGCAATGGAAAAAATGAAATATCAGCTATGTCATTCCTTTTTTAGCACTAGTATTTGAATTCTGAAGTTTTAGGACTTTTATAAAGTATTTTAGCACTTGTACTTTCTACTTTAGCACTTACGTTTCCTTATTTAGCACTGTTGCACACTTGCTAGAAATATTAAAACCTTTATTAGTAATGCAAAAAATGAAATACCATCTATGCCTATTTAGCATTACAAGAAAGAATATTACTATCATTAATAAAAAAATCAGTATACAAAAAAAAAGTACAAAAAATGAAATACCAGCTATGCCTATTTTAGCACTGTCATGACTTATTTTAGCACCGTCATGACTTATTTTAGCACTAACATGACCCTTGTTTAGCATGACAATTGTTTAGCATTACAATAAAAAAATATAATCGGCATCTTTAGGGTCAAGCCCTACTTCATTGCTCCAAGCAAGGTTTTCGTTCCAAATTAAGCAGGTGCTGTTTAAGTGAAATCACAAGAGATCTTTACCTTAAATGGATGAACTCAATTGAAGCCTAATTTTTGTTGCCTAGCCAACTTTAACCTTTTCTTTAGATTTCTTCTCATCGAGTAGTTTTGTTTTATATGTCTTCCAACAATAATCAAATGGTGTATAATTAACTATTAAGAAAAAATAATTGTCATTTCACAACTGTAGATTAAAGAAAAAATGTTACACACACATATATATGTTTCACATATATGATCCTCTTTTTGTACAATGAATAGAATCAGCCTCAAGGAATTAATGTGTTTGAAAAAAAAAACCATATTTGCTATCTATCGTGTTTGGGAACTAGCTGTACTGCCTGGGTCCTATTTTGACTTCCATCAAATCAGAAACAAGGCCAGGGCGGGATATCTCAACAGCTTGTGTATCAATCTCATTGTTCAATATCTTCAATAGCTCAGTTTGTAGTCTCTGATCCTCGTCAGGATGTTGATGTTCCTTAAAAAACCTTCATCCATTCAAATAAAATCCCACAAACATTAATACAACTCATCAACATACAAAATAAATCCAAAAATAATCTCATCTCATAAATCAGTAAAACAAGAAAAGGCAAGTGAAAAATAAATCCAAATAAAATCCCACAAACATTAATTTTTTTTATGTTTGCTATTTAATGCCATACACGAGAAAAGGTAAGTGGAAAATAAATGGAACTAATTTAAATATACACCATTTTTGCTCACTTCTATCGAATGTTCCTATCATTTTCCCTCTATTGGGCAATGCTCTCGCCATCAATGTATCAACTTCCTTCTTGTAGCCATGTCGAGATTCAACTCCACCAACAGCAGTCAAATCCTTAATCAATGCGTGCTCTTTCTCTTGCACAATTTCCTCTTCAATCCATTTGATTTCTGTTCAAGTCCAGCAGTGCTAAAATAGTTCACAGTAGTGTTAAACTAGGTTAAAACAGTGCTAAAATAGTTAACAGTAGTGCTAAAATACTGATAGTGAAAAATTCAAAATAATAGCTTAATCAACTTCGTCAACCTAAGTGCTAAAATAGTTCACAGTAGTGCTAAAATATGTTACAACAGTGCTAAAATAGGTCACAGTAGTGCTAAAGTACATGTCAGTGCTAAAACAGTTAACATAAGTGCTAAAATATGTTACAACAGTGCTAAAATAGATCACAGTAGTGCTAAAATGAATCTATCCACAAAAAATTAACAAATGTAACACCAAAAAGAAATACAGTGATAATACTCCTACATCTATGATAACATTTAAGTTAGTAGATGCACCGATATTCTAATAATCAAAAACCACAAAACTCACCAAACAAAATGGTCCTCAACATATGTAAAAACCCATTACACAATCTCCTCTAGTAAACAAGTATCAAAGAATATCCCAATCCAGATCTAAAAGGAGGGAAAGCTAAAAAAAATCATGAAAAATTACTTATTATCATCACATCTCTCTAACTAAAACAGTTAAATAATTTTTCCTCTGATTTCCACAAATGAACTAACAATATCAACGAGGATAAACACATAACAAATAATATAAGAAAATTCACCACAATTACATAAACACAACAAAATCGAAGAGAAATCAAAGAGATCTTTCAGCGAATGATGATAAATTTGAACTTACGGCGGGACGGTAGTGCTTCGACATGGCGTCCACACGACGGCTGCGAATGGGGTTGTGTGGTGGTGGGAAGGAGGAGAGAGAGAGAGAGAGATGAGGGTTCAAGAGACAGGAATAGATTTCATGCCAATAATAATAGAATTTATAAATTATGAAAATACCCTTACTTCATTAAAAAGTCAGTAATATTACAGTAATGCCACCGTATTTTTTTTAAGTTTGGAACAGATCTTGGCCGTCCAAATAGGCGAGATCTGTGGTTAAAATTGATTCTCAGTTCTCACAGGGGGTGTGGTTCTCACATGATCTTATCTATATATATATATATATATATATATATATATATATAACATGGGCAACCATTTAATTTTTAACAATCACACATGAATGTAAATATCCTTGTAAAATGTTTGAAGAGGAAAATAATGACCACTTTAACATTGAATGTGTTGTTTTCTAATTAACCCTCCAAAAAAAAAAAGGAATTAATTAATTTTAAATACTTATTTGAATGATGAATCGTTCATTTCATAACAAAAAATTGTAGTAATAAAATCGATGTCTATTGCAGTGCCAGCATATTATTGTTTATTCAATACAGAAGTCCGTATTTTTTTTTTGTTTCTTCAAGTGATCTGTATTTTTTTTACAGAGATAGATGTGATTTGTTATGTATTATAATAAAGTAAATAATCAATTATATATTTAAAGATATATATTCCATAAAATGTGGGATTTGATATTTCATATAAATTAAATTACTTGTCCTTAATTAATTGCATATTTAACTCCATCAAATTTAGATTAGTCTTGATCATGCATGAAAACTAAATAGATGTATGGCTGGGATTGGATCCTAATTTCTACATGGAATGATGGTTAACATTTGAACCAATACCTACTATATATTTAGTATCAAAATAAGTGATCAAGTAAGGAGATATGGTTCCCAAGTTCCCAAGTTATGTGGTTTTATGTATTAATGAATTACGTTTTATATATTAAATACATCAATTGTATTACTATATATGAAGACGAATAAAGATGGGTAATTAAGATAAGAGGTGATCATGAACCAAGAGTTTTACTGAATTCATAAATTAAATTTCATTACTTTACAACAAGTGCTTAATTAGTAATTATAATATTGTTAGTTATGGATGCACCTGATTTAGGATCTCAAATATTGTAAGCCTTGGATGCAAAGTAAGTATAAATTCATTCACAACCATAATACATGAAGATATTATTAATTGACTACATGTGTTTAATATTTACTGTTGTGTTATAATAATTCATTATTTGATAGCCGTGTCATGTAATTTATTGTGTTTTATTGCATTAACACATGAGCACATATATATGTATGCACGTCATGTAGATATATGTCGATGGTTGTATCCATGAAATGATTTTGAGATAGAAAAAATATGTTTGGTTTGGGATTGGTCACTACCAGCCCGTATTATGTTGTGTTGATACTTATTCCTCGAGTGGAATGACTTACATGTAGGATCAAAGGGAACAGACAGGGGACGTGTCCCTTGGGGTCTCGGGAGGATGGTCCACTTCGATTGCACCTTTAAGGTGATGAGTGGCTGATGTGAGATGACTTTCATGTGGGATTAAAGGGAACACACATGGGTGTTTCCGTTGGAGTCTAGGAAAGATGAGCCAAATGAGTGCACTAATCACATTCTGGCCAATTGATATTGATTATATTATGAGTTCATGACTCATGTTGGTGCCTGATGAAGGGGGCTACGTTCCTAAACGAAGAAAATGCTTTAGAGATCGATGAAAAGATTTTATTCACGAGAATTTGTGGTATGTTATGTCTCGCATATGCTTTGTGAATATCATGAGACATGCATGAGCTTGGTTTCTGCTTTGTGAATGTCATGAGACATGCATGAGCTTGGTTTCTGCTTACTAGTTCATGCATTGTAGGTAAGTTTGATAATATGTGGAACCTCAATGCACGATTGGTTAAAGCTCCGACAAGTACTGAAAAGTGTATACATAGATGACGACCTCTGAGGAGGGGGAGGGTTTGTTTTATTATAGTTTGTTGCTTAGATGTCATAGGTTTTTCTAGATATTCTTATAATTATTTCTACAAAGAGAGCAATAATTTCTTTACACTCTTTAGTAAATTATACTTTTATAATTATCGATAACTTTACATGCACCACCTGTTAACCTAAATTTTTAACGTTAACTCTTTTTAATAGATAGGATATACTTATATTTTAAAAAGAGATGGCTCACCCACATTTTTACAATACTTTATATTTTTCATTTATTTTATTGGGTTGGGTGTTACGGTCGCGAGTAAAAATGAAAACATCGCCATATTTGAACTGGATTTCATGAATGAATTGATTCATATTTAAACTGATTTTCCAAACCATGCCTAGTCCATTCGAAAATAATTTTCGAGCCTATGCAAATAGATTTAAATTGAATTTTTCAAACTTCCCGATTTTGAATCCTGAAATTTTTGAACCTTGAATTCCTAATTTGGATTCTGTAATTTTTCGATCATTGAGCGTGAGAGAAGGTGGAAAGGAGAGGGTGGCTGGCGGCGATGGTGGCCGGGCACATTTAATTGTTAGAAATTGAAGAGATAGGGTGGCCAGCGGTGGTGGTGAGGTGAAGTAGAAGACCTTTGCATTTTTTTTTTAATTTGTTATATTTCATTTTTTTTAATTATTTTAATTTATTAATAATATTTAAATAATTTTATAAATAATTCTTTCTACACTATTTTTTTTTGGTGGTACAGAAAAAAGATTGTATTATATTTAGAATCATCCATAAAAAAAGGCTGGAATTAATTGGCCATGGAAAGATTCCTTTTTACCAAAATAACGAAATCTAGGCTGCACAACAATATTTTTACGGAATATAAAAATGTCATAAAATAATAACCCTTCCGTTTCGTTTTAATTATTATTTATTTTATTTTAAAATATAATTAATAATTAATTTTATAGACTAATATATACATCCTTTATATATGTCATAAAAGTTTATTCACTTATATTTTTCTAAAATAGTGTTTGGAATATGATTAAAACTGGAAGAGAAAATGTGAAAAATATATAAAACAATAAATATTTTGACACAAAAAAAAAGTTAAAATAACAATCAAAACTGATGGAGTAATTATTTTCACCAAAATGAAATAGAATGAAAAGCAATATGTGTCACAATGTCAGACATTGAAACCTTAAAAATAGAAACTACACGTGGACTCTCCATAGACCACCATGTATTATATTTATGTACATACTTTTTCCACTTGACAATAAGTGTTATTTTAACACTTTAATTTTGTTTCAGAAAAAATATTATATTCTATACAATCGAGGTAAAAAATTTCATATTTTTCTTATATTTGTTCTCACTTAATGCATTCAAATAATCATATTTAATTCATTTAATGTGTTCACGTAAAAGTATATAAGATAATTCAATTATCTAATTAATATCTTTATTAATATGCGTGCATTCAAGAATCATCATGCTTATTCATTAAATTAAGATTTGAATAAATTAATATAGAAAGCCCTCCATGATCAATCAAGATTTCCTCATTATATCAGCGTACTTTAATGTTGTCACGGCTGACAAGACAATATATAAAAACCTGCCTACAAACATGGTTAATTCTATGATAGGACCGAGTGTATTACATATTCACCACAATAAATCGACACGTGGATTTTCCCATTTTTATATTTATTTAGTGTCGAAGTTTGGCATGTGTAAGTGTGGTGTCTGTTGCGAAGCTCGAGGCTGAGTTGTTATGTTATTTTTTAATTTAACTTAATCCAAATTCCAAAAGGATTCATATTGTTTTGTGCTCCCATTCTTACAACTTACTAGATGAGGTAATGACGGAAATGCACTTTAGTGAATGGGTGTCAAAAATTTAACCGTAAATTAACTATTCATATGAAATTTAATTTAAATTATTGTCAGCAACTGAGATATGTTATTCTTTATTAGATAAATTATACTTTAATACTTTCATTTTGGCTCTTTTTTAAAATATTTATTTTTTCAAAATTAATAAAATAGTACATTTTTAAAAATTTAACATTTGATCAATTTTACAGTTCGAAAATCATACTTAATTAATTATATTTTAAAAATTTTGATAGGATGATTAATTTTATGCAATTGGGGAAATAGAAATAATAAAATATAATCAATTACGTGCAATTTTCGAGCCGTAAAACTAATTAAATGTTAGATTTGTATTTTGTTAAAAAAAATGGGTATTATTTTATTAATTTTAAAAAGAATGGCTATTTTTCATAAAAGACCTAAAATATAAGTATGAACGTGTACTCTTCTTTATTTTATATGTATATATGTGTGAGTAGTGTTATCAAATGTCTATAATTGTTGTTGTTTTTTTAGAATTAGAATTGAAACAAATTTTGATTGGCTAATAGCTGAAAACTGATCAGAATATTCTTCAAAAAAAAACAAAGAATAACCTCCATAGAAAAAGACTGGGATTCAAATAGAAATAACATTATTAATTTTATTATTAGGAATCTATTTAACTTTAAATTTGTTGGCTATAGATATAACACATTTGTATATTTATTACATTATTAGTTCTTAATTAGAGCACGTGATTTTATTTTAAGTAATGAACCAATAATAGTGTGAATAATAATTAAGGTAAAATATAGTATAGGTATAATAATCATACAATAATCAATCAATCAGGCAATCTATCTATCTATCTATATATATATATAGAGAGAGAGAGAGAGAGAGAATGAGAGAGAAATTACTCGATAGATTGATTATTGAATGGATCAAATAAGAATTTTTTCTTAGCGTGGGAATTAGAACCGCATCTCCATCAATCACCATCCAGTTTAATGATCCATTGAGTGAGATTTAATGGTCAAGATGGTGGCAATTTAGTAAATAATAAGGTAAAAAATAAAAGAAGGGGTCAAAACCTTTAAAATAGATGATGTCAGCAATTTAAAAAAAATCTTAAAAACTTTAAACGATCATATGTAACAGCCCGGTCCCGAGATAAGGGTTTATGAATGGGGACAGGGTGTCATTAAAGGGTTAATGAGGTAAAATGAAAGATTAATAGGGTGGTTTTACGGTCGAGATATGCTTTTGGAGATTAGACAGGGATACTCGGATTTACTTTTGCTAGACGGTTAATTAAACGGACAGACGGATACCATTCAGCATAGATGATGATGGTTAATAATACATGCAAGCCCATTGATTAGACGAAAGGAAATCATACTCGGGTAGAAGAAATAAAACTTAGTATGCATCTTATACTCAAATAAGTATGTCTGGGGAGATTATTCATAGAGTCTTTATAATCATAATAAGACTTAAAACGGAATTAGAAAGAGTGTATCAGAGTAGCAGATCACATAGTGGGATTTTAAGGAAATATTAGATAATAACAAAACAGTCTTGGCAGCCAACCCACATCCACAACCACCAACATCCTCAGCATCTCAACCTGAAAACATTTGAAAAAGAAGGGGGCATGAGCACTAATGTACTCAGTGGGTTTTAGTAAAACACTTTAATAAACTTCAAGATATCCAATAATCAATTGACGGTATATGGAGAGCAAAACGCTAAAGCCCTCTCCATATCCGCAAAATCTTTTCTTTTTCCTTTGGGCCCATCTTGGCTAAAACCTAACGTCAACTGTACCCTTAGGCATGCCATAGGATAGAAGAGGGGTTACCTCAAATATCCGAACGAGTTTGCGAGGGATAAACCCAGCAGTGACTCCCTTAAGAGTTCCGAGCTCATATCCTACTTAAGTGACAAGCTAAGTTCCTTCCTTTCTTATCCTTACTAGCAATACCAAGCTTAGAACAATGTCCAAGGCTAATTCTTTAATAGTACATGATCTTGGCCTACAAAGGGTTTAATGCTACCCTAACAAGACAAACCTTAATTCTTAATTTTGCGAGCTTAACAAGCATAAACATTAAGAATGTAAACGATTCTGAAACCATCTCACATCAAGGAAAAATTCGCAACTTTTCTTTCTCTCTCCTCTTGGAAAATGCTCTGACTTCTCTCTAGACTTTTTCAAGTGTTCTTAATATGTTCTTGCCGATTTCGCATTTTTAGTTCATGATTTGCATGTTTTTTGGCTTGATTTTGTGTTGTCATATCCTTAATTTTGTTTTGCATCAATTTTTCATGAATTATTGATGTCTTGAATTTTTTTGTTCTTAATTTTCCTTTTTTTGTTCTTCGTGTTCATCCTCATTGATCTTGTTTGATTGTTCATTTTTTCTGATTTCCATCCTCCTGGTGTTGGTCCGTGTAATCCCGCCGTTATGGCGGATCCCTCTAGGGAATTTTTGGCTGAAAAACCGCCCAAGGTAGTATCAAGTGATGAAGAAGAGGCCCATGTTATCAAAAAAGTGGCCAAGAAGACGCCAAGTACTCGATCCTCCAATAAAACTCAATTGAGCAGTTTGCGTCGTCCTCCTTTGGCTTCGGTTAGTAATCGTGAGATCTGGGATCTATCCAAATTTGCTAAAGGAACGTCCAAAATGGATTTGATGAAAGAGAAGACCCGGGGGAAAAAGAAAAATAAAAAAGACGTAAATCGGGAGAAGTTGAGTTCGTCCCAGATTGAGAATAAAGGTGATCAGGATACAAGTTCAAATTTTACGTATGAAGGGGAAGCAGTTGAGAAAGATGAAATATGTTATGACGCTAAGCCGCTTCAAGTTGTGGAGGCGGGTGGTTTGATTGAAAAATCTTTCATTGACGCCGCAGATCAAGATGTGGAATTAGAGAAGTCGTCAATGGTGGATTTGGTATTTGATCAAGGAGTCGGCAGTGGTAAATTGAATGAGAATGCATCTGATTTGAATCAGGATCGAGAAGATGGTTTTTCGGATTTTTCAAAAGGATCTAATGAAGTTCTGACTGAGATAGTGGATTCAGGGATGGAGCGTATGATCTCTGATGTGCAGGTGGATAAAATTGATGATGATGAAAACCCTAATTCTCAAAACCTTAACTGTTCGAACCCTATGATAGACCCAGCCCCGTCTCTTCTGCCTTCTGATCGTGTTCCGACCACCCAACTCACCCTACCGAGCCCCACAACCACCATATCTGCAATACATCAAGCCATGTCTCATAATACAGCCCCTCAATTATCCCATTCAGCCCCATTACCTAACCTTAATCAGCAGCAGGTTAATCGGGTTCCAATTTTGGAATCGAACCCATCTCTCACCGTTTTGGATCAACCGTTTGTTGTTGGTGCGGGTTCGACAAGCCATGGGTCAACTTGGTATCGGTTCAATCCTTTTAAATCAAGTGGAGATCGAAAATCAAATTGATTTTGATAATGTTGAAGCTCAGCCACTTCAGAATCGAGAGTGAATTTTAATTCGAAATGTGTTGAATTATCGGGTATTGGGCTTCAAAAAATTAATTCTCCTGAAATTGGGCCTGATTTTGGTGAATTTCCTCCTTTACCTTCAAATAATTTACCTTCCCCTACCCAATTATTTAATAAGCCCAAATTTCCTCTTGTTGGACCCTTTTTGCAAAATATTTCCCAGCCCAATTCTGAAATTGCTCATGACCAGCCCAATTCAACAAATAATTCAGCAACTATTCCTGATCGGTATTCTTCTGAATCTATGAGCTTGGAAAGGAGTAATAATGATGTGGTGATGTTGGATTTGGCTAATAATGTTGGTGAAAATTCGAATAGTGTTCCAGAAGATGATGTAAATCGAAAAACATTTGTTTCAGTGATTGAAAGAACTCACGGTTCTAATCAGAATATCCCTTTGCGCTTTCTTGATGCGCTTCGAGCTCCTTCACAGCTTAATGGTCCTGTTATGTTCAATGAATCTCAAATAAAAGATGTTGGATCCATCGAGGTACGTGATGGTATGCCGGTGCTTTCATTTAATCATAATGATCATGAATTTCTTGCAGGGAGAATGGGGCTTGCCTTGGTGGGGAAATTCTCTCATGCTATTCCATCTCCCGCACATATCGATAAAGTTCTAAAGAATATACAGATCCTGGGTAATTTGTCTTGGTTTTTTCTAAATGCTAGGCCTATTTTAATTAAGTTAACTCATGAGATCGATTATGTTAAATTGATAAAAGGTGCCCATGAATTGCCTATTTGGTATGTGAATGGATGTCCAATGCGTGTGTTCAAATGGACTCCGGGTTTTAATCCTTCTTTTGAAACTTCTATTTTTGCAATATGGATTACACTTCTGGGTTTGCCTTTGCATTTGTTTGATCATAATGCATTGTATAAAATAGGATCAATTTTTGGGAAACCTATCCAAATAGAGCATGCTACGGCTAATCGAACCTCGTGTGTCTTTTGCTAAGTTATGTGTAGTGATTGATTTAACTAAGACTTATCCTACCTCTATTGTTTTGGATTTGGATGGGAATGAAGTGAATCAACGTGTGGTTTTTGATAAATTTCCCTTGTATTATACTAACTGCAAGCACCTTGGACATGCAAAAGAAACGTGGTATGCTGCAGGTAATTTGCAGGTCCCTCGATAGCCATTTCATGCTCGACAGCACCAACCTAACGCTAACTCTCGACCGCAACAAAGATCTAAAGGGAAAGAAATTTATTCCAATGCTTCTACTACCAAGAATAGTTCAGAGGGTCATCCCAGTTCTTCAAAAAGATATGAGAATGATGAAGTAGGCTGGCAGCGTGTTGATCGACGCAAGATGAAACAAAATTATCCTACCGCGAAGAAAAATGATTCTCTTGTTAGCAATAAATTCCAAGTTTTACAAGAAGGGGATCATACTGCTACTGAACCTCATAATGCGGAGTCTCCTACCTCTTTTCAGCGAGATAATGATCGATTAAACAATTCTGTTGATAGGGGACAAGTGGCAGGTGTTTCATCTGTTGTTGGGAGTCATCGGCGACAGCAAAGATTAAACAAAATGGGTAGAGTTGATTCTTTGGGGCATGATGACAATCAAGGGGTGCAGCAATCTGATATTCAACATGATATTTCTGTTGATAATATGGGAGAATCATCAAGGGATAATGGAAAAGCGGCAGGAGTTGATATTTTGGAAAATGGTGTTCGGAAGCAATCTTCTTGTGCTAAGGATGATGTTTCGGGATGTGTGGATCAAATGGCAGGTTCTGGGAAGCATATTTGCAATTTAAAAACCGGACAAGATGATCATAGTGCTGGTAATAATTTGAATAAGGTGAATGAAGGTTCGGTTGGTTTGTGAGATCGACGTGCCTTTTCTGTTGGGTCGGTTGAGCTGAATGGTTATCGTGATAAGTTTGCAGTTGCTTCTGGGACACATAAGCGAGATGGTGGAGAGCTTAGTCCCTCGAGAATGGCTGTTGAAGATGGTAGGGTACGTAGTCGAGCTCGAGTCTTTGATGAAGGTGGCGGAATATCCATTTTGGATAAATCTCGATTTAATCGAGCTCGACATTATACGGATCATGGTAATGCTTCTAAGGTTGACTTTAATAATGAGGAATTACATCAAGATGATATTCATGCGGCTGTATGTAATGATCCTCCTATTGAAGCCACGTTTTCTCCCATGCACACGTCCCCTCTTGTGCATGGTCAATCTAAGGATATTCCTCCATCTCCTATGAAGCTGTGATTGTTTCCTCATGTCTGTACAACTCTTGATTTGGAATGCACGAGGCTTGGGATCTAAAGCTAAGTGCGGATATTTGCATAATTTGATCAGGTTGCATCGTTTGTCTATTTTGGTGATTATTGAGCCTAAAGTCCAATTTGATTCTGATATTTTTAGTCGTCGGTTTGGGTTGACTTTGGTGGCGTCTAATTTATCTAATCATATTTGGATTTTTTGTGCTCGTGATTTTACTATGTCTGTTGATTTGGATTTTAGTCAGTTGCTTCATGTGAGAGTGGATTCACCTTTGTTGAGCAGGACTGTGTTTTTGTCTCTTGTTTATGGTCGGCATTCTCGTGAGGATAGATTTGAGCTTTGGGATCAGCTGAGGGACATTTCCCTTGGTATTGATGGGAGGCCGTGGCTTGTTGGAGGTGATTTTAACATTTTTTTGACATATGAGGAGGTTGAGAATGGTGTGTCAGATCGTCACCGTGAGATGATGGATTTTGGGGACGCCATTTCAGACTGTCAGTTGTTGGATCCGGGTTTTGATGGCGCTTGGTTCACATGGGAGCGCCCTTCTACTGGCTTGAGAGAGAGATTGGATCGGGTGCTTCTTGGAGAGTTCTGGACGTCAGTTTTTGCAGTGACTAGGGTCACTCATTTGTCGAGACACACCTCTGATCATGCTCCATTGTTGGTGAGGTGTCAGTTCCTTGATCAGATTCCGAAATCTTCTTTCAGATTTCAGAATATGTGGATCAGGTACCACACTTTTAGGGATACTGTGATGTAGGAGTGAACTGCTCCCACTGGTTACAGCGGTATGATAAATCTGCAGCTGAAATTGAAGCATGTCAGGAAGAGGTTGAGGCAGTGGAACTGGGATGTGTTTGGAGATGTGTTTACTCGGGTCAAGCAGACGGATGCCGCTGTTGTTGTTGCTCAGGCTTCTTATGATTCTTCTCCTACTCCGGATGCTCGTGCTGAGCTCAGTCGATGTGTGGCTGAGTATGTGCTTAGGACTCGGATGGAGGAGGATTTTTGGAAGCAAAAGGCGGCGGTCCGGTGGGTCACTGATGGGGAGCGGAACTCTCGATTTTTTCAGGGATGGGTGAAGCAGAGGAGGTGCAACTGCAGGATTCATTCGATTGAGGATGATGGGCGTGTGATTGAGGATGATGCTGGGATCCAGGCTTCAGCTGCGGGTTTCTTTCAGAGGCTTCTCACGTCAGATATTGATCAGCTCGGTGATCCAGATTTCAGTTGTTTCCATGGGATTCCTACAGATATGGCTACAGATGGGCTCTGCCGGGTTTCGGATATTGATGAGATCAGATCTGCTGTTTTCGGTATCAGTGGGGACAGTGTGTCGGGTCCGGATGGTTTCACTTCTCTGTTTTTTCAGCATTGTTGGGATATTGTTAGCAGTGATGTTGTGGGGGCAGTTGCTGATTTTTTTGTAGGTGCTCACATGCCGCGTAGCTTCACGGCTACTACTATTGTCCTTCCGCCGAAGAAGGAGAGACCGGCTGCTTGGACTGATTACCGGTCTATCAGTTTGTGCAATGTGACCAATAAGAACATCACGAAGATTCTGACATCTCGGTTGGCTCCTTTCTTGCCTACCGTGCTCGCTCCGAATCAGAGTGGTTTTGTGAAGGGTCGCTTGCTCAGTGATAACATCTTGCTTGCTCAGGAGATGATTGGGGACCTCCACATCAGCCGTGACGTTCCCAATGTTGCTCTTAAGCTGGATATGGCAAAGGCGTATGATCGGGTTCAGTGGTCGTTCTCGCTTGCTGTTTTGCGTCATATGAGTTTTCCGGATCAGTGGGTGGATATGATTAGTCGGTGTATCAAGGATTGCTGGTTCTCGGTTCTTGTGAATGGAGTTCTGGCTAGTTTCTTTCCCTCTTCCTGAGGATTGAGACAGGGTGATCCCCTTTCACCCTCCTTGTTTGTTCTTGTGGCTGATTACTTATCTCGGATTCTGGACAGATTGATTTGTGGTGATCCGGTCATGAGGTACAGGACGGCGAAAAAGGGTTTTCCGGTTTCTCACTTGTCGTATGCTGATTACATCATCATCTTTACTAGAGCTAACCCGGATAGTTTGGGTCGTCTTGTGGACTGCTTGGAGCACTATTCTTTGGTTTCAGGCCAGCTGGTGAACTGGGGAAAGAGCAACTTCTACATCATGGAGAAGTTTGTTCCGACTTGGCATCACCAGATTCAGTCCGTCTATGGGTATCAGCGGGGTTCTTTGCCGTTCACTTATCTTGGGGTCTCGATCTACAGAGGCTTTCTGAAGTGCTCGCTTTTCATCCCTTTGAGACAGCGTTTGAGTGACAGGATTCATAGCTGGTCGCATAGGAACTTGTCTTTTGGAGGTCGTCTGGCGCTCATCAGGAGCACTCTTGCTACTATTCCTTTGCACATCTTCCAGGTCATGGAGCCGCCTCAGGGGGTCCTTCATCAGCTCGAGCAGATGATTGCTCGTTTCTTTTGGGGTTCTGTTGGGGAGAAGAGGAAGATGCACTGGATCAGTTGGGAGACCATTTGTTTGCCAGTTTCTGAGGGAGGTTTGGGTATCCGTCGGTTTGGTGATCTGGTCACTGCCTTCAGTTGGAAGCTTTGGTGGAGGTTCAGAGCTCGTGATTCTTTGTGGGCCCGATACATGTGGGCTAAGTATTGCAGGGGTCGTTTGTATCCTTTGAGGGTGCCGTTGGGTCTGTATGATAGCCGGGTTTGGAAGAGAGTGGTTAGGGTTGGTGCTTGGGCTCAGGATCATATCCGATGGTCCCTTGGGGACGGACAGATTAGTTTTTGGGATGATATTTGGTGTGATGATATTCCCTTATCTTCTTATTGCCCTGCTTCTTGTTTTGATCATTTGCATGTTGATTGGTACTTATCTGGTGAGTCTTGGTATGTTGAGCGTCTGCATGCGTTGCATGAGCATTTTGCTTTGTCCGTTGATTTGATTGATTCGGTGATCCGGACTCCGGTGATGTGGGGAGAGAGGGATAGCATGCGGTGGAATTTGACCTCGACAGGTGAGTTCTCTTTCACCTCTGCTTGGGATCAGGTCAGATACCAGCGGCCTGAACATGTCATCTTTGGGTCCTTTTGGCATGATTGTCTCACTCCTACTATATCTGTCTTTCTTTGGCGTCTCATGCATGATCGCATTCCTGTTGATGTTAGGTTGCAGTCCCGTTGTATTCATCTTGTGTCTCGTTGTCAGTGTTGTGTCGATCCGCAGGTCGAGTCCATTGAGCATGTTTTTCTTTGGTCTGAGTCTGCGAAATCGGTGTGGGCATATGTTGCGAATTGGTTCCATATTACTGCTCCACGTGCACACACTGTTGCACATGCTTTTGGGTTTTGGAGGGGGCTGTTCCCACGGTCCGTTCCGAAGCACATTAGCTTTTTGATTCCTTGCTTGGCTTTCTGGTTTATTTGGACGGAGAGGAACAGCCGCAAGCACCGCGGCGTTCCTTTCATTGTGTCTCACATTGTTTGGCAGGTACAGCATCACTTTCATCTTCTGGTTTCGGCTGGGAAGCTCCTTCCGCAGCATTGGTTGGGCTGTTACCCTCAAGTGCCTTTTATGCCTGTTGCTGACCCCGTTTCTAGAGCTTTACGTTCTAGAATGGTGTCGTGGCGGCCTCCGGAGGCACCCTGGGTGAAGCTCAACACGGATGGATCTTTCTCGACGGATCTTCAGATGGCGGCTGGTGGGGGGGGGGACTTGTTCGGGATCATACAGGTTCCCTTCTGGTTAGTTTTTGTGCGCCCTTGAGGGTGGCCTCCAGCTTCGATGCTGAGTTCCAGGCTCTACTTCACGGTCTTTGGCTTGCAGTTCAGTATTCGGATCATGTTTGGATCGAGATGGATGCGGCGTCTGTTGTGTCGGTGTTGCAGTCGGGACGTCAGGGCTCGGCTGTTACCCGACATACGCTCACCTCCATCAGATTGTTGTGTAGAGGTCGGATTGTTCGGTTCACGCACATCCATCGTGAGGGGAACCGGGCGGCTAATTTCTTGGTTGGTCGAGGGGCCCAGACCTCGGCTTTGACATTTTATGATGATGTTTCAGCATATCTGCTCTCCTTGGTACGGATGGATCAGTTGGGTTATCCCAACTTTCGATTTCGGTATCATTGATGAGGCTCGTGTTTTCTATGTTTTGTTTATTTTATTATTTTGGTTTGGTTTTGTGTTTGGAGTCTCAGTTGGTTTGTGGTTGCGCTCCACTTGTTTGTGATTTATTAGTTTAGGAGTTAGCATTCGTGTTGTGGATGCATCTCCTATATTTTTGTTGCGTTTATCAGGTTCCAGTTCTTGGTTAGGAATATGTTCACTTTTGGGACATATTCCGCCCATGACATTGTATGAGATGTTTCAGTATTTATTTACAGGCTGGGCATGGTGCCGAATGCCCCACCCTTAGGGGTGTTTTTTTTTTAAAAAAAAAACATTAAGAACGTAAACAAGTACGAATCGAAACTAAAGATAATTCTAAACATCTCATGCTAAGCATAAACAATACTTTAGTAGTTCTATCATTTCTAAACATGCTTGAGAGCTCAAGTAAAACATAATATCTTCCTTTCTTCCTTGTACAGAGATCAATCAGGCTGAGTAAAAATACTTTATTGGATATCTCATTTTCCCTAACATGCTTCTAGAGCTCATTAGCTCAAACTTTAGATGAGTATAGATTTACCCACCTTGATTACGGGACGGAAGATGAGGCAACGAGCTGGTGGTCTCCTTTAGTACTCCTCCGAGGTTCGATTCCTCCTACAAAAGTCGAATCATCGACTTAGCGGCCTCCTTTGAAGATTCTAATAACATGATATTAAATAATACCCAACTAATATTCCCTTAGCTAGGACTTAACATGGATAGCACGACTTTGACTTAATGAGGGTTCGAGAAGGATTTATTTTATTTAAAGAACTTCTCGACTTGATCTCTAAATTTTTAGACGGAAAATAACTTGAATAACTTCTTCGAAATAAATTGAAATTAACTTGAATACCTTACTATAATTTAAACTTGAATATGGCTTGGAAGTAACATAATTTAGAAGACTCGAAAAGATCGGAAAAAGGGTACGGAAATAGCCGAAAAGAACGGCGAACAACACAGAGAAGGGGGGGCCGCCGCGGCGCACATGGGCGCCGGCGGGCTCCCCCCCGCAGTGGGGCTCTCTTTTCTCTCTCTCTTCAACTGGGCTCTTCGTGTTCGTTGATTCCTTCGACGAACACGAAGAACACTTTAACCCGAAATTTCTTAAAAACAACATACTTGAATTTAACATGCAACAACATGCTTTAACATAAAAAGAATTTTGGCATTATAACGGCATAAACACGATAATCCTCCTTAATATTTAGAATAATGATGAAATCGCTAAATGAGGCCTGAACGGAAATTAACGGAAATAACGAGGCTAATCTTTTAGAATAATAATAATAACGGAAGTAGAATGAGATATATAACATGAACGTTATTAACTTGGAATTTCAACAAAAATCGAAATACAATTTTTAGACTAGCAATAATGAAGAACGCGAAGAACGTAAAGAATGGAAAGTAAATGCGGAATTTAAAAGACGGAAAAGAAATGGAATCGATACCAATGATCAAGAATGGACGGGGTTAGGTGCGTCGAAGGAATGTGGTTAGCTCGGCGTCTCGTCGAGTCGCAACGGCGGCAGAGCCGCCTGCTACGATTTCAACAGCGCCCCTAGCACATTCCTCTACCGCATCCCTTCCACGCCACTCCGCTCGTCATCTTGAAGAACACTCACGAAGAACGTTTTTTACTTCGACAGAACCTTCTCGGCTTTCAAAGCTTTTCACCCTCTCAATTTAGAAGTGAAGGGAATGAGAAATGAGCAAAGAATGCCAAAGGGGTGGTCCGCTATTTATAGGAAAAGCTTTGGCTTCCTTTGGAAGCCATTGCTGTGCGGAAATACTGCAAAAGCTACCCCGGGTTCGGTTAAAAGCTGCTTTATTCGATGTCGAGGTCCAAATGACTTCAGACACGAAATCTAAAAATACCGAAAGACTCGTTGGCTCAAACACTATTGAAGTAACTCGATTCGTGAAAAAGACGGGGTCATCAGAAGAAAGACGAGTAAAGATTCCCTTTTTGGAATTACTTTTTACTATGCACTCAGACTGACAGATTTGGCTCCCAAGCGTTCGATTGACCTCAGAATGACAATCTGTGAATGCCAACAGAATCCTTGAGTCATTTCCCATAAGAGGGGCCTGACAGAACTGGACTCGGATAAACGAGGAGGATTTCATAAATTTCCCAAAACACGAACGCACGCAAAAGTTACTATTCATTTCTCTTTTAAATACGTTTTCCATCACCGGGAACTCAAATGACCTCAGATTTAAAATCCAAAAACACCGGTGTACTCCTTGAGTTAAAACTTTCTTAAAGAAATAATAAATGGCAATAAATGAATTAAGGTTATATTTTCCGAAAAGACGATCTCCACGAAAACTGACTCCTAAAGTCGTGACTGACATCCAACCATAGCTAATCTTAATTAAATTCCTTCTTTAATTAATTAATTATTATTAACAATCCTCTAAACCTTATTCAAAAATCTAGGGTATTACATCCTACCCCCCTTAAAGAAAATTTCGTCCCGAAATTTACTAACCATGATAAGCGATATCAGGGTACTTCTTGAGTAGTTCGGATTCAAGCTCCCAAGTTTCTTCCTCTGAACCATGGTGGTTCTAGATTACTTTTACCAGAACGATCTCCTTATTTCTCAGCTTCTGGATCTTTCGATCCACGTTGGCTTGGGGCTTTTCTTCATAGGCTAAGTCCTCATTCAGGACTATCTCTTCCTTGCTAATCACGTGCTTTGGATCGAACACGTATTTTCATAACATGGAAACGTGAAAAACATCATGCACGTTACTCAGGTTGGGTGGTAAGGCCAACATGTAGGCTACTTCATTCACATTTTCTAAGATCTCAAAAGGTCCGATAAATCTGGGCCTTAATTTACTTCGTTTGCCAAAACGAATTATTCCTTTTGATGGAGACACCTTCAAAAACACTTTATCTCCAACGTCGAAACTGAGCTCCGTTCTCCTCTCATCCTCATAATCCTTCTGCCTATCCTGAGCTTCTTTGATGCGTTGACGAATAAGCTCGATCTTCTGGACAGCTTCCTGGACCATCTCAGGTCCAAGTATCATTCTTTCTCCAACTTCATCCCAATACAGGGGCAATCTACACTTCTTTCCGTAAAGGGCTTCATAAGGGGCCATGCCGATTGACGATTGGTAGTTGTTGTTGTAGGCAAATTCTACCAAAGACAGTAACTCCTCCCAACTGCTTTCTAGATCGATGACGACTCCTCTAAGCCTGTCTTCCAGAATCTGGATAGTCCTTTCGGACTGGCCATCCGTTTGAGGATAGAATACCGTGCTGAAATTGAGCTTTGATCCCATTGCATCTTGTAGGCTCCTCTAGAATTTTGATGTAAATCTTGAATCACGGTCTGATGTAATCGAGACTGGCACTCCGTGCAAATGCACAACTTCCTTAACATACAGCTGAGCTAATTGATCTAGCCCGTCCATCATCTTAACAGCAACAAAATGTGCTGATTTAGATAATCGATCAACGATTACCCAGATAGCAGTATTCCCCCGCTTAGACTTTGGCAATCCTACGACAAAGTCTATAGTGATGTGATCCCACTTCCATTCAGGGATTTCCAAGGTTTGAAGTAACCCAGAAGGTTTTTGATGCAAAGCTTTCACTTGTTGATAGTTTAAACACCTTTCCACGAAGGCGGCTATCTCTCTCTTCATGTTGTTCCACCAGAAATTTCTCTTGAGGTCTTGGTACATCTTGGTGCTTCCGGGATGTGCTGTATATGGCGTGTCATGTGCTTCACACATGATTTCCTCCTTTAGTTCTTCCTTGCATGGTACGCACAGTCTTCCTTTGAATAAGAGCGCATTATCAGCGGCTTCCGTGAAATCTTGCGAGCTATGAGATCGTGCTTCTAGCCTTTTCTTTTCGAGAAACTCATCTCCCCTCTGGGCTTCGATTATCCTTTGCCTTAGGTCGGGCTGAGCGACTATCATGGCAACTTGAGCTTGAATAGTCTTGGGTGGTGTTAACACCTCAATCCTTACTTCTCGAATTCCTTGAGAAGATCCTCCTTGGCTAGGATGAGTTCTAACTCTGTCTTCTCCTTCCTACATAGGGCATCTGCTACCACATTTGCCTTACCTGGGTGGTAGTCAATCGTGTAGTCATAATCTTTTACGAGTTCTAGCCATCTTCCTTGCCTCATGTTGAGATCTTTTTGCTCAAAGAAATACTTCAAGCTCTTGTGATGTGAGAAGATCTCACACTTGGCTCCGTAGAGGTAGTGCCTCTAGATCTTCAGCGCATGGACGACCGCTGCTAGCTCTAAGTCATGCGTCGGGTAGTTCTGCTCGTGATTCTTAAGCTGTCTGGAAGCATAAGCAATCAACTTTCCTCTCTGCATTAGCACGCATCCCAATCATTTCCTCGATGCGTCTGCGTAAACCACAAAATCTTCATTCCCTTCTGGAATGGCTAATAAAGGGGCTGTGGTTAGCATCTTCTTCAAAGTTTGAAAAATTTCCTCGCACTCAGGTGTCCATTTGAACTTGGAGTCCTCCTTTAGCAATTGCGTCATAGGCTTGGATATTGTTGAGAATCCTTCGATGAATCTACGATAGTATCTAGCGAGTCTTAGAAAACTTCTTATCTCGTTCACACTTCTTGGAGACTTTCAGTTGCTTACAGCTTCAATCTTGGCTGGATCTACCTTGATTCCTTCTACCGAGACTATATGACCTAAAAACATAACTTCTTTGAGCCAAAACTCACACTTGCTGAACTTAGCATAAAGCCTTTCTCTTCTTAATGTCTCCAGCACCACTCTTAGGTGTCCCTGATGTTCTTTTTCATCTTTGGAATAGATGAGGATATCATCTATGAAAACCAGAACAAACTTATCTAGGTACAGGTGAAAAACTCGGTTCATTAAATCCATGAACACTGCTGGAGCGTTGGTCAATCCGAATGGCATTACCACAAACTCATAATGCTCATAGCGAGTTCTAAAAGCGGTCTTAGGGACATCCTCCTTTCGGATCTTCAACTGATGGTACCCAGATCTTAAGTCTATCTTGGAGAAGACACTTGCTTCCTTGAGCTGATCGAAGAGATCATCTATTCTTGGGAGATGGTATCAATTCTTGATGGTTAGCTTATTGAGCTCTCTATAGTCGATGCACATTCTCAATGTACCATCCTTCTTCTTTACGAACAAGATTGGAGCTCCCCAAGGCGACACACTAGGTTGGATAAAACCTAGGTCTAGTAACTCTTGCAGTTGAACTTTGAGTTCTTGCAACTCCTTAGGCGCCATTCTGTAGGGGGCTTTCGAAACTGGGGCGGCTCCTGGTTCCAATTTGATAGCGAACTCTACCTGCCTATCTGGGGGCAGTCCGGGCAGCTCCTTTGGAAATACGTCGGGGTATTCTCTTACGACTGGAACGTCTTCGATGGAAAGCTCTCCTTCCTCCTTTATTAGATTTACTAAAAAGGCTTGGCAGTTCTTCTTCCTCACCATCTTAGTGGCCTTTAGGGCGGATATCACTGGGATTTTGGTTCCCAGCCTTGACCCGTAGATTTTCACCTCAGGTTTTCCGGGTGGTCAGAACACTACTTCCCTCTCAGGGCAGCTTATGGAAGCATAAACTGAGGCTAACCAATCCATTCCTAGGATTATATCGAAGTCCTGAATCTTTATCACATAAAGATTTGACTTAAAGTTTTCCCCTTCTATGTTCAATTCTAGGTTAGAGCAGACCTTCCTAGACATCATTTTCTTTCCAAAGGAAATACTTATTTCAAGAGCATTCTCAGCATTCTCGGGTTTAATCTTCAGTTTCTTACAAACAGACTCAGCTATAAATGAATGTGATGCTCCCGTATCGAAGAGAGCTAAAACTGGCGTCTCAAGGAGGGTAATCATACCTGCTAGATTACCTGGGGTCTTAGCAGCTTGCTGATGATTGAGAGCATAAGTACGAGCTGGCTGAGGCGACCTCTGTCCTTGGTTGGACCTTTGATCTCGTCCTTAGTTCGGTCTTGGGTTCATCCCCGGTCTTTGACCTTAAGGTCCTCCTTGCTGCAGCCTTGGTTAGTTTCCAGGGAGTTGCTGAAGCAGCTGCGGGTACATGGGTTGTTGTGGTGTTTGAGATCGTCTGTTGTTTCCCTTAGGGCATTCTCTCTTGAAGTGCCCCTCCTCACCATAGTTGTAGCACCCAGTTAGATTTGCTCGGCAGACTTCAGGATGTATTCTTCCGCACCTTTAACATGGTCTAAAACTAGGGGCGTTGCCAGGCTGACTTCGAGGCACCCCTGACTCTCGGCTTTGCCAGTGGGGTTTCTTTCCTCTGTCATCTCTTCTTCCTCCTTCCCACTTCCTTTTTCCCTTTGGATCATTAGATGATTGAGAGGGTTGAAATTTCTCTCGAGGGAGGATGGCCTCTATGCTCAATGCTTTGGCTAAGGTTCGAGCATAAGACATGTCTTCTTGCCCAGCGAGGGCTATGCCAATCTCGGATCTAAGTTATTTCTTGAATTTGCGTGCTTTATTCCCGTCTATGTCCACTAGATGTGGAGCATGCCTTGACAATTGGTTGAATTCTCTATCATATTCTGACACTGTCTTATTCCCTTGCTTTAGATTCCAGAACTCCATCTCCTTTGCCTCTCGATAACAATCCGGGATGTACTTCTGATACTGATCGTGTTTGAAATATTCCCAACTGTAGTCTTCCCATTGATCTGGGGTTATGGTCCTTCGAACGGATTCCCACCAGTAGTCCGCATCATCCGTCAGCATAAAAAGAGCACAACTTAACTTTTCCTCTTTTGAACAGGCTATGAAATCGAAAATTCGCTTTAAGGAGTGAACCCATTTTTCGGTATCCATTAGATCTCCTAAATCATTAAACAATGGAGGGTTGTGTTTGAGAAACACACTTTCGGCTCTTGGTTCGGGGTTTGGGACATGCTCGGGTTCGTTCTCATCTTCATTCTCAGCTTGACGTCTTCGAGGCGGCATCCTAAAGAACTAGATATTAGCGATACTTGATTGAATTCGCGCAAATGCAAGGATGCCTTTCGATAAGGTCTTTAAATTAAGATAGATCAAAGAAGGCAGAAATTTAAACGTCATTCACACATAATGGGAAAATTGCCTCATTAAGAGGACTTTTGGCATTGATAGAATAGGTTATTGGTTACATCGGGATAGGGCAGTCTGTTGGAAAATTCACTGCCACTATTTGAGTTTAGAAAATTTTAAAGCATTAATTACATATTAGCGTCTTTGGCTAAAGCGGATATTAGATAACAGACAGACAGACAGATGGATTAGATAACTAGGTGTTCTAACAACAACAGCTCCTACACTTCCTACTACGGCTTAATTGTAGGCTGGAGCCTTTCCTTTCCCCTTGCAAGGTGACCCTACTTCCTCCTCGCCTCCTTCTTCTGGGTCTACCTCTTCTTCCTCATCTTCAACTGTCTTCGGCACACTGAACTTGAACGTTCTCATGTGGACATTCCCTTCAGGGTACTGATAGGACATAGATTGCCCCAGACTCTGAGAAGCATATGCAGGGGTCCACTGGTTCATTTGAGGAGTGCAAGAAAACAGGGACTCGGTGTGGTTCACGACCCGGACATTTGAGAGTCCAGCTCCCGAGGTTCCTTCATGTTGAGGATGGGGTGCTTGGAATCCAGGGGGACTGTTGAGGGTTGCCCGTTGCAGTTCCAGCTCTACCACGAGAGAAGGGTTTTGCTCGGTCGCTTGCTGCTCGGCTAAGGCTTGCACGTGGCCATATTCCGTCACCCAACGAGCCATCAAGGCTGAGGAGAACTCCGTCAAATTCCCGATTTCATCATATGTTACGGGATCACGGGTGATAGTGCTCTGCAAGATGCGGTACATTGTAGGCCTCCAAGCGGGTGGTGCGTGCTCGCACATGCGAATGCAGGTCTCCAAGTCAGATACACTCCCAGGCTCTCCTCCGTAGCCTTTAGCCCAGGCCCACCTCTCTAGGTACCTTGCCATGAAGGACAGCAATTGCTCATTACCGTCCCAAGTTTCTTATCTAAACCTTTCAACTCTTTCTTGAACCGGGCGAAAAAGAGGCACGCTCTTCCTAGCAGTCATACGGCGCTTAACCATTTAGAAGAGAATAGCTTAATCAGTCTAGATTATAAAAGGTTGACCTAAAGTTCTCCTGAGATCATACTAACGTCTAGATTTTATCTTGCATGCATAGTTCCTTTTGAAGCAGTTGACATTTTTATAAGAAAAATTTTGGTGCCCATGGTCTTTTAACATAAAGTTTACCGTTTTATTTTGAGTCATAATTCTTGAGTATAAATGTAAACCTTTTGGGATCGAGAAATCTTTTTCACAAACTTTTCATTCTCAGAGATCGCCTTACCCGAACACCTTTTACTTGGAATTTCATTCTCACGGTTTTTCTCTTATCCATAAAACACGTATGCTTGCTCAAATCTTTTCCTTTCCTATATTCCAAAAATCAATATCCAAAATCCAGAATCTCTATACTATCATACCTTGATTTTTGGTTGAGGATACGAGGGTGATGGCGATCTGTGGGTTGCTGCTTTCACTTATCAAAGAACAACTTATGCATACATATATACTTAACTTATTTCAAATAAGAGACAGGCCTACAGTTTTGCAAACCTGTCTCTGATAACAACTGTAACAGTCCGGTCCCGAGATAGGGGTTTATGAATAGGGACAGGGTGTCATTAAAGGGTTAATGAGGTAAAATGGAAGATTAATAGGGTGGTTTTACGGTCGAGATATGCTTTTGGAGGTTAGATGGGGATACTCGGATTTACTTTTTCTAGACGGTTAATTAAACGGACAGACGAATACCATTCAGCATAGATGATGATGGTTAATAATACATGCAAGCCCATTGATTAGATGAAAGGAAATCATACTCGGTTAGAAGAAATAAAACTTAGTATGCATCTTATACTCAAATAAGTATGTTTGGGGAGATTATTCATAGAGTCTTGATAATCATAATAAGACTTAAAACGAAATTAGAAAGAGTGTATCAGAGTAGCAGATCACATAAGGGGATTTCAAGGAAATATTAGATAATAACAAAACAGTCTTGGCAGCCAACCCACATCCACAACCACCAACATCCTCAGCATCTCAACCTGAAAACATTTGAAAAAGAAGGGGGCATGAGCACTAATGTACTCAGTGGGTTTTAGTAAAACACTTTAATAAACTTCAAGATATCCAATAATCAATTGACGGTATATGGAGAGCAAAACGCTAAAGCCCTCTCCATATCCGCAAAATCTTTTCTTTTTCCTTTGGGCCCATCTTGGCTCAAACCTGAGGTCAACTGTACCCTTAGGGATGCCATAGGATAGAAGAGGGGTTACCTCAAATATCCGAACGAGTTTGCGAGGGATAAACCCAGCAGTGACTCCCTTAAGAGTTCCGAGCTCATATCCTACTTAAGTGACAAGCTAAGTTCCTTCCTTTCTTATCCTTACTAGCAATACCAAGCTTAGAACAATGTCCAAGGCTAATTCTTTAATACTACATGATCTTGGCCTACAAAGGGTTTAATGATACCCTAATAAGGCAAACCTTAATTCTTAATTCTGCGAGCTTAACAAGCATAAACATTAAGAACGTAAACAAGTACGAATCGAAACTAAAGATAATTCTAAACATCTCATGCTAAGCATAAACAATACTTTAGTAGTTCTATCATTTCTAAACATGCTTGAGAGCTCAAGTAAAACATAATATCTTCCTTTTTTCCTTCCTTGTACAGAGATCAATCAGGCTGAGCAAAAATACTTTATTGGATATCACATTTGCCCTAACATGCTTCTAGAGCTCATTAGCTCAAACTTTAGATGAGTATAGATTTACCCACCTTGATTACGGGACGGAAGATGAGGCAACGACCTGGTGGTCTCCTTTAGTACTCCTCCGAGGTTCGATTCCTCCTATAAAAGTCGAATCATCGACTTAGCGGCCTCCTTCGAAGATTCTAATAACATGATATTAAATAATACCCAACTAATATTCCCTTAACTAGGACTTAACATGGATAGCACGACTTTGACTTAATAAGGGTTCGAGAAGGATTTATTTTATTTAAGGAACTTCTCGACTTGATCTCTAAATTTTTAGATGGAAAATAACTTGAATAACTTCTTCAAAATAAATTGAAATTAACTTGAATACCTTACTATAATTTAAACTTGAATATGGCTTGGAAGTAACATAATTTATAAGACTCGAAAAGATCGGAAAAAGGGTACGGAAATAGCCGAAAAGAACGGCGAACAACACAGAGAAGGGAGGGCCACCGCGGTACACATAGGCGCCGGCGGGCTCTCCCCTCTCCCCCCGCCGCGCGGCTGCCTTGCCCCGGCGGGCTAGGCGCGGCGGCGTACTCCCCCCCCCCCCCCCCCCCGCGGGGCTCTCTTTTCTCTCTCTCTTCAACTGGGTTCTTCGTGTTCGTTGATTCCTTCGATGAACACGAAGAACACTTTAACCCGAAATTTCTTAAAAACAACATACTTGAATTTAACATGCAACAACATGCTTTAACATAAAAAGAATTTTGGCATTATAACGGCATAAACACGATAATCCTCTTTAATATTTAGAATAACGACGAAATCGCTATATGAGGCCTGAACGGAAATTAACAGAAATAAAGAGTCTAATCTTTTAGAATAATAATAATAACGGAAGTACAATGAGATATATAACATGAACGTTATTAACTTGGAATTTTAACAAAAATCGAAATACAATTTTTAGACTAGCAATAATGAAGAACGCGAAGAACGTAAAGAATGGAAAGTAAATGCGGAATTTAAAAGATGGAAAACAAATGGAATCGACACCAATGATCAAGAATGGACGGGGTTAGGTACGTCGAAGGAATGTGGTTAGCTCGGCGTCTCATCGAGTCGCAACGGCGGCAGAGCCGCCTGCTACGATTTCAATGGCGCCCCTAGCACATTCCTCCACCGTATCCCTTCCACGCCACTCCGCTCGTCGTCTTGAACACTCACGAAGAACGCTTTTTACTTCGACAGAACCTTCTCGGCTTTCAAAGCTTTTCACCCTCTCAATTTAGAAGTGAAGGGAATGAGAAATGAGCAAAGAATACCAAAGGGGTGGTCCGCTATTTATAGGAAAAGCTTTGGCTTCCCTTGGAAGCCATTGCTGTGCGGGAATACTGCAACAGCTACCCCGGGTTCGGTTAAAAGCTGTTTTATTCGATGTCGAGGTCCAAATGACTTCAGACTCGAAATCTAAAAATACTGGGAGACTCGTTGGCTCAAACACTAGTGAACCAACTCGATTCGTGAAAAAGAGAGGGTCGTCAAAAGAAAGACGAGCAAAGATTCCCTTTTTGGAATTACTTTTTACTATTCACTCAGACTGACAGATTTGGCTCTCGAGCGTTCGATTGACCTCAGAATGACAATCCGTGAATGCCAACGGAATCCTTGAGTCATTTCCCATAAGAGGGGCCTGACAGAACTGGACTCAGATAAACGAGGAGGATTTCATAAATTTCCCAAAACACGAACGCACGCAAAAGTTATTATTCATTTCTCTTTTAAATACGTTTTCCATCACCGGGAACTCAAATGACCTCAGATTTAAAATTTGAAAACACCGGTGTACTTCTTGAGTTAAAACCTTCTTAAAGAAACCATAAATGAAAATAAAAAAAATTAAGGTTAAATTTTCCGAAAAGACGATCTCCACGAAAACTGACTCCTAAAGTCGTGACTGACATCCAACCATAGCTAATCTTAATTAAATTCCTTCTTTAATTAATTAATTATTATTAACAATCCTCTAAACCTTATTCAAAAATCTGGGGTATTACATCATAACTTGCTCGTTTTTAATCCAATGCAGGTAAAAAATATATCAAATTAAGGGGGGTGTATTGGTTGTGGATTTCATTGGATTTTGATGGATTTTTAAATGTCTATGAATTTTATAAATCCATAGACTCCACATGGAGTCTCCCAACTCCACGCAGAGTTTGGTGGATTTCGTGTATGGATTTCGAACCGATTTCAATGCATTTCAAATCCATCTACCCAGTGCTCGTTAGAATACAACGATCATGGTGTTTGGAAAAAAATTAAACCCAGCAACCGCTGGAAGCCAGCGGCCGCTGGGTGGCGGGCCGAAAGAATCCAGCGATCACTGGCCTCAACGACCGCTGGGGCACGAGACAAACAAAGCCATCGATCGCTGGAACCCAGCGGCCGTTGGGAATAAATAGTATAAATGGGCAGAAAGCCCTAAATCGGGTAGAACCCTAAAAATAATTTCACACCAGACGCGAAAATATCCCTTCCTCAATTCCATCCGCCGCTGCACTCCAGCCACCGCTCCACCGACCGTTGGAAGCCCACGACCTCCCACATTTAATTATGGTTCGCACGAAGAATCCCAACATCGAGGCACACGAAGAAGCCGAAAAGGAGGACCTTACGACGAGGTACGAATGTCCATTTCCTCTAAAAACTGAATGGGAGGGACAAGTCTTTAAAAAATTCAATGAATCTATGGTTACCATGCCTCGTTACCTTGATTGGGATTTGTTGAAAGATTTAAAAATTGTTGCAAAAGTGACGAAGTATTTGAAGGTCTTGGGGTTAGAACATTATGCTAAGCATGTTGATTATTCTGGCTATGGAGACTTGTGCTATGAATTTTTGTCTACTATGTATGTGATTGATGAACACAAGAAGCTTGGGGTTAGGATGAACGGGAGAGACTACCAAATTAGTTTGCCTAGAATGAAAACTGTGTTTGGATTTCCTACTGGTGGGAAACGGGTGAGACCCAATTCATTTAGTGTGGAAGCGGGTTGGCGTGAGTTGACTGGGTTTGATAATTGGAATAATACGGGTAAGTCGAATGGGTACATTCAAGACCCGGCATTGGCAATTGTGCACAAATTCCTTGCTTACAATGTGTCTGGGAAAGAGCAGGCGAATAAAGTGAACGCGAATGAGGTGTATTTGTTGTGTTGTGCGTTGAGGGGCACAAAAGTTTGCATTTCAAACTTCATTTGGTCGGCTATGAGGCAGATGTAGACTCGTGCACGCACGCATCCTTCGTTTGCTCCTATTGTGACAGGATTGGCACATAATTTCAGCGTTCTCAGTGCCACGACGGGTTATCAGGAGGGGCATGATGAAATCAGACCGTATTCAATCGATTTCAGTGAGCTAAAAGGTGCTCAAATTATTAAAGATCGATTCACGTTATTACCTCCTACTAAGAGGCCATGTGTGAGCAGGCACACAAATGATTTGCTTGTCAAGAGTCAAGGTGATTCTGGTGCCGGCCCGTCCACTGGTGGTGATGGAGGTGGTAATGAAGATGAGGAGATGGAAGAAGAGGAGGAGGAAGAGGAAGAGGAAGAGAAACCTGAGCAGCCACCTCATACAATGTCCGGAGATTATTATGGGCGATTCCAGAATGATTTGATGTCATTTCAGGATCATATCGACGCATCCTTTGGATCACTGAGGCAGCAGATCCACGATGGGTATGAAACGCATACCCAATAGATGAACGCCCGATTTGATGCGCATACCCAGCAAATGAACGCTCGATTTGATGCGCAGGATGCACAAATTGCTTCCTTACAGGCTCAGTGGGATGCTTGGACTGCCTTCTATCCGCCACCACATCCACCACCTGAAAATTAATGGTTTGTTTTTTGCATTTTATGGATTATATTTTGATTGTTTGAATGTTTATGTTTACTGTTGGTTTTTGGTTGATCTTTGGTGTTTGTGAATCGTGTAGGTGTGATCGCTCGAGAAAGGCAAATGCCAGAGGCGGAGGACCCAGCTGCCATTGTTTGGGTGTTGTTTTTTTTTTTAATTCTATCGTTGAACTGTAATGTTTTTTACTTTGTTAAACTCTGTGTTTTCTATTTTGTTGAACAATATGTTTGTGAACAATGTTTATCTCGATTATGTTTATTTTTCATTTCATTTTACATCTTTAGTACGATTGAATGGTGCATAAAGTATTAAAGAATAATACAAATATCAACGTAGTAGACATAAATATCGTACAATAGGTTCGATAAATCGTACAATAGTTTGGATAAAATAGAACACATAGCATAAAAAAAAAATAACCATAATTCAAGCCCAGCGGTCGCTGGGAATGTTTCTACCCAACATTCTCAGCGCGCGCTGGGAGTCAGCGGCCGCTGGGAATGTTTCTGCCCAACATTCCCAGCGCGCGCTGGATCCCAGCGGCCGCTGGGCTTGAATTATGGCCGTCCGAACGGCCGCTCACAACCAGCGGTCGTTGGAATTTATGTTTTTTACATAAAACGTGTTTGACAAATATTTTTATCATATCGATCGGATACACACGTTGTGGAAGAAAAACACAACAATTATAAAAAATTGTGTTATTCAAATTCGTTATAAAAATTTAACAATATAAGCATAAATTGTTTATAAAATACCAATTATAGTCATTGTTTCATAGTCAATTAAAAAAAATATTACTCAGCAGTTTCATCTTCGGTTTCATCATTATTTCCATCGCCGTTATACGTGGGCCTCGCTTCCCACATAGCATTGGCAATGCTCATTCTCCATGCATTAGCTTCCGTTTTTTTGTTGTAGTTGGCTTTGAGATAGTCATTCCATATTTTCTTCTTCTGGAGGAGAAGGTGGTAAATCTTCATCTCCTTCATATTCCACTGGAAATTCATCAGAACGGCACTCTTTTCGGAGAATATTGTGTAAACCAGCACAAGCCAAAACTAATTCAGCTTGGATTTGAAATGAGAAGGGAGGTGCTGTTTTGAAAATTGTGAATCTAGATTTGAAGACACCAAAAATCCTCTCAATCACATTCCTTAACGATGCATGACGGAGATTGAATAATTCACTTTCATTTCTGGGGTGACGACCTTGACCACCAAAATCTTTCAAATGATATCGAACACCACGTAAAGGAGCTAAAAACTGATGTCTATTAGCAAATCCACAATCCACCAGAAAATATTTACCTACAAAAAAATAATTTTATTATTATTTGTCAAATAGATGCCTTTACACTATTTAAAAAAAACACACAATTATAAATATGGTACATACCTTGCGGCACCTGAAGGTCATTTGTTCTAGATAATGCATCACTTAAAAGCTTGGAGTCATGTGCTGAACCTTCCCATCCACTTAACACATACATGAACTGCAAATCAAAGTTGCAAGCTGCCAAAACATTCTGTGATTGCATACCATGATGATTACGAAAACTGCTTACTTCTTGGCTTGTTATCGTTGCCGGAATATGAGTTCCATCTATAGCTCTGATGCAATCCTAAAATAAAGTCAAGATAAGATATAAGCAAATAAAACATTTAAAATACATCGCATAATAAATGATACATACCTTAAAAAAAGGCATAAATCTTGTGCAATCCTGAATTTTAGCTGGGGTCTGTATAGACAGCTTAACCATCATGTCCGGTGTTATCATGTTCAATGCCTTTAATACTTTATTGAAATTTTGACTTGTGGCAAAATAAGAACGACTGAATCTTTGACGAACATTACAATATTTGTCGTTGTGCCCGACAATGATCAAGAATGTTGCCACCATTTCTTCAACACATATGTGTCTTGTATCTTGTAGAGGTGTTTTATCTCTTATGATAGAGCATAACTTCAGAAACGCATCATGATACATTCTATACAACTGTCGAAAACTTTGTGGATCTCCTTCAATCATATCTTTAACAAAATGATATCCAATTCTCGTAATTGATCGTCGCTGTAAAGAACGTTCAATATGCTGACGCATCATATCAATTTCCCCTAATAGTGTCAACACTGTCTTGGCTGTCAATAGCAAGAGCTTAACATTTTCATAGAATTCTGTCTCCTCTTCCTCATCAATTTCTTCTTCCTTCTCTTCATTTTCTATTTCTTCTTCCAATATTTCATGATTTTCCATGTTGCATTTAAACAAATAAAATTTATTGATTATAGCGATTGTGTTAAATAAAAAATATATCCAAATGCATACAACTTAATAAATCAACAAATAAAAAAAAATACCCAAAAAAACATAATGTTAATTTCGAATAAACCAAACATGTTATATAATCAAAAAACATAATTCATAACATCAAATAAATAATTAACATAAATTCTAACAAGACATCCAAAAAAATACTAATAAATCAACATCAAAGTATGTCAAATTTGAAGCAAAATATCCCTATTTCTTAATCTTGTAAGCTATCCACTGAGCTCGTTCCTCAACACTCATCTTCAAAAAACCATCTTTTTGGGACTTCGTGACAAGCAAGTCAAATGCCTTAATCCGAGTGTCTGCATCCAAATTTGGGATCTCTTTGATTGCATCCCATGTAGTGTACGATCTTTCTTTTTCTCTTTTCTCCAATTCGCTATCTCTTTTCAGTAAGAGACTGTGAACTTCACCAAATAGTGTTTTCACCTCTTCCATGATCTTTTCACTAGAGCCAGAAGTTGCTTCATACTGAGTTCTACTTCTTTTGGCTTGCTTCGGTCTTTCAGTGGAGCTCTTAGTCACTTCAGGCTGCCCAGAAGGTGGTGTGAAACTAGACGGAGGTTGCTCATCTTGTGATAGTGCGACAAACGCATCATTTTCAGGATCAAACGTTAAATCTTCTATGCGTGCATTTCTATTTTCATTTTCTCCTAATGTATTTGCATCAGTAGCAATTCCCAACCCAATTGAATTTCTTCCGACGGCAACACCATTACCCACCGCAATCCTCATATCCTCATAATCAGTGGTATCTCCATATCGCAAGTGTGTGTCTTTCGGGTGAGACTACAAAAAAATAAAATCAAAATAATTAATTCACTTTATTAATTAAATAAAAATATTGCATAATAATTAATTTCCAATATGATACATACCGATAAGTACGCATCCCACACTTCATCTGTAGCCATGAATTTTTTCGTATTGTCGTCATATCCAAAACCAGAACTATACTTCAACAGGTTCGAATAACCGATCCAACGACTCTTAAACCATTTGATCCGGCTTTGATAATTACTGTAGGTCCTATTACACCCGAGTCTTTCATTAAACACAGTAAGTATTCTTTCTTCCACAGTGGCTTTGCTAAATATGCCACTATTATCACGCCATCCGCGACGCGCACCATCAACTATAAGTTCTAGCAGAAGGTTAGTCTCTTCCTTACTCCAAGGTTCATAAAATGTCCTCTTTTTCGAATCTGGTTGTGAGTCCCCCATGATAATACTAATATAATATGTTGTATACACTATTAATCATCTTATTATTAATAATAACAGCATATATACTAGTTTTCTATGAATACACGAGTTAAAAATAATAATCATAATCGAATCAATAATGAATACACGAGTTAAAAATAATAATCATAATCGAATAGTATGGAGAGTACCTGACGAAGATTGTAGGTGCCGCCTTGCCGCCGCTGCCGTTCGTGGAGAAATTATGGAGGAAAAAAGAGACCGTGAACAAATATTTATAAGCGGATTATGCCAAGCCCAGCGGTCGCTCGACCCAACGGCCACTGGGATATCACCGACTTAAACCCAGCGGCCGCTGGCAGCCAGCGGCCGCTGAGGTGCCATCCTCAGCGACTCCAGCGGCCGTTGGGCCGCTGGGAGTCCCAAATTCGATTACCCACTGGCCACTGGGTCACAACGCTCGCCGGATTTTCCAAATCCATCGAAATCTCGTGTCAGGAGGTCGGATTTCATCCTTCATAATTTTCACGTGAAATCCATCCGAAATCCAACGAAATCAATGACTTTTTAAAGTCCGTGGATTGTTGAATACCTCAAAATTTTGATGGACTTTTAAAAGTCGTGATTCAATACACCAGGATTTCATTGGACTTTTAAAAGTCTGGATTGAATACACCAAAATTTCGTTGGACTTTTAAAAGTCTGGATTGAATACACCTGGATTTTAAAAGTCCAATGAAATCCAATGAAATCCACAACCAATACACCCCCCTAAAGCTCTCTTCGTGCTCTTTAATTTAAGATCTCGAAAGGCCATGGTTAGATGAAAAAATATGGACAAAAAATACAAAATATAAATATTTGCACGTACCCAGATTGTAAATGCTTTCGTTAGCTTATAATAATGTTTCGTCAGCATTATGATAACGTATGCTAATTAACGAAGCATCTGTTATATGCTAACATAATGTTTTCAACGTGCTAATGAAGAATTATCACAATGTTAGTGCAGTACATATTTATCATGGTTTATTCAATCTTAATTATGGTTTATTTAATCAAAATTGAGGTTTATTTATCTATATTATGATTTATTCCATCTAATTATGATTAATAATTACTTTTTTTTAATTTAATTTTCTTTTTATATTTCCAAATTGATTATTAGATTTATTCCATCCAATTATGGTTTATAACATATGCTGGCAGAGTATTGTCATATGCTAACATAGTGTATTTACAGTGCTGACGAAACAAAATCAGAATGCTAACATAGTAGTTATATTTATTGATATGATTTGTTCCGACTGATTTAGGATTTAAGACATCCAATCATGGTTTATTTCATCCAATTAGGGTTTCTTCCATTCATTTAAGATTTATTAAATCCAATTAGGTTTATAATTAATTTTTAGAATGTATTTTTCGCTGATAATATTAGAAAACTTTAGTTAGCATCATGATATCGCTTCGTTAGCATGAATTATTTTTTTATAATGACATAATCCAATTTGACGAGAATTTTCAATTGATTTCAAATCTATATCTACATAATATAATAAAATGGAGTTGTAGAATACTATTCATTCTCTCCCAAAAATATCACATCATCAACCTTTATTAAAATAAAAAAATTATATAGTGAACTTTTTCAACGTGGCAATAAATTTTCAATGTGATAAGCATGACGGACAAATTTTTATAATGACATAATCCAATTTGACAATAATTTTCAATTGATTTCAAATCTATATTTAAATAATATAATAAAATGGATTTGTAAAACACTATTCATTTCTCTCCCACATCACATCATCAACATTTATTATAAATAAAAAAAAATTATATTATTTTTCATTTTTGCTCTCTCTCTCTCTCTCACACATACACACACACACAAAAGTGTCACACACTTTTTTAATTATAGAATTCATGTATAATATTTTTTTAATTAATATGAAATAGTTAACAATTTAATATTCTTATTAAATTTATAACTAAATCATATAGAGAATGATATTTATAATTTAATATAGTCTATTTATAATTTATGTTATGATATTATGTCTCCGAAGTAATACAAGATATTTTTTTAAGAATTTTATCGATTTGAGACCTAAAAATATGTTTGTTGTCCGTTACAAATCTAAAATATGAAAATTATCTATTAAAGACTACAAGTCTATAATGATTGGAACTTTAAATCTAAGATTTCGCACTCATGTATTTGGATTTTATTTATTTTCTAATTATTGTATATAAATTTAATAGATAATTAATGGGTGAAGTTTTATTGAAAATAAATATTAAAATAATTCAAAAATAAAAAGATTGGATACACACAATCTTTTATATTGGCAATTTCAATTATTCGGGCCCTGATAAATTTATGTTTTTCATTTCTGCCATTCCTAAGTATCCTAAATCAATATTTGTTTGAGACTGAAAAAAAAAAAATTAAGGTTGGCAAGTATGCATCTTTGCCAAATATATACTTATGTCCCGAACTTTGACCTTTTTTCTAAAAATGTCCCGAACTTTAAATAATACCAAAATATGTCCTGAACTTTAACATTTTTTCTAAAAATATCATGAACTTTGACCTTTGTCTAAAAATGATCCGAACTTAAAAAAATTTAAAAAAAAATGTCCTGAACTTTCCAATTTTTTTTTCCAAAAATGTCATGAGATTCAATTTTCGGCGGTGGATTAGTAACGAGGCATATCGAAATCTAACATGCGAAAGTGACGTGAAATTCGTAATTTTTTTAAAATAAATAAATAATGACGACATTATTTTCCGTTTTCATCTCCAAAACTGTAACTTTGCATTCAAACAAATGTTTCGTACCAATCCAATTTGAAGAGAAAAAAATATTTTATTTTCATTCATTTCAAAATTCTCAATCCTAATGGAAAAAAAAAATTAAATGATTTCTTCTTATTTTTCCCCAAATCTCAATCTGAACATAATCAACCCAATTTGCAGAAAAAAAATTGTATATCCTTCAAATTGAGATTTTAAAAAAAATCTATTTCACTTTGACACGTTGGACTCTGGCATGCCTCATCATTAATTCGAAACTGAAAATTAAATCATATGACATATTTACAAAAAAGTGAAAAGTTCAGGACATTTTTGTTATTATTTGAAATTCAAGACATTTTTAAAAAAAATGTCAAAGTTCAGGACATATTTTAGTATTATTTAAAGTTCGGGACATTTTTAGAAAAAAGGTCAAAGTTCGGGACATAAGTATATATTTGACCTTTTTTTTTGTGCCGTGATTTTACTGATCGATTTCTAGCTAAAAGACTTTTGAGTTCATTCATTATTATATCTTTTAAATTCGGGTAAAAAAGGGATTGAGATTTATGTTGTTGGTGTTTAGTAATTTTTTCTCTCTGTTTTTTCAAATTATTTGAAATATTGATATCATTATTTTTTCAAAAAAAAAAAGGGTACCAAAAGAAAAGGGATTTGGTTGTTGGCCAATTGCGTTATCGTTCTTTTTTGTGCAGAATTTAGATTTAGTTTTATCAACTTAAATTTCAAGTTTTCAACTGATTCTATCAAAAAAAATATACCAAAATAGAGGTAAAGGCGCGGAGGACAACACGTTTCAAACAAAATAAAAATTAGAAGAAACTATATAATAATACTAATTAAATTCTAGAATATATTGATACATACGTGCTTCTTAAGTTTGGTTTGATGTAATCAATATACTCCCTCCGTCTCGATTATATAGTCCTCTTTCTACTCGTACGTAGATTAAAAATATTTATGAAAACAAGAAACAAAAGCTAAACTTCCAACTTTAACCTTATTTAATGAAAATTAATAAAACTTAAATTTTAGCTCAACTTTAATGTATTAATTTTTTGAAACAAAGAAAATATACAATTAATGAAGTACAAATACAATGAATATCAATGGAATTGATCAAATTCAAGTACATGCAAATTAATTAAGTTGGTCAATTTTAATTAATGTTTCTCATTTTTTGAAAAAATAACATTTAAAATTTATAATTTTCACAAACTTAAATGTTTAATTTTTTAAATTTCCAAAATCTAATAAGGGTATAATTGTAAATTCCTATTAAAAATAAGACTATTTATAGTAATGGTACTATATAATTGAGACACCTCAAAATAGAAATGTGGACTATATAATCAGGACACCTCAAAATAGAAATGTAGACTATATAATCGGGACGAAGGGAATATGTTGCAACAAAATAATTTACTATACATGCATGTCATTTATGGGTATGTGTGGCTAATTAAATTATGTAATGTATCATGCGAACAAAACAAAATTTTAGATCAAAAACCTGAAGTACGAGGGAACTCTTTATATATATATATATATATATATATATATATATATATATAATGATGGGATCATGTGAGAACTACACACTTTTCTGAGAACTGAGAACCAATCTCAGCCACAGATCGCTTTTATTTTGACGGCCAAGATCTGTCCCAATATTGAAAAAAATATGGTGGCATATTTGTAATATTAGCGAGTTTTTAATGAACCAAGGGTATTTTTGTAATTTAGAAATTCTGTTATATTTGGAATGAATCTCCTTCCATCTGCAATTTGTCTTCTCCACTCTCTTTCAAATCTCCCCTCTCATTTTCTCTCACTGCCCCACCGTTTGGTTGCAGGATGTTGTAGAGCAAAAACGAAGGAATATTTGAAGTGTATTTTTTCTTGAATGCTCCGATGATCTGAGATCTATCTCCGTTCTATCGGCGTTTGTATATGTACATTTGAAGCTTGCTGTGGAGGTTGTACGTTGGGAGATCTATGGTGTAATTCTCGCATTTTCTCCCTCACTTTCTCTCTCTGCATTCAAACTTCGAGCTGACATTTTTGCAAGGAGTTGTTTTGCGTGTGTATTTTCTCTCTCTAGGTTTTATTGCTGGTTTTTTGGTGGAAAAATGTGGAAATTTTTGTTCTTTTGCGAGAGTATTTGGACTGTCGACTGTTTTTTAGCTTATTTTTGGTGTAAATTGCTCCAGGTGGTGGAGCACTGTTGTAATCTATTTTAGCACTACTGTGAACTATTTTAGCACTGCCATGTATTTTAGCACTACTGTGATCTATTTTAGCACTGTTGTAATCTATTTTAGCACTACTGTGAACTATTTTAGCACTTAAGTTGACGAAGCTGATTAAGCTGTTATTTTGAATTTTTCACTATCAGTACTTTAGCACTACTGTGAACTATTTTAGCACTGTTGTAACCTAGTTTAGCACTACTGTGAACTGTTTTAGCACTGCTGGACTTGAACAGAAATCAAATGGATTGAAGAGGAAATTGTGCAAGAGAAGGAGCACGCATTGATTAAGGATTTGACTGCTGTTTGTGGAGTTGAATCTCGACATGGCTGCAAGAAGGAAGTTGATACATTGATGGCGAGAGCATTGCACAATAGAGGGAAAATGATAGGAACAGTCGAGTTGTATGATTCTTCGTTATTCTAGATGAATGATTCTTTCGACTACATGGTCATCAGTTTTGGAGAAAGAGAAGAAGGTAGATTCAAATTTTGTATATAGATATGGTGTCTTGCTTCATCATTAAAGATTTTGCTTTTGTACATTAGCTAGCTTATGTTGCAAAATCATTTTTCATTATTCTAATGTAAAGAAAAATATTTATCTGACTTTGAATCTAGCCATTCATTTTTATATTGTTTCTGCAATGTCTGAAAATTTCCTTTGCTTGATTATAGTTATTATCTATGACTTTTACATTTGTTTCTTTGCAAACACTTGTTACAACAACCAGATAAAAATCACTCAAGTAGAAGAAATACAATACACTGATGTCATGCTAAACAAGGGTCATGTTAGTGCTAAAATAAGTCATGACAGCGCTAAAATAAGTCATACAGTGCTAAAATAGGCAATGACAATGCTAAAATCCTAAATTGAAAAATATACGCGTGAATCACATATACAATGCTAAATTCTAAACTACAGTGCTAAAACGGAAGATCATGAAGCATAAAAAGATGTCGATGATATTTTTTTATTGTAATGCTAAACAATTGTCATGCTAAACAAGGGTCATGTTAGTGCTAAAATAAGTCATGACAGTGCTAAAATAGAGAATGACAATGCTAAAACCCTAAATTGAAAAATATACGCGTGAATCACATATACAATGCTAAACTCTAAACTACAGTGCTAAAAACGGAAGATCATAAAGTATAAAAAGATGCTGATGATATTTTTTTTATTGTAATGCTAAACAATTGTCATGCTAAACAAGGGTCATGGCAGTGCTAAAATAAGTCATGACAGTGCTAAAATAGGGAATGACAATGCTAAAATCCTAAATTGAAAAATATACGCGTGAATCACATATACATTGAAATTTCCGATTTTACTCTTACTAAGATTCAGGGGTAGCGAAGTTGGACGTTATTACAATTATGCGACCGCGTTTTTTTTATAATTTTGAAATAGATCTTGGTTGTCCAAATAGGCGAGATCTGTGGCTGAGATTGGTTCTTGTTTCTCATATGGGGTATAATTTCTTCTAGAACCCAACCCTATATATATAACCTCACATCTTCACAATATGTAATTATGCGTGGCTAATTCATTTTCTAATTTTCGACATAAGCACAATAAGACACGGATGTCACTCCGGCAAAATATAAATATAAGTTATATATATAAATGTGATTATAAAGTTTTTGCCACACTTATTAAATGTCATTAAGTGAAGAAATATGTCAAGTTAATGGGCAAGTCTCTTGTACATAAGATGTACATGAGACGGTCAACGTGTTGACCGGGTCAACGCGTGTTGACCCGGTCAATGCTTTGATCAAAAAATCCGTCAAAATTAGTATCATTCATAATATTGAAAAGTATCATTTCAAAGGCTAAAAAGTATCATTTGTATCAATAAAAAGTATTGGACAGAATAAAAAAATGAAGAAAAAAACTGTTAAGATCAGTATCAATTGACACACTAAAAAGTATCATTCGAAATTAAAAAAAGTATCAATTGTATCTCTAAAAAGTATCACCAATTTTCACAATATTTTTGGTCAACGCGTTGACCGTCTCATATACATCTTATGCATAGGAGTTTTTGCGCAAGTTAATTCACCTACACATTTTTTAATTATGTGCGGCTAAACAACCACACATTTTATGTGTGGCTAAAAATCCAATTTCTTGTAGCAATTGGTAATTATTTCTAAACTATGATGCACGACATGCATAATATCTTATTTTATTTGATATATTTTTTTAATCAATATTGTTTAAAATATGTTATTAATGATCTAGAATGTTAATCCTTTTTAAATTATATATAAGTTTTGGTAACATTAATTTCAAAGTTTAAACTTTTTATCATAACCTATGAACCCAAACCAACCCTTATAAATTATGAGAAGTTTGATTGAATTGTGCAATAAAGAAAAATACTAATGCCCTAGAATTTTTTCAAATTGTAACCTATGGGTTGGCTGAGGGTTGGCCTATATGAACATCTTCAATCCAGCCAACCCGACCCGTGGGTACTATGCACCCCTAATTACAATGAATAATGTAGGTATTTTGATAGTAAATATGGGTACTTTCAACCATTAATACTTCTCTAATTACGCTGCATGCAATACTCACATTTCCCCCCAATATTTGAAAGCAAATTCTCGTGTTTAATTAGATTTACAAAATTTACATCATTTTTTTTCCTTTCAAAATTATAATCAATGTTTTATTTTTTAGAAGAAAGTATAATTCCATTTGATATGTAATAAATTAAATGAGCTAGCAAAAATATCGTCCATGGGCCATTGCATTAGTTTAGACACCTTTTTCGGCTTCAATTTATCAAATACTATTTGGCCGATTTATTTATATACACAAATTAATGCGATATCTATAGCCAACAAACTTAAAATTAAATAGATTCTGAAATAATAAAATGATATGGTGTTATTTTTATTTGAATTATAAGCATTTCTCTATGACGATTTTATGCCAAAGTTTTCAGTTGTTAGCCAATGAAATTTAATTGACAAAAACTTGTATGAGACGGTCTCATACATGAGACGGATCAATACATGTGAGTTAATGATACTTCACCCATAAATAATGATACTCACATGCGGGTATAAATAATGATACTCACATGTGAGTTAATGATACTTCACTCATAAATAATAATCCCCGCATATGAGTATTGACCCGTATGAGACGGTCTCACCCAAGCCTGTCTCTAATTTAATTTTACCCCCAACACATTTGATAACACTAGCAAATGCATAAAAATACTGAAATAACAACTCGACCTCGATCTCTGCAGCTGACACCACACTACATCTCCCAAACAGCAAACTTCAACACTAAACAAATATTAAAAAATGGGACAAACCACTTGTCAATTTTATGTGGTGGATATATATGTCAATTAGCATAAACATTGCATGTAGACTTAGACTGCAGAAAGTAGTGAGGATGTTCAATGGTAGAGCCATACATTTATTTATTTATTCATTTTTCTTTACTGATCTGATATATGTGGGTTATATTTTATATCAACGTGTAATAACAGTGTACATAAAATGAGGTTTGGTTTTTATATGTCCGTTAATTATCACTAGATAGGAAAAGCTCAATACAATTAGCGTTCTTTAGGGAAATTGGACGCTTATATGGAGTAACATTTATTTAACCCTAGCCCCTTTATCAAATTCAAATTTAAGAGTAATATTTATGGAAGTATATATGAAGTCTATTTATATTGTTTATGAACACATTAATGTACTAATTAATAACTAATGTGAGACATGCAATAATCATATAGTTCAGTTGGTATATTTTTCTTTTTGTAAGAGTGAGACTTTGGTACGACAAAGCTTGTGGTAGTATCCGTTAATTTCAATTATTCGATTTCTTCGAGCTCTGCGCAATGTGTGTGTGTGCGCGCGTCTGAGAAAAGTTGCTCGGTGTGAGAAAGATGGATGATTATTGACCGTTGGCAAGATTAATGGTAGAGATTGATTTAATGATTTAAATTAAAATGGTCATATTATTATATATCACGTCTCATATGATACTAGAGACTTCAACTTTGTAATTTCAAAATATTCCGTTTATCATTTTACACACACTCTCAATGTTACTCATATCTAAATAGGAAATTTGTTTTCTTAGGAAAAAAATAATTAATAGATTTTGATATGGATGGAAAGAGAGACTATATTTGTCACAATAATTTACATTTTAATTTTACAAAAATTTCTAAAACATCAATTAAAATGAAATCGGGGGAGTACATATTATCAAGTAACTAAATAAGAATTTATCTATTTATGAGTCAATGACCTTTTTCTTGGGTTGGGGATTGTAAATTTGTAACTAGAGGCCAAATGGTTTGTAAACCGTCGGTTTCGGTTCCATGGAAATACATGAGGAATCGAAATTGAACCTTGAATTTTCGGGTTCCGATTTTGAATCCTAGTTTCTTTTTATGAATTTATATATGACTATAATAAATTATAAATTAAAAGGAACATGGTAAACAGACTAGGATCCTGAACTATATAACAAGACTCAATTAAGACAATGTTTCAATTTTTGTTCTAGCTAATTGGATCCTCCAACTTTCAATGTAGCTCAATCATCTGTTCTAAATAATTGTAGTTTGTTGGTGCACTATTACGACTTAATTATTCTGTTACCAATTGTCGAGAAGTCAATTGAGCCCACTTTGAAAGAGCTTATTTTTTAGACTTCAAAACTCTTCAATCAATTTTGAGATTCGATGTTGGAAGAACCCCTTTCCTTAATTAGGATTTAAAACTTTTCAACTAATTTTAAGATTCGATATTGAAATCTTGACTCAAAGTTATTTGAAAATTTTGAGCTAAATGTTAATGAAGGACACTAAGGCCATCTCCAACAGTTTTCATCAGAATACAGTTAACTCTACACTACACTACAGTTAAAGTTACAGATTTTTAATTTTCATCTCCAACAGTATCACTCTACATTTCACCCTACAATGGAATATTCCCTTTTTATACTCTTTACTATTGATTTAATTTTTTTATCGAATTATTTAATTAAATATGATTATATATATATATAATATATATATATATATATTAATATTCTTGCTCATTATTTTTTATTTTTAATTAATATATAATTAAACGTCTATACTTCGAACAAGAACAAGCAAAAATCCTGGCGAAAAGGCAGGAACAATCCAACCAGTCTTCCCTACCAGATAATACTTTCGACATTGGAAGTTATTTTCCAGATATCCCCGGTGCAGGATCTGGATCCGGAAGTGGTTTAGGGGATTATTAGATAAAAATATTATGTTGTATTTTTAATATTTTAATCTTATTGTATTATGTTTGTATTTTTATTAATTATGTATTTGTACTGTTTATTGTAATATATTGTTGCTTTGTATCGATTATTAATATATTTGTGGCTTTGTATTGTTAAATGTTTATGTAATTCTATTTTTATTAATTATGTATTTTGTGTTTAGTTAGATTTTTAAATTAATGTAATAGCATTTACTTAATTAATGTATAAAATAATTTTCAAACAATTGAAGAAATCTAATAGAAAATAAAAAAAATACACAAAATAAATTAGTTTGTATTATGAAAAAAAAATAAAAAAAAAAGAAAAAAAGAAAAGAAAAAAGTACCGAGATAAACCGAGGTACTGTTCACCCCCCCCCCCCCCCCCCCCTACATCTACCGAGCCGTGAACAATTGTTGGAGAAACAAATTTTGGAGAATCACTCCACATCTGCCGTGTAGCGTCTCTCTTGGAGACGCTCTAAATAATTTAGAAAATAATGTATAACTTTGAGATGTGATTAAAATTACAACCTACAAAAGATACAAACTTATTTTTTTTTTTTACAAATTACAGCTCCTAGAATAATAAAACATGATAATCGAAAGAAAGATGACAAATCGTTGAAGCATCGGTGGTTCCTAAATATTTGGAACCAAAAAACTGAAATGGGTGGTTCTCACATGATTAATTTTGTCACCTCTATAGCTATTGCCGATAATAAAGTGGTATTTAATTTCCTATATACATACATACATACATATATATATATATATAGAGAGAGAGAGAGAGATGGTGTATGATTTGTAAATGAGTCCCTAGTGTATAAATTATGAATTGATCCTATCCATTAATTTTGTTAGATGAATGGTTTGGATCTTTTTAATTTAATTGTATTTTTATATTAATTTTATTTAGAAAAGATCATAAATGTCATTCTCATTCATATCTTTTAAGATCTTTCAATTCCTCATTACCCTTTTTCCTTTATTTAGAGGTCTCTTAGTTTAGTTTTCAATTCAAAAGCTTTTATTACACATTCAAAGCTTTATATTGTAATAAAAGCTAATTCAATAATTACTTTTGAAAATACAAAATATTTTTCACAAATCATCTCTCTCTCTCTCTCTCAAGATGAACTTTTGCTTATTCTAACAATAAAGCATCAAAAATAACAATTAAAGTATTTAAATTCACAAAAACAACATTGAGAACTATAAAAAAAACTACTAGTAAAAGGCCTTAACATTCTTATTGAAAAATTCACGAAATCATAGAAGGATTAATTAACCAATAAATTAAATACATCATAAATATAAATGAAAAACAACCCAATTTTTCATTAAAAAAAACCTTGACATTTTTGCAATTGTTTGCAAACTAATTAATAATACTTTTTAAAATTTTGTGGGTGTTTTCAACTCAAAATGGAAAATATAACAATTTCAACTGATTAGTGTACGTACATGACAGATCCAATTAAAGTCGTTATTAAAGATGATTAAAAATATGTAATTAATTTTAGAACTAAAAATATTAACTGAATTATCAGTCATACCAAGATATGATAAATTAAATACAAACAATTTAATACTATATATTAGACTATTGAATTACAAGCAACTTGCATTAAAAAAAAGCATCAACATATAAAGTAGTAAGACACTAATAATAAATTAAACCATTATAAAAAAACACAAAATATTCATTTTAAAGACTAAAAATAACACGATGATTAATTTAATAGATAAAATGTTTATTTTAAAATATATATACACACACACAAACATCACTAAACAAATTAAATCATAACATCATGCATATATAATTAAACAAAACAACTATTCATCAAATTATAAGTTGTACCAATATATATATATATATATATATATGATAAATATAAACAATTTAATATTAAACAATATTATACTACTGAATTACAAGCATCATGTATAACACAAAAATGCAGCAACGTATATATAACTTAGTAAGACACTAATTATATATTAAAGCATCATGAATAACAAAATAAGCATTCTAAAGACTAAAAATAACATGACGATTTACAAAAAAAAAATCAACATATAACCTAGTAAGACACTAATCATATATTAAAGCATCATAAATAACAAAATAAGCATTCTAAAGACTAAAAATAACATGACGATTTATAAAAAAACATTAACATATAACCTAGTAAGACACTAATTATATATTAAAGCATCATAAATAACAAAATAAGCATTCTAAAGACTAAAATAACATGAGGATTAGCATTGTTTCATGTTTTATAAGTTGAAAATAAACCTTAATAAATTATAATTGATCCACCTTAAAAAAAATTATAGGTTTACCTTAAAATGAATTTGATGCTTCATGTATTTTTTGTAGTGTTTAGAAGAATACTCAAAAAACCTAAACCCCAAAAAAAAAATCATACAAAATAAAGTTAAAAATCCTTCAGCATATCTATAATTAAATGTTAGCATGCTTAGGTAGTTAATAATTGTGTTATTTGTATGATTTGATTTCTCAAATATCTAGCCGAAAATTTATGTTAATTGAAGATCCTACAATATACAATGACATTTATGCCATTGGGCCTGTAATATAATTAAAATGTTGTTCAATTTTCTAATTTTCCCTATATAATCATGACCGTTGAGATCAACAATTTAATGTGTAAGTTTAATCCCTATTTTATACACTAGAGGTATATATGCATGATAACCCTCCTCTTATATATATATATATATATATATATATATATATATAACATTATTATTTGTTAGTCCAGAAAATCTGGAACAATTCAAAGAGAACATGATCAATAGTAATTGTTGCGACGTGGTGTAGATTCCACTGCCTTAAAAACGATTGCGGCTAGCCCGAGGTGTAAAGCTTTATTGTCGGTTGTTTCCAAGTTTCACACAGCACTCAATCTTTCGTGCACACTCACGAGAAATCGAGTTGGAGAACTCGATCAATTGCTCAGACTAAGAAGTCAAAGAAGAAGGGTTTTCAATCTTCTAGTTCATCTATGGAGGAAAGAAAAAAAGATTGATCACCATTTCATCCAAAATCTCACAACCTAGTCATGTCATCCTCTCTTAACGGTTATATGGCCTTTCAATAGATAAAATAGGGTAAAATCGGGTCAAATGGAGACGGCCCAATTACAATATAACCAAGAGAAAAAAAAGGCCCAATAGAATATCGGGTCAAAAAAGAATCGGCCCAAAAGTTATTGCCATTTCCAACAATCCTCACAAATGGCATACAACGAGATAGAATAAGAAAGTCTGAGCAAAAGAAGGATAAATGCAAAAGTATCAATAATCTTTCGATTTTGAATTGACACCAATTGAAATGAGAGATAACACATGAATCCAGAAAAGTGTGTCGGACACTTGAACTTAAAAGATTCAGTAAAACCCCCACAACACGCATAACCCTTCAAATCGAGTACACTCCGCGATAACAAACATTGGCCACCATAACCTTGGATTCTCATGAGTGCTCTAGAAAGACAGAGTCTTACAAAGGAGACGGCCAGTTCTCCACACTCACTTAGGTGATTCCAGTTTGTGCATCTCAAAAGCACAAAAAATACAACAACAGTGCGTCTCAATAGCACAAATGTATTTAATCATTAAGAGCATATAGCCCAACCTCAAACAACCAAACATCATGCACATTAGTACAATACCATCAAGTCCACTGCTTAGGACCACTCGAGGGGGCTATGGCTCAACATCAACAAACACAAATCCATCAAGTCTATCACAATAGGAGCACCCAAATCAAGGGCTATGGAAATTCAGAGATCATAAATCCATCAAGTCCGTCACAATAGGACCACCCACATCAAGGGCTATGGAAAGTACACAACAAAATAGTGAACCATCAAGTCCATCTCAAAAGGACCACCCATAATCAAGGCTATGGTTACTTCATCAATATTATAAGAATTATTCACATATAATATCAACACATATCAATCATGAGAAATAATATAGTTACATTTGACCTGCAGTAGGTTTCCACTATATTATCATGCATCGTGACTTCACATCCATTTCTCTTGAAGCATATAACACTAATAAGCTTCTCACTATGACACATGAGAGTTATTTTCTATCTCAGCCACAAGTTCCTCCAACCACTTGTATACTTAAGAATCTTGGTTCGATAAATCTCCACAAATGAGATGCCACCTCAAACACAATAAAATGTTAGTGACTCAAATAATAAATTTTATGTCAAATAAAATATATCATGACCTGCACGTGAAAATATGGCAAAAGCCTCTAGCCCCCACAATTCTCTACACAATAAGCCAAACATCAATATCTCAAAATACAAACAACAAAGTGAAAAGAGACATATACATATTCGTTTGACCTTTAGAAGGTGTCCACTCTAATCAAAGTTTGTAATTATCTTCATATCACAATCCACAACAAATAGAGTTTTTTTTTCTTTTAACTATTGAGAATAAATCTCCAATAAGTTAACTTTAACAATCAATAAAGAAGGGTCAGATATCCACAAATTCAAGTTAAGAAGAATTTTTAATATCTTGATCTTTCCAATTTAATTCTCAAACCCCTACAATCTGACACCCTCATCCACCACATATCAAATATTATGGATGATTGAAACTAATTTATGAGATGCACACATCAATCTCCAAGAAATTTGGAATGAACTTTTAATCATTAGACAATAATACACTACCACGAGGAGCATCAGAAAAACAACTTCATCAAGATTTCTCTAAGCAACAGTTCGTTTTGTGTGCTTTTCATCAATGTATAATGAAAACACCATATTGAAAATGCCTTCATGAATTCTACATATAAAACACTAATCTTTATTACTTCCGCAGCACACGATCATTTGGGTAGATAAATTCCAAATGATCAATTTTGACTAAGCAATTATGGAAGATCAATCGCATTAATTTCATACACATTTGATAGTTAGATTTATCATGTATTGCAAATAAATCTTGTTTCTATACTATGGTTCATTTCAATGACAAATATTCTCCCAACAAGCAGCAACAAAATAAAAATTCTCTGATCGACATATTCATCATTAATCAATTGAAAAAAAAGGGAATTATCTTATACTCAACTTAAAAATGGAAAATATTACCTGCTGCTGCCACCTAAAAAGAATAACTCAAACACGAACGTCAATCTCTTCTTACCAATCACGATCACATGTGTACCGTCGTCATATATATTCCATGATAGTAAATTAATAGCGTGCATCATCAATTCAAGTTCTATAGAGGCTGCAAGGATTCTAATTCAGTAAGAAACTCGAAGGTGATGACCTTTGCTCCAAATTCGTTCCATCAATATGCTCCAATTTCGACAAGTATGGAATATCAAGTAATTATAAAGACAACAACAATCGTTTTTAAATTGTTAGTCCAGAAAATCTGGAACAATTCGAAGAGAACATGATCAATAGTAATTGCTGCGACGTGGTGTAGATCTCACTGCCTTAAAAACGATTGCGGCTAGCCCGAGGTGTAAAGCCTTATTGTCGGTCGTTTCCAAGGTTCACACAGTACTCAATCTTTCATGCACATTCATGAGAAATCGAGTTGGAGAACTCAATCAATTGCTCAGAATAAGAAGACAAAGAAGAAGGGTTTTCAATCTTCTAGTTCATCTATGGAGGAAAGAAAAAAAGATCGATCACCATTTCATCCACAATCTCACAACCTAGTCGTGTCATCCTCTCTTAACGGTTATGCGGCTTTTCAATAGATAAAATAGGGTAAAATCGGGTCAAATAGAGATGGCCCAATTGCAACATAACAAAGAGAAAAGAAACAAGGCCCAATAGAATAGCGGGTCAAAAAAGAATCGGTCCAAAAATTGTTGCCATTTCCAACAATTATTTTCTCATAGTCGCACAGCAAAACCATAATCTAAATTTGAAATATCTAGCTACATGCGAATTGTAGCCTTCCAAACCCCAACATGCTAGCTATTTCATACATTATTTGTTTTGGAATTTTACTAATTAATTTGTCAAAAATAATTACATCTTAATACTATTAAAACTATAAAATACAATTTTGTTATATAACTATTAGGGATAACATTTTTAGTCCTATAATTAGGAATGTTGACCATTTAAATTCTGATTCTATCCTTACTGCATGCCATAATTCAAAAAATAAATTGTGAAACACAAAAATTGAAGCTTCTAGTGGGAAAAAATGTCAAATTAGGACAAATATGATAACCTTATATAAAAAGACACACACACACACACACACATATAGGGAAATGATCAAATGAGAACCCTTCCCCCAGGTGGGAACTAGGAACCAATCCTAACCCTTGTTTGACTCAATCTGGATGGCCCAGATTAAATCAGATTTAAGTGGATGGGCGGTGACATTCTTGTAATTTTCGTCAACTTTGTGGGATGGGGGGTAATATAGTAATTCAATAATTCTTCCCTTTTGCTCTGAGGCTAAAATGAGAATCTCATGAGGCTAAAATGATCGAAGTAGGAGTCTAAAATTGATATGACATTTTCCACTAGGGTTCACTGTTCCCAATTAGGATTTATTACGTTCCGATTAGAGCTCATCTGATTCCAACTAGTAATTATGAGATTCCCATTAGGGTTCACTGTCCTCAAATAGGGTGTATTGCATTTCATTCCAATGAAATCATCGTTCCATTTTTGTTTATCAACACATGTTAAAATGAGAAATGCATGAGGCTAAAATGAGCGAAGTAGGAGGCTAAAATTGAATCTCAGTAATTTTTGAGTTCAGTTCCGATTTTGCCCTTAATGAGACGCGCGAATTGAAGATTTTCATTTTAATTACAAAATTGCCACCGAAAATCTGGATTAATCTGGATCGTTCAGATTTTGGAATGGAGGAATGTGATTGGTTCCTAGTTCCCACCTGATAACTGGTTCTGAGCAGATCCCATCCTTATATATATATATATTTATATATATATGGTTATTAATTATCTATGACACAAAAGTTGTCACTTACCTATAGGATTTAAGTCACAGTCTCCTCATAATTATAATTACGGGACTAAAATTATATTTGCTTCAGATAATGCTACAATCCACACTCTCATGAGTGCGTTGTTTTTTCACAGATGAATCTTGCCATTAATTTTGGATTGTAGGGGAATAGATCAACGGGATCTTCTTACTTAAAATATTGTTTCATCCTGAATTCAAATTAATTATGAGAATGTGATTGTCGTGTGTATTTTCAAAAATAAAAAATGCATATATGATAATAATAAAAGAAAAAATACGCTTTTGAAACAAAGGATCTGATCGAGCGAGAGAAGGAGCTCCTCATGCAAAAACAAAATAGATATATAGGTAGTGTTGAAGGTTTACCGTCTACCACACACAATTTGCTTTTACTAATTAATTGTTTCAATGTAAAAATTGCATTTATTTCATTATTACATCTCACATTCAGATAAGCGCTTACGTTATCTTCAAACCATCGTTTTCTGTCGGATCTTCATAAAGTTCATCATTTTTTCTTTAATTCACTAACTTTTGCTTTATTTTCGGAAGTTTGGTATAAACAAACAATTCTTTAGGTGAAAAAATGGACACACAACACACATTTTAATTAATGTGTGCGGACAAAAGGTTCGATTATTTCAAGGAGAGAAAAAGTTATTTATTTTCCGAAAATTATTCGGATAAAGCTTAAAACACATCTTGGACTGTTTATTAAACACACAAACAATTAAACACACACACATAAACACACATTTTGGAAGGCCTTAGCAAAAGTGGATCTTCATAGCGGAAAATAAAATGATAACACACTGTCACACTTTATATGTTATTATGAAAGAAAAAATGTACAATATTATTTATGACTTCAGCTTTCTCAAATTTTATAAATGATCAAAACACTATTTATGATTTCAGTAATATATATAGCTGTTTTTTTCTCAAAAAATAAATAAAAATAACACTATTTATGATTGCTCAATTGATCTGCAAAAACAGACCTACGCGACTAATGTTTTTACACATCAATTAAGAAAATGAATTTAATACATTTAAAAGGATAAAATGAAGTAATAAAGTTTGCATTTTATATTACTAATTTAAAATAAAAAGAATGTCGATCTCGAAGATATATATATATATATATAATAAAATTTAATATGCCTTACAAAACATTCAAAATATTTGTATCAGAAAAGAATGTCGCATAAATGAAATCATCTCGGATGGAATTCTCTATTTCAAGTCAGTGTTCCATTTCCTATGCCATCCGTTGAATCGTTGCCATGCATGTGGCAATTAGAAAATTATTGAGATTTTATAGCAAACGGTCCCTAACAAATTACCGCGTGAACTGTACGTTGACTGTTATAATAGACGTCTTCCTATTCCTTAATTAAATTTATGTAATACAACAAATAAATCACTTATTATCAACGTTTATTTACATGTTATGTTGTTGAATAGCACTTGCAATTTTTTTTAATATCGTGTTTGCTTGCGAGAATACTATATTATGCGATTAAAAATATTTCTGAATGCAAATCCAATTATATATATACATTACACAGAATGAATTATGATATCTCTAGCTATTGTATTAAATTTCTTGTTTCTATGTTTGAATCATTGTTGTTGGAAATGTAAAGCAATTTCCTTGTCCCACATCGAAAGTGGAACAATCTTTGGAGGCCTTTTTATTATTCTTCCCCGCACTTGGGTTCAAATGTTTTGTGGGCTTTTATAGTGAGGGGGTGATAGTGAGGCCCCGCGCGTGCCGTCTGTCCCAGTCCGGTCAGGTCGTCAACGTGCGCGTGTGGGGAGTGAATGACCAATTCTTCTAGCTGTTTTTTAATGGAGGCGCACGTTCAGATCGTGTGATTAAGGGGCGCTCTCTTTCTTCCCTATATATTTTTCCTTCCTTGCGGCTTCAGAGAGACAGAAAAAAAATGCCTATTTTTCCCCCTTTTCTCTGCTGCAACTTTGAGCATTAGATTGTGTGAACTCCAGTTCGAGTTTTGATAGTGTAGTTGATTCTCGATCGATGTGTTAACCTTGGGAACGATCCGTGTGGAGGCTTTACACCCCGGGCTGCCGGAAATCGTTTTTAAGGCAGTGGAATCCAACACCACGTCACATCAATTTTTCTTAATTTCTGTTATTCTCTCCAGTTTCAAACATCAATTGTTACTCCCAAAATATGGCTAATTACATCGGTTTTTTTTTTAAGAGAAATCAAATTTCATTATTGAAGCTCCCTCAAACATTAAGAAAAAATTTGCTCCAAATACAAAAAACATCACAATTTGATCCAAATCACACAAAATTATGAACAACAATATTAGCCTCCCGATACATACGTCGGAAGCAAACAACTCCTCCGCCTCGAACAACTTCAGCTTGAGGGACGTGGTGTCTTGATGATTGACAATTCCTGGTAGAAGTTTTTGGCATCTTAAGATGTTGACGGAAGGACGTGGGCGTTGAATACTCAAAATTATTAAGGATTGTTTGCTATAAATTTTTATATTTTCCTAATTAATTACCATGCGACAAATATCTAACGGACGGAATAGGAAATGGCATACTGACTTAGAATAGAGGATTTCGGACAATTGTCCGAAATCCTCTTGCTAGGGGCCTAGGACTAGCTAAAGAACATACATTAATATTCCAAATATTTTGACGACCTCAAGTGTTGCATGAAATCTATTACACTCGCTTCCTCCAATTCAGATAGCTAGGATAATTTTAACTAGAATTAAGAAAATTATTGAAAAAAATAATTAAACAGGTAAATTTCATAATATACTCATATGGTTTGTTTGCTAGACGGTATAAAGTGGTGATATACACATATGACACCTTATCTGTTAAACGCTATATAATCTTTAACATGTGATATAATGTCATAATCATAAAACAATGATTATGATTTGGTTAGAATTATACAAAATTGATAGTTTTTTCTCATCAAATTAAAGAATATGCAAATTAAAGAAAGAGGATTTTAAAAAAGGAAGAAGAAGAATAAGAAAATCACTTATTAAGCAAATGAGATGCTCTATCCCACTTTTCTTTATCCCATTTAGTGTCACATTTTAATTTTTATTCCTTTTTCAACAAATTTTTCTTCAATTTCAATTTTTATGGTTTAGTTTAATTGTATAATTATTATTTAGGGTTCACTCCACCCAATTAGGGTTTATATTTATTTTTTAATATTTTTTTCTTGGTTTTTAGTTAGTATAATTGATTAATATGGTTGATTATTCCAAAAGTACGGTATATAATTTTTAAAAATTTTAATTTTTAGCCATTAATGTTGCTTATGATTTATAATACTATAATAATATTTATTTTTATAATAAATATTTTGAAAATATTAAATTTCATAGCACGTTCCACTTTTTTTGCCTTTTCCAACTAAAATTAAAATTAAAGTGTCAGATTTCATCCACTGTCTGCCTAAAAGTCTCCGTTAGTTCTATTTTATTTTTTTAATGATAATTTTCAAGCTTAAATCTAAAAGGCGTGTTAGGTATTTTTTTTTTGAGGGAGTGTTAAGTATTAACTTGATATTTGAAAGAAAAGTTTTATATTATTTTTTCTTTCAAGTTTCAAATTGAAAGTTGGCATCCTTAATTGATAGAACTATTTTCAAGTACCTAGCTAATATTTATTCATATAAAATAAAAATTTACGTTTTCTAATTATTTTGTGCGCCAAGTAATATTTGCGTGCTCAATTCACAACTTATACACGTGTCCTAAGTCCTAGACGGCCACCTAATAACACAAATGGCTGTTCAATGTAGGCAAACACACCAATATATATATATATATATATATATATATATATATATATATATATATATATATATATATATATATATGGATGCATGAATGTATATATAAATTATTATACTTTTTGCGTGTTAATTTAAATCGGATTAATCCTATATATACTCTTATTTGGTAAATTAATTCTTTAATGTTGCAATTGGGTCTTTTGTATATATAAAAATCAGAGTCATGAATATAATAAATAATTGGTACTGTCGCGCAAAAGCAATTAAGAACCTAATTATAATTAACGTAATACAAGTTCAAGAGCTTAACTTTAACAAACAAAATTCATAGCCAATTTTTTTTTAATTGAAAATACAAAACATAATATTTAGAAATAAAAGTCAAAAAGCCTTGAAAAGATAGAGACCAGAACATGCTTTATTGTAGATTTGAGTAAGGTGAATTTAAAATGGTTAGTTTCCTATTAAAAAAAAGTAATAGATATTTATTTATTTAATTTAATAGAAAATCCAGCACACCTCCCTACATAAACCCCCTGTGTCCCCATTATTTCTTACACCTCATAATCTTTGTCTCCCCTCAAATTCGGACATGCATCTCTCACTCTCCCACCACCTTTTCATCATCTCCACCCCTCCTAAAAACTTTCATCACCACCACAAATCCCCCATCAAAGCGCCACCCATTTCTTGCAAAATTCTACTCAATCCATCCACGAAAACATTCCCTACAACACCACCACCTCCGCCGGCGTCGCGGCCGTCATTCCCACCATCACCACCCTCTACATTATCACCAGATTGCATTCCCCCACCGCCGCTGAACCCACTTCAGAGACTAGCGGCGGCGGCCCTCGACGTGGTGGAGAATTCAATCTTGATCAAATTAGAAAAGAAGCGCAAACTCAACCCGATGGTTGACCCGGCGGTTCAGCTCGAAGGAAACTACGCACCGGTTCCCGAATTCCCGGTTCAGCACGGCTTGGAAGTTGCTGGCATAATCCCTAGAGCCGTCGAAGGAGTCTACCTCAGAAACGGCGGCAACACACAATTCCAACCCAGCAGCGGCCACCACTTCTTCGACGGCGACGGCATGATCCACGCCGTCACTCTCGCGGCGGGGAATATCGCCAGCTACGCCTGCCGGTTTACCAGAACAAACCGGTTGGTTACGGAAGCCGCTTTGGGAAAACCATTTTTCCCGAAGCCGATTGGCGAGCTGCATGGCCGTCTCGGCCTGGCTCGGCTCGCTCTCTTCTACGCCAGGGCGTCAATCGGCTTGGCCAACCCGGCTCAAGGCTTGGGCGTGGCCAACGTGGCGTTGGCTTACTTCAACGGCCGTCTCCTAGCCATGGCCGAGGACGATCTCCCCTACGTTGTCCGCATTACGCCCGACGGCGATCTCGAGACGATGGGACGGTTCGATTTCGGCGGGCAGTTGAAAGATTCCATGATCGCGCACCCTAAGGTGGACCCCGCCACAGGGGATCTCTACACACTGAGCTACAACGTAGTCTCGCAGCCGCATCTTAAATATATCAAGTTCGACACGTGGGGAAATAAGTCACGTGAGGTAGCGGTTTCCCTCCCACAGCCTACGATGATCCATGACTTCGCCGTCACGGGAAGTCACGTGATCATCCCGGATCATCAGGTGGTTTTCAAACTGTCTGAGATGATCCGGGGCGGGTCGCCCGTGGTCCATGATCCGAATAAGATTTCCCGATTCGGGGTCATGGAAAAGGGAGCGACCCATGAGTCGATGATACAATGGATTGACGTACCCGGTTGCTTTTGCTTCCACATGTGGAATGCTTGGGAGGAGGTTGATGAGAGTGGGGATAAAATCATAGTGGTGATTAATTCTTGCTTGACGCCCTTCGATTCCTTATATTTTTCGGGTGGTGATGAACCGTTAAGAAGCGAATTGTCGGAGGTCCGATTGAATTTGAATACGGGTAGGTCAACCCGAAGGGTTATCGTATCGGGTATAAATTTGGAAGGTGGGCAAATCGATAAGCGACAATTGGGTAAAAAAACTAGGTTTGTATACTTGGCTATAGCTGAGCCGTGGCCAAAATGTAGCGGCATTGCTAAGGTCGATTTGGGCACGGGGAATGTGACCAAGTATTTATATGGGGGTCGAAAGTACGGGGGAGAGCCGTGTTTCGTGCCAAAAAAGGTGGGAGAAAACAAAGACGGGGACGAGAACGAGAATGAGAACGAAGGGTTTTTGATGAGTTTTGTGAGAGATGAAGAGAAAGAAACGTCCGAATTTGTGATTTTGAAGGCTTCAACCATGGAGCAAGTGGCTTCAATCAAGATCCCTTCAAGAGTGCCGTATGGATTTCATGGCACATTTGTTAGTGCTCAAGAGCTAGCGAATCAATTATCCAATTAATTACTAACTAATTATTTTTAATATATATATATATATATATATAAAATATTCTTTAAAAAAATGGTGTGTGATTATGGTGAAGAACAGTGAACACACCATGAAAAATCTATGATTCCGCCACTAATTACTAGAGTTGTATGCATAAATGGAATGTGCACAATTACTAATTATTGAAGCATTAAACACTTGTTACTATTTCTTTTGTTTTGCTTATCTGTCTCATAAATAGGTATAGTGTATAGATAAGAATGAGTAAATGCTAACCAACCGAAAAGGAGAAAATTTGTCAGATGTATCTATACAATCTCAAATATAACATATTATATATATATATATAACTAATTAATTGAATGAAATATGTATGAATAAATGATGATAAAATATGTTCTCTGCGCATCTATTATATTCTATATATATACACGCGCAAACTCAGAATTGATATATAATATTCCGTAACACCTAGTACGTTGCTTGCATTGACCAACCACGTCAGCATTTCATTACTTTTCCTACGCGTCTCTTTCTCTCTCCAAATTCTCAATTTCCCATCTTCTCTGCAACTCTCACTCTCTTTATCTGCAAAAATTATCCCTCATCAGCAAATTTATGTGCGAGTGTCAAATTTTTTATTTTCTACTCTGTCTCCTAAAAGAATTATCAAGAAAATCTTTATTTGAGAGTTATTCTGTAGCCAGGATCACCATCTATAAACTTAATGGGATGATTGAATTTTTTATGGCAAAATAAAACCTCCTCCCCATCATTACCACCTAATTAGGGTTTAAGGTTATATATTTTTTTAAATTTCAAATCTTATTAATAAATATTAACTAGGATTGAGTATAGTATAAAAAAAATTATTTTGATAATAGAAATGAGTAAACCATTCAATTTGATGGTAAGATACAGGTGTGAAATATTAATTTCTATACTAATAATCCATCACATCAATTCACACACACACACATGTACTGTACTGTCTTTAATATGGTAAATTATTTATACAATAACTGCATCTTCACATAATTGCAAACTCGACATCATCCATCTTATTATTTTTTAAACGTAGAATTTCAAATACTAATTTTTAATATGGATGTTATTCAACACTCACAATTGTACAAAGTAATTATATGAAAATAGGTGAAAAGAAATATCATATCCACAAAGAATGAATTTATAATTTGCCTAAGTACCTAATTATACTATTTTGCTTTATTTAGAGAATCAAAATTAAAGGTTCAGTTTTTAATCAATATATACTTTTACTTCGGCATATACCGCGGTACGATATGACGGTATATACTTTTACATTGGTATATACCGTACTTCGAATTTAATATATATATATATATATATATATATATATATATATAGGGAATGGTTCAAATGAGAACCCTTCCCCTATGTGAGAACTAGGAACACATTTAATCGCTCCATGACTTAGATCTTGATGGCCACAATTTAGTCAAATTTTGATCAAATGAAAGGTGACATACTTGTAATTATTTACAATTTTAAGTAAAAGAGAGTATTATTGTAAATCAATAACTCTTATGTTTTGAAGCATGTCTCTCTCTTCTCTCCCTTTGTTTTTCTAGTATAGACTTCCTTTTTTTTTCCTCTTCCCACACACACTCTCTCTCTCTCTCTCCTCCTCCTCTTTGTCGTCTCTCTCTCTCTCTCTATATATATTTTTTTTTGTAAATAATTCAGTTGACACAAATTGAAAAAATTGTGATAATTGTTAATAATTTATTAAAATAATAAAATATTATACCTATAAATATATATAAGATTAAGAAGGTTTTTTATGTGCAAAATCGAAATCAATGTTGCCGGTTTAGACATGACTTTCAATTCTTGATGATTTTTTTTATTTAGACGTTCATATGCACATTTTGAATTTTTAGTGTTTCTTGATTTATTTTTTATATATCTGATAAACAGTGTTGTTATGAGTTACATGTTGGATAGATTTCACAATAAAATGAACGAATGACACAAATGTTATTACGAGTATATTTACATGTTATTCTCATACAATTTCATCATGCTAAAATGAAAGCAATATAATGCTAATATGAACATATCGCAATGCTAAAATGAACATTAACATATATAATTAACATTATGAATAGATGTACATGTTATTCTCATACATTTTTATCATGTTATAATGAAATGAATATAATATATTAAAATTAAAACTTTTTCCATGTTCTTTTATTTAAGATCTCGAATATATCTATTCATCCAAAGAAATATGGATGAAAAATACATAACATTAATTTTTAGGGTTTATTTCATTTTAGTTAAGGTTTATTCCATTCAATTAGTGTATATTTCATCCAATTAGGGTTTATTCCACCCCAATTAGAGTTTAGTTATATCACCATTTAGTATTATATATGATAATTAAATAATTATTGTGCTTTCTTATTCTCATGTAATTTCGTCATGCTAAAATGAAGATAACGTGATGTTAATATATGTACATATAACTATGCTAAAAGAAACAAACAATACATGCTATCAAGAGTAAATTTACATGTTATTATCATGCTAAAATGTCAGATACACCATGTTAATAAGAGAGTAGTTTCAGGCTAAAATATTATGAACGCAATGTTTTTCAGATAATTTATCAGATTAAAAAAATATGAACTTTTATTTAAGTTTTTGCATGTTTTTGGGACTCCGAATAAAATATATATGAAAAATATAAATTGCTCCTTTTTAGGATTTATTTCAACCCAATTAGGGTTAAATTTAATCCCATTATGGTTTATTTCATTTCAATTAGGGTTTTAAAATTTCTATGAAAAATCATTTTAATACTGAAAAATATCATTCCTAATATTATTCAGGTGCACATAAGACTTTCTTAAATGCCATGTGCACCATACTAATATGAGAGTAATATGAGTTATAGGTCAAGTTAAAATGCCATACACCATGATAATATGAGAGTAGTTCATTTTCTAGAATTGTAGGAATTGATTTTTTTATTTTTGTTTTTAGCATGATGTTGTATTCATTTGAGTATCATATCTTATACACTTTTAACATGATGTTACACTCGTTTTAGCACATTGTTTTTGTGAAATTATATTAACACTGTATATAACTACATATTCTCCAAATTATATTTTATTACAACTTAACTAGGGATTATATTAATCCAAATTATGGACGATTACATTCCAACTAAGGTTTATTATAATCCAATTAATTTTTATTGCATCATGTTAAAGTCTAATGAAATATCATGCATGTTATAATCAATAGAAATATTATGCTAAAATTTAGAAAATATTATGCTAAAGTCATGCTAACATCCTAATTAGGGTTTATATGTCCAAATTAGGCTTTAGTAGATCATGCTAAAATCAAGGATAATAACATGCTAAATCATGCTAACAAATCAATTAAGATTTACTCTATACACATTAGCTAAGGTTTATTACATTTCACTTAGGGTTTATTATTTCTCAATTATGTTTTATTACATCATGTTAAAATCAAATGAAATATCATGCTAAAATCAATACAAATATTATGCCAAAAATCAAGGAATTATCATGCTAAAATTGTGTCAATTAATATTTCAATTAATACAACTTTCAACCGTATCATATTATAAACATATAAATATGCTAAAAGGAACGAACACCACAGATGGTATTATGAGTAAATTTTAATTTACATTTTTTACGATTATTTTTTCACATTGTTATAAATATTTTTCTTTGTTATTATAATTATATTTTCATATTATAATGAGTATTTGTCATGCTATTATGAATATGTTTTATACTATTGCAAATAAAATATTTTCTATTAGATAAACATATGAAATATGGATCTTAGAGGAAATGGTATGAGAATATGTTTAATTTGATATATAATTTGCGTAAATTTGATTAAAATGAACAAGTTACGATTGTTTAAAGTTTCTAAAATATTTGTGTAAATATGTTGATATCATCTTGTTAATTTATGTGTATTATGCTCAAATGTCATATATATCATGCTATTATGCAAGTAGTTTCATGTTAAAACATCATAAACGTAATTATGTGAGTTATAGTTGGTCATGCTAAAATGCTATATAGGTCATGCTAAAATATTATATACACCATGCAAATATAAATCTGGGGCTGCTTTGTATGAAAAATATGCCTGAAATTTGATTTTTATATTTTTCATCTATTTTTTTCAAATAAACATATGCAATATGGATCTTAAATGAAAGAGTATAAAAAAAGCTTTAATTTGATATATGATTTGCGTACATCCGATTAAAAAACGAGCAAATTATGATTGCTTAAAGTTTCTACAATATTTGTACAAATATGTTGACATCAGCATCTATATTTTGACGGAAAGAAAATAATCCCCCACTTTTGAAGTACAGTATATTTACAAGTTTGCCACCGATAAATCTGTTTTAATCTTAGCTGTCCAAATCTGTGAATGGATGGATGGGATGTGTTCCTTGTTCCCACACAGGGGAGGGTTCCCACCAGATCCACCCCCTATATATAATACAATATTTAGTAAGTTTATCATAAAAGTTATGTTTTGATATTTAATTTAATACCTATATTATAACTAAAAATGAACTGTTTGAAATAAAAATGTAATAAATAATAATCTTTTATTTTTTCAATCAATAAAATTAAAAGTTAAAATGAATAATCAATAAAAATTAAAATAAAATGATGTATACGTAAATTATAAGATATAAAATTATTTCAATAGAATAAAAGATAAATCAAATTATGTAATGCATAATAATATTTTATTCTTCTTCAATTTTTAAAACTAAAAGTTAACAAGAATGATTGAAACAATTAAAAGAAAATAAGATATATTTATAAAAAATAATACATAGTTTGTTCATCGTAAAAGTTCAGAAACATATAATATTTAATAAAATTTAATAATTAAATTATAATTAAAAATCAAACAATGTGAAATCAAATGTAATAAATAATAATTATATTATTTTTCAATGTTTAAACTAAAAGTTATGATGAATGGTCTATACATTTTAAAGAAAATGAAATATACTATTCAATAATATAATATTTAGGCCTTAGTATGTTTATTATGAAAGTTTTGAAAATTATTAAATTTCATATAATTTAATACTTAAATTATGTCTACAAATTAATCAATTTGAAATCAAATGTTATTGATAATCTTTTATTTATTTTTAAAATTTTAGACATAAAGTTATGATGAATAGAAAAATATACTAAAATGTGAGATATTATATACAATATTATAATACTTAGTATGTTCATCATAAAAGTTTAGGAAAATATTATATTTCATATAATTTGATACAAAACTCCTACCTAAAAATTGAACAATGTGAAATTAGATGTAATAAATAATTATGTTGTATTCTTCTTTAATCTTTAGACTAAAAATTATGATGAATTATCAAAAAAATTAAAATTAAATGAGATATGCCTATAATAATTAGTATGTTCAGCATAAATATTTACGAAAATATTAAATTTCATATAAACATTTAGGAAAATATTATATTTTGCATAATTTAATACATAACTCTTAACTAAAATTGAACACTATGAAATTAGACGTAATATATAATAATCTTATATTCTTCTTCAATCTTTAGACTAAAAGTTATGATGAATTATCAAAAAATTTAAAATAAGATGAGATATGATATACAATGTTATAATCAGTATATGTTCATCATAAACATTTAGGAAAATATTGTATTTCATATAATTAATACAAAACTCTTAACTAAAAGCTGAACAATGTGAAATCTAATATAATAAATAATAATCTTATATTTTTCTTTAATCTTTAGACTAAAAGTTATGATGAATTATTGAGAAAATTAAAAATAAAATGAGATATGATATACAATACTATAATACTTAGTATATGTTCATCATAAATATTTAATATAATGATAATTTTGATATACCGTGAAATATTGATATGGTACAGACTGAAATATGGTTACAGTAAGGTATACCGAACTAAGGTACGGTAACCTATACCGAAATAAAGGTATGCATTATGTGTCACACCGAACTTAAGATATACTAGAGGTAAAGGTACAACAACGGTATTATTTTAACCACATGGAACTTTTAAAAACTTATTTTAACCACCTATTTTTAAACATTATTATTTTAGCCACTTTGGACTAAAATACCCTTTGATTAAAAAACTAAAAACTAAAAATTTACAAACGTTGAAAAAAAATATAGAAAAAAAAAATTAAAAGAATTTTCATCTTTCCCAACCACCCCCTGTAATACCCCAGATTTTTGAATAAGGATTATAAAATTCTTAACCATAATTAGGAGGTATAATAAGAGATTTTAATAAGGTTTAAGGAAAATCAGATGTAAGTCACGACTTTAGGGGTCATTTTTCGTGAAATTATTTCTTTGAAATTTTTGATTCAAATTCAATTATAGCCGATTTTGATCTTGTTAGAAAGTTATTGATCTAAGGAGTGTGTTGGTATTTTCGGAATTTTAATCTGAGGTCTTTTGAGGTTCCGGTGATGAAAAACGTATTAAGAAACCAAATAAATAATAAATTCCGCATGCGTTCGTGGTTTGAAAAAATTACGAAATCCTTCTCGCTCATCTGAGAGTGGTTGTGTTAAGCATGTCTTATGGAAAATGACCCAAGAAATCCGTTCGCATTCACAGATTGCCAATTTGAGGTTAATCGAACGATTGAGAGCAAAATCTGTTAGTCGAAATAAATAGTAAAAGTAATTTTTGAAAAGAGAATCTTTTTACATTTTTTTCAGATGACTTCTTCATCATCTCGAGTCAGGTTGGTTCCATAGTATTCGAGCCAACGAGTCTTCCGGTATTTTCAGATTTCATGTTTGAGGTCGTTTGGACCTCAACATCGAACAAAGCAACTTTTAACCGAGCCCAGAATCACTTTAGCAGTATTTTTCTACTGCAATAGCTTACCTTGTAAGCCAACTTTTCCTCCATAAATACACCCCCTCCCCAACTCATTTCTCACACCATTCCAATTCATTTCTCATTCTAGAGAGAGGGAAAAGTAGAGAGAGTTGAGAGAGCTTGAAATAGTGAGGATCATTTTTTGTGAGTGTTCCTCCGAGGTGAGGAGCGGAGAGCCGGGGAAGGAAGGTGGTGGAGGAAGCTTCTATTGGACAGCCAGTGGTCGGACCGACCTCCGGCTTTTGTCGGAGGGCAAGGACGTCGTCAGGAAGCAGTAGGCGGCTCTGTCGCAGCTGCAACCCGTCGAGGCGTCGACGCTAGCCACCTTCCTTTGACGCACTCGACTCCGTCCATTCCTTTTTGTTTGACCCCGATTTCCATTTCCTTTTAGTATTTTAATTCCGCATTTTCATTCCATCTTCTGTTATTGTTGTATTTCCATTCCCGTTATTATGTTGTGTTGATATCGTTTAACTCTATTATATTCCGTTCAAATCCTAATTTAAATTTTGTATTTAAATTTCCATTGTAATTTCCAAGTATTCAAAAGAGTTAATAGCGTTTATGTTGTTATAACGTCGATTTTAAGTGTTCAAGCATGCTAATTTTTATATTTTACAAGTGTTGGGTAATTATCGATCTCCGTTAAATTTTATTTCGGTTTCTATCAATTTAAGTCGATGTAAAGTTTATATCTTTGAAAAATCATAGAAAATATATTAAGCCTTGTTTATAGTTTAAAATGTCGAGAAAAGGAAGAGACGATCGAGTATCGCCTCGACCAAAATTTTGATTGATGTTTTTTGAGGTCCGTCAGTGTGCACGAACCGTGCAGTCAAAGATTTCTTCTGCACGGCCCATGCAATCCTTTCGGTATTTTTTTATGAAGGGGTTGCACGGACCGTGCAATCCTGCATGGCCCGTGCACGAGATCTAGCATGGCCCGTTCAAGGGGTTTTCTACTTATTTTGCCCCTAAGTGCATTCCAATCTTGAGTCTATCAATTCTCGTGTTTTTCTAAAGTCGTGCAATCTATAATGAGGCCTTAGTTAAGGAAAAAAGGGTTTAATATCGATTTCAGTTTCCATTAGAACTTAGGATCTTCGAATAGATCGCTAAGTCGATAATCGGCTTTTATAGAAAAAGGTGAACCCTGAGGAAAACCGAGAAAGGAATTGCAGCCCATTGTTTTACCTTCCGGTCCATGATCGAGTTGGGTAATACTATGCTCATCTATAGTTTGAGCTAATAAGTTCTAGAAGTATGATAGGGCAAGATGAAATATACAATTAAATGTTTTATACTCTACCTGATTGATCTCTATACAAAGGAAGGAAGAAAGTTATTTCTTAAAGAATTATTGTTGATTGAGCTTTTGAGCATGTTTAGATATGATATAGATTCTTAGCATAAGATGTTGAGAATTACTTATTTGTTGCAATAAGTATATATATGTGATCATGATCTTGAGAACGATGTTGATATTTTGCTAAGGATTGTATAGATGAGTAATGCCTTCTAGGGTAGTGATAGAATCCCTTGTAGGCCATGAGATCATGCTTTGATTGAGGGATTAGTCCTAGATGTTTTGCTCTAGACTTGGTTTTGCTAGCAAGTTAAGCAGGAAGGATTATATCATTTGATAACAGGATTTTGAGCTCAAAGGATTGTGATTTTTATCACCAGGATGTGATCTTTGATCACTAAGGGAGTCACTGCTGGGTAACCCCATCGCATACTCAGTAGGATATTTGAGGCAACCCCTCTCATATCCTAAGGCATGCCTAAGGGTGCAGTAGATATCAGGTTTGAGCCAGCAAGTGCCCAAAGGAAAAGGAAAATATTTTGTAGATATGGAGAGGGATTTTACGTTTTGCTCTTCATATACCGCCAGTTGTGATTGGATATTTCTAAAGTTTTATTAAATTTTTTTTTATCAAAACCCACTGAGTACATTAGTGCCCATGCCCTCCTTTTCAAATATTTCAGGTTAAGATGCTGATGATGTTGGTGGCTGTGGATGTGGGCTGGCTGCCGAGATCTTATTTTGCTATTAAGTGTATTAACCCCACTATGAAGTCTGCTACTCTGAGAAATCTTAGCTATAACTCCTAGACTTGTTATCTTTACTTGAAAACCTATGAATATCATCTAAGACATGATTGAACATGATATATTGATGCCTATTAAGTTATATCCATGCTTCTTGTTTCATGTTTTACTTTCCACCTATGAAGAGGCTTGAACATGTTGGTTCTATTAAATTGTCTCGACCTATGAATGGGTTTATTATTTGTTGGTATCTTCTTAATTAACCTTATCCCGTTCATTATACTTAGCAATGTTTGAATCCTTCTTGATCGAGTTATTTCAAGAGTCATTGCATATCTTTCAAAAGCATTTCCCTATTTAAGAACCTTCTTCATTAATCTTCCATTTAAATCATTAATCTATTTAATTAACACCCCGTCCCCATTAATTAATCCCCTCTCGGGACCAGGCTGTTATAGATGGTATCAGAGCCAGATTTGCAACTCTGTATACCTATCTCTTTGTAAATGAGTTAAGTGTTTATGCGCGTATGAATTGTTCCATAGTCATTAAAGTAGCAACCTATAGCTCGCCATCACCTTCGTATCTTCAACTAAAATTAAGGTATGGTAGTGTAGAGATTCTGGATTTTGGATTCATGATTTTTGGAATACAGGAAGTTACTCTCATATCCTTGTATGGATAAGGGAAAATCCGTGAGAATGAAATTCAGAGTAAAGTGTGTTCGGGTAAGATGATTTTCTGAAATGAAAAGTTTGTGAAAAAGAGTTCTTATTCGCAATCCAAGAAAATGTTTAATTCATTCTCAAATTTTTTGTCTAAAGAAAAGGTAAAATACTTGGAAAAGGTGAAAAAGAGTTCTTACTCACAATCCAAAAGTTTTGATAAATGTCTACTGCTTTAAGATTTTTATGCATGCAAGGCAAGAAAGAGTAGTCTGAACCTAGACTATAGTATGAACTTAGGAGAACCTTAGGTCTCCCTTAATTGATATAGGCTGATTAAGCTATCTATTTTTAGATGGTTAAGCGCCGGTTGATAGCTAGAAAAAGAGTGCCTCTTTTCTGCCTGTGCAAGAAAGGATTAAGAGGTTCAGAAGAGAGACTTGGGACAGGAATGAGCAATTACTATCCTTCATGGTGAGGTATTTGAAAAAATGGGCTTGGGCAAATGGCTACGAAGGAGCATCGGGAAACATGTTGAATTTGGAGACATGCATACGTTATATGTATGTGTGAGTATGCACCTCTCATCTAGAGACCTACGATGTACCGTATCCTGCAAAGCACCATCACCGTGATCCCGAAACTTAAGTTGAGATTGGGAACCTGATTGAATTCTCCCCAGCCCTGATGGCTCGCTAGGTGACGGAGTATGGACAAGTGAATGCTCTTGTTGAGCAACAGGCTACCGAACCAAACCCATCCTTGGTGGTGCAACTGGAGCTTCAAAGGGCTATCATCAACAGTCCCCTTGGACCCCGGGCATCTCGCTCCCATGCTGTAGGACTTTTAGAAATGGGACCTTCTAATGTTCGAGCCGTGAATCATCCTGAGTCCCTATTCTCCTGCACTCCTCAAGTGCATCAGTGGCCCACTATTTATCAAATGTTTATACCTCTGGATCTGGGACAGTGTATGCCCTATCAGTTTCCTGAAGAAGGTGTTAGGAAGTTCATGGATCTGGTGGGAAAATAAAGATGAAGAGGAAAAGCTAGAAGAGGAAGATGAGGAAGAGATCAGGCCACCGTGTGAAGGAGCGAAAAGGGTCCGGCGTGTCGCTAAGATCTTAGAATGGGTATAAGGGCGTAGATGTTAGAGCGCCTTGATATATGGCCTATTTTTTATCTTCTTAATCTAAATGTTATCTTTGTATATATATGGATTAACCTATAGACTTTTGATAGTGGCAGTATTTTCCAAAGTACTGCCCTATCTCGGATGTAACCTAATGTTATTATTGATGCCGAAAGTCCTCATAAATGAGGTAATTTTCCTTAAGCTTGATATTGTTAAAGTTCTGCTTTGCATGAGCTAATTTAAGCTTGACGACCTTATCAAGAGGCATTTATGCTATGTATGAATAATATCGAATATTTCTAATAATTATTTCTTTAGAATGCTTCCAAAAAGACGACAAGCCGAAGAAGAAGGATAAAACGAACCAGAAAATAAGCAAGTACCAAACCCTGGCCCGAGAGCCGAAAATGTGTTTTCATAAACACAACCCTCCATCATTTAATGGGTTAGGTGACCCAATGGATGTTGAGAAATGGGTCCGATCCTTAGAATGAATTTTCGATTTTATTGCTTACTCAGAGGAAGAGAAACTTAACTGTGCTCTTTTTATGCTCACGGACGATATAGATTACTGGTGGGAATCCGTTAGAAGGACAATAACTTCTGAACAGTGAGCAGAATATGGATGGGAGGATTTTAAGCATGACTTGTACCAAAAGTAGATTCTGGAATGCTATCGTGAGAATAAGAAAATGGAGTTTGGAACCTCAAGCAAGGAAAGAAGAGGGTAACTGAGTACGATCGGGAATTTAACCAGTTATCCAGGCATGCGCCATACTTAGTGGACACTAATGGAAAGAAAGCGCATAAGTTTAAGAAAGGACTTAGGCCCGAGATTAGCATAGCTCTCGCTGGGCAGGAGGGGATGTTATACGTAAGAACGCTAGCTTACGTATAACGCTAGCAAAAGCTTTAAGCATTGAAGCAATACTCCCTCGTGAGAAAGTACAACATCCTCAGCCAACCAATGATCCAAAAGAGAAAAGAAAGTGGGAAGAAGGAAGGAGGGATGATAGAGAAAAGAGACCCCAATGGCAAAGCAGGGAAGCAAGGGTACCTCGATATCAGCCTGACCTCACCTCTGGGTTAAGAGTATGCCCAAAATGTAGAAGGACACACCTTGGAGCTTGTCGGATGAATCAGACTGGGTGCTACAATTGTGGAGAAGAGGGGAACTTCATGAGGGAATGCCCTGAAGAAATCAATAGACGTGCACAGCCGCCACAACAACCCTAGTACCAGCAGCTGCAATGTCAATTCCCCGGAAACCAGCAAAGGCCACAACAAGGAGGACTTTAAGGACAAAGACTGGAATGAATTCGAGGCCAAAGCAAGGAAGGGATTAAAGGCCGAATCCAGGGCAAATGTCACCCCAGTAAGCACGTACTTATGCTCTTAATCAGCAACAGGCTTCTAAGGCTCCGAGAAATCTGGCAGGTATGATTACCATACTTGATACGCCTGTTTTAGCTCTCTTTGATACCGGAGCATCGCCATTCGTTTATATCCGAGTCTGCATGTAAAATTTTAAAGATAAAACCTGAGAACGCTGAGAATGCTCTTGAGATAAGTATCCCCTCTGGAAAAATAATGTTATCTAGAAAGGTGCCTTTAGCCTAGAATTGAACATAGAAGGAGAGACTTTTAAGTAAAATCTTTACGTGATAAAGATTCAGGATTTCGATATAATCCTATGAATGGATTGGTTAACCTCATCTTATGCTGTCATAAACTACCCTGAGAGGGAAGCGGTGTTTCGACCACCCGGGAAACCCGAGGTGAAGATCTATAGATCAAGGCTGGGAGCTAAAGTCCCAGTAATCTCTACTTTGAAGGTCGCCAAGATGATGAGGAAGGACAATTGTCGAGCATTCTTGGTTAATCTAGTAAGGAAAGAGGAAGGAGAGCTTGCCATTGAAGATGTTCCAGTCATAAAAGAATACACAGACGTATTTCCAAAAGAGCTACCAGAACTACCCTCGGATAGGTAAGTGGAGTTCACCATCAATTTGAAACCAGGAGCGGAACCAATATCGAAAGTCCCATACAGAATGGCACCTAAGGAATTGCAGGAACTCAAGGTTCAGTTGCAAGAGTTATTTTAGATCTAGGTTTTATCTAATCTAGTGTGTCGTCTTGGAGAGCTCCAATTCTGTTTGTAAAGAAGAAGGATGGCACGTTGAGAATGTGCATTGACTATAGAGAGCTAAATAAGCTAACCATCAAGAATTGATACCCTCTCCCTAGGATAAATGATCTTTTTTATCAGCTTAAGGGAGCAAGTGTCTTATCTAAGATAGACTTGAGATCCGGGTATCATCAATTGAAAATCCGAAAGGAGGATGTTCCTAAAACTACTTTTAGGACTCGCTATGGGCATTATGAGTTTATAGTAATGCCATTCGGTTTGAACAATGCCCAACAATGTTCATAGATCTAATGAACCGAGTATTTCACCCATATTTGGATAAGTTTATGTTGGTCTTGATAGATGACATCCTCGTCTATTCAAAGGACGAGTCGGAGCACCAAGAGCACCTAAGAGTGGTGCTGGAGATGTTAAGGAGAGAAAGGTTATATGCTAAGTTTAGCAAATGTGAGTTTTGGCTCAAAGATGTTATGTTTCTGGGACACATAGTGTCAGCTGAAGGAATCAAGGTGGATCCAACCAAGATCGAAGCGGTAAGTAATTGGAAATCTCCAAAGAGAGTTAATGAGATAAAGAGTTTCTTAGGACTCGTCGAATATTATTGCAGATTCATCGACGGATTCTCGACCATATCTAAGCCCATGACGCGCCTACTAAAGGAATCCAAGTTCAAATGGACGCCAGAGTGCAAATAAAGTTTTCAAACTTTGAAGAGAATGTTGACCACAGTCCCAATGTTAGCCATCCCGGAAGGAAATAAAGATTTTGTAGTCTACATGGATGCGTCAATGAAAGGATTGGGATGCGTGCTGATGCAAAGGGGGAAGATGATTGCTTATGCTTCACGACAGCTAAAGAATCACGAGCAGAATTACCCCACGCATGATTTGGAGTTAGTAACGGACTAACGGTTGTTCATGCGCTAAAGATTTGGAGGCACTATCTCTATAGAGCTAAGTGCGAGATTTACTCGGATCACAAGAGTTTGAAGTATTTCATTGAGCAAAAGGATCTTAATATGAGGCAAAGAAGGTGGTTGGAGCTGGTCAAAGATTATGGTAAGGCCAACGTGGTAGCTGATGCCCTAAGTAGACAGGAGAAGGCAGAGTTAGGACTCATTCGGATCAAGGAAGAACTTCACAAGGAATTTGAGAAATTGAGAATAGAGGTGCTGGTACCACCTAAATCTATCAAAGCTCAGATTGCCACGATAGTCGTTCAGCCTGACTTAAGGCAAATGGTAGCCAAAGCCCAAAGAGGAGATGAATTCCTCGACAAGAAAAGGCTAGAAGCACGGTCCGATAATCCGCAAGCCTTCACGAAAGCCGCTAACAATGCTCTCTTATTCAAATGAAGTTTATGTATACCAGAAAAAGAGGAATTGAAGGAGGAAATTATGTGTGAAGCACATGAAATGCCATATACAGCTCATCCCAGGAGCACCAAGATGTACCAAGATCTCAAGAGAAAATTCTGGTGGAATAACATGAAGAGGGAAATAACCGCCTTTATAGAAAGGTGCTTGAATTGCCAGCAAGTGAAAGCTCTACATCAAAAACCCTCAGGACTGCTCTAACCTTTAGAAATTCCTAAATGGAAATCGGATCATATTGATATGGATTTTGTTATAGGATTGCCAAAGTCTAAACGAGGTAATACGGCCATTTGGGTGATCATATATCGATTATTGAAGGTAACCCATTTTATTACTGTTAAGATGACGGATGTGCTAGATCAATTAGCCCAAACGTATCTTAAGGAAATTGTGCGATTGCACGGAGTGCCGGTCTCGGTCACGTCTGATTGTGATACGAGATTCACATCAAGATTCTGGAAAAGTCTACAAGAAGCCATGTGAATGAAGCTTAATTTCAGCACGGCCTTCCATCCTCAAACGGATGGCCAGTCCGAAAAGACTATCCAAATCTTGGAAGACATGCTTAGAGGAGTGGTCACTGACCAATGAAGCAGTTGGGAGGAGCTACTACCATTAGTAGAGTTTGCATACAACAACAACTATCAATCATCAATCGGCATGGCTCCCTATGAAGCCATGCATAGAAAGAAGTGTAGATCGTCTCTGTATTAGGACGAGGTTGGACAAAAATGAATACTTGGACCCAAGATGATCCCGGAAGCGGTCCAGAAAATTGAGCTAATTTGTCAACAAATTCAGGAATCTCAAGATATGCAGAAGGCATATGCAGATCGAAGAAGGACGGAGTTAAGTTTCAGCATTGGAGACAAAGTGTTCTTAAAAGTATTTCCATTTAAAGGAGTAATCCGTTTTGGCAAACGGAATAAGTTAAGGCCCAGATTTATTGGACCTTTTGAAATTCTAGAGAAGGTTAATGAGGTAGCTTATAGGAGGGCCTTACCACCCAAACTGAGTGACGTTCATGACGTCTTCCATGTCTTGATGTTGAGAAAATACGTGTTTGATCCAAAACATGTGATTAGTAAGGAAGGGATAGTCCTGAATGAGGACTTAGCATATGAGAAAAAGTCCCAGGCCATTGTGGATCGAAAGATCGAAATTGAGAAACAAAGAGATTAGCTTGGTAAAGGTGATCTGAAACCATCATGGTTCGGAAGAAGCAACCTGGGAACTAGAATCGGAGCTGCTGAAAAAGTATCCTTATATTCCTTATAAAGGTTAATAAATTTCGGGATGAAATTTCTTTAAGGGGGGTAGGATGTAATCCCTCAGATTTTTGAATAAGAATTATAAAATTCTTAAGCATAATTACGAGGTAAAAAAAGAGATTTTAATAAGTTTTAAGGAAAATTGGATGTAAGTCACGACTTTAGGGGTCATTTTTCGTGAAATAGTTTCTTTCAAAATTTTGATTCAAATTCAATTATGGCCAATTTTAATCTTGTTAGAAAGGTATCGATCTAAGGAGTGTGTTGGTAATTTCAGAATTTTAATCTGAGATCTTTTAAGGTGCCGGTGATGAAAAATGTATTAAGAAGCCAAATAAATAGTAAATTCCAAATGCATTCGTGATTTGAAAAATTTACGACATCCTTCTCATTGATTCGAGACTGCATCTGTTAGACCTGTCGGATGGGAAATGACCTAATGAATCCGTTCACATTCACGGATTGCCAATTTGAGATCAATCGAACGCTCGAAAGCAAAATCTGCCAATTGAAATGAATAGTAAAAGTAATTTTTGAAAAGAGAATATTTTCTCAATTTTCTTCAGATGACTTTTTTATCATCCCAAGTCAGGTTGGGCCAATAGTATTCGAGCCAATGAGTCTTCCGGTATTTTCAGATTTCATGTCTGAGGTCGTTTGAAACTCGACATCGAATAAAACAACTTTTAACCGAGCCCGGAATCACTTTAGGAGTATTTTTCTACTGCAATAGCTTACCTTGGAAGCCAAATTTTCCCCTATAAACACACCCCCTCCCCACCTTATTTCTCACACCATTCCAATTCATTTCTCATTCTAGAGAGAGGGAAAAGTTGAGAGATTTGAGAGAGCTTGAAGTAGTGAGGAGCATTTTTCGTGAGTTTTCCTCCGAGGCGATGAGCGGAGAGGCGGGGAAGGGAGGCGGTAAAGGAAGGTGTTATCGGACAGCCAGTGGCCGGACCGACCTTCGACTTTTGTCGGAGGGCAAGGGCATCGTTGGGAAGCAGTAGGCGGCTCTGCCGGAATTGCAACCCGTCGAGACGTCGACGCTAGCCACCTTACTTCGACGCACTCGACTCTGTCCATTCTTTTTCGTTCGACCCCGATTTCCATTTTCTTTTAGTATTTTAATTCCGCATTTTCATTCCATCTTCCGTTATTGTTGTATTTCCATTCTCGATATTATGTTGTGTTGATATCGTTTAATTATGTTCTATGCCGTTCAAATCCCATTTAAATTTTCATTTTAATTTCCAAGTATTCAAAAGAGTTAATAGCATTTATGTCATTATAATGTCGATTTTAAGTGTTCAAGCATGCTCGTTTTTATATTTTACAAGTGTTGGGTGATTATCGATCTCCGTTAAATTTTATTTCAGTTTCTATCAATTTAAGTCGATGTAAAGTTTATATCTTTGAAAAATTATAGAAAATATGTTGAGCCTTGTTTATATTTTAAAATGTCGAGAAAAAGGAGAGACGATCAAGTATCGCCTCGACCAAAATTTCGATTGAAGTTTTTCGAGGTCAATCAGTGTGCACAGACCGTGCAGTCAAAGATTTATTCCGCACGACCCGTGCAGTCCTTTCGGTATTGTTTTATGAAGGGGTTCCACGGACCGTGCAATCCTGCATGGCCCGTGCAAGAGATCTAACACGGCCCGTTCAAGGGATTTTCTACCTATTTTGCCTCTAAGTGTATTCCAATCTTGAGTCTATCAATTCTCGTGTTTTTCTAAAGTCGTGCAATCTGTAATGAGGTCTTAGTTAAGGTAAGAAGGGTTTAATATCGATTTAAGTTTCCGTTAGAACTTAGGATTTTCGAATAGATCGCTAAGTCGATAATCAACTTTTGTTGGAAAAGGTGAACCCCGAGGAAACCCGGAAAAGGAATTGCAGCCCATTGTTTCACCCTCTACTCCATGATCGAGGTGGGTAATACTATACTCATCTATCGTTTGAGCTAATATGTTCTAGAAGTATGAAAGGGCAAGATGAAATATCCAATTAAATGTTTTTATACTCTGCCTGATTGATCTCTGTACAAAGGAAGGAAGAAGTTATTTCTTAAAGAATTATTGTTGATTGAGCTCTTGAGCATGTTTAGTTATGATATAAATGCTTAGCATGAGATGTTGAGAATTACTTATTTGTTGCAATAAGTATATATATGTGATCCTGATCTTGAGAATGATGTTGATATTTTGCTAAGGATTGTATAGATGATTAATGCATTCTAGGGTAGTGATAGAATCCCTTGTAGGCCATGAGATCATGCTTTGATTGAGGGATTAGTCCTAGATGTTTTGCTCTAGATTTGGTTTTGCTAGCAAGTTAAGCAGGAAGGATTATATCATTTGATAACAGGATTTTGAGCTCAAAGGATTGTGATTTTTATCACCTGGATGTGATCTTTGATCACTAAGAGAGTCACTGCTGGGTAACCCCCACGTATACTTAGTAGGATATTTGAGGTAACCCCTATCTTATCCTAAGGCATGCCTAATGGTGCAGTAAACATTAGGTTTGAGCCAGGAAGGGGCCAAAGGAAAAGGAAAATGTTTTGCTGATATGGAGAGGGCTTTTACATATTGATCTCCATATACTGCCAGTTGTGATTGGATATTTCTAAATTTTTATTAAAAAGTCTTTATCAAAACCCATTGAGAACATTCATGATCACGCCCTCTTTTTCAAATGTTTTTCAGGTTAAGATGTTGAGGATGTTAGTGGCTATGGATGTGAGATGGCTGTTGAGATCTTGTTTTGCTATTAAGTGCATTAACCCCTCTATGAATTCCGCTACTTTGATAAATATTTGCTATAACTCCTAGACTTGTTATCTTTACTCGAAAACCTATGAATATCTTCTAAGACGTGATTGAACATGATATATTGATGTCTATTAAGTTATATATATGCTCCTTATTTCATGTTTTACTTTCCGCCTATGAAGATGCGTGAGTATTTTGGTTCTGGTAAATTGTCTCGACCTGTGAATGGGTCTATTATTTGTTGGTATTTGCTTAATTAGCCTTATCTCGTTAGTTACACTTAGCAATGTTTGAATCGTTCTGATCGAGTTATATCAAGAGTCATTGCATATCTTTCAAAAGACTTCCCTATTTTAGAACCTTTTTCATTATTATTTCACTTAAATCATTAATCTCTTTAATTAACACCCCGTCCCCATTAATTAATCCCCCTCTCGGGATTAGGCCGTTACACCCCCCTCCCCCCAAATTTCCCCCTTCTTCCCCAACCCACCCTCGCCAAGTTGCCATGTCTGACCAATTAACCACTCCCACCCCCACCTCCCAACTTTCCCCTTCTTCTCTCTCTCAGCAATAAACCATCGAATGAACAACAATTCATCTCCAACATTGCATGTCATCTCATAATGTATCTCCAACATTGTCATCTCAAGAATGGTAGAGAACTCGTCGGAGATAGACGTGTTGGTTTTGTATACTAGAAAGCTTGTCTTTGTATACATTAAACAATATTAAGATGATATAGATTGAATAATAATTGCAGTCATTGTGTGTGCATTTATTTATTGTTATATATTTACATGCATGTTTCTATATACTTGCATTATAGATGATATGGTGTGAGTGAACACACAATAAAGATAATATCATCAGATTCCTTGCAAAGTATTAAAGGGCTCAAGGTTTGAATGGTCTTGAACCAACCATTGGACACCGTAGAATAATCCGATAATTAGTTTGTCTTGACTAACTGATTATTCTGATACACTGACATGTGTATTGAGGAGGATCACGATAGGATACTATTCTCTGTTCTGACCTTAAGTGAGAGAATAAAGATCCACAAAGTTCGGGTTCTTAACTCATATATATTCGTGGGCATATATATGTTATGTTGACTGCTTTGATTTATCATTGAGTGAGATTCTTTGATAGGATCAACAACCTCGATATTTTGGGTAGTAGCATTTACATATATGATGGGTCGTGCATTATATATGGTCACCATGTCCTGGTGCGCCAGGTTGATGATGTCCCCTTGAGAAAGCACAAAGATCATGAGAAGCCTTGCAGGCAGAATATTAATTTATTCTTTACATGATATAGAAATCGCGCGGTACTACTCAATGAATAAAATATTAATTAATTCTAGCTGTCAAAAACTTACATAATTAATTAATGGACATTATATCTTAAACATGGGGAATGGCTGAACTAAAGGAGAAAACATATTCACAAATATGTATTAAATTGGTAGGTAAGTATTATTTCTTTAGTGGAATAAAAATAATACTGAATTTATTTATTTATATCCATGTTATGGATATTAGAAAATAAATAAATTAGTTGGCCAATTTAATATTCTTTTAGATCTCTGATGTAGCCCAATTAACACCTAAGTGGACTGGAGAATGGAACAAGTGGAGAGGCCCAAACCCAATAGGTTTTAGGGAGATTATTTTCGTCCCCCTCTCTAATTAATAGAGAGGGGGGCACGACTCTGATGCTCACTTGATTATTCCCTAGGGTTCCCACACAGTTTAATAGTCTGCAGCCCACCCTGCATCTAAACAAGGTTCGGGAATATAACAGAAGATCAAGGAGTGGAATCTTATGCTTTGAGTGGTTCGAATACAACCTTGAAGGAGAGGGTGTTGATCTTGTTCGTCTCCAACAACGGGATTAGACCTTTAATCCCGTATGCAATCCTACTACGCGATGTAAGTGGTTTATCGATTCTATCTTTCCGTCTGTGTTAGAATCATTTTGCTTGCATGCTTATTCAACATTGTTAATATTTAATATCATACATAAAATATGATTTACATGTTGTAGAATTAATGAGCATCCGATTGGATCCTGTGTGGTACAATTCGAAAAAACCCCAACAACTGGTATCAGAGCAGGAATCAACACTGTTCTAGAATTAATTCTAGATAAAATTCGAAATTTATTATTAAATCTTGTAGATGAATTTATGTGTTTAAATTTTCAGATTTAATTGGATATAAATTTCGAGCATGTTGTTTTTTAAATTGGAGGAATTTTCGATAGAATTCGAGCTCATGATATAAGATTTGGATTTATATTTTGATGAACATCAAATTTTCAGATTTTCGGATCATATGGGTTGAAAAATAGTGTTCCGAAAATTCCCTAATTTTATTTTGGTATTTTCGAATTTTTAGGATTGAATTTGGAATAGATTTTTGATGTTATCAAAATTTCCATGTATATCCTAAAGGGAATTTCAAAATTTTAATGTATTAAAATTGGAGATGGTGATTTTTTTGATGTATATCAAAGTTTACCAAATTTTAATACAAGTAGGTTTCAAAATAAAATTTTAAATTTGGTAAGTTTTTGAAGAGGATCAAAACTACCATATTTTATTCTAGTAATTTTGATACCTATCAAATAATTTGGAAAGGGATTTGACTAATGTCAAATTTCTAAATTATTGAATTAGGGATGAGCGAAATTTAGGTATTAAATTTGGAGGATTATTTTTTTATTAATTTCAAAATTTCCAAATTTAATCTTAAGACAATTTTCAAAAATCTAAGATTTCATTTGTTAGAAAATTATTATTTTCAAATTTTATCTTGGGGTGATTTTCGAAAATTGTGGTTAATTTTGGAGATCAAATTTTGAAAATTTGATGTTCAATTAATTCCCTAAATTGATCCATAATTTTTGAAAATTTGGGATTGGAATTGGAATAGATTTTTGATGTAATCAAAATTTCCATATCTAATCCTAAGCATATTTTGAAAATATGGGGGATTATAATTGGATAAGGTAATTTTGATGGATATCAAAAGGTTACATAATTATAATCCAAATACGTTTCAAAATAGAATTTTAAATTTGGAATGTATTTGAAGTGGATCAAAATTTTCAAATTTATTATTGTTGCAATTTTCGAAACCTATGCACTTTATTTGGAATATATTTTGATTAATATCAAAATTTTCAAATTTAATTATTTAGGAATTTTCAAAAATTAAGGAATTTTATTTGGGGAAGATTTTTGATAAATATCAAAATTTCTAGATTTATTCCTTAATTTTCGAAGGTTTAAGATTTAATTTGGTGGAAAATTATAATTAATTTCCAAATTTTCTCTTGGTATAATTTTCGAAAACATTTAATTTAATTAAATGATAATTTTTGAAAATTGTAACATGTATGGATATGATGGGATATTTTATGTTTAACATTTAATTTTGGTAGTTGTATCTGTATATGGTTTTATTTGTAGGTGGTACCAACTATCATGGCATTATAATTATTTGTTATGTGATGATTTAATTTTATGTTGTATGTATGGTTGGCCGTATGCCGGTTTGGCTACGTGATTTTTATCCATGAGAAAATCTATGGATTAGGTCTAAGTAATTTATTTTATTATTTTGTTTTAATGTAATAGGAAAAATAAATTGTTAGACTTAGTGATGATTTTTGAAAATCATCAAGTTTGAATTGTATTTTATTTTCCTTTGTTATTCTAGATATATTAGAATTTTCCTTTCGGAATATATATTCAATATAGAATAAGGAAAGAAGATCGACTCAAAGATGGAAAATAGAGCAGCCCCAACAAGGAAGGACGACATCCTGAACACGTCCCGAAACCCTAGAGGAGCTAGGGTTCGACGAGATGCATGGTGGAAGCGTGGATGATGTCCAGATTTCTGGAGTTGATTTTCCAAGTTTATCTCATGGATACAACATTAGAAATATGCCATGATAGTTGGTTTAAATTATTATGCTTATAATGTTGTATGTTTGCATGTCGTGGATATTTATCATTTTATGTGATGATCTTGCATACTAATGGGATAAAAAGAAACCTCAAGTATAAATAACTAAGTGGGAGAGATACATACCAAAGTATGTGGAAATCTCAATCGGTCTCCATTAATCTGGTTTAATTGAGAAGTGATGGGCAACCTCCCTACAGAGGGGTCATATTGCTGGATTCTCTAGAAATTAAACTTCCTAACGGATAACTGTAGAATATTATTAGAACTAATCGGTCCTGCTACTAGGGAGGTGAAATTCGAAATGATATTCTTGGGGTGAAGATAATGGTAACCACACTTAGATGTAATTTATTAATAAACGTCCACCCTACGTGGCTTATTAATTAGATGATTACATGACCGAGATTTTATCCGGTTATTAATTTACTTGTCATAAGGAAACTTGACTCGAGGTAAATTAAAGGTTAGATTTTAACCTGCTTAAAAAAGAATTTTATAAACGTTCACCCTACGTGGCTTATAAGAAACGTTTTTAAGATGTCGGTGGATATACATATAATTCTTTTTGAGGATTTCTATTATATTTTTATCCTAAAGAGTGTGACTGTACTGCATGTTTTACTTTTCTGTTATTATATATCATCATGGCACTCTCCAACTTGTCTTCTATTCTCAAATGTATTAATCGGTGAAATACTAAAGGCTGGATTTGAAACTTAAACATTGTCTTAAACAGTTGAAGGTTTAAATTGTACTTGATGAGGAATGTCATAAGAAACTAGCTGCGAATTCTGATGAAGTAGTGAGAACCTTTTATGGTGTCATCTCAAGAAACTCTTCGAGTATCAGAATTACACAACAAAATGCATTGCTATGAAAATCTGATAAACACAAAGATAGTCGATATCCATTCCTGTAAGGGATTATGTTCTCCGGATGATAAGTTACTTATCGGAGATCAAAACCCTGGATGGTGAACAAGACGTCGAGTCTTAGATCGACATGGTGTTTAACAGTCTGTCCCTGAAGTTTAAGTAGTTCATTTTGAACTTTGGCATGATAAAGAAGAATGTCACTTTATCAGCAATGCTTGTTGATCTTTAGACAGCTGAGATGCTAGTGAAAAGTATCACAGAGGCGCAAATGGCTGAGAGAAATGCATCTTCGGGTAAGAAGAGGAATGCATCTCAATCAAAGGAAGCGTATATGGCAATGAAGAAAATGACATAGTTACCTCAAAAGGACTTTAAGTCCAAAGGATATGTGCTTCAAGTACAATCAACTGAGACATTGTAAGTCTAAGTGTCCTCTCAACAGGAAAGGTATCTCTCACTCGTTTGAGTGAAGATGTGATCACTATGTACATGTGCAATGCTATGATAAAAGTGGCGGCTATTGCAGTGGGAGACATACATATACCTTTCAATAGTGATAGATTTTAGTTTTAAAGGATTGTCTATATGTGCTAAACTTTAGAAACTTGGTTTCTGTTTCTAAGTTGGTTTTTTGAATTGATATTTTGTTACTTTTGATAACAAGTTTGTTATCATGGATGGGAAACATTTTATCTATTCTTGCACATTGGATGGACAACTTTAATACACTAAAATCTATGCATAACACTACAAAAATAACTATCGAATATATTGATTAACCTCAATAAAAGGAAAGAATCTTCGCAAAGGAATCAAACCTACCTGAGTATTACTTGGATATATTATTCTTAAGAGGATTCAAAGTTTGATAAACGATGGTCCATTGGTCTCACTAGTCCTAGAATCGTTTCTTTGTGAAAATCCTATTAAAAAGGTAAAATAACCAAGTGTCCTTTAAGGCTAAAGGAAACAAATCCAAAGAGGTATTAGGTTTAATTCACTCTGACTATGTGGCCCTATGACGGTTCATGCTAAGAGGTGGTTAATTCATCATGTTCATTGATGATTACTCAAGTTTTGGATACATTTACATAAATGTGTCGCTAGTCTAAATGCTTTGAGAAATCAAAGAATTAAGATGGAAGCGGAGGAATGCATTAATAAAAGTATCATGTCATTATGTTTCTGCTCATTAGTGATGAGTATCTCTTAGGCGACTTTATGGACCACTTGGTGGAGATTGGGATTGCATCCCGGTTGACTACGGCTGTTATTCAAACAACAGAGTGACGTAGTGGTGCGAAGAAATGGAATGTTATTGGAAATGGTTAGATCGATGATGAGCTATTCCAAGTTGTCTTTTTCATTCTGAGGATATTCCCTAGAAACGACAGTTGTTCATTGGATATCCAAGATGAACGAAAGGTGGTTTATTCTATAGTTCTAAAAATCAGAAGGTCATTGTAAGCACTAATGCCTGATTCTTAGAAGAAGACTATGAGATAATTGTCACAAGGTCAAGAACAAGATCGTTCTTGATGGTTTGAGGAAATGACATTCGAATCCTACACCTAAAAGTGTACAAGAAGAGGTTCCACCTTATACTACACAATGTGTCATGGAGGTACATAAAATACTTCATCACAGTGGGAGGGTTGTGCACCAACCTAAAAGATTCATTAGTCTAGAAAAATATATGTTTTTCTGGAAAGGACTAAATAGATTGGATCCTAGGAACTACGATGAAGTGGTTCAAGATAAGGATGCGGTTTCTTGGAAAACTGCAATGGAGTCTGAAATCGGATCTATGGATCACCATGATAGTAGGAGCTTATAGAACCACTAAATGGGGGTGAAACTCATTTGGTGAAAGTGGATCTACAAAAGAAAGAAAAGAGCTAACGGAATGCTTTGATCTGGAGTCTCTTGTCTGTTACTACTCACTTTAACTTAGTTGTTTGGAAAATAGATGTCAAGACAGTTTTCCTAAGTATAAGTCTTGAGGAATAATATTTATATGCGAAAAACAAATGGATTCATTGCTAAAGGCCAATATCACTTAGTGTGCTAGCTTAGAAGTCCATTCGTGGATTTAAGTAAAACATTAAAAATCTTAGAACATTCGATTTGACGAAGTTATCCAGGAATGTGGATTCATGAAAAAATCAGATGAAGGTTGTGTGTACAAAAGATGTGACGGAAACGTGGTGGTTATCCCAGTACTGTGTGTTAAATAACAACTTGCTTATTATGTAACAATGAGAATGAGTTATTGAACATAGGGGTGTGATGGTCCAGGCATTTCGATATGAAAGATTTGGGCTGTTGTACTCATCTCAGGCTACCTATATCGAAAATGTGCTAGCTAGATTTAACATACAGATTCCAAGAAAGGTTTTATACTTTTCGAGCGTGGAATACATCTGCTCAAGGAAATGTGCTTCCCAAACACATAATGAGATAGATGAGGGGAAATGAGATTCCTTATGTTTATGCTAAAGAAATACTCACGTATGTTATGCTATGTGCAAAGCCCGATATCTGCTATGCAGTGGCATAGTGGAAATATATCAATTTTAACCTTAGTTAAGGATAATGGACTGTGGAAAAGAGTATTCTCAAGAGGACTTGAGATAGTATGCTTGTTTTACCACTTGGACAATCTAATTACCTTGGGTTATGTAGACTTAGTTTTTCAAAACCGATAAAAAGGATCAGAGTAAATCTTCCTCAGCATATGTGTTTGAATTGGGAAGAGGAGTCGTGGCATGGAGGAGTAAGGCAAAAATGCATGCTCACTCTATCATGAAAGCCAAATATGTAGCTGGCTCTGAGGCTACGAAAGACTATACGACTCCATAGCTTCTTGTTGGACTCGAGCGTGGTTCCTGATCTGCCTTAAGAGAATCATGACACACTGTGATAACTCCAGTGCAGTAGCAAATTCAAAAATGAATCTAGAGTCCATGGGACAATTAAACACAAAGGATTAAAGTACAACCTTATACAAGATATAAGGAAGGAAGATGTGGCAGTGGTCAAGATTGCATTGGAAGATAAAAATGGTTATCCCATTCACGAGCCTTCCAATCTCAGACCTTCAATGGTCAAGTGGAGATAATGGAAGTTGATGCAGACCCGGGGCTGTTTTGAGTTTATGTTATGTTGGAGAGTTAGCCAATGTGTTGTTTATACTTAAAAGACATGCTTCAAGTATAAGTGGGAGATTGTTGGTTTTGTATACTGGAAAGCTTGTCTTTGTATACATTAAATAATATTAAGATGATATAGATTGAATAATAATTGCAGTCACTGTGTGTGCCTTTATTTATTGTTATATATTTACATGGATGTTTCCATATACTTACATTGTAGATGATACGGTGTGAGTGAACACACAATAAAGATCATATCATCAGATTCCTTGCAAAGTATTAAAGGGCTCGCGGTTTAGATGGTCTTGAACCAACCATTGGACACCGTAGAATAATCTGATAGTTAGTTTATCTTAACTAACTGATTATTCTGATACACTGACATGTGTATTGAGGAGGATCATGATAGGATACTATTCTCTGTTCTGACCTTAAGTGAGATAATAAAGATCCACAGAGTTCGGGTTCTTAACCCACATATATTGGCGGGCATATATATGTTATGTCGACTGCTTTGATTTATCAATGAGTGAGATTCTTTGATAGGATCAACAACCTCGATATTTTTGGGCAGTGGCATTTACATATATGATGGGTCGTGCATTATATATGGTCACCATGTCCTGGTGCGCCAGGTTGATGATGTCCCCTTGAGAAAGCACAAAGATCATGGGAAGCCCTGCAGACAGAATATTAATTTATTTTTTACATGATATGAAAATCGTGCGGTACTACATAAGGAATAAGATATTAATTAATTATAGCTGTCAGAAGCTTACATAATTAATTAATGGACATTATATCTTAAACATGGGGAATAGCTAAATTAAAGGAGAAAACATATTTGCAAATATGTATTAAATTGGTAGGTTAGTGTTATTTCTTTAGTAGAATAAAAATAATACTTTATTTATTTATTTATATCCATGTTATGGCTATTAGAAAATAAATAAATTAGTTGACCAATTTAATATATTCTTCTAGATCCCTGCTGTAGCCCAATTAACACCTAAGTGGACTGGGGAATGGAACAAGTGGAGAGGCCAAAACCCAATAGGGTTTAAGGAGATTATTTTCGTCCCCCTCTCTATTAATTAGAGGGGGGGCAAGAAATTATTAAGAAAAGAACAGCCCCTCTGATGCTCACTTGATTCCCTAGGGTTCCCACACAGTTTAGTAGTCTGCAGCCTACCCTGCATCTAAACAAGGTTCAGGAATACAGCAGAAGATCAAGGAGTGGAATCTTATGCTTGGAGTGGTTCGAATACAACTTTAGAGGAGAGGGTGTTGATCTTGTTCCTCTCCAATAACGGGATTATACCTTTAATCCCGTATGCACCCTACTACTTGATGTAAGTGGTTTATCGATTCTATCTTTCGGCCTATGTTAGAATCGTTTTGCTTGCATGCTTATTCAATATTGTTAATAATTAATATCACACATAAAATATGATTTACATGTTGTAGAATTAATGAGCATCCGATTGGATCCTGTGGGGGTACAATTCAAAAAAACCCCAACAAGACGACAGTGACGGGATAGAGCTAGAGAGGTAAGAGAGACTAGGAATAAAGAGGAAGTTACAAGGAAGGGGAGAGGGACGACGAAGCAACCGCAAAAGAGATAGGACGGGGGGACGTCTCCTGTGATGGCAGTGGACTGCGGAGGGGAGAGATAGGTAATGGGGTTAGGTTGCCGGTGATTGTGCGGCTACGCGCAGCAGCTGCGTGCAAGCTGCGCATCAAGCTTGCGCGCCCGACAGAGGCTTGCGGGTGGGATAAGTCTTCATCGACACCATTTTTTCCGACTGCGTTCATCTACCTCCATAAATCAACGGAGGGATAGGGAAATATGATAATGGCTGGGGAGGCAATGTGTTCCTCTTAGTTTGGATTGGATCTCATCTGTTGTTGCATAAATGGTTGTGGAAATTGAAAAGTGACAGAGTAGAGAGGAGGGAGAAGAGAGAGAAATAATGTTTGTTTTCTTTTACAATTTTTATTTGAATAATTTATTTAAAATAACGGTATTATATTAAATGTGGAAAAAATAAATACACTTAAAAATTACTTGCTAAAAAAAGTTTTTAAAAATTTTAACAGGCTAATATGCCACATTGACTCTTTGTCATATCGTAAATTAAGGTAAGGTATAAGATATGACAAAAAAGTAAGGTATGTTGTACCTTGACACTCCTAATTGTGGGGCAGTTAAAGACAACGTGTAAAATGCGTCTATTTCAGCATAGACAACACGCAAGCAGTTGAAGACGACGTGTAAAATGCGTAGTCTATTTCAGCATAAACAATGCTAGAGTGGTTAAAAACAAAGTAGAAAACACGTAGTCTATTATAATATAGACAATAAATGCACGGTTATAGACAACACATATTACGCACCATCTACGCCTTCATAGAAAATGGTCATTTTGTTAAAGATAGTGTATAATATGCGTTGTCTATTACAACATAGACAACAATGTAGAGGTTATAGACAACACGAAATATGTATTTTTTTTTTGTAACTATTTTGATTTTTTTAGATTTTGTTTTATTTATTCTATTATATATGAACCACCACTTACTTAAATTTCAAATAACAAGTAAAATATAAAAATCAAAATCTCTAATTAAATATTATAAGTCATCATACAACTCATTTAATATATATATAAATCATAAAATGTTATCCAAGTAACAATAATAACTTTGCTAAAAAAACAATAATAACCAAATATTTTATCGAATTAATTTGTCCAAGTAACAAATATGAAAATTGAAAATTCTAAACTGTATACAATCCCTCCGAAAATGAGACTTCATCACCAGTCTAGCGAATCAACCACCCAACTTCTATTAAGACTTCGCCAAAAATGTTGCAGTTTTCACAAATTAAACAAATATGTATATATAACAAAGTGAGTTCATCAGAAACAACCTTAAGACATTGAAATAATAAAACAAACAAAGTTAAATAATCAAAATTTACACGAGCATCATCAAAAACTTTGTAAATCTGTGAAATCGTAAGCAAATTCAGCACATTCTATACGAACTTCATCAATTTCTTTTTTCAAGTAGTATCATTCAGAAAACATGCTGGATTGGGGCATTGTCGGAGGTTAGATGGATTACCATCGGGTAGTTATGTTCAAGCATGTAGCCTCATGAACTCGCTTTACGGGACACAATTTTTGTAGGAAAATCACTAATGTATTTAGAACTTCTCTCGAGCAGGCTATAAATGTGGATTAAATTCTATTTCTTATCTATATGAATTATTATTTAACTCTAATTAATTAGCATCTCAAATTTATTCTCCTCACAAAACTTATCAATCTCTCAATCTAATAGACTCATGTTATGCAATTGTGCAAAATAAATACCAATTCAATCCCAAAATGCATACAAAAATCAAATTTATCAACTATCGATCAATTTCTGAAAAAAAAAAAAAGACTACGCAAGCACTGGATTCCAAACTTGCATTATAGAAAAGATTGGGGGATGTGGAATATTATCGATTAAAAATTAGTGTTTTAATTAATTACTTGCATTTAAAATTCGAGTCAAAATAAACCCTTTTTAATACAATAATAATTGATATGTTATATTCAATACTTATACACGTAATAACATGCATTAATAATAGTAAAATACAAAATATGTATACAACAAATATCATCCCTCAACTACAATCACAATTCTCGTATAAAAAGGTCATAGTATTTTATAATATATACTATCATATAAAAAGAAAATGCACGTGCAAATGAATGCACATCAATCATGTATAAAGTGGTAGCCAAAAACAATATTTAAAAACATGTAATTTTCGTGCTTCCAAATATTGGACCATGTGGGGTCAGAGAAAATACAACTTTGTCTCAACAGAAAATGTGCAAGTAGGCACCGAGCTATGATAATGAATTTTGCATTTTAATCTGCAAAGATTTGATCACCACGCGATGTGATAAGTTTCTATTTTATTTTATTTTTGTCAATTTATTGTTAAAATTGACAAAAAAAAAATATCATGTGACAACATTAAAAAAATTTTGTTAATTTGAACATGTAAATATATATTTCCAAAGCCGCGGATAAAATATTTTGTAATCAATTAGCCCCTTTGATTTCAATTCATAACAAAGAAGCTATTACAACGAGTTGTAATTTTATTAATGATTGCATTTTCCTAATAATGTTTTTTTGAAAGGTAAAAGAAGTATTATTATTCAATAAGCTCACTCTCCTAGTAGGAAAATTCATGTTCCAAATACACATCTCCGTACTATTGGAGTCAAAACAGGCAATTTTAAATTTAAATGATTTCAAAAGATTCAAAAGTCTGTATTAATATGAACACAGATTCGGTAGCCATATTACATACTACCTGAAAATTAAAAGGAGAAATTAAAAGTCGACTAAAGTGGAACGAGTTCATTAATTCCAAGCAGACAAGAATACCGAAAACATAGTGTATGTGCTTCTTCCTTGTTATGTCTCGTTTTTCTCATGCATTTTTTTGGGGTCCCTTTAATTTCTTGCAAATTGATTGAATTTTCAGTTGACAAATGAACAACTACATTAAATTCTTCCCTTTTTGGGGTCCCCTTTGTACTTCTATCACACCCCAAATGTTATGTTATGTGAAATGCTTCTTGCTGTGAAAATCGTGATTCAGGTCAGTTTGTTTTTGTTTCCAAATGGAAATTTACAAACCCTTTACTATTCAAAACATCAAAAACATATCTATATATTTTACTCGCTTTTAATTTTAATTTTCACTTTTCACTCTTCTCAATCATACATCATCTATTCAATCATCTCAACAACAATTTCAAATTGGAAAAACTAATTAAACAACCATATTTTTATTTTTCAAATATGTAACTCTAGACATTCAATAATTCGTGATAACAAAATCATTATATTTTTCATTAATCCAATATACCTCGCAAAATGAACTAGGAAAATTGAAAATTGAAAATTAAAACTTGAAAATAAAATCGAATTGAACAACCCTTCAATTTTCTGTCACATTTCATGTCACTTCACAAATACATATCATCTGTATACTGATCATGATATTATTAATTCAATTCATAGTGATAGTGTAACAAGTTGTGACACAAAAATGAAACGAAAAATCTCATATCATGGTCAAGTCTGTCTGATATATAGGTAAAATAGATAACTAGCTAATGGATATATGTCATTAACCATTGGTCTATAAATTGGCCTGCTTAAACTGGTTTGCTAACATTAAATAGGTAGTAGGTCGTCCTTGCCCAAAGCTATTTTCCCTAGAGGCATTAATTTGAAGCATTGAATCCGATTAGGTGTCATATCATTTTCTTCACTTTATATCACATATATTTATGCGTACGTGAACAAGAATTTGAGCTCGTAAGTTCTATTATTTGAATGGAGTAGTATATAATTACCAATATAATGTTTCATTTTGATACATCAAGTTATAACGGATGCAAGAAAGAAACAAATTTGAAGTGATTCATTAACAATACGTACAATAGCTACGTCTACCAACCATAAGAAATGATATTATTATTGATGAGAATACAGGAGGGTTATGGTAAAATAATCTTAATTAGTATTACACCCGTGCTTAATTAAAATTTTATTAAAATATGATCACAATAAAAAATATTTCTTCAATTATCGTACTGAATCAAAACTCATGTAAGATGTAAAATATAAATAATGAATTGAAGCATGATTTTCATCTTCAATAAAATAAAAAGTAATTATTAAAGAAAAGGTAACTTGAATATAAATAAATTAGAAATGGTTCAAAATTAAACTATAAATAAATATCAAAATTTATAAATATTTGAAAATTTCAAAGGTTTTGAAAAACTTTCTTGTACACCACGTTTGTAGTACATGAATTGATGGTGTTGTTTTTATCATACGCTAAAATCTTCAAGTATATGGAATGGCCGGTTTCCCTGACCCTATCAACTAAACTGAAAAACGGAGACATGATGCTATGATTTGGAATATATATTTTTTTGTAAAATGCAATAGATCGAATTGATTTTTATTTTTGAGGCAAAATTGCATAGCGTACGTTTCTATTTATATAATCATATGAAGAAAAATATTTATAGTATGAATGAATTGAATTTTTGGATGAATTGGATTTGTTCCATAAAATATGGTTTATATTTGGTTTAGACGAATTGAATAGATTAGTTTCATTATATATGATTTATATTTATATGTACATTTTATATTAATCCCCAATCCAATATTAGGTCGTAGATAACATTCTCATTTAATATTTTATATATTAATTCTTAATATAAATAGATATGGTGTGTGTGTGTGTATAATCAACCATTCAATACACACACACACACACACAATAAGCCTCAATTCTCAAAGAATATTATAATGTACGTAATATAAATATATATAGTATATATTTGGCATATTTAATAGGGTAATATACGCGTATATTATTGTAGTATTGCAACATAATTATTAATTTTATATGTTTTATTATTTAATTGCTAATTATTTGCATGTGTATAATTATATTTCACTATTCTTAGAATTGATTTAGGTGGGAAAATTTAAAATTTCTATTTGCGATGACTATCTTATTTTTAAATATAATATAGATAATTCATAAACGGAGTAGGACTAGCTAGAAAGAGCGCAAAACATAAATCAAAGCCCAATATAACATATACCACGAAGATTGGGGGCATTGCCGCCCTTAGGCCCCTGACTCGTTGATCAAACAGTGAGATCGTCGACTAACTAATTGTCAAGTTCAAGACATATTCCAGAATATATATCACATATATCTATATATATATATATATATATACAGAGCTTATACAAAAATAAACTCTATTTGTTGAAATTTCAATTTGAAAGGCATTTGAGTTTTTCATGTCAACTATTGTCTTGCATCATTATTTGTAGTGCTATAATGTATTTGTCTCCCATAGTAGTGTTGAACATACAAGTAGCTAGGTACTCCTCGAACCTCTATGACAAGATAATCTCGGAAAGCTACTCATCAACTACTAATCCTAAATATTTTTATATCGTGTCATGAGTAAAATAACAATATCTATATACTTTTGGCCTATGTGATGAAATAAGAGACTACTGCACATAAACTATCATGTCGAGTAGACTCTAATCCCAACTTATGTTTACCAATCGTATACTAACATTAAAATTATATATTATTTATAATATTTTAATAAAAATAAAATTTATTATATTATAATTATTCATAATTAATATTTATTGCTTAAAATTAAAATTTTTAAAAATAATATACCTTTTTTTTTAACCATATTAAAAATAATATACCTTAAGTATGAAATAATCAACCCCAAAAATCAATTATATTAATAAAAAATAAAAATTAAATATTTAAAAATAATTATAGATCCTAATTGAATGGAATAGACCTAAATAATAATGTAAAATTATACTAAATCAAAAGAAATTAAAATTGAAGAAAAAAATGAAAGAAAAAATAATAATTTTGAGATTTGGCACACGATTGACACATAAAAATTGGAATTAGAGAATCTCAAGTGCTTGGATGTGGCTAAAAAAATCCTCTTTTTTTAATGTTTTGTAGATAATTATTAACTTGTTAGATTAGCAATCCATGAAAGCAAAATATATGCCACTTAATTCGTAATAAATCAATAGCACCACTACACGCTACAAATTTTAAAGCTATAGTATAGTCTATATTCCAAACTGATTCCCTTTTTTTCGAATCTAATTTAAGCTAACATTTTTTATAATAAACATACTCAAACTATTTAAAAATTAATCAACTCTAACATCGGATGCATTTTCCGACCACAAATGTATTTATTCTAATTTTTGTTTGTCACCTTTTAAAACATAGTTTCGGCTGGAAATTGCATTCAAATTTAGATTTGATTAATTTTAAATAGTTCAAGTATTTTATTGTCAAAAATCTTAATTTGGGATAAATTTGTTAAAACAAAAATAGTTTGAAATATAAACGATAATTTACCCAATTTTAAATAAGAGAGGTTCAATCATGAAATCACAAGTTGGAGAACATAATATATAATAGATCGAGCTAAGAACACCGCATGATTGTGCGAAAAACGTCACTTATCAAACTTTACATGCAACCGGATCCTCACCAGATTCTCAAAATATTGCCTGCAAAATCATAATATTTTATTTGTTGTTAATTGCAATTACACACTCGAACTTTTGCATTTTCCTTTCTCTGTCATCTGATTTTTTATTTAATTTTTTTTATTTTTTGTTTCCACCATACATTTACCAGATATCATTATATTATACACAACGTACATTGATAAAGAACTCAGTTAATCCGAGCGCTACAATACCCCATTCATGATCAATAACCGTTACACTTTCGAAATTCCAACAGATGTAAATTGACACAGAAAAACAACTGAGGCGATATCTACAGTAACAAAGTTCGCATCTTCAAGAAAGAGGGAATGTGATGGAGCATGCCATTTCAAAATGTTAGTCACTAAATGATGTTTAAAAACCAGCATCACAATCATAGTAAAAACGCGGTACATATACAATAAAAACACATGAAAATATCGAACATGAGTCTGTGTATGGAACGACAGGCAAACATAAACAACGCGCAGATGAAGAGCTAACACAATGGAAAAACACCCATAAGAGATAGTTCAGAAGCATCATGTCTACCGGTATGAATCAGGGCGCTTAGGTTTGCTTTGAACGACAGCCTCGATCTTCTCCATCACTGCAGGCGTGAGCAAAGGAATAACATTGATAGCCTTCATGTTCTCTTGAATCTGTGCATCAAAAAAGCAATAATCAAGAGGTAGCTTTTCAGTTTTCAGATAAACAGCTGAACCATGAAGTATGAATTGATGTGTAGGATATTAGGTCGAAAGGAACAGTAGTAAAATCCGATGCATGTAAGAAATTAACACACAAAGAAAACTTTAGATAATCCTTCTGGGTAGAAATTGACTCTCTCTCTCTCTCTCTCTCTCTCTCAAACGCTTTTTCATTGTTTCAAAATCAACCACCATAGAATATGTAGTGGACATAAAGTAGCCAATTTCATTTCTTAATGTAAAAAACTACACTATCTGCAACAAAATCATCATTTATGCTCTTCTCAATTCCTTAACAATTTGAAACAAGACCAAATATTTAGTGTTGAAAGTAGTCATTTCCTTGACAAATTGAAACAGGACCAAATATTAATAATATACAATAAAATTGCCAAACATTGTTTGAAGTCAGATTATTCTATCTTAATAATATTCTTTTAAGTTTATATATATGAATTTATTTACTAGACTATTAAATTACTACCAAATTACATTAATATTCTCAAACCGATTCCACATATTCAAGAAATAAAATTTAAGAGCAAACCCAAATTCAAGAGACAAGGAGGAATTTTCTTTTATATTTTAACAGTTTGAGGAAGTGAAACTAAAGTTGAATACATGAGAGCTTTTGGGAGAGAGAAAACAGTGATAGGTGAGGACCATCAATATTAAAGCAAAAAAGAGAACAAGTTCGAGGTCATTTCAATTTTCAATGGTTGTTTACTTGACAAGTTAAATTAATTATAGATATAAATAAGACCTATCCCTAGTATCAGAAAAAGGGAAATTACCCACATCTCACTATTAAGAAAGACGTTTAGTTCTGGAAATATTTTACATATATATCCTTCCTTGGATTTTGAGAAAAATCAAGATGTGGCTATTATGAAACACTAGTGGGCATGTCATGGTCATACATAAAAGAAAAGGCGGGCTTAGCAACCATAACCAATCCGCACAAGCATATGTATTTCCATCAAAATTAATTTACCGTGTAATGCATGCAGTCTGGACAGAAATTACTAGTGATTTAGAGCACAATAAGATAGTAATAGGTTAACTGCTAAAAGCAGAGTGACTAAGAGGGGAAAAATAACCAAATATCCAACCAAAAGTGTGAGTTACCTAAAAGGCGGTAACATGTAACTTTTAGCATGATGAGGTAGAGATGCTTCTTGTTCTTCGCACAGGTTTGGAATTATTCTTAGTTATTTCAGTGTTTAGAAGGAGCAAATAAAAAGGACAAACTTAGATTTTGAAGCATTTAATTGTATTTTATTTTTGCTTATCTATTAACTATTTTAGTCACTAACAATCTCCAACATAGTTCAGCATCAATGTCATTTTCATTGTCATACAGAATGCTAATTTCTCTTTATATTCAACTAGATATCAATAATAAGTAATAACCCATTACCCAAAACTAGGTTAGAGAACAATAGGAAACAAATATCCAGTGAGATAATGTATGGCTGACAACTTGATTATTTCAGACTCATAAAATCATCAAAGATATAACAAAATTGCAGTCTTCGACATTTGAGTCACTCAGGGTTGAAATTTTTCATTTCCAATACCCAGGGTCGGAAATGATAATGCAGTAGTGGGAGAGCATGCCTATAGATAAAGGAAATGAAGAAAACAACTCAACAGCATAAAGCAAAGACATGTAAAGCAAACAGGGCATTATGCTGACCTGCGCCTCCTTGGTGGCGCCTGTGATAACTGATGAGACATTAGGATTTGAAGCACACCAAGCAATTGCAAGCTGAGATAAAGGCACACCAAGCTCATCCGCAATTGGTTTTAAGCCAATTACTTTTGTCAGCACATCATCTACCAAGGATCTACTGGCAAGATTCTGCATAAATTGCCATGAATAAGGATGAGAAGAAAACGAGGAGGAAGAACTACAACAAAGGATGATGTAAATGTGTAGTAATGCATGTGAAAAGAAGAAAATAAAGAGCCAATTAAGTGTAATACTAACATAAATCCTAATGGGACTCATATACAGGAACAACACATAATTAGACATAAACTTTCCCGTTAAAAAAAAAGCCAGTTAATATGTAAAACAGTTAAAAAAAAAGCCAGTTAATATATAAACATAATTAGACATAATGCTCAAATAGATCTCATCATGCTCTTGTTTATTTCAATTCTACTATGCCCTCACTACCACAATATAAAGAATTTTTAATACTTTCAAGAACACCAACCAAGTGCCAACCTCATGTGACTTTCACACACTAGCAAGTAATTATGATCAACACTGCAAGCACATAAAAAAGCCATTCATGGAGGTAGAAACTGAATCGTGCAACAATAAAATCAGTGCAGAGACATGCAAATAAGTCGACAACACCAGAACAGAGAAGAAAATATGTATACAAAATAAATTTAAAGCTTCAAGCTTTAATTTTTTTTCCTTACCTTATAATTCTCCAAGGAAAACCTACTATCAGAAGGAATTTTTCCCGAGTTATACTTGCCAGTCAGAACTCCAGACGCAAGTGGACTCCACGTCGTAAGGCCGATACCATAGTTAGTATACAAAGGAAGAAACTCAGACTCAACCTGTAAAGGAAAATGCAAAGACCAATCTCAGAACACCAAATTCACACAATCACTACGTAGGATCAAAAACACATCAAGAAACAGCATCACAGAAGGCAAAACTCCATCTTTCACACAGTCCCAACTCACCAAAACACTTGCAAGAAAGCATACTTAATAATCAGAACAGATCTAAATTAAAAATGGGGCAAAAGGCAGCAGGAACTTAAAGATTTAAAAACCAGATCTTCCGTTAAAATTAAACCTAAGCAACACCAAAAAGATAACAGACAATCATTAAACAACATCAACAATCAAACCCCAAACTTAACAATAAAAATAAAAAATTCACCTTATGCCTGGAGAGCAGATTATATTCCGGCTGCTCAACAATGGGTCCCACAAGATCTAGCCTCTGCGCAACGCCCCACGCCTCCGTAATCTGCTGTGCCGACCACTCGCTCGTCCCCCAATAATACGCCCACCCTTTATCAATCACGTGGTTCATGGCCCTCACCGTCTCCTCGATCGGCGTCGAGATGTCGGGCCGGTGGCAGTAAATCAAATCGACGTAATCCATGTCCAATCTCTTCAACGAGTTCTTGGTCCCTTCAATTATGTGCTTCCGTGAGAGGCCCTTGTCGTTGGGGCCGGATCCGCCCCAGAAGATCTTGGTGGAGACGACGATGTCGGATCGCTTCCATCCGAGCTCCTTGATGGCCTGGCCCATGATCTCCTCAGCGCGGCCATTGGCGTAGACCTCGGCATTATCGAAGAAGTTGACGCCGTTGTCGCGGCAGCATTGGAGGATAGATTTGGCCTCCTTGACGTCGAGCTGGTTGCCGAAGGTGACCCAGGCGCCGTAGGAGAGCTGCGACACCTTCAACCCCGATCGGCCTAGGTTCTTGTACTGCATGGTTTGGTCTGGGATTTTCATCGAATAGGTGGTAGTTGTGTGTGTGGTGAGAGAAAATGGAGGTCAGAGTGGAGAAGGGGCACAGGCACAGCTAGATTACTAGATATGTATTTTTCTGGTTAGACTCCGTTTTACTACTGGAAAATGGAAATGTGGTCGACTCGGAAAAAATCAAGAAAATGACAACTAAAAGTAGAGTAGAGTGTTACATACAACGGAGATATTCTCAGCCACACCACACTATGCCAGTGTCAGACTTTGTTGGAAAATTGGAGTGTAAACGGATGTTTGTGACCAAACGAGAATAGAAAAAATCTCAACCAAAATTAATGATTTCATCTTTTTAAACCAAACTTTAATGTTCTCATATATATCCTTATTAAAAATGGTGGATTTTTTGGAAAATATTTGACTCGATTTTTTAACTTTGTATTTAATTAAAATAAATAATTGTTTAAAAAAATAGACACAAACAAGAGCACATAAACTCGAAATTGAACGCTCCACATTTTTTTTGCCCGACAACCTTCTATCAAAATTAAATCACGAGCATATCTTAAAAATATTCGAATTCAATGATTTACATATGTATATTCATCATTAGAATCTAAAATTCGAGTATATGTAGACTCTATTATCCCAGACTTTTCGGGTCTATATAGACACGAAAGCATGTTATCGGGTCAATATTGACTCTGTAACATGTTTTCGAGTCTATATTGACCTGAAAGGATGTTTTCGTGTCTATATTGACCCGATAACATGCTTTCAGGTCTATATTTTTTAGGTGAATTTATAAGCAAAAAAAATATGATTTCGAGTGTATTTGGACCCGATAACATGTTTTTGGGTCAATATAGACCCGATAGCATGTTATCGGGTCAATATAGACCCGAAATCATAGTTTTCGACTCTATATAGACCTAATAAACGTAACATTTTTAGATTTTAATGTTAATTGATTTATTTATTCAAAAATATAAAAAAATTACATTATGCTAGTTCATTTCATTAAAAATTATAATAAATTACACTTCATTTAATTCGAAATGGTATAAAATTTCATTTGTAATAATTTTTTTAAGTTCATTTCATTTGAAATTATAAGACAGTACATTATACTTGTTCATTTGATTTGAAATTATAATAAAGTGTGATGTATGAGTTCATTTCATTCAAATTATACCAATATACATCATACTACTTCATTTGATTTCAAATTATAATAAATTACACTATATGAGTTCATTTCATTCGAAAGTTTTATCAAATTACATCATACCAATTCATTTGATTTGAGATTATAGTAAATTACACTATATAAATTCATTTCATTTGAAATTATAAAACATCATTATATTATACTTGTTCATTTAATTTGAAATTATAATCAACCGCACTATATGAGTTCATTTCATTCGAAATTATATGAAATTACATTATACTAGTTCATTTAATTTTAATTTATAATAAATTACACTATATAAGTTATTTTCATTTGAAATTATATAAGACATTACATTATACTAGTTCATTTCATTTGAAATTATAATAAATTCCATTATATAAATTAATTTCATTCCAAATTATATGAAATTACATTATAGTAGTTCATTTGATTTGATATTAAAATAAATTGCGCTGTATAAGTTCATTTCATTCAAAATTATATGAAATTGCATTAGACTAGTTCAATTCATTTGAAATTATAATAATTTCCACAATTTTAAGTTCATTTTATTCTAGATTAAAATAAATTTAACTATATAATATTATTTATCTTTCATCTAACACTATGTTGTACAACCACACATTGCTAAACCATCTACATATCAAAATTAAAAATTAATTAGAAAATTATCATGATATTGAGTTTATATTAACATGAAATGAAGTTATCGGGTCTATATTGACTCAGTTGAGTCTACATTTGCCCCACTGTGTCAATATAGAAATTAGAATAAATTCGACTATTTAAGTTTATTTTATTATAAATTATAATAAATTCAATTATATAATATTATTTATCTTTCATATACCACTAGGTCGTACAATCACATGTTGCTAAACTATCAATGCATCAAAATTAAAAGTTATTATGAAATCGAATCTATATTAACATGAATAGAAGTTATCGGGTCAATATAGACCCAGTAAATCAAATCGGGACTATATTGACCCGATTGGATCTATATTAACCCAAAAACATCTTATCAAGCACAAAAAGGTGAAATTCATGGGTCTCATTCATTCAAAAATGAGTTAATAACTCTCCTTTGACTTTAGTAAGGGTAATAAGGACTTTTACTACATTACTTGGTTAGAAAATGTAGAATAATGAACTTTGGTTAGAAAAGATTTTTTCTATTTGCTTTTGGTTATTAAATTTTTTCTCCCAAAATTGGATGTAATAAATTGAGTCGTGACTTATTTTATCCGATTTTTGGTGATCAAGTTATTTAATTTTGGAGTAATTAAATAGCATATGATTGTTCTATATTTATAATAGATAATCGTAGTATTTTTATTTTTTCAAATTCAATTTTTGGTAAGTGAGAAATTAATTGTTAAAATCGGTCACACGATTGGGCATTTATGGTGTGTGGAAAAATGTGTTTAAGGCACATTTAATGATCTCAAATTGATTTCTTAACCTAGTTAAGAAGTGTATTTAAGTGTATTAACACTTAAGTGTAATATCTAAAGTGCACAAGGATGTGGGCCATGAGCTCACACGTGCACGCCCGCCCGTGCTCGTGCTCATTCTCGAATCTTAGCAAATGGACTTTGGGTGTACGTGGACTTTTGGGACCTAGCCGTTACAGTTTTATGGATCAAGAGTGGGTCGGCAACAAAACGCCCAATTTATGGATCAAGGAGCGGGTCGTTCGGATCTTGATAATTAGACTTTTGGCGTATGTGGGCTTCTGGGGCCTAGTCATTATAATTTTATGGATCAGGGAGCGGGTCGGCAACAAAATGACGAGTCGGTCAACCGATCCATTGGTGCACTTGATGGTTCACATTTGACTTCAAATCCATAACTCCCACCTGGAGTTGGTGGAGTTCTGAAGCTGGAGGGTGCTATATATAGGATGTCAACGTCCCAGAGCATGCTAGAACACAGAAAAACACCCAATTCTGACCTTGTCTAGTTCAAGGACGAAAGTCATTACCTATTGTGACACATAAAAGTATCTCAATAGAGATATTGTGACAGATGAGGTAGTTCTAAGAATTAGTTCAAGAACGAAAACCGTTACCTATTGTGACACATAAAAGTATCTCAATAGAAATATTGTGACAGATGAGATAGTTCTAAGAATTTCCCAATGCAACTTTCCTTATTTTTCTTTGTTTTTTTCTTTAATTACAAATGACAATGCAAGTTGTATGTCTTATGATATCTTTATAATACCACCTATAATTTCATTACTAAAATGTACTTAAGAATAGAGAGTTTTGTGGGCAATTTAGATTGTAAATGTCTCAAATATCCTTGTAATATACTTGATCCCCACACCCAATCATTGAGTAAATGTACTTTGACATTTATTACTACTACGTATAAATAATGGGTACGATTATTTATAAATTTAAAATACAAATTAAAGGTAATGTCTATGATTATTTATATATTTGAAATACGATTATTTATATAACTAATGTATATGATTAAGTGTAATGCCTATGATTATTTATAAATGAATGCCTACGATTATTTTTCAAAATTCTACGATTAATTTTAATAAGCTACGACTAATTTTTAAATGTTATGATTATATTTAAAAAGTTACGATTAATTTTAAAAACCAATCGTACATGTACAATTAATTTTTAAAATGTTACGATTATATTTTAAAAGCTACGATTTTTCTTAAATAATTGCATGCTACGATTATTTTTGTAAAAATGCTAATGATTATTTTTGTAAAAATGCTACGATTATTTTTTAAAAATAATCTTATGCTACAATTATTTTTGTAAAATGTTACGATAATTTTGTAACATTACTTGAACACATACGGTTGAATACATTTATTTTTTGTGTAAGAGAGGTAGTTACTGAGCTTCATTAAATAAAAAGAAACAAAAGGTACATGAGTTAGAAAATGGTTGACCAAATTTAATGCATGTTTTTATTGTTGTGTAAGAAGGATAGATAAATTTTGTAAATAAATAGACATGAACACCCGGCATTATACACACTACAAAAATCTGAGTAAAAAACTTAGAGCAAAAGTTCGAGAAGAAAAATTTAAGAAAGGAGTGTGCAAGATTATTCATCAAGAAGAAATTGTTGCAAAAAAAATCATTTCAAAATATATGTTTTGTAATGTCCGTTTTTCATGAAATTATTTGCGTAAATATTTATCGTTTATGATTATATTGCCTATTTATTATTGAGTTATGATTTGAAAATAGGTGAGAGAGAGAGAGAGAGAGATTTACATCTCATAGCCTTTTTTAAATTAATCGTAGTCTTATTTATAATAAATCGTAGCTTTGATTAAATTAAGATTAGGTTAAACTTTAATCAAAGCCATAGTTAAGTAATCATAGCATTGGTGATATTAATTGTAGCATATATATATTGATCATAGGGGTGAGCAGGAACCCGAAAAATTGATTTTCGAATCGAACCAAACTAATTTCAGCTTATCCAGTTCGGTTTATTTGGGTAATCGGTAAATTCAATTTTAATTTTTGAGATATTTAGGTTTTTCAGTTTTGGTTGGTTCAGTAAAAAAAGCACTGAACCGACTGAATAAACCGACCCCTTATTAAAAAAGATATGATTTTATATATACCTAAATTACAATATTCAAATATTCTAATACAATAAATCAGTAATACACTAATATAGAGAACCCTAGTCTTTAAATTATTCTTAAATCCGGTCTCCCGAGTCCCGTATCTCCAGTATCTGTCGTTCACTTAATCTTCACAGACCCCCTCTCGTCATCACCACCATCTCCCCTCCTTCATCTTGGGTCTCATCTCTCTACTTAAATTCATCATCACGGCGTCACCAGTAGCGTTGCAGCAACAGCCGAGCAACGCTCTCATCTCTTTCAAGTCTCGACTTCACCGGATGAGGAGCAGACGACTAGTCTCGACTTTGACACTTGGTCATAGATAATTGGATTTGCAATGTATGTGTCTCTCAAGTTCTTTTTTTTCTCTATATTTTTCTTGTTTTAGGTTTGATTTCGAGTAGTAAGATGCTCATAAGTAAACTGGGTGACTACAATAATGAGGTTGCATTTTATTTGAATGTTTTTCTCTATGTTATGGTGAATTGATGCTTGGACGAATCTCAGTGGTTTTCTACTTGCTTAGAAAGGTACAATTGTAGCAACATAAACATTCTCGTTAAGTATGACTTGATTTTTTCCAAGAGCGGGGAGTTTTTTTTCTGTTGAAGCAGCATGTGAGACTTGTTTTGCTATGATAAGCTTAAATGGTCTGCAACTCTGTTCTTAATTACCATAATTGTATGAGTATTTAATTTAATTAATGAAGTAATGAACATAAATAAAGTGACTTAGCATATTTCGTAGATTGACTTAACAAATCAGACAAGGTGAGCAAGAATAAAGTATACTAAATAATAATATTCAAAGAGTTCAGGTGCTTTTATGTTATAGATAAACAAAGTTCAACAGTAAAACTCATATCTGACACTATTTAGACATTTGAATTTCTAGATACAGGTGATTAATATTAAAAAAAGAAATAGACAAATACTAAAACAACAAAAACATGATGATCACATAATCATATATTTTCAATTGCTGATGTTGAAGTCTAATGCCATAAAACAGCGAACAACAACGTACAGCTTACCAATCTAACTTTTGGAAATTTCACCTACAAATGCTATAGCAATCCAAAACTTGCGTACGGTGTATTCACATTTTCCATGTTAAATTGACTTAGCATATTTGGTAGATTGCATATTTCTTATCGAATGCCAACTGCTGTTTCATGATTTTTTCTTGATTTATTTTGTATTCGTCACATTCTCTATTATTTGAAATTATTGTAGATGGCCGAACAAGAACCTCCTGATGGTAGTTCTCAATTTCCTCCTTCAAGTTAAACGGACTCAGCTGCAACTTCGAAAACTAAAAAATGGAGAACCATGGACCTGAGGTCAGATGTTTGGAATCATTTTCGGCCTTTTGTGAATGAAAATGACGAAAGGAAAGCTAGGTGCATTTAATATAATCGTAGCCTTATTTTTTTTATAATCATAGCTTTTATTAGTTAATCGTAGCTTTTTTTAAATTAATCATAGTAATTTAAAATATAATCATACCATTTTAAATATAATTGTAGCAATTTTTTAATAATCATAGCATTTTAAAATGTAATCGTAGCATTTTTAAAATAATCGCAGTATTTTTTAATAATCGTAGCATTTTTAAATATAATCGTAGTATTTTTAGTAATAGTTGCATTTTTAAATATAATCTTAGCTTTTTTAAATACAATCGTAGCATTTTTTTAATAATCGGTATTTTTAAATATAATCATATCATTTTTAAATATAATCGTAGTATTTTTTTAATTAATCTTAGCATTGTTTTTAAATTAATCATATCTTTAAAATGCAGATGGTTACACATTGGCCGATGGGAAAGATCAGAATATGTAGATGGTGACAAGCAAATTATGGTAATGTTAGCTGATAAGCTATGCTTTAGTTCACTGGTGAGAGAGGCGCACAAATTGTTATAGACTGATCCGAGCAAAGTGGAATATCGGTTATTTTACATGATGAACACCAACAACGACAGACAGATCATGACTTCTTTGCAAGATGATGCAGATTTGCTCGATGTGCTTCATGAATAGACTGTCGAGATAGTCGTGTATGTAATCGCGAGAGATTTGAGCAGTTCTAGGGTCGGGCCGTCTACTGGCACAAAATATAGAAATCCGAGTAGGGACGATTATGTTCCCTACTCCCATAGTACTATGAGGCTCCAGGTAATTCTGATGACAGCGGTGACTTCCTGCACATAGAAGCACAAGAGATGCATGCTGATGAAGAAGAGCAAGAAGAGACGCTAGCTGCTAAAGAAGAAGAAGAAGAAGACGAAGAAGAAGAAGAAGAAGAAGAAGAAGAAGAAGAACAACAACAACAACAACAACAACAACAAGAGAATGACAGAACGACCTTGACCGAATGATTATTAGCGGAATTTTGTGGATGGATTCGTTCTACTGGAAGTGTTAGTGTTGTGCTTGACACTAAATGAAGATACACAGTTAAGGTGGATTGCTAGTGTCATGCTGAACAGTATGTTTATTTATCAAGTGCTCTACATTGCACTTGTTACAGTGATTAATTGTCATTCATATGTATGGAATTGAATAATCACTAAGTATTTAGTTTTTCCAAGTACATGACTACTGTTCTGGATAACGTTCATAAAGATGTCCATGAACATGATCTGAATTTCTTTTAAAGACAGCTTAAGCAAGGAGTTTGGATTGAGCTAAAGATGAAGACTGTTGTGCATCATGCCATAACTGAGATTGTTCAACCTACTGAGTACTGTCAACTAGCTTGAGTGATAGCCAGAAGTCAGTTCGTGAACATACAAAAACATTCCGCTGTGCTACCTGAAGTGAAGGTTCAAGATCAACAATGTTCATTGCAATGTTCGTAAATGTTTGCATGAACGTCATTTGTCTAGATTGTTCTCCAAGATGGATGAAATTTTTCAAGGTTTCCAATCAAGAGGAGATTCAAAGATCATTCTAGAAGATGCCTTATCCATCTTGAAGGAGCACGAGATTGAAGTCAAAGGCAGAGTTCTAAAGATTGAAGATATCCTAACATGGATAGTCCTAGGTTTCGATTTCAATAAGGAAAGTTTCCTTATTCATTTCAAATTAGGATTAGGACTTCTGTTCCCTTGTTAATTAAGGTTGTATTGTTCACCTATAAATAAGCTTGGGATATAAACCTGTTAAAAGACACACCGAATAGAAAAATTGCACTTAATATTTCAAGAGCTCTAACTTTTTGAGCTATATAGTTTCAGTCATGAGTTTATACTAGAGTTTAGTGTTCCAGTCATTGTGTATTGAAACACTTTTCATACACTATTAAAAAGAGTCTCAAGAAAGATTTTTTATGGGAACTAGATATGTTAGATATTCAGGTTATGAGGGGATCTCACGATTCAATTTAACAAAAGATGGTGTACGGGTAGAAAGGATACCGAGTGATGAGAGATCAGCTGCGTATAGTATCCTAAGTAAACGTGATATTGGAGTAGTGAATTATTTTCCACAGACTTGACAAGTCCCCCTGACATAGATCAGTTGATCGAACAGGGTTACCAATCTGTTGTGTGCTTTACATTCTACAATTTACATTAAAGTTCATTATAAGGTTCCTGAACATTATTGTGAACTTTTTTCTACAACGTTCCTGAACTTTTCTATGAATGTTTGCAAACATATACCATTCACACGAGGTGTGCAGTTTTAATTGGCACCAGAACAGGTCATTTTGTGTTCAAAATGAAAAGATTACTAGAAGTACATCTCTGTGTGAAGTGTTCGATTTTAAAGCCATGAGTTCTATAAAATAAGGAGGTTCCACAGCCAAGCCACCGCTTCTAAAAGGCAACAACTACCCATATTGGAAAACAAGGATGCATGCTTTTCTCAGATCCACCAATGATCAAGCTTGGAATAGTGTCACAGAAGGATGAATACAGCCTACAGTTGCCAAAGACAACAAGTATACTCCTATTCCAGAGAAGGACTGGATTGAACAACAAAAAAGGTGGTTCAATGAAATCTCCAAAGATCTCAACTTCATATGCTTCATTGTCGATTTGGAGTCATTTAGCCTAATCTCAATGTGTGAAACTGCCAAAGCCGCATGGGATATACTGAAGATAACCTTTGAAGGAACCAACACTGTCAGACTATCAAGACTTCAGAATATTACTTCCAAATTTGAAAATTTGAGAATGGCAGATTCTGAAACTATTGGAGAGTTTAATGCCCACTTAAGAAGTATATCTAATGAGAGTTTTTCATTAGGAGAAGTTATGATAGATGAGAAGTTGGTTAGGAAAGTCTTGAGGTCTCTACTGAAGAGATTTGCCTACAAGGTTGCTGCTATAGAAGAAGCTAAGAACATAAAAAACATGAGGCTAGATGAACTGATGGGATCTTTCAAGACCTTTGAGATGAATCTTGAGGAAGATAAATACATGGAGAAAGGCAAATGAATTACCTTAAAAGCTGAAACCTCTGAAAAGGTTCATGAAAAAGTTCATAAAGATGTTCCTGATGAAGAGTTGGTAAATTCTATGGTTTTGATCACCAAGAATTTCAGAAAGATGCTGAAGAGGGTTGGGAATCAATCTTTCAACAAGAACAACTACAAGAAGCAATTCTGTTGTAAGTCTTCAAACATGAACAATTCTGATCAAGATGAAGATCAAGGCAAAAGAATAAGATACAGAGAATGTGAAGGCTATGGACACATTCAGAGTGAAACACTCTGAAGAAGAAAAAGAGCTATTTTTTTGTTAAATTGTATAAATAAAAATAAAAAAGGAAATGATTCAAACCTAGAAGTCCCGGATTTAGTGTAGGGGACCACATTTAATGCTTGAATGAAGTATATGTGATGTAGGAAAGGATTAGAAGAGATAAAGATAAAAAGAAACTAGATAGGAAAGAATAAGAGCTAGATAAGGAAGGTTGAATTTGGATGTGTTTCACCTAGTGTGGACACAATCTAAATAACCTAAGATATCTAATAAAGATGGAAAGAGTCTATATTATGTAGAAGAGAGCTTAGAAGCTGAGTATAAGCCTCCACAGAGACGTGAACGACCACGAGGTCAACCTAGGTGTGCAGTCCACACCAATAAGCTCTAGCGGATCAGATTCAAAAGATGAAGCTATTGCCTTCACAGCCAGAGAAAAATAAGAATCATATACTGATCACTTTGCCATCAGCCAGGAATCAGATGATGATGAAATCAATAACTTAGATATTGAAAACACCTATCAAGAGATGTTCCATAAGTGGTTGGAAGTTGTTGAAATCAATAAGCAACTTGTTGCATAGAATCAGAAGATCAGCCAAGAAAATAGTTAACCGATTATCAAAGAAGCATCTCTATAAGAGACCATCTGTGATAAGAAGAGGGAACTTGAGCAAGCCAATGAAGATCTGAAGATGTTTATGAGAAACATAAGGATGCTCAATAATAGTACCAAAAATCTGGATAAGATTCTTAATTCAAGACAGACCACAAAGGTTCGCCATGGTCTTGGATACTCAGGATAAAGCTCAGGAGATATTAAGTTTGTCAAAGAAAAGAAAAGAAGGAAGCTGAACAAAAGAAAGATGTCCAGAAGACACATTCAGAACGTTATCAAGAATGTTCATCCTCAGAATATTCTTTGACGCGCGATCATTTGTCGGTCAGAATAAATCTCAAGAGAGACTTATCCTTATGCCTACTGCAAGGCGTAGCTAACAATGAGAGTAAGTGTTGATCCCACAAGGAGCTATGAATCCTATCTTCCAGTGTCACTTTTCCTAATTGAGGGTTGTTGTGGTCTCCGTACTTCTAAATGTAAATACTGTAAAATAAAAAATAACAAAACAAAATAAAATAAAAGAAAGGAAAATATTAGTAGTAACATATTCCAGATTAGAACTTAGATTTGAACTTAACAAACACTTGACCAATCATGGGCACGCTGATTACTTATGTGAATTAAATTATCTGGTTAAAGATACCGGGTTTGTCTCAACGTACCCAATCTATCTTCTATAAAAATTATTTTGAGCGCGAAACGACCGCACAGTACATTTTAAGGTACATTCAAGTACATTTTAAAGTACATGATCCTACAGTATAGGAGTATAATGTTCTCAGGAACATTCAACTACATTTTAAGTTACATGATCCTACAATTTAAGGGTTGTATTCTTTTAAAACATGGAGCTGATTTACCACCAGATAAAGACATATGGGGAGATTATTAGTGCCATCTGCACTTAAGTGTTCAAGATTGTCATAATCTGTATGGCAATATGGCAATATCAAAAGAACACAAAAGGTTTTGGTTATTCATGTTCGAATACCATGTTCTGGACATTTATGTGAACATTCCGCTGCCAATCTGATCGAAGATTAAGACATGTACTTCATCATGTTCAGGAACATGATTATGTACATGATTGTCCAGAGAGTTTATAAGAGATGTATCATGCTAGAATCAAAGAGCTGGAGTTGCAAATTCAACACGGACGTTTCAGAATAGAAGTTGTCTTGTTCGTGATGAAGATCAAAGAAAAAAAGGTAGAGTTTTATTCAAGGAAGATATCTAAACTAGGAAAGTCCGATTTAATTAAGGAAAAGTTTCCTTGTTGCATTCTGGTCAAAATAGGACTTCTGATTATTTTTTTAGGCTATATCTGTTATTTATAAATAGCCTGGGATTCAGACTAGTTTAGGTGACACAAATTTTACGAATACACAAAGAGTGGACAGTTAAAAGACTTCATCTTTAGAGCATATAGTATTCGGGTAGACTAGGTTTGATCGGTGAGATCATTGTGTTTCTAGTCTGTGTTTGAAACTTACTTTCATACACACTTAGAGGAGTCTCGGGAGAGATTTCTTGTGGTAACTAGAGGGATTCTAGGTTGTGAGGGGAGCTCACAATTCAGTTATATGAAAGAGGTTGTCTAGATTAGGAAAGGGGTCGAGTGATGAGAGTCTTTGTGTAATAGCCTTTGTAACCATTCAACGGAGTAGTGAACTGTTTCTCACGGACTTGTGAAGTCCCCCTGACGTAGATCAGTTGATCAAACAGGGTTACCAACTTCGTGTTCTTTACTTGCTTCAAGTTTTTACATTCTGACCTTGCATGTTCACAATAATGTACACGTATATGATAATGAACATGAGTGCATAGTTTATGTAACTTCAATTTTGAATCTGTCAAGGTTAAGTTTGATGATGCTCAGGACTTCAAGAGTGATGATGAAGATGTTTATCAAGATGTCTTTGAAGATTCTGAATAATGTTTAGAGAAATTAGACATAAATGAAGAAGAACCAATCGTGATTCCTAAAAGGACATACAAACAGATTGTCAAGGGCCATCCAACAACTGCAATCATTGGAGATGTGCATGACTCTCTGAAAACTAGAAGCGGAGCAAAATTCCAGGAGCTGATTTTCAATGTCTGCTTCATATCAAAGATTGAGCCTAAGAATGTCAAGAAAGCCCTGCAAGATCAATATTGGATTGAAGCCATGCAGGAAAAATGACTGCAATTCAGAAAGAATGATGTATGGGATCTAGTACCAGCTCCAGAAGATGTCAACATTGTTGGGACTAAGTGGATCTTCATAAATAAGACTGATGAAGAAGGAAACATCACTATGAATAAGGCAAGACTAGTTGCTCAAGGCCACTCACAGATCGAAGGAATTGACTTTGATGAGACATGTGCTCCTATGACAAGACTAGAATCTGTAAGATTGCTTCTTGCCATAGCCTGTCGACTGAAGATATTTCAAGAGCCACGATTAATTTTTTAAGAGCTACAATTAATGTTTAAATGGCTACGATTAATTTTTAAAAAGCTACGATTAATTTTTAAATGGCTACGATTAATATTTCAAGATCTACGATTAATTTTTCAAGAGCTAAGATTAATTTTTCAAGAGCTATGATTATTATTTAATTAAGCTATGATTATTATTTAAGTGCTACGATTAAGATTTAATTGAGCTACGATTAATTTCTAAAACTAATCTTAGGGCTACAATTATTATTTAAGTGCAACGATTAAGATTTAATTGAGCTATGATTATTATTTAAGTACTACGATTAAGATTTAATTGAGCTACGATTAATTTCTAAAACTAATCTTAGGGCTACGAGTATTTTTCTTAGGGCTACAATTATTATTTTAGAGCTACGATTATTATTAAATAAAATCAACCATTGCGAAATTTAATAAAAACAACCATTTCAAAATTAACCAAACAATTTAAAAATAATCGTAAGTTACAATCATATCCTATTGTAAAACAAATCATACACACGCTATATACGAATTTAAAATAAGAAACCCAGAACCTACTTGAGAAGATGAAGACGTCTCTGGAGGTACTCCTTTTCATTGCTCCATCTTTGGCTATGTGATAAACTCATATTTTACATGTATTTTGAGGTACATTTAAGTGGTATTTGATGGGCATTGCATGCATGAAGTGTTGATTTTTGCATAGTTTTCTATGTTTTGTGCAATGTCACGCGTTTGTTCATTGTGAAGGGAATTAATGCCATTTTTTGTATGGACTTCAAATGAGCTTTGGAAGACCCTAGAAAGATAGGAAATCAAGTTAGGAATGCTTTGCAAAAAGAATCAGGTCAATCAGATGAGAAACAAGTGAAAACGAAGCAAAATAGTGAGAGGCTGTCGATGCTGAAAATTATCCGCGACCGGACTCGCGACCAAGGGGGTCGCGAATCTCCTTCTTCCCATTTTTCTGCACGGTCTTGACAGAGGCAGGGTTCTCCTTTGTTTTATTTGCGACCTGGTCGCGAATTTTCTGCCACGTCAGCGCCATGTCATGCCATGTATTGCCACGTGGACTCGCGACCTAAGTCGCGGGCATCCTGGTCGCGAATGTAGTTGCGAATGCAGCGGACCTGTCTGATTTTTTTACCTATTTTTGGGCTTTTCTTTACCTGATATTTAAGGGTTTAATGCACGAAAATTCCACACAATTCCACCTACCCAAAAGTTACCACCAGAGGTTTGCTGTAGAGAAAAACAGACACGAGGAATAAGACCAAAGGATTCAAGAGCTTTCAAGATTAGAGACAAATTAAACCTTCCGAATTTTATTTTCTTTGTTCTTAGAATTTTTCATGTTTTCTTTGTGGATGATTTTGATTGTTTATATTATTATGGATAGCTAAAACCCTAGTATTCTAGGGTTGTTTATGATTCAAACTATGAAGTTCATTTAATCTATTGATTTCTTATGCTTATAATTTTGTTGTGTTTTGCTTATTCTCGTGTTTATCTGTATTATTTACCTAATCAATAAATAGTACAATTTGATGTGTTAATTCATAAATCGAGAGAGGAGTTTTAACACATGATCTGGAATAAGTAACTTGTTAATCAATATCATTCAAGAGGGTTGAGATTAGTTGAGAGAGCAATAGACCCTAGGAGCCATTAGGAGTTGCATGCTAGGTATTGAATGGAGACGTTTATACTGGTTTGTAATCTACAACCTAGGCACTTCGAGAGAAGGTTTAAGATGCATTAGTGGTTGCTATAGCACAATTTAAGTCCCAATATAGGCATAAGAATGAAAATACTAAATGAATGGATTAGTTGATGATTAAGCAATCCTAGAATATGTCTTTTATTCACTGTTTGATTTTATCTGTGTTAATTTCTGTTGTGGTAATTTAGTTTATTGATTACTGTCAGTTTTTATTTAGTTAAATTCAACCTTGAGTGGTAGACTAGATAACTGCAGGAAGTTAGATTAGAATAACTAGTAGATTAAATATTAAATCCATGTGGATACGATCTTGTTCACCGCTATCCTATAAGCCTCGTTGTACACTTGCAGTTTAGGTGAAAATAAATACCGAACAAGTTTTTGGCACCGTTGCCAGGGATTTAATTTTTATTTGCTATTATTTAGATTTAATTTCTCGTGTTAATCTAGACATTTATTTTTCAGTTAATTTTTGTTTAAATTTTATAATCTTCTTTTTCTTGTGGTTAGGTTGTGTATGCATACACGTTCTCAGGGGGAACCACTTCAAACTTTTGATTCTGAGATTGAAGTCACCATCCGCCATAAAAACGCAAGGAGAAGAAGAGAGATGACAGAACAACAAGCTTCTGTTACCGCTTAACAAATGTGTCGCATGGAGCAGCAGCTAGAGGAAATGCAGCGGCGATTTCAAGAGCAAGAAGCCACCTTGGAAGCAGAGCCGGCACCGATTAATCAGATGTTCACGCCAGTGCTCAAGCATGGGCGAGTTCCTAGTCCGGGAATTAATGCTAACAATTTTGAACTGAAATCGGGACTGGTAGGCATGGTGCAGCAGCATCAGTATGGAGGGCACAAGACTGAGAATCCGAATGCACACCTGCAACAGTTTTTGGAGATCTGCAGTACAATCAAGATGAACGGGGTGTCTAGTGATACTATTCGGCTATGCTTGTTCTCGTTCTCATGGAAGGATGCTGGCAAGGATTGGTATCATTCCTTAGATCGCAATACTGTGGATAGTTGGGAGTGCTTGGCGCACAAGTTTTTACACAAATTCTTCTCTCTTGGTTTGACTCTCAAGCTGAAGGGTGAAATTACACAATTTCGTCAGTATGATGATGAAACTCTGTATGAAGCTTGGGAGCGGTTTCAGAACATGCTAAGAAAGTGCCCCAATCATGGATTCGAGGTGGATCATCAAGTCTGCATTTTCTACAATGGATGCGACATGGAGGTGAAGAGGCTTCTGGATGCCTCTATAGGTGTGTCACTACTAAACAAAGGCCACGATCAAGCTGTGACGATAATTGAAGACATGGCCACCAACAACTATCAGTGGACTGGAGATCGACCAGTAAGGATATTGAAAAGAGCTGCAGCAGTTGATGATAGTGATCCAATTTCCAAATTGGCAGCTCAACTGTCCACATTGAATGCTACTATCAATAGTAGATTTGACGCCATGTCTCAGCAGATTGTGAATCCTACCATGAATCAAGTCGTGGAAGACGTCAACTACATCAATCAGCGAGGGGGCTATGACGGCAATAATTACTAAGGTGGGAATCAATTTTACCAAGGTAACCGGTCGAACCTCTCATATGGGAATTCTAACAGTGTACTACAGCCCCTACCCGGCTTTTCAGTAACAAATGGAGTGATCAACGAAGAGAAGAAGCTAAAGATGGATGATCTATTAATGGCGTTCATGGGGAAGACCGATAAATTCATGGGGGAGTCGCAAGCTAGAGTGGAGAAGCTGGAAAATACTGTGGGTGCCATGAGTGTGCAAATGAAGATGTTCGAGAAGCAACTGGATCAGCTAACTACAGTTGTAAGGACTCAGCACCAACCGGGAGAGTTTCCCAGCAACACCACAGTGAATCCCAAGGAATAGTGTAATGCAATCCATCTGCACACTGAGGTTTATACGCCTATTGTTGTTGTTGTAGTCATTCCTTCCAAAACGCCTTCTAACAAGCTGGATTCCACCATCAAGAGTCCTCAGAAGGGTCCTATAGTTTCCCCCACAGTGACTATCCCATTTCCATAGAGGACCTCGAAACAGAAAGTTGATGCACAGTTTTCCAGATTTTTGGAAATATTCAAGAATGTGCAAATCAACATTCCTTTGGTGGAGGTGCTGCAGTATATGCCCAAGTATGCAAAGTTTCTCAAGGATGCTGTGTCCAAGAAGAAAATGATAGATAAGTTCGAGACTGTGCACCTCCCAAAAAACTGCAGCTCTATCATCCAAAGGAAGCTCCCAGCCAAGATGAAGGATCCGGGGAGTTTTACACTCCCTATCACTATTGGAGACAAGATAAGTGGTCAAGCACTTTGTGATTTGGGGGTGAGCATCAATTTGATGCCGCTCTCATTTTTCAAAAAGCTGAACAGTGGGCATCTAAGCCCACAACCATGTGTTTGCAGATGGCTGACTAATCTGTGCCGTATCCCGAGGGAATTTTGGAGGATGTGTTGATTAAAGTGAAGGATTTCATATTCCCGGTGGATTTTATGGTGCTGGATATGGAGGAAGATAAAAACGTCTCTCTCATTTTGGGACGACCATTTTTGCACACCGGAAGAGCCAACATCGACCTAGACACGGGGATCCTCACTCTCCGGTTTGAAGATGAACATATCCAGTTCTTGTTCGATATAGAAGAGCACAAGGCAACGATGGAGTGTAATACCATCAAGACTCAAGAATCCAGTGATGGAGGCATGGAGATGGATGATCGAGGAAGAGAATGGGGGATTCCAATTCCTCCACTTTTGGGAACATGAGCTTTCAAGTGGTCTGGCTGTCGACGTTAAATGCAGCGCTTGTCGGGAGGCAACCCAATATGTTTTATTTTATTTTGTTTAGTTTTTTTTTATGTTTTTCACTTCTTTTTCTGAGTTTTGCAGGTAAGAACACTTGGATGTTGTATTTTGGGGGATAGCGAATCAATCAACTTGTCTTTCGACAAGTTTAGGGGAGGAGGTTGAACCCGAATGGTCATCCACTTGATTTCTGTAAGTGGTCGACGACACCTACATGCATTCTTACAAACTTATTCCATCCCGTGGATTTGAATAAGTTTGGGGGGATGTATGCTTGTTGTGTCTAGACCTTGATTTTGTTTTACCTGCTTTACGTGTTTAGTTTTTTATTTTTGTTTTTCCGAAAAGTTTGAAGTGATAATTTTTTAATTTTGTTTGGTCTTGAATTTTACTTAGGATTTAGATGATATATGCTTTATAGTTTATGGTTTAGTGTTTATGATTGAGATTATTAATTGAGAATGATTTGAGCGCGTATAGCATGATTTGAATGAACATGTGTTTTGGAGATTTTCGAGCTTTATTTTGGCCAATGCGAGCTGTGAGATTTTGAGCCTATAAGACTGTTGTCTTAATTTTTGTTCTTGTGTGTTGGTTGTCTATACACTTATTTCTCTAGAACTTGCATGCCTTCTTGCTTGAGATTGAGTTGTGTGATTAAAGTAGGAGATGATAATAGGCCATCTTTTCTTTAGCCATTTATCCCATACACTTTCCTAAACTCATTATATTCATTTGCGAGCCTTTTGTGCCTAATTGCCTTTTCTTTAGAAACCTATTTGGAATTACATTTGTTGATTCTTGTGGAGAAATAGGAAGAAGGGTATGGAATTTTGGAGTTGGGATGAAGAAGAAAAAAATGGTGATAATTGGTAGTTTTTGTTGGTGTGAAAAAAAGTGTTATGTGAGTATTGAAAAGAAAACGAAAAATTATGAAAAGAGCACTAAAAAAGAAAAATGTGAAAAATGCCAATGAAAAAAATAAGAAAAGAGACCAAATGTCCATGAGTTGAAAACAAAAAATATGAATGATTTAAGGATGTGTAGGAGGAAGTTGGAAAAATTCCAACTAGTGTTTGAATGTGAAAAGTAGTTGGGAGTAGAAAGTAAAAGTGGTGGATTGTTTTACAATTGTTGAGTCACTTGAGCCAAATATTCCTAACCTTAACCTGAGCCTACGTTACAACCTTTTCAAAATTCCTATTTGATCCTAACTTTGAGCACATTCATTTGTTAGTGGAGAGCTTAGATTGCATGCAAGCCTACGGTAGATCAAGTGTATAGTGCAATGTTTTGATGAGTGCTTACCCTTATTTTATCACACTTTGAGTGTTTGAGCGAAACACACACCGGTGATGATCATTGGCTTGATATTTTCTCGTTGAAATCTATCTCATGTGTTCATGATTTGAGTGTTGTGCTTGTTTTTGTCGTTCCTGATTAGATTTCCGAGGTTGTAGATGCTATATTATAAATTGTGGAGTTATGTATTGTTTGAATTCTAAGTTTAGTTTTGTTCTTTGTTTGGGGACAAATAATGTTTTAAGTTTGTGGGAGTTGATAACCTCATATTTTACATGTATTTTGAGGTACATTTAAGTGGTATTTGATGGGCATTGCATGCATGAAGTGTTGAGTTTTGCATAGTTTTTTATGTTTTGTGCAATGTCACGTGTTTGTTCATTGTGAAGGGAATTAATGCCATTTTTTGTGTGGACTTCAAATGGGCTTGGGAAGACCCTAAAAGAATATGAAATCAAGTTAGGAACACGTTGCAAAAAGAATCGGGTCAATCGGATGAGAAACGAGTGAGAACGTAGCAAAACAGTGAGAGGCTGCCGATGCTGAAAATTATCCACGACCGGACTCGCGACCAAGGGGGTCGCGAATCTCTTTCTTCCCATTTTTTTGCACGGTCACAACAAAGGTAGGGTTCTCCTTTGTTTTATTCACGACCTGGTCGCGAATTTTGAGGTTGGTCGCGAATTTTCTGCCACGTCATACCACGTATTGCCACGTGGACTCGCGACCCGAGTCGCGGGCATCCTGGTCGCGAATATAGTCATGAATGCAGCGGGCCTGTCCGATTTTTGACCTATTTTTGGGCTTTTCTTTATTTGGTATTTAAGGGTTTAATGCACGAAAATTCCACACAATTCCATCTACCCAAAAGTTGCCATCAGAGGTTTGCTGCAGAGAAAAACAGACACGAGGAACAAGACCAAAGGATTCAAGAGCTTTCACGATTAGAGACAAATTAAACCTTCCGGGTTTTATTTTCTTTGTTCTTAGAATTTTTCATGTTTTCTTTGTGGATGATTTTGATTGTTTACATTATTATGGATAGCTAAAACCATAGTATTCTAGGGTTTTTTATGATTCAAACTATGAAGTTCATTTAATCTATTGATTTCTTATGCCTATGATTTTTGTTGTGTTTTGCTTATTCTCGTATTTATCTGTATTATTTACTTGATCAATAAATAGTACAATTTGATGTGTTAATTTATAAATTGAGAGAGGAGTTTTAACACGTGATCTGGAATAAGTAACCTGTTAATCAATAACATTCGAGAGGGTTGAGATTAATTGAGAGAGCAATAGACCCTAGGAGCCATTAGGAGTTGTATGCTAGGTATTGAATGGAGACGTTAATACTAGTTTTGTAATCTACAACCTAGGCACTTCAAGAGAAGATTTAGGATGCATTAGTGGTTGCTCTAGCACAATTTAAGTCCCAATATAGGCATAAGAATGAAAAGACTAAATGAATGGATTAATTGATGATTAGGCAATCCTAGAATATGTCTTTTATTCATTGTTTGATTTATCTGTGTTAATTTCTGCTGTGGTAATTTAGTTTATTTATTATTGTCAATTTTTATTTAGTTAAATTCAACCTTGAGTGGTAGTCTAGATAACTGCAGGAAGTTAGATTAGAATAACTAGTAGATTAAATATTAAATCCCTGTGAATACGACCTTGTTCACTGCTGTCCTATAAGCCTCGTTGTACACTTGCAGTTTAGGTGAAAATAAATACCGAACACTATGTTTAACTGGGATGAAGAGACATAGATAAAAATACCGTTAGTTTAGAGAGAGAGAGAGAGAGTTGCATTCAGTCGTTTTCATCTTAATTTTTAGAAAGAGAGTGAGAGAGAGAAGGGTCACATTGTGGTGGTTGGCAAACCCTAATCATAAATATTATTATGGCAGTTATAATATTGTGTTTATTCCCTTTGTGATTGTGGCAGATATAAATATTGTGTATTTATTTCCTTTGCAGATAAAGTACAAAAGTGTCATACCTTTTTAGATTTTATGGGTCCTAGACAAGGGATGTTGTGTAAAATAATTACATTTTGCCCAAATTACTCCTACATTTTAAATCTTGTTTGTCTACCCTATTTTAAGATAAAATTACCTAGATATATTTTTAACCCTTCATTTTTCCACTCATTTTAACATGAGTTAATATGTTCACTGTTATAATGCTCTTCAACAATACTTGACTATTTAACACAGTACATATTTTTATTTGCTTTATGTATATTTTCATAGAAAAAAGATCAACCGTAAACGCTACGTACTCTAGTGTATAGTATATTAAATTTTAGCATTGTATCTATTATAAAATTATCACCATTATTTTACTATTTTTGAATTTAAATAGAATCATGAATATTGATTTAAGTATCTACATGTTGAATTTTAGCATTACATTTTTAAAAATAATTTATAAAATTAACATCTTTTTTTCAGTCCATTGAATCATCTCATTGGATGGTTAAAATTTATCTTTAATGTACACACTAAAGCTATGTAAGTACGCTAACCATCTCCTAGTTTTTTTTATATATATGAAAAAATTGGCACTATATGTGTTTATATGTAAAAAAAAAAAAATCACATGCTTAATTAGACAAACAAAAAAAAATAAAAAAAATTCATATGATCTCTTCGTTTCCCTATGGAGCTTGAGCTGGCTCAGAGAGTGTAAATGAGAGCTAGCTCGAAGTAGTAGTACTATTTAATATGATCTTAATTAGAGTTGGAGTAATATTTTAGCCGTGTGTAAGTGTGTTGCTTCATTTATCCATCTCAATCTAATTAATTTAGTGGTGATTTTTTATTTTTTATTATTCTATAACCACGGATTTTTTCATTAGTAATCCACTAAATCCTAGTACTGTAATATGGCATAAAATTCGTCCAACGATCATGGGATCTCTACTCAATTTGCTCAAGGTATCCAATTTCTTCGGAGAAGTGATATAAGATGCTCTAGTAGAAATATTGTTGAAGTGCTTAGATTTAATCAAATGTTAAAAAACAAATAAGAAAATAATTTCTACCTAGAAAAATAAAATCATGTTTTTTCAGCCAGATAAAAAATAACGGGTTTTGCACCGAGAAGGGGTTAAAATGTTTTTCTAAAAAAAAAGTAATGCTTTGCTTTTTTTAGCCATAAAAAAATTTGTTATCTAAATTTTGCTACGTATAAACATCCATCATCACAAATTCACTATGTTGAAAGGGTCTAGTAGTCTGACGTAGCTAGCAGTCTGGGCATCAGCTTTCGGTTCAGCTATCGATATTCAAGTCAACTAGTTAACTCCTTAATTAAACCTTCAAAAAAATTACAGTAACTCATTAATGAAAGCTCTCTGCAATCTAATTAAAGATAGCTGACCAACTTTTAGCTATATCAGTGAAATCCGCAATCTAAAAACTCATCAAATCACTTATTATCAGTAAGCTATTACACAAACATGATTTACTTAAAAGACCAAATTTTCCAAACTTAATTTAGTTACAAAGTAGTAGGCAATAGTATTTTTCTCCAAACAATTCGGGAAATCAAACAAGCTTATAGCTAACATAACAATACAAAGATATGTAATCCCTTAAAAAAATGACTAAATGGATAAAAGTAGACAAAAGTAAATAGTAATTGGGAAAAAACAACAACCTTTAAAAATAGGTAGTTTGTTAGACAATTTGTACTATATTAGACTTGATCCCCACACCCAATGATTGACACATTGTACTTTTATCAGGCATTAAATGCACCTAACAGCCAAAACCCTAATTCTAAAAATGAAACCCTAACATTCTAACTGCCTCGATTATATATAGTAAGCCTCGATTAATTTTTAGCTGCGATTATTTACTGAAAATCACCTCGATTGAAATTACAATATTCGATTAATTCATAACCTCGATTAATTTTATAAGTTGAGCCTCGATTATGATGATTTAAGAAGAATTGATTATTTTTTAGATTTAATCGATTATTTAGTATAACTAATCGAGGCTTCTTAAAAGCCTCGATTATTTTAGACTTCATCGATTTACATTACATATTAAAAATAATTGAGGCATTTAAATTATTAATCGAGGCTATTAATAATCAATCGGGGCATTTTAAATATTAATCGAGGCTCTTAAGATCAATCGAGAAAATTTAAAAAATATCCTCGATTGATCTTAAAAGGCATCGATTAATTTTTAGGAAGGCCTCGATTGATTATCAATAGCCTTAAAGTAGTCGATGCTACTAATTAATCGATGCTAATCGATTAATCGATGTTTTATAATTATTAATTGTGGCTTTTTTTATATTATTCAATGCTATAATTATTAACTGTGGCTAATTTTGTATATTAATCGATGCATCATCGATAGAATATGTATTAATATGCTTCATCGATTAATTAAAAATATGCATAGATTAAGAAAAAACTCCTATGCTTCATCGATTAATATTTAATATGCATAGATTTAAAAAAACTCCTCGATTTCTTTTTTAACATTTGCTTACTCGATTATCTATGAACGATTAATATCTAACCATTATTGATTAATGTTATTAACCGTGATCATGCAATTTTATCGAGACAATCTTCCCTACAATTAATCATTTTTTTAGTGAATGCATTTATTTCTTGTCTAAGGTAGGTACTAGTTTCAATAAATAAAAAGAAAAGGTTGTTGGCTTCATTAAATGAAAAGAAGGGGAAGGTAGGACCGAATTAATGAAAAGAAGAGGATGTTGTACCGAATTAAATACATTCTAATGTTTTATAACGAGGTAGGTGAATTTTCTGAATAAATAGATGTAGAATCCGGAGCTCATTCATAGTACAATACAAATCTCATTCACAAAAATCACACAAGTTTTTATTCACACTACTACAAATCGACGAAGAGTAGGAAAAGTTGGAGAATTTTTTTCGAGCAAGGTGCGAAAGGAAAAAATGTTCTGGAGAAAAAAATAGTGTTCGGAAATTTTCACCAATTTTCAAAGGTACGTTTTGTACTCCATCTTTTTGAACTTATTTTGCAAATATTTATGTTTATTATTTTGATTATGTATTGCATGTGTTGTTAGATTTGCTTTGAAAATAGATTGATACGGCCTTTTTTTTAATTGTTTGGTAATGTTTTATTTAGGTTAATTGTTGTTGGTTTTGAATTTAGTCGATGTTTATGTGATTTTGAGGGTTGTATAATGTTTACCTAAATATAAAACATAATCGAGGAGCTTACAACATAATCGAGGAGCATAGAAAACAATCGAGGCCTTCCTCGATAATTATTTTAATAATCGAGGCCTTACTCGATTAAATTACATAAAAAAAACGAATCGAGGCCTTACTCGATTAAATTATATAATCAAAAAATGGTCGAGGCCTTCCTCGATTAATTTGAAAAGTAAAAACAAATGGATTAGTTAAAAAAATTAATCTAGTTACTAATCGATTAATTTTAGAAACAAAAAGTAAATCGACTCACTAATAGATTAATTTTTTAATTAATCGATTAGTAGTTTAATAAAAAAAACTAATCGATTATTAGTTTTTTTAAAAAAACAAACTAATCGAATAATAGTTTAAAAAAAACTAACCGAGTAGTCCTTTAATTAAAAACAAACAAATCGATTAAAAAAAATAATCAATTAGTAGTTTAATAAAAAAACAAACTAATGGATTAATAGTTTAAAAAAAAATTAATCGTGTAGTCCTTTAATTAAAAACAAACGAATCGATTAATAATTTTAATAAAAACTAATCGATTACTACTTTAATTTAAAACAAACTTATGGATTAATAATTTGAAAAAAAAACTAATCGAAGGGTAGTTTAATTAAAACGAATCGATTAGTAGTTTTTTTTTAAAAAACAAACTAATCGAATAATAGTTTAAAAAAAACTAACCGAGTAGTCCTTTAATTAAAAACAAACTAATCGATTAAAAAAAATAATCGATTAGTAGTTTACTAAAAAAAAAACTAATCGATTAATAGTTTAAAAAAAACTAATCGAGTAGTCCTTTAATTAAAACAAACAAATCAATTAATTTTTTTAATAAAAACTAATCGATTAGTACTTTAATTAAAAACAAACTAATCGATTAATAATTTGAAAAAAAACTAATCGATTAATAGAGGCTTGGGGTTTATAGGGTTTTAGGGTTTACGTTTAGGGTTTAGTGTTTTATAGGGTTTAGGGTTTAAGAGGGTTTAGGGTTAAAGGGTGATCTCATGTAGCATTGTTTAAAAATTGTCCAGATGGTTAGACGCCGCATTATTGTACGTCACAGTGGACGATGGGATAGATCAGAATATGTAGATGGGGACGAACAACTCGTGACGATGTCATCCGATAAGCTGTGCTTTAGCTCACTGGTGAGGGAGGTTCACAAGTTGTTGCGGACTGACCCGAACAGGATCGAGTATGAATTATTTTACCTCACCAGCACCAATACTGGCAGACGGATCAGAGCATCTTTGCAAGATGATGGAGATTTGCTTGATTTGCTTCACGAGCAGACTACCGAACTCGTCGTGTACGTGATTTCAAGACAGTTGGAAGGTTCTGGAGCCGGACCATCTATGAGGGATGACTATGTTCCCTACTTTTCACATGGAGAGACGCATGGTCCTACTGCAGAAGAAGAGGGAGATGGAGAAGAAGAGGCTGAAAGAGAAGAAGAGGAAGAAGAACAAGAACAAGAACAAGAAGAGGTGAATGATAGAACGAGGTTGGTGGAGTCACTGTTGACAGAATTTAGTGGCTGGCTTCGTTCTTCTGCTGATCGTACAGACAGATTGCTATGTTTGACGGGAGTCGTCCCACCATCTACCACCGGTGTTCCGTTTAGATCTGACGGGCCTTCGAGCAATTGGGTGGTTCCCCTTGCTGACTGGGACATTGCGGGCCCACTATCTTGGGATGAGGGACCAGCACCAGAAACAGATACACTGCACCAGGGAGCTATTTTTCGGACGAAGGATGATCTCGCCCTGGCGGTCGGTATCTATCACATGCAAAATCGAGTGGAGTATGCCGTGTATCGCTCGAACAGGTCACGATTGGGCTATGTTTGCAAGCATGGTGGTGATTGCCCGTTCAAGTGCTTTGCGGTTGCTGATGGGCATATGTGGAGAATATACAAGTTCAACGGCTCTCATACATGCCATTTTGATATGGGTCGAATTGCTCCGCGACAGGTACCTGCACGAGTGCTCGGAAAATACTTTGCTCGTAGATTGGTGGACGAGCGGGTTGTCCTGAAGCCGAAGGAGATGATGGCGGAGCTTGTGCGTGAGTTTGGCATCCACATCGACTACAGCTTCGCTCTGCGCACGAGGAACATTGCCATTCAGATGGTATATGGAGACTTTGACAAGTCCTACGCACAGTTGCCCGCTTTCCTTCACACTCTGCAATTGATGAATCCGGGAACTGTAGTAGACATGGAGATCACGAGTGATGGTCGGTTCAAGCATTCATTCCTTGCTCTCGGTGCGTGTGTCAATGCATTTCTCCAGTATGCTCGTCCAGTGCTTGTGATCGATGGGACCCACCTGAAGGGAAAGAACAAGGGGGTTCTCTTTGTTGCTGTGACGAAGGACGGCAACGAACAGGTCTTACCTGTTGCAGTTGGGCTCGGACCGATAGAGAACGATGAATCTTGGATATGGTTTCTGGCCCACGTGCACATGGCTCTGGGTGATACAGATGATCTTCTAATCGTTTCGGATCAGCATCAGAGCATTAAAAATGCTGTGGAGGCCGTTTTCCCAAGTGCGACGCACGGATTGTGCTACTACCATTTGAAGAATAAGATGACGAAGAGAGGGAAACACGTGACGACGCTGTTTCAGGAGGCTGCCTATGCATATCGGAGAGAGACATTCCAGGAGAGTATGTTGACGTTGGAGCAGGTCTGTCCAAACAATATGTTCGCAACCTTCACATAATCCGCAGCGTCTCTGGCCATCCCAACCGCCTTGAACCTGTCCTCCATCTGCTTGACTGTCGTACGCTTCCCTTCGAATAGACGGTGGTAGACCGATCTCCTCGGAACAATATGAGCGCCATGAGGATCGAATGTCGAGCTGCCGAAGCGTAAACCTGACACCAAGGCGTACTCACTCGCACCGAACCGCAGCAGGGAACGATGAATGTGAAACCATGCCTCCAGCCCCACACGTGCACGATCCGGCGCGTGCACCTCGAACGTCATCAGCGCGTGCATGACCCTCTTCTGGACGTCACCACCTCTGTAGTCTAGAAAATATCCGAAACACCCCGATCTAAACAATCGCATGGCGTCACCACCAATCGCGAGCAGTGTGTCTCTAATCGTGTCAATGACACCGGGGATGGCGTACACGACGACCGAGGGCGTCCGGCTCCGTAACGGTAGTCTAACCCAATCAATCTAATAACATTTTCAAAATTAAAGTAAATTCTTTTAATATTTCATATAAATTGGAATTTCTTAAAATTTAAATTTAACATTAATCGATTAATTTTTTTTTATAATTAATCGATTTACATGAAATATTAATCGATTAGTCTTAAATTAATAGAGGCAATTAATCGATTAGTTTTATTTAGGCTATTATGTTTTTTAAACTAATCGATTAGTTTTTTTTAACATTAATCGATTAATTTTTTTTAAAAAATTAATCAATTAATTTTTTTAGACTTAATCAATTTACATTATATATTAATCGATTTGTATTAAATTAGGTTTTCTTAAACTAGCCATTACTTTTTTTTTAAATATTAATCAATTAGTTTTTTTTTAAATTAATCGATTAATTTTTTTAATAATTAATCGAGTAAAAAGAAACTAATCGATTAGTCTTAAATTAATAGAGGCAATTAATCGATTAGTTTTATTTAGGCTATTAGGTTTTTGTTTTTTAAACTAATCGATTAGTTTTTTTAACATTAATCGATTAGTTTTTTTTAACATTAATCAATTAATTTCTGTTTTTTATAATTAATCGAGGAAGGTCTCGATTAATTTGTGTTTTTTATAATTAATCGAGGAAGGCCTCGATTTGTATTAAATTAATCGATTTACATGAAATATTAATCGATTAGTCTTAAATTAATAGAGGTAATTAATCGATTAGTTTTATTTAGGCTATTATGTTTTTTAAACTAATCGATTAGTTTTTTTTAACATTAATCGATTAGTTTTTTTTTAAAAATTAATCAATTAATTTTTTTAGACTTAATCAATTTACATTATATATTAATCGATTTGTATTAAATTAGGTTTTCTTAAACTAGCCATTACTTTTTTTTTAAATATTAATCGATTAGTTTTTTTTTAAATTAATCGATTAATTTTTTTAATAATTAATCGAGTAAAAAGAAACTAATCGATTAGTCTTAAATTAATAGAGGCAATTAATCGATTAGTTTTATTTAGGCTATTAGGTTTTTGTTTTTTAAACTAATCGATTAGTTTTTTTAACATTAATCGATTAGTTTTTTTTAACATTAATCGATTAGTTTTTTTTTAAAAATTAATCAATTAATTTTTTTAGACTTAATCAATTTACATTATATATTAATCGATTTGTATTAAATTAGGTTTTCTTAAACTAGCCATTACTTTTTTTTTAAATATTAATCGATTAGTTTTTTTTTAAATTAATCGATTAATTTTTTTAATAATTAATCGAGTAAAAAGAAACTAATCGATTAGTCTTAAATTAATAGAGGCAATTAATCGATTAGTTTTATTTAGGCTATTAGGTTTTTGTTTTTTAAACTAATCGATTAGTTTTTTTAACATTAATCGATTAGTTTTTTTTTAAAAATTAATCAATTAATTTTTTTTAGACTTAATCGATTTACATTATACATTAATCGATTTGTATTAAATTAATCGAGGAAGACCTCAATTAGCTTGTGTTTTTTAAAATTATTCGAGAAGGCCTCGATTTGTATGAAATTTATCGATTTAAATTAAATATTAATCGATCTCGATTAGTCATAAATTAATCGATTAATTTTTTTAATTTAATGGAGGAAGGCCTCGATTTGTTTTAAATTAATCGAGGAAGGCCTCGATTAATTTGTGTTTTTTATAATTAATCGAGGAAGGCCTCGATTAGTATTAAATTAATCGAGGACTCGATTAGTTTTATTTAGGACTCGATTAGTATTGAATTAGGTTTTTTAAACTTTCTCGATTAGTAGTAAATTAACAAAATACAAGCCTCGATTATCAAATACAAGCCTCGATTAGCATAACAAGTCAGGATTAACATACAAATCCATTATTAACATAACAGGCCTAGTTCTAAAGCCATAACACAACCACAACCATTGCAATCATAAACAAAAACCAATTGCAAAATACGGTGATTAAATAAGAAATGGGAAAAAACATCAAGATTTAAGTTAAAAATCCACGAGATCTATTTCAAAATCCACAGTTATTTTCAAAATCCAACATTAATCAACCAACTAAAAACAAATTTTAAATACAAAACGGAGACATACATGTGCTGCTGAAGACGTCGCTGGCGATGATTCCCTTCGTTGCTCCATTGTCGACCGATGATTCACTATGAGCAATCGGTCCGTTAGAGAGAGAGAGAGAGAGAGAGAGAGAGAGAGAGAGAGAGAGACCTGGGAGATGAATGCCCAATGAGAAGGTTTTTTTTTTAAAATTCAATCGCCGACTCAAGTTCAATCGAGGAAGATGTGGCCGTTTTTTTTTAGATTAACTGATATTGGTGGCTTTTTTTGGCAAAATTAATCGAGGGGCTTTTGTTTAAAAAATTCGAGAACTTCTAGGGTTTTTGTGAAGAAGATACAGTGAGGAGGAGAGAGACACGGTTGGTGGGATAATTTAAGGGTTCAAACTTGGTGAATTTATTCCGGCAGTTGTGTGTCAGTTTTTAAAGTAAAAAACTGATTTTGTGGGACCTTTGCATGGATTTTGTGAAAAGTAAATACAAATTGTCGAAATAACTCATGTATTTTAAATCTTGTTGCTTTTTCCTTTTCATTATATGCTTTTGTCGATTTTAACATTCCTCTCTAAAAAAATTCCAACACAATATATTTGGGTGTTTCTATTCACACCACAAGAATTTCTTTGCACACCACCAATTAAAATAATTTATAAATAATTATTTATAAAATTACTAAAATAGCTTTATTAAATTAAAAATAAAAATTACAAAAGAAAGGGATTGAAAAAATTATTGCCCATCTTCTTCTCCAGTATTGCAAACTGAACTTCATCCAGCGACCTTCTGCCTCAGCAATCTCCCGGAGTTCTTCTTCTTCCACCGGCCATATTTTCCCCTCACCAATACAACAAACTTCAACATGCCTCCGCCGTCAAGCAAACCTTAGTCGATCTTTGTTCGGAGTTTACAGTTCGAATCTATTTATTTGGGTTTAGAAAATATTTTTGGAACCTAAACAACGGAGTTCGAAAAACATGTTGTGACAGAATAGGATTATTGAGCATAAAACAAACAGAAAACGTAAAGTAGGCACAGATTTACGTGGTTCACCAATTTGGCTACGTCCACGGGCAGAGAGGAGAAGAGATTTTATCATGCGGCTAGGTTACAGATTACAGATCTCAAAGACCATATATATAGCACTGAGATAAAACACCAAAACATTTTCGTTACATTTTCCTTGGAGACCCCCGACCAGCTCACCGAAGCGGTAGATTCAAGACATATCAACAAATCTCCACCTTGACTTGAATCTTCCTTGCAGATGCATCATTACAATGCCAGATGAACAGACTCCTCCTTTCTGCCTCAGATTTGCCCTCCTTGGGCAACTGACAGCTTGTGACGTTTAGCAAGTCTAAATAGTGTCAAAACTTGCTATGTGGGACCGGCTTGGTGAACATGTCGGCAGGATTATCAGCAGTACCTTCTTTCATCACCTTGATTCTCTACTCATTCCTCAGAAAATGATACCTCACATCAATATGCTTGGTCCTCTCATGATGGACCTGATCCTTGGTCAAACGGATTGCACTTAAACTGTCACAAAACATAGTAACTTGATCATGATGTAGCTCAAGATCACCTACAAGCCCTTTCAACCAAATTCCCAACAATCCATATGAATGTAGTCAAGAGTCCCCTTGGTCTGATGAACTGCCTTCTTTGGGAACTTGCTGCGATGAAGCTTCCCAAACACACAATGTTTGCAGAATTCAAGACTCTGCACTTTATGCCCAGAAAGAAGATCCCACTTTGACAAAATCTGCATCCCTCTTTCTCCCATATGACCGAGCCTCATATGCCACAGCCTGGTCATATCCATGGTCTGAACTTCGGATGATGCAATATCAGCAAAACCTGTCACAGTGGAACCTCACAGATAATATAAGGTACCACGTTTCAAGCCTGTCAGAACCACCTTTGAACCTTGACAGACATACATAACTCTACCTTTACCTTTGAAACTGAAACCTATGCTATCAAGGAGACTCAATGATATCAGATTCTTCGTCATCTGTGGAACATGCCTGACTTCATTCAAGGTGCAGAATATCTCATCATGTGTCCGTATCCTGACTGAGCCAATTCTAACCACTTTGCAGATAGCACTGTTGGCCATGGAAACATTTCCTCCATCTATCTGTTCATAGGTTGAGAAGAACTCCCTGTTAGCACAAATATGGTATGATGCCCCAGAATCAAGAACCCACACATCATTACGATGTGACTGTCCAGCTACAACCAAAACCAGATCTTCTTTAGAATTCGTATCAGTTTCTACCACAGCTGCAGAACCGTCGACACCTCATTTCTTCTCCTACTTCCTCTTCTTCTTAGGAAAATCATTCTTCCAGTGCCCTGGTTCTTTATAGTAATTGCAGATGTCTTTGGGGTTAAGACCGTTTGAACCTTTATGGTTTAACTTTCCAGATTTCTTTTGTCCCTGACCCGTGACAAACAGCCCCGATGCCTGATATTTTTTTAGCCGAGCCAGTTATCTGTTGATGATCTTCTCTGCTGTGGAGGTCAGATCGAACATCTTTCAGAGACAGAGTATCTTTCTTAGTAACAGAATTCTCATACGATTCAGGCAAAGATACTAACAGAATTAAAGCAGCGTCCTCATCTTCTACTTTAACATCAATATTACGCAAATCTAGCAAAATTTTGTTTAATTTGTCTAGATGATCCCGAAGGGGTGTACCTTCCTGCATGCGTAAACGGAACAGACATTGCTTCAGAAGCAATTTGTTGGTTAAAGACTTTGTCATGTAGAGACTCTCTAACTTCTTCCAGAGACCATCGGCAGTTTTCTGATCAGAAACCTCGATGATAACATCAGCAGACAGACATAGCATGATAGTCGAGTAGGCCTTTTCTTCTCAGGTATTCCACTCTTCTTCATCTATATCCTCATATTTCTTCTTTCCTGATAGCGGCGCCCACAAACCCTGCTGCTTCAGCAGAGATCACATCTTGATCTGCCATAAACCAAAACTATTTCTCCCAGAAAATTTGTCAACCTTTACGTTGAAAGCAGACATTCTCGATTGGCTCAAAAAACCCTAACAGTGCGAAAATACCCTGATCGAAATGACCAGGCTCTTGATACCAGTTTGTTATGATAGAATATGATTATTGAGCATAAAACAAACAGAAAATATAAAGTAGGCACAGATTTACGTGGTTCACCAATTTGGCTATATCGACGGGTAGAGAGGAGAATAGATATTATTATACGGCTAGGTTACAGATTACAAATCTCAAAGACTATACATATAGTACTGAGATAAAACACCAAAACATTTTCATACATTTTCTTTGGCAACCTCCGACCAGCTCCGCGAAGCGGTAGATTCAAGTTATATCAACAAAACATTTTCCAAATCCTCTAATGGTGTTTCAATTTCATTACATTTTGTTTGGATTAGAATTCTTTTTTAACCCAATCAAAATTTATAATTCAAAGAAGCAATTTTCGACGTCGTGGTCCTCCTCGTTCTTTTTTTTGGAAAATGTGTTTATGGTTGAGACGAGATTCTAATTTTTCATTTCTAGTCGAGTGATTCCAGTTCCATGAGAATTGCAGCTTTACTCGTAGGCAGAATCAATGCTTTGTTGAAATTGGAGCGGCAATGAAAGTTGGAGTGAGGACTAGTGTTGTTCATATTTTTTCTTTCTTCTTATTTTGCAGGTGGAGTGAAGATTGGCAGCGGCTATTCATCTCTTTTTCCTTTCTTCTTCCTTTTTTTTATCTTTTTTGTTTTAATAACTGAAATTTTATTTTTTTAAGTTGTGCAAGTTAAATAATAAACTAGTGTTCAAGTGTGGTATGTAAAGAAAAAAAATAAAAATTTTATGGTGTAGAAAGAAATTGTGGTGTATAAAGAATTTATTGTGGTGTGAATAGAATCACCCAATATAATTATCAGCGTAAAAGAGAATAGTGTGTGGGTAAATTCTATCATGCATTATGGGGTAATGCATTTTTTTTAATAAATCAACAAATAGGGAATGCAATCACATATAAATTACGACGAGATTGTCTAATTTAAAATTATAAATTGTATATTTCTCATATAAAAAATAAATGGGTTGGTCCCTCATACTCCTTATGTGTGGGCCAAGTCCCATCAGGGCCGTTAATGCCCAATAAAAGAAATGATAAAAAAAAGTCAACATGTCGGACGCATGTACCTCATGCTCGGCATGTGTAATGTACATTTGCACGTGTCTCATATATACTTTTTTTGGGGGGGTTTATTTTTTTTGTTTTTTCCCTAAAATTATATACCCTAAAATAAAATTAGTGAAACTTAAAATTAAAATGAATTGAATTAATTTATTTGAAATAAATATAAATATATAACCTAAAATGTAATTAATGAACCCTAAAATTAAAGTGATTTTTTTTTAATTTGACAATTTTCGCAGCACTAGCCTGACACTAACGCGTGATCTCGTGTATTGCATTCAATAATTAATTTTTTCATAACAAATATAAACGGTAATTTAAAATTAAAAACATAATTTTGAAATAAATATATATCCTAAAATGGAATTAGTGAATCCTAAAATTAGAGTGATTTTTTTTAATCCGGTGACTCGCGTAATGTATTTGCCCGACGCTAATGCGTGGCTCGTGAATTACACTCAACAATTAATGTTTTCAACTTAAATATAATCTCTAATTGAGATTAATAAACCTTAAAACATATAAACCCTAAAAAATACAAAATAAACTCCTACAAAATCTAAAAATTTGTTAGTGCCATCTGCACTGAAATGTTCGGGATTATCATTATCTATTTAGATATTATGGTAATTTCAAAAGAATACAAAAGGTTTTGGTTATTCATGTTCGAGTACACAGAAGGGCTGAGAGTTAAAAGACTTCACATTCGAAGCATATAGTATTCGGGTAGACTAGGTTTGATCAGTTAGATCATTGTGTTTCTAGTCTATGTTTGAAACTCACTTTCATACACACTTAGAGGAGTCTCGGGATAGATTTCCTGTGGAAACTAGAGGGATTCTAGTTTGTGAGAGGAGCTCGCAATTCAGTTTAGTGAAAGAGGTTGAATCGGGTAGGAAATGGGTCGAGTGGCGAGAAGTCTTCGCGTAATAACCTTTGTAACCATTCAACGGAGTAGTAAACTATTTCTCACGGACTTGATTAGTCCTACTGACGTTGATCAATTGATCGAACAGGGTTACCAATCTCATATTCTTTATTTGCTTAAGTTTTTACATTCTGACCTTACATGTTCACAACAATGTTCAAGTACATGATGATGAACATGACCGCACAGTTTATGTAACTTCAAAATTAAATTCTAAAAATACTAAAAAAAACTTTAAAAACCCACGAATCCTAAAAAAATCCTACCCTCATGGCTTCATGAGGACTTTCAGTTCAAAAAGAATGATGTCTGGGATCTGGTGCAGAAACCTAAAGGAGTCAACATTGTTGGAACTAAGTGGATTTTTAAGAACAAGACTGATGAAGCTGGAAATATTACAAGGAATAAAGCTAGACTGGTTGCTTAAGGTTATTCTCAGATTGAAGGCATTGATTTTGATGAAACCTTTGCTCTAGTTACAAGGATTGAATCAGTCAGACTTCTTCTAGCTATGACATGCATTATGAAGTTCAAACTATACTAGATGGATGTCAAGAGTGCTTTTCTGTATGGATTCCTGAAGAAGGATGTGTTTGTTGCACAACCTAAAGGATTTGAAGATCCACATCATCCAGAGTTTGTGTTCAAGCTAAAAAAGGCATTATATGTCTTGAAGCAAGCTCCTCGGGCATGGTGTAAAAGACTGGCTACATACCTAGTAAGCAAAGGATACAACAGAGGAGGAGAAGACAGAACACTGTTCATCAGAAAAGAAAAATCACAAGTAATTGTGGTCCAAGTATATGTGGATGATATAGTGTTTGGATCAGTGTCTGATAAGATGGTCAAGGACTTCATCAGAGACATGGAAACTGAATTTTAGATGAGTCTTGTTGGAGATCTAAAATATTTCCTAGGACTTCAGATAAAGCAGTCAGAAGAAGGGATATTCATCTCTCAATCCAAGTATGCCAGAAACTTGGTGAAGAAGTTCGAGCTTGAAAATTCTAAGTACAAACGAACTCCTATCAGCACTACAGTCAAGATTGGAAAAGATGATGCAGGAACTGAAGTTGATCAAACTCTTTACAGAAGCATGATCAGAAGTCTCCTATACCTTACTGCAGGCAGACCAGATATAGCATACAGTGTGGGAGTGTATGCCAGATATCAGTCATGTCATAAGGAGAGTCACATGAAGCCTGTTAAGAACATCATCAAGTACATCAATGGAACTGCTGAGTTTGGTTTGTGGTATACTTCAAATACAAATACAAGTATTACTACATACTGTGATGCTAATTAGGTTGGATCTCCATATGATAGAAAAAGCACTTCAAGTGCTTGTTTCTTTTTAGGAAACAATGTTGTTTCCTGCTTCAGTAAGAAGCAGAACTGCATATCTCTTTCTACGGCAGAAGCAGAATACATTGCAGCAAGGAACAGCTCTACTCAGATCATCTGGATGATGCAGATGATGAAAGACTATGAAGTCAGTCATAATACTCATATTATGTACTATGATAATATAAGTACTATCAACATCTAAAAGAACCCAGTGCAGCATTCAAGGACCAAACACATAGACATCAGACATCACTTCATCAGAGAGCTGGTTGAAGAAGAAGTGCTAAAGATTGAACACATGAAGACAGAAGATCAACTAGCTGATTAGTTCACCAAGGGATTAGCTTCAGCCCAATTTGAGAAACTCAGAGCAGCCCTTGGGGTGTGCTTGGTTCAGTAAAACCAAGAAGATGGGTATGAGTGTGTCTATTTCACACTCAGCAGGAAAGAACCATTCCTGCACAAAGGGACTGAACATTCCCATAAATGTTCCTACAGATGTACATGATCATGATTCAAACCATGAGTACATCTTTGTCAATGGCTAGTTCTGACGTGCTATCGTCATCTCTGATTTTTTGGGATTTTCTTTCAATTTCTTAGTCTAATAGAAACCTGAGTTTATTCTATGAACGGAATACTCTCCTATATATATTTTAGCCGTTTAGAGAGAATGTTCACTTTTCAAATTTCTGAAATCAAAAAACCTTTCTCTCTCGATAAAACCTCTGAGTTTTCTGAGTTTTCTCCCTTGTTTGCCATTGATTCTCTTGTTGTTTATTTCTTTCATATACCCATATATTTCCAATGGCTCCGAAATGAAAACTTGTCCGTTCCAAGAAAGTTGTGAAGCCTAAAATGAGGTATGGAAATGTTACATATTCCAAACCTCAAGATTAGTTCTACGAGGAGGATGAGTTTGATAGGCAGGTACGAGGTGAATCAATGTACAAGAAGCCTGTTCAGAGGGCACTTCGCAATGAGTCTTCGAGCAAAGATACAGAAGAATTGATTGAAACATTCCATGGAGACGAAAAGGAAGAAGATATGGAGATAGAAGAGCAAGAAATTGCTTCTTCTGCGAAGAAAATAAAGACCCAAAGTCTTTCAATTCAAGATCTTTTGAAGGAAGCCGCGAAGTCATACGATGTCAACAAAAAAAGGCAAGAACAAAGGGAACTGCAGTCAAGAAAACCAAGAAGACTACAACCCCTTCATCAAAGAACATATTGCATCATTTGCTGCTCAAGCCCTTCAGAAAGAGAACGGATCTGCTGTTGATGATCAAGTTAAGCCTTCAGATATGCCTGAACATATTGAGGAATATGTTACAGAGAAGAGCTCTACGGAAACATCTACTCCAGTGAGTGTTGTGCTGAAGTCTCCTATTCAACCTTTTACTACAGAAGGTGATGATGAAGACATAGAAGATGATATCCCATTAAGCCTAAAGATGAAAGCCATAGCAGCTGCTCTTGCAAAAGGAAAGAAGAAGGTCATTCACAGACCTTTAGTTGCTGATCCAACAGAGAAAGAAGTTGTTCAGAGTTCATCCTCTGAATCTGCTGAAAAGACTCATGTTCCATAACAGGAGAAGTTTCTTGCATCTGCTCAATACGATCCGTTTGCCAGATCACCTGTCAAGACGAAAACCCCCAGAAAGAAGGCCTCTACTGTTGTAGTGCAGTTAGTGCCCAGAACTTCTGTGACTCGAAGCCGAGCTTCCACCACTCCACCATCCACTGATGTGTCTATTAAGAAAAGAAAAGCTATTGAAATGACTGGTCCTTCAAAGAAAGCCAAGAAAGCTACCCAGCAGGAAGATGTACCTGAAGATGTTCACTCACAGTCAAATGAACATGAGTCTGAAGCTCACAAACAGATTGTTCGTGTTCCAGGTACTTCAAGTCAATCTATCTTTCATTCTTTAAAGCCTACTGATTTGTGGGAGAAAGTGAAGCAGAGGTCAATGATTTTTTAGAAGAAGGTTGACAAGGATACACTGTTAGCCACTGGTCTGTATACCTTGTTAGAGGAAGTTGGTCTTTTAAGAACCGTGCAGAAGGTGCAAGAGTCCATGCCTAAGGTTGTGTCTGAGTTCTACTGTAATCTGACCAAAGAGATTGATGATCCGGAGTCTGTAGATTTTCAGAAAGTGTTTGTAAGTGTTGGGGTTTTTTCGAATTGAACCACCGTAGGATCTAATTGGATGTTCATTAATCCTAATGTCATGTAAATCATAAATTCATGCATCTCATATGTTTTAATTAACCGATTTTAATTAACATGCAAATCCGGTTTAAACGATTCTACTAAAGCGGAAACATAGAATTGAAAAACGACTTACAAATTAAACGACAGGTGGAGGACAAGATTAAAGGTCTAATCTTGTTGTTGTGTATGATGATGATTGGCGCCCCACAGTGATATTCCACTCCTTGATCTTCTGTTGTATTTCCGAACTGAATCTAGTTTCAGGGTGGGCTGAAATCTACTAGATCGGTATGGAATCTGTGGAGATAAAGAGAACACAAGAGGAGCTGATTATTACTCTCAAAATTTCATCCCCCACCTCCCTATTTATAGGGGAGGTGGTCGAAATTTCAGTGTCCCAACCCTACTAGGTTTGGGCCTCTATCCCTTTTTCTATCTCCAGTCCATTAAAGTCATATTGGGCTACAACAGAGATCTAGAAGAATATTAAATTGGCCTGCTAATTTATTTAATTTCCAATATCAAATAAACTTAGGATATTATTAAATAAATTAAGTATTATTTTTATTCCACTAAAGAAATAATACTGACCTACCAATTTAATACATATTTCTGAATATGCTTTCTCCTTTAGTCCAGCCACTCCCCGCGTTTAAGATATAATGCCCATTAATTAATTATGTAAGCTTCTGACAGCTATAATTATTTAATATCTTATCCTTGAGTAGTACCACACAAGCTTTACTCATGCACGGAATAAATTCCACCTGCAGGGTTTCAGCATGAACTTGCATTTCCTCAAGGGGACACCATCAAACTGGCGCACCAGGACACGGTGCCCCTACATATTGCACAACCCATCATAAGTGTAAATGTCACAACCCAAGATATCGAGATTATTGATCCTTATGAAAGAATCTCACCCTTTGATAAATCAAAGCTGCAAACACTACACGTATATGTCTGCCAACACATAGGGGTTAAGAACCCGAACTCTGTGGATTCTTATTCTCTCATTTAAGGTCAGAATAGAGAATAGAATCCTAAGTAGATCCTCCTCAATACACTTGACCGTGTATTAGAATAATCAGTTAGTCAAGACAAACTAACTATCAGATTATTCTACGGCGTACCGATAGCAGGTTCAGTACTATCTAAACCGTGAGTCTTTTAATACATTACAAGGAACCGATGATATGATCTAACCATGTGTTTACCCACACCATATCATCTACAATGTAAGTATAGTGAACATGCATATAAATATAACAATTTAAATGCAAACAGTGACTGCAATTGTATTCATTCTATATCATCATAAAACCATTATTAATAATGTATACAAAAAACAGGTCTTCTAGTATACAAAACCAACAATCTCTCACTTATATTTGAAGCATGTCTTTCAAATATAAAAAAAACTGGCTAACTCTCCAACTCTAACTTAAATCTCAAAAGGCAACCCCGAGTCTGCATCTCACTCCCATTTTCTCCACGTGACCGTAGAAGCTCTTAGCTGGAAGGCTCTTCGTGAATGGATCAGTTAAATTGTCCTCAGATGCAATCTTGACCACTGCCACATCTCCTCTCTTAACGATTTCTTGTATAAGATGGTACTTTCTCTGTATGTGTTTACTTGCCTTATGGGCTCTGGGTTCCTTCGAATTTGCCACTGCACCCGAGTTATCACAATATACCGTGATATTCTTAGGCAAATCAGGAACCACGCTCAAGTCCAACAAGAAGCTCTTGAGCCAGACGGCCTCTTTTGCAGCCTCAGAGGCAGCTACATATTCAGCCTCCATGGTGGAATCCGCAATGCATTTCTGCTTTATGCTCCTCCATGCAATGACTCCGCCTCCCAAGGTAAACACATAGCCTAAGGTAGATTTACTCTGATCTTTATCGGATTGAAAATCTGAATCCGTGTAACCCAAAGGCACTAGACTATCAGAGCGGTATACCAGCATATAATCTCGAGTCCTTTTCAGGTACTTGAGTATATTCTTAACCGCAGTCCAATGACCTTGTCCAGGGTTAGACTGATATCTGCTTACCATGCTGACTGCATAGCATATATCAGGTCTAGTGCATAGCATAGCATACATAAGACTTCCCACAGCCGAAGCATATGGAACGCCCTTCATCTCATCTATCTCAGCCTGTGTGTGGGGACACATATCCTTGGATAGATGAATTCCATGCCTGAAAGGTATAAAACCTTTCTTGGAATCCTGCATGTTAAACCTAGCTAGCACTATGTCGATATATGTCGTCTGGGATAAGCACAACATCCTTTTCTAGCGATCTCGAATTATCTTGATGCCAAGGACGTGTCCGGCTTCTCCTAGATCTTTCATATCGAACTGCTTGGACAACCACACCCTTATGTTAGATAATACTTTCTTACTGTTTCCAATAAGTAAGATATCATCAACATATAGCACGAGGAAAGCCACCACGTTTCCATCACTCTTCTTGTACACACAGCTCTCATCCGGACATTGCACGAATCCATATGACTGGATGACCTCATCAAACCGGATGTTCCAAGACCTTGACGCCTGCTTAAGTCCATAAATAGATCTCTTAAGCTTGCACACCAAGTGCTCTTGGCCTTTAGCAATGAAACCCTCTGGTTGCTTCATGTGGATGTTTTCCTCAAGACTTCCATTCAGGAAAGCTGTCTTGACATCCATCTGCCAAATCTCATAATCCAAATGAGCGGCAATAGACAAGAGAATCCGGATTGACTTAAGCATGGCTACCGGCGAAAAGGTTTCCTCATAATCGATCTCTTCTTTCTGAGTGTACCCTTTCGCCACCAATCTTGCCTTGAAGGTTTCAACCTTCCCGTTAGCTCCTCTCTTGCGTTTGTAAATCCACTTACACCCAATGGGTTTTACCCCATCTTGTGGTTCTACAAGCTCCCAGACTTGATTGTGATCCATAGATCCAATCTCAGACTCCATTGCAATTTTCCAAGAGTCTGCATCTTTGTCTTGGATTGCTTCGTCGTAGGTCCTGGGATCCAATTCATTTATTCCTTCAGGGAAATCCGAAGATTCACCCAAACCAATGAATCTGTCAGGTTGGCATACAACCCTCCCACTGCGACGAGGCAGTTCCTGTACTTCTGTGACACGTTGTGCAGTAATTTGTGGTTCCTCTTCTTGTACTGTTGGTGTCAGATTCGAATTTTCCCCTCGAAGTTCCTCGAGTACTATCTCACTTCTTGGCTTGTGATTTATTACATAGTCTTCCTCTAAGAATCGAGCATTGGTACTCACAATGATCTTCTGATCCTCAGGACTATAAAATAAACCACCTTTCGTTCCTTTAGGATATCCAACAAACTGTCTAACATCCGTACGTGGTGCCAGCTTATCAGCTTCCTTATCCAGCACATGTGCTGGACTACCCCAAATCCGAAAATGTCCAAGACTGGGCTTTCGTCCAGTCCAAAGTTCTGTGGACGTAGATGGGACTGATTTTGATGGAACCACATTTAGAATATAGGCTGCTGTTTCCAGGGCATATCCCCAGAACGAAATAGGCAGATCTGAATAGCTCATCATCGATCTAACCATCTCTAACAATGTTCTGTTCCTTCTCTCCGCCACGTCGTTCTGCTGTGGTGTTCCCGGCGCAGTCAACCGGGATGTAATCCCATTTTCTGCTAAGTAGTCCCTAAATTCATTCGAGAGGTACTCACTACCACGATCAGACCGTAGTGATTTGATACTTTTACCTGTACGTTTTTCCACTTCCGCTCTAAATTCTTTGAAAGTCTCAAAGGATTCTGACTTGCGGCGTAACAGGTATATGTATCCATACCTTGAGTAATCATCAATGAACGTGATGAAATACTCGTACCCTCCTCGAGCCTGAACTGACATAGGGCCACATAAGTCAGAGTGAATCAAATCTAGTACCTCTTCAGATCTATTCCCTTTATCCTTAAAGGGTCGCTTGGTCATTTTACCTTCCAAACAGGATTCACACAAAGGAAACGATTCTAGGACCAATGAAGACAAGGGCCTATCGTTTACTAGTCTTTGTATCCGTTTAAGGTTAATATGGCCGAGCCTAAGATGCCAAAGATAGGTTTGATTCATTTCCGAAGGTTCTTTTCGTTTGTTAGGGTTTATGACCGATGTATTCAGTAAATGCATTTGCGTAGTGTTTTGCATAGGATTAAGTAAATAAAGATGTCCATCCAATGTGCCAGAACAGATAAAACGTTTATCACTAAAGATAACAACCTTGTTATCAAAAGAAACAGAATATCCATCCATAAAAAGTTTAGAAACTGAAATCAAGTTTCGCCTAAAACCACGCACATAAAGACAATCCTTTAAAACTAATATCCTATCACTATTAAAAGATAAGGTTACATCTCCCACTGCAACTGCCGCCACTTTCGTAGCATTGCCCATGTAGACTGAAATCTCTCCATCACTCAGCTGTCTTTTTGCCAAGAACCCTTGTAAAGACATGCAAACATGATCAGTAGCTCCAGTATCTACTACCCCATGACTGAGTAGAACAAGTAGCTAAACATGTTTCAACGACGAGAGATTGAGACGTACCCTTTTTCTCATTCTTGTTAGGACAATCCGCCTTCCAGTGACCTGGCTGGCCACACTTGAAACACTTTGTCTTTGACTTAAATTCCTCAGGAGGAATCTTAGTCTTAGACTTCTTCACCTTAGGCGCTCCCTCTGCAGCTTTCTTGGGTGCGTTCTTCTTCTTCCTTTTAGTACCGGAAGAAGACGCCCTATTTTCAGCTAGGTGTGCCTCCGGATTTCCTTTTTGAAGTAACTCAGCCGTCTGAAGATCCATGAGCAGTTCAGTCAGGCTAACATCCCTTTTAATCATGTTAAAGTTCAGCCTAAACTGCTCAAACCTCGAGGACAGGCTATGAAGAACAATGTTGATTTGAGAATCGCCATCCAGCTCTCCACCCAAGGTCTCGATCTCAGCCAGATACCCCATCATCGTGAGAACGTGATCCCTAACAGGTGTGGAGTCAGACATTCTCACATTCATTAGTTTCTTCATTGCCAAATGGCGTGCCGAGCGATTCTGATGACCGAAGAGCTGCCTAAGGTTGTACATGATATCATAAGCAGTTTTCATAGGTTCATGTTGATGTTGCAACACATTCGACATAGATGCCAGAATGTAACAGCGCGCTATCTCATTAGACCTAACCCACTTATCATATGCAATATTTTGGGCTTCGTCAGAACCCTCATCTGGCTTCTGAGGGCATACCTCTTCAAGTACAAATTTGTGTCCTTCCGCAGTGAGAACAAGATTAAGGTTTCGAATCCAATCATTGTAATTTTCACCGATTAACTTGTTTTCTTTGAGAATAGTGGACAGGTTAGAGAGTGCCATGATGATATAGAATAACTGAAAAGTAGACATCCAGTACAGTCACAAACTTTAGGATACTCACATATAATCGTATACCTCAAAAAAATTATATGTAATCCACCGATATTTTAAAAATGTTTCTTATAAGCCACGTTAGTGTGGACGTTTATAAAATTCATCCTTAAACAGGTAAAACCACCTTTAATTTACCTCCAGTCAAATTTCCTTATGACAAGTAAATTAATAGTCGGAAATAACCACGGTCGTGTAACCTTCAAATTAATAAGCCACGTTAGTGTGAATGTTTATTAATAAATTACACCTAAGTGTGAACACCATCATCTTAGCACCAAGTCCACTATTTCGAACTCCCTGCTCCATTTGGAGGAGTCAGTTTGTTCTAGTAGTGTTCTACAACTTTCTTGATAAAGAAGTTTAATTTCTAGAGATAACAGCGATATGACACATCCGTTATGGAGGAAGACCTACTGTCAACTCGCATGTCAATCACATCTCAATTAAACCAGATTAATGGAGACCGTTTGAGATTTCTACATACTTTGGTATGAATCTCTCCCACTTAGTTATTTAAGATTGAGGTTTCATTTTATCCCATTGTAAAACATGCAAACATCACATAAAAAGATAAAACACCATTGCATGCTTCAAACAACATAATAAGCAATAATAATAAAAACTAACTATCATGGCTTATATCTCATGTTGCTAAATGAGATAAAACTGGAAAGTCAACTCCGAAACCTTGGGCATGGCCGCCGCCCTCATCACTGCGCCTCGCCGAAAATCCTAGCTCCAATTAGGATTTCGGGACGTGAATCAGTGATACTTCCTTTCTTGAGCTGTACTACTCTCCTTCTTTGAGTTGATCTTCAAACTTTATTCAATATAGAATATCTATTCCTTAAAGGAAAAAACTAATATATCTAGAATAAAATTACAACTCAATGACTTGGTCTAACAGTTTTATTTCTATTACATTAAAACAACATAAAATAAAACCTAGACTTAATCCATGGATTTTCTCATGGATTAAAATCACGTAGTCAAACCGGCATACGGCCCATCATACATTCAACATAAATTAAAACATACATCACATAATTAAGGAGCCATGATAGTCGGTAACCCTGCAAACATGTCAGTCTACAATTCCAACAATCACAATTACATGATTAGCATAAAATAACATATGATATCCAAACATGACATATTAAATAATATTCGAATTTTTCAATTAATAAAATTAATTAATTCGATATTATCCACAAGATAAAAATTGGAAATTAAAATAATTATCCACCAATTTATAACTTGTATTTTTCAAAAATATTACTAAAATAAATCTGGAAATTATTTAAAATTATCCACCAAATTTATTTAATATTTTCTAGCCACCCTAATTAAATAATAATTCGATATATTGATATAAATCAAAAATCTAATCCAAATATTATCCATAAGAATCTAAATCTTCAAGGATAAAGTTTGGAGATTTGATTCCAATCCAAAATCTTCCAAAACTTATCCAAATTTAAAATCTTGTCATAATTGGATTTAATCCCATAGATTTCCAAAATCACCTTATCCAATATTTAATCCCATAGATTTCGAAATTATCCAAATAATAAATTGGAGATTTGATCCATTTCAAATTCTTCCAAATTTAAAATTCTATTTTCAAATCTATCTAGATTAATATTAGGTAAATCAAGATATACATCAAATAACAACAAATCTAAATCCAATATACATAAATTTCGATCCACATCATTAAATAAATTTGGAAATTTAATTTTCATTAAAATTTCCTCCAAATTTAATTTAATAAAACCGAAAATTACATAAAATAACATATTTGGAAATTTTGACATTAATCAAAAAACTATTCCAAATAAATAACCTAAGTTTCGAAAATACCTAGAATAATAAATTTGGAAATTTTGATCCACTTCAAAAATTACCAAATTTAAAATTCTATTTTCAAACTTATCTAGATTAGAATTTTGTAACTTTTGATATACATCAAAAATCACCAAATCCAATTCTAATACACCAAATTTTCGAACCACACTCAAAACAAATCTGGAAATTTTGATCTTCATCAAAAATCCATCCAAATCTAATTCATAGTGGCCGAAAATTCAACAAAAAAATTAGGGAACTTGAGACATCAAATTTTTGAAAATTTTGATGCTCAAATTTTCGAACACTCACCTTATTAAATCTGGAAATTTTGATACATCAAAATTCTATTCCAAATCTAATAATACCATGGCCGAAAATTACATAGATTTCCACAAATTCGAATTTTCAATATACATCAAAATTACATCCGAATTTGAATCTATTAAACATGAAATTCATGATCAAATAAATCTGAAAATTTTAAACACATAAAATTCATCTACAAATTTATACATGAATTTCGAAAATATCCTAGGATTAAATCTAGAACAGTGCCAAAACCCGCTCTGATACCAGTTGTTGGGGTTTTTTCGAATTGAACCACCGCAGGATCTAATTGGATGTTCATTAATCCTAATGTCATGTAAATCATAAATTCATGCATCTCATATGTTTTAATTAACCGAGTTTAATTAACATGCAAATCCGGTTTAAACGATTCTACTAAAGCGGAAACATAGAATCGAAAAACGACTTACAAATTAAACGACGGGTTGAGGACAAGATTAAAGGTCTAATCTTGTTGTTGTGTATGATGATGATTGGTGCCCTACAGTGATATTCCACTCCTTGATCTTCTGTTGTATTCCCGAACTGAATCTAGTTTCAGGGTGGGCTGAAATCTACTAGATCGGTATGGAATCTGTGGAGATAAAGAGAACACAAGAGGAGCTGATTATTACTCTCAAAATTTCGTCCCCCACCTCCCTATTTATAGGGGAGGTGGTCGAAATTTCAGTGTCCCAACCCTACTGGGTTTGGGCCTCTATCCCTTTTTCTATCTCCAGTCCATTAAAGTCATATTGGGCTACAACAGGGATCTAGAAGAATATTAAATTGGCCTGCTAATTTATTTAATTTCCAATATCCAATAAACTTAGGATATTATTAAATAAATTAAGTATTATTTTTATTCCACTAAAGAAATAATATTGACCTACCAATTTAATACATATTTCTGAATATGTTTTCTCCTTTAGTCCAGCCATTCCCCGCGTTTAAGATATAATGCCCATTAATTAATTATGTAAGCTTCTGACAGCTATAATTAATTAGTATCTTATCCTTGAGTAGTACCACACAAGCTTTACTCATGCACGGAATAAATTCCACCTGCAGGGTTTCAGCATGAACTTGCATTTCCTCAAGGGGACACCATCAAACTGGCGCACCAGGACACGGTGCCCCTACATATTGCACAACCCATCATAAGTGTAAATGTCACAACCCAAGATATCGAGATTATTGATCCTTATGAAAGAATCTCACCCTTTGATAAATCAAAGCTGCAAACACTACACGTATATGTCTGCCAACACATAGGGGTTAAGAACCCGAACTCTGTGGATTCTTATTCTCTCATTTAAGGTCAGAATAGAGAATAGAATCCTAAGTAGATCCTCCTCAATACACTTAACCGTGTATTAGAATAATCAGTTAGTCAAGACAAACTAACTATCAGATTATTCTACGGCGTACCGATAGCAGGTTTAGTACCATCTAAACCGTGAGTCTTTTAATACATTACAAGGAACCGATGATATGATCTAACCATGTGTTTACCCACACCATATCATCTACAATGTAAGTATAGTGAACATGCATATAAATATAACAATTTAAATGCAAACAGTGACTGCAATTGTATTCATTCTATATCATCATAAAACCATTATTAATAATGTATACAAAAAACAGGTCTTTTAGTATACAAAACCAACAGTAAGAGGAGAGATGTTGCAGTTTTCTCTAGATCTCATTAATGAATTTCTTGGATGTGCATCTGAGGGGGAGTACAAGGAGATCGATGACTGGGGGTGGTTGCTGAGGAACTGACCTAGGGCATCTACAACAAATGGCCATCGCATCCATAAACTATTCCAACTTCCAAGCTGACTCACAAGTATGGTGCTCTGTTCAGGATTCTGATCCAAAATTGGCTACCCACGAAGCACAGAGCAGCAGTGATTCAAGCTCAAGGGAAGTTTCTGTATCACCTCGGCACTGGAAAGCAGTTCAATTATGGTGAGTTTGTGTTTGGCAAGATCATCAGCAGTGCTGAATCTACAGTGGTCAAAGGACCTCTATGCTATCCTTCGTTGATCTACAGTCTAATCAAGCAACAAAAGAAGAATGTCTCTTCAAAGAAAGATAAAGTTGCTCCTCTCAACAAGCCTCTTGTGATCAAGGTTGTTCCTGAGATAGAAGATCCTCACCTTCGCCTCTAGTTCAAGCAGTACCTGTCATCCAAGAAAGTAATGGATGATAATGTTGAAGAATCCTCAACTAAGAGTGTTGTGCTGAAGTTTCTAGAGAGAAGCTTGGAGTTTCATGCTCGTCTGATTTCTGAGCATAATTCTGAGAAAATGAAGATTCAAGCAATGATTTCTGATCTTTCATCAGGAGAAGAATTTGCCTCCCCAGCAGCAGATGTTCCTGAGAATGTTCATAACTTGCACAAGTTTGCAAGTACTGCCGAAGCTGCTGCTCAGAAGAAGTCTACTCCGGCATCAAAGCAAGGGAAAGCACAGACTGCAGTACAAGAGAAGGAAGCTAAAGCTATCCAAGAAGAGACTACAGAAGAGGCTCATGAAAAAGAGTAGGAGGCTGCTAAAGAAGAAGTTGATGAGGAAGAGGAAGCTGAGACCGAAGAAGATGCTGATGAAGAAAGAGAAGCTGGAGATGAAGAAGAAGGTTCTGAAGCAGAAGGAGGATCTGAACAAGATGATACTGATCAAGACCCTGACAAATCCGAGTAGTTGTTGGTTATTACTCATTTGCCTTTCTCGGTGGTAAATAGGGGGAGTAATGCAATATAAGTTTTTTTAATGTTTCTGTTCTACTTATCTTGCATCATGTTTTGCAAGATATTTTATTTTTTCTCTAATAGCTTGTAATAGCTATTTTGTTATGGAACAGATTGTTTTTCTTCCCTATATGATTCATATCTGTTGAAAATTGAAACTGCTATCAAAAGATAAAAATATAAAGGAAAAAAATCAATATAGCAGAGTAGGTACAAGCTGATAAGAAAGTGAAACACGGCTGAATCATATGATGTTCTTCACAACATCCAAGTATGTTTTTAAGTACATGATCCTACAATTCAAGGGTTGTGTTCTTTTAAAATATGGAGCTGATTTGCAACCAGATAAAGACAAAGAGGGAGATTGTTAATGCCATCTGCACTGAAGTGTTCGGGATTGTCATTATCTATTTAGATATTATACCAATTTCAAAAGAACACAAAAGGTTTTGGTTATTATTGTTCGAATAACATGTTCTGGACATTTCTATGAACATTCCGCTGCCAATCTGATTGAAGATTAAGACATGTACTTAATCATGTTCATAGATATGATCATGTACATGGTTGTCCAGAGAGTTTTCAAGAAACGTGTCATGCTAGATTCAAAGAGTTGAAGCTGCAGATTCAAGATGGACGTTTCAGAATAGAAGCTGCCTTGTTCGTGATGAAGATCAAGAAGGAAAGAAGGAGTTCTATTCAAGGAAGACATCTAAACTAGGAAAGTCCGATTTAAATAAGGAAATTGTTTCCTTGTTAAATCCTAGTCTAAATAGGACATCTAAATACCTTGTTTAGGCTATAACTATTTCTTATAAATAGCCTAGGATTCACACTAGTTTAGGTGACACAAATTTTTATGAATACACAGAAGGGCTGAGAGTTAAAAGACTTCATATTCGAAGCATATAGTATTCAGGTAGACTAGGTTTGATCAGTTAGATCGTTGTGTTTCTAGTCTGTGTTTGAAACTCACTTTCATACACACTTATAGGAGTCTCGGGTGAGATTTCCTGTGGGAACTAGCGGGATTCTAGGTTGTGAGGGGAGCTTGCAATTCAGTTTAGTGAAAGAGGTTGAATCGGGTAGGAAAGGGGTCGAGTGACGGGAAGTATTTGTGTAATAACCTTTGTAACCATTCAACGGAGTAGTAAACTGTTTCTCACGGACTTGATAAGTCCCCCTGACGTAGATCAATTGATCAAACAAGGTTACCAACCTCGTGTTCTTTATTTGCTTAACTTTTAATATTCTGACCTTACATGTTCACAACAATGCTCAAGTACATAATGATGAACATGACAACACAGTTTATGTAACTTCAAAATTAAATTCTAAAAATACTAAAAAAAACTTTAAAAACCCACGAACCCTAAAAAAATCATAAACTCTTAAACTTTAAATGTTAATTGGAATGGAAAAAATCATAATTTGAACTAAATAAAGTCGTATAAGATAACTAGCAGGCACAATATTTTTTAGGGATACAGGTGTTATTTTTATAATTTTGAGAGATACTTTTTAATGTTACGGTTGATACTTATTTTGATAATTTTTTTTGCAAATCAACACGGATTAATGCACTGACTGTCTGATGTGCAACTTTATGCATAGGATAATTGCTGAAAATGAATTTGTTTAATGTTTACACCATAATTTTAATGGTAGAAATAGATAAAAAAATGTGTCAATGCACAGGATAATTGCTGAAAGAGGCACACTCCTGTAGGACGGTCTAACAGATCGCTTCCATTAGACGGATCCTAACCCGATCCGGACCACCCCACCCCCACCCAATCCAATCCCCACCCCCACCGCCACTCCCTCTCTCTAGTTTTTTCCTTCCTTTTTTTTTCTTTTTTTTTTTTTGCAGTTTTTCTCCACCCCACCCCACCCTACCCCCACTCCCCCTCTCAAACCCACGGCAGTTTTTTTTTTTTTTTGGCAGATTTTTTTTCTTTTTTTTTTACAGTTTTTTTGGCAATTTTTTTTTTGACAATTTTTCTTCCTTTTTTTTCGGCTCCAATTTATGCTTCATTACGAAGAATTAGAAGTTGTGTGTTTTCATTAATGATTTTATTAATGATACTTTATCCATAATTAATTATATTTCATATCAATGTTAAGGATACTTCACCAGATAAAAGTTATATTTTCATTAAAATGAAAATTACCGATAATTAAGCATTAATTATTAAATTAACAACAAAGAAGTATCATTAATTAGAAATACGTATCACTAGTAATAAAAAATGAAGCATCACTAATAGTGATTCTTTCTTCTGCAATTAGTGATACTTTTCTTTCTAATTAGTGATACTTTATTCTACAATTAGTCATACTTTTCTTTCTAATTAGTGATACTTTATTCTACAATTAGTGATATTTTTGTGATTCATTCTTCTACAATTAGTGATACGTTTCTTCTAATTAGTGATACTTTTCTTTCTAATTAGTGATACTTTCTTCTACAATTAGTGATACTTTTCTTTCTAATAAGTGATACTTTCTTCTGCGATTAGTGATACTTTTTTTCTAATTAGTGATACTTTCTTATGCAATTAGTGATATTTTTCTTTCTAATTAGTGATACTTTCTTCTGCAATTAGTGATACTTTTCTTCAATTAGTGATACTTTTTTCCATAGTAATGAGACTCCACTTCACCCCATAAATAATCATACTCATATGCGAGTTAATAATACTTCACCTCATAAATAATGATACTTTGGTTACTGATATACTCCACTCAGAGTTAATGATACTTTACCTTATAATTAATTATATTTCTTTTTTTGGCTCAATAATTAGTCAACCGTCAAGAAAAAAAATACATATTTTTTTAAAAATAAATGTATACCCTAAGAAGATTATTTTATAATTACTGGAAAAAAAAAAAAAGAAACAAAAAAAACGAGAACAAAAAAGAAAAAAGGAAAGAAGAAATAAAAAAAGAAAGAAAGTGAAAAAGAGACAAAAAGAAACGAACTAAGAAGAAAAAAGAAGGAAAAAAAAGAGGAAGAAAGACGGCTGGCAGCCGCAAAAAAAAAATGCAGTAGGCGCGAGTCTGGGGCGGGTCGGGACGAGTCTGGGCGGGTATTGACCTGTCTAACATAAGGGGATCTGTTAGACAGTCTCATACAAGTTTTTATCTTGCTGAAAATGAAATTGTTTACTGTTTACACCATAATTTTAATGGTGGAAATAGTTAAAAAAAATGTGTCTACCCCATTTTAATGTTTGTTAACTTTTTAGTGTGAGGGTTAGTGGAATGGTTCAATTGATCCTATTTTGATAAGGGACTTATGTAAGTTGTTGTTTCGATATTAGTTTCCTTAAAAAAGAAAAAAAAAAAAAAAGAACAACTATTGAAAAACAATAGGTGAATCGATAATATTTTCTTAATTTGTGCAAAACAATAAAATCAATCGTCTAATTTTGGGTTGATTTTGATGTGTTACGTCCAGGCCTGTTGCCAAAGCCCATCCTTGGAAATTTTGAAATGTTTTCTTACTTTGAAGAATTACATTATCTAACCGATAAATCATATATGTATGTATTTAACGACAATCCTAAATTGCAAATAATTTAGTTGGTTTTTTCAGTAAGTGAATTATCGATCTTGCACTAACTCTAATTAATCAGTTGAACTTTGATTTCGACGAATGTTTTAAATCTTATGATAATCGAATCCAATTGAACATTTGCGTAGCTCCGAACTTTTTATGAATTATGATATCCTCCAAAACCATATGAAGAAAATGAAAATTTACAAAACGGGTTAAATTTTTTGTTATCAAATTGGTCTATAACTAAATCTGTTGGATCCATTTTTTTTATTTAAACCCCTTGAATCCTTCTCTTGCCGGCAATTAAATCGTGCTTCCTCTACTTTTGGTTTACTTTCAAAGGTAGGCCCAAACTGTTTGGTTTGATTGGGCTTAAATTCGTTTCATTATGATTGAAAGATGGATTAATTTCTACATAAAATCAATTGGGCCAGGCCTATAATTTCAAATTGAAAAAAGATGGACGGATATAATACGTTTAATAAAGATTGACCAACTCAAAAAGGGTTAATTTATGAGTATGATGTCTGGCCTCTCTATGATATAGTAATTATATAAGCTCCATCATCGGGAACACTCAAGTGATGGAAATTCCTGTATAAAAGAAAGACATTTCGAGTTCAAAGACCTATAATCGCTCCTCATTTGACCTTTCTCCAACTAAAAAAATAATAAATCCACCCCCGACACAAAATAAGTAATTTATTCACTCGAATTGATCATAAAAAAAAATTATTCTATCTTATATAAAATTCCAAATAAACTATATATCTATCACACTCACACACGCAAGCTAATAGTGCGTATGATGATCTAGCTAGGGATATTTATATCAGGATCCAATTGTACTCCTTGATTTACGTGGTGATCCGATACACACACACACAGAGTTCTTAATTAGTCTCTCTAATCTCTTTTCGAAATCCTTCTGTTATATTTAGTTTAGATTTAATTAACAAGTAGGGGTCAGCGCCAAACCATTCATGGATGCCTTTATAAACCCAAAAAAAAAAGAAAAGTGAAACAAAAATCAAAAGCTCATACGTATGTGAAGGTAGAAAATGTCGAAAAAAGAACAGAGCTTACTTTGCTATAACTTTTCAAAAATGTCAAAGTCTCAAGGTCTAAGTTCAAATTAGTTGTTAATGTTTTTGTTTTTCAATAATTATGTAACAAGTTGTATTGATCTTGGTCTTTCACTATGTATAAGCCCACACATTGAAATTGCAAACAAAAAAGACAAAAAAAAAAAAGTTGTAAAGAAAAAGAGGTAGTTAATAAAGATGTATATATAAAGCGCCCCCCCCCCCCCCCCCCCACACCAAACAAAAGATGTAGTTTTGACAAAGATAACACAACATATGATAGTGGTTTCCTTTTTCTAGTGTTGTCTTGATTGTCAATTTGGTTAAACTAACACAATTCCGAAGTCTTGCAAAGTGGTTTCATTGTGTAAATTTAGTTATACTAATTTTACATTTGGTCAAGCAATTCCATTTTTATATAATTCCAAATAAAATGAGTGCAATATATTACACCAACCGCCGTCATTGAAAGGTAAATTCCTCAAGTATTGGAGATTTCGATGCTTGATATATAAGTAGTTCTAACTAAAATTCTTTTATATTTTAGTGCAGATGAAATCATCTGCAATACATGCAATTGTGTTATATCATCTATTTTCTTCCATTTTTTTCTTAGTTTTTCTTTCATTTTTTTCTTTGATTTCTATTTATTTTAATTTAGTTTATATTTACACTTATCAGTCGTGTTTCATGATTTATAATTATATTTTAGTATTTAAATTAAAAATTAAAAATTAAATGCTAAAAAATAATTATAAATCATAATTAGATAGGATGTAACATAACTGACAAATGTAAAATTAAGTAAACTAAATCATAAGAAATAGAAATCAAAGAAAATAATGAAATAAAAACTAATAAATATGTTCGTGTTGCAGATGATGTAGCACAATTGTACACTAGAGGATTTCGATCGATTGAAGTAGACTCGTGAGAGCATTGGTTAAGGGAAAACAAGGATATATAGGCAAACTGTAAATAAAACAAGGTCATTTACACCAAATTTTGAAACTGTTACCCATTTAGATACATTCCACGATTTGAAGTTTTAAGAACCGGATTGTAGGAATTCTCACGGATAAGATACGACCCTACCTTAAAAAAGTAGGTCAATTATCTATTGAAAACGGTATCATCTAGAATTGTGTGTTGTAAAATAGGTTGATGCAACACGTCAAGTATTTGATATAGCAACGTAACAATCTACCATGAGATCTAATTGGGATCGATTTGAAGCTCTACTTCTTATCTTTATATTTGAAGCCTATTTTATGATCAAATATTGCATAGACCATATCTTGTATATACTAACAATAATTTTCTGTATGCATGGCAAGTGGCAACTATATTGTATAAAATTTGAATTTACTCATAGTAGACTCCATAAATATAGTTGACTAGTAGAGGCCCAAAACGATGAGAGGGAGTATGTACAACTCCGTGGGGACAATTAAGCATGCAATGCGTCAGCTCTGAGTACAATTATGAAGATTAAATTTCAATGTCGAGATTTTAATTAGGTTAGCACACTATGAAGAATGTAAGAGTACCATAATTTGAGAGAGAGAGAGAGAGAGAGAGTAATTCGATCATAGCTAGCCTTCCTCCAATTAAAATGTAATATTCCCATCAATTCAAAATACTTAATAGTTGAGAGAATTGCTCAGAGATTGCAGAGTGCGCTGTAAAATTGACTTATCTAAATTTGTTTTATTTTCCTCCTCTCTCTTTCTCTTAATAATGATACTGCATAAAATCTAGCCTGTAATTTTAAGTTTACTATTTTGGCAAAATGAGAACGAATTTCAATTAGTTGCCAACGAAGCCTATTGTACCATTGTATTGTTACGGGTCTCACCATGCGTTCCAACTCAATCCGTGAAATCTAAATTTATATACACGTAAAAAGAAATATATAGCTAGCTAGAAAATCAAATGTAGTTGGTGGAATTAATTAAAAAATGAACTATCTATTATATATATAGCGAATACCGCAGTGTATCTGGCAAGAAATGTGGTTAGCCCAGGTATATATTTTGACTTAATGCTACATGTCCTTGTTGGTCAAATTTTTTTCCAGATTTTTGTAATTGATCAAAACTAAATTTTAGAAATGAATTTTAGAATTAATATAATGTTAGATTTTTATATTTAGAAAATAGTTGTTTTGTTTAATAATTAATATTATAAAACTTTAATATGTTCCCAATTATGATTTTGGAGTAAATTAACTAATCAATTTACATATGGGCTTAATTATCAATATAAGATATTATTGAAAAAAGGAATTATGTTTTTCTGGTTCTTTTAAAAGCAAACTTATAAGCTCCTAATAGCGTGTACACTTTTTATATCGAAATCATTTTCAATTAGTTTTATATCCCTCTTCAGTATAGTATTCACTAATTAATCTTGGCTAGATTTTTGCAGTGCGCTTTTTTTTTTTTTTTTTTGAATCTATACTGTATTTAATTTTGTGATTACGTTCATGATGCGTGCTAATTAAAATAATAACAAATTAAATATGAGATTGTCAGGCATCATTTCGCACTAGGCGCTTATATTCATTAACTAACTAAATCAATTGTAAAATTAACCATCTTTGTATAGATTAATGAATATGGGACTTAATATATATAGTTGCTTATGCATTAAAATAAAGGTAAAGTTATTTATTGCGATCTAGTACTTACTGTACTCTACAGAGACAAGTACTGACAATTAATTACTAGTTACTAGGTTAATAATTTAACATAATTAATATTAGTGGTCAAACCCGTATTAGAATTAACTATGAATTGTGATTAATTAACTTACGTACGATTTTCCTTTAAGAAAAGAAAGAAATAGAGAACTTAACTATGTACGGTTGATTCTGTTTAAAGCGGATTGGTAAAGTAAAATTAAAAGTATTAACTTATTGAAGGAAATTGACCAAATTGTAATTCATTTAACATGAGGAGAGGAACTTATTTGAAATCATAATGTCCCCCAAAATTACTAAGGGATTATTTATTTATCAGTCTTGTAGATAATTATGTTATGTCATATATGTGTGAATTTAAATGCCACTTATTAACAAGGTGAAAATTATATTATTTTTAACATAAAGATAAAAATAAGAAAAATTGACTTTCAGTGAGTAATTATAACAATGATACTTTAAGTTGACTTATGTTTTTTTGTGGATATATTGATTGTTGCTTGTTATGCTTCTTATAGTTAATCATTAAGGCGACTGTAAAATGATGGTTTTAACTATTTTACTATTTGTCATATTAACAACTCCTTTGGTAATATAAAAAGGACATATATAACTAATAGTTTTTTTTTTCTTGGCTTATTTGTTAAATAAATAAATAAATAAAAAATCGTATGTACGGTTTAGAAATTGCAATTTTATCAAGGATCTGAACTCTATCTTTTGCTATGCAACAATCCTTCGTTAACAAAATCATGATTAATAACTGGTATTGATTTCGAAATTTATGCCTTGACAAGTAAGTTATATGTGTTTTTTAGTTAATTTAATTTTTATGATCACAGAGCTATTCCAGTACGTCGTATTATTATTTGTTGGCGTACTATTCTTGGCAGGCTTCCAACGATGGATAAATGGCGTCGAATTGGTTATGTTGGTCCGTTATTTTGTGTGCAATGTAGAATAGCTGAGGAATCATTTGATCATGTTTTCTTATTTTGCCCTATTATGAGAGATGCTTTAATTTGGATTTCCGGGATTTTTCTTCTTTTCATGAGTTGGTATGTTTTTTTGTTTAGGGTGTAATTTTAGCTCCTAGGTTCATATCATTTGGCGTATTAGTGTGATTTTGCTTATTTGGGGAATTTAGCATGTTCGAAATAGGGCAACTTTTGAAGGATTCAAGCCATCAACATTTGCTCTTATCTCATGTTTGAGAATAGCTTTGTATGAAACTATTGCGGTTGAGGCAAAAATGGGTCATATGAGGAATTCGGTGGAAGATCTTCTCATTCTCAGGATGGTTGGAGTTAAGGGACGACCTAAGGCTGCCGAAGACTTTTATTACAATTAATTGGAAGTTGCCTCCTAGTGGATGTATTAACTAGATTAACTCGGATGGGTCGGCTTTAGGAGTTCTGGGAGTGCTTGCATGTGGTGGCGTCTTCAGGAAGTATATGGGTTATGTTCTTTGCTTGTTTCCATGAGAAAGTGGATGTTGGATTTTCTTATGAAGCAGAGATTTGGGGTGCTATTCTTGCGCTGGAATTTGCAGCTAGTAAGAATATGTAACATGTTTGGCTAGAGATGGATTCTACCTTGGTGGTTCTGTCATTTGGTGTTAGGTCGAGCTCGGTGTCTTGGTAAACTAAAACTCATTTTCAAAAAATCAGTCGTTATTGTTGGGATAGCAATCCAAGTCCCACATTGGAAATGGATGTGTTCCTTGGTTTGAGGGGAGGATTGTTGGGTTAGCAATCCAAGTCCCACATCGGAAATATATCCAAGAGTTGGCTTGGATATATGGAGTTCACCTACCCCATTAGTATAAGGCTTTTTGGGAGATGCCCAAAGTGAAAACCGTGCGGGCTTAGCCCAAAGCGGACAATATCGTACTAATGTGGGGGAAAGGTGAACTCGAGGCCCACTAGTCGGTATCACACATTTACAGAGAAGAAATCAAGTGGCTGATATGTTGTCAACTCATAAGGGACCAATTAATGGGGTGGTGGCTTTACTCGATCCTGGAGATCCATTCTTTAGTGGATTCGGACATATTTGGAAATGGCTACTTTAAAGCTTCTAAGAAAGATTGATTTATATTTTTATTTATTTTGTATTTTTTTTCTTTTTCTGTAATCGTACTCTTTTTCCTTTTTCTTTTGGGTTCTAATAATATGTAATTCATTTGATGACCATAGCCGCTACTTAAGGGTGTGCTCTGGATAAATCCCACTTGTTCTACAATAATCTGCAAATCATACAAAAGTTGTAAATCACACTTGAAAAATCAAGTATGACAAGCAAGACCTATAAAATATTAGTAGAATTCGACATTGAAACATTTGACCTCAAATCACATGTGAGTCACCCAATAGGGTAGCTATAAATGTTTTGTTGTATGGAATTTTGAGGGTTTTTTAAAAAAATATAAAAAAAATTGATGTTATGGATTGAAATACGTACAGTCAGATTATTTTACAAACAATACAATGCTAAAAATACAACATATATAACGCCTAAATGTAATATTTATAATACTAAATAAAAAAAACAACATAAAGAATGACATTTAATCAAAATCAATAATATAAATTAAATACAGCATATGCAATGATAAAATGCAAAATATACAATATTATCTATCATAAATAAAACACACACACACACACACACACAACAATATTTTATGAACTTCAAATATTTTTTGATAGATTATATCGACAGATTTGATCATGTGGATGGCTCTATTGTTGGCCCGGACTTATTGTTGTAGGGAATCACAATGCTATTGAACACAAAATATATATATGAATCATTAATGAATTAATACATAACCCAGCCTGTGCTCCAATCTTCGTTGAATCACACACACACACACATATATGTATGTACTGACTTATCCTCGAGTTTCAGTGAGAGGTTTGGAGTCCCATTTATTTTAATATATTCGTTTTCTTTGGTTAAGAACATTGATTGTACCTAATCAATTTTAGACAGTTATACTTTATTAGTTTTTTTTTAAAAAAAATCTGATATCATTTATCGATATATAATATTATCCCCTTAAATATATAGTCCAATATTGTCCAATATTCTATTTTGGAGTGTTTCCAATTATTTATAGAATCTCATGCTGTATTTAGTACTCTCTCAGTTTCTGAATAAGTGTCGTTCTGGATGAATGCACACATATTAATAAAGACATTAATTAGATAATCAAATTACCTCATACACCCTTGAGTTCAGTTGAAAAAAATTATTTTTTGTATATTATTAATCAACGTATATAAAGAGACCAAACTGAAGAAACTCTTAGCTTTGCTATAAGGACGGGATAATATGAGCCTCGGAGATGGCCTCATTTTAAAAAAATAAAATAAAAAACTAAATGTCCTTCACTTATTGATATTGATTATTCTTTGCCTAGTTAATTAAATGGCAAAAATGCTAGCCAGCAGATTATATATGCGTGATATGGACAATAGCGTCAATCACTCCGCGATAAAATTATTCTTTGCACTTTTATTTAATGAATCAAAGTCAATTTATATATTTATTCAGCGGCGAACTTGAAAGTGCAATCTATGCAATTATTAAAGGAAAAAAAAGAACTAGAAGAATATGTGGAAATTTTGAAAACAAAAATAGACAATGAAAGAAAAAAAAATAGATACAGAAATTGGGGTCAACATATATTCATTGCGCGGCGGCAACCATGTGATTTTGTTGTGCGTAGCTGTGACCCGCTCATGGATGGAGCTCTGGAAAAGGGATCCGAATCTTTCCTATAAACGGGTCGGGATTCGAAAATCATATTTGAAAATGGTAAATATCATACTTTAGTCCGACTTTTGAGGTGTTTAATATAAATGTTCTAACTTTTTTGAAAATCATAAAATATTCCGATCTTTAAAGATTACGAACATGTATTTGGTATTTTAACATTTTCACAAACTTAGCATTGAAGTAACTTCCCCTGTGAAATGTGGTGTGACTTGCTCATATTCTGCATGAAAATTTAGCCCAAAGTGTGAAAATGGTGTGGAAAATGACATGATCCATGCACGTTAATATATCGGACTAAAATTCCATGTACAATCCCAACTAATTACTACATTATATTTCAAACACTAAAAAATTTATATAATATTAAATTTGTGAAAATGCTAAAATGTTACATGTTTGTAACTCTATAAATGTCGGAGTGAAAGATGGCATTTACCCTCTTTGGATATTACTAATTGACCATGTGCTATATTTGACTATTAACTATACAATTGAATTGTCCCCTCAAAAAAAAAAAAAGGAGCTACAACGGAATTCAATCATTTAATAATGCAAACTTTAAACACTTAATTTCAAGTTAATGAATTCTACAATACTACATAATTTAAACACTTAATTTCAAGTATAATATAGCTTTCTTTTGGGAAAAATAAAATGTAAAATGGAAATGGAAATGATAAGAATAAGAAATAAGTACAAAAAATAAATTATTATAAAAAAGGAAAGTAAATTAATGACGTGATGGACGTTGATGGCCATGGTTCTACTAGTGTAGCTATAGCACATGGTGCACACATGCTACGTCCATTTTGCATGAACTCATGAAGTGGATTTTGCTGTATATGTGTCCTGAATTATTAATTAATTGGTCAAAACTCAAAATTGAATAATGATTGCAATATAGGATTATCCATTGGAATTTCAATTAAATTAAATATTCAATGGAGAATGATTCGTGATGCTTCATTTATATGGACGATTCTAATTAAATTTCCATGTTCTCCATCAGCTTGGTTGGAGACATATTGAACTTAAATTCTTAATATGCTCATCTTTCTAATTAAATCTGGCGATTTTGTATCAAATTGATCAATTTTTCAGAATGAATGGAAGATTTTTTTATTTTTTTTTTGAGTTTGGGGACGGGAACGATAAGATTCGAATTTGAAAAGTATCTATTTTATGCTGAGGTTTAAGCATTGGCGTCTTTGATAAAAATGAATCAATTAAAAATTTGAGGGGGTCTCCTACTATTTCGTACATCGGATATACGTGTGTGATAAGATATTATTATATCACACGGAAAAAAGTATCACTGATAATTATATTGAAAAACATCACTTATTATGTTTATTTTACTGAAAAATTCTTGTTGAAATGAAAAAGAAAGTGACATTTTTATAATTATTGCTACAATTTTTGCATTGAAAAAAATATCACTTCTAACACCAAAAAGTATCATAAATCTTTGTCTGACCGAAACAATTCTATAGAACCGGTGTATCCAAGTATTTGGCTTAAAAGTACTATTTTACAGAGCAGTCACGAGCTGGAAGTTAATTAAGGACAACGTTCCTCTTTTTTTTTTTTTTTTTCCTTTTTTGGTTGCCAAACCTCATAAACACGACATGTTGAAACGTATGCATCAGTATTAGGAAACATAATTATGTTTTATTAAAACTAGGGTAAGGATTTAGAAGAAATTAAGTATTTAATGAAGAACGCCAGATACCTTTTTCATACTTTTTTCGTAGCTTATTACATGAAGATATATATATGTATATAATTTTTTTTCATTCATTCCTTTGTAATTTTTCCTTCTAGTCTTCTTCTTCTTCTTCTTCTTCTTAGATTGGAAAGGGGAGAGTGATAGTGATTGAATTCTAGATTTAAATTAGTCTTGATGCAGAAGGGAACGCATTATTTGGATGGACTCCTTTCTAATTCGGAATTAAAGTCCATTTCTTCAATAATGTTTTTTATAATTTGTTTATTTTATTGTAAAATAACGTTTTTGTCCTGTGTGAATGGAAGAACACGACGACAATATGAGATGCGTCATGCGTGTAATGAACTTTTTTGATAAAAAGATAACTTTACATATCTAGTTTATATTTCTTTCTTCTTGATAGTCTTGATAGAGTGTGTGTGTGTGTGTGTATTGTATTTTGAAGCCGTACAAACATTTTCTAATTGGTATGGTTTTTTTTTAGGTAAATTTGTATGGTTTTATTAAATTCACTTTAGACTGTGGTACAAGTCCAAGTAATTTTATTGTTAGACTTTTGTAAAATGGTCTCATACTAAAGAGATTTTCATCTAGTTTTTAGTGGATCGGATTCCCAACTACGAATGGTGAAACATATCTCGTGTTATAACTGGTTTTTATTTTTATTTTTTAAATATACTTTAATCGGGAAAGGATGAACCCTAAAAAATATTTTAAATTAACCTAAATTATAATAAATTGAAAATAAAAAAAGATTGTTTAACACAGAAAATGTTATAGAGAATGACATAGAGGATCTCGATCATATGTGGTTTTTTAGTGCCAAATCCTTCCCCGTATTTATTGGATATGCTTTGTTTGCCTCTCCTAATACACATCTCGTTTTAGTATAATTATTGGTGTGTGTGTATATATATATATATATACTATATAGTTATTTATTGAAATAATAATTACGTATGTTCATCTATATTAATGCCAAATATATTTACAAATTGACTTTACTCCTAGTAGCGAAACATATCAATTTTAATTTAAGCCTATTAATGTGGTAATATCAACATTTTTTTAATTTTTATGATGAGGGTAACCCTCCCTCCAGGGTGCCGCTCATGTGCTATAGTTTGCAAATCGAGTTATTTGGTTTCAAATTTACACCTCATCACTAATTCATCTCCAAAAGATAACATCTAAAACTTTCTATGCTGGAATATTATATGTGTACACTTATGGATGGAATAATACAGGTTATGGGTATAAAAAAAACTATTAATATGGCAAGATTTTTGCGTTTAATAGTGTCATATTAGTGTTATTGTTATTATTATTATTTTGTTATTAATTAGTTACGATTTTTTTAATAATAGAAATACCATACTCGGCAGTACATTATACTATCTCCTTGTATCTCGGTCAAGAATATAATGCAAAAATTATAATTCCATTCAAAATAAAGAATTTGGAACTATTAAAGACAACAAATTATTGAGAACCTTAAATTAAAGAAAACGATGCCAGCTAGAAGAAGTTAATGAAATGAAAGCGAATTAAATGAACTTTTACTACTCCGTTTTCTCTTGTGAAGAATAAAATTGTTGAAGGAGAGAGTGTATTTGTGGGAGTGGGAAGTTTGTGCGTGTCTCCACAAAATGAATTGATTTTTATGAGATGGTGAACGATCACGTAAAAATATGTGATGTATTGATGATGACAGTGACATATATATATATATATATATATATTAAATTATAAATACTTATTATTTATGTATAAAACTATGTGAATAAAAAGTTGATTTTCAAATGTATAATGAGTAAATCGAATACAATGAATTTTCATGCTTTGAAATGATATTGTGTAAATTCGAATACTCAATATTAATGAGTATGTGCTCAATTCAACTCAACAATTCAAACCTCAAGCCCAATCGAGTTTAGACCTTTTTTTCATAGAATACTGTTATATTTGCGTGTGTACTAATAAACTAAAATAAATCTTTAGAATAGAAAATTAAATTAAATTTACAGCCGTAAAGCCTAACTTATAGGCCATAAATCATTAAAGCTTTTAAATTTTCATATTCCTACTGCTCCTCCCATTGGTTTTCAACGGAATGGTATGATAAAGATTCTTTTTAATCAATAAGAACTTTTGCTGTATGTTGGTTGGTCTAAAAGTAACATTTTCTATGTTAATTTTTTTAATATTTATATATTATTACATTAAGAGTATGATATATGTGTGTGTGTATATTAAAGAATAAACTCGCATAAACTATATGATGATATGTTATAATAAACTCCGCTCATGTTTAATAATTAAGGCACGTATATATATATATATATATTTGCCTTAGAAAATATTACTCACAAGTCATTTAGTGAAGATAAACTCTACTAGACAAATATACTTATAATTTAGAAAATACTGGTGGAATTAGAATTGGAGAAGCAGAGTATTATATTTTACATGCAGCGGTTTGATATGATGTAGTAAACCACTGTATAAGATAATAAGAACGGACAAGGAAGAGAGAATCCAAATGGGAATAAGTGACGACTGTCACCTGATGTAACAATATATAAGTACAAAACTATTCGTATTAAATATTAATGTCTCTATCAATTAGTTAATTAATTAAAAGGGATTAAAAGTTCCATTAAGTTATAATTTATTTACTGTGTATCACCATCCATATCCTGTGCCAACTGTCACGATCTTGCATGTTTCCATTATATATATCCATTAATTAATTTCTTAGGTGGTCTCCAACATTTTACTTTATTTTATAGCACTTCTATCTCTATTATACAATAAAGTTTTCACTTCATCTACAACAGTTTACTTTAAGTTCTATTATAAAAAGGAATGTTCCATAGTATTTCTTTTTATATATTTATTTTAATCAAGATTTTTCCAACAAAAATAACTAGTATTAAAATTTCTGAAACTAAATAATAATAAAACATGGAAACATTTCATAATAATATTGCAACGAACAAAAATTACATACTAATATTGCAAATAAAAATAAAAATTACAGACTATAATATTACAACATAGAAAAAAACATAATAATATTGCAGCAAAAAAAACACAAATTACATAGTTTTTTTTTTCTAAAACTCTGAATTAGAATATTTTTCCCATAAATGGTCGATTAATGCATTTCGAAGCGCCAAATGAGCATTGTCATTTTTTATTTGTCTAAAACGAGTAAGAAAATCTTGAAATTGAGTATTATCATTGCCAACAAATTCGCAATCCGGAGGTGGCACTTCCCTTGCTTCTTCAATTGGAGCGTCAAGATCTCGTTCATCTTCGATTATCATATTATGCATTATTATGCATGCTACCATAATATCGTGCAACACATTTTTCTCCCAAAAACGTGCTGGATTTGCCATAATAGCAAATCGACTTTGAATAACTCCAAATGCACGCTCCACGTCTTTTCTACATGTTTCTTATTTTTTGGCAAAATATGCTTTCTTGGGACCACTTGGTGCATGGATAGTTTGTACAAGAGTTGACCTTTTGGGTATTTATTATCAGCTAAATAATATCTCATATCGTATTCCTTTCTACCAATGACATAATGTGCGGGAGCGGCAATGCCTCTAGCAAGGTTAGAGAAGAGATGGGGCGTCACCAACACATTAATGTCAGTGTTAGATTCTGGCATCCCGAAATATGCATGACATATCCATAGATCATAATCAGCTACTGCTTCAAGAATAATTGTTGGGGATCCACTCCGACCAGAATATTGTCCTGCCCAAGCTGTTGAATAATTTTTCCACTTCCAATGCATGCAATCGAGACTGCCCAACATTCTTGGGAAGCCACGTCGCTCACCAATATGAAGTAGTCTAGCAACATCACTGGCATTGGGCGCTCTTAGATATTCTCCTGCAAATATCTCTCGGATAGCACGATAAAATTTCTTGACACATTCAACTGCGGTAGATTCCCCAATTTTGAGGTCCTCATCAGTTGCATCTGCTGGGGATGCATAAGCTAGGATACGAAATGCAGCTGTTACTTTTTGAAGAGTAGACAAACATTGCTTCCCAGCTGCGTTCCTTCACTGCACAAAGTAACGATCATAATTTTTTACAGCATCAACAATACGCAAGAACAAATTTCGTCACATTCGATAGCATCAACGAAATTGCTCTTCATTATATGTTGGATTTTCAGAAAAATAGACGTTGAAGAGGTCTATTGCTGTCGCTTCTCGATCACGAAAAATTGTTATGTACCCCGGAACTGAGCCTCCATGGGAACGTTTGGAACCTTGTGGCATAAGAGCTTCAGCTAGCATGAGATTGCCACAATATATTTGTTGTAATATCATTTTTTCTTCTGTATCAAAATCTTCCATCATAATTTTGGCCTCTTCGTCAGATGAGGAAGACGGAGAATAATGAGAAGAAGTAGAAGACGAATCAAAATTCATTTTCTGAAAAAATAAATATGATTCTCAAAAGGAAAATGAGGTATTGAGGTGAAGAATTAACTAGATACATATGTTCATTATATAATACAATCAATGTGTCTCCAAACAAGCACAATCCTTGTGCAATAATTCCGGGCCATCCATCTTTATGCTTTCAATCTCCACCATCCATTGTTATCCAAACAAACACAATCCTTGTGCAATAAATTCATCTAGTCATTGCTGATCCAGCACGTCGTGAATTTATTCGATTGGAGCAACATGCAATTATGCACAAGCGGAGGCAAGAACTACAAGTCAACTCTACTTTTAACTTGTTTGGAATGGATTTTCCAGATTTTGGAAGAGGAAATGGGAATGGTCTCTCTAATTATTAGAAAATATTATTGTGTTGCTTTATTTTCAGTGTTGTATTAGTATTTTTCTGGTGTTATTTTTCAATACTTTATTTGTATTTTTAATGCTTTGTATTTTCTTTATTTTTATGTTTAGTAGTTTTATTATGTAATTTTATTAAATGTCATTTTATTTTGATATACAATTTTTTATTTCAATATTTTTAAGAAATAAATAAATTAAAGTATAAGATTAAAATACATATATATATATAAATCGTAAATAAAAATTAATCTAATCAAAGTATAAGATTAAAAAAAATCTCGATTTGCATCCAACAATCCCTCGTGAATTAAAAAAAAATTAAAAAATAAATTCGTGAACAGTAACAGTAACATCAGATATCCTTCATCAATTACCAAAAAAAAAAACGTGAACAGTGTTTTTACAGCTGCTACAGTGCAGCTGTATATTTACAGCAGCAGACCCCAATTCTCTATTTTTAAGCACCGAATAGAGTAGCTGTTGGAGTGGAAATTTGGCCCAAATTACTTTAAAAATAGAGTTTAAAGGAGCTGTTGGGGTTGTCCTTATAGACCTTAAATCATTTGTCAAGTGAACAAAAGGTAGCAGTTTATGATGGAGCGTGAATAACTTCGTGATTATAAGATGATTGATTTCGAATTCTGCAAAGTCATTAATTAGGTCGAGCTAACCATAAACTAATATAGTAGTAGATTACCATTATCAATCGTGGGTTTCTAGGAAATTAAGAGAAGTGGTATCGTATTCCTTCTGTCATGATAAATTAAAAAGGAGAATTATAAATTTAAGACCCAAAAGATAGATATTGATCTCGAAAGATGAATTTTATAAAGGCAAAATACATTTTAGGTCCCTAAATTTTTATATTTTATTTCTACAGGTCCTTGTACAATTATTTTATTTTAGTAAATCCTTGTACTTTAACAATACATTTTTTTAAGTCCTTATATTTTTATATTTTATATTGATAGGTCCCTACACAATTTTTTTAATTTAGTAAGCCCTTCTACTTGTATATTTGATACATTCAAGTCCTTATTCAATGAAACTAATTAACATAATTCTAAAATCATTTTTTTATGTTATTTATTATACATTTACATGTGTAGTGACATATTTAAAATATAAAAGAATGATTGTTTTCCAACATAGCAGGTATTCGTAGGGGTGGCACGGTAAGGTATACCTTACTTTTTTCACCATACCTTTACCTTACCTTACTAGTACGGTATGAAGAAAATCCATACCGTTACCTTACCTTAAGATTCGGTATACCTTCCAACGGTATACCTTAAGTTCGGTATGAAACAAATGGCATACATTTGTCGTACCTTTAGTTCGGTATACCTTACCGACATCGGTATATCTTATCATACCATCCTAAGATATATCATATATCTCATATATTTACTCAAAATATATGAAATACTCCCAATACGATTAAAATTCAATAAAATAAAAATAAATATCTTCATGTCACGATAATTAAAGTCCAATAAAATAAAATAGATATAACAATTCAAATTTAACACTCCAATGCAACAATTAAATAAAAACAAGTGATATCCCAACAAATACAAGAAATAAAAATAAACCGAGTCTAGAATGTTTCCCAAAAAGTGTTAATATTGTAAATTTACTAGATATTTATAAATGTATAACATATTTACTAGTATTATATGTCAATCATGTTTTTATAATTAATATAAATTGTATAAAAATATTATAAACTTAGTAAATATTACAAATTTTGAAATCTTTTACTTAGAAATCATAAGAATTATTTACTAAGTATATACTAACTAAGAACACACTTAGCATTACAATGCATTAAGTATAACATAACATTAATTATAAGTGTTAATATTGTAAATTTACTAGATATTTATAAATGTATAACATATTTACTAGTATTATGTATCAATCATGTTTTTATAATTAATATAAATTGTAGAAAATATTATAAACTTACTAAATATTACAAATTTGAAATCTTTTACTTAGAAATCGTAAGAATTATTTACTGAGTATATATTGACTAAGAACACACTTATCATTACTATGCATTAAGTATAACATAAGATTAATTATAAGTGTTAATATTGTAAATTTACTAGATATTTATAAATGTATAACATATTTACTAAGTATTATATATCAATCATGTTTTTATGATTAATATAAATTGTATAAAAATATTATAAACTTACTAAATATTACAAATTTGAAATCTTTTACTTAGAAATTGTAAGAATTATTTACTAAGGGCTTGTTTGCTAGGTAGTATAAGGGTGAGATAAATATCTATGACACCCTAATACTTTGTTTGCTAGCAATATTGAAGTTCATGATTATGCAAGGGTCCGGTATGTGTTAAGCATTTATATGGTATAACATATCACACCCTGCTGGTGGGATATTTAATACCATAGAGAATTATTAAAAATTGTAGACTAAAATAACCTTACAGATATTAATTAAAAATGTTATTATAGAATATTCACACAATATATGATAACTAATTAAAGGATATTTTAGGAATTCAAATTTTATAGAGAATATAATACATCTAAGCAAACAATATATTATTAATACATATATTTTAATACACCAAAACAAACATGATATTGATATCTTATACGTGAAACACATCCCATGTCAAACACATCCAACCTTATACCATACAACCTAGCAAACGAGCCCTAAGTATTAATTAAGAACACATTAAATTATCATTACTATGCATTAAGTCTAACATAAGATTAATTATAAGTGTTAGATATTTACATATATATCATATTTACTAAGTATTATATATAAAGTATCTATAATTCACATATACATATATTTATAAAATATCACAAATATAGTGGTATATACCGTTAGTTCGGCATATACCGTTGGTGTGACCATATACCGCACCTACGGTATATATCGGTGCAACGGTATATGCCGAATTAACGGTATATATCTTAAAAATTCGGTATACCGTCGGTATTGGTATACGCCGGTATACCTCGGTTTTTAAAGTTCTATACCGTTACCTTACCGAAAAATCTCGGTACGGTATCATACCTTACCGAAAATACCAGTATACCTTAAAGTCTAGTATTCCGGTATTTTTTCCGGTACAGTAAGTACGGTATAACGGTATTTTTCCCCAGCCTACGTATTCGCTTAGGAAATTTGTCTCTTCACTTATTAGTGTCAATTCATTTTATTTTTTTACAGAACAAAGCACTTTGATTTTTATTATTTTTTATGTCTATTTTGAAATGAGAAAATAATAATAATAATAATAATAATAATAATAATAATAATAATAATAATAATAATAATAATAACAACAACAACAACAACAACAACAACAACAATAACTAATCCCACTAACTATTAGTTCCATTAAATGAAATTGTTTTGAGTGCCAAATGGACTTGGATAATTTCATACATAGAAGTAGAATGACTTATTTAAATAAAAAAAATTGTAGAGGGACCTCTCAAAATAAAATAATAAATTATAAGGGCCTGAGAATATATATTTTCGAAGTATAAGGACTTAATAAAACAAAACACTTGTATAGAGACCTATTGAAACAAAACATAAAAGTAAATGGATCTAAAAATGTATTTTGCCTTTTATAAATTCAAAGTTTGAAAAATCTAAAACTATCGATTTTAGATTTCATGATTTAACACCGTTAAAACTCCAAAACTGTTAAATATTCATGACATCTTCACATATAATATTCTTTGCAATTAAATTAAATATGAACGTATTTACATTAATTAATTAATTTAAGCAAAAAAAATTAATTTTTTTATTATGAAATGTGTTTTACTTCTATGGTATTTTTTCCTTCTTTTGTTTTTATGTCTTTCATTTCATAATTCAAAGTTGAACTTTTTTTTGTTTAATTTAATTAATTAATGTAAATATGTACAAGTTTGTGGTTAGTTTAATTGAAAAAAATATTATGTGTGAAAAAGATTTTGTTAGATGTTATTTTAACGATATTAAATATTAGAGCTTTAAATCGATAGTTTTAAATTTTTCAAACATTAAATTAATAGAATTGATCTTTCATAATCTATATCGATAGATAATTATTTATCGAACCTTAAATTGATAATTCTCCAAAAAAATATTATTCAAGAAGTGCAATTTTAATTTTTTTATAAAAGCGTAGAAAATAAGCACTAATCCACGTGCCCATATTAAATTTGTTTGGCTTTTTCATATTTTGTCATTTTGTCCATATATTTATATAATATTTTATATTGGGGTCCTTTTCTGGGGATTCCGTTAAGTTGGATATTGCATGAAATTTGGTTCCACAAGAATATAAAATATCTAGAAATAAATTGTCATTTTGCCAACGGCTCCAGGAATAACGTAACGTTCCCAAATTCCAACTTATTGTCAAATTGTCAAAAAAAAAAAAAGAGTTTAGATAAGAAGTAAACTTCACCTAACGTGCCACAACAGAAACGTAGCTTTCATCCACTCAACTACAATATGCTATGCCTGCTCCCTCAAAATCTCTCTATATATCTTGTAAAATATCACATAAAATGAGATAATATTTTCTTATAAAAAATCAGCTACCCACGAACCCTGCTCGTGGATGCGTTCCAAATAGTTCGACCTAATTATAGGATCGTTCATTACTCTTCCACAGAGTTTAAGAAATGTGGGAGTCTGTGTAAGATGGTCTTACATCACTACAAAAAAATCGCGAAATAGGCTTAGGTGAGATCTTAAATGAACTCTTTAACCTAGTTTATAAAGAGGCTTCTCAATAATTTTAGGGGACGGATAAATCACTTAAATGCGGCTTTAATTAGTTTCCCCAAAAGACTAATAAACTAACAATTTTTACCCCTAGTTTTTCTGCACGAAAAATTGTTGTACAAAAAATTTAAAGACTCTTTCAATATATATATATATATATAATGCATTTAACCTATATTTTAAATTATTAATTATATATGTAGATACACACTGAAAAATATATTTATTTATGTAATCGAATCCAACCAAGTAGTTCAAAACTCGAGCTTGACCGATCTTTAATTATTATTATTTTTAGTTCAAGTTCGACTCAACAATAAACTCGACAAGTTGAAGCTCTAATTTAAAGAAATATATGTATTTAGTCTTCCATAGAAGACTTGATGAATAATGATGATGTCCTTGTTGAATGATCGCAAAAATATTTAATTCTTTTTATTTAGCACATCCCTCGTGCGTGTATGAATTACTTTGACCAAAAATCTTGTTAATTAATGGGTGATAATAAAACTCATTAGATATAGAAAATATAATGTGACGTATATAATTCTACTATCATGTTAAATTATTGCCTCGTCTAAAAAATTTATAACATCCAGCCACCTCTCGTTTGAGAATTCAAGTTGGATTGCCTCGAGACATACATTTGTGAATAAAGGCAATTTTTTTTAGAGAAAAATCATGGCAATGTAACAATGTTGATATAACATAAATGTTAGCATTATTATTTGAATACTTTAATTTTACTTTAAACTCGAGATATCTCACACAGTCACACACATATTTTACACATTTATTAATTATGATTGTTGGTGTGCGTCTCTCTTTTTCTTTCAACATTTTTTAGGGAAGTGTGTTGTTTTAACATCACATATATATATATATATATATATATATATATAGGATTTGGTTCAAATGAGAACAGTGCTTCATGTAGGAACGTGAGAACGGGCTTGTTTAGTGTAATTTTAGTGCTTTTCTTACTGTATTTTGATGCAATTTTTTAATTTTTTTTAATGCTTTTCTTATTGTATTTTAGTGCTAGATAATTTAGCACCAAAATAAAATAAGAAAAACACTGAAATTACACTAAACAAGTCCGTTCTCACGTTCTCACACCAAACTTAGTTGCTATTATAACCAACCCCTATATATAGGGAATTTTAACATTAATTACCTGTTAATTACTTGTGTATGGACATTTTCTTTATTTTTTCATCTAATTTCCGATTTTTCTTTCTTGTTTCAATGATGATTGTATGTATATATGAATCGGACTCCCTGGATAAATTTCATAAGACATAAATGTAAGAGACAAGTGTTCATTAATTTAATTAATGCTGTGGACCTATTAAAAATTCTTGAAATTAAAGCTCCACAGATGACATTGCGCCTATAATCAGAAAATTAATATATGCAACGCCACACATTAATTGACTAACAAAGTTTTAAATGGGTTTAATGTGAACATAATAAATGTTTATATATGTATATCTATGGTGTATATATACACATACGTGTGTGTGTGATAATCCCTAGCAAAAATAGAAAGTTTTCATTTTTATGTTCACATGCATATTTTTATGTTTGTAACGTTATATTTACACTAACTATAAATTTATATGATTATACTACATCCACTAATTATGGTATTATATTGGTTACAGTAATTGTTAATAAATTATTATATTATTTCTATTAGCTATTAGCATATTATTATAAATTTACTTATTAAGAAATATATATATATATATTGATATTTATTAAATTTTTCATTTTGTATTTATTAGATTAAATATCAAAATTTTGATAATTTTTTATGATAACCTAATTAAATATTATATCATTGCATTGTATTATGGATCTGCAAAAAAATTAATAAAAATATATATTAAAATTCTGCATATATCGATATTTCGGTAAGTATATGACGGTATATACCGATATATAACAGTATTCTGAACTTTCGGTATATGTCGATATACCTAAATTTATGAAAATCCATATTTTTAATGTATCATAAAATTTCAAAAAATCAGTATCCCGAAAATTTTTGTGTTTTTATTATTTTCAGTACGATATGTGCGGTATTTCGGTATGTCGGTATTTTTTCCAGCCCTCACCCCTAGCTCTAGATATATGTAATCTTAAATAATCCATGAATTGTTTTAATTATTTTGAACTGTGGAGGGGAATCGAAGCGGTAATTTTGAAAGAAAAAGTAAAAAAAAAAAGTTAAAAATAACCCTCTCTTTACCAAAGTTTGAGGTCCGATCAAGAATGGGTTAAAAAAAATAGAAATTCCATAGAGTAGAGAGCTTGACCAGCATCTCCACTTTAGCAAAGAAAAGTTGAAGGTTAATACCCGCCAAATTTCGGGTAACAAACATGGCCTACGAAATCTAGCTTTCACTTTTCATTATGTAAAAGATGTTAATTGAGTGAAATTTGAATAAAGGTAAAGGCAAATAAAACTTCCCCACAACCATCCCTCTATAGCTTCTAGACTTTTTTTATAAAAAAAAATAAATAAAAATTTAAACACTCATATAGCAACATGTCCCATTGCTTGTAGGTCAAGGGATAGTAATTATTAAAGATTTGATAAAATTTGTGGGCCTAACCGTCCCCCACTCCCCCCAATCTAAATATTTTCTTTGGTTAAATGAGGAAGTTTAAATTGATAATAAAAATAGGGTGAATTTTTCAATAACAAAATTTTTTAATCTTCAATATTACCATATACGTTGTTTACTACGTACGAGCACATTGTTATGTGGCATTAACACATGAATATCATAGTATATTGTTCACATTAATATTAAAATAATAAATTTTCATATCGAATTTTAAAATTCTAAATCCTAGAGTCATTTGTGCGCCACTCATGCAACATGAAAAGTGAAATATATGGAGAATTTTCACTCATTAATATGGCAACAACTCTACCTAAATCTTCGTTGTTGTTCCAAACAAGAAAATAGAAATTTATGATTAGATTATTGGGAATAATATATATATATATATATATATATATATATCGTTTTAGTTAATTTTTCCACCAAAAGAATTCAAAATTAAAATTAAGAATTGGGGTAAATATGCAATCTTATTTTTTTAAGAACGAGGCTAACTCTAGTCACTATATTTGAAGACGTACACTAAGTAAACTTTGTCCTTGTGCAAAGCTCCCTAAAGAGATAAATCATATTTGAAAAATCAGATATGGCACAGGCTTAGACCTAGTTGTGTTAAAATTAAGCTATATCACTCCATCATGGGATTATCCTCAACCCGATAAAATTAAAAGAAAAATGATTCCCTTATTTTGAATCACATGCATAACCGCAATCTTCTTAAATCACTTGGCGAAAGTTAAGTGCTCGAATGGTGCCTAGTGCCTAGGGCACTCATATATAGTTCTAACTCCGGTCTCCCATTAATTCTTTATATTCTAGTCTTTCAAGAATATTTTGTGACTACTAATGTTGTCAAATTAAATTTAAACTATATGTCATCATATCATAAGTAATGCAAAAATTATTTGAATATATGTGTGTGTGTGTGCCGAATTTTAGAACATTGCATAATAAAGACTCGATTAATCTTGGAACTTCGATTTTAGTAGTCATTCAGTCTTGAGAGGAAACAAAAAGTTTAGATTAAGAATAAGAATATACAGATACATTAAAATGCATTATAACATTAATCGTGTTTTTTTCTCTATTTTTTGTTGATTAATTAATCATATTTCGCAAACGCTTGAGACTAATTTTTCATGTTGATTTACTTGGATTAATTTGTTTCTTTGAACATATTGTCACAGAAAATATTGTATACTTCAACATTCTTGTATCGTGTTTAATTATGCACAAAATTTAGCATATGAAATTTGCATTGGCTGGAATTGAAAATCAATTTAATTCCTGACGGACTTCGACTGACTTTAATTAATTTATAAAAAAATGTAAAATTTGTAAACGGCAAAACAAGTGATCAGATGGCAAAGTAAAAAATATAATAAAAATCAAAATTTATATAGCTAGATAATTGTAATTAAGTGTCCCTTAAAATTAATGTGCAATCATGATTGACTTTTATCTACCTAAAAAAATTGTGTTGCTAACCACCCATGTTCACTAATTAACCAACTCCAAAATCAAGACTTTGGTTGAGAGTTGTTGCTGATAAATGGTTTTCAAGAATTTTATTAATTGTTTTGGTGCATTATTATAATTGTTACTTATCATTAATTATTAAATAGATGACTAGCATGCAACACACACACACACATATATATATATGACCATTAAAAGAAAAGAAAAAAAAACTCAGTGAAGTAATCATGTCAGAAGAAAATATATGTTACTAATTAACTAACATCAAGACAAAAGCCAAGTTAGCGTGATCAGTAAAATTTATTATACTAATTAACCTATGCATTGGTCAATTTCACGTATTAATTCAAGACCAAGTACGTTAGGAAAAGTGTCCCAATAAATTTAAAATCATATATACTCCCTTCATTTCGATATAAATGTCATTTTGCATGATTGCACACAAATTAATAAATTAATTAGATTACCTAATATACTCTTGTGTGAATACATTAAATAAGTTAAATATAGATGTTTGAATGCATTAAATGAGGGCAAATGTGTGAAAATGTGAATTTTTTGTCTCGAATTTGTTGAATAACACTTTTTTGAAACAAAATTAAAATGCTAGAATGATACTTATTTATAAACGGAGGGAGTATATGTCCTCCTAGAAATAAATTATATATTCAATGCATATGTTAAATATTGATGAGAAGTGTATGTGATTCGCTGTCCATTAATGATACGATGACAAGCTTTTTTCGTTATATATAGCAACTCTATTAATATTCATTCTCGTTTTGTCGAAATTATAAACTCGATCAGGTTGTTAACTAACTAGAAAAGTTCGTTAAGACTACTTATATACATTTGAAATTAACTTTTGTTAATTCCTTACTCGTTGCAGCAATCAAGTATTCTAAGAGTGGATAACGCACATAAATTTACGTACAATTACTAAATTGTGAAAAAGAAACAAAAGTAACATTTAAGGTATAATCCTTAACAAACCATCATCAGTTGATGCATGCCGTTGATTAATTCTAATGTTTGTAATTGCATATGAGAGAGAGAGAGAGAGAGAGAGAGAGAGAGAGAGAGAGAGAGAGGTGAAACTTGAAAATCACAGTTTTTATATTTACAAAGCGTGAAATGTAGCTATGATGGGATCCACTTGGTAGTTGCATACTTGCATGGATAACATAATACTGCTCCCCAAAAGGGCAAGTCTAATTACTTGCTTCAAAAACAGCAGAAATTTCATTTTTTTTAAGTTATAGCACTAAATCTAGGAAGATATTTTGTTTCATATTATATTTAAATAATACTTTTTTTTACTTGGATATTTTCTTCAGAGTTCTTTTATGTTCACACATTATTAATTAATTTTCTTTTTTCGAGAAATCAGATTGTTTTAATTACAATCTCCGTATATGTCGATATTTGAACAATATTTTAGGGTTGGTTCCGACTTTATAATTTATAAATTTTACTGAAATTTAAAATATACTCCTATATATATAAAAAAACAATTGCGGTAAATAAAACAAATCATTCGACTTCCCACAAAAATTCGATTGCTAAAACTAAAAGTTTGTTAATTTCTACTTGATTTCACAAGCATATCAAATATAAGCACCATTCTTCTATTGTTTTTTTTATTTCTTAAGGTCTAAATCTAAATTGATCGAGTTCAAAAATTTATGATATGTAAAAATAATAAAAAAATACATGCATATTAAAGATTAAATATTTACTCGAAGTCAACTTGTTTCTAACTCAATTAAAATTTGATTGTTGACATTTAGTAATATGCTTATATACATGGATTCAATTCCTGCTTTAATTTTAAGAATTAATATTTGGATTAATTGTTTTTTGAGTGCTTATTTATGATGAGGGAATTAAACTGATTGAAGAAATCATACCACCGACACATTTATGTATTGGGCCCAGTCCGTATATAATTTCAAAAATAATACTTCTGAATATTAATGAATTCTAATAATTGAGTTATTGGTAAACTTTGGATTAAAATTTAAGCATGTACGAATCATGAAGCCTCTGGCAATATAAAATGTCCGTGCAATTATAGTTTGCAAAAGTATATATTTAAACAAAATACTCGTACGTTGAACGGCTAATGCTTACTAGCTAATTAGATATTTGACCAAATATATATTTATGTCAAGAACTCAAGTTCATTTTGCAAAAATGTCCTAAATTTTAAACTATACCAAAACAAAAATTAACTAATCTTTCCATATTTTTACAAAAATATATATCGTGAGATTTAATTTTTGGTATCGGATTGCTGATAAAGCAACTGAAATTAACCGTTTAAAATGGGGTGGTGGAGAAAATATTTTTTAAATCAACATGGAATGTCATTTTACATGCTAAATTTCGGTGCACCTTCCATCAAACCGACGTCGGAAATTGGATCTCATGAAATTTTGAGTGCCCGGACACAATTTTTTCCAATTTGACCATAGAATTCATTTTGAGTATACACAAATTTTTCTTTTGGAAAAGAGTTAGCTGCATGAATTAACACAATGTTTACCCTAATTTGGAATTTTAGTATAACTTTCAAAACATTGCAATTAAACCACAGGCATTTTTTTTATTTTTTTTGCATTTCTAAAAACTGAATTTTCAATGGCCAAATTTGTTGCCATCTATCAGTGTTCACCATCGATTCTTATCTCCTAGAGCTCAATTGTTTTTCCCCTCTCAATCAGTGAATCGATGTAAACGATGGCCAACCGTCTAGAATTTCATTTGAAAACTCACGGTCACAATCTCAAATATTTCAAAATTTTGACTAAAACGATGTCATTTCATCATAAATGACATCGTTTAAGTTAGTCGAAAAATAGTGTACAAGTGGACAAATCTTGATGAAAAAATGATTGGAGATATCACAATTGCAAATAAATGAAAATTT